>OX421396.1:34534936-35869306 GCA_949126875.1 Lochmaea capreae | reverse complement strand
GAAGAGAATCTCCGTAGAATCAAAAATATTTATGGAACCAAGCCAGCAGTTGAATTAGATGCAAACCTTGGCACTTTAACCTCTCTATTTTTCAAAATTTTTGGCAATTGATGTGGAAGCAAAAAAATGATATAACTTTATCCCATTGTTGTAGTGACTGCTATTTAAATTCCATTGAAAAAGAAGTATCAGTTCAAAAACAAGGTAAAGTAAAAAATTGTCAATGATTTTTGGTAACGATACTAGCTTTTAGATTTCCATAAGTATAAAAGACATAGTGTGCTCTTTTTCATTTAATGTAATAACAAACGTTCGTTTAATACCGTATCATCAGCATAAGTTCATTGTCAATGATTTGATGCTTTGGAATGGGTCGTAACTTCCAGATTTGCACGTTATGAGGTTATAGCAGTTGAAGTATCCGTCATGTAGACGGCACAGTCGTCTTCCGTTTCCTACCTACAACGCATCGAATTGTCACATTTAGTTCCTGTTTATACGTTTCCTGATAATGGCAGCTTGTTAATTTTACAGCCTAAAATACTACTACAAAAGACACACTGCGTTATTTATCGATCCCATTTCCATTGGGGTTAACATTGATATCTAATAAACAATTCAACTTACTTTTTAATAATACATAAATAATGTAGATGAATGGTAGATATTTTTCCATCAAACGTACCCATCAATTAAATAAAGAAAAAATAGTTTTCTATTTTTTCGTTAGCTAATGATAAGGTCTTGTATAAAGAATGAGTTTGTAAAGTTGATGAAAAGTTTTTGTAATAAAGTTTGCTAACAAATCGACAAAAGGGACATTGACTGTACGAGAATGAGGTTCATGACAAAACTTTATCATAACTTATAGCTCAGAGACACAAAGTATATTATATTATTATTATTCACAATTCGACGATACCTGGTTTCTTTTGTTAAAAAACTCTTTAGAATCTCTATTTCAGAATCAATAAAATTGTTTAATTTAAGATAATTAGATACCCCACTATTTACAAGTTTTGTATTCTGCCCTGTTAAGCATAAAAGTCCTATCTACTTTCTTTCATATATTATTGTCGTATCTACATTTTTTTTATGATGTTCAGGTTTCGGCTCATCACAACCATAGGAACTTTCTTTTCATATATTAAGGGATTTCAAAACCATATTGAAGCAGGGCCCTAGAGGAATAACCAGAGAGAGAAAAATCCTAATTTTGGAAATATTTTGCCCAATTATGCCTCAAAATAGAAAAGAGTTTTGGGAAACTTTACCGAAACCGCTGCAACGAGAAATGAAGATTCCAGCGATGAAGACCAAAATACCTTGTGAAACATAAATGTTTCATAATATATGTGTACTTACCATCTAACTATGTTGAAATAAAGAATTTGGCCAATTTTGTGCAGATACGTCTTTTCGTATTAATTTTCTTAATGTGAATATTAAGCAAAAATGTCATATCTTTCAAAAGTCATATTTGAAACCGAGTTTCAGAAACAAATTTCTGAAATTTTGAACAGAAAACTAAAGTGGTTTATGGAAAAAACAAATTGTTAAAGGAATTGAAAGCTTGTGGCATTTGCAACTTTACTAATTGCGCTTGGTTTTGCTAGATACGACTTTTATGCTTAACAGGGCAGTATTATAAGATTGAAAATGTGTAGAAAGAATTTTCTCAAGGCAATTCTTTCAAATTGTCTAATTTATAGATAATGCGTAATTAACTATGTAGGTACCTATCATATTTAATAAATATTTGAATTTTTATAACGTTTGCTGATCCAAGAATATTCTTTTCGATATATAGTATAATATTGCGGTAAGAACGAATGAGATTTGTGAAAAAATAAACAGAAGGAAATTTCACCTTAATCTGACTGATAAGAACGATTTCAGCTGCACAGCTGAAGTTCAATATTTACTTTCCATTACATGTGTTTGGAGACGTCTTGAAAATTGTCCATTTCGAGCCTGATATTATTCCGGCACTGGTGATGCGAGGAGTGCTTTTTTAATAATGAAAAAAGGTATTTGGATATTTGCCTCTTGGTTTAAATTACGACTGATACATAAAGAATAAATATTTGAAGAGGGAATTGGAAAACAAATCTACATTCCAGAATATATATTCATAGAATCTTTATTATTAAATACCATTAAATTTGGCTTTTTTAAGGTATACAACCAAGTATTTTGGAAAATTTGTTGAGAGCGCACTGAATATACAGTTATTGAATCTTATTTATTTATGCTCTAGTCATAAGAAAGCCACTTGTCAACTTTCATTATAATATGTCGAACAACTGTCGAAATATTTGAAAAAATAAATTTTCATTTGGTAACTTCGAAGGGTTCTAACTTTTTTCGCATGCACATTTGTACTAGGATAACTTGGGTTGGATTGAGTTATTTTTAGCCCCGGAATATGTGGTATGATTTATGACCTGCCTTTTTGTTACACCCTGTAGTATCTTCTTTTTTAGTGATTGGTATAATAAAGTTTTTTGTGCTGCACTGATTGGTCTAATTAATATTTTGATTTAAAAAGTCTACTACTCACAATAGATATAGCGAACAAAATAGGATATCATTTTTTCAAATATTCCAATTTCCGAGTGTTTCGTCCATTTAAAATTAACTTCAATAATTAAAAGGTTGGTGTTAAAAAAGTTGTTCTAATGTCATAACTTCAAGTAGATGCACAAAAGGACCAATGTACCCTTGCCCTACAATGGCTGTACGAGTGAGAATTTACAGGTCCTTTTATAAAAAGGTTGTTAGGCCAGTCGCATGAAATTGTTTCAAAAAAATTATATTCAAAATTGACAAAGATTTTCAAAGTGGTAGGACGCTGGACGTTAGTGAACCAGATATTATGGATATTTTTCCACTGACCACTGTGGTTAAACTATTTGGTTTAAATCAAAACTGAACGATTTTTTCAAAATATGTCAAAATAAATTAATTTTTTCAAGCATAGTTCCTGGCCTACGAGTCCAGCTTGTGCTTTTATACATAGATTTTGATTGTGAGTGTTCTGAGAGACTCTTTATACTCGGAACTTTTTGAACTAAGGATTCATTAATTAACATGCTTGATTCTAGAGACAGATTTAACGAGAGATGTCGCATCGGTGGTGAAATGTAATTATTATTGCGAAAGCCTTTTACCAAAAACACATATTTTTCAGATGAAAGAAGAGTTAATTTAATAATTGGAATCAATTAATTATAAATTTCATCTTGTTTTTCTTAAATTAGTGGATATAATTAAACGTTATTTGTCCTGCCTAGATTGCAAATGTTTTTATTGTATAATTTTGTGTTTAGGTTGATATAATCAATCCAAGATATGATATTCTCGAAAATGCGTTGATATACTACCTATTATATTAATGTTTCAAAATTAATATCGACAATTTAATCACATGTACTCACTTCGAACCATTAACTCCGTTTATAAACTTAGAACTGTAATTTTAATCTACTCCATATATTCATCAAATATTCAATTATTATTATACTGTCAGATTAAATTATAGCATTAGATTGGTAACTTACAAAAAGAGACTTAGATAGAGAACAATAATTGTGAATGAAAACAACTATTAAAAACACACTTTAACATGTTTTGGTTCATAACGGAACAGAAAAAAATGCATGGCTTGTTCTATTATGATGACGTCGTCCTCGACGAATTCAGTCGTCCCGATGGTGAGCGTCGCTTCTCATTCAGTAGATCCGGGACGTCAACGAAAGGCGTCACGTGTCGCTCCGGCGCTCAAGGACGTAATAGCGTGGCAAGAAAGGTTCTGAAAAGTGATTGTGGACAATTTTTGGATAGAAAAGTATCTAGGGAATTGTGTAGGTGGGTATTTTTTTTTTATAATGAGAATTTGAAAATTTAGGTAGGATTTCTTAAGAGGTGAATACGTTCAGTCATATTTTTTAGTAATAGTAATTAGCATGGAATGCATTTTGATACTATTTAAGAAAGTACAAATAAATTTGCTTATTATCTACAAAAAATGAAGAGCTGGAAAATAATAAGAACAGACACGATTCGAGGCCTTTTTTGTACCATAACATCAACTATTATATCATTGGTGACGACCCCTAGCTTTAAATTTTCCAATAGCACCCTGTATATATTTTTATAATTTATTACAGTTACTACACATTTTTTACATTTTTGATGGGATTTATATTACAAATAATCTCTGTAAAAACCTACCCCGAGCTTGGCATTCATAATTATTTCATCGCAGACACATTATACTGTTCAAAAAAATCACCACGCGTTGTGAAAATATTAATTTCAATGATATACGGGTAAGTTACACATTAAATAAAACTACATGCGCTGTTTCTGTTTCTGCCAGGTCAGCCACAAGCGTACCATACAGAGCAATACTAAAAATTAATATCCAGGGATATGTAAAATTAAGTGTAAAAATATACCTAGTTGAACTAATTGTGTGTACCTAGTTGTTATATTACAAAAAAAAACTCATTGCTTGGTTTTATGAAACAACGATGCAAGTGAAACTTTTTTTCGGATTTTTAATATACGATTAAATAATTAATAGAATTATCATTTCAGAGATTTAACTAAATACTGTTAAAAATAAGGACATGTATAATTTAGTTAAGCAATATACATTTTTCATTTCAAGATTTATCACCCTGAACTAATATTGTATATATTATTATCTATATAGGAAATTAATCTGAGATAAATTATATAATGATTCCAAAACAGAGCAGCAATAGACTGTATGAATCTTTTAAACGCAGTTGGAGCACTGGACATATGATAGGTACACAAGCATTTGTTAATCAGAATAATGTGACATTATATTTATGCTTCGTTCAGTATCCCATTAAAAATTAAGAGTCATACGCTTGTGAAGTAATTTTATCATGTATAATGCTAAAGCCCAATGTATTTAAATAATAATAATAATAATTTTGGTAACTAGAATTATTGTATTTGTCATTTGCCTAATAAAAACGTTTTTGAGTTACTAAATAATATATCAATTGGTTTACTTTTGTTAAAAATATTATACCTTATAGGGAATGTCCTCGGTTTATTAAACTCAAGAATATTTTTATGAAAATACAATGAAACCTTTACAAATATGGACTGAAATAAACTCTTTATCAGTAGAACTATAAGGGTTGTAAATTAAGGCTATAATTTTATAAGTAGTGTCGCATAAAAGTCCCTCCTTATGATGGAGAACACCATTAAAAGTTTACCAACTTTTATGTCTTATGACAATAAAATTTTAATTGTGCCCTTAATAATAATCATATTATCAAACTAAACATAAATTGACCAATAATGTGTCTGTATGTTAGCATATTTCCAATTTTCAAACTTTCATTTAAATAAACAAAAAAAATGAAGGAAAAATGTCATGAATTTTTTTTTTACTGTATATAATCGGTTTTGAGAGTATATATACGAAATGCCGCAAATTTATTTGAGAGAAATTGTGGCAGATTAAATATTTGCTAGTAGATGACAAGCTGGAGTCATGTGCGGGTAGATATAAAAAAGAGAACTATTCAGTTTCCATTGATTTATCGAATTCAGTATCGGAACGAAGTAGGTAGGCGAAGTTTTGATTAATGTATACAAAAGAATAAAAATTAATAAACTATTGATGCAGCAAAAAGGTGTAAAAATAAGGGTGGAATAAATAAAATCAAAAATAAGTGGGTACTATCACTATCGAATAAAAATTCAAAACTTTTTTCACCCACAAATCTGAGTATCATATAAATTTGAAGCCGAATACCGAAAATAATTTTCCATTTCGATGGCAATATTAAAGTGAATGATCTAGTTGTGTTAATTAAAATATATTCCATGACAGACACATAATTAAAATTATATACAATTACTTACAAATTTAATTTTATGAACAATATAATGTCATTGTATTTATTATAATAATTTACCATTAATATATTTATGCACCAATGAATTAGGCTCGACTCCTATTATTAAGTGAACCAAATCGACATACTGTTCAACAAAAATAAAATACACACAAAAGGTGAGGAAAAAATGTTGTCTTTTTCACCTAATAAATATATATCATTTTGTACTGGAAACTCCATGCGGCATCCGGTTGTTGTTCTGTTTCCTCTTTCTTTATCAATCAGATAGGGGCAAAGCGAAGAGAAATATTACTTAAAGTTTCCCATGTAATACCTACTCTTCTACCACTTTCCAATTTGTTTTCCAATGATGAAGATTGACTAACAGTTTTGCGAATTGGATTTTGGATAAAATTATATTTTAGTTCATATTTAAAGATAAAGCAATTATCTATACTGTAAGACGGTGAAAATTTCTCTGTAATATATACTTAAAAAAATTATTACTATATATTGAATATTTTTTGTTTCAGATTTGATGAATCAAAAATAATAAACAGAACAAGCGTCAAAAAAATTGAATACAATATTACATTATTCAGTTGTTGAGTGAATATAATTTAGTGTCGCAGAGTGAACATTAATAAAGCACTATGGATTTGTGTGAGGGTGTTTGTGAATTGTAGGAACAGTCTGGAAGCAACAATATGCATATTAGGGTAGTAATTAGTTTACTGCTGTGTATTCACTTTGGATTTGCGGGATTGCCACCTGTCATCAGGATAGGTAAGTCTCTTCATTTATTTTACATTTATAATACACCTTATACTTCATTTATTAAAATATGCCGAGATTGAATTAACCGATTTAGTATTATAAAAATGATTAAGATATATAACAAGCGTTAGTATAAAGTAAGAACGAAAGAAATAGAAAATATTTTCTTTCACACTCTCATATTGGCTCTACACATTGTCACGGTTTCAGCCTCCCCTATTATAACTCTATCTAAACTTATTTGTTACAAGAAACGCAGAGTAATAAGTAAGGATGTTTGTGGAGGACAAAGAAGGGTGAACCATAACTGAAGAACAAATTATTTGAAAACTTTTTGTGATACTTGTTATCATAAACGTAGAAAGGGATAACTGTTTTTCAACACAAATATTGATACCTACGTTCCTAGCGAGGTAGAGTATAAAATGTAGTAATCGAAGCAAATAAAAATTGCAAGATGTTTTGTTCTATTTGAATTACCTGAACCTGTGCCACTGTGTAAAACGCAACAAGCTGTTAGATACAAAATATATTTGCTTACATCTCTATAGGATTGGGTTATACAGTGTGACCCATTTTGTTTGGAAGCACTCCTATAAAATCCGCATTTTTCAACCGGTTTTGATTTAGTCTTTTTTGTTAGATTCAGTATCAAAAACAGTATTTGAGCACAAATTTTCATACCAAAATAGCTATTTTCAAGGCCCTCTACGTTAATTTTGCTTTGCCAAAAAAGACGAAAGTATATTAGGCATTTTTTTTTCTCAAATATGACTACACCACTGGTTTCAGAATCATCACAAATGTAAACTATCAAAATTCTATAAAAAAAGTTTTATTAACAAGAAGTTGGAAAAAGTTGTTTTTTAATTAATTTTTTACTAAGAATGTAGACACATTTTAAAAATGGCAACATGGTAAACAAAAACTAGGACTCAAACATATTGCACTGTGAAAATTCGAAGCCGAAATTTTAAAAGACAGGATAATAGGTCCATTCTTTTTTGAGGGTAATTCTTGGAAGGTGAGTTATCCGCTGTGATTGACGAACTGCCACTAGCAGAAAGAAGAGATTTGATATTTCAGTTAGATTGTTGTTCTGTACACTATTCTAGGATTGTCAGGCAGTGGCTTAACGAAAAATTTCCAAATGGTTGGATAGGTCGAGGTAGCGAGTTAATCGAATGGCCTCCTAGATCGCCCGATTTTACTATATTGACACCAAAAGTGTATAAGACACGTCCAAGAAATAGAACAGAACTGTGTGACAGAATACGACAGGCGTGTGCTGAAATAACGCCACATGAAATAAAAAAAGCGCTAAGAAATAGTCGCAAACGATACGAAAAATGTGTGGAAATTAATGGAGGTCTAGTCGAGGCTACAAAAATGTAGAATTAAAATATTATTAAGTAGTTTAATAATGAAAATGTATTATTAGGTGTTAATTTGTATTTTCGTCACATCAGCACAATTTTACATTACTCTCAGAAGCTATAATTCCAGAACGGGTTGAGGTATCGGCTTCGAATTTTTATAGTGCCATATGTTTGAGTCCTAGTTTTTTTTACCATGTTGCCATTTTTAAAATGTGTCTATATTCTTAGTAAAAAATTAATCAAAAAACAACTTTTTCCAAATTCATGTAGTGATAACTTTGTTGTTAATGAAACTTTTTTTATAAAATTTTGATAGTTTACATTTGTGATGATTCTGAATCCAGTGGTGTTTGAGAAAAAAAAATGCCTAATATACTTTCGTCTTTTTTGGCAAAGAAAAATTAACATAGAGGGCCTTGAAAATAGCTATTATGGTATGAAAATTTGTGCTCAAATACTGTTTTTGATACTGAATCTAACAAAAAAGACTAAATCAAAATCGGTTGAAAAATGCGGATTTTATAGGGGTGCTTCCAAACAAAATGGGTCACACTGTATATTTGTAGGGATTAGTTTTAATTTTTTGTAAAACACATAAATGTCAGATACTATACCGGAGAATAAATAATTAATAGCCTAATCCACAATATAAGGTAACGACCGAATCTCGTAGTATAATGTAACAATTTAAATAATTTACGAGACTCTGAGAACATTCCACTAGACCCTGTAACTAGCAACCAAGTTCGGGAAATAATTAATAATTCTTTAGACAAAAACCTCAATTAATTTGAAAAGGAAACGAAGCAGAGGGTAGCTGAGTTTAACGAATTTAATTGCTTTCATCATTGGAATTTCTGGGATGCAAGAGAAACTTACTAATTGCTTTTACAATATGTGCTTTGTATACAATCAAATATAGTTTTTATCACAAAAAAAATAAGATGATTTGCAATGATTTTCAACGATTGATTATATTTTAAATGGAAAAATTCAGAATAAAAGTATAACCATCATGGAAAAGAAAGAAATTGATGGAGAAAAGCGAAGATTACTAGCAAGAAAAGTGGGTTTTAGGGTAGAAAATATTTTTAGGTGTAAAAGTTCGAAGATTACATACACTTCAATATCTATATCCAATCTCTTTTCTTTCAATATATCCTTGAACTTTAATAATTAACTACTATCAATATTCCTCTACTCCATAGATTCAAAAAACTTATTGAAACTTTTTCTACTCCTCGGATTTCTAAGCCGGTTAATGTTACTAGAGAAATTGTGAAACTTTAAGCTTGTGATGGCCTTTAAGCGATATGTCTTCTTATCTCAATCTTCTATTGGAGTAGTATTTACGACTTGAAAGCTTTTAGAAAATTTAACGCTTGTTATTGATTAAGACCACTTTGCTCGTTTCATGCTCATTCCTTAATTTCCAGCTAATTTCTCTTATATACCTAAAGGTCTTTAAAACATCCTATTTTAAGTGAATGTTGTATATCCAAAAATATATATACACATTAATTTATATACCCTAGTATCTGCATAGCTTTTCCTAAATAAGCATTATAAAATATTTCTCAATTCAACAATAAGTTTCATTTTTATTCACTCCAAAATATTTTTCTTTTCGTTTTGTTTGCGGAAAAGTGTATGAAATTCAGAAGTCTTTGTTTAAAATCACGAGATTACTTTCTGTTTACTTTTAAGAAATGGCTAGTCGACCAACTCATCAGGTTTCAATTCTCGGATTTCGACGTTGGAAGAAACAATTATTGACGATCCTCGGGCAACAATAGGTAATGAAATGTGAGTCAATTAAACTGACGACACAGTCTTTCGTGAACGATGACATAATTAGGAACTTTCTCTCAGCTTTCGCTGTCTCCCATTTTCACTGTTATTAGATTTTCTTTGACATAATCTCACAAATCAACTTTTTAGGTCGATTCGTATCGAGGTATGAAAAGATTCGCAATTAATTCAAAGTAAAACATAAAAAATTCAAAATCCTGGCGATTGTAACATTAGCCATTGCTTTTAACCAATATCAAATGCTTAAGAAATTTCTCATTAAAATAAATGAAGCGAATAAATTGAAAATAATTTGACAGGTTTTTTGAAAACTTGTTGCCAGGCAATAGCCACTCGAGCCCTGTGGGCTCTCGTGGCTATTTCCAAATGGCAACAAAATCTGTCAAATTATTTTCTAATTTATGGAATAATCACAAGAGATTTATTCCCACTATAATAATGACATAATTGGTTGAAACTTACCCTTGTGCATTTCATTGGTTTTAAGAAACGTCAAAAAATAATCAGATAATTTCCACTGCTAATACTTTTCTACAAAATGATTTCTATCACATATTAATATTATTTAGTTAAATATAAAATACACATAGATTTTACAGATTCCCGTCATTACAATATTTAACATTGTGGCGAATGCGCTGACGATGCATTCGCCAAATGTTAGAGAATCTTGGTTTTACTTGAATCTGGAGAAGAATCTCTAATAGAATAGGGTTGATGACAAGTTTTGCTGGTAAAGAGTACAGAAATGCGGGAATTGTTTATTGCATATTTACATAATATTATGCTACCGTTGTTCTAGACTAAATTTAAGGCTTTATAGAAATTGTATTGCCGGTAAATTGCTTTGAGAACTTCTAGTAGTGAACATGTGAATGATTTTAAATGATCTACTACTTATATAGAGATGGTGTAAGATTAAATGACAGTGCGACATGAAAAAAATAAAATGACCGTTGAATGTACCTCATAACTACCAAAAGATTACGTTAAAGTACTAGTACTATAAAGTAGTAAGTACTTGATGAGTAATTTTAACTTAAATTTAATAAGAATATAATATGCATTTTTGTATTTAAATTATTCTCAGTTATGTCTTAATTCGTGTAATTTATTTTTATTCCCATTAAAATAACTAACTGGCTTGTAAATCATGAAGAAGTTCTGAATGCGACAACTTTTTACTCTTTTTCTGATGGGACAAATTCGTAATTAGAACATTCTGTAAAACAAATCGACTACGGTAGCTCGTGGTAGTGACTTTTCGCTCACGTTCCTTTTTTCTTTCTATTAGATGAACAGCGCCAAATTTTACAGATTTTCAGTGACACTTTGATTTAATGTCTCGCATTGTCCACCTCAACTATATTTTTTGACTTTTTAAATTTAAAACAATGTATACAAAGCTTCCAAATATGAAATGATGATATTTCATTCTCGCACAATTCAATTGGAAATTCACAGTTGTAATTAATGTTGTATGCAAATGTCCTTAAGGGTACATTGTGTTGTAATTACCACATTCAACTTGTTAAAAATGCAATAACATGTCCTTTAGAATGCTTAGTCATGTTCTCAATTGAATTTCGTAATTGGAAGATGTTTTAGTAGGTACCTAACTCTGTAAATTGCAAAATAAAAATCTTGTTCAGCTTCTAATCAGGAGTATTTTCAAAATATCCCTCATTTTTTTTGTTTACCAGTGCTTTTCGCGCTACTGTAATCGTTCCATAAAATAAGACGACATTTTAACCTTTGCAACCCTTCATTAAATGTCCAGTTCCAAAGTTAGTGTTGTTAGCTGCTACATTTAACTTACGTAAACGTAAACTAACCGAAAGTTTGAAAGTTCCGATAAGTCCCCGAATTAAAACAATTAAACAGCCTAGTTTATTCAGGAATGTAATTAATTTTTTAATATATATAAGTTTTATGAAAAAGTTAAATAACTGGAAAGGAACAATTTCTTAAAAATAAACAAGATACTTTTTTTTTCCGAATGGATTTAAAAGTATGATAATAATAATAAATTAATTAAGAGAATTTGTTTATAAGTTGGCATATTTATGAGATTATAAAACGTATACAAATAAAAAACCCGCTGCTTCTCACAAGTTCAATAAAGTCACATTGACCCTTATTTCTTGTTGCCTGAGTTTTTGTTCTACTTCTCATCTTCAATCATCCTAAGTAAGGTCAATAAACGGACCCTTATTTTTAATTTAATTTTAAGTATAGATATTGTATAAGACTAGAAGTATTTTGAATAAATTGAGTAAGTTTTGACTACGCTGTTCGCTTAATATTTGTCATAGTTTATTTATGTGATGTCTACCTCGCCCAAAATTTCGTTACGAATGGTTTTAATAAAATTCTTGATTGCTTTATTCAACAAAGCTTGCGACCTGTCGCTTTTTATATGCATTCTCATATATCAAAGTGGTTTTCCTCTAAGGATTTGAATCCTTAAAAAGAATCAAAATCTTATTACAAATATACATCTGAGACTCAACAAGATACATAAATCAAGGGGAATGTACAATCTTTCATATAGAATGAGAAAAATTGCCAACATACTACTGGAAAACGACTTTAGACACAATAATTCTAATGTGCGTTTTACGTAAAATAGCTCAAGGAATTTTGAAAATCTTCTATAAGCTTTTTATTTATTATATCAGCCTGATGGCTGATCTCGCCATTTTTCTTAAAATAGGACCTTTAGCGAACGATAAACGGAAGGAATACTAAATAGACATTTTATAATCGACACTATCGAGATATTGTTCACAAATAGGTACCTATTTTAAAAATGTTAAGAGGTTCGTAAATAATCGATCCTCAATGGGTATATTCGCTGTTTATATAACAAGCTGGAATGAAACTAAATACTTTACAAAATGGTTAAGAGCTCCAGAAATTATTGGATTTATTTTAATTCCTCTCCGTTAATCCACGAGACAAGAGTATAAAGTAAAATTAGAATTAAGCAAAACAAGAAACGGATTAATGGAACATTCCTTGTATTCTGCAAGACGTGTCTAATATTACATTTTATTTTATTTGCGAATAACAACTAGAAGTTTTCCGACTTTAAAAGGAGGAACATTTTTTTAAACTTTTTTCAACTCGACTTTTTAATTCGAAAGTCTCTTGCTCAACTTATAATAATTTCAGCCGTTAACAACTGAACTTTTTATTAAAATAAAACAGTTGCTGTATAGTTGATTTCTAATGCAAAAAACCAACAAACGCATTTTCAGAAAATTTGTCAAGTTCTTTAAAACTGTATAGAATTCCATATAGTAACTACACTTTATAATCCTACCTATTTCGGGTTTTTTTTGTTGATGTAACGGTACTCGTGATCGATAACATCTTCACTAATGACAATTAGAAGAATTGAAACATACAAAACATTGAGGCCATTTTTCACGGTAATAGGTATCTCAATTTGTTAAGTTTCTTGTAGGTTTCGGAACTGCCTGAAATTAAAGCTTTTAGTCTTGATTTATATTCACCAATTTCTATGAAGACAAGCATGTGGGAGACGAAAAAAGAAAAAAAAATTGAATTGTGCTGCAAACTGTCTAAATGAAGTTTGCGTTGGTATTCTCTTAGTATTATAATACAATCATAATTGTTTGTTATAATAATTCTTATAGTTTAAAGGGTAAAGTGTTTGGTGAGTCCCAATGATCAAAGTGTTATTCGAACATGTTTTCATTTTTTGATTGGATCAATTTACAGGACGATATTTCAAGAATAATTTTCTTCTCGATAAATCAATCAACTCTCTAATGATTTACTACAGCATCAAGCTTCTTATCTCTTGAGTAGTTTACGACATTAATTTATTGAAAATTGATGACAAGATTGATTATCCAGACGATACAAGATGAAATTTTTTTGACCGTTTTTTACAGCTTTACTGTTGAAATTCATTTGCCAAATCTGGGTAAGTATATTCATCTTTGTAACTAACTTTTAGACGTAAACTTTGTCTTCTGTATGTAACAAAGGTTATAAAGCTGGCCACCTACGATTTTAACGATTTACTTAAGCCTCTTACATGCACCAATATAATAATAAGCAAACCACGGCATATAATATACAATATACATACACGTAAAATGTCTCCGGACGTAATTAACTATATCGTATTATCTGACAGTATCCATTGTAGTGGAAAGAACCTTTGTCGTGTTCCTTGTCCTCTTTCATTTAACGGTAGTCTGTGTGACAATGTTGGTTGACCACATAATTAAGGTTTAAGGGCTTTGAAAATTTTCATTAGGTCGCAAACATTCAAAATCGCTTGATAAAATATGAACAGGAGGAATTTCATATAGATTATTTGAGTTTTACAGAAAATTTAGGATTGCCATTATATAGAACGAGAACTGAATTTTTTTTTAAAAGATATTTATTTTCATAACTCAGTTATTGTGTTCAAATTTATTAAATCTCTAAATTGTCCTGTGGAATTCAAACTTTTTAATGTGTTAAAAACAGCATTATACCTATCTCTAGCTAAGAGTGATTTGAATCCAATTTCTATTAAACTTTGTAAAGTGATTTTGAAGTGGATGAAGCCAGAAACTTGAAAAAAAATATTCAAATTCGCGATATACCTATTTACTGGAACATTTCAACATTAACATAAGTTATGTATATATGATTGTTGCGAACTCAACGATTTATTGAAATATTGGTATAATGGTAAATCATTTTAAACATTCAAAATAATTAATTTCTCAATGTTGGTTTCAGCTGATGAAATTTCTGTAAATTCAATAAATATTTTAAATCCTCTAAACTAAAATTTATACATCTGAAAATTAAGTGCTTCTTCTGGTAATAATAGATGATAATAACATTATTTGAAATACAATACAATATAGCTACGTGACTTAGTTTATAGGATTTCTGCAGAATTAACTGCTTTCTTTTAGGGCTTTAATCCAATGAAAGTTGGTAATTCGTTTTTCTGTATGTTTAATTGGATTAAAAAGTTAATTGTTGGTAATTTTATTTTAAATAAAATCTTCATTGACCTTATCAATACACGAGATCTATAAAAACGTACTTAATAAAAAAGAAAAAAGAGTGAATCGTCAGCCGTAGATTTATAGTCAGATGATAGAAGATGTAAGACTAAGCCTCTTGTCAAAAGGAATCAAGAAGAAGTATAGATCGAGTTTAAGAAGATGTATTGATTAGGTTGGTATTAGAAGGCAATTCTACTATATCTATATAAAATAAAATACAACCAAATTCTAAATCCAGGGTCACACACACACATAAAAACAAGAAGATTGAGAGATTTCAGTAATATACTTATTTCTCGACATGTATATTATATTTGGAATTGTTATAACAATATGAATATGCAAAAAATTTAATATTTTTTCAGAATTATGCATTCCTGCAGCTTATTGTATACAAGCATTCTGAAAGATTCACAAATATTATTGTATACTGGGAATTTATTAGATTAAAAAATAATATAATAATAATTATTATTAGCTATGAAAATAAGGGAAAAAATGGGAATATATTGAATACAACAACTAAGCAAAAAGTGGTTCCAATTAAAATTTTATTCAGAACAAATTTAGTATCAAAACTATAATAAAATCTTTATTGATATCGTAAATGAAAATATTGTAGAAATAGGTTTTAAAAACTGTTTTTTTCAGTAGTAATAAACGGGATTTCCAGGGTTTTAAGTAGATTCTTTGTTAATTTTAAAAATTCGAAGCAAATTTCAGGCTACGCAGTATTTAAACTATTATAATATATGGTCCTTTAGGTGATTTTATGTTATCCGTATATGAATTTCTCAATACATTGAAATTGATTGTAAGTTGTTAAAGGACACATATCCCATTACTGAAAGATTAACTATTGTGTAGAGGCTCTATCTTTTAAGTGGCGGTCGGTTTACCCAATACGTACACACATTCAGATCAATCAAATTGTCTAAATGAAAATTAATGGTCTACTAACTTATTTAACTTTGAGGCAAATACGCGAATAGATTAGCAACTTGTGGCGCCGTTTGGCATTATTCTGAATGATGTGGATGGGTAGAATATGTGTTCAAAATGATTTCGTGTTTGTACAAAGGCTGCAGATAATGATTAAAAATGTAGTTACCTATGCTCAGATAAACTAAAGTTGACTAACTCATTATAGCGAATGATTAAATTCAAATACCGACTCACATCTCCTTATTTGACTGGCCAATAAATCATTACTCTGTTGAAGCATAAAAATTCTTATATGCCCTCAATGTGTATTTTATTTTTTTCCATATTTTGTCTTTGTCTTTATTTTCCAATATCTACCTACTTTACATTAATGATATATATACGAGTAATTTCCTTGTTTATGCGAAAAAGCTATAAAGGTGAAAGTAGGATGTTTAAATTAGAGACCAAATGAAAAAAGAAATTAGGTAATTTGTTGACTTTATTATCGATTATTCATCAAGAGCGAAAAAAGTTTAACCGATAATCAACTATTTAAATATGCACGAACGGTTTAACCAAAATTTCTTAGCGTCTTGGGGAACAAACTTTAACAACGATCGAGATAGTCATTATTTATTCCATCGCTTTAAGATTCCGTGACGTAGTTTCCGCAAACAATTTGCTCCACTGATTTCTGGTCGTGATCGATTCAATGCAGAGTAAGTCAGGAGGTGTACGGAAACTATTTTTCAAAAAAAATTGGCAATGGTCTTAACCCATAACATTAAATTATTTTCTATTCTTTAGGTATAGTGATAACGTTTACTGAACGGACTGTGAGTCACCCGATTCGTCTTTTCAATAAATGATCTGCTGAATATTTTAAGTAAAAAATATTGAGTACATGTTTACTATTAAAGAAACATAACAAATACAAGGGATATTGTTTTTTTTATTTTCAGAGGTTGTTGTTGTTTTAAGGAAGAATTTACTTTGTATGTTATGATAAAGTGTTTTCCTTGTATTAAGTTATAATTAAATTATCTACGTATTTGCCTTCAAGCTGTTGACCAGAATTAAATAAAGCTCCATTTTCCCCAATAGCTACTCTTAACTATTAAAAGCTTTTTTCGAAGAGATGAGAAATGAACAAAGTTAGGTACTTCACTTTACTTATTGAAAGGAAATAGTGTATTGAATTTTTTCTTTAGCTGAAGGTAGGTACTTGCCTAAAATCGATGTAGTCGTTTGATCCATCCTCTCTCTTATCCAGACAGATAAAAAAGCGATAATATCGTTCTAATATCCGTCTGCCAATAAAAAAACGAATTTTTCAACAAAAAATACATTTTATGTGGTCCTATATCTATTCGCTGAACGTCATTAAAATTCGTGTCGAGTCAAATCTTGTCTTGAATACTTTTTTCCGACTCGAGAATTGCATATCTTTACTAACGATAAAACGAAAAGATCAAAGGTATCTACCTATATAGATTTCCTATTAAGCTTAAATGAAGCGACTTGCCGCAGTTTTGCGCGTATTTAATCATGAGATGTATATATAGATAAATTTTTAGCTGGTCGACTATTCTACGCTTTTTCACGATGCGATCTAGACAGATTTATGAGTTGGTGCTGTGGAGCCAACACGACGGCGAAAGATCGTCCTATATAAAATTCTTTCCTTGCTCGCTTTATCCGTAGGGGCCTTTTATACTCTACGCTGTCCCAATATTTTTTACTAGTACTCACTTTTCTTGTATTTGAGTGTTACTGATATTTGACTTCTTATTTATGAAACTCTAATTTATAACCCTTTTATATTTTGGTCGAATTTGTGATATTAACACTTTACTTTTTGTTATTTGTTGAGAAACTTTACCACACACAACAAAAAGAATAATGAATACACCACAAGGAACATACAGAAGATATTAACACTAAATAGTTTCAACAAATTCTATACAACTCTCTTATAATAAGAAAATCGAGCAGTAAAAAGTACAGTTAGAGTTTTATCTTAACTTTCTTTCAAACAAAAAGCTAGACCGCGTTCGAAAACATCACTTATCGCCAAACCCCTCTCTCTCTCTTTCGAGTGGGTGTTTTTGTTCGAAAAGTTGCAGTTGTAATAAATTACTACTAGATTGAGAAAAGTACGACCAGAACCAGAACCAGAATTAGCGTCAAATCAGCGATAACATTACCCAGACAAGAATAAAAAATTACGCGAATAAAAAAGTAGAAATAATATTAAAAATAACAATGAAGATCAGTCCAACAGGCAGGCACTAAGTCTGTTCGTATAGAAAGAAATTTCCAATAGATTGGTAATTTCTCTGACTCTGACATTTCGTTTGTGATTCGTTGTAATTTTTGTTCTACGAACGGGTAAAAAATTTTGACAGTAGAGAGCATGACGCATGACATTTAATCATTAATATCTACTCCTATTACACCTGATTGAATAACTTTAAATGGAATTTATGGTCGACATACAAGGTAAGTATGTTCGTAATTTTCAAACCTAAACTATATTTTACTAGGAAGTGGTTTGAAATTCCGGTGTTATTCCACAATAAAAGAAAAGTTTTCAAAGCCGCAATGCGCATGTTTCTGACTAAAAATTTGATCCCGGTCAGCATATTATTCTAAGGGCCGGTTGTAGATGTCACAGGTGAACGTTAGTTTAACTGAACTGCCAGTCAACTTTGAACCGAGTTCATTTTGGTTTTAGTTGTAGAGTGCAAGATCAACATTAGTTTGGTTGAACGCCGTTCAGGTCACGTTGGTTGCACTGAACTACGCTTTTCATCTGAAATTTTAATGTTCCATGCCAAACTTCATCCTCTTCATCCTTTCCAGGCATATTATACCTGCTTGCTGGACTAAATATTTCCAGTACCATTTTTATTTGACATTTTTTAATAATAATTGCATGATACTTAAACCATTAGCACCAATACCGAAATTTCAAACTCGATATCTTTCTTTTGACAGATTTATATCCGTCCATATGCCATGAAATGTATATCCTTAGGAGATCCCAGAAAATGGGATCTAATGCGATATTTTCCTTTTATATCGGGAAAAAACGTAAATACATTCTTGGCACAAAAATAAATATATTCTTCAACCGTTCACACCACAAACAATAAGACTGGGATCCCGAATTTTGATCATTTATCCTTGTTTTTTGACATTGCCAGCAAAAAAATGGAAATGAAACAATCCTATTACTTACGCTTGAATACGATTGACTCTTGGTATAAAGTTAACCAATCGAATATCTGGGTCATACTAGTTTTTTTCATTTTTATTCCAAGAAACAGTGTCGTAACCGATGTAGATAAAGAAAGCGATAATGTAATGCGACATAGAGTATAAGAATAGTTTTATTTTCATCTTTTCTATTAGGTGCTAGATAATGCAACATTTTCTATTAATTCTAAAATGTGATATGCTTAGAACGTTCAATAACCATATACATTGTATCAAAGAGTTGATTTATTACTGTTAATTTTATAAGTTCCGCCTATGAGGTGGTAAAAAACCGGAACAGTTCCACATTTCAAAGTAGAAGTTTCTTTTGTGTATGCTGTCAGTTATATATTAATCTAGTTAAATTTAAATAAGTAAATTTTTTACCAGCTTCGAATTTTTTTGAGTAGGTATCTTTATCCATTTTCTTTTTTAACAATTTCGTTCGGGTTTGGAAAAGGAAAAACCAGACGAAATTGAATTAAATACTAGTCATATATCAAAGAAAAAAATCTGTTTGTTATCAAACTATATAACAATGAGAATATTTATTAATATTAACAATTCAAATTTATTGATAACGGTACAACGCATTTAATTGGTAGATTGTTACTCTCCTACAATATTGAATGTGGCATAAACAACAAAATAAATTTTATTTTCGTATATGTATATTCATAAAATTTTTATTTATACACAAATTTTTCGCTACACTACATAATTAATTTATAAAACCAGTTGTTGTTTATAGTGATATTGTAAATTTTTTGATTATCTTCATGCGATACTGCTAATTCAGTGAAATTTTATACCTTTCAATTCGATTTAAGCGAGTGGAAATTATTTATTATTAAACAATAGCTATTTATGCCATCAGTTACGAAGTTACGAGATTTTTGTGTATTGCGATGGTTCAAAATAAACTCGGGGATGCGAAAGCGCAAACCCACGAACTAAAAAACACGAGAACCAAGGGCCAAATTGTTGGCGTTAAAACTGTCATTTTTTTGGTGTCAGAATTGACCAATAGTAAATCAAATTTCATCAAACTGACTGATCGTTTTGCAGGCGCCGCTATATAAAGAAAATTTGATCAAATTCATACATCGTCGTCACAAATGCAGTTTGATTAGTCAAGTTTGACGAAATATTTAACCGCTTAAGACTGTTTGTTGTCAAAGGTCCAATTACCGATAACGGTAGCTGGAACGCTACCGAAACGTTGAAATAAAAATATTGTGGTTTAATTTCCCAACAAATACCAAAAATAATAATGAATACACCACAAGGAACATTCAGAAGTTATATCTTCTTCTTGTAATGCATCATCATACGATTTTGATTGATAGCTAGCAGCGTTCTAATAAACTGACTAAATCATCTGGAAGTTATCAAAACGTCGATTAATTTTCCGATGAGTATCTCAATTAATTTTAGGTATTAGATTCAAAATTTTAATCAAGCACTTCTCCATCATTTTATGTGATGATTAAGAGAAGACGTCTCAAAGTACATGTTTCAAGATATTATTAAGATGACTTTGGTTTTTGAAATCTACAATTATCCGAAAGAGAATTTATTACATACATTTTTTTCTATTTTTTGTAGGTTATTAGCGTTTAAAATGTGTATTACTAGGTTAAATAATTAGACGTTATGTTTTATAAACATAACTTCAATGTTATTCCAACATAAAGTACCTAAGTAATTCTTCAACGTAAGTAGTTTTCTGTCTATTCATATCCTAGTTTGCATAATTAATATACACATGAAAGTTTTCTTAGGAAATTGCTAGAAATGCTACATATACAGCTTCAACGATGTACTTTCATTTGAATTTTCAATTCAGGGTGGTAGGTATTCATTTAAAGGATTATTACAATATCTTTTAGCAAAACATGTATCTACTCACTGAAGTTGTATGTCATATTTTCAGATCAAAGAAAACAAAAAAAAAATAGCTACTTGAATAATGCCAACACTAAAAATTTAAAATGAGGGTTGGAACAAAAGCATTCATGAAATTAAGAGAAAATACAAAACATTGCATTACATCTAAGTAATATTCTTTTGTACGAATTATTTCTTTCTATGCCTTGTACCGGTAAACGAGAGTTTTGGAATATTTTCAGTAGTATGTTACTTTTTGCAAAAAGGACGATATAAAGGAACATTTTTACCGCGAAGATGGCGATATAAAAGCTGCGCATTATTCTAGTGAAAAACCAATTATAGTTAAGCTAATTTAAACTTAAATTCGTGTTACATTCTCCCACCTGTGTCAACTAACATTTTAAGTTTTTTTACCGCATTTAATGAATATTTTACCTCAGAAGCATTTCCGAAACCGTTCCTAGCCCATAATGAAATTAATAATAATGAGAAATTTTAAATTAACTTGAAAATTTAATCAAAAATAAAAACTGCAGATTTTCCTATGGACGAAAGGTTTCACAAAAATAATCGTGAATTATATTTCTAGAATTTACAACAAGTTACGTGACATTTGTAAATATACTTCAAAGAGTTTTGTTGAACCAAAAGCTTCGCTTTAAAAAGAAAACTTATACTAGCAAGAGTAATGTATTACAGCTTTCATTTTGTTTTAGAAGCATATTTAAACAGCTTTATTTGATATGCGTAAGTGCAAATGTAATGAAATATTTCCCTGAGTGTAATTTCGAAAGCGTTTGCAAGAAATTGAAGTTTACGTAAATAAGTAAGTTTGTGAATTTTCCGTACTGCACCAAGTATTGCCAAAATCCAGTTAAACTTTATAAATATAAATCGCCTGTAGCTACTATACAATTTAAATAATCTCAACGGATCTACAGGCCTTAGACACATTTCATTTAAAGGATTATGTTGTTTGATTTTGTTAATTACCTCTATTAAATCAACAAGTTTATTGGGAAGTTCAGTTTACAGTTAGAAATGTGAGATTTATTTTGTTTCCATTTAAAACTGTTTAATTTTAGGATTCAAGCAGTTTTTCAAATATGGCTACTTGACGTGATTTTCGTATTAAAAATTCGGGTTTTTCTATTTTTTTGCTTGGGAGTAGATCTTTTTTGGGTATTTGTGTCTATTGGAGCTGATTTTCTTTTTGTTGTAATAAAATTGTCCCACGCCAACAGTTTTATTTTTCCTGTCCAGGTTTACAAACACCATAAAAACGTAGTCCATGTAAATATTTCATCAATGTTAGTAAATCTAAAAGGAGGAGAAAGAAGGAAGAGAAGATGTTCAATATCAATCACTGTAAATAAACTGATGTTTTTTCTAGACTTTCAGCAGGATTGATTGAGGATTTAATTGTTTACCTAGTAGTCCTGTGAAAAATAATCCTGCTTTTCGATATAAATGGATTTGTATAAAAAATTTTTAATATCCCATAATAGCAATTAGTATTAAAATGTACATACTCTAATTTTTTGTATATTTGTCAAGCATCCTAAAGATACATAAATGGCTGAAATTATCAAAACTTAAATGACAGGCTAGTGCTATGAAGCATGAAATCTTTGGATTAAACTAAGCGTGAAAAATACGTGTAGGAAATGTTCTCTGATGTCGTTAATAACGACGTTGGACGACCATGTTGTATATACATTTAACGTAGAAATTTCATTTATTTTCTTCCTTCATGCCAAGACGCTTTTAGAGAATTTCTAGTCCTGAATATTACAGCATAAAAGCAGTTTTATTTATAACATATTTTTTCATCAAGAAAAGGTGAAAATATTTTCCTCTATTATTATTATTACTTACTCAATATAATTCAACTATTATACAACTTGCCGATTGGAAAATATAAATAACATACTTCGAACATTTTCGAAAAATTCTATAAATCACACGGAGAATAAATATTTTACGTGTTTTCCAATCTAGTGTGTCTCTAAGTTCGAAATAAAAATGGTGGGTTGGTCTTAAAAAGGAACTAAATCCAAGGTCAAAGCTTTGCCGGGAAAATTGAATCCAATTAATTTAATCGTTTCCTTCGGGATCCGCTTCAACCCCATTCTTTTTACCGCCATTTCTTGTACAAGAATATTTTTCACCACTGACTTTTAAGATAGAATTCCACTTATAATGGTGACATATAAAAAGCAATAAGAATCCTTATAGTCGAATATAAAAATCAGATTGATAAATTGAAAAAAGATAATTTCTTTTTGGAAAAATATTACCATTTATCCAAAAAGTGAAAACGTTTTTGAACTGGTTGAACTTTATTGATGCGATCAGTGCGGGTTTGTATACTTTTAATTCAGTTGCAATTAAAAATTAATCTATATACGAAAAGCTGTAAGTATATATCATAAAATATACGTAGCTAAAGCCTTTAAGCAAAAATTTTCATTTTGGGCTGGTATCGACAAGGGTGTTTATTTCCTCATACAAACCTTTATACCTTCGTATAAGAAGCTTAACAGAGTGGATGTATAAATACATAAACAACAATGTACTTATAGAGATTGCTGTTCATATTCATCATAATAAAATGGGATGAAATATATTATTAATCTTTCGATGAACTCTATAAATATTAAAAATTTACTCGCTCGAGGGCTATATAATATATGATAAAGTAATACAAACAGAGGAAAATTAGTTCACCTACGGACTTCCATAACAATTAAAATTTGCTCAAAAAACACAAACCAAAAAAAATATTTTTATTAGATACGTATCTGGTAACTTTTGAACACTGTTACACTGCTTTTAGTGTTAATTATTTGTAGAGAAAATAGAAAATTCCTCAAACATTTTGCACGTTTATGCTTTTGAAACGTGTTTCAGAAAACCGGCGCTATATTTCATAAACTTTTATCTCTAATAAACAGAGCGGATTGTGTAGCAAATCCGAACAGACAAAATTGATATTGTAGCTTTATTTTTGTCTGCATTGCAACCAAATGATACCTCGCATGATATTCAAGGGTTTATTGAGACGATACGACAAAATCCAGTTCACACCACCTGCAACATATATATTCGAAACGTTTTCTAGCAGAGACATGCAAATTTTGGTTTAAATGAGTTAAAATATTCTGTAAAATGACATTGATTGGAACTGCAAATAGATGTATGTATGTATGTATGTATGATGGGCCGATGGGGTAACATTCACTGAGACCTAAAAGATGTACTGTAGCTAGTAGCTCTTTTAGTACTATTTCCCCAAGGAATTTTAGGATATCTGCATAAATGTCCCTCTTCTATCCAATTGCTGTGCCCTAGGATTTTGAAGTATGTGGATGGAGGTTTCTAGTTCGTTGCCACAGAATCTACATTATTTTTTCCTCCACTATTTTGAGCTTTTTCAGGTGCATGGTCCCGTTAGGATCCCTGTTAAAACTCTCAGAGAATCAGAATCTTTGATTGTCTAAACCCTACTAGATCTTTCAAACGGTCAGATCTTATCTTTTCTTCGGCATTGCTTATTTCTTCCAATATTAGATTGGGGCTGATACCGCAAAGCTAGTCCATCCGTTATTTCATTTTCTTCTATTTCAGTGTGTCCTGGAATCCACAGTACACAGTACTATATTGTTCTCGCCTAGTTCATTTTGGAACTGATTATACAAGAACTCTTTAACGGCTGCTTGAATGTTCGACATTAGGATAATCTTTTGTCTTCTATATCCTTTGTCAATTTTGAACTGGGCACACTATCTTATGGCGTGAAATTTATATATTCTATGCGTTTATCTTCGGAATAATAAAAAGATTTTTGAGTCTAGACTTCTAACAGAAAGAACGTTTAGAAACTCTGTTTCATCTATCCTTTAATTTCCTTGCACTCTTATTTTCCTTTCGCGTATACAAAATCTTATTACCAATTCTGAAATAGCGCACAAATTGTTAAAGAATAAAGTTGTTTACTACTAAACTAAAGCCTCCATTTTCTAATTCTATGAGACTTGATCGCTGTATTAGAATATCTACCTGACGGCTTACGGCTTATTTCTTTACGTAAGAGGGTTACCAGGGTATATCTTTCACGGCAATCTGCTTCAATTTGCGAGCTCTTTGTAAAACCCACTTCAGATATTCTATGAATATCAATAGGTACGTGATGACAGCGTTTGTTTTTCTCTCATATTCCAACAAACATACGAGAGAACTTTATTTATAAAGATTGAAATGAGTTCGAGTTGTGGAGAAGTTGTTGATGATATTGATATAAAAAACACGCAGTGAAACAAATCTAAATGTGAATCTAGTGCAGCGTCTAATATACTCTGTATTTTTAATTCCCAAATAACACCTGCAGATTCGCAAGTCATTAAAGTTTATAACGATACAGCACAGATGGTTTATTCCTCTTCCAACGTGATCAATGTTTTATAGTAGAACACTATACCGATTCTGCAGAGTGATTCCACACAGTTAATGTTTCGGAACGATGGAAATAAACGTTTAACTACTTTAATTTTTTTTTGTAAAATAACAAAATGAAACAGATTAATTCAAGAAAAAATCTTTAGAGGTACATATATAGTTAGGTATACCTACTTAATTATTATCCTTATTTTACAGCGACTAGTTTATAGATATTGTGCACGTATTGTACTAACAGTATTACCCTATATAAAGTAGACGACAGTCTTATGTCGGTGTTAGTGTGTAATTGGAAAGATTTAGTATTGCGCCAACTGTAGTATATCATCATAATAGAGTTTATTGTGAAGTTACTACCTACTACTTGACGTGAGGACGTTGAAAATGGAGTAAATTCTGTTTACAATGAAACTACAATTTGAGTTTATGGAGTATTTCATTTTGTGATGACATAGTTGTTTAGAGGGTGGTTTTATCCACTAAATATGTTCAAAAATGATCAAAATAGCCGCTATTTTGATCATTTTTCATTATTATTATTAAAATATCGTTATAAGAATATTAAATAACTGTTTTTGTTGGTAATCAATTTTTTTGTGATCCATATACGTCCCTAACAGCGAAATATTTTTGAAAATATTCGTTTCGATTCATAAGAAATACCCTTGTCGGTCATTACGGTCTTTCCGTCATTATCAAATTCGAACCGAATGGTAAATTCCAGGGCAGCTGGAAGCGATTCTCAGGTGGAACGTGACATCATCAACACAAACTGGAAAAAGGAGAGTCAATCGAAATACTTTGAGTGAGAAAGGGCGGCGGACGGGCGGGGTGAACAGACTGATCTTGTTTCTGCGGAAATGTTATTTTCAGTCATTTCGGCGATAAGATCAGCCTGTTTAACCTTGCATCATCTATACGTCGATTTATTTTCAATCTACTGACATAAAACGATTTACCTAACGGGTTTGATCGAATCTTTATAATCTATGTGACTGTTTACTTAGGAAATTGAAACAAAATTACTAATCTTGTACCATAAAAATATTTCCTACACACATTCCTTCTTTTTTTATAGGTGCAATAAGAATATTCCAGGAAATCTATTAAAAACAGTTGATTTCTGTCGCTTCAGCTGACTCCAATTTTTGGATATTACTTTAGAAACTTTTTGATGTAAATATAGCATCAAAATTAGTTTATGTATAAAATGTTCAGGCATAGTAACCTAATGCAATTTTATTATGGCTTGTACAAGGTTTTGAAATTCTATCTATAACTATCTATTGGGTGAAAACCAGTCAGACCTACTGAATGTACACAAAAAATTTCATAAGAATCGGAGGAGTTTGACAACAAACATTGTGACAAGAGATTTTTAGAATTAGATAATAGTTTGGTAGACAAACGAATTGGTTTTATAGAATCGGCAAATTAATCGAGTATAAAATACCTAAGGATTAAATATTCTGTATCGAATAATTTCTTTATTGGAAATAGAATTAAATAGTTGAAAAAATGTTAAATTGATTGAGAAACAACCACTATTCAGACTAAGACGTCGCTATCATAAAGCGTTTTATATCTTGTTTTTGAAATTGCTCCTTTCAATTTAAAAATAGACTATATTATAAATGCCTGTATATTAACTGAAAATCTCTTAAAAGCATAACGCTTATATTATTATACGTAGGTACCTTTATCCCGTCGCGCCGTTCAGTTAATTTTGAGCGGCTTATACTCTCAAATACATACGAAAATGGTTATCCGACTGAAGATCATGTTACCACTTTTGTATTGAAGCAACGTTATTATTATCAATATTAACACATCAACTGGTGTGTGAACGTGGTTGTTAATCAATTTGACACAATATGAGACACTATGTTTAGATTTAATCAGTTTACGCTAGCGATGAGAATGTTACGTCAAATCTGATTATAAATTTCAAAATGTTTCCTTCAATTTTTCAATGTAATCCTGTATTTTATTTTGATAAATCACAACAAATTTCGCATATTTCGGCTGACAAAACTGAATTGTTTCTCAGTAACTTTTGTTTTATTTATAGAACACACCAAAAATATTCTCCGTCTAATAAATTCAACCGTTTGTCATATTTATTCAGTTGAAATTTCAATAATCTGATTTATACTTTCTGAATGTCATTCGTTACAGGGTACACTTTTTACACAACATTCCAAGAAATTTAGTCTAACTAACGTAATATGAATATCTGATTATTTCGTTTGTTGATTTCAATAAAAGCAGGACCGGTTTACATTATTTCATTCATCTTTACACTACATATTGATAATAGATGCGAATCTGAAGATCTTTAACAAAATTTTCTTTTAAATCTCGTTTTCTCTTACTAATATCTAATCAGATCAGGTAGGAGCTGCAAAACATTATATAATAAATTAGTTATTTATAAAAAAATGCTTCTTTTAAATCAGAATCTGTCTCTGTTTCTTATTAAATCTAAAATTTGTTAAACATAATAATTATTATTATTGACTAAACTACCAATAAATTCTAATTCACTTTTGTATAGCAATACTATCTTATGTCATTTCTTAGTGTCAAAGTTTAATTTACATTTATTGGAAGATCCTAACTAACCTTTCATGTGTATCCGGGATCATTAGTCCCCAAGGCGAGGCTGTAACATCAGTGTGTAAATTATCGCAAATTCGAAGGGAATTCCCGCTTTTAACGGGACATACAGTAGCGCACTAAAATTCCTTTGTTCCTCTATAAATATGGATAATCCAAATCATCTACTATACCTAATCGCTATGCCTGTAAACATGTTTTTTACACTTTGAAGTCGAGTCAAGTGTTGCTGGACATGTTCAAGATTGTAACCATTCAATAAGTTTAGTTTAAGCATAAAAATAGTTAAACGTAATAATACTTTGAATAAAAACAAAGGACCTATACAATTAATAGTTTTTTAGGAAAAAAGTAATAAATTGTAACTAGGATGTTTTGTTGCTGTTCCCGGTTACTAACCGGTTTGGCGCTAAAAAAATTCAGTAGGTATATATGGATGACGAAGCACCATATTGTTAGTTTACTGAAGAAGATAACTTGGTTATCGAAACGAGCGTAAGATAGTGTTCAGTGGCTACACGACGTGACATACGTTATGTATACTATATACTTCACTAAACTTAAATATTTATCTTCCCATTCAGAGATAAGCCACTGGATGCAACGGGATCGACTATTTCTCTCTACGGAGCTGAAAGTGGTTGCACTATGAAGGCAAAACCACTCCTCAACCACAAATTACGTATACAACGTACTGTGGCTATTTGCTTATACGTCGTTGCGTGTGTAAGTCTACCGGGAGCTATAGCGACTGTCGCGGTACCTATCAGTTACAATAATTATTGTTCAATAGAAAATTTGTTCTGTAATGGATTAAAACCACAACTTTGTGTTTAAGTAGATCATTATATGCAGCGAACAAATTAAATACCTTATATTGGTAATAATAATTGATAATATAAGAATAGTTACTGGTAATATTTGTTGCAATACATACATGTGGTGTCTGTTATTTAAAAAATTACTGAATTTACTTGAGGAGAATAGTAGTTAAGGCACACCACCAAGCCTATTCCTTCTGAAGGATCTGTTGGGAATTTTCCCTCTTCTATTATGGGTTTGCCCAGGTAGAGAAATATCTAGAGTGAGAGGAGCTCGATTTCGTGAGTGTAGAGTTGTTTTCCTCAATTCCTGTTGTACATAATATATTGATTGAGTTTACAGTCCCCTGTGAGACAATTACAATAATTTCCTGGTTCAGCAGCCTGGTATCTATAGCAAGAAAACTGTGGTATTTTTTCCTAGTTCGTTTAGTTTGCAGAGGTAGTTCCAGACCATCTTCGAGCTGACACGATAACAGCATAGCGACTTGATGGTTGCTTGACTATACGAGAAAATCGCGATATTCCGCCTACGAAAGTTATTTATTGAAGGTACAAGTATTATATCTAGCTCTGACAAACTGTACTAAAACGACAAATGTGTAATAATTTGAAACCCGTCCTGAAAATTTCTTTAATGCATTTAAAATCCTTAAAAAGGTATAAAAAATAAAAGTTAGTACCTAGTTGAGCACAACTTAGAAGAGACAAGTCGTAAAAAGATCATAATAAACTTTTAGTCTCTTGTGGTTATTTCCGAAACACGCGACCGAAAGTTCTTTCTTTCTCTTTTTTCCATTTTACTTTTCTTTACCTTCAAACTTGCGAACCTGAAAATCTGCCTGGATTTATTTAATTTATAACTACACTAATAGAAGTCAGTTTAATTGTATTCACCTCAGGGTGCTGCTTGTTGGGCTTTAATAATGTTAGATGTGGCGTGGAACTTTCAGTAAAGCAAACAAAAATAAATAAAATATATACTTAGAGGCACAAATTATGTGTCTTAATTGTTGTATGGAATCAACATACTATTTTAAATCTCGAAAATTACAACGAAAGACTTTCCCATATAATATTTAACAAACTTTTTACCGTAGGTACTTCTAATGACATTTGGAGTCATATTAATAATATAGCTATGAGCCAGTTTTGTTCACAGTTCTTGCTACATTTCCTGGAAGAGGGAACATGTAGTAAGTCAAAAGGAAACTGGAAGCAGGACCTACAATGAAATTCTAGTGATGCATGCTCGCAAAATATATGAAATCTGAATTTATGATGTGCTTATGGTGATTTATAGCCCGACGCCGCTGGCTTTCTCTGGTAGCGACGGGAATAAAATCTGAATTTTAAAAGAATAGTTACCTCTACACCTGAATAGGTTTAGATGAAAACGTGTTGGGTTTTTAACATGAAACGTGCTTGGATTTGTTAGCTCTACTGACCAATTTTTAAAGTTATTCGGCGGTCCAAAGCCAAAAGTCAATTGTATTTTATCATTTAATAGTAGGTACATTTTATTTTTCAAATAATTAATATTTAATTATATATATCACATTTTACAAATACCCCGTCACTGCGTGTTTGTGTATTTTGGTTAATTGTTGAAATATTAGAGACGAATAACTAAATAATCATTTTCCATAAAGTTCATGCCATCATTGTGGCTCTTACACAAAATAGTAAGAAATGTGTGTTTACCGCTCTTGTTATAAAACAGCCAAGGGCTATGGAATTTAATTACATGATTTGATAAGTTTAGTTGGCAAGTTTTAGAATTTAAATGATAGGAACTTCAAATTGTATCAAATACCTGATCAGTGTTCTGTAATGTAGACTTGGATTCATTTGATGAATAACAAAAATAACATTTTTATCAAATATAGTTTAAAGCCATTGAAAATATAGATTTTCTACCATTTCAACCACAATTTTTATTGAAATTTTATGTATTATAGAGTATGTCCAATATTACTATTTAGCTTAGTTCTGTTAGTTGTTATTGACAGATAAATGCCATTATTATTTTACGCATCTTTCAACTACGTGATACAATAGGAATCATAATGACGATCAGTCGTTAATGTTATTTGGCGAGGCGTATCCTGTATGGCTACAAGATTGGTGCAATGAAAGGAATGCTTAGTTTGAGTTCCAAAATTTAAAAAAAAAATTCTATCGGTAGCCGAAATCAATACGAAGTGTGAGATGTTTTTGCTTAAATGATTACGATTAGAACAAAAATATTTACGTTTTCTTCTGGTTTTTGAATATATCCAATCAACTTTTCCAAATTAAGCTTTTTATGCAAAGTTGTACTAGCAATTGTTAAACAATCAATAAGGGAAAATGTACGGAGCTACGTTTAAACATAAATTGGTTGTATACTGTGAACTATATTACATGCACGTTGACATGATTGCTGTTAGTTAGACGACCGGTCTTTGTTTGTTTAAAATGTATTATTGCGATGGACCAATTTTAATCGTTTTCATTTTATCGTTTGTACTGATAACTGCTGTATATATTCAATTTGGGAAAGACAGGAAGGATAAAAAAATAGGTTGTGAAATCTATTCAAAATCAAATCAGTTTTTCAATTGGGTAATTAAAAAAAATAAATCGTTGTCGGGTATTTTGGAAATAAAAATATTCTTATTTGAAATTAAAAATCTCAGTTAATTGAAGGGGGAAATGAATGTTCGTTACAGTATTTTATTTGCGTCCATTTTTGTGTGTTTTAAACTCATAAAGGAACAGAGTTAACCATTACCATGCAAAATTAAAATAAAATATAGAAATTGCTCAATAAATTTCAACCAGTTTCGTTATATTGACCTGTTAATCACGGCTCTATCTATCCATTCTTCCCGTTTAATGGATTAGAAAAAGGATAAGCGGTCGTCTAAATGATATAAATAAGATCGTAGAAATGGAGTTCGTTGCCAAATTTTATAGAAAAAGACATTAACGTCGTATGCAATTTTGCCACTTTTCTAAGTAACTTTAGTCTTGTTCAGGAATCGGAGAGATTTGCTGACCACACTAAATTGATAAAAATATTATTCCAAGTATCTACTTTAATAGAATTGGAGAGAAAAATTGAGACATTTACCGACCAGTTGAAAAATACATTGCTTGGAATAATATAATTGAATATTTTTGAATTTCCTATTTATTCTTCTCTTAAATTACTTCAAATTATCAAGTCGAAATGTGTTACTATATAAAAAACAACAGCTTCTAGCGAAAGAAAAATCCTAAATAGGTGAACGATTCCATAGGAAACAAAAAACAAGAAAGAGTCTTAATCTTTGAAGCGTCATAACTCATCAAACATCAAAACGACAAAATAGGATGAAAAAGTTAAGTTCAAAAAGTCGATTGTTCATGCTCCGTTTATTGAGAGTCTGTAAAGTTTATAAGAATTGTGATAAAATACAGATCACGTTCTAGTAGCTTTCCATTTATTTTGATACGGTTAAAGACTACGCAATTGTCCTCTGACGTTTACTCGTCAACAAAAAATTTATCTTATTACCTACTTTGATAACACTAAGGATTGACGTGTGTCTGTTTTAGAAAAAGTTTTCGAATATGACAAAAATCAGTTTATCATTTTGTTATACACTTGGGCTTTGGGTAAACTTGTAAGGACGTATTTTCAGAAATAATTTTCCAGCTTCAAGAAAATATGTAGAAGTTGAGTAGATTTTTTTTCAATTATCCCTTTGTTTTTTTTTCAGAAAACCTCTCAAATATGCCTAAAATCTCATGGAACTAATAATCATTCAAAATATTGAATTAGATTTAAAACTGCTCGATTTTTGAATCTATTGAAATATTGTTTCGAGGGTTCTTTTCAATTGATTATTTTCATATACATCTACCTTTTTGCGGTTTTAATGCAGAATTAATTTAAGCAACGGCGCATTTGCTTCATGCTGTATATCTCGCGAAGAAAAGTACATTTCGGTTAACTTCTATAAATTCCAAGATTCTAAATGTATTAAAATCTTGAATTACTACGTCTAGTAACACCCTTTTAGTGTAACTGATTTCCAGCGAGTTTGTTGGAGAATTTCGTACAGTAAGAGTCAGGAAGTTCGCAAAATGGAGATTGAGATGCAGGAAACGACCTAGTGACACGAAGAATTGGGAAATTACTTTTTGTAGGAAATATTTGAAATAGTTTTCAAATTAACAGGATGTAAGGAATGCTTCAGGGTTCAGAAAACCAGAATTTACCAAATATTAGATAGATTCATATGAAATTTATAATTATAAAGTAATACGAGATTAAATAACTGTCAAATCCCTTGTATTAACCAAAATAGAATTTCTTGTTAAAATATAAATTGTTTACGTCTATTTCACTTTCCTGAATTGTTTCATACATGTTAGTATATCTCGTTAGCTAATTCCCATGATATTGTTAGTTAAAATAAACTATCTCGCTTTACTCATTAGTACGCTCTAAAGGGCTAAAGAGCCGGACTTGCAGTCGATGAGAATGTCTCTCAGGTCCTACCGAAGAGCACTGTCTATCTTGAGAAGGAATTTTTGATTATAATTTGTGAGCCAAAATGTAAAGTTAGGTAAAGTACCCAGTTTACGGTAATTTTATTAGAGGAACCTATATTTAAGTTTCAGATTAGACATTGTTTTAAGTTCAAAGGAACAACAATTACCTAATAGTCGTTTATAACATAATATGGTTTAGTTTGTCCTAACAAAATTGGATTTATTGTATGAACAGGTTATTCATAGGTTTAAGCTTTTGAAGTTTAAATCTACATAAGCACAGTTCATGGTTTGTCCCTTGTATTATATAGCCCAATTTCAGAGTAGGTACACTTTGTCCTTACTTAATTCTAAAATGTCCCTTCCGGTATATTAGAAAATGCAACTAGTTCTGTTCAAACTGCACCCGAAAGTCATTTTATGCGACTTTACCAATATATTTTCGGATCGATAATGAAAAAAACATTCTATAAACACAAATTGTTGCTGGTATGAGTTTTAATCGCATTTTTGTGTGGTTTTTAAACAACTTTGGTAACATAAAAGTAATCATATGGAAAAACATCTTCATAAATTCAGTAGTAAAGCTTCCAAATATCGAACACAAACAGGGAATATTTAGTATGTAATAAAATTGTAATATTTCTCGAATTCTTGCTATAAACTTTGAAAAACCAGCAAGAAGCAAATTCCAAATCATTTACTGGACCGTAGTAGGTAAGGATTGAAACAATTATTCTGTTAATAAAGACTTTAATATTATACTAGAAAATTATAAGCCCAGTAAATTTGAAATCAAATTTTCCAATTCGGTTCTGGCGCGTTGAAAGGGGTCCTCGCCAAAATTATCAAAAGCTAAACCACAATCCGTAAAGGGAGGAAGTCAATGTAGGCCGGAGGCCTATATTCTCTATTATTTAAACTCGTTAACGTTAGTGCCAAAATTTCAGCTTCACACGTGTATTTCTTTGATGAACCACACTCCCAAAACAGTTCTAGGATGATTATAAAACCCATACTCTCCCAATTTTGACGGCTCTATATTCACGATTTTTTTAAAATCCAGAATCTCTGTTCTATCTTCATATTTTTCATTTACTTTTATATGTCTTAGTTTAAATTACACAATAATATTGACAGAATCGTTTGTCTTGAGCCAATATTGTTAATATTCTCTTGAATTTTCCGGAACGTACTTCTTTCAATCGAAATTTTATTTGTAACATTCTACCAATTTTCAATGCAATCAACTTCCTTGTCCGCGTAAAGTCCAATCAGTATTCCATTGTTTCTGAGTTATTCTGCGTCCAGTGACCGATTTATTTTCATCATCAGCATGCAGCTCAGAAGTTGTTTACATTTGCAGCCGCGAGGGAACGCTTGGTTTCCAGGACCTAGAGGGACTTTTTCGAGGTCTTTGCAAAATTATTTTTATTTTCCTTGCTCATTGATGCAGCTACACTTGAAGAGGGTCGAATAATGGAATTTTTGAATAGACTTCGTCAAAGCTTTAAAAGATATTTTTAAGAATGTTTCAGGTGTAAGTTGGAAAATTGGGTATATTCAATTATTTTACTTTGTCGCTGTTGTGAATTATACAAAGTGTTTTATTTCCTGTAAAATGGAAATACTTTTGTACTATGCCAAATTATATATTTTCGAAATTTTTTAGCATCAACTGATTGATGATCGATTAGAGACAAATAAAGCAAAATTGTGGAATTAACAAATGTAGGGTATATGTACCGCATTCAGAATCTATGAATTAATATTTAATATCAATCATGAACTGACCCAAATTGACTGCAAAAATTTCATAATTAGTTGGAATTTGAAACAGAATTTCCATTTGGACTGAAATATCATTCATATCATTGTATAGGCGTAAACAATGTCCTTTTCAAACGAGCTCTCACAATTTGAGAACTGTTGTGGTTATAGATTGTATGCATTGCGATGCAGGGAATTGATCTATTGAACTATTTATGTGATGCCTAGTTTATAAGGAGATTTTAGTATTTATTATTCTCAATCATAAAGACGTGCAGCCTTATTAATAATAAATTTAGATTATTCTAACATGACTTTAAAATCAAACTAGTGAAAAAACGTATTAATAAATACATTTAACATTATTTTAACATGCTATAAGTACACTCTGGTGTTATCGTCTTTATTATTAATAAGGCTGTAAGAATATTGATCAATAAGCTCGAAAAAATAGGCTAGGTGCACTCTGTATAGACTTTAGGGTCAATATTTTTAAAGTTGAAAGTAATAATCCACAGTTCCACAAATTTCATGGTGATTTATTATCACATACACTAAGGACATAAAACCCTGATAGAGTGGGTAAGTAATTTTATTGACTGGAAATCCTGGCCGTAATTTGTAAGTGACTGTGAGATTTTAGAAACGGGATATCCAGGTGGTGTTATCAGTTATAAGTTAAGTTTCGACTTCAGAAGCTATGAACACCAACCGTCGAATTTGCATGTAATAGATTAGATTGCTTTCATTTCCTCCCGAGATAATAATTAAGTCAACTATGCATAAAACATATTGTTCGACATTAATTAACCCAAGGGTGCCATCTGGAGCTATTAATTATTCAAATTTGGACAATTTACAACCGAAGTCCTTACAAAATGGAGAATGTCGGATTGTTAATTGAATCAAAATGAATGAATTACTCTTACTTATATTAATTAAAAATACAGTGTTGAAATTGCAAGATTTTATTCGGGAATTATAGTCAATTTTTACTTCCTGATGCTTAATAGTTTCATTATATCTAGAAATGTACAAAGTTTTTCCATAAAAAAAAAACAAGTGAATAAATTGAAAGTTTACAGATGTAAAAAAATATTAGTTAATATTCTTATAGGATTGTTCTCTCTGTAGTTATTTATATTAAAATGTATACCCTAACATAAAGCTGGAGATAAACATAGCTTTTAACCTATTTATCTTTTTATATAACCTACTTTTTTGAGAGACCCTTATCCTCTATTTAAACAGTCACACATCCAAAATCCATATTCAAAGGTTTTGTCCTACATAGCTTTACGACTGTCTTCTGCAGCTTCTACCAATGAAGTCTCGAAGGGGATAAAAGATAATCGTGATACTTATTCTTGACATTAAGCTGCTGGGTTACGTGAAAAAGGAATTAAACATTTTATTGAAATTAGCTCAGCCTGTTTCTATTTCAAAAATTGGTGTCGCAGAAATAACTTTCGTCTATTCTCAGCTTTCTCACATATTTTGTATATGTAAATTTTTTTAATCATTTGCATTAAAGCCACTGTGAACCAAATCAAACTGCTTTTCTTAACTTCTTGTATTTGGACAAAACTTGCAATTTATTTGACTGTTATGGAAAATCTTGCGACCTAGTGTCAGTTGGTGGGATGGGAGTGACATTCTAATTTTCTCCTAACCACTTTTGTATTCACATACTTATTGATGGTTGAATGATTTGATAAAGGGGGCGCTCATGAATAAAGTTTATTAATTTTAACACAGCTAGTAGACATATTTTAGGAAAGGTAACTAACGTTTCATCTAGGTTACTGAAAATTACCTCAATCACAACTTTAAATACTGTCATTTATGTGTTCGGTAATTAATTTTAAAATTGACACTGACATGATGCCTAAAATTAACACCTTTTGTGTGAAATTTAATTAAAATAACTTTAGTTTGGTAGCAAATCCTTGTAAACTTGATCAAGTTACAAAAAGATCATAGGAAGTAAGGGAATTGGGATAAGGCTCTACTTTGATTAATAAAAGCGGATTTTAAGATAAATTTTCAAATTCCAAAATTTAAATCTACACATTTTTGTGTTTGAACAATATTAAGAACGAGGAAGGAGAAATAATGAGAAGAAAAAAATCCCATTTTTTCTGTTTAACAATGAGGCATTCAGATATATTATGGAGATATCAATTTAAAAAATAAATTAATTGGTCGTAGGGCGAGAAAATGTTGATAAGAAAATTGGCAAGCCCCTTATAAAAGTGGTCCTTATTAAAATTTTATCTTAATAAGAATGACAAATGACTAAGTTCATTGCAGACTCTGGTTTATAAATAAAACAAGGCAATCAAGAAACAAATAACTTTTGTTTCGTTGTTGAATGGATATAAAGGAGGAGTGAATTATTTACAGTAAAGGGACAACAACAGACGTATGAGAGAGTTGGAAATATTATAATATATTACAATAACATCAAATAAAATTATATAAGATGGCAAAGGGAAGGGTGACAATGCCAGATGTGCGTTCTACTTATTTGGTATTCATTTTAAGTCTGTCGTAAATATTTGATATAAGTACTTTCCATCGATATAATTTATCAAGCAGAACGTGCTTGTATTTTCGGAACAATTTTTGATTAATGAATGAGCATGTTTGATTTGTTATTGATAATAATTAACAACAGAAACAAAGCCAAGCACTTCCATTCATTGCGTTAATTATATTTCATCGTTATAAAGACAATTAGAGGCAGCGGAAAGGGTGTTTTAATAATGTTTATTAAATTCATTTGCTTTCCTTGGAAATTACGAGTATTAAATAAAATATTCGTTCTTCAACAAATAACCATCTTTGTTTTATAAATAAGTGTTGCTTTTTTTTATTTGACAGTAGAAGTTCCTAAAGCTATTACAAGTCGTATAACGGTCTCAATAACTCAAAATAAACATCAGGCTTAAGTAAATTTGCGAACAATTTTGAAAATAGGCCTCTTGGGAGGCTTTTAGCGCGTGAAATAAAAAAATGGAAGCGTTACGATTAAACCTAGAACCGTAACTTTTATGACGATTTGAAAGATAAAGTATACCTACAGTTAAAATTTTATAGGAGTTGCAATATAATCTGTTCACATAAGAATCCAAAATGTTCTTGTAACGATATAACAACAAATAATAATACACCGCAACACAAAGTGATAATTCATTGAAGAGAATAATTATTGCAAATTGTTAAAGCATTAACTGATTTTATTTTTATCTTCAAAGTTAAACTTCACTGAGAGGCGGATTGTTGAGAAAAAAAGCCACAATTAAAAACGCTGCGCTAGACACGGAAAGAAGCTTTTGTTTCGTTTACGAATAGAAAATACAATTCTTCTCATTTTTCGACTTTAATTTGCTCTTTACGAATGCCTCTAGTAGACTAATCAGTTTTGTTTATGACGGTTTTCATAATTTTAGATGAATTAACAAATTATAATTATTACATGGTCAAGTTACTTTTTGTCATTATAATCGAGAAGTATCAGGAGCATAAATTCAAGCACATGTATTTTGCGTTTAAACGTAAATATGGAAAAACCCTATGTAATATTCGCGAACATTTTCACAAAGTTTGAAACTATAAATTTCTAGTGTACTAACTCGCTTCAACTCCGTTATGATCCTTCCCGAAAAGTTCATCAAAGAATTGCCAAACTCAATGGGAGAAGCTATTATCTCGCAACTAATAACAAGAACCCTATACTTCTATTGTTGTTTGTCAAAGAAAGATTATGCGCCGTAAAAACACAATTCGTGGAAAGTAAGTTCTCCCGACGTTCTGCTCTTATTTTGCTCCTCGTTCTAACTTCAATCGCACCCCCAAAAAAATCGTTTCTCTTTGTATTTTCGATGTTTCCTGGACACGCTAACAGAAAGAGACTATCAGGCGACCGAAGGACGAATTATAGAGTTTAATGACTCTAAAATACGTTGAAGATAAATAATATAAAGAAAAGTCTGTATTTTCTTTTGAAGTATACCTACCTATACAAGAGAAGAGTGGAAAAGCAATTTGGAAAATGAAAAATAATAATTGTGCGTATTGGAAAAAGTATTTCATCAAATTATTCCTCTTGAACGATTTACACATAAAATTCCAATTATTTCAATAAAGTCTCAGATGTTTTACTTTGCTTACTATACGAACGCATTCTGTGGCTTAGAAAGCCCTTCCTTCGCTCATTCCTATCACCCCACTACAGAGAGTTTTCATGAAATATTATGCAAATTATCGCGAATTATTCGACCCCAAGTTCCATTATCTAAATGAAGCAAGAGCAAGAGTTATAATTTAAATAGAGGGTTTAAAATATAATGTGGTATTTGAAAAAAATATGGGCATATGCAAAAAATATTGGGTCGAATAGGTCGGAAAAGGGAATTTAGGATTAAATCCGGGAAAATGAAAAAAATTTGCTGCAGATATCACTACACTATAAATCATCGTCGTATGGACTAAAAAAGGATTTAAAATAGTGAAAAAGGATTTATTTATTACAGAATTTTCAAGTGATAATGATGAAGTAATCAGCGCAAATAAATGTATGCCCGAACATACATGAAATATACAGATTGCGTAAATGACATCGGAACCCTCGCCTTGGATTACACAAGTACGACAAGGATATATGAAAGAGAGAGAAAGAATAATTGTGCGCGGTCATCACTTTGTTTCATCTTAGGGGTGTATACTTATTTCCCGAGACTGGCCGAATGGTCCTTTACAGAGAGAATTCACTAGTTGGTGGTATTCAGTATGCTCCCAACATGGAAGGAGTGAGGGTGTTAAAGAAATAAAAAAATACAATTCCTATTATTGTTTGAATTTTATTATATAACTTGATGCCTATATAATCAGGTGAATTTTGCCCAATTTGTAGCCTTGAGAAGGCCCGGTGGAGATCCGTTTTTAACCTAGTATATTCTCAAACTTGTTTAAATTATTATGAATGTAAAGAATTACTCTAAATATATATAGACTGGGTAATGTCAAAATTTGCGAGTCGATAAATAATTGTTTGCAACTAGTAGATGGATGAACATTAAACAAAGTTCTTATGGCTTTCTTTGTGTTACAAAAGCTTTATCTATATGAGCAGATGAACCCCAAAATATTAGACCATATTGCAATACTGACTGCACTAGACCGAAATATAATAATATCAATACATTAAATGAAACTGTATGTTATATAAAACTTTTTAACATTACTTCAAATGAATTTTTCTAGTTTGAAAAGCAAATGAAAATATAGGTACATATTAATTATTACTCCTGTCAATAACGTGAATCTTGCACATTTTTTATTCGATTCATAAGAATATAAATCGTGTCATTAATCTTAAACTTTGTTAGGTAGAGATTATATTAAAAAATTTCCCAAGAAATTGGGTAATTTATAAAATAAATCTATCGATCAATTTTTAATAAAGAGATTTTGGAGACAGGTGGAATCTCTATTTTTTTTTTATATTTTTCTTGGTAAACAATTTGATTTGTTGAAATATGGAGGTTTATTTTCTACAATTTAAAAAAAATCGAGTTTGTATTTTAAATGAATAAATCAAATATGTTTTGAAGCTTAAAATCAAAAAGTGTCTTAATGTGAAATGGAAGTTATGTTCAATGAAATTTTAATTTAGATACAAGCTTTCCCTGTTAAAAATTTCTTGAAAAAATATTAAAACTTATGAGACAGATTCAGGACGTCTTTTAAAAGTAAATTTTGAATAATTTATAGTATGAAATATAATATTTTTCCCATCTATTTCTCTGAATTAGGATTATAAATGAGACCTGAATAGAAGTGGATGTAACTTTGCGAATTTGATAATCTACCTTGATTGCAATTTAATATGCAAATAGTAAATTCTTGGAAACTTCAAAGGTTAGATTAGTTCTAGCTGTTTATATAATATTAGAAATATCATAGTCACAATTTCTATTTTAAAAAGTAGCATAAATCAACATGAAAGAATATATAGTAAGGATTATCAAAGCGATAGGTACACTTCAACCCTCATATAACAAGAACAATTTTCAACAACTGTTCCTTACACGAATTTATTAAAATTGTAAGAATGAAGATAGCAGCGAAATGTCCGTGAAATTCATCACAAAAACAACATAAAAAAAGGGAAAAAAGAAACCCCAAACATCTATTCAGAGTATTTCAGATAAAGCGTATGATACATACATCCTTTTGCATATCAAAATCCAATAAATCTCTATTAGAATCGATCGCACTTCCGTTAGGATAGCTGTGTGGAGCTACAAACGACGATTACTCTCTTAATACATATAAATTTTATATTGAAGTGACGTTAACCCATTATATTATGGTGGAGGTTATGCCAGCGCGATTTCGGTACGTGATTAAACGGTGCAAGTTGCGTAAATTCATAGTTTCAAGTATCTGAAACGTCAAATGCCATTAAACTTTTAGTATTCAATCGATGCTTCGGAAATCGTAATAATCAAGTTCGGAACTTTGATGGTACTTCACAATTTTAGTTTGAACGGGGTTATATTTTTCATTTCCAATATGATGAAATATATTCTATAGAATTTCATTAAAATGCTTGGAGACATTTTTGTTACCTAAAAAAGTGGAGAACAAACATTCTGGTGAATTTGGAATAGGAATTGGGGATGGGAAAGTACCCGGGTCCGACAAAACAGAGCATGGGAAGAAGCAATCTTGCCAGCAGATCAAGAAAAAGCACTTAAAAGTTCCTATCCATCTTCAAAGAAGAGAATTTTAATAGACGGGAATGGTAGAAATCCTATTAGGAGGTAGAAGGGTTCAATGACTGTACCTAGGTATGTATTAAAATGCTTAGAGTATATTTTACTCTAAAATATTAGCTTGAAACTTCGAAAATATCGGATGAAAATGAAAATGCTTATTCCGATAAACAAAATCGAACAAATTACAACAGAACAATCTCTTTTCCCAGTTTTCAGTTTTGGCTCGTAAAGCCGGAAAAGTAAAACATCGGTTGTAAAACTTCAGAGTACAAAGTGAATAGAAAATGTCACGTGTAAAACACCTGTTTTAACAACTGAAGTCGCTTTTCTGATTGTATAGATGATATTCGTTTTAACTTTTAACATTAAATAAACAACCCCTATACGATGTGAACAATCATGAAAGTTGACTCGGTGTTTATTTTTTCGATTTTCTTACAAGGAAAATAAGTAAACATTATCAGATAAGAAAGAGAATTCGCCCATCGACAGAAGTTGGCTGATTTTATTGGAAATAATCTATTTAGAGTGTTTCTCTAAAATACAGAGTAAGTTTAGGTATATTTATTTGTTAATCTAAACAGTTTAAATGAAAAAAAAAACAACTATTAAAACAATATTTTTTTAATGAAGTTAAGCAATTGCTAAGCTTCTAAGATTCATTAATTTATATTTAAGACACACCGTAGATACTTTGTATATTCTCACTCTAGAATCGTAGAGCAATGAAAATTTATTCTGAATACTAAGTATTCTGGATTTCCAATACGATAGTGCAAAGTTTGTGTTGTTGCTAGGGCGTTGCTGTGATACAATTATTTTGAATATTTTGTTTCAATGTTTCGACAGCAGCAAGTAATTACTACAAATTTTACGCGTTTACGGTTAAAGTATCGTTTTATTATTGAAAAAAATGTCTTCCTAGTTTTCAAATTGTGGAAATTAAAATTATTTTTTCTAAATTTGACATTGAAACTTTGCTACTTCTGTTTATATCGAACAAATGCGAGTTTCACACACATATTTTCTTCCCTCCATTATTTTCAATGTATCGCTGTGTCCTAAGCCATCGCTTTCAAAATCGACTCGCTGGATTTTATTTCATTTACACATTCGAAAAAACTACAGCTGAGACTTCATTCTTTAGATCTAAACTTTCAATATATAATATAAAACAAAATTTAATGCAAATTTTGTACTGAATAAGGTTCCAATTTCCATTAAAATGCTGTAATAAAAAATACAGCCTCCAATTATCTCGAATTTTTGTTTAATCTCGAACAAAAAATCATATTTTCGCGTCAATCAATCAATGTAAAAAGTAAAATCGTCATTTCGCATTTTTATTATAGAAGATCTGTCTTTAAAAATAAAAGTAAGTAAAAATCGTCGCCCCTATCGAGTGTGTTAGAGGAGCTGGTATCGAAAATGAATGCGTCAGATGCTATCGGCAGTTGCTAATGTGATCAATTTCAACGATTTCAAATACTCTGACGGTAAAGACACTTTTATACTCATGATAAGTTGCTAACATTAGAAATACGCTGCGTTGTGATATTTTTGTGAGAAAGAGACAATTTAGTTAATCTACAGAAAAGAAATCATCCTATATAATGTTATAGGATACACTTGAATAAAGTCATTAACGCCTTCAACATTATTTTAAGATTAAAGCTTGGGTTGTAAAGTTGCTTAAAATGTTTCCTGTCACTTATATACCTAAGTACTCAGTTTTCACTTCTGATTCGAGACCATTAATAACCGATACGGCTCTCAATAGCAGGCAGTTAACAATACTCTAAAGATTTTCCAAATATAGCCAGAGATCGTTGATGAGAATTTCGAATGACTTGCGAAATTTTGTTTAACAATAACAAAAGGTTCAGGAAGGCCGAAATATTCATGTGGAATGCTGTTGAATTTCATATAGGAAATTTGAATATCATACTTTCAGAATATTTTTCTAGTAATAAACAAAAACAATTTATATAAGTAAGTACCAAGAGATTGTTTAGAAAAAAATTTACTTTACTTTTAATTAATATCTATATACAGATTGCGAAAGGGCTTTCCGAACCGTACGATTTACACAAGCAAAATATGAGAAAAACAGCTTGAAAGAGAGAGAAAGAACAACTGTGCGTGGCCAGCCGAATGTCCACTGCCCCCCCATTTCAACCGCTGTTGTCAGAAGCGCAGACTAATATGTACAAATGATATTTTTGTCTTGTCATCGTTGACTCCAAAACCAAACACCTCCATCCGGCAACAGTGTCATTTCCAAATACAATGGCATGCGGTTGAAATGGGGGGGCAGTGAGCATTCGGCCGGCCTCTGGAACTAAATACACGCACAGTTGTTCTTTCTCTCTCTTTAAAGCTGTTTTTCTCATATTTTCCTTGTCGTATTTGTAAAAATCGTACGGTTCGAAAAGCCCTTTCGCAATCTGTATATACGAGTACAGGGACAGGAATATTGGGGAAGCGGCAAAAATTGTACTGAAGGTGTGAAAATTTGGCTTAATCATTGTATCTTGTTTCTTGCTTTGGTTCGTGCTTCCGCTAAAGTTATACCTTTGCTTTTCAAAATTTTTTCTATGTTATCGTCCCATGTTTCTCTTCCCTTTCCCTGGTTCTGCTTTCAAGTCTTTTTGTCTATGGTACCTACACTTTTGAAGCATTTTCTATTCTTCTTGAAATTTTCTACTTGTTCTAGATTTTTTCCGTTAATTAATTAATCAAAAATTGAAAATTCGATTTTTTTTAATAGGTTTTTCTCCCTTTGTCTTAAGATTTCGCTTAATCAGTAAAATTAATTATATCCGAGTAGAGAAAATCTGCACATTCGAAAAATTTACCCCAGAAGCCGTCGATAAATTTAAAATTAGCAAAAGGGAGAACCGACTCATAATAGGCCGAAAATTGCCTGATTACAGCGAAATTTTGCCCGGTGGATGGCACTGTGAGGTCGTAAACGTGAAATTGTGTATAGAGCCAGGAACGGTCCCAAAAGATATGCTGGAAATCTACATTCAGGACAACTTATTTAACATATTACAAAAGTTCATCTTTCGGTATTTTTCTTACACGACAATTTAAGAAATCTTGAAAAATTTTCACTTTTATGATTAATTAGCTAAAATAATATTTGATCAGCAACTTTATTTAAATATTCCAGTTCGTTCCTGTACTTGGTGGTCGTTATCAAACCTCAAACCCGACTTTAATAAGTTAAGGTGACAAATGGATTTTCAAGTAAAAGTTATACAGCTCTCAACTCTTGATTTTTAAGAGGCAGATTACTTCTCAAGAGAAGATATTATACGAAGTGGTAATCGTATTTAACTTTTATTATGACTTTCTGCTAATTATTCCAGGTGATTATACTTCGTAATTTATAGTAAAGTCTCATGGAAAAGTGAGAAGAATTAGGAGAGGGATACCTATTGACTTTACACTGATGATATTAAAACTTTTTATCGATTAGAAAAAACTACATTATCGTTCTTAGGATTTCCTTTAGTAGAATTTGTTGTCACTCCTTGTCTTCTATTTTTTGCTTCTGATCCTCTTCTACTTGGTGGTCTGGATAATACTACAGGAGTTCTAATTTTTTCGCTTTTCGAAGATGTCGGCGAGGAACTTTTATTCCCTTGACTTTTGGAAGTTGGAACTTTCTTTTTTGTATTTTTGCAAACGGTATTAACTATTTCAACGGTAGAAGGAAATGAAGTTGGTTGTACGGCGTAAGTTTCACATTTTGATTCTTTATTATTACGACTAGATGTTATATTACTGACATCTTTGCAATTTGGTGTATTTTTAGATGAATTTACCACTACTTGTCTTTTAATTTGTTTACCAACTTCAAATTTCCGATTATCAAATTTACCTTTTGAAGATAATGTATTTGCTAACAAAAGCGATAAAGTTTCCAAAGGATCCGTTTTAAATTTATTACCCACCACTGGTACCGATTTTTTTTTTGGTAGTGCTTTATGCGACTCTCTTTTTGATGCAGATTTAGTTTCTTTTTCCAAGACTGACACCATTTTTGCCATTTTCCTCACTTGATTACTAATATCTTTTCTGTAAACATTGTCATTAAATCTTGTACGCAGCTCTTCTATATTTTTTGGTATTTCTTGATTTTTCAACTTGTCCAATCCAGCTTGTTTGGTAATCTGAGTTTTCAGCATCCCATTGAATCTTCTATTTGTAACAGTTTGCATCTCTTCACTTTTCATCGACGGAATAAGAAAATTTAAAGAAGGTTGTTTAGTGTAAGGAGTGCAAGCAGTTAACCAAGTAACTGAGCATCGATTACTACCAGATTTTTCTAGAGCTTTCGGTTTTATTTCAGTTTGTGATTCAGGAAACTCTTCAGGAGTATTACAATTAAAGCTTACACCAACTTTACTGCTACAAGCATTTTCTTTCTCAATTTGCACTTTATTTTCTATAAGATTAGTCAAAGTATTTGGTGATTTTAATTTCTGCTCCAAACTATAGGAATCCAAATTACTATAAAGAGAAAAACAGCTTCCTTCTGAGAAGTTTTCTATAGTTTCACATTCTGTATCTTTCGTTCTAAGCTCTTCAATATTACTCTTAGCGATGGCATTGTCAATATTGTCTTCTGAAAAAGAATCAATAGATTTACGGGTGGTCATTTTAGAATATATAGATTCTTGCTGCTTTTCGAAATGTTCGTCAATGATACTTTCCATTTTATGCACACTAATCAATTCTCTTTCAACGATTTCGGTATCACCCAAAATACCTGATCTAATAATAGAGTCAGTTAAAGGTAAAACACTGGATTCTTCGGGAACATTTTCAATATACTGAGGTTTTATATCTGTGTAAATCATATTATCATCGCAGGACATTAAAACACTTTTAGATGGTACTTCAGATAACTCTGGTGGATCTTCTAATGATATATATTGTTCTGTTTCTGTTAATACAGTAGGTTTGACCAAGTTGAAGTGATTGTAAACTTCTGGATGTCTATATTTATGATCCAAAGCTTGCGCTAAGGCGGTTGAAGCACTTAAGAAATTGTAAACTGATGAAATCATGTTCCACCATGCGTTTTGATCTAGAGTTTGTTGTTCTTGTTGATTTAAAAGTAAGCAGTGGTGAGTCATTACTGAAATTTTAATTTTAGATTTGGAATTAATTTAAAATGATGGATGACATTTGTGAGTGAAATGTAATGTTTTTTTGAACTAATTGTCAAAAAATGATAATAGAGTTGTTGGTACTTTCATAGATATTTCGTAGATATTGTAGTTTAGTTCAATTTTAGTTTTATATTGTCGAAAATATTCAATTATGTAGTATAGAAACATCGACTTGATATTCCGTTCACTACACAAACGACATTTTCTGACTATTTTGTAATAAATAGCTTTCTAGACTTTTTCGAAGCACAGGGGTTAAAGAAATGTGGCATTTTCCGATATTCTCACAGTATGTTGGAGTCACTAAGGATGGCATGGTCAGAAACTTGTATTAAATAATTCATAACATGTCCACTATATTATGTTCTTCTTTTTATATAAAAATTTTATGGCTAACAGCTTACCAAAATCTATAAATCATTTTGTTGATAGGTTTGTATGGAACCTAACCAAATAGTTTATATTTCAACGTTTCTTGGGTGTTACAAAAAATACGCAAAGTACAAAGGGGGGGGGGTAGTAGTGGTTTTATGATTTACTTGTAACTGACAATTCCATGATAAACAATAATTTAAGCGAACCAACAGAAACGAATAAGTATTGAAATTTGACGTTTACGAACTCCGTAGACTTTTATCACATAACTTCTCGTACTATGAACGTATACATGACGTTCTAGCGAATAAAACTTTTATGTCGGTGGCATCTCCGAAGAAAACCGACGAAATCAACCCAGAAATGATGCAAAGCGACGACTAGAAAGAGCGAAATGACTCGACGAGGACTCCGTATGAATATTTCATAGCTACCTCTGATCCTTCTTGTAAGTTGGGCTGGAACTATTTGGGGCACAAGCTATCTTAGCTTAGTCCACAGAGCGGAAAATACGAGCGGGAGGAAAATCCTTTGCTCAACTTTTACCCTTTGCGACTCTTTAATTTTTGTTTTGTTTTTTATAGTCCAGGATTAAATTTACAAGTAGATTTTATATAATTTCTTTGTCTAGAGCCAGCCCTGTTAACATTTCGAAAACCAAATGGTCAATACATCGTTTGTTAAACCTATCAAACATGAAGAAGCCAGTCACCGTTAAATTTTACCGCATCAATCGAAGCCGGTTAATATTGATCTTGCTAACATCAACAGCGAAATGTACTACCGTCTTTCAGGGTGTCAATAGTGACGTACAGGGTAGGTAAAAAACACTAGACAAGTCTAATGACACTTTTTCGAACAATTTCGATAGAAAGCTTTATTCAGTCACATTTACTAGTTATTGCATATGACTCTATTGTTTATGATTCAATTGTATCTTGAGAAACAAGTGTAATAATAACACTTAACGCCAACCTAGTTTATTCACTTTATGTATATAATGTTCTTGTAAAACCATCTTTTTGAATATATTATTATTATTATTTATGTTATGGTACAAGTCTTTAATGTTATTGGGTGAGGCGTAGCCGAGTCCGATAGCCCGATGCGTGCCATAATGATTGTTTATGATTCGTGTCTGATCACGGCCAGCCTGCAGAAAGATAGATGGAAATAGCATTGTCACTTATAATTGCACAAGTGGTTTGTATTTTATCGGGTAAATTTGGGTTGTTTAATGAGAAACTGTTTTTTAGCAATTTGACGAGAATAACTGTCAACTATTAAAAACACGACACCGAAGGTGGAGTGGTTTTAGGTTGACAGTTATTCGAGTCAAATTGCTAAAGGAAACAGTTTAGAATTTGAACAACACAAATTTACCCAATATCAATACAAACCTCGAGTGTAATTCGGCAGGACAATTTAATGAATGAGAAATTTGGAAACATATCAATTGAAACTTTATTTATGAAACATTAAAAATAAACACATTTTTATTTTAATGTACAATTATTAAAAACGCAGTTATTGAAATTCATACTAGGAACAGTGATATCGCTGCGGGTGCCACAGCTAATCGTTTCTGTAGTAGATGTTGAAGTTTTTTCATTTTCCAAACGAATTGATTGAATAATGCTTGAATGATACTCTTTGTCAACTTGTAAGTATGGTTTTATTGATGATGAATTGCTGTGTCCTGTTATTTTTATTAGAGCTTGTTCTTCAATTCCGCTTTTACTTAATTCGCTAACTGCTGCCGCTCGATTTGAGTGATTTGTAATTTTGACACGTTTGACATCTAAACCAATGCGTTGTGCTGAGCGTTTAGTCCATTTGGAAATTTCATTAATTCCAATCGGCAAATTCTTGTACCAACCATTAGAATTTTTCTTTTTCCAAAAGGGATTTGGTGTAAGAAATTCTCTGTCCGAAGTTATAAAAGTGTTTCGTTTTTCCATTAACTTTTTGAATAAACGTATTGGGCAAATATCTTCGTCGAAAATATTAGGCGTGATCCATTTGCTGTCACATAATTTATTGTTGCCGCCTTGTCTCGTTTTCGAAAATAGAAGATTATACTCGATACTTTCAGTTTCTCTTCCATTATTTTCAATTTCAGATACGAAATAAGTGGTTTTGCAGTAAGCTGCTTCTCCTCCGCGCCAAGCTAGTTAAAACGTCAAAATGTGATATAATTTCTTTTGAAGTCCTCCGGTTCATTTTCGTTATATAATCTGGCCATTGCAAATACTTCAGATTTATTAACAGCTGATGCACTACATTTTCTCTATTCGGGTTGTGCTTGTAGGATTTTACGTTTAGCATTACGTGCAGCTCGTGATGAATTAAACTGAACATCGGTGAAAGGGTTGAATACAATATTAAATTCGTTATAATATTTACTTTGTAGCATTTTAGCGTTACTTTTTCGCATATTAAATGCCCAATTTTGCAATATTACATTCAATTTCTCGATGGAAGTATCTGGCTCAAATGTGTACCTTTTTGCATCTCAAAACGTAGAAAATTGTCGCCAGATTGATGATTGCGTCGCAACTGTATTAGTAGTCACACACGTATTAACAATTTGACTAATTTCGGCGTTCGTAGACACACCGAATGGACTCATTGTTAGTTCTTGAAAATTCAATAAGTTGTTGACAAACATGCCAAACTATTTATTCTGCTAACCAACACCGCGATAATTGATGAACAAATGAGTAAGTGAAAAAACCATTAGTGTATTTGTCGCTGTAAAAGTTAAAGCTAACTTTTGCCGCTGTCAAAGTGACAATTGCACTGTGGCATAATATATGCGATTTTTTATACATGAATTAAATTGTCACTGAATTAAATATAAATCCAGAACAAAAGCTGATTGATTTTGGTAAATTTGTGTACTATTGTGTATTATGCACTGAGTATATATAAAATAGCGTTTAATCGGTACGAAGAATAATGTTCTACTAAGCCAATCAAGAATATCGCATGAAAAAGTATTGTTGGGTTACTTTGAATGCTTATTTAAGGAAAGAAAACCATCTTCTCTCTGGTGGTATTATTCGATACAGCACAGTGACATAACGTTATCATTATGACGTGCCATCAGATAAATAGTTTTAGTAGAATATACGAGGTTTATTATTTTTCTCCTGGACTATTTTTTCCTCAGAGACCATAAACACACAATTTAAATTTACTGGAGGCAAATATTACGAAGATTGACTCGTAAGCTTTCCACAACAAATAAATAAAACATTCCTTTATTTTTTGATTCGTAAAAAAAAGGTTTCCAATTTATAACAATGGAGATTGTTTCATGTAAGGAGTTAGCGATGTGGTTGTTTTTTTTATACTGTTCCTGATTTGAATGAAATGTTCTTTGAAAGATAAGAATTTGTGGTATAGATTGTTGGTGTTAAGAACAAAGTTAAAGAAATCGGCTTGTAGGTAATAATAGAATCTGACAAGGCGCCGATAATATTTTTAAACGGCAAAGTATCACCACTCTCATGTCGCAAGAATTACATAATTTTTAAATTTGTATTCATAGAACCGCAAGTAAAATCGATATTTTAGCAGCGATGGAATAAGATGAAGAAGTTAGATAAAATCCCACAAGTTAGGGTATGATAAAACGCGTTTCTAGAATAATAACTTTCATAGTAATTGCTGGAGAATTGACACAAAAAGCTCGAGCAAAAAAATAAGTCGAGAATCATGACTGTAACGATAATAGTTTTTTTTTCAGAAGCAGTTGAATAATTTAGAAGTCTGTTCCTCGAGAAATTATTCTATTATCAAAAAACTGACTAAGTAATTCTAGGCTGTGCACTGCTGTATGGCTCGTTGCTCCATCTTGTTGAAACCATTGTGTGCTCATCTGTAGATTTACAATAATTTTCTCTCTATAACGCTCTTGGTCGACAGAAAGTGGATTCCGATTCTCGTTTTCACCAATAATTTCATGACCAGATATCGCGCACCAAAAGGTAACTCGAAAACTGTGGAGTGGTTTCTCAACAATAACATCAGAACGTTCAAATACAAGGAATTTGTTTGTTTGTCGATTAATATGGCCGCTAAGAGGAATGTCACTTTCGTCTGAAAACCATATTATGTTGAGTTTTCTTGCAGTTCTTATACAAGACATCTTTGAGGTGAAAGCACAGCTTGGGCAAAAACACGTCCTTCATTTTCGTTTGTACAGACTGTTTTTTACGACTAAAATTTTCGACAACAGCTATTATTACACTTTTACTGGTGGCTACTATATTAAATGTTTGTTCATATTTTATTGATACCTGCTGTAAGCTTGGACAATTATTGCGACTAACTCCGTATGAGCGGAAATAATGCTCTACCAAAAACACTTTTTCTTCCATTGTTAGGACCACTTTTAAATCCACTTTAACTGAAGCATATTATTAATACGTCAAATATTGAGAATTAATTCAATTGTGACAAATATACCTATATTTTATAAGCAACTCCACAGCACCCTGTATTTCGGTACTGTTTATTTTGGCGTATACCGTATTATACTGAATTAGATTGGGATAATTATTTCTGGTTCACCTAATTCCTAATAAGTTTAAATAAGTAGAAAGTGCATTGAAAAATAAATGAGTGGAAAAGTGAAGCCAAAAAAAAACCAATTTGAACTACATTAACGTCTTGGTACCAATTTTTTTAATGTATATCCTCTTTTAAGATGTTTTTCTCCAGTGGAAATGAGTCAACGAACTGTGCAGAGCCCAACTTGCACAAACAAATCATTTTTAAAAATTGAATAGATGAGGCTTTCACTAGATGAAAATTATTAGCGAGAAATGTATTCTGTTCAATTAAAAATTTGATTTCAAACCTATCTTCAATGACTTTTAAGCTCAGTTTATTTCTGCAGGCAATAATATTTAAATCGATTTAAAGTTTCAAGGATATAATTTGAAGTGAAATATTTTTACTTCCCTGGAATCTAATTATAGTAATTAAAGGAAATTAATAGCTCTGGTCAAAACTAATAAAGTCTGTGTAATTATATGATAAAAAAATACAATGAATTTAATACTTTTTTCCACGGTCGGGAAAAACATCAAAATTAAAACAGAAGTAATCGATTATTCTCAAGGGAGTGTAATGAAAAACGTTCTCCATAATGTAAACTCCCTTAGGAATAATCGAATACTTCTGTTTTAATTTTGATGTCATAGAAACTGATTTCTATTCCTGACCGAGGAAAAAATAGTATGCTATTTTGTCCTCGATGAATTGTAGCCATCGGGACCAAATTGCACCTCTGCCAAAATAACGCATTTCTCTCCCTAATAGTATAATGTACTATTATTGGCACAGAACCTAACTAGACTGAAAATCTCTCGTTTGGCCGGGCCGGTTAATGTCAAAGTGCAAAAGTTCAATACAATTCCAACTAATAATGAAGTCTCTGAATTTTAGATAACTTCAAATAACTGGGAATATGGAGTTAATTCCAGAATAATAACTGATGGAGGAAGTAAATGGCGAAAACCGGATAATTATTTGGGATGATGGTAATAATACAAGTGTTTAATTATACCTAGAAGCTCGGCTTAGACCTTAGACGATAGTGGTGAATGGAAATTGAGAGCTTTTGGAAGCCGACCCAAGCAAACAATAGATAAATATTTATTTGATTAAGAAATAACCGTTTCTAGTTCCCATCTTTAGTTACAACAAGAACCCTATCAAGTGTTGGCTTTAATCCAACAAAAATGTAAAATCTTGAAGGACTTCCTGTTATGCAATTTCACCGCTTCTACAGAGCGAACAGATTATGTTAGTCCAGTTAAACAATTTCAATGAATATTAATTTAAAATAGGAAAAACTAGAATTTTAAAATATAACAAATATTTTACACAAACACACTCCCATATTAGGCAATAAAAGTCCACTAGAATAAATTTAAATTAATCGTATCGTAACAACGTTAAGAACCTGAACAGCGTAATAAAAAATATATAGGTATCATGCCAACAATACTCTGGAATTGAAAATAATTTCAAATTCTATTTTTATATTCGACCACGCTATTAACTTTTATAGAGCTTTCTGCTTCTCAAAAACACTAATCAATTTTAAACTATAAAATGAAGCAATTGGCTTACTTTATACCCTTCCATTATAATTTTTGAAGTACACCTACCTACAATAAAATCATTCTACAGGTGGTCGATGAATAAGCAATTGGTACTATTGAATTACCGATTAAAAAGAATCCGCACAGATTAACTTCGTTTGAACGATAGTAAATTTTTCTGTTGTCAAGTTCGACGACCTATCCAATAACTTCATGTTTTATGGTCTATTACTGATTAATCTGTCTTGTCCAGAGCTGTAACATTCACCAATAGTTTGCTGTTTAAAAATCCCAGATTATTGGACACAGTAGCGTACAGAAAGATGAAAAAAAGAATAATCAAGAGAATATAATCTGTATCTATGTTTGTATTAATACAGAGTCAATTTGTGTTGTCAAGTTCTGAACTTTTTTCTTTGATAATTTGACTCGTCGTCGTTTGACTGTTAAACTAGAAATATTTAATTGTAGACTGATAAAAATGGGTGTCTTGAACCAAAGTAGTCAACTCTCTTAACAAGAAATTATTAGCGACAAGAGAAATTATTTCAGCATAATGAATATCTCTTGCCTATAGAAAAAAGTTCTTAGCTAAAGTAAAATGGTTCTCTTGAAGAAATGTCTTGAATCTCTTGAATATTTTTCCCTTCAACCAAGTATAGTTTGTTTTGCTTCAAGAGCTACGAAAATTATAAATATCACGGCATTCATTCAAGAGACATTTCAATTCTCCCAAGTACCTGGTGGAAATCCTCTCAATGTCTATGTCTATGTCTAATGTATTTGCTCTTGGACCAAGAAAGATTTCCTTTCAAAGCAAGTTCTAAGGTTCTCATGTCAAGAGAGTTGTTTTTTGTTATAGTTCTACGGCATTGTCCCAAGAAGTGGATTCCTTGAAACAAAATATTTAAGTTTTGTATCAAGAAAAATCTTACATACTAGTTTGAAGCTAAGACTGTAAGGCCTTTGAACAAATAGATTAAGTTCTTCCGTGAAGGAATTTTAAAAACTTATGAAAAGACAATAAATCCTTTGGCTGAAGAAACCTCGCTCTTGGACCTATTCAAAAGCGCCAATTCTTTGGACCAAAGGTATAATCTTTTCTTCCAAGAGTTTCTTTTTTTCAGTGTATGACTTTCGGAATTGGGGACGAATATTTCAGGTGGGTATCCTTATCCAGCTTTTGGAAGATGGCAGGTCGAAGAAAATTTCATATTTTCAAGAGTCATAACCTGTCTAAATATCGTATGTGCAAAAATGGATTTTGGATCCCCATAAAGTTGTCGGTAGCCGTCGTTGTAATCTGACTGCTATACTCAAGACACGAGACTGTAAGTCGCCAAAAAATCGATTGAATCCCGTCAGAGTTAAAGTGTGCCAGCTAGCAGACACCGTAAAAAGGATAGATAAATTGAGTGTATCCTAAAAATTTGTTCTTTTTCTTAAAAAAGAATACAGAACGAAATATGTCGGAATATGGAATTTCAACTTTATGCGGCTTCAGAAAAGATTGACAAATTTTATAGTCTCAGTGTCTATGTATACATGCCATGATTGTTTTTATTATCGTTACTTGCACATATAAACCGGATTTTATTAGATTTTTCTCTACGCTATATTATTTGTAATGCGATTTGTGTCCCGGGATATATATATAGTTTTAGTTTATGCATAGAAATTTTTTTACAAAAAATAATAAGACGTATAATTTTAATGTCGTTTTAAATTTCCATCTATAAGATACGTCAATGTTAGCAGATTCGTTTCCTCATCTACCTTCTGATATTGTATTATCTTGTTACAAAAATGAGGATATTGGATGTCGAATTTTTTAAATTTTGATTTTTAGAAGAGTCGGAAGACACCTGCGATCCGCGATGAGAGTGGAATGCAAAGACTGCATTAGCATCATCGTTTCGAATTTGACTTGCAAATATTTGGGACCAGTAGCATGAAAACTTTCAAGTGCAATATCGTATTTCTTAAAGTTTTAATAAATCCATAGATTTAAGCGCAAAAGAATTTAAAGTATAAGATTAAAGTTTAGAGAAAGTATGGAAAAAAAAATTTAAATTAAAATATGACAGCAATAGTGCTATGAATGGACAAAAATATGGCGCTTTATATTAGGTCCAGCAACTATCCTATCCAATTAGAGCATTTAAATTTTCTCAACATCAAATGCTTAGATTTAGGAGGTTATTCAATTAAATTCAACTTTTATAAATTCAGATAATTATATACCTAGTGCTTCAGAGAATTAAAGTAACTAGTTAAATTGTAAATGAACGACCCAACGGAATGTAAAGTGAAAATTAAATTCAAAAGTAAAGTTCTATATAGTCGGTAATTTTTAGCTCAAGCTATTTAACCTCTTGGGTTATTTTTTAATAGAGGTGAAAAGAGTTTCAGTTTACTTTAGTTTTACTTTTATATTAAATTGTTTTGAAATTTGAAAAATAGAAATTTGTAATGAAAACGATATGAAATTTTTAAATGAAATTCTTAAGGGGGTGGATTTGAAACAATTAGATAGGATAATTAGAAAATTTTTCACTTATAATTGCACAAATGGTTTGTATTTTATCGGGTAAATTTGGGTTGTTTAATGAGAAACTGTTTCCTAGCAATTTGACGAGAATAACTGTCAACTATTAAAAACACGACACCGAAGGTGGAGTGTTTTTAGGATGACAGTTATTCGAGTCAAATTGCTAAAGGAAACAGTTTAGAATTTGAACAACACAAATTTACCCAATATCAATACAAACCTCGAGTGTAATTCGGCAGGACAATTTAATGAATGAGAAATTTGGAAACATATCAATTGAAACTTTATTTATGAAACATTAAAAATAAACACATTTTTATTTTAATGTACAATTATTAAAAACGCAGTTATTGAAATTCATACTAGGAACAGTGATATCGCTACGGATGCCACAGCTAATTGTTTCTGTAGTAGATGTTAAAGTTTTTTCATTTTCCAAACGAATTGATTGAATAATGCTTGAGTGATACTCTTTGTCAACTTGTAAGTATGGTTTTATTGATGATGAATTGCTGTGTCCTGTTATTTTTATTAGAGCTTGTTCTTCAATTCCGCTTTTACTTAATTCGCTAACTGCTGCCGCTCGATTTGAGTGATTTGTAATTTTGACGCGTTTGACATCTAAAACAATGCGTTGTGCTGAGCGATTAGTCCATTTGGAAATTTCATTAATTCCAATCGGCAAATTCTTGTACCAACCTTTAAAATTTTTCTTTTTCCAAAAGGGATTTAGTGTAAGAAATATTCTGTCCGAAGTTATAAAAGTGTTTCGTTTTTCCATTAACTTTTTGAATAAACGTATTGGGCAAATATCTTCGTCGAAAATATTAGGCGTGATCCATTTGCTGTCACATAATTCATTGTTGCCGCCTTGTCTCGTTTTCGAAAGTAGAGGATTATACTCGATACGTCCAGTTTCTTTTACATTATTTTCAATTTCAGATACGAAATAAGTGGTTTTGCAGTAAGCTGCTTCTCCTCCGCGCCAAGCTAGTTCAAACGCCAAAATGTGATATAATTTCTTTTGAAGTCCTTCCGGTTCATTTTCGTTATATAATCTGGCCATTGCAAATACTTCAGATTTATTAAGAGCTGATGCACTACATTTCCTCTTTTCGGGTAGTGCTTGTAGGATTTTACGTTTAGCATTACGTGCAGCTCGTGATGAATTAAACTGAACATCGGTGAAAGGGTTGAATACAATATTAAATTCGTTATAATATTTACTTTGTAGCATTTTAGCGGTGGTGTTCCAAATTGTTTTAACTACCGCTTCTTTGTAGTCTTCTCCGTTACTTTTTCGCATATTAAATGCCCAATCTTGCAATATTACATTCAATTTTTCGATGGAAGTATCTGGCTCAAATATGTATCTTTTTGCATCGCAAAACGTAGAAAATTGTCGCCAGATTGATGATTGCGTCGCAACCGTATTAGTAGGCACACAGGTATTAACAATTTGACTAATTATCCTCATCAACACAGTTTGTTTTTAAGTTAACTATGAAGCTTTTATATTGAAAACGTTAACTATTATTAAAGCTAAATGGTCAGCAAAATATTTTCAGTTTATTTGAAATATATATTCATCTTTTATTTTGGAAAATAATACTTTGGTAAATAAATTAACTGTGCAAGGTTAATTTTCAAGTAGAAGGCAGACAAAAACAATTGAAAATAAAGCGGATAGAGAATAATTAGATGGTTAAATTTACTCAAAGCTGACAAACAATTTTTTCGTTGTTTTGCTTTAAGAACTCATTAAAGAAGCTGAAAGTTTTGTAAAGAAAGAATGGTTTGTCATGGGAAAAAAATTGGAAATTAGGTATGTGTTTTTTTCCAGGGACATTAGAAGGGCGGAAAAGATATAAAACTGTGTCTTTACAAAAAATACACTTTAGGCATCAGCTGTCGTTGAAATACGTTTTTTTCTGTGTTTATATAAAGAATAATCTAAATTACTTGTGATAAATTACAAGAAAATATAACTTGCACAAACAGTTTTAATTTTAGCGACAGCCGATATCGTGAGTTCGCCAAAAATTTAACTATAAAAGCTATCTGTAAACGATGTTTTTAACACGCTTATATTAGGTTCTGTTGTATGTGTGTTTGGTTATAACCGACTCATTTGGACTTTCTTTGGACCCTCGTAAAATGGACAGATTTAATTCAAACTTTGTACACTTGTCAAGGAGCGATGACAATACTATATAGTAGTAAAATATTTGAAAAAAAACATAACTTTTATCTGGCATTGAGTTTGTAGAAAACTAAACAAAAAACACATCGAACTAAAAAGTAAAAAATAATTCTTAATTTAAGAATAAAATGATTAACGAGAAAATGAAAGCCATGGGGTGCAAGTGTAAGAAATTATAACAGTTTTCTTAGTTTGTTTATACTATAAATTATTTATATCATAAAACATTATTTTGCAGCTTAAACAACAAATCAAAAATACATTCTTCTCGACTAAAGACAAAAATCATGCGACACTTTTATAAAAATTGGACAATATAAAATCAACTGTAGCTTCTGACTTTGGTGTGTTTCCTTTTAAAATTTATACCCTGGCCATATCAAGAAGAAAATCTTGTTTGAAAGAATGATACACAAAGGAGCACAAAGATCTCAAGGGACTATTTTGTCGAATATCCCCTTTATGATCTCTATTTATATTTAGAATGAAAGCACTAAATTTCTTTGAAGAAAAATAAATTAGTGGAAATTGAAAAGTATGTTGTAGTATTCTATCAGTTTTATACGTAAAAGTTATTAATAATAGTTTGGTGTAATGGAGACCTGGATGAAATACAAACCCTACAGTCATGCAAAAAAAACTACAAGATTTTTGGCAATTTTATCAACATTCAATGTTACTAAACGAAGATTATAGCTTGTTACTGTAATTAAATTTTTTTTGAAACGACCAAGCTTTGTGGAAAGATAAACTCTCATAAATTTCCAGTTTTTTTTTCTCGCGGTTGTATTTTTGGTAGGTATAAGTCAAAAAAACATAGAAGCACAATATTTATGAACGCGAATTTCACTTTACATTTTATGAAAGAATTCATGATAAGGTTTAGAGTTTTATTTACTGAATCGGTGATAAGATAAGCGGAAACGCTAGTGTTAATTTAAATTAAAGAAATTTATTGCAAACACGCTTTCAAGGCCTCACGAGAATGCTTATCCAAATTGCTTTTAAACTACAAACTTGTACATTTTGCTCTGAAATAATTAACTAGTATTTTATTTGCCATTACCTCGTTCTCGGAGTTCGACTGTAATTTAAAAAAAAACTGGAATTTATCAGAAAAGTTTTTATACGAGTACTTATTGAATCATTTCTGTTGAATATTATCTCTTGAAGGAAAAAAAGTTTGAAATATTTATGTTGTAAGGGAAAGTATTACAAAACATCCGGGATCTCTTCTTCAAATTGATATAGACGAGTGACTTTGCATCCCAACGGCCAATTTGTAATGTCAAAATGTGTGAAATATTTACCAGAAAGTTGTGACTAATAATTGGCAGCATAACTCACGGAAAATATCTGCACATTTTCCGGTAGTTGAAAAATTTAAAAATATAATTTAGAGAATATAATGAAGACAGCTTTTACAGGTTCAACCATCTCAGAATGAAAATTCGGATAATCAAAGACTTTATTTTCAAGTACCTAAGTGTTAGAGAAAACGTAAATCCTTCCAAAGTTCACAGTTAGGCACACATTAGAAGCGCAGAAAATTTATGATGATGCATTTTACATCTTCTACCGCAATCTTAAAATGCAGGTTTATGATAAAACTAAAACGACTCAGAAATTCAAGTCATTCAATCAAGTGCCTTCTCTGAACTTTAACAACTTTCGAGAAACGCTATTAACTCAAACATATGGTGGATAACGATTTAAAGCTTTTTATTCCTCGAATATTTGTTGCCATAACTTTTGTATATGTTTCCTTGGAAAATATTGTAAAATATTAACTTGAATGCATAATGAAATCTTTTTTGAGTAGATTGAAATAGGTAAGTTATTCCAAATTGTTCAGTGCATAATATACGTCAGGCTGGAAAGCAAAAAAACGAAATTGGAAGAAAATAATAAAGTAGAGTGGAGAATCAAATTAAAGATAGAAAAGAGTGGAAAAAAATCACTCAATTTTGGGATGTTGCTTCCTTTGGTTCTTATTTTAACTACAACCAAATATTTTTATCAAATCTTAAGTGATTTTACAGAATAATTTTTTTCCTGGAATACTGTTTCTAAAATCTGCTCCCTTTAAATTTCATTTAAGGAATTTTTAGCATAATTCGATTGTCCATTTTACTCTTTTTAAATGTTTAAATTTGCTTCATTCAAATTAAATCCTATCCTTCAAGCTGTTCAAACTAATTACAAGGTTCTTCAGTAACGTCAATTAATTTCAATGTCGAGTGTGCTGTGCCTTCCGAAAGTCGCTCAACATCCTTTGTAGAATACTACTAAAATGGCCTACTGCCTTAAACAAACTGTTGATTAATGGTTGAAATGCCTCCTAATAATGTTCCTACTAATATCTGGTGTCTACAACGTTAAGTTTCAGTTGGTTACACTGCCTTCAAGGATCAGTTATCATAACAACGCAGATTCGGAATCAGGATCTTTTTTCAAAGAAAAAGTAATTGGTCCTACTTTTGCAGTTATTAAAGAAATTACATTATTTCAATTAATCAGAGTAAAAATTGTAGGTATTCCCAAGTTGCTTATGTGTGATATTTTTAATATAAAAGCTTTATTTAAATAATGATAAAAAGAAACACTCAAAACTGTAGGAAAGCTAAATGAAAACAACAACCTAACCAATTAGAGCATATTCGTTGAAGCAAATGTAAAAATATCACTCTCGGCATATTTTTTCTTGACTAATGTTCCAGATGTATCCATTTCAAATATTACTAAACATTTGGAGTGTCTATTTCTATTTCATTAGAAATTCTCTAACAGACCTAATATTATTTCAGGAGCAATTTTTACTGAAGATCAAAAGAATAGCAGCGTAGAACTGGCTTTCAAATACGCAGTATACAAGATAAACAAGGACAGAGATTTGTTGCCTAATACTACTCTCGTCTATGACATCCAATATGTGCCAAGGGACGACAGTTTCAGGACATCTAAAAAGGGTGAGTTTAATTTGCCGTGAAATTATGAAAGAATTAGTTTTATCTGGAAAGACAGCCAAACAATTTTATTTCGACTGAAACTTATGAGTTTATTTTCTTTTTTTTTAAGGTAATAATAGTATTTAATACGTATAGTAAAGGAATTATGAGAAGATCCTGAACTTGAATTAGAATTTTTACAATATTGTCCGAAAAGTAGGTACCTACTACATTTTAATAAATCCATTTTGCAAAATTTTCATTATATACCGACAGTAGGTATTTTCAAATTACTTAAAAACTTCTATCTCTTGTGCCGAAGACAAATTACGTTTCCTCAATGCAGTCGCAATTTCTATATTACAGTCTGCTTTCAACTTTCTTTTTTGCTTGTACTTGTTTTTGCGTAAATGTTATATTTGACGGGATATTCGTTGGGAAGGAATTTTATAAAAAGCTTTACCTACATCAATATTCATGTTTTTCCACATAAATTTCTACTAAACTATTGATATATATATATTTAGTAAGGTTAGGAAACCGAAAAGTGAACTAAGTAGTCATTTTATGGGATCCGTGAATCCTTATGTCGTAATTCCATACTTAACCTTATTAAAGTAATATTCAAGAATTATCACCTACATTTAAAACTGTTAAGATATATATTTTATTTAAAAGTCGATTCAATGATCAGAAAAAAGTCTGGATAATAATCAATACTTTCACAAAGTCTTGTCAGTTCTATACAATTACATTATAGATATTACGAACAATTTAATTCAATACACAAAAGTGTCTCAATAGCTTGTGTAAAATTCAACTAACATAAGAATCGTTAAAAACATCAAGAACATTTTGCGACTCCTATGGCAGTAAAACGTGCTCCATTCACAAGTCACGTTGTAGCTAAATTCACAATTATGCTTATATAACAATTCTAGAATCTGTCGCATCGTGATTATTTTAACATTTTTATGCTTTTCATTTGTTGTTGAAAATTTATAAAGAATTTTACATCAATTCTGTGGTATACCTACCTATACTTTCAGATTTATTTCTGAAGAATTTAAATAAATTAAAATTGAAACCAACTGAATACAGACCTGTATGCACTTACTCTCACATCAATAATTTTTTATCTATGCACACGGTTTTTTACGCTCAAAACAATATTCTATTGTGACAGTTTGAAAGTAAAATGTACAAGAAGGAATATAAAGATAGAAATAATACTGAAAACTTTCCTGAAGAAAGTTTACAAATGGTCTACATTTATACGGAAGCAAGAAAATACTGAGTTGTCGTTATAAAATCGTATTAAACTTCTACCGGGTTCGTTTATTTTTAAATTTTATTTGTCATGTACTAAAAATCCTCGTAAAAATGAAAGTAATGTTCAAGTTAAGAAGCAACTATTCCTCAATCCCTAAATTTTTTGATATATATAGAAATCTATTATATAGTAATATTCTTCTTTGTAACGTATCTTTTTGAATCGTAAATAACAGGCAAAGTTATATTTCCCGTTTCTTCCTTTTTTTATATTATGTAGCCATTGAGCACTACAATAAAAATAAAATTTAATATCTACAGACTACACCAGAACATCATATTCAAATGTGTATCACGAGTGTTCGATAATCGATTCAGGTGTGGGGTACTGAAAGGGCTTTGCCATAAACGACATAGCTCCAAATATTGAATCCCTCGAACCGAATATGAGACTGGTTGTTAAATTCCATCAGAAACGACAAGATGAAAGTAAATAATGAGGAGATGGGCCCAGAAGCATTTTTATTATTTAAATCTATTGGGCGAACCGAAGAGAATTTCATTACAAACAGATGCAGGACTGGACCCTACACTATACAGCTTTATACATTTTTTGAAAACTGTTATTTATTTAAAAAAGTGGAGTCGTCTCCGAAGACCGATAAGTAGAATTTTGTAAGGGTCGAGTTGTCTCTTGACTATTGAATTCCGGTTCCTGCAGTTCTGATCCAAATAATATTGAAATAATCCGTTGTTTGTATTCATAAAAGTTCGACAAAGATTAAATAATTATAATTTTAAATGAAATGGGTAAAAGAAATGATAAAATAAAAAGTTTATTAAAAAATTAGCAATCCCCAGCGTCTTTTGGATCTGAAAATGGTAATCCAAAAATATATGTAAAACAGTTTCGGGAGACAACTCTACCTCCACCAAAATTTAATTTTTTCTCTAAAATTGTTCCACTAGACATCACATTCTAGTCCAGTGAATAAAGACCGAGAAACCCCCCAACCTGTTCATCTCATTATTGTCGGACTTTTTTTTTTGCAACTTGTAGGTATTCACGGGTAGATTACTCCCTGAAAATATGTCCTCCGCGAAATTTGCGGAAGGGGCTGGAAAATGGCCAATAATCCCAAAAATTGAGTTTTCCGCCGATATCTCCGGAAATATGACACTTAGAGAAGTGGGGTTTTGCTAAGAATGGAGAGAAGTTTATTATCTACAAAAATGATTCTTATCATTTTTGTCAAAAGTTTAACCGTTTTCGAGATAAACGGGCCCAAGCGTACCTTGGATTTCGAGCTGCTGCGCGGCGTCTCCGGGAGCACGCTCCGTGAATGTAGGCATGGGAGGGCGGGCAAATTGGCCCATAACTTAAATAAAAATGAATCTATTTCATGATTCAAAGTGCATATGAAAGGAGGGACCTGTACCTATAACATCGTGGAACTTTTTCGTTTTTTTATTTTCCAGGAATATTGAAAAAACTGGCCAAACTTTATTTTTCCTGAATATTTGACCGCCATTATCAATCCGTTCATATTTTTTAAATTAAGCGTAGTTTTACCGAAACCTTTTGGATAATGGGACTTTGATAGGTGGTGAATGTATTCCGAAAGAATGAATAAATAATTTTTGTGTATCTTTATAAACAACATGTTTTTCTTAGGACGTTTTTTTTTGATTTCCGGAGTTTTCTGAAAATTCTCGGTTCTACCGCAAATTGATAAACAATGATTGGCAATATCGGTCTTTGATGCACACCATTGGAAAGCTGAAAATGTCCTCTTTTCGATGGTTTTTTTAGTTTTCCGGAAAATTTTTGCAAGCCTTTTTTTGCAAGAAATATTGATCCAGGGACAAAAATGATAGGGACCATTTTTGTAGGTAATTAACTGTACTTCATTTCTAGCAAAACCCCACTTCTCCAAGTAGCATATTTCGGGAGATATCGGCCAAAAACTGAATTTTCGGGATCATGGGCCATTTTCCAGCCCCTTCCGCAAATCCCGCGGAGGACATATTTTCAGAGAGTAAACTACACATAAATACCTACAACTTGCAAAAAAAAAGTCCGACAATAATGAGATGAACAGGTTGGTGCCTTTATTTAGGTACTGGACTAATTCCTAGTAAATAGTTTCGATAAAAAACCATCCAAATGAGAATATATTGATTAGGCACATCTGTCGTTTTCAAAATTAGGCCAGGCATTTGCTTTTTGTTTTAACAAAATGTTATATTGCGAATTTTCCCGGACGTTAATAAGAATACAAGGAAGAAGAGAAGGTGTTTATTTAAAGACCGAATTGTAGATTAAAATTTCGCCTCTGGTGATGGTGTAGTGCGGTGTGACTGTAGCAGTCAAGGACCGTACCTTAGGTATTTTAAAATTCATTTTTACTCGAGGATGTTGGCCTATATAGGAATATTTAAATTTAATCAAAAGATATTTCCCCTGTGTATGACGTTTTGCTTTATGTATTTAATTGGCATTGAAAAATTTATACAAACACCTAGTGTTTCAACAAAAATATGTAAAGAAACATTTTTTTCCTAATTCAAGGATTATAAAAAGAGAAAATATAATAAAAAGTCAAATTTAATTTCTCGAAACTTGATAGAAAAATCGGTGCAAGAAATAATTCTGTTCTCGCTAAAAAAGAACTTATATATAGCTCGAGGAAGAAACTGAGACTTTCCTGAAAATGTGGCATATAAAGTTATGTCTTGGACAGTTATTATGGTTGTGGCTGGGATTCTTAGTTCAATTGCTTGAATCGTTTTATCGGTTCATTTCCACTTTGCTCTTGTGCTCTTATATTTATTGGACTGTAAGTTACACAAGAACATTGTATCACCGAAAATGAAGTTTTTATCCCGAAAAAAAAAAAGATTGGTTACACGGAATCAATTTAACGGAAAAGCTTTAATGGATTTCGTTTTAATTAATTGTTTTATGCTGACAAAAAGTTGATTTTTCTTAGAATTATTGGTATATGCATTCTTTAATACAATTTCTATGTAAATTTCCCCATATAATTGGATTATATTTAGTGTCTACTATGTAATGAAAAACCTTGTATAAAAATTGAATTCGAGATAAAAATTTCAAATGAAAGAGCCATGTTGTCACTTGCATTTTTTAAAGAAGTTTGTCACGTCTCGCAGATCTAATCACAATCTTTTGTTCCGACACCATTTCAATTAAGAAAGGAGCGCACAAAAGTTTTTACATTTTAAAAAGAAAATTTATGAAAAGCCAGTAATAAAATTTCCCAATTCTTTTGAAACTTTTGTGGTCATCACAGATGAAAAAAAATCTATCGAAATTCCACCACCTTCTTAATGGAAAGCGCAACCAAAAATAGTATAGTACAGTTTAAGATGAGCAAAATCATCAAACATTCAAATCTTTATGAAAAGTTTAATAAGTTGGTAATAATCTGCTATAGGAAGACGAAACATTTTTGGCATCGGGCTCATTTGAATTTTCCCCGTCATTACTTTTAGAATAGCTTTTAGCTAACTAGCTTTTCTGACAAATTAATAAGCTGTACACGTAGACGTGTATTAATTCAGGTACAAAGTTCTGTAATAAAAATTACTTCCACCCAAACACGTTCTCCGGACTATTCCGGGGGGATTAGAAAGTTCCAAAAAAGAGTTGAAACGTCCAATTAGAGTAGGTGTTGTTTATTTTTTTTTTTCTAATCAGATGGTGTTGATTAGAATCGTTTTAATTTTATTGTTTCAGCTTGTCGTCAAGTAGAATTTGGTGTTCAAGCTATATTTGGTCCATCAGATCCAATTTTAGGAGCACATATTCAGAGTATATGCGAAGCTTTGGACGTACCCCATATGGAAGCCAGAGTAGATTTTGAACCCACGTCCAAAGAGTTGTCTATTAACTTACATCCTAGTCAGGAGAACATGAATAGAGCATTCAAAGATCTCATGGCTTTTCTCAATTGGACTAAAGTCGCTATTATCTACGAAGAAGATTACGGTAAGTTTCTTTAAAGTAATTGAAGATTTCATTTCGAAAGGTTTAAGAGAAAAATGTTTTGGAGAATTATCATTTGGGAAAGTTCTAGACTTTCTTGGATAATCGATATAATCTTTTAAAAGGTTGAAAATTAAAAACTTTAGCTACATTTTGGTTACACCACTCTAGTACAATATTGAAAATAAATGGAATTTAAAATGAAAAAGCTTTTATTGGAAATAAACAAGAAAATCCAATTATTCATATACTACAAACAGCATGTACAATCTTCTATCTAAAATATCCGAAAGACTTTGAAGCTCACATTCCTTGCAAAATATCAAGGGCCTCTTTGCTTTTTCATAAAATTTCATTGGTTTTGCCGTTCGGTTAGTTTACACATCATTCTGAACGAGGTTCTTATTTTTTATGCGCTCCTATAATATCGATACAAAGAAAAATATTCCCCTTGACCTCGCTAGTACCCAATGTCGAACAAAAAGATATAAAATTGGGGTGTTAATGAAAGAACAAATAAAGCAATTCAATGAACACTGTTTTTACACGCAGATAGAATGGAGAAAATAATGAACTTTAGATTGTGATTTATTGTGCTACGGTGGCGAAAAAACACAGACAGTAAATTCAGCGTCGGGTAATAAGAGGTTTTATAATATATAAATTCATTTAAATATGAAAATAATTTCAATTATTTTTAATGATGAAACAGCAAAATACACTGAGAAAAATCAAAAGTTTTATATTACGTATTATTTGTGATTTTTTAAAAGTTTTCACACATTTACTAGTACATTGTATAACTAACTTTCCAACTGTTTTAAACTATGGTTAGAGCAGTTTCGTAGAATGAGAATTTTGTAAACTCACAGTGACGTCCTGTTAGAGAACAGAACAAATACACAGTTTAGTTTTAATGGACTATACAAATTTAATCATGTGGTTTCTGTATTCTACACTATTAACAAAATAACTAATTAATTTTGATGAAATAAAGTGGAAATATAGTGCTACATTTCGAACATAATATTGTGTTTGTATTCTATGTACATTTTAAGCCGTTTAATTTAATTTATAGCGACGTAGTTCATATTTCATTGTAAAAAACGAGCTGTAAAACGCAACTTCCAAAGGAGTTTCTTTAACAATTTGTCACCCCTATATCATTTTTGCGTCTTAATTATCAAATCTAATTTTTTTGTTATCTCTCTCTTTTACGCTCCTCCCGAGCAACTTTTCTTCGAAGAATTACAAAATCGGAGAGTAGGTACAGTCCTTCCAAGTTTATAATCTAATTTTATGGGCTTTATTAAGTATTTTGGCACAAGATTGGATTAGGTTCAAGTGAGAAAAGAATCTTTTGTTACTTTTATATCATTTTTGCATGAAATTTATTTTTGTGCTCTCAATCTAAGTGATCCAACTCATCGTATGTCACATAAACTATCACCTATGAAATAGAGTTGTGTGTTGTGTTGTCAGTATTCATAAAAAACTTTCAGCAGAAAAAAAATAACACCCTGCCTAAAGCCTATCTAAACAAATTCCAGAACATACAAACAAACAAAAAAAAAAACACCCGAAACTTTTTGCCTCACCTATCTTTGAGAATAAACAAAAAATTCAGACTAACTTTAGTGTTAAAACTTGTTTGTTGCAGGCCTATTCAAGCTGCAGGAATTGGTGAAGGCGCCGGGAGCGGCCCGAACTGAAATGTACATCCGACAAGCAGGTCCTGGAACATATCGACAGGTCCTGCGGGAAGTCAGGCAGAAAGAACTCTATAAACTTATCGTTGATACCAATCCCAAGAATATAAATCAATTTTTCAGAGCGGTAATTAGATTTTTTTATAGGGGAGTCATAAAATAAGATATTTTAATATTCGGTATAAAATTGAATTATTGAAATTTATTTTCTTTTGATTGTTAAACTGTATTTCCGAAAGATTTAGAGGCTCCTTTCATTGGATTTTTCTTGACACCAACTCTGTACCTCAAATGGAGAAGTAAAATATATAATTATGTACGGATTTATTTCAAGTTGTCACAGTTTTTAAGAAAACTTTTGAGTATTTAATGTTAACGAGGACGTTTTGATATACCTATCAGGACAAAATTCGTATCTAGAAATTGAGGACTTGGCAATCCGGGACTCGGCGGTGACACATCAAAGATACCAATTTAGTGGCAACAAACGGTATTTTACTATTCCAGCGGTTTGCGATCTACACAAAATCGAGTAGAAAATCCAAATAATTTCCAATTCAAATTTATGAAGCTACTCTTTAACGTTAGCAAATCTTCCAAAAGTCAATATTAGTCTTAAATTTGTTACGTTAACTTTAATTTCGTTATGCAATAGATATAAATATCCAAATCACGTCAATTTATATCTCTTTAGAAAAATAATATTGAATACCAGTCAAGTATAAAAGGGATTTCGCCAAGAATTTAATGAAGAAACGAATAGCTCCATTTTTTTGTTTGTTTCAGATTCTGCAACTACAAATGAATGATTATAGGTATCATTATATGTTTACAACGTTTGTAAGTATTTCATTTTGTATAATATTTGCTCATAAAAACTGTTTTTAAATTCCATAATATTTTATCTCTTCTGTATATACCTTAGTACTGAAATCCTATAACTAACATAGGTGAGAGGGTTACAGTTATAACGTCTACATATGATTTATGACGTGTTTTTTCATTTTTTCATAAAAATGACGACTTCAGAATTATGTAGGATGGCTAGTTTTCATTGACATGCTCAGTATAAGAAATTTGTGTTGTTGTAGCATACGAATAAGAATTTATTATGTTGATTTTAGGATTTGGAGACGTTCGATTTGGAAGATTTCAAGTACAACTCCGTAAATATAACTGCTTTTAGAATAGTTGATGTGGATCATCCAAAAGTCAAAGAAACTTTGGAAGTTATGGAAAAGTTTCAACCGATTGGCCATGCCATTCTAAATAAAAGCGGAGTTATTCAGGTAAATGGGCTTTCCAAGTTAAATATGAGATATAAAATCAAGAAAATATGTAAATAACTTTTATATTAAAAATACAAAGTATGATCTATAACACCTGTCTGAAAGGAACTCTAGCACATATCCAGAGGAAAGGAAGGGCTAAGCACCATCTCGACTTGGAAAATGAGCTTGAGGATCTGAACAGGGCAATAATCGATGCAATTGAATCGAGCTGCCCTCTTTAAGAACAACGAAGCAGCAAAGATGCACCCTGGTGGAACAAACATCTGTCAGAATTAACATCTCAAACCCGGGACCTTTTTAATAGAGCAAAATTCTCCGGAGACTGGCAGAGATACACCGAGGTGAGAAACACCTACTACAAGGAAATTAGAAAAGCTAAAAGAAATAGCTTCAGGAAATTCTGTGAAGATATAAACACAACACCTGCTGCGGCAAGACTTTACAAAGTCATGGCGAAAAGTAGGGTCAACACAGATAAGGCCAGACGGTAAATATACCGAAAATGAGGAGGAAAGAGTGCGACTCTTACTAGAAACTCATTTTCCTGGAAGGGCTTTCGAAAGAAAGTACTACAATGGCCAAGCACATTTGTAGTAACGATAGGTTGAAATGGGCTATGAACACCTTTTCACCTATCAAAGCACCTGGAGCGGATGGGATTTTCCCAGCATTGCTCCAGCAAGGACAAGACGAAATTCTTCCACATTTGGTTAGAATTAGTCGAAGTAGTTTGGAACTGGGTTATATACCAGAAGCATGGAGAAGGGCAATAGTAACCTTCATTCCAAAAGCTGGAAAAAGAGACACAACAAACCCCAAATCCTTCAGACCAATTAGCCTAACATCGTTTGTGCTTAAAACGATGGAAAAAGCTATTGACAACTATTATTAGAACGGAAATCCTAGAGAGACTACCTCTCCACCCGTATCAGCACGCTTACCGGGCAGGCAGATCTACGAAGACTGCACTGGTACAACTGACGGAGGATATCCGAGGTGCCTTAGACAACCAAGAAACTGTAGTATGTGCATTTTTGGACATAGAAGGAGCTTTTGACAACACAGAGTAGCAGAGACGCAGATGATCTATTAATTGATTTAATGACTTTTATATAAACGCGTCATTAAAACATGACATTTGATTAATAATTAATTTCTATAGAACATCGCTTTGCTTGCAATTTGACTTTGTTAGTGGAACGTAAATTGTTCTAAGACTGAAACTTTGTGTATTATTTGTGTATGTATGCATTCGAGTCGGTCTCTATTAGGTAGGTAAACGAATTTTGTAAACTTCAAAGGAAACTATTCTAACTTTAGTGACGTATTAATACCTCTAACAATAACTGTATGATACCTGTAGGCATTTAAACAATGTGTTATCCTTTTAAACATAATGTACCTATGGAGTTAAGTTTCTAAGATAAACATTTATTTAATTTTTTTTCAGGCCGAACCAGCTCTGATGTTTGATTCTGTATACGTATTCGCGAAAGGATTATCTGGCATGGAGAACATGCAGTCTATTAGACCGACGAACTTATCCTGTGACATTGAAAAGCCATGGGATGATGGATTAACGTTGTATGATTACATCGATTCCGTGGTATGTAAAAAAATTCAGTGTTTAGTCAGTTTCACTCTTCATTTATTTATTTCTGTATAAAAGGTTTACAGTTTTCCATTTTAATGAAGTGAAAGTTTATATTCAATCCATATTCGTGATCTGTTGTATTTGCATCACTAAAAGTATATTGTATTTCCATTTAAACAATAGTTTCCGTTTAACCATTGCATGGGAATATTTTAATCAACTCTGTTTTGTCACGTAAAATTTTTTCCGATACATTTTTGTTACAAATAAAATTGAGCTGCGGTATTTGGAGATATCCGCGCGTTGGGTGGAAAACAATGTTTTGTGCATTTGTAAAATATTGAGTTTGATTTTTGTGCTTTTGGATTTTATGTTTAACTAACAATTTCAATGGAATTCGGAAGAAAAATTATTTTTGTCTACAGCGTCGTTTTTAGAAAATTAAACCAAGCATAAAGCTGTTACTGATATGGAGAGAAAAAAAATGTTTTGTGTGAATTTCTTTGCATTTTATTTTTATAGAAAGTAGATAAAATGAATCTCTTTTCATTCCAAATGAATGAAAATATTATCGTAATTCAAATAAACCATAAAATATTTTTAGGTTTTACGCGTTAACACAAAACAAATCAGTTACAGTGTAATTTTCATTACTTATTCAATCAAATCCGTTATTAACTGTCCATTATAACGTTTTTCCATTGTGTGAGTATTTGGTTTTATGGAAAATATGATATAGATACCCCATGAAAAGCTTACCCATAATGGATAATACATTTTCAATAATGAAATGTCAATGTCTCCTACCCTATATAGGGATCCATTCATCAAGTATATAAATACGTTTTTAAACGATTCGTTCCTCGGATTTAATGGAAATGATTAAACTAAACAGAACCGGATGTTAAAAATACACGATGGAATTTATTATTTCAAGTATTTTATAATAATTTATTTTCCACACAGTAGACGACAAAGCATCGATTCCGGTCTGTCTGCCATCTATCATCAATCTTGTCAACTATACAAAGATCCTATACCAATACGACTTTGTTTCTAACTTTGAAGACTATATATTTATATATGGATGTTGATGAGATGGAATTTCTTACACAGTGTGTGCTATATAGGGAATAGGAGGGATTTTAAGTTCTCCCTTTCCGGAGCTATTCACTTCCTTTTCGGGGATATATGCAGCACTCTATGGGAAACTTAAATGACAATCAAGAGGTCATTAGCATTTTAGATGTTTGCATTTTGATGTGTCGCACCCTTACGGAAGCAGATTTGGCGAGCTTCTCAATTTATGCTAGGTTTAAGTTTAAGTTTTCAATCCTGCATTAAGGGCTTTTCGAATCGATGAAACGAAACAGCTTTTATTTAAGCTCATAATTTATTAACCACAGAAATTCCCACTCATCCATCACTGGGTAAAACAAATAGTTTTTAAAAATATTTTGTAAATTGAACGGAAAAAGTTATCCAGGTTATAAAAAGCTTGAATCTCTGCTATTTTGATTAAAGGTAATGGAGAATGGATCTGTTTTTTTTTCAAATGCACTTCGCTCATCCATTCTCAAAAAAAAAGAAAAACGCTACGATACAAAATCTGTTTCAGCTGGTAATTTCAGAATATCCATTATATAGAACGTAAGTAAATCATTTCGATTCGAAAGTTATAATTTGCAAAATTTTATCAGTATGCCAGTTAGTTAATAAACAACTTCCACCCTATAAACAACTAAATAAACAAAATACCGCGCTGCAAAAACCCTCATGGCAATTTTATAAGAAACATGATGCTAATTATAATCTAAAGGTCTAGATGGAAGTATATATTGACATAAAAGTAATTTGTAAATACTTTCAAATACCTTCAACTTTCTTGTCGACCTTTTCAAACCCTCTAGAAGTCAAAGCTAATTTTATCAATCAACATAGCTACCTATATACCGTCGTTGGCAGACACACAGACGAATTTTCAAACAAATCTCCTCTTTTACGGTAATACATAGTCGTAGACGTCAAACAAAAAATATATAAAATGTAAATAAAATTAAAAATCTTTTTTTTATTGGAAATGAAACGAATTTTTCAAATATTTCATATTTAGGTGAACAAAATATAAAAAATCTTAGCAGTTTTTCAGGTCAAATTGCTCAAAGAAAGTCCATACTAATTTCCGATATCAAGTGTAATTCTGAGAGACGAATAAATATGTTTTCGAAACGTAAATATTTTTTTATAAAAATATATGTGACGCCTATGTATTCTGTTTCAGAGCGGCCTGCATGGACTGACGGGTAATTTGGAGTTTAGCGAGGGCAAAAGAGCCAAATTTAAAGTGGATTTATTAAAATTGAAGAAAGAAGAAATTCGTAAAGTCGGCGAATGGACAGTTACTAATGGCATCAATATAACGGATGCTAACGCGTTTTATGAAAACCACACTCCAAATGTAACGCTTATAGTAATGACGAGGGAGGTGAGTAAAGTCATATGCATTAGTTAGAACGTTTAAACAAATGATTTCATTAGAGAAAGGGTTAAATATGGCGTTTTTGATCACATGGCGAATAAGATTAAATTGGAAAATCTATTTACTTCAATTTATTCAAATAATGAATCAAACATTCTGCTTCGATCAGTAAACATTATTTTCTAGATATTTTTTTAAATTAATTTTTTAATTCCGAACAACTCCCATGAGAGGATTAAAACCTCTAGTCATCCTTCCGACCACTGTATATTCCCGCAAAATCGAACAGAATGATCTTCATTATGACTTTAATTCCAGACAACCTTTTTCCGGTCCCTTTTCCATGAATAATCAATTAACATCCCGATCGCGTAGCGTTTTCCTGCTCACTCTCTCTCTCTCTCTTCCTGTTTTTCCTTTTATGAATAATTTTTTATCCTCGTACGCTTTAGTATCTAGCGCCCGTTTGACTGATTTTGTCAACACGTTCAGTTTACACTAACAAAATATTCATTCCTCTTCATGTCGGAAAATTATAATATCGATAGCGAACTATCATTTATATTACTTATCATTGGTTGAACATCCAGAAAATATTTTTAAATATAAAAATATTCAGATGCCAATTATAGACGAAAACTTCAACTATATATATTTTCAAAGTTGAGATATTTATTAGTACTGTGATAACGTATCATGGAAAATAATTTTTGTTGGTAACTGCACAAATAGATAAAGTAAAGTAAGCTTGACCTAAATAACCCCCGAAAGCAGAACTGTATTGAACTGTCAAGAAGTTTACTATCATCACTGTGCCATTTATTATCATTATAATCTTTCTCTTTCTTTGTACAAACTACAACAAGTTTTAGATGTTCACTAACATACTTTTCAAATTTTGGTACAATTTGTGCATCCGTCAAAAATTATAATATATTGTCGAGGTAGAGAATTTTGAATGAAATAAATTTTGGTGAATAAAATTCACATAAATACTCTTCCTAATTCTCATATTTGAATAAGTTTTTACAGTGTATATACATTTGGCGGCTTACTGTTTTTGTCGACTGGTAATTAAGTACCTCAGAGGTGTTTTTGTCGCTTGCCTTATTAACTACCAATTAAATTTCATGTTCTTTTTTATTATGAAATTATAAGTAACTACTCGGCAGCGTCGGCTCGACATGAAAGTTGACATAAACGTTCAATTAACTACAAGAGCTTTACAGGGATACGTAAAGTCGTTTCAGAAATAAATTTTGCACTAATAAAGACTTGGAAATAGTTTTTAGAAAATCGTGTTTTGTGCATCTGACAGGGTAAATGGAGACATGAACGAACAAGAAAATTAAGAAACTAAAATTTCAATAATAGGCTACGTAAAAATTTTTGCATGGATATTCTAAAGTCAAATTGCCCTATTCGTATGTAAATGATAAACCAAAATTATAATTTCGAACATAATCTTTACCTACCAAAATAATCTGAACAGCAATTATATCTTATATAAAGGATCGTTTCCTCTGTCAGTGGGGAAATAGTATTAACTGAGAACTATAATTATGTTTATATAATTCCTCATAAATGGAATAGTGGTATTAGCTTACACAAGATTGGCTTTTATCAATAAAAAAAACAGAAGAGATTACAAGTCAGCTGGAGTAATATTCAGGACCATCGCTTAATTGAGTGGAATGAAAATAAAGACAAACCAAAAACTTGTTTCACTATTATTGTGAAACTTTTATTCTTAAATTCCGTAACTACGATGAACTTTCTTGACAGGAAATGTACTTTGTTTGTATCCCATGGCTGCCCCACATATTTCATTTAAGTAATTTAAAGAACATTTTCACTTAACGGAAATCCAATTTATCCATTTTGTAGAAAAAATATTGTTCTCAGTAATGGTTGAATCTTAAAAAACTATTTTCAAAAGGCCTCAACCATTCGTGTTTTCTTTGTCGACATTTAATGGCTTTTTCAGAATTTCCTTTCGCGTACCTACCTCTTGTTTGAAAAATCCGTCACAATATGTTCTTTCAGTCGACTGCAATTCTATAGAAACTTTAAACACGTTTGATGTCGAGTACATCCTCCGTATTTATTTTCGTTTACTCCTTTGAAGTTTGTCCCTATATTTAAGACTACCTCAAAAATACTAAATCAATACGTTTAATTACAACTTTTTTCTATTAATCAAGTAATCACTAAGAGGGGAACGAGACTAATCAACCCTGTATCAATAATTTTTTTAAAATTATCATTTTAAGTTCATTCTGTAAATTAAAACAACTATTTCCCATCAAATTTTGATCTTCGTAATTTGAAATTTATCCAACAAACAAATAGTGAATCCACATCCAAATGTTAAGAGAAACTTTGAGGATATCGGTATTAAGATTAAACTTTGTTGCAATCTCACCGAATATGATTAAACTGATAACAGAATTTCCGAGTGTCGACTTCTCAATCTACTGATGTTAATAAAGTTACCTAATACATATATTATGTGAGCTTATTTAAAAATATTAATAGCGGTTTTCGCTGCAAATATCACCTTTATAACAATTGCCTTTTGACCCAAATTCATTATATTTTCAGGAGCGCCCATATGTAATGGTGAATGAAGAAAAGAATTTGACGGGTAACGCCCGGTATGAAGGTTTCTGTATTGACCTATTAAAATGGATAGCAACCCAAGTGGGTTTTCAATATACAATCAGACTCGTTCCTGATCACATGTATGGCGTGTTTGATCCGGATACGAAAGAATGGAATGGAATTGTTAGAGAATTAATGGAAAAAGTAAGATTTAATTTATTCGTTTACGTGGTACCTAGGTAGAAACAGAGAAAATTATTTGTGAGTAATTTATAAAACAAAAGTGGAAATTTTTCCTTAAAACCCAGCTATTCTTTGTCTTCTTATAAAAAGAAAAGTTTTTGCGGCATCCTTAAACAAGACGTGATAACCACAAACTCTTTTTTGTGTCACTTCCAGACAAATGAAAGATAATCTACTTCATTTTTTTTTCCTTTTTAACGCTACCTATTCATGGACCTATTTTTTCCATAGTTCCCAACTATCTCGTTTATTTTTCGTTGCACGAGAAAAAAATAATAAATGAACACTGCCACGAGTTTTGATTAACAAAGGCGAAAATAGACTACTAAAAATAGAAATATCTGTGAGTTTTCCTTTCAGTGAACTTCTCTCTAAATAAAAATAAAAAAAAAGTATTACGATTGAGTAAACAAAAATATGTCGTATTAAATGAAGTTTTAGTTAGGACACCCTGTATATATATTTATAATAAATATGAAAAATTTGTAAATAAAGTAGGTATAGTCTTGAAAGAATTTTCTTTCCTTATCAATGGACATCATTAGAGAGGTGTCGTTAGTGAAAAGGGGATATCAGTTTTTTTTTTCGAAATATCGCATATTCACCGAAAGGTATTTTGATTTTCAGAGAGCGGATCTCGCCGTAGCCTCGATGACGATAAATTACGCTAGAGAAAGCGTAATTGACTTCACAAAGCCCTTCATGAACCTCGGAATTGGAATTCTTTTCAAGGTAAGGTCCTTATAGAAATATCAATATTATTAATAAAACTTTTATGAGTAATAAATTATAATACTAGAAAATGTAGAACGTCGAAAATGCATTCCAAACTTTGAATGAACAATAAACATTTGAGTTTTATGGTGCGACTAGGGTTCTAATAGTAGAAGACCGCGAATATATAAAGGTACCTAAATACGTGACAGGGAATTTAATTTAAACTTAAAAAATGCAGTAGAAAAATAAAGATAAATGTATATAGAGATATACAGGGTTTTTCTGTTTTTACTCTAGAGAGATCTTGTTAATTCATTCTTAAAAAGAAGAATATATCTGTATAAGAGCGATTGGGATGTACCTACTTACTATCAATATCAATATTTCACCAAAAAATATGAAAATAAAATTATATAGTATAGTATTATCTTCGATAAAACCTCAGGATACATAATAGCTTTTACGGCCTTAACTGTATCCCTTTAACCAAAAAACGCCTCCCGAAACATTTCATCAGCCTCGACTTTCTCTATCGTGCTCATCAAATCTGAATTTCCTTCGCTATACCTATAGATATTGGCATTTACAAAGCGTATCAGTTTCTATTTTGTTGCACGTTTAGGTTGTTTGTATAAATGTGTTAATCCAGATACATTATTGTTTGAATTTGTTGGGTAAAAAAATAATCCGGGAAAACTAGGAAGTTTTTAAAAAAAAAATTGAAATTGGTAGGTATAAAAAAAAACACAATACGGTTCAGTACGAAGAAAAATGTGTCGCTTGCATTTGACAAGTTCTTTGAACTTTCATATATAGACGGTGAAAAATGAATCAGATGTCGGGTTTAAAATGAACTAGGGTTCTGGAAAAAGTTGGGATTCGGTACAATTACAGAAGTCATAATTTCTCTAAAATATCGCGTCCTTTTTGGAAAAAACTTAACATCGTTTATACAATACGATTTTCAAATTTACTGGAATAGAAATATATTCTGGAAATCCTTCAAATTCAGTCCCTTTTACCTTTTCTTCCGGTTTGATGAATACCAAAGGAGAGTGGCGACATGCTGTTAAAACAGCTATAAAATCAGAAAACACGGATCGCTAAGGGATAAAGCAACAGGTTATAAAAATAAAGGTCAAAGGGTCTATAGACCATTTTTGGAAGAAAAAAAAAAGAACTAAAAGCAGAAATGTCCTAGTATTCCAATTTTATTTTACTTTTCGTCTCAATAAAAATGTCTACGGTTACGAGTGCATACAAAATAACTTTCGCCTAACGATAAATTGACGAGCAGAAAATCTCCCACATGGGCAATTTGTGATAACTTTCTAGTTTGCTGTGTTTATGACAAACTCGTTCCGGAGCTTTTACCCGACATTTACTATTTACGTTTATTTTCGCATGTGTCGTATTCTATTTGGTTTTGTTTTTATTGAACTCCGTTATTCACCGGATGCCAGAGACGGATTTCTCTTTAATCTTTTTTCCAACTACCCAGTACCTTATACAATTTTCAACTTCCAACTTTAGAAGTCTTTATTTTACTTGAAAATTAATGTAGGGCACAAATTTTATATAATTATTATTTTGGTAAGAACCTCTGTATATGTATAAAAAAGGTTTGATTAATGTTTTCAAAAATAATTATAGGGAAGTTATAAAAAATATTGAATGAATTCTTTCTCTATATCATTGTCTCTTGTATAAACTTCCGATCCTGCGTTGTTTGACGCTGTCAATTTATATCAATGAAATGTACTGAACCAATTGAATTATGAAACTGTTTTTAACTCGGAACAAACTTTTCATTGGGTTTCCGGTGCATTTGCCGATATATACTTACATATTATTTTCTTTTCTTTAACCAATGATAATCTTTATTGGATTTGTTTTCTTGGGTTTGGTTAGTAAGTTGAAAAAAATGTTTGACGTCCCGCTTCCCGTTTGGAAGCTTTTTCGAAATATTTATTTTAAAAAATGACATAATGAAGTGAAAAATTAATAATATACAAGTTTTAGAACTAAATTTACGATGTATTTGAGTAATAGGTGAAAAAAAATGATAATTAATTTGTTTTTTTATTAAATTATGATAATTTTGACTCAACTTTTTGATTACTTAACTATCGTAAATTTAGTTCTATCATTTTAATTTTTCACTTCATTATGTCATTTTTTAAAACAAATATTTTGAAAAAGTTTCCGAAACAAAAATAAATTTTGAATATAGATATATCGATATCGATGTTGGCAGTTTTACCACGATTTACTCAGTAATTTAAAATCAGAAAAACTTGCTTGATAAGCTTGTGTGACAATGTTCTCCAATATCTCGGTTAGCTTGGCATTAGTTTTTCGCAAAATATTTATTGATAGGTCAGTTAAGTAAACTATCGATACGTGACCATACGATTTTGATATGCTTGCACATTTTCTATAGGGTGTGTCGTTATGTTTTAATAAAAATAAATTCATTTTTCTCTATAAAAGTTAATTAGAATCTTGCTGTATATTTCTAGAAAAATAATGTGATGTAAGACTTTCAAGTCCCGTCTAGCTGCAAATGTCTCGCGTAATTTTTCATGTTTTCGTAATGTTAAGTACGTGAGCAGCTGGTAACTTTTCATTTTTCATTTTAAATAGAAGTTATCCTTAGAAAACAGTTTAAATAATGTCATCCTAACGAATGAATCTATTTATTTATCTTTTAGACTGTATTCTTTTTACGAGTTTAATTTTTCCAAGTACTTAGACATAATGTCAATAATAAACATTTATTTTGCTTTAATTTAATAACAAAGAAAGTTATTTACGTAAATATTTTGCATGTAAGTCGATGAACTTAAATTAAGTCATACACAAATACCAGGTCGAAATTGTTAACTGAAGAGGAAACATCCCAATGTTATTTGAAGTAACAAACTGACAACTCACGACTCCTTCGGTAAACAAATACGTTAGCTGAGTAGTATCCCACATTATGTATACGACTGTTTAAAATATTTTTGAATTAGATAAGTTTCCTTGTAAAAGTTAGTTTGAATTTGTTGTTCTTCTGAGAAAAACATCTTAGTATTTGTAAATACACTGATTCAGGCACAATTTCAATACGTTAGAGGGTGACTTTGTGGTGTAGTAGATTAAAGATTAATAGTTATAGACAAAACCAACGAACTCTTTACTACCAGCAATAATTAATGCATATATGTATGAATATTTCCAGGCTATGATCGATTAACTGAGTATCCTTCCATTTCGATTCACAGAAGCAGTCAGCGTGGACAAATATGTTATCACAAACTGTTTTGACGTTTAAATTGACGTTAACGTTAAACCGCAGTCTTTACAAAGAGAGAGGGAGAGAGTGAGAGCAAGGGTAGGCCTGGCGAATTTTGATGCACGCAGAGAATTTATCTGCTACGATGTGAATTTTCATGAAATTGTTTTCGTTTTGATATTTTTCAACATATATCAAATTGGTTAAATTAGAGATATAAAGGATAATTTTAATTTACTGGTTCATAATCTCGATAAATGTACTAGAAGTAAGCGAAATATATAAACCGGACTGTCTTTGCTAGTTTATTTTATCCTAAAATTTACGATTTCTAAGAACGTTAAAGTCAATTTATCGTTAGTCGGTCGGTTAAACCGGCAACTTTTACAATTTATCGCCTTTTATTTGGAGGAATTGAATAGTTTTCGCAATTAAATACTCAACAAATAATAAACCTTTAATCTATATACAAATCTTTAATTATAGCTCAATAATTGTCCACCTGATTCAGTTATATTATTCGTACAGTACATAAGGTTTTTTGTAGGTCCCTACCAGCCAACCTACGAGGTTATTTTCTTTCATGAACCCTTTAGCAGTGGAAATATGGCTGTACGTTTTGGCAGCCTACATTTTGGTATCTTTCACCTTATTTGTAATGGCCAGATTTTCTCCCTACGAGTGGAATAATCCTCATCCCTGTCACCAGGATTCTGACATTGTCGAAAACCAGTTTTCTGTTTCAAACAGCTTCTGGTTTATCACAGGAACGTTTTTGCGTCAAGGATCAGGATTAAATCCAAAGGTTTGATATTTTTGAATGGCACTTGCATGAAGCATGGTCGATGTTAAAAAAAAAACTAGTTTAAAAAGCTAAGCAATTATGTATGCGTTGAGATTAGTTGAGCATGGAGTCAAGTCTCTCTGTGTAATTATTATTTTCTATTAGATTGCTCTTTCCACAGAGATATAACCATAATTTTTCTCCCCAAAGTCTCTGTATGTGTCTCCACAAAGCCATTTTACGTTCGGAGTGCCCAAGGACTGCCTTTCAACTGAAATTCGTAAAACGGTACACAAAGTTAAGGAAAAGTTCAGAATCACGTACGTTACTCTGTTTGATTAATAAAGAGTTTGTTGTGTAACTAACTGAAAGAACAACTTTTTGTTTAGTTGATTTTGCAAAATAGACTGTACCAGACACATTTTACAAAATGAATCTTTGATTTCTATAAATTATTGTTTGAAGGTATCTGCTCGAGCTCCCGCAAAACTTTTCGCTTTTCTCACACCACTGGCTATAGAAATTTGGCTATACATGGTTGCCGGATATGTACTCGTCTCTCTAACAATTTGGATAGCTGCCAGAGTATCTCCCAAAGAATGGAGAGAAATTGAACCCTGCGATGAGTGTCTATGGAAAAAATATGGAGAGGAGTGTGAACGTTTTTCTTGTGACGGCGACGGCACTTCTGGAATATGCAGCGACGAATCAGACTACGAAGACTCGGAAGGTTGTTTCGTCGACAAAATGCACAGGGTGCGACATTTTTTAATTACGTTAAAGAACAAAGGATTTACAAAATTATTTCGAAATTATTTGTCATAGATTCAAACTTATATCGATTCTTTCACTATACACTTTCAATACTAAAATTATTATTAATTTCTTTCAATTTATGACATCCTGTGAAATCGAAAATTGAAATAAAGGAATTTTCTACTGCCTCAACTAAATTTCCATGTGTTTTATATTTAGAATCCTTTACAAGTACATGAAATATCCTGCGAACATGACGAAGTCGATTTGATTTGCGAACATGACAATGAACAAGCTTACGAATGCGAACTGGAGGAATGCGGTAAAAGTTTGGATGTTCTGGAAAACGGATTTACTTTGGGAAACAGTTTTTGGTTCGCGATAGGGTCCCTAATGCAGCAAGGGTCTGATCTTAATCCAAAGGTATTAACCGCAAAGTCACTGTTTTCGTTATCAATCGCTAGCTTACAAAGTTGGTCGAGTAGAGATTAGAGATAGAGTGTATAACTGATAGAATATTTTTTCATGGGAAAAAATAATTAGTAAATTAGTCTTCTGCGTATCAAGATAAATGTAAGCTAAGAGGATCTGATCAAAAACTTATTGTTACACCCTGTAGGTGTGAAATGACAATTTGAATTAACCACGCAGATATTCTTGCTGAGTACCTAATAAATTTCAATTAACTGATAAAAATGTTCAAATCCAGAAAATTTCACCTCTTCACAGGACCGAACTAGATACTTTCCTATTTTAGAAACAAAAAGAACACATTGTATATGAACCCTTAACGATATATCCATAAAGTACTTGAGGCTCTAAAAATGTCGTGTTCCACTACTCCCCCATTTCAACCGCTGTTGCCAGAAACGCAGACTAATTTGTACTAATGATATTTTTGTCTCTTCATCGTTGACTCCTTTTCGAGCTCATGCACTATTAGGCAAAACCAAACACCTCCATCCGGCAACAGTATCATTTTCAAATACAATGGCATGCGCTTCCAATGTGATCAACGTTTGTAGCGAAAAGACCTAGGAATAGCAATTTAAATGTGAATTCTCTCTGTAACTCTCTCTCTCTTCACTTCTTTATTCTTTAGAACAAAATAATGAGAATGCAAGCCTTGGCAAACAAAAGGAAACTATAAGACAGTGATGTTTTCTTACGAACCGTAATATCTAGACCAAGTATTTTTTTAAATATCCTGGTTTCGTAGAATTTATTGTACAGAGCTTTTGCTTAGTGTTATTTTAAGATTATCCTTTGGTGCTTAATTCGATTGTATAATAGTTAGTTTTTCCAATTTGGTAGTTGGTCCGATCCTGTTTCCTTCCTAGTGCATAACATGATAAGATTTTATTTTCCAGGCAACGTCGACCCGCATTGTAGGCGGTATCTGGTGGTTTTTCACTCTCATTATAATATCGTCCTATACGGCGAATTTGGCGGCCTTCCTCACAGTGGAACGGATGATTACCCCCATAGAGAGTGCCCAGGACTTGGCCGAGCAAACGGAAATCGCTTACGGAACGTTAGAAGGCGGCAGCACTATGACTTTTTTCAGGGTAAATTAATCATATTTTTTTGCAGCATTCGTTTGTGGTTTTGTAATGATTTCCATATCTTTGTTAAATTAACTTTATAAAATTGTCCGACCGTCGCGTCGTGGTTCACACAAAAATTTATAAATTATTATCTTAAACGTGAAGAAATATATTTTTTGTAGTGTAATTTCTGTAACGAATTGAAAAGGGGTAGATATGCATCGCTGCAAAGATGAATGCATTGCAGAGGAAAGTCCAGTAGGTAATATAATATTCGATTATTGAATAAAAGAAGCGTTTCGAAGATTTCCATCGGCAATGCGCTTGGAACTCATCACAATACTCTATCAAATTATTTAGTATCTTCCTTAATACAGTTCACTGTCTATTGCATGTGAAATTTTTGTGAAAAGTTATTGTTTTTATCAAAGTTTTTTTATTTTTAGGATTCAAAAATTGGTATTTACCAAAAAATGTGGAGATTTATGGAAAGTAGAAACCCACCTGCTTTTGTAAAAACTTATGAAGACGGAGTAAAGGTATAAACATTTTTCAATATGTTTATTATAGTGTTTGTCCTTTACAAGGATATAAGCAAAACTGAATATCCGATTAAGTGAAAACTTTTTAGTTATCCCTCAAGAGACCTTTGATGTTCATGGAAAAATTCTCAAAAGGGAATTGAACAGACGATGCTTATCCATTTGAAGCTAACTTAATATAATGTTTGACAATACGGAAGGCTATCATGTTTATTTCTTTTCTATTTTTTAGAGAGTTCTTGAAGGCGATTACGCTTTTTTAATGGAATCGACAATGCTAGACTACGCTGTGCAGAGAGACTGTAATCTAACTCAAATTGGAGGTTTGTTAGACTCAAAAGGATATGGGATTGCTACTCCTAAAGGTAGTCCTTGGAGAGACAAAATATCTTTAGCCATTTTGGAATTACAAGAAAAAGGTGTAATACAAATTTTATACGATAAATGGTGGAAAAATACAGGAGATGTTTGTACTAGAGATGACAAAAGTAAAGAATCCAAAGCAAATGCGTTGGGTGTAGAAAACATAGGTATAAGCACTTTTTTTACCGCCAATTTAATTTTTAATCCCACATGTTTTATAGGTGGAGTTTTTGTCGTTTTACTTTGCGGCCTAGCTTTGGCGATATTAGTTGCGATTTTGGAATTTTGTTGGAATAGTAAAAAGAACGCCCAAACAGATCGACAATCTCTCTGCTCGGAAATGGCAGAAGAGCTTAGATTTGCTGTACGCTGCCACGGTTCTAGGCAAAGACCGGCTTTACGTAGGTCCTGCACTAGATGTAGTCCCGCAACAACATATGTACCAGCAGCACTCGATCTGCCTCATCTTAATGGGGTAAATACCACAAAAACACGATCCTTTGAATATTTTTTAAATGTATTTGTTTGATAGGAGGGTGTGATGCTACCAATGTTGGACGTAAAACGATCTCCAATCAATTATGAAGTTGACACCTAGCGGCGACTTCAAGGTGGAGGATATTCGACCTTCACTTGCCCCTCGAATGCCATACGGGACTGTTGTGGAGGTCCAGTTTGTCCAAGGTAAGATATTTTACCTTTGCAGTTTTTATATATGTATATATAGATAACTACAATTTTTTTTAAAGACCTCAACAAAAATCAACAACACTGAATTACAAAGTGGATCTACACTGTCCAGACGTAAGCGCTTCTAAAAGTGCTACATTGGGCCGTACTCGTTCACAAAACACTTGCGACGTGGTTCAGAGCGGTCTCAATGTGTCCGATAAGATCCTTTGGAAGTTTGAGTGTGATATCGGTAGTCCAAACAGTCCAGATGTGGTAAACAGAACGTTACCGGATGCTGTTCAAAGTAGGACAACCACATTGTGATAACGTTGGGTATGAGAAAATTTAAACAAAAAATGAAATAATTGCTTGTATTATGGGAAAAAAAGAATATTTTGAATTATAGTTTTTGTTCAATATCAATGAAAATGTTTTGAAATTTTTGTTTGTCTTTTGTATATTTGAAAATATTCTTTTTTTTTCTGCGTACAAACTGAACAAAATCAAAATGAACTGATGTTTGTACGAAAATGGATTTACATGTTAGAATTAGATATTTTGAGTATTTTGGATGGTGTTTTATTATCAAGATGCACTTTAAATTTTGCTCTACAATTTATGGTATGTAAGAAAAATGAAAGCCCAAAAATTATTTTTATAACAACGGAAGAAGAATTTTAAAATAACAAAGAATGTGTAGATATTTTTACTGATGGAATTTACCTACCTCGTTTCCAGAAAGCGCATCTCGATATTAGCGAAATGTTTCTAACAGAATATTTTTCATTGAAATGTAAATAAAATTTTGATATTTGAAAGGATGTGTTTGTTACCTGTTCACCGTCCATTTAACATTTTCTTAGAATTCTTTATATATTTGGCTACACCGCCGGGACGATTTTCGCTAATACTGTTAAAAAAATGATATTTCCTAATTACCCAATTTGATTAATCGGAAGGAAATTATTAATATAAGCATAATTTTTTTCAAATTGTTCCCAGACCTAGCGAAAATTTTGACTTCAATTTATATTTTCTTAACTCTTCAGTCTTGTTAGTTTCAAATTTTTATACATTAGATGGTATAAAAAATGTATCAAAACCTATTGTGAATAAACATGTATAAAAATGAATGATTGTAACCTTGCTACACAAAATTTTTGAAGTAAATGTGTGATTGTCAAAAAATAGTAAAAATCGTCCCCAGTTTTTCTTGTTAAATATCATATTCTATGGTTATCAGATCGTTTACTCTATATTACAGTGTAGTGTTCATATAAAATAATCACCGACTGAATGTTTATGCAAAACAAAGGGAGAACAAAAATGCTTTAAAATGTATATCTTTGTTATTTAGAGATATATTCTTCTTTATTTTTCCCTAAGAAAGGTGAATGTTTTTATATGAGACATCCTGTAAATTGTTGTGCAGTGAAATCTAATTTCAAATGGATCAGTGTTTATATTGTTGGTTATTAATATTATTAATGATACTTTTATTGTTTTTCATTATTTCGAAAATGTTATAATGAATGTATACAAATTTGATAATAAATAATTGAATCAAAGCAATGCAATTTCTTTCAAAAATCCTGTCCAAACCAATCATCATTGTTCATATTTCTCTTAATTCATTAGTGATAAATATTACATACTATCATAATACATTAGTCCTTATACCAAATAATTTTTAAATAAACTGACTTGCAGTGCCATCTACTAGAGAGTAGCGATATCAGTAGAGAATCAAATACAGTTTACAGTGAATTGCGACTTGAATAAATCTATTTTCGGATAGATGGCACGACTTGTCTTAAAATTAAAAAAATTAAGACTTATCCAGCTTATGACTTGCAAAATTTGATTTTTTTAATAAACGAACATTTTTTCAAAATAATTCTGTAATAATAATCCTTTAGAAAAGCCTTTATTTTAATAAAACTTTCCCATGTATCTGCAGAATCCTACGTGTACATCGGTTGGTATTCGCTTTATTTTAAATAGATGGCACTACGTTATATGAAAAATTAAATATCATAACACGGTTTATGAATTAACGAATAGAGGTCGCTAGTTGATGTCGAAATTTTAGCACTGCAGTAGAGGTGATGGAAACTGTTATTTTAAATTTATAAGTAAATAGTTAACAAGTGGCGCTTACGCCTTAGGAATCTGTTTTTCTGTTCAAGGATTTGAAAAAAGTGGCGTTTAATACCAGAAATTTTACTAAAATAATTTTTTTAACGTTTAGTAGCCAACATGAACATAAAAAATTAAAAATATCCCGATGATTCTGATTCGTGTATTCAGTTTTGATAAATCATTTTCTTTTGCATAAAATTAATTTATTAAATTTCCGTATGAACATACATAAAGATCAGAGATATATTAAATAATGCCCTGGAAGACATTAATTTTTTAATCAAATTGGGAATGCAATAAATACGATAAGAGCTATTAATAAAATCAATATTCCGCCCTGTATAATCACCTACGTTGATACGAATTGAACACGACAGTAAATAAATACCTTTGCAGAGAGTAGAATCGCGTAAAACATCCCCTCGAATCAGAGGGTGGTTATATTGATTTCTTATGACATCACTGGGGTTGCTAGGAAACTCCTAGCGTCGGCGCCACGGTGCCTACACAAGATCGAACCCCTGGGCTGGCATTGCAGACGAGAAAATCATTGACATTAACTCCCATAGTGGAAAAAAAATGTGTTAGTTTTTAAGTTTAGTGTTTAAAAACCAACATGGGTACCGTGCTAAGTTTTTCACCGCGCGAGCGACGTCCAGTGTATACATCAAGTACGACGGGCGATTTTACGTTAAATAACTTTTCGTACGAACAATTGAACAATGTGAAAAATCGCGATTCGAAAAGTAATTGCAGTGTAACTAATTCCAATAACCATAATTTGTGTAACAATATAAATAACAATGAAAACGCGAGGATTATATCCGAGAAAAACGCTTTAGAGAAAAATCTCAAAAAACATTCGTTGTTCATAAACGCACTATCATGGAAGCGATTTTCCACAACAAACAACAACAAAAAGAAGCTCGACAACAACAAAAACAAGAACATCACAGTGTTCAGACAACCTCTTGTCGACAACGTCCATCCAGTTATAGACAAAAACAAAAATATCCATCAAAACAAACATGGCTCGTCGTACTACTCCAACTCCAAGAGCACGTCAGCTTTGGCATTAGACATTGTTAGAGTGAATAACGCCAATAACAATACCAATAATCATTTGCATTGCGACAAAGTCGTTAATAAACAAGTTATTTTAAGTCAGAATTCGATCAACTCGCAAAATCAGGTTGTTCCTGTGGCTGCACCCAAAAAGACTGTCATCCAAGCTTCCACATCCGAGTTATTAAAGTGTTTGGGGATGTTTCTGCACGCGAAATGCTATAAATTGAGAGATTTTCAAGCTGGAGATGCCGTTATGTGGCTCAGGACTGTCGATAGGAGTTTGTTGTTGCAAGGATGGCAGGTGAATATACAGGGTGTTGGATTAATTATTAATATTCTATTATACTTGCTAATTGGTTTAAGCTACATTGCTACTGTTATTATTCATGTTTTAAAATTTATTTAGCATCATAAAGCCATATTTTTGGCTTACATCTTCAAATTGTAGGCTCAGGATTTTTTTTTTTGTAAAATATTAACACTTAATTAATAAATTACCCTGTACAAATTGAAGGAAATTCCGAACATTGCTTAGAGCACGATCGCGACCATTATTTGATCTCAAATGAAAAACCCCACATGTTCTGAATCATAATATTTTGGCAAGCAGCCACTGTAATTATTCATCTTACCATTTTGATGCCAGAATATTTTTTTTCTATTGTACAAATTAATTGAATGGGTCATGCTTGAATAAAAAATAAAAAAATTGGATACGCGATTACTCAATTAATATTATTATTAAACAGAAATACTTCTGTATCTTGAAGATAAATCATAATATTTTAGACGTATTTCAATAAACAATAACAAATTTTTAATTATAGTCAGGTTTTCTCAAAAACCAATAAACTTTTTGGGCAAAAAAAAGTATCTGTTCATTTTGTATTACAAAAAAATTCAATCCTACCATGTTGGGTGAACCTAAAATCATTTTTTGACCGAATATCCCTGGCCCAAAATTCATCTATACTAAAATTCTAGTAACCTATATAATGCCACGAAGCTCTTCAATTCCATGTCGCAAGCTATTTTTCAAAAATGAAATATAATCAGACTCATCAGATCTGATGTACCCAATTAAAGTGATGATTTTACATCGATACAGTTTAACTCTAGCAGTTATTAAAACTGTTTTTATTAATATTCTGCGTAAGGGAGAAAATTGAAGGGTTTTCCGTCACACGACAATTCTTATTTGTCACGTGTTTAATCTCAAAATAATCTCAGCACAAGCGCCCTTAAACTATAAAAATCTCGCATTCGACGCCGAACGGAACTCAGAAAACGGCGTCTGATTGCTCAGACGGCGCCGATTACTAGGCATCGATCCTAGCCTACTACAAACCGTCCAGCTGTACTATGAACTCTTCTAAGGGCAAGAATTACAATTGCGTGTTTGGGAAGTTGTATATAACGCGGGCGTAGGGTAGAGTATTTTTAAAATATCAACAACTAATATTATTGTTTGTTTTTTAGGATGTGGCTTTCATCAACCCAGCTAACGTAGTCTTCGTCTACATGTTGGTCCGGGACTTAGTGAAATCCGATATAGAATGCGAACAAGACCTCCAAGCCGTAGTTCTCACATGTCTCTATCTCTCCTACTCGTATATGGGAAATGAGATATCGTACCCTCTTAAACCTTTCTTAGTAGAAGATTCTAAGGAAAAATTCTGGGATAGATGCCTGGATATCGTCGATAGACTTTCCTCCAGTATGCTAAGAATCAACGCGGAGCCGGGTTATTTTACTGAGATTTTTACTGAATTAAAAGCGTGCGGTATTGGAAACATCGTAGCTAACAATATGGCCGCTATCGGTAGTCAAACTGTACCTGTATCTGTACTATCGTGTAATTCTGGAGCGACAACGCCTGCTTGACGTAAAGAAATTACTGTAGTGAAGTTAAGTTTGGCTGACATGCCTACAGTACCATGTGAAGTTTGAATAATTTTTTGTATCTTCCGAATGCTACTGTAGTTGAATGGAATTTGACAAATCTGTCATACAGAGGCCAAATTTTTAGATGAAATATGTGGATAAGGTCCGAAGAATAAATACCGGGTGTAATTTTAATTTTCGAAGAACTTAAAAAAGGATTCTAAATGAATGCGAAAATATGTAATATTACGAATCGATTCTTTTTGAAGTTCTTTGGAAAATAGTTCTAATTACTAAGTAATTTATGATGATTTTGTTGATAGATATTAATGAGTTTCGAAAGGAGAAAAACAGGTAAATGTTAAATACCGAGTGTTTCACTACATATAATTTATTCTGAGGTACATTTAAAAAAAATGTAGTCAAACACACAGTATATTAGATAAATATATTCTTTGTGAATAGATATAATATCAGGTGTTTCAGGAATATTGCTGAAATTTGAAATTTTCAGTTATTAAAATGTTTCTTATTCACCTGATGGTCGTAAATAATTAAGTCTAATAAGATCTCATATCGAGATAACCGTGGCTGTCTGGCTGATCTGTCAAATTTTCGAATGAATCGTGGTACCCAATACTTCTTTTAACGTAAAAGTTAAATTTACCAAAAAACCAAAACCAAAAAACAAAAAGTTATCCTTTCTATAGCGATATTATAGAAAACGTTTATCTTTGCGTTTTGTTGAATTCGGTAATGAGATTGGTTTTTGTGTGGAAATATTTTATTTTTTAATAAAAGTAGAGAATGTATAAATTATGTGGCTAACTCTAAATCATATTCGATACAAATCTTGATTCTATCATAAAATATATACATTTTTTAATTAAAGCAGTAGTGACCCATAAAACGCGATATAAATATGGAGTGGGTAAATTTGAAATTTACGATTTACTTATTTGGGCAGCACGATATCTAATAGAATCTTTTCGACAAAAAAGACGTGGATTTAAAAAAGAAAAGAAATAAATTGGAACCAATTTTCAAAATAAAATTTATACAACACTCTGATTTTCTTGGCACGTCAGCTGGATAAATTAATTAGCTATAAATCCGTTTTTTGTATTAATCATTATGACCTTCGTTTAAATTGACTTTTTAGTTTTTTACTTCTTTAATACGATGCTGCCCTGAAGTTTAAACTGTTGAAGTTGAAAAATACCTTTAAGGAATCTTGAAATGTTTAAGCAACCATAATATTTTTCGAACTTGAGATATGACGTAAATGTGTTCATGTTTGTACAGAGATTGTTAATTTTTCTCCTTTTTTTTGTGTGGAAATTGTGTATAATGAAATAATGAAACAGTATTAACGTGGTAGACAAGTGATATTAAAGAAAAGTTTTGTAAAGTGATATAATCGCAGCTACCCATATTCAGATGTGAATTGTGTAAAATAATTATTGTAAAATTAAGCTAAGCGAGATGAAATGTTTTAAACTATTTTTTTTTGAAAAAAATCGATCGGCTATTCGAGAATCAAATTTTTAAATACCAGCCTGTCCGAAAATTTAATAAAAGCTTCTATTTAAAATAATTTAATAATTACAGTATTGTTAAGGTTACCAATTGATTCAGGAGAAATATACGAATGAATTTATGTTAAATATTTCAAAACATTTTCGCTAAAATCGCGAATAATGGGGAAATTTTGCCCAGAAAACCAATAAAGTTTTGAAAAACTTGGTTTTAGAGGATGAGAAGACGTATTTATGATATTTTGTATGCAGTAAAAGTTAATCTTTTAACCTAAGACTTATTTCCGCACACAAATTTTTGTTTAGAAAAATAGTGAAATTTTGGAAAACTGAGATGAAAAATCGATTGGTATACCTATACAAACAAAAATTTGAGCCAAAAATGAACACCGTCTTCTTAAAAAATCTAAATATTGAGCATTGGCGGCAGAATCTTTAAGGACCCATCTACTGCTAACAATTTTACAAGTTGTAGTTTGTTAAATGATGTATCTGAATGCCGATAGGTATTTTTAAGTTTCATTTAAGCGATTAGTACCGGTTTATATAAATAAAACATTAGAAATAAGTGAAAAATAAAAGAATTAATTTCTTTCTAAATATAAATTTAAAAGAACTGTAGATATTACCGTTTAAGTAGTTATTAAAATCGGTCGGGGTGCGTGCAATTTTCAACAACCCATCTTCCAAGTTACGTTAAGAAAAAGAAAAGTAAAAATTAATGATAGTACGTATTATAGAAAAAGGAAATTTTAACAAAAATAATCTTAGAAAAATTAGACTGTAAAAAAAACTCTTTTTAGAAACATATTTCAAGTATATTTAGATGCGTTGAAATTTAGAAAATTCTTTTAAGGAGGAGTAGAAAATATCTTTATATAGAAACCTACAGAAGACCAAAAGTATCAAGAACGTTAAACAAAATCATTCAGGTACGGAGCGGTGTTGTAAGCCTAGATAAAAATGACGCTTTTTCGAATTCTACTTTTATCACCATAAAAATGTCACATTGGAATCATTTGAAAAAGATCAATTTAAAGGAGGAGGCAGCCGGCTTATGGAGAAATGGGCTTCGGTGAAATTTCATTAATTGTTAGTATATTGTAGTTGACGACTTTCTGAACAATAGTGTCCATGGGCCCAACTCAATCCTATGACTAGTTTCAGAAGTTGGAAAATGGCCATTTTTTAAAAGCATGTATTTCTTATTTTCTTCAATGTATCAAGAATTTTTTCCTGTGATAGTGTTCTAATTACACTAAATATCAGTCCCTTGATACATTGAAGAAAATAAGAAATACATGCTTTTAAAAAACGGCTATTTTCCAACTTCAACACCCTGTATCTCTGAAACTAGTCATAGGATTGTGTCGGGCCCATGGACACTATTGTTCAGAAAGTCGTCAACTACAATATACTACCGAAGTCCATTTCTCCATAAGCCGGCTGCCTCCTCCTTTGTAACTATTAATAATTTTAGAAAAAAATTTATTTTTCGACTTTGGATAATAATTTCTTTAGAGTGTACTTTAATTATTATCGTCTTTTCGTAACTTGGATATTTTTGGTACTCATAATGTTAAAAACTAGCGAATAAGTTTAAAAAAAAAAAAAACGAAGAGAATCGATAACTTTAGGAAATATTATGAGGAGTTTTAATAAAGCTCTTTAAATTTTTAGACTTATTGAAAATACGTTTTTCAATAACAAAAAAAAACTTACGTAGAACAATCTATTATTTAAATAGTCTTAAGATATTTATTTGTTAGAAAAAAAGCGTTCAACATATTTTTTTCTGTGCCCTAATTTTTTAAAGTTGGAAACATATTTTTTTCTGAAAGTATCATTAAAATTTACAGTTTCCTGTAGCAATTAATGGCATTTTCTAAAAAAAAACCTAGCTTTTAAATGCATAACCTTCCTGTACAACCACATTTAGTATTTTTAAACACTCTGTATGTAAATTTATGTTGAACGCTTTTTCATTACTTTTGTTAGCCTTCCCTTTGTTGTAAGCTACAGTTTGTGGTGTGACTTTTGAGAATGTGATGTTGATTTTTAGTAAATTATTCTATACAGGATGTCCTTTAATCTGTATACACACTTTTTTAAAAACAACAAATTTTCACTTTCTCTATAAATTTACAAAATAAAAATTGATTTTAAATAAGAATTGTGAGTAGACGTAAACACAATTGAAAAAAAAATGACTATCCTGTATACATAAATTTTAATATGTTATCTGTTTTTTGTTCATTCCAATATATTTGTTTTTATAAACCTTTGGTACGATGTAAGTGATATTTGTCTAGTGATTTTTGATTGATCCTCGTTGATAATAAATATAGACAAGAGTAGCAGTAATCGTTTTATTTCAACCACATAACAACAATTCAAAATTGTCTACTTAAATTGGAATCGACGTTTTTATTTTTGGAAAAAATATGAACTTGCATGGGCCACCCCGTATAAAATTATGTACATGGTTTTTACTTTGGTTTCTAATTAAAACAGAAATTACAATTTTCTAATTTCTAGCGCCGACTCTGTTTAATAAGCCAGAAATCAAATTTGGCCCTAACCTAACCCTCCTAAACTTTAACGAAATCTATCAAACCCAATTAAAAAATACAAGTCACCCAGTACGATTCCAACTTCAGTATTATAGACACACACTATATTCAAAACTTTCCGTCCTACAAACATTTTGTCCCTCTCTGTCGCTTTGAAATAAAAATCCAGCATTCCTTCTCCGGATACACCAAATCTGGTACCTTAGTTGCCTTACCTTGTATAAAAACCAACGATTCCATGAAACTTTCTTAAAAAACTAGAAGGAATAACAAAATGGAACAAATGGGATGGAAAGGAAAATGGTCGAAAAATAAGAAGAACCCAAGAAAATCAGTCTGCAGTGCTCCCAGCATAAGAATGACTCCCAAAAGGAAAAATATGTTTTTGTTCAAGTTTCAGTTCTGTAGTTCCAAAAAAAACCTGTAAAAGATATGGCAACAGCTTGCTGTTTTGAGATGACAAATTATTAAGAGACTGTCATTGTATGTCGCTTCTCCCTTTCGATTTTAGCGACAAATTTCGTTTCATTTATTTAAATTAAAATTGGGACAATCAGAATAAAATTCCCTTTTATTGACTAAATCATAAATATTTAAGGATCAAGTGGAAGAGAACAGAAAGAAATGAAAAGAAAGAGGAAGTGAATGAACATGAAAAATTTGTCATATCGCTGTTACCATATCTTTTACTGGAGCTTACTGAAAAGAGTTTCCGAAAAGGCAATAGAAAATTTGTGAGAAATAAAAAATAGTAGACTGGAAGTGATTTGACAAAATAAAAAAATTTGTGTATTTTTTTATTTTAATTCAAAATTGTTATATCACAAATTACCACTGTCAAATATCACATGAAATAGAAAATGTTCAATAGTTAGATAAATATAAAAATATATTATTTTAATAATAATCTTTTTTTTACCATTCGTTTATATGTCGGATAAGATCTAGGAGAAGCATTTTTACTTGTAACATAGTCGGTCGTCGATGCTTTTCTTCCAAACAAGCATAAGCTATTTTATATAAATTTAATGCATAGTTTATTTGGTTCTCTAACCAAGAACCAGCTTTGTAATCGACTACATGTGATATATCATCACGATTGACAGTATTACCTATTATATGTGTGACCTACAAAATGAAGAAACATTAAGACCATGCATTCAATGGCAGTAGAAAAAATACAAAATTAACAGTAACTCATCCAGGATTCAATGCACTTTTTATAAGATTTTCAATCAACCCTCGTATTAATACAGATTTTCAGTATATTGACAAAAAAAATACCTTACAGACTAACATCCCATGTAGAATTTGAAAAAAAAAGAAAATATATTCATTAGAATACCTGGTATGATATTTTAACTAATTTATACCAAATAGTTAGTTCGAAGAATACCTGTATTAGATTTTAATAAACTGGCCCTTTGTCCAAGTAGAATTATTAAAAGTTTCAATGTTTTGATGAAAATTTAATTAAAGCTTCAATAAAATGTGTATATTTTAAATATTTTCAATTTATACAACTGCATAAATTCTGCAATATAAAATCAACTATGTGTTCAATAAACACCTGTTTTTATAATATTAAATCCCTTTTTACATTTTTTCTCATAAAATGTAGTAGCAAAATGTGATAAATAATGAAAATGTATACATAAATGGTTTAGGTACTCACCAAATCTGCTCTGTCTTTGACTAAAGGAGGTAATGAAGTCAAAAGTTCCAGCAGAACCACTCCAAAGCTGAATGTGTCCAATTTAACAGAGATATCACCACCAAAAGCTTCTCGAGGCATATAAGCCGATGTACCAAATACTGTAGTAGCAGTATTGATATTTTGGTTCGGGATAAGTTTGATTAATCCAAAATCGCACAACTATAAAATCAATAAAACAAATCATTAAAAAACCAAAGTGCACTAACATTCTTGATTGAACAATGATAAGTAACCAAGATACCAATTGTAGTGGGGGATTTCCTAATTTTTTCAAAAGGAAAACTAGAAACATACAGATTTATGAAAATTATAGTTATCCTTTCTTGTAATTGTCGGCATAAAAAGTACTAATTCAAAGAGAAATTAATAGATTTTCGAAGTTAAATGTGTATATATATAAAAGCAAATTAAAAGTAAAGGAACTTAACCAAACATTTAGAGAAGCCATTTTTGATCATATAATCAAAAGGAAGTATAATATCCAATTAAAACAGATAATTGGGATGAATAGAAATGTATATGAGTTTATATAGATATTCAACTTACCAGAAATAGTCGAATACAAATTTGCACTAATTCCAAACAATACACAACCAAAAGTTGTTTATTCACTTTTCCACTTTGATTTTAAATAATTATATATTTAATACCTACATACGCGACTATATTCTTCACAATGATTGTTTTTCTTGCTAATTCACAACGTATTATAAAAATACCGGAAACCCAAACAAAACAGACATTTTCTCAGTTGGCCATTTCCTTCAATCAGATGTATTTAAATTTTCAAAGTTAAGTTTCTTCTCTTTCTCTCTCACACGATTGAAATGAGAGCGGTGAGAGAGACACGCTGTTGTCGTTCGCTTACATCGTGTAGAAGAGAAAGAGAGGAAACTAAGATTTTAAAATCTGAATACATCTGATAGCACCGGCCAACTGAGAAAATTGTGTTTTGAATTGTTTTATATCAAGCTGAATTGATTCCAAGAAAAACTTTCTTTTAAACGCGACGCGTGGTGTAGTGTATCGTTAATTTATTTAATTTGATTTTTTTATGGTATTAAACTGTAGTATTGTTTATTGTGAACTATAAATACTTGGAAAATGCCAGTATACTATTTAATAATTGAAAATCAAAGTGGAAAAGTGAATAAACTATTAAATAAGTACTTTAGCTTGTGTATGAATTTTCGTTAAAAATACATTGCCGGTCTTGATGAATAAGTGCATACCGATTTGTTCGACGATTTCTGGTAAGTTAAATAATAAACTTTAATTAATTAATACATCATTTTTGGTCATTAATTACACACACAACAGGCAAAATTACTATTTTTGCCAATTTAGATATCAATAATGATTGGCACACTTACTTGTTCAGCACAGTATGCTAACTTTTAAATTGCTTGTTTCTATAAAAATTAGGTAGAATATAATACCTGGTAGAGACAAAACTGTCTGATAAATACATTCATTAATCAATCAAAAAATATATGGAAATCAACAGATTTATAATGTGGAAGGAAACACTTACTTTGGGTTGATTATTGGAATCGAGAAGAATATTTGCAGATTTAATGTCTCTATGAATCAAAGGCGTGGAAAAAGCAGTATGCAGATATGATATAGCTTTTGATGTTCCCATGGCAATGTTTAGCCTTGTCTTCCATGATAATTCATCAGGAGTCTCCTGAAAGAAACATGATGCAATCATAATAAATTTAATTCATATGTAAAGTGGAATTTCTTGTCTACATATTTAGGTAAATAGTTGAACTAATCCGAGAATAATTATTATAAAGTCATGTGGTATATATTTACCTGAAGAATATCTCGCAAAGCTCCTCTTGGTATATACTCATACAATAAACAGTAAGTACTTCCATCACAGGAATATCCCAATATAGATAGTAAATTTTCATGGTTATACTTGCTCAATACTTCTACTTCGTTTCTAAACTGCTTTGTCACTTCATCATCTATGTTAACAATATCCACATCTCCAATATGTAATTTCTTCACAGCTACAGGTTTATTCGACAAACCCAAAGCTAGATAAACAGTACCGAATTCTCCAGAACCTAACAACCTTCCTGCAGAGTTATTCCCTTCATATTTTTCTTCATTAAAATAATTAGTCGATACTTCCAAATGTTGGTAGCAGTGATGTGGAAGATTTGTAACCAAAGATAGATCTGGTAGAGGAGAAGAGCACGAACGGTTTTTTGATGACATTTCTAATGATGGGTTTGATGAATGAGTGGTTTGAGTGGCCAAAGTGTTGATTTGGAGAATATTTAAATCTGGTAAATTAGAAGATGAGCCAATTTCGTCAGATTGTTGGCATAGCACATTGAAATCTGGCAGTACATTTTCTGAAGATTTAAACTGAGTGCCTGTGAAAAAAAAATTTACTTACAATTTTCTTTCTACTTTTAAAATTTTTATTATTTAGATGACAAATACTAACTTTGTATATTTTCCACAGTTGCTTTCAAAATTTGTAGATTGGGTACATTTTCTTTCTTTCCTGTATCTGGTTGAAGAGTCGAACCTAATATTTCACTAAAATCAGGAACATAGCTTTCTTTACTAGAGTAGTTGGAATGATCGGTGGTTTGAGAATAGCTTTCTGAAATAGTGTCAGTCCTCTCATTACTAGTATCACTATTGCTTGTAACTTGGTTTAATTCCATCATTAGGGATAAATTAGGCATATTCATTTCTTGGGAACTAGGATTACTTTCAGACTGTGGCATGTTCAACATAACTGGAATTCCTTGGGATTCCAATTCAGTTACATCATTATTTTGAATTTTGGAAGTAGAAAATTTCATCATGTCTGAAACTACTTCTGGTTCATTAACTTTCTGTATCACTACTGGTATCTGAAATGGACCAATGCTCTCCTCTGCATCTGGTGTAATAACAATTGCAGGTATGTTGCCATCCTTTTTAGGGGTTTTATTTGACTCTGTTCGTATTAATTTAACTGCTTCTTCTACATAGTTCGCTCCATCTAATAATTTCTCAATGTCATCGTCTTTTTCTTTAAGTATATCATCTAAATCCAGTGTAATATCAGCTTCAGGACCTACGTCTGGTCTACGTGGTCTTTCTTGTCCAAGAAGATTGATGGCAACATAATCTGCAGCTCCATATAACTTAGCTTTGGTTAAAAGATTCAAAAGATGACCCAGAGCTGGTCTTATTCTACCTGAAGTTCCCCATTCATCAAATAAAATTTCTGTGCATGTTCTTTTAGATTTTTTTGATTCATCTTCAATCAAACTAAAACATGTTATAATAAATATTATGTGCTAGGGATGAAAAAAGTATTATTTATTCACCTGAAATGTCTTGAGATATATTTGAGTTGATACTGGTTTGGAAGATCGCATTCATAATTCGTTTTTTCTAATGTTTTTGGAATTATACTCATTAGATTTTTCCATAGATCGTGTGTTTCTAACTTGGACGCCAATTCTCGTACATGACTATGTGGCAATTTTCTTATTTCTAACGACACATCCATCGTAATAATATCTTAATTTAATATTTAATAAGTTTTATTATTTACGCATCTCCTTAGTGTATGCTTTTGACACGTGACATTGACATATTGACAATGACAATGCGAGTATAGAGAAGGCATATTTTCACGTTTGGCTTTATAATATATATTTTTCATTAGATGTTTCCACAGAAAATCAGTGACCAATGTTATGTTTTTGATAGTTGGTAAACCAGATTTTTTCCAAATATGAAACATTCAATAATTAGTCTAGCATATTATTAACCATTTCGCTAGAAAATTATTATTTTTGATATATCAAAACGTTCTCAGAACGCACTAGATATAACAACAGAATCTTCCAGACAACTCAGAAGAAATATTTCGAGTGTTTCCAGAATTCTTTACTAAATGAATGATGGTGTATAGTGTTACATCATAAATTTACTTTTTTATCAACTATAAATTTAAAAATTAAAAACTAACAAAGGTTTGCCTTGATAATTTTGCGTTTAATATAGGTAGGTACATTTCGAAAATCTTGCTAAATATTTTACAATAACAAAAATTGTGTGCGGTTTTGTGTCGCATATAGTTCCTGATTAAAATAATATATCACAGTTAATAAACGATCTTTTATACAGTCGTTATGGGGCAATTGAAGTTTTTGCATGGCATTCAAACAATCCCTGAATTGGCCAAACAATCACAATCGCGGTAATAACCAATTCTAGAACTTGATTTATCACCTCGAATTCAAAAACATTTCCATGACGATGCGATAAATAGTAACTGGAACTCGTGTTATTCTGAATTTTATGAAAAGAGTATTGTGGGAGGTGAAAATAGTCCAGGTAATCGGGAAAAAAAGTTTTTACAATACAATATGCATTATTTGTTATATTAATGAGAAAAATTTTGTTTTATCTATAAGATAGTTTACGTGGGAAGAATTTTTTAATTAGATTTTTAGTAAATTACAGTGTTTTGTCTTTCTAACTCATTGGTTTAGATGGGTTTGTGGCATTGAAAACTGGACCAAATAATGTATTCATCAGTTGGTACGGCCATTTGATGCAATAATTGTAACCACAAACGTTTTTATGGATGGTTTTTTTTAAATTCCGTCAAAATTACCATATTTATTAAATTTTTGCTACGAATTTCATTATTACTAGTGCAGTTTTTGTCTGTAAAGTGCACATATTTAGCAAATTATTCATTATAACGATAGTAAAATTGATAGAAGAGGAGCTTTATGGGTTTCAAATTAAATCCTCGCATATTATAGAAACGTATAACTGTATTCGTGATTCACTACACATAAAATTACCTATAATTAATTATGTGTTTATTCGCGAGGGCCTAATATGTAAATTAGTTTGTTTGTGAAATTTTTGAAAAAAAAAATTAGACCGTAGGGTTAATAGGGAACTCTTTGTCTTCCTGTCACTGAATTGAAATGAATTACATGCATAGCAGAAAACAAAAGGCATGAGAAGCGCCCCAAGGGTAGCCGGAACTTCCCGAGGGGAGGAATTGACTGACCACAATAATGACCAAAAAGCTCTCGTCACATCATTTCTGCAATGGGCATAAGGAACACGATCTTTGTTTAAGTTGATCAGTGGCAGAACTTTGAGGTGATCGAGTTGGTTTTCACTTTCTTTGATTAAATTTAGGAATATTTTCATTTGTGTTTTTTTTGGAATTCCAAAGGAAAACAAATTCTGTTAATTTTTTTACTTTCTGAAATAATCTCAAATAAGAACTTCAAAAATTGGAGGGTACAAAATTAATAGTTTTGTTGAAATTTTAAGCTAGCGGCTACTTTTTTTTTCAATATATTTATCAATTTGAATTTAAAACCGCCAAATTCAAACTTGCTATAAAAGTTATTGTATTACAATTATTTTAATCCCTATTAATGTCCCTACGACGCTGTCCTTCTACTATTTACTGGAAGGGCTTTTACAGTTCATGCAAGAATGTTTTGTTAAGTTGAATAGATGGGTTTTTTATGAACTGTTCTTTTCAGTTTGGTGATTTCTAGAAAGGTTTCTCGGGGCTTCTGTTAATGGGTAAGTGATGAGTCCGCTTTAATGGTTTTTTGTCAGAAATGAAAGAACTAGTCAATTCAAAAAGAACTGTTTCTCCTTATACAAGATATGTGATTTGAGGTAATATATAAGGAGGTATTTTACCCCTTAATACTAAAAAATTTGAAATTTTTTATTAAAGATGGTTTTTATAAACTTTTTAGTTAGCCCTCGTAAAACCATATGTCTGTTTGGTGCTTTTATGTACACAAACAGACATGTACCTATCAAGATTACGTTCAACAGGGTATTTTATTCAAAACTATAATACAAAACCAACTAAAAGTGAAACCACCAACACGATTTCAAGCAAAAGCGAAATTATATGCAAATCCAGATCTGCATCTCATTGTTGCCAAACCGTCTGGAAGATATGAATGATTTCCAGGCTGAAAAGGAGTATTATTTCGCAAGACAAAAGCTTTCGCTATGGCCTACTACACATCCCTCTGAAATATCAGGCACGGACCAACGTTCGAAATTGAAAGTTATGTTGACTTGCTGTTTATATTTCGACGTTTCTATTGTGTTATTTGACAGTCGACTTGTATTACTTCCAGAGTATGGAAATATATACAAAAATTAAATAGAAAACGCACATATATAGTGATACAGACACGTGACAAATTTCTAAACATCAAAGTACTGAAGAAATAAAGAGCAAAATCTAAGAAAATTATCAAAGCCTTAAAAAGAGGAGAAAAAAAAACAGAATATATCAAGTAACTATACTTTATTTATTGTATTACTTTATAAATGATTGCTAATGTCTAGGAATTTACACTTTTATAAAATTTTAATTTTACTCCTTAGAATGCTTGAGAAACTTTTCATAAATTGTACTGAAATATTATTTCCTAGAACCCGTCTCTGACTCCTTCAAGTGCTTGTTGTATTCTATCCCCCACAAAGACGTTTTATTATGCGATGATGAAGTGCGTATGTTTCTGTTTTTACCACCGTGACTTGATAAATGTTGAGATTAGGGACAGAAGATAGAAACTGAACGTTGAAAATTTTAGACATGGCTCAGTTGTGGCCCCACAAAAATTAACTATTCTTATGTACCCCGTAGGTATATAAAAATTATAAATCTCGTTTAAAAATAACATTCATCCCTCGATTTCAATATTTTCCTCAAAATATTAATCTCTGTTGGAAAAAACTGCCGAAGGTCTAACCATAAACAATTTAGACGGAGCCTCAAAGTGGGCATAGAAAATTTATGAGAGCATGAGTCGATCCACGATATTTAACTGACAGATGCCAGAAAGTCTTAAACAAATACATTACTCATGAGGACAACCCTCAATGTGTTGCTTGCATACGTATACAACCAGTTCATGCCGTTTTCAGAGGCGTGAGAGTTTAGGGCAAAAAAGTCTAATATTTGATAATATATTATGTAGATTCCGTGAATAAATATATCGATATTCTTTGTTAATTCCCTGATAATAGTCATTAAATATTACACTACGAAGATCAGACATCATAAGATTTCATCAGAAATATGCCTAAATTTTTTGGATGGAAGCCTAGAATTTTTCCGAAAAGCCTAAAAACTTCAGAAAAAGCCTAGAATCTTTCCACAACACCCAAATTTATGGGAGAAAGCTTGCATTTTATGAAAAAGACTACAATTTTCAGGAAAACCTAGAATTTGGAGGAAATAAACGCCTAAAATGCTGAAAAATACCTAGAATCTTTCTAGAAAATCCTAAATTTTTTTCCTAAAGCCTAGAATTTTTCTAAAGCCTGTGCTTAAGAAGAATTGAAACTTCTAATCGTTTATTTAATACACAGTGTTTGTATGTCTTTACATTTTTTAAACTAACCGACAAAAAAAATGTAAGAAGATTATTATTTTGTGTTTATTTATCTTGTATGATACGACACTGTTTAGATCGCAGTTTCCTTCCTGTAACACCCTTGTTAGTTACTAAGATTTACTGGGTGAACGTCAAAGAGCCATTCCATTGTCCGAATCCTCGAAATTGCTCTGGACACTCTAGGAATATGCCGGAAGGAAAATTCTGTGTGGTTGTAAATCCACATTGGTTAGTGGAATTGTGTACATGTTAATACACGGAATTCGAACTTTGTTATAAGGTACATCAACATAATTGTATAGGTATTTGAAAATTTTTTCAGAAGAAATTAATGTTTGCTCCCTGTATTTTTCATGTGGTCTGTAGCAATTCCACAGGTTCCGTTCCGTCTAATTCCATTACTTAGAAATAGATGTATCCTCATAATAAAGTCAAAATTGCTTTACAAGTACCGGTTTTATGGAACTTTAGAGACCGTAAACATATTTTCCTCGATTAAGTTGGGGGTTAATTACACAATTTAAAATTAGTTACAAAGGATTGAAGTGTTGGACGGCAGTTGTTAAAACATTGTAATGGGTAGCTGGATAAAGGATAACAAAGTGTGCATCAATTGCTCTGTCTACAATTTTACAACATATATCCACATGGAGAATTTGAAAGAGAGTTGTGGACTTTTTTTTATACTGATTTTTGTTATTGAGCATATAGCTTTCAGTATATTAGTATGAACTCCATTTTCTTATATGAAGGTGTATAATATTAAAATTTTAGGATATCTGCAGGCCTCAACTTAGGTAACTGTCCCTCTTCTATCCAGTAGTCTCCCAGGTACTGTGCCCTAGCATTCTGAAATACTGTGCAGTTCGCAAGTATGTGGATGGAGGTTTCTTCTTCCATTCCACAAAATCTACAATCTTCATCCTCCACTATTTTGAGCTTTTTAAGGTGTCCATTCAGGCGACAATGTCCCGTTAGGATTCCTGTTAAAACTCTTAGTGCAGTTTTGCTTTGACTTTTGCATTCATTTGATCTCAACAAGTTGTAGTCACCCAGAAGAATATTTGATTGCCTAAGCCCTACTAAATCTTTCCAATTGTCAGATCTTCTCTTTTCTTCAGCTTTACCTATTTCTTCCAATATTACATTGGAGCTGATTCCGCAAAAAGGTTCCGGCCCCCAAAAGGGTATTTCAGTCCCCTTCTTCGCTAGTTCATCTGCTATTTCGTTTCCTCCTATTCCAGTGTGTCCTGGAATCCACAGTAAGGTGACTATATAGTTCTCGCCTAGTTCATCAAGTTTGCCTAGGTATTCCCACACCATTTTGGAACTGATTACACAAGAGCTCAGCGCTTTAATGGCTGCTTGACTATCAGACATTATGATAATATTTTGCCTTCTTTATCCTTTATCGATATTGAACTGGGCACACTTTCTTATTGCGTGAGTTTCCGCTTGAAAGATGGAAAGGTGTTTTTCCCAAGCTAACCAAATTTATGGAAACGTTTATGTTCGGAAACGAGTGAGTGAAAATTGAAGTGCATTATTAAAAAAGCCAAAGTACTCTAGTAAATCAGAACAATCGTCTTGATACCCGCCTACTACTTATACTTTTCCTGTCTTTTCTCATCTAAGCAATATAAAGTACAGCTTGAAATCTTCCTTTTCAACTATTGGAATGCCTTTGTCTACGTATCTAAACTTCCCTTGTGATCACCCTTAGACAGGTAAGGGCTTGCCCAAAATACAGTGTCGCAACATATTTAATATACTTCTTAAGTTTTTGTTGGTACGCTTCCTACGATTATTACGTATAAGTTTTAGGGATTTTCCAACTTTAAGGAATTTTTTGAAATTTTTTATCATATAGATACACTTATTCTGTTTCTAAGACCTACTCTGTTTCCTGAGGGATAAAGTGAAGGTCCCTTTCTATTGAGGGAGCAATTATTGCAACTCCAAGATGTACTTAATGATCTAGGGGAACACGTCCCCCGAAAGAAACTTGTCCGGTGCCCTTGAAATGTGACGTCGTATTCCCTACAAGACCCTTTAATTAAGGTCGGTTTATGCAAACGGGCCAAATCTGCATTCCGTACGTCAGTTTTCAGTAGGAAATTTCATAAACAGTTAACAGTCCTTTAGGGATTTCAAGCAAGTCGAAAGGGCCATTTTAGAAATTTCAAATAAAATTTTGATATACATATATATTATATAGAATATACAAAAAAAAGCCTCTAAGCACGCATTATTATTTGGTTTAGTTGATTTGTTACAATAAAGCTTTTAATTAACTCGACAATACAAACGAACAAATCCCATGAAATAATTAAATTAATTCTCTAATTAATTTTGATATTTATAGCGATCTACAAATACAATCAATTTTTCAGTGGTAGCGCTTTAATCCATTAGACGGGGGTTTAATTTGGTTTAATTGCAAATTAACTTTTGAATCATTTTAATTGGTTTATATAAACATATAGATTTCCTGATAAATGCCAGTTTCAATTGCATTGTTTAAATTACCCAATTAGTACAGGGTGTTCCATTACACATGCATGAAAATTTTGATAATACGATGTTTAATTTCAAATTTTGACCGCACGATTTATTAGTTAATATTAATAGGTGATAAATGGCATATACAAAAATAAAATTACTTGAAATTTAATATTTAGATTAAAAAAAAAATTAAAACCAAAATTTACTAAAATTATGCAATTTATAATGCATTTACGTTACTTTGCTGTTCCATGTTTCAGCTTCATCTTCTTTTTTCTTCTTTGGGAGGTTTGAGCTTGTTAATGACCTCTGACATCTATCACTTTGTTGTTTACGCATTTTATTGTGTATTGGAAATATACAGGTCTCTAACTTATCCTATAGTCACTTATATATAAAATGAAACTTAAAAGTACTTTTTGTTTAATACTCTTCGATGATTAGTTACCCTATCGCTTTTTACAAGAAACTCGGCAACACTGAGGGTTCGGTTTTCTTTAATTTGGTTCGTGCCAAGGATGACGTGATTGATTGTTCCCACCATTGATTATCTATTGTAGGACTAATAGCAGCCTCCTCTATATCTTTCTTTTCTTTTCCGGTTAGATTACTAGGCCAGTATATTTACACCAAAATCTTATTTTTTAATTAAATGAATCCACATACAATATTTTCCCGACCTATGCTTAATATTTTTGTACAATTACTCCAGATAACCATCTTTAACCAAAAATTATCTATGCAGAATTTTTTGTGACTACCAAATCGCCAAATAACAAAGCTAATTTCAATTTGACTTGGATTTTAATTTTTATTGTTCAATCTTGTTCTCTATTTTTAAATTTTTCACCATCAGTTAACATGAGATTCGAAATGTTCATAATTTTGTTTTACTATTCTGGCCTAATTTTTCCGATGATTGCTATTGGATTGTGTGAACAGTGCAAACTCAGCAGGACCAGAAACTCAGAAATGAGCACGCATAATTTTCCCAAAAAAGTAAATTGGATTTTTTAAGAAGATTTGTTTGCCGCCTTTTTCGCGAATGATGAACGGTTGTCTTGATTTTTCGGTCAAGAGTCTCTCGTGAATGAAAGGAGAGAATAATTTTTGCGATTACACTCAGTGGTTTTAAATTGAATGAAATATTACATAAATTGATTAAAAAATTTCCTATAATTATTTCGTCTATATGGTTCCACCTATGGTTTATTAATAAACAAAAACACTTAATATTAGTTTTATTATTTCGGAATGCGTCCATCTACAACTTTTCCTAATTTATTTCAAATTAATAAAATTAGTTGCGTTTTAGATAATATATATATATATATATAATGTTGGTAAATAATTTGTGTTGAAGTGGGTATAAAAAAAATGAAGATACTGGTGAGTAGCTTTAACAGAACAATATTCTTTAAATATCGGTGTTTATTGAAAAAAATGTTGGTTAAATATTACTTCTTAAATTTTTTTCAAGATTTCGTTAATTATATGTGCTACTGTGACTGCTGAACCTGGAATTCTGGATAATTTTATAAAATTGATCAGGGGACCAGATGTAGAAAAACCTGAATATGAAAAATATCCCACAGAAAACGGACTAACGAATGGAAGTGAACTGGGTGAGTAGAAGGTACTTAAGAAGACTTCGACGAAATTTAACTTCAAGTTTTGTCAATAATTGTTGGCTATTTTTAGGAACACAGTCAGACGAACAAAATAATACACGGGTCAATAAGAAAACTTCTCAATCTCCTTCCTTGACAAGTCAATTGTTTAAATATGTTTTAGATGGTGTGGACACACTTGTGGGTAATTTTATAAAATGTTGTTAGGTTTCATCTTTTATTTAAGCAATTTATTTTAGATAAAATGAATACTGGAATAGCTTCCGAACGGAATTTCAGTGAAAATGAAGAACAAGAGATAGATTATACACATCTCGGAATTCCTCAAAAAGTTTATTGGTATTACGCTAATAAAGGCGTAGTACCAATCCTAAGTAGTGGTGCTTGTTCGTGTCCTTTCCAACTGCAACTCTACCAAGGTGTAGGTACAGGATATAATCGAAAAATTCCTTTTAATGGAGACGTACGGTATTTGAACTCAGGAGGTTCTGCTAAAGGTAATTTTTTAGACCCTCTTGGAGGCTTTAGTGAAAATCCTTCTCGTCAACCGGGAAAAGATTCCAATTTCGAGGAACGTGATGGGTTAAAAATGGATATACCTATGACCAATTCATATTCGAATCTTATTATACCTAATACCTAAGTAAAACTGTGAATTAATTTTTTTATTTAATAAAATTGTGTTTTGGGACACTCTGTATGTATTTCGCAATAACGCACACACGTATATACACTCGCCAAAATACATAAAACTGATTATAAAATGTATAAACGTTATCACCCCATGTTTCTAATTGTTTCCCCAACAAGTTTCCCCGTACAAATTTTGGCTCATAAATTTTGGAACTTTTAATTTTATAATTGCCAGTCGAAACATTTACATGTAATTATTTGTTCAGGGGGAGATAACGATATCTGACATGAAACCTACAAAGAAATATATAAATAGATTTGCTTTTCAATAGTTTTAATGTTTGTTTTAATCAGATAACTAGTTTAAAATTATTGGGGGAGATAAGGAATGTCTTGTAAATTGAATGTATAATTATGTTTGTTTTTTTCGTAATAATATTTAATTTTTTGCCCCAACCAACTACTGAATCTTCGTCCTAAATCCTAAAATTTATAGTTCGCGTCCATATAATGGTGAAACAGTACGTTTTTCCAGAGTCCACGAAAATTCAAATTTATACCGATTTCGACTTGTTATTTGAAAGAACGGCTAATATAGAAAGGAAAATTGCCAAGTTGCTGGTAGGGTTGCTTTAGAATTTTATTATAATCTATTGTACTCTGCCATTGTGAATAGAAAATAGGTGTCAAGAGAATACGAACCAAATTGATGTTTTTTTTTATACAAAAATAACTGATGGATCGTTGGAAAAATATAAATTTGTTATGTACGAAAAACTTTTATTAACCTAGAATCGATCTTCAAGTAAATTTGCTTACCATATTTTTTAAATTAATAAAATATTTTCGATTTTATATATTTTTTGAAATAATGATAGATGCGATTTTACTTTTGGTTCAAGATCATTATTGGATTTGATTATTTTCTTTCAAGTTCTCAGTATTTTTTGCCCGCTCATCCGTTTTTTAAGACATTAAACATTTTTTTGTGCCTGTGAAATGATAATAGTTGGTCCTGGTGGATATAAAGGTGAAGCCCAGGCTCTAGAATTTACTTTCTTTACGGATTACGTAAAATTATTATCAGTATCAGTATCAACCTCAAATTATGATAATAATGCTCCCGTTCCCATCACCTCTAAATCAGAAAATTAAGAATCGACTCTAATTTCACGTTGCTTTAATTAACGCTTATAAAAATAATAAGACAATATGTTGTTAATATGATCACGATTACCTATTCAAGAATTTTGTGTAATTATTTCTTGGCAATTTACAAAATGTCGTTGGATATTGCGGCGTGTGTTAGGGGCCGTTCATAAAATACGTCACACTAAAATCAGCTTTTTTTGACCCCTTCCCCCCCATTGTCACGCTGTGTCACACTTTTTGTGACCCCCCCCTGCTGAGTATGATAAATTCTAAACGACAGTAGACAAATTCTGAAAATTAAAAATATTTATTTAGTTATTATAATAAAATTTAAATAAATTAATAAATATCCTTCATAACGAACATATAAATAATAAATAATATTTCTATTATGCAGAAGTCCAAGGATTTTCTAAATGGGCCGAAATATCTACAATCGGTATTGCACCATCTTCTTCTTCATCTTCAAAACTACCGTCCACTTCATCGTCATCTAACCATTCTGCATCTTCCGTACCATCGTTTTCATCTCCTATTATGCGTAACAGCTCTCGAGCTCGCCGTTTTGGATGTAAATTTTTTAAATGCTGTAGTAAGGTTTTGTTAGATGTGTGATATAGGCCACATTCTTTACATGTTCTACTCTCCAATTTATCGTGGACTGACGGACAAAACCAATCGTAAGGAATTTGTTTAAAATCCGGAGCTTCAGGCTGAAGTTTCACAGCAAGACGAGCAAATAGGTTAAGATATGTGCCATCATCAGAATTCACTTGCGATACCACTAATCCGTTTTGAGTTTGTTGTAATTTAATTGGTGGAGGCAAAAATCCGTTTGGAAGTAAATTTCTCAAACTACTTCTATTTTGGTCACAGCAGTCTTCGTCTGAGCAATAAACGGCGAACGTCACGTTGCCGTATACCCCCCGTCCCCCCCTGTCACATCTTGTAGACACTCAACCAGACCCCTCTCCTCCCCTTGTATGCGAACGTATTTTATGAACGGCCCCTTAGATTAAACTAAAAGTAAAGTAAATAATTTCAATTCTAATGAATGCTGAAGGTAATTACAATTTATATTATTCAAAAGAAATAGAATGTGACATTGAGAGAAAAGGTCTGAAAGTTCCGAAGCACCGTAATTTGCAAACAATTTCTTCCATCCAAATTACAAAAACTTCCACCATTATTTTACTACTTTATACCCGAGTTATCATCGGAAGTTTTATGGAACAAGTTCTCTCCTCATTGTTTGAGTTAAAATGTGTCTGTAGTAAAACTGTAAAATATAACGTGTTTAAATATGGAAATTGGAGATTTGTTTTACTCTAAAGTGACATTGCACGCTATAAGCGCACTCTTTTGTCAAAACAAATTACATTTAGGTATATCAAGAATAAAATATATTGATATATTTTGTTGTAAAATAATAAGTTTAGTTTGAACACGATTTCTATTTTTAAGAATTTGTTATCAAAAATGTTAATAATAGTGAACGTCAGGGTGATATAGTAGCACGCTGTGCGCACGGCGACGTCTCTAGAGAAGCGTCGCGATGCCGACAGACGCTCATTCCGGGTTGCGACGCGATCGCGTAATCATCCCCACTGTTACCCCTTTTATACCGGAAGATCACGTTTTTTTTACGTACTAGGATCAACCATATGTTGACGTGTAGTTTTTTTGACATAAAATTTTTTTTATAAAAATCTTTTTTTGTGTTAGATTTGTAGTGATTAGTGAGGTTGATTTTATTGTTGATGTGCTGAAACGTTCGAATTTTTTTCATGTGGAATATCAACTATATTAATTATTAAATAAAGTAAGATTTAAAAATAATTTTGTAAACGAAAATCAGGCATGGTAATTTTTTTTTAAATATCTTCCCCTCTCGTATAATATCTCAAAAATTATAGTATATTTTTTTTAGATGTTTTCTACTTCATAAAATTATTTTCACACATTTTTTTTTCGAATTCCCATGAATTTAGTAAATTTTCTAAACTAGTTAGAAGAATAACTAAAACGTATATGTTTTGGAATTTTATCCCTTAAAAATCATTAAGGTCCTTCAATAGAGGGTGACATACATTAAGGGTGTAATATCAGGAGATCATGATGGCTACAAGAATATTATGTCCATTCGACCAATCCATTTTTAAAGAAAAATATTTTCTTATTGCTAGTATTGCCAGCATAAAAGTATTTTGACTGACACATCCAAAAAATTCGACTAGACAATCAATAAGAATAATATTTTTATTTTGATATAGACTGCAAAAAATTCTCAAATGTTTTTGAAATACAATATTTTTAAATACGCCCATTTTAGATTTTATATTAAAAAATGCATTCAAGATATTTATAGATTAATCAGAAAAGTGGTATTCTCTCTTTTTATTCTTACCCTATACGATATAATTTGAAGCCAATACATTCTAGCAGTTAATGGTGAAATGGACCAAAATGGGTCACACGTAATACTTGTTTTAGAAAGATTTATGAATCAAGACATTGTTACTTTCAGTAGTCTACGGGTCATCGTGAAAAAATAACTTCCGTATGGTCCTTATCTCAAGTTCTATCTTAATTGAAAAAGAAAATGTATTGCACACATTTTCTTTATCCGAACGACGCCAAGTACAATATTATCCTGATCCTTACTTCTACAAATCATCGGTGAGATATTATTGCCGATACATAAAATTTTTGAGCGATCTGGCAAATTTAGTGTAACTGGATGAACCTTAGCAACTCGAAATAAAACAAAATTATTCACATTTACATTGGGAGCGATACCAATTTTTTATTTTTGAATCCGATGATAATTTCCGGTAGTTACTGAAAAGTGCACAAACCTAAAAGGACATTATTTCGTCATGCAAATTCGAAACAATTTCAAATCGTGTAATCGCCAATCCAAATGTGGTTATTTCCTATATATACTATTATTGCCTCAGGAATGTTACAATATATCTATTGGAACATTAAATCGCCAAATCTCTATTAGATCGTCGACAAAACGATGTGAAAATATCCATATGGAAAGCGGCTATTTCCTATACCAATCGAATAAATGTGTTGAATTGTTAAACTTCATTAATTTTAACGACTTGGACCATTAATTTTGGAATAAAAATAATTGCTGTATTATAAATTACATTTTCCAAAAATCGTTCATAAATATTCACATCTCTGACATCATTTTCAGGAGTAAAAGTCAATATTTCCTTACACTTGTAAAATAACTGTTAAGAAGTGGACCCGAAATAGATGTATCTTGCAAAACATTACAATTCATTAGAATTCTGTACAGTATAGACTCCTCAAGTGCCAGCAAGGGGACTATGGTTTTAATAAGTTTAGTTTACTACCGTCCTTACACTACCAATCGATCTACTACAAATATTGATCCTTTAAATTATCTGGCATATGCTGATGATCTGGTTCTAATAACGAGAACACAAAATGAACTAGAGAGTATTTACATTACAGTAGGAATATGGCCTGGTAATTAATTAAAACAAAACTAGGTATCTGATTATGAGAGATATTAATACGGACTTGAATATAAAATGCGTTGGTTGCATCTAGAATACATTTGGGAAAGCGGAACAACTTGAATACTTAGGAAAGATGTAGACAGCAGAAGGAAGTGAAGAAAAAGACATAGAAAAAAGAATATCCAAGGGTAGTAAGGCAGCAGACATATTTTCAAACACATTGAAAACAAAAAATGGAGCTAAGATCAGAATATATCAAACAAAATGTTAAACCATCAGTAACATATGCCTGTGAAATATGGAATATGAATAAAAAAGAAGAGGACAGGCTAGGAATATGGGAGAGGAAAATATTGAGAAAAGTATTTGGAGTAGCAAAAAGTACGAATGGCGAAGAAGAACGAATAACGAATTGCTAGACTAGAACAAAATTACTGGATGCAGTTAAAGATGGAGATAGGAAGTGAAGGCAAGAGCCACTAAGATCCTGTAGAGCTGATATAATAAATATATAAACTACTCCTACTGTTTCTAAGCTCTAATTAAAACAAAATGGAATGAAAATATCGCTTCTTGCTGGTCTAAAGCAAGTTCAGTAGTAGTTGGGAATGGAAGCATATCATTTTTCCTATTTTTAAGTCTCGTGTTTGCACTTGAGCGGTTTGTGCTGTTCCCTCTATGTCATCGCAATATATCCTCATTTCATCTTCTTGTTTCAGGTCGACTGAATTTTCTACTCTGACTACAACAGACATTCCAGGTTTTCTAAATCTTTTAAAAAACTTTTTTTCTCCACTATTATAGAACAAGCTTCGAACTTGCTATTTTCAAATCATAAAGGAATCTTTAGAAGGATACAAAAACGATACTGGTTAAACAGAAAGGTCGTGCAACGGTGTTTTGTGTGTGTTTTGTGAAGAAGTTTTTAAATAATAAAAGTGCTCAGGGGTGTTTTATTGGTTAACCGCCTTGGCTGGAAGATTCTGCTTTTTCAAATATTCATGGTTGTAGGTGAGTTTATAAATTTCAAATGGTTATTTGTACAGGATGTTTAAACATAAAGCGAGTGTCTTCGTAAAAATCCCTCTGTTACGTATATGGTAAATATATGTATTTAGTTGGTCGTTCATTTCCGCAGAGAGTTTTTTAATTTAAATTTCAAGTACCCACTCTTGGTGCAGTCCCGGCATTTTTGAAAAACAATTTAACTTCAAACAGTTTCATGACCACTACATTTTTCTCTCGCTTTCATCGGTTTAAATATACAAAAATTAAGTTAAAAGGATGATCGATCAAATCGAAAACTTTCCAAGTTTGGACGTACCTATTTTCAATTCAGAACTTTCTCCTTTTTCAAAGGTCAGTTAATAAAATGATTATTTATTACTCCTTTGGATCGTACAAAAAATATGAACCTCAAATCGTTCTTAAAGGAATTCATTTGAACGTTAATAAAAAGAATAACAAAAGTTCTGAAATCAGTACAGGAATAAAGAGAAAAAAACTCCAAACATCTTTAGTTTTTTTTTCTGTTTCCAACTTTTCAATGCACAGCCTTCTGGTATTCGACGCGGTCATTCAGCGGCACTGCGACAACAATAACTGAGAAAAAGTTATTATTAAAAAGTTTCCAGCAAACTTTCTGCGCTTGCCAGAAGTTGTCTTAAAATTTCAAACCTAAAATATATTAAAAAGAAAAGAGTTTTTTTTTTCAATGCAGCTGAGAGCTTTTACCACATAAAAAGAACAAGAAAGTAGATGGAAATCGGAGAAGGAAATGAATAAAATAGTAGGAAGTGCATTAATGGTTGTAATTGAGGGTGTTTGTTGCACTTTCGTGTAATACAAGATTTGTAGATCGACTTTGGTTAATATTATAATTCCAGAACAGAATGAAAACTATAAAACTCCTTATTGCTTAAAGATGTAAAATAAATTAAAAGAAAGCTAGAAAAAATTAATTTGAAAACCAATTTATTATATTATGGAAATATCTAGTGTGGAAGCGCCAATTTTTAAATAAAAATTATTTTTATTATTATTTTTAGATAATATCATGCTATTTTTCAAAATTTGATTGGTACCTACTGGTCTTTGAAAATATCAACTTGATATTAAATTTTTTTTAATGTAGTTACTGTTTAAAAAAAAACTTTTCCCAAGTCGATAACAAATCCGCTTAGAAAAAAAAAACTGGTCCATCGCTATAATCTTTAAATGATTGTTTTATACTCGAAGAAAGTTTCCCTCTTAAAATTAACAATTTGATTAAAGTCCATTCGTGCCCTTCGTAGAAACTAACTGCTTTAGAAATAGTTGAACCTTAAAATCCGTCTAAAACTTCGGAAGTAAACCGTTTATTTGTTTCCCTCTGCCCGGCTTATCGCTTAGAAAAATCTACATGTACAATCCTGAAACAGGGGAGAAAACTTTAATCAATTCCTTATTTGAAGGACGAATTATTCTTTATCAAGTTTTATTTGTAAACACACTCCCTTCCTTCACATACTTTTACTCTTAAAAGCTAGTGCTCATCTTCATTACGTACAGTAACTGATTATCCAAGAAACCAACTTATATTTCATTTGAAATTTCAATATTAAGCTGTAATTGAGTGACGGTTTATCATGTTGTTGCAACCTAGACTTTGGTTATTATCTTTCGTCTTCACGATCCTTTATTTAAACTTCAAATTGCATTAGTTCAATATAAGCACATAATAAACTGCCGATCACGTCTACCTCTTTGAAAATGAGCAAACCACTGAATTGATAACTACATTTACATAATAATAATACGGCAGTGACTACTCGTTACGGTTTTCCACTATAAAACTTGTCTTGAGAAAGTAATTCGAAAATAAATCTATATTTTAATTGAAATTCGATTCCCCAATAAAGAGAATTCATAAAATAATACAACTTTTGGTGGTGTACTAGAAAAAATATTCTTTTACAAGTTAAACCCTCTTCGTATTCTCTAATTGCTCTATAAATCTTGGTTTAATATCCAAAGTTAACAATCTCACATTTGGGCAACTGTCCAACTAAACGCTAGATTCATTTTTGATTTATAAGTTTAAATGACGTTATAAACTTAGTTTTTATTTAATAAAAAACATTCAACTCGTATTCGTAGTCACTTCTCTTTACTAGCAAGGTTCTTCTTCGAAAGGAAGATAATAAATGCTTCAGTGTAATTACAAAACGGTTCAAGTAAATTTCATAACCATGCAAACTAATCTCAAGTGGCTTAACTGCTTTGAAGTGGTTTATGCCATATTACAGAAAACGCTTCCATTTTATGTATATGTATAACAGTTTGAAAACACTTCCAATAATTTGACCAACGCCGCTATAGCGAACTTTAAATTAGGTTTCACATTTTCAGATTTTGCCTCGTAATCTCCTAATGGCGTTATATTGATTTTTTCATTCGACCTTATTTCAAATATTGTTTAAATCCTTATCCAAAATAGATCCACGAATATTGTAGATATTAAAACTAGAGATAAGCGATATTATTTTAACAGATTTTGACAAGTAAATTCACTATAACGATATCATTGAACAACTGTATAACAAAGACGTAGCCTGAAGTATTTACAACTTGCTCTTTTCTGAGCTTGGACAGAAAAAACTATAAAATATTTATTAGCTTCGAGAAACATCGTTTATAAAGTTGTATTTCCCTGAAAGTTACTAAATTATTTATAAAGAGTCGACCAGTTTTCCACCAGGCACGTATTTCACAAAATACCTCATGAAATTTCACAAATTTTTTCTACCTTGTATAATGTCTCCCGACCTATAGTCCAGTAAATAAAGGAACCAACCTGTTCATCTCATTATTGTCGGACTTTTTTTTTGCAACTTGTAGGTATTCATGTGTAGATTACTCTCTGAAAATATGTCCTCCGCGGGATTTGCGGAAGGGGCCGGAAAATGGCCCATTATCCCGAAAGTTCGGTTTCTGGCGGATATCTCCCGAAATATGCTACTTAGACAAGTGGGGTTTTGCTAGAAATGAAGTACAGTTCATTACCTACAAAAATGGTCCCCATCATTTTTGTCCCTGCATCAATATTTCTTGCAAAAAAAGGCTTGCAAAAATTTTCCGGAAAACTAAAAACCATCGAAAAGAGGACATTTTCAGCTTTCCAATAGTGTGTATTAAAGACCGATATTGCCAATCATTGTTTATCAATTTGCGGTAGACCCGAGAATTTTCAGAAAACTCCGGAAATAAAAAAAAACGTCCCAAGAAAAACATGTTGTTTATAAAAATACACAAAAATTATTTATTCATTCTTTCGGAATACATTCACCACCTATCAAAGTCCTATTATCCAAAAGGTTTCGGTAAAACTACGCTTAATTTAAAAAATATGAACGGATTGATAGGGGCGGTCAAATATTCAGGAAAAATAAAGTTTGGCCAGTTTTTTCAATATTCCTGGAAAATAAAAAAAACGAAAAAGTTACACGATGTTATAGGTACAGGTCCCTCCTTTCATATGCAGTTGGAATCATGAAAAAAGATTCATTTTTACTCAAGTTATGGGCCAATTTTCCCGCCCTCCCATGCCTACATTCACGGAGCGTGCTCCCGGAAACGCCGCGCAGCAGCTCGAAATCCAAGGTACGCTTGGGCCCGTTTATCTCGAAAACGGTTAAACTTTTGACAAAAATGATGAGGATCATTTTTGTAGATAATAAACTGCTCTCCATTCCTAGCAAAACCCCACTTCTCTAAGTGTCATATTTCCGGAGATATCGGCGGAAAACTCAATTTTTGGGATTATTGGCCATTTTCCAGCCCCTTCCGCAAATTTCGCGGAGGACATATTTTCAGGGAGTAATCTACCCGTGAATACCTACAAGTTGCAAAAAAAAAGTCCGACAATAATGTGATGAACAGGTTGGGGGGTTTCTCGGTCTTTATTTACTGGACTACTATATATATTTGTGTGTATAGCAATCTGAATGCCACAATACGAAAAGTAATTAACAGTAGGAAGAAAACTAGAGCTACGTTATAAATCTTTTCTAATGAAATGGAATTCTGGAAACAATGCAAGTATGTATATTAGGATACATCTCGTAATAATAACCAGTAATCTCTAGTATTACTGTCGGAATAATCCAAAGGTTGCTAGCTTCTGTGTTAGAGATATCTTATTTGATCTTTCTATTTTGCCTTTTTGACTTTATACGTAATTCGGGGATTAAATGAGTGTAGTAGATTAATTATTTTCACAGGCTAGGTATCAAAAAGCAAAATTCAACATCTAGAGCAAAGTACAAGTACAGTCCCGATAATCCAGAGTCATTCATCTCGATTCTAATTGCCAATTTAAATATGTTTTGACAGCGCAAAGAGACAAAAAAGTAGATGAAGAAGAAACTGGAACTGGGGATGTATGTCAAGTACCATTTCGCAGAACGAATCAGACCCCCATACAGTTGAAGAAATGAAGCGAACTATAGGGACTTAGTCGCAATGAAAAGATGTGATTCATTACGTCAAAGTTATTTCCAAACAAAATTTGAAATTACATACGTATTATGTAATTCATTATCCAAAACTGATAGTATCATAAAAATTGATTAAAATTGAAATATTTTTTTTATTTTTGAATCTACGGAATACTTCTGGTTTTTTTTTATCCGGATAATCGGGATTCTACTGTAAATATCTACATGAGTATAGGGAAACAAAATATTTTTTTATATCGCTTGATATAGTGACGAATAACTTAGGAATATTTAACTATTAACTAAGCACCCTCTTGTAGTTTTTGCAACTGTTCGCTTTCTACCATTCTACCAGTAATTAATTACTCTTTTTTCTAAACCATCTTTTGTGTCATACTCATATACCAGCGAAACGAGTGGATCGAGGCTGGGTTGTTGTAATGCGGAGCCCGGTGCAGGATTTTTTTTTCGGTTTTAAACTCCCGGCGTAAACAACTATGAAAGGAGTAATTAAGATCTTTGAATTTGCAGAGAATGAATGTATCACTGGATGAGGAGGAAGACTTAATGAAGTTTTCTCGTTAGAGAGAATTAAGTAACGCTATTTACTCTTTAGCAAAAAATGCACTAGCACTCTAATAAGTTTAAGAGTCTATTTTGAGGAGATTAAAATTTAAGTTTGATACTTAAAAGTTGAAAAAAATAAACAAACTAAATATCAATCAAATTTTTTAAAGAATATTTCGATATTTGCATCTTTCGCATTAATTCCAAACGCTGAATATTTATAAACGATGTCATCCTGCAGCCAGTTTACTTAATCTCTTAACCGGAAATATTAAAAACGAAAAATATTGTTTCCTTGAACGGTAACTGCACTTGGAGGAAAAAAAAATAATTTTCGTGGTTAACTCAGTTCGTGTAGGATATTACAACAATAATTTGTAGTTATTTTATGGGTAAAGTCTGTTCATACTTGATGGTAAAGTATATACCTACTAGAACAACGGAATCGTTTTCAATTTGGCTGGCTTTCGCCTTACTTCTACAGAAACCATAAAAGACAGATAACTAATTTAGATTAAGTTTGGTTTGTCACATAATACTTCAAAAAGGGGCTAGCAGGACTCAATTATCTGTTAAAAAACTTATAATCAGTTGATATGATGATAGCTTTATGTGAATAAATATAAGTACCTAGTAAATTCTATTTTTGTAAATATAATTTGTAATTACTCACTTAAAAATAAATTCCAATACTTTCCTGTTTGGTAATATTCTGATATTTCACGGGCCTTTCTCAACAAGGACCTCGAATGAATCACCTCACTATAAGTATAACCAGACTTTATCTTCTCATAAGAAAATTGTTTTCATATTATTTTTCTATTTCAGATGTGATGCAATCCCCTATCAACGAATAAACACCAATACAAAGTAACATAATTCCTATTTGATACATTTTTACACACAACTTATCAAGTGCCAAACATATTTAAAAAAAAAACATGTCAGAAAGCGCGTACAACTCTCCGTTGCTCACCAGGAGATTAACAGAATCGTGCTGTAGTTCTCCAGCTAGAAGTATTAGAAGCCACAATGCAGAAGATATGTCTGATTCAGAAAGTGAAGGTGAAGTATTGGTTACCGAAATCCCCGGATCTCCCGATCAAACTGTTATTTCTGGCTGGCTGAAATTTCGGGATAACAAAAAGGTTAGTAGAAATAATATTCTTTCAAATTACCTCATCTTATTGCTGTATTTTTACTCTTTAAAGCGCAATTTAATCCAGGCTTAGAGTAGATTTCATGGTATCTTGCTCTAAAATAGCTACTTTGAACAAAACTTTCACTTTAGACTGCATTTCCAAAGGCTTAAAAGAATAGATTTGAAATAAAATTTATGTATTCACTTTTAAATTCATCATAGAGGTATCAAAAGTTCACTAAAAACTAAAGTTTCCTATAAATATTTAGATACTGAGAATAAATTCATATTTTTGCTGAATTTTTTTTTCTCATCTTTACGTGACTGTGTTTTCCCTACACGTTTTCTTTGCGAAATCTCCCAATGCGAAATTTCTAATGCATATTTAATAAGAATGTAAATTTATTTATGTATTAAACATAATCGCATTTAGTCTCCTATCAATGTGTCACTGTCTAGCTTGTACATTTCACGTAGAGGGAGATTAAAGTTTGTATACAGAGTCGGCGTTTCTACAGGAGCAAACTTGAAATGAATAAAAAATTCAAAGCGATTATTTTTTTTCTTTGTTCAAACACTATGAAAATAATTCGTCCTCTTTTGACCCTCCGTCTTTGGATATCCGGTAACTGATAGCCAACACATTATTTTCTTTTTACTTTATTCGATTGTTCTTCCAAACCCGAATGAGAAATTAGGTTTTCACTGTCGAAAACAAACTTCTCTTTGGGTTAATCTAGATTTCAATTTAATTCAAAGGGAATGTCGCTCCAAGGACTACAAAAAAGGCGTTAAGTACCTTTATTGTAAGTAATAATCGTTATTTGAAGAATGTAAAAGGGTTGGTTATCATTACCAAAACGGGGGTTGATAAAAAAGCTTTTTAAAGTTGTTTGAACGGAAATTCGTACAAATAAATTTGATAAATGGTTTTAGAGAGACTGTTTCCTGACTGCGCCATGTATATTACATCGACATTGCTCTACAAAATTTGTTACTGAATTACACCACATCTCAAAACACACAAACTTATACTCCAGCTGATAGCCAAATATGACCGACGTCAAAATCTGGTGTTCAGGAAAAAAAAAGCCATAAAAAGTATTTAATAAAAAACTAAAATATATAAAACGATAATTTTCTTTAAACTCTGATATAAATGAATCACCAGCATTTCTTTTTTACTTTTTTAATGCTACAATCCTCTTAGGCTCCAGTAATTTCCGCTTAAGTAACAAAAGACCAGCAAACTTCCTCTGTTCTATCTCCTAAGTTACAAGTAACTATTGTTTATCCAAACATAATTGAAAATTTTCTATCTCAGCTAAGTGAATAAATAATCTTAACGCTATTTACTTAAAGTTACAACCTATTTAATTTCGTATACTTGAAGGTTAATGAATATTAGTTTTGCCAAAATGAATTCCAGCTTAATTTACGATGTCTTGACTTTGTCGATTCGAAAATTTATTTCCAAGTTCCAATTTAAACTTAGTATTATTTCTACGTGGATGACTTCAACAAAATTAAGCCGAATGAAATAGCAAAAGGGAAATATCCACTTAGAACGATGAAACAAAGTGTCTTATTGTATAAATTACACATTTTTTTTTGATTTGAAGTATCACAAAATCATTAAATGCCATCTTAACTTTATATATCCCTTCGCACAGTATTTATTTTAAGTTAGTGTTGATTTTGCACCACGGTAAACGCGAACAAAAGATTTTCCAAGCGTTTTCCATGACCAAATACTGAAATAAAGGTTATATGAATATTAAATCACGCCGAATTCCGAAACATTTGCCATTATTTCACTTCGACAGTTCCGCGAGTATGTATAGAAGTGAAGACAGATACAGAAAGAGAAAGAGAGGCTGTGTGAGTGAAGAGTTGTATATTATAATATCTGCCTCTTCCATAGTAAGTGTGGATGGTGAGTGGAGAGCAAGTGCAAACGCGGAAGCGGAATCAAATAGAAGAGAAAACAATGGGAAACCCGTTTAAGAGCTGAAACGAGTTCGTTCATCTTCATGTAATGGAATGTACAAGTAGCGGGGAGTATACAAGGGTAGATAATAAATTAATATAAATATCAAAATTTCATTTTGAACAAAGTTTATAAGAATCATATAACAGATAACGTCTTATACCAATAAAAAGGCTGTACCGAAATTCCCTTCGTTGTAGGTATATATTTTCCCTTAATATTCTCTTGAATTAACAAGACACTCAGTGTAATAAACTCCCAAAGACTAATTTGATTACCGGGAAACAATGTCAAACTTGAGGTCTTTCGTGTTTTGTGTGTAACTGTATTCTCCTTTACCAATCCTGATGCTATGTTAGTATCAATTTATTTTATGAAATTAATTCTGTCGAGTATATATAAGGAGGTTGGGTTTCATATTTACAGCTCACAGTTTCTCCTAATTTGAATTGTAATAAAGATTTGTCATGCTTATAACGCAAAACGTATATATATATATATATATAATGTGCGGTTTAAGATGAGACGTTTAAACTTTAAATCAAAGGTTATATAAGATATAGGTGTAGGGCGTGAGGTTTACATTATTCTTCCTCCATTTCTTTTTATTTTTTGCCAATTTGTGTGTTTCTATATCGATCCCCCTTCTTTTTTTTTTGTAGTATTTTATTAATGATGTAATTCCATGTTAAAACTGGTCTGCCCCTTTTCCTTTGTGAGGGTCGTTTTGCCTTCCTTATCCTTATTAGTTGTCCGAACCATCTTGTCTGATTAGTTTTGATTTGTCTTTGAAATTGGTTTTATTCCTAATTTTCTGTGTTCCTTATTCTGTCTTTCCTCGTTACTTCTAAAATTCTTCTCAGGTACCTACTTCATTTCCATAGTTTGTATTCTGGATTTTAGTTTTTTTGTCAGTACCCAGCTTTGTGATCCATAATACTGAATTTATACGTTTATTTTTGTCTTCCGTGTTATTTCTTTTCTCCCGATTTTTAATGAAGTTTCCAATTCGTTTGTTGATTTATTCTTCCTGTGTTCCATTGTCGTTTATGTACACTCCACTCTTTCCATCTTTTTATTATCTATTTTTATATCCACTGTTTTTTCATCTTTGCTGCTGATCATTATTTTTGTTTTCTCTTTATTGATTTTTTAAAAGTTATCCAGGGAAATTTTCGGTTGTATTATTTTACCATAGTACGAGGTTTGATTCTTTTTTTTTACTCATTGACACATCGTTCTCTGGGAAATGGCGTTGCATTTACCGAATTCCAATTGAATCCGAGTATCGTATATTTTTAACGGTAAATATTTCAAGTTGAATTGTCGTCGGCGTTTTATTTCGTCAGGGATCTATTTAGTGTTTCCATGGTTAACACGGTAACGTATTTCGAATCCTGTAAATTGGTTGAAAAGTTTATGGTCTGATCGTTGTTGGACTAACTGAAATACTGGAATCCATTGTTAGCGTAAAAGCTTTAAACGACCATGTTCCACTTTTTTTTTTTTTAAATTTATCCATAGAATTTAAATGAAAGATTTAACTTTCAAGGCTTCAAAGATGACTATATTTCGTGATGGAAACTTAGACAAATAGAGATAAAACATACATAAACAGTTTAAAGTTAAGTTAACCGCATCGAAACGACCAACATAAAACAATTGCAGCTAAAATTCAAACCTGCACAAGACATGCAATTGCAGATTATCACGATATACCGGTAATTTACAGTTTAAAAATTCACGAGCGCTTTGTACTCTGGTAAAAGTAAATTACCCCGATGGGAAAGGCAGCACACGAAAGATTTTTACGTTTGTTTCAATTGATTCGATAATACCATTATTATTTAACTCAACAAAAGAGTAAAATAATATTGTCAATGCACCTGTTTCTTTTAAATTATTCTGTCAACTTAACATCGTCTTCACAAGCTCGAATTTACTTGATGTTTAATCAACTAATTGTTCAAGGCATTTAGTGCCTTCAAGGACTGTCAGCATTTTATTCAACAGAAAAAATGATACAAAGTTCTCAATCTTCGAATTCAAATCTTCTGGAACCCTACTTGGCTCCTATGAGAATTGAATTCTATATTTTCATTTATTTTTTTAGTTAACAATTTAGGCCACCAGTTTAACTGGAAGGAATTTCAGTAGTTGTGATGGTTGTATAATTTCCTCTCCAAGGTGCTTCCGTCTGAGTCCTTGTAAGTTTTCACGGAAGCAGAGTATGTGAATAGGTGTTTCATCATAGAGTTCACATTTCCTGCACATAGATTCACTAACTTTCTCAATCTTGTGCATATGCTTCCTCAGTGTTCAGTCACCGGTCTTCAAATGACTCTTATCCAGTTGCATCAGCCTGGACGAGAGTTCCATGTCTACCTTATTCAGTACTCTCTTTATATGGAAGTGTTCTCCATTTGAGTAGGTGTTCCTTATCCTGCCAGTTCCCGATTTCTCTACTTATGTAATCTTTTGTGATTCTACAAAACGGTTCCGGACCTATTTGAGCATAAAATATTATTATACGTGAAAATGTTTGCAATACTACAAAATATTTAACCGCTTTATCTGTTTTAATTCACCCAATTCAAAAGTTTTGCATCTTCGTATGAAAGTAGAGAAAAAAAAACTTTGTTCACAAAAGAAAACTTTTAATTTAACCTGCAAAGCAAAATTCGATTGAAGGCAAGCACAATAGTGGGTATAGTTGAATAAAGTTCCGCCGGAAGAAAAATTGGAAAACCTTTCCCACTCTTTTTTGTAAAAGTAGGTAGAATTCCATGGGTTTCAATTTTATAGCTTTATCAATTTTTGTTTTTATTCAATATATTTATGTAATTCTTTATTTCAAAATAAATTACTGGTTGTAGTAAAATATTTAATAAGGTTTAATCAGCAAAATTATCATTGAATGGGAAAAAAACTGTGTGTGAAGTTGAAAATGATATCCAAATTATTCTATAGAAGCTTTTCTTTATTTAAAATTTATTTTTATAGCGAAATCGTGAGATCGATAAAAATTGCAGTTGAACTTTACTTGCTAGAAAAATAATAAATCATTTCATTTTATACCGAAACAGTTTCGTGATAAATCGAGAATATTATAGAATACTGTAACTAAGTTCCTATTTCAAGTTGTTGCTGCACCTTTTATAATAGTAATTTTTTCTTCTATAATTAGCCTTGGAATAGTGTACTATATCTACGGTATTAATAATACATTAAAGTGATTGGCGAAGGGAAAGTATAATAAATGTATTTTTGTCACGATACTTGAAATCAATATCAACAAAATTGTGTAGTATACAATTAAAATGTCTGTTCTACTCTCACAAATCCGCTGCATTGTTATTAAAATCGATATTAAATAAAATTCCAACAATGAAACAGTATTAAATCCTTAAAACGGCAAAGCAAAAAGTTTCAGTAATTACTGGAAATCCCTTTTTGATCACGAATTATTCATTAATTATCTTCAACTTTGTCATCGGTACTTCAGGTGCCAATCGTAATTTACTTTTAATACAAAGCCATTGTTAAAGATCTATACGACCTCATATCGATAACAAAAACTTCAGAGATATGGATTTTATGAGGCAGGCAGGATATTTCCTTTAATCCCACATCTGTATACTAGTAATTACTAAAATAGGATTTGTCACATCAAAAGAAACACGAGAGGGAAAAAAAACCTACAATGCCCTTTCTTAGCTAAGTTTCCAATACACTATTAGGAAAATCTTTTTGTCCTGCACGTCAGGATTATTGTAGACACTTTAGACAAGTTTCTCTTGAATGTCTGAAAGATCTACGATGTAAGGAGATTATTTGTGGAAGAATAATTGCAAATGACTGGATGTTGGAGAGCTGTTACTAGCTTATAAAAAACTGCTGAATATTTGGAAAGAATTGATGCTTTTGTTAAGGATTAAGAATAGTATAATAATCACTTAAGTATCGCTTACGAAATTTAAAAAAAAAGTTTTTTACTTCAATGGGATTACTTTATACTAAATTTCAGCTAATTTCCCGACAAACTGTCCAATTAAAAAATTAAGATAGACCTGGCGTACTCTTAATTAAATAAAGATCCTTTTTTTTTAGCTTTCCATCTGCTTCCTCTGCCGTAAAACGTAACGTCTTTGCGCCTTTACAATGTTTTTTCTTTCTTTTAATTTTTTTATGTTCGTTCTACTCACGTTTGAACTTTGTAATCCGAACCGGAGAATTTCTCTACCTTATAATTTGGAGGTCTACATGAAGATTTGGGAACGGTGGTGCCGAGAGCTAAGTTTTGTTGCACTTTTCATCAACTTTTTATTGCGGAATTTTATAAAAAGAACCGCCGGTTTAGTTACAGCAGAATATTTTTCTGTAATTACGAAAATAACGGATGATATTTTTATGCCAATGATTATATTTAAAAGAAAATAATTCTTAGACTCACTCCAATGAAGATATCTCATTTTCAAAATGTAATATTTTGAAAGCATAAATATACTTTGTACCTTTTAATCTGTTTTATAAATTTGATTAGAAATCTTTTTATAAAGATAATCACCAAACTTACCCTAACCTTCGACCTTTTCAAATCCGACCATATTTAAAATAATCCTGGTATAATTTGGGTCGAAAACTTCCACTTGAATCTGTTATTACTGAGGACCGCAGGTCAGACGAACCCTCCGACATTTCAATGCCTCGTTTGCCGCCTTTATTCTGAATCAGCGTCATTTTGAACGCAACTCATTCAAGTTCTTGTACCTACGATTATACGCTATGCGAACAAGCTTTTATTATGCTAAAAGTTCAAGAGTAAGCACATAATTAAGCCAATGAAATCTGCTTCGAAAGAGAGCTCAATTTATAGAAATTCTTGAATCTTTTTATTAGAAACAGTACAAAGCTCGTTGATAACATTGACTAAAGTGACTAACCTCGCATGAAACTCAATTATCTCATCTATTTTAACAAGTATTTTCTGAAATAACTGAACGTCTCATTTAACAACCCCATTGGAGTAATTTCTAATTAATTAAGTCAGACTTATTCCATTTATAAATTGGATAGCTAGGAGCCGGTTAACGAGGAATCCAAATTAATGTAGACCCTGGAATTCTAAAAAACATTAAACTTACCACGAAACATACAACTGCTAGAAGCTTCTTTTGAGAAGGTTTTGGCCCTCTACGAAAACTTTGTTGGAAGATAAATGGGATGGTCGATGAAATACAAATCAGCATTTTAAGATCGCAAAGTGATGCTTTCGCCATTATTTCAAAAAATGATTAAGACGTAGTTGAGTGATAAATATTGAATTATCTATCAAGAAACAGTGTAAAAATGAAAATTCACAGTTACAAAGAGTGTACCTTGAACAATAAACTCTGAAAAGTCGTTAAATAAAACTTTTACCGAAATAAAAATTGTGGTCGTTAAATATCGAATTTAGTTTGTTCAGCTTTCAGTTTAAATGGTTTATTCTAATGATAAAACATTGTACTAAAGATTATGTGTGAAATCAGTATATAAAATGATTTTACTTGATTTTTATTTATTTACAGATTGAGATTGTTTCAATTGATACAAAAAAATGTTTTTTATAATCAACATCAAAAGACAGACATAATATTTTCATTTTTATTACAGCCATAAAACTGCATAAAAACATTTTTCTATTGTGCCTTATTACCTCTTTGGCATTACAAAAACAATTTCCCATTCAACGTTTATACGAAAATTATTCCACGCTATTCCGCAAAATGAAATCCTCATTACTAGTAATACAGAAAGCAAAATATAGGTTCATACATCAGATGCAGACTTCGTATCCCTGGGAATTTTTGTTCTTTGTGTTTATATTTTCTAAATTGCTCGAATAATGCATTTTGTGAAAATGTTTATTTAAATTTGACTCACCGAAATATAAAATAGGAGAATCAATAAAATTATAATTTTGAAGGAACTAAATAAAATTTGTAATGGTGAATTCTTTTGTTAAATATTTTCCGATTAAAATTTGTTGTTACATTTTTCAAAGGTTCCTATTTGTATATATATTTAAATTGGTATTTAAAGAAGAATATTTGAATCTACCAAATGAGCAAATATTCCAAAACCGAATACAAATATCAGATAGAATCAGCACCGCTTCATAGCTTTACGTTGCAAATCCAAGCATTCGAAAATGTATCGAGAGAACCGAACAAACCACAATATGTTGATGTTGGCATACGGTGAGACTGATAAATAGCTCGCTATGTTAATGGCACAACTTTTGACTTAGAAATAAATAGCTCTTCTAAACGGACGAAGAAGTTTTCATTCTATTTACATCGGAGCTTCAACGTTTTACCTTCGCTTACAACTTTGATTTACTTTATTTAGAAAGTTATCTAGGACGCAGATTTGAATAAACTCAAAGTCAAACCACAGAATGATTTTTTTTCTCTTCAATAATACTCCCAATTGAAGCTAGTTTAATGTTTTTTTATTTCGACGTTTCGGTAGCGTTCCAGCTACCGTTGTCAAGATTAACTATTTATATAGTATAGAAATAATTTGTAGGTCCCTATCTGACACAACGAAAAAATTTGACAACTAGACAATCATTAATATTTTGAATTTAAGACTACAAAACTTTGTTGTCAAATATTATTAAGGTCCATTCAAAGTAGATCACACCTCTGGTAAAATGTGAAATAAAATATTGTATTTTATGACATTCTAATCATATGCAGTCCAAAAAAATGGGACCACCTAAAATTTATTATATTTATTTCAATTTGCTATTCATGATACCGCAAAAACAAAATTTTTTAAAATTGAACTGCACCTCAAATGGGGTACATACTTATAGTTTGTGGGCGTCCAAAATTAATTTAAACCTTTTTTGTGTCACCCCCTATTTCTTTCAATGTCTATGGTGGTGGAACGAAATGATTGCCGACACGTGTTGATTGTGGGTTTTTCGAATGGAATTTATTGCATCGAACAAAAACCTCCTAATATATAAAAGAATGCACGAAATCACTTTCTGCACATATATGTGTAGGAAAAAGTAGTTTAGGGGAGAAAGCAATTTTGAATAGAATGAAATTAAAAATATAGGGTGGAGTTCAATGGTGACAAATTGCGTATATTGGATACAATTTTTTCTCAATTAAATAAGAGATGCAGTACAACAAAAAGTTTGATTATTAATATATAATAACTTTTAACTTTACATCATTATATAATGGTAGACTTGTAGTTAACACATTGTGTAAGATACCTGCTAAGCAACAACGTTTCTGGTTCGCTGAGTTTCTGTTTAATCGCAGTTGTTTCTAGAAAACCAACTACTAATGAGCTCATGATTATTATTGACTTAGTTTTAATAGCTACCGTCTACAATGTTTGGTATTTGGGTAAAGTTCTATTCGTTTCGCGAGAAGTTGCAAGGGGATAACACAATGGGAAGCTTCGGAAGTTCACCTCCCTCTCGAGACTGTTCAAACACATTTACCGGTACTAAGTACAGTCATTGTCGAAATTTCATGTATTCATTTTTGGAAACTATAATATATTGATAATCAAATCAGATTTACCGTTTTTTATTAAAAGCTCAGACGTACAATCTCCTTTTTTTTTTAGTTATAATTCCTTTTTTCTTGTCGTGTATTCCAATTTTGACAGTAAATTTAGTACAGCGTCTGCCCTGGCATTTATATACACACGCGCAACAATTTTTCTCAGTAAAATTTGCATATAAATATGCACAGCGCAAATTTACATTTGTATCGACTACATAACTCTTCTTATGGATTTGTTTATTTTTTTTTTAACTTTTTTTATTGGCTGCACGTCGAGGAATCTCTACCTTCTTGCTCAAAATAAAGAAAAAAGTACGTATAGCCTTATTTTTAGCAAGATAGAGAAATATAAAGTTACTATACAATGTATAGATATTACAAAGTTTGATATAGTTAAGTATGTTAAACTCGTCGTTTGTGTCTGGTTGCATAGTGTCCTTTGCCGAAAATCTTGTTTGCTACTTCGTTCGCAATCTTGTTACATCGCTACAGCTACCGCTTCCAGCGAGATGTGTCGTAATTTCCAAACTACATTTCTGAGTTATAGCCCCTTAAATAATTTAAAATTTTCATACTCATTCTACCAACGAATATTCACACCCAAACATATTTCGATTGTTTAATTCCAGTTTACACAATTTTCCGTGAATTATCATCATTACGTATGCCTTGGCAAACTTAACCTGGCTTTGTAACTTCAAATTGTCCAAATCGAACTCGATGAACCGGTTTTCTATAGTTGAATGGAAGACAATGAAGGCATAACATTGCAATCGGTTACCCATTGACAGTTTTGTATCTAACGGACCATCGTCGGAAAAGTTGAAATGAACCATCAATGGGTAATGAAGTGTTATTGGAAGATAATGAGATGGAGTTTACTTGGTAATTTATATTGATGATGTTCAAGTGCTATCGGATAGATTAAAAGTTCTTCTTTTTCTTTCAAAAAAAAAATTTCTAAAATATTTGTTCTCGCTGATTGTCTACCAACTAAGCACATTCCTCATGGTCTCTCGATAAAAATGCGGTAATCATTCTTTATCATCTCAAAGTTGAGAAAACAACGAACAGCGTTCAATAACTTTTGATAAATGAACAGCAATGGTGGAAGATTTCGAGGAGGTCGAGTGGAAGCTATTAGTTTTATATGCAGAACGTCATTAAACTTCAACAACTCCAGTGAAAAGATTATAACAGTGTTGCCAATATTCATGATACTACGATAAATTTTGTGAAACGATTCTTGAACCATTTTAATTTTTCATTCTCTTATACAATGTTTTTTTATCACTTATAATTGCACAAGTGGTTTGTATTTTATCGGGTAAATTTGGGTTGTTTAATGAGAAACTGTTTCCTAGCAATTTGACGAGAATAACTGTCAACTATTTTTAGGTTGACAGTTATTCTCGTCAAATTGCTAAAGGAAACAGTTTAGAATTTGAACAACACAAATTTACCCAATATCAATACAAACCTCGAGTGTAATTCGGCAGGACAATTTAATGAATGAGAAATTTGGATACATATCAATGCAAACTTTATTTATGAAACATTAAAAATAAACACATTTTTATTTTAATGTACAATTATTAAAGACGCAGTTATTGAAATTCATACTAGGGACAGTGATATCGCTGCGGGTGCCACAGCTAATCGTTTCTATAGTAGATGTTGAAGTTTTTTCATTTTCCAAACGAATTGATTGAATAATGCTTGAATGATACTCTTTGTCAACTTGTAAGTATGGTTTTATTGACGATGAATTGCTGTGTCCTGTTATTTTTATTAGAGCTTGTTCTTCAATTCCGCTTTTACTTAATTCGCTAACTGCTGCCGCTCGATTTGAGTGATTTGTAATTTTGACACGTTTGACATCTAAACCAATGCGTTGTGCTGAGCGATTAGTCCATTTGGAAATTTCATTAATTCCAATCGGCAAATTCTTGTACCAACCTTTAGAATTTTTTTTTTCCAAAAGGGATTTGGTGTAAGAAATACTCTGTCCGAAGTTATAAAAGTGTTTCGTTTTTCCATTAACTTATTGAATAAACGTATTGGACAAATATCTTCGTCGAAAATATTAGGCGTGATCCATTTGCTGTCACAAAATTTATTGTTGCTGCCTTGTCTCGTTTTCGAAAATAGAGGATTATACTCGATACGTCCAGTTTCTTTTCCATTATTTTCAATTTCAGATACGAAATAAGTGGTTTTGCAGTAAGCTGCTTCTCCTCCGCGCCAAGCTAGTTCAAACGCCAAAATGTGATATAATTTCTTTTGAAGTCCTTCCGGTTCATTTTCGTTATATAATCTGGCCATTGCAAATACTTCAGATTTATATTAAGAGCTGATGCACTACATTTTTTCTTTTCGGGTTGTGCTCGTAGGATTTTACGTTTAGCATTACGTGCAGCTCGTGATGAATTAAACTGAACATCGGTGAAAGGGTTGAATACAATATTAAATTCGTTATAATATTTACTTTGTAGCATTTTAGCGGTGGTGTTCCAAATTGTTTTAACTACCGCTTCTTTGTAGTCTTCTCCGTTACTTTTTCGCATATTAAATGCCCAATCTTGCAATATTACATTCAGAAGTATCTGGCTGAAATGTGTATATTTTTTTGCATCGCAAAACGTAGAAAATTGTCGCCAGATTGATGATTGTGTCGCAACTGTATTAGTAGGCACACAGGTATTAACAATTTGACTAATTTCGGCGTTCGTAGACACACCGAATCGACTCATTGTTAGTTCTTGAAATTTCAATAAGTTGTTGACAAATATGCCAAACTATTTATCCTGGTAACCAACACCGCGATAATTGATGAACAAATGAATAAGTGAAAAAACCACTAGTGTATTTGTCGCTGTAAAAGTTAAAGCTAACTTTTGCCGCTGTCAAAGTGACAATTGCACTGTGGCATATGAGATTTTTTATACATGAATTAAATTGTTAATAAAAAAGATTTTGTTTTAAAATTTCCCATTAAATTCCACTGTTAAAACTTGTATTAAATCTTGAAATTAGTTAGTGTAATGAATAATTTTCAGCTATTTTTGAAAATTAAATTAAATGGAAAGTAAAAACAATTTAGAAAAATATAAAAAAATAAGAACAGTTAATATAATTCTTATGATCTTTAACAGTGTTGACAACACTGTTAAAGTTCTCAAACACTGTAGGAGGAGCAGAGTTCAAAGATGACTGGTTTCGGATAACTGTGACATCGACATAAAGCTTCATCAGCAAAACCATCGATAAAATGATATTTAGGGCTTTTGATTTATGAATGAAATTATAAAGGCAGTATCCAATATTGTTTGCTATTCATAGCGAATTATGATTCATGGTTTTCAAAACCGTTCAGGCGCTATTAGTATTTGGATAATGGAAAACTGGCGGTTTTTCATTGATAAAATACAGCTCGTATTAAATTCATTTCACAATGTCGCATTTTAGACTTTATAATCAATATCTTTTTTTATTATTATTCATTTGAAATAATTGTTATACAACACAAAAAGATGTGTTTATCGGTATTTCTGTTACGTTGGGAAGTAGTTGCTTACTAAATTGTTTTATATTTCTTAGTAGGTACAAAAATGTGTTAGATAATGAAAAAATATTTCGCTACTGCCGTTCTTTAGTTTTAAGTTGTTGAAAAGTGTCAATTCATAAATGAACACCTTGTATTGTACCTGCTTTCTATACGTTACGTGTACAAATTTCATGTTATTTTGCTATATATTCTGTCTACCGTATACTGTCAGATAGATTCACAATCTGAGTGGAATTCATGTAACAATATGCAAACCTCTTCTATACACTTCCTGCAGTCGACACCTATCGTCATTAAAATTTAAATTTTCTCACTATCAGCTAAGGGGATTTTTCCAAATAACAGGCTGTTGGAACCAAGCGTTCAACAATTTGTATACTTATATATTTTTTTCCTTTATTGCTATCCGAAATTTCTACCAGCGTGCTACTGCCTCCAACGAATTCTAAGGTCGTTAAAATAATGTTTTGTTTACTACTTTCCTCGGTTTTTGCGCCTAAATGCAGTTCACCATCGCTTGCGAGGTTAATCAGAGATGATGTTGAGATTCAACCAGTTAAAACCTTTCTCGGTATGAAATCTAAATTTAGTGCATTTTTCTATAAAACTAAAGTTCATATTGATGGTATAGTGATTGAAACCTAAATCAAATTTACGTTTCATAGTTCTTTGAAAACCACAAAGTAAAGAGTATTATTATGTATGTACATATTCGTTAAAGCGTAAAATATACAATATACAAGTGAAGTTAATAAAAAGCCTTTAATTTACTGTAATTTTGTTCACTTTTATAAATAGTTACATAACAAACATAGTCATTCGTATATATCTCAACGGGCTCGATGACAAACTGAGCTTTAACCAAACTACATTTGTTACTGGTTTATAACTAATTTCTGGTGTGTTGTTTCAGTGGAAGCAGAGATGGGGCGTCATCACTAAACTGTCACCGGCTGCAGGTGAGTACACACGTTCATTACATAATATTATACCGGTTGGACGGACATGTTTGCATTATCAAAACTCACTTTTACTTTAAATATTTGTCTCAAGTCGAAAATTGTTAATTTTGATGACATTGATTAAAATTAATCCTAGTTAAAGGAAGAAAGTGATTTTCTTGTAAAATGAATCAATATTTTGCTCGACGAAAGTATAAAAGCGTAAACTTCCGATTTTTAAAATTTGAAGTTTAGCGTTTTGGTAGAAATTACACGCGTCCAAAAACCTTAGAGCCCATAATAATGGAAGTTTTGAACTGGATTTTCAGATGCACACTCTCAAATAATGAAGGAATAATTATGAAAAAAAATCATCAACAACAACGTATTTGCGATATTCTGTATAAGAGAAATAAAAAAGTTTTGAAAAATTAAAATTTCAACAATTGACTTGGGCTATGGGCATTTTCGTCATCTACAGAATCGAATTAGTGAATTTACATATTTGTATGATCTCCACGTCTCTAAGGTTTTACACTTTGTCGTTGAATTTCATCTTCAACAAAAATATTAAATACAAGTCAGTAAAGTTTCAGGTGTATAGAAAAGGTCGAAACGTTTTGCGAATTTTAAAATTTTTAAACTGTTCTGATATATATTGGCGGGTGTTTTTGTGGGAATTTATTGGATATCCTCCAAACGGTTAGTTTACCAAGAAGTTTACTACTTTATTTTATCTCGAAAGAAAGTTTTTTTCGATGAGATTAAGAAGTTTTTAAAACAAATCTTGTATTTTCCGAATATAAGTTGATAACGTCAAAGTTTCATAACTTTGAGAACAAAAATATTATTAAAACACTAAAAAAATATATTTTGCTTCACCCGGTACATATTAAATTGTTGTATATATAAAACAAATGAACGCAACTCAGCTTAAATGGTGTTTGTTTAAGTACCGACTTTACCACGGGAATATTAATGAGGTAGACAGTTACATCATCAAGGGGAATGAAAGTTTGAATAAAATTAAAAAAAACGACCTATCTACGGGGTAACGTTGAAGAATATCGTCGGGGATTTAACTAAACTATATACAAAATTTTGTTGAGATTAATTTTGAACGATAAGGAAGATCTGTGAACGATTGTCGTCTAGAGAAAAGTTTTCTGCGAACTAAAACGATTTTCTTCAATTTCTGTTTTTAATTTATACCCAATTTCGAATGTATAAACAGGAATTTCATATGGAAATCACGAGTTTTCCGTATGTTATTCCAGCGAGACTTTTCCAAAACTTTTCCCGCCAAAGTTATATATTGGCTTCTCCTCTCGCCATTTGTGTAGTTTACAAGTGAAGTTTTCGCATTTCAACTTCTATACACGAAGATAAAATTTTGTTCAATGATAATATACGTAGTGTTCCAAAAACTAGTGGGAGCTAAAAATAATACGCTTCTAAAGTTAGAAATTATAAATTGTTGCTGTTTATAATAATTATCAAGCGATGAATAATGGATTTTTCGCAAAATTTAGATACAGCAAAGAGTTTGACTGTCGAGATTTTTATTTTTTGAAAATAAGATTTTTGTGAGTGTAAAGAAGTTACATGAGAAGTTTTCGCATTTGGATGATTCTGGTCTCCGTAATGTATTCGGCAAACTCGAATAGAATGTTGGGATTATGCTTATCCCAAGTCGTATACGGGAACAGGCAATGTGTGAAAATTCAGACAAATCACCCTATGGCAAATCCGGAATTTAGAATTAAATTCCCCCTCTATATTTATATACAAAATACTAACGATCTGCTCGTTCTCAGCCGAAGAACGCCGTTTAAAAAAAATATCAGAAGTGGGATTCCAGAATTGAAGAAATATTTTTAAGGAAAAGCATTGAAAATGCTGAGCACGTTCCATTGTTATAGGTATCATATTTTTTAAATAAACAAACATTAATGACTTTTGATATCTCAATCAAAATAGATAGAGCCGCGAAAAGACAGTATTTTATGACCCAGTATAAAATTTTAAATAAAATAAAGTATATCCTCGTATATCAAAAAAATAGCAACAGTGATGAAATATTTTTGACATTTCTTACAATACGCAAGAAGTCGTAAAGTCCGAAAATGCATTTGGTAAGACGTCCACGACGTAGGCCATAAATAATCACCAATGGCTCCTTGGGACGTATCCTTTGAATTTTGATAGCCAGGATTATTATGTCGAAGGTCCTTGGAGAGTCTATTCCTGCTGTTGGGGGGTGAAAAAGGTAAGGGTCGTTTTGCATATTTATGATTCTTGGGGAAAGAAAAAAAATATCGCAATTAAGGATGCGAAAAGGATAATGTGGCAGTTTGTAAGGATTACTGTGGATTAACTACATAGAATGTAAGTAGCTGTGATTTAAATACGAGGGTGGATTGAAAAGGAGTTGATTATATTTTGGAAATTGTATTATTTTATGCTGCAATAAATTCGATTTTTTAAACGAAACCAAAGCCGAGTGAAATCAAATGGCAGCAATTGTTGTGAAAGGATAGAACGAAGTTCTGCTCAATTAATCAAGAATACTGATGTTTTTCCCATACACTGTTTATCATTCTCACTACAAACATCGGAACAATACTGCACAAATTCATCTGTTCACTCAAAGTCGAAACAAAAAAAAACCTAGAAAATGAGGATCTCGCTCATCTCATTGCTTTATCCTTACGTCAATTATCCCACTTTCGAGCTGCACTTTGGGGCATTCCCTCATCACCATCAGCAAAGTATTCACACGAAGAAAACAATATCAACAAAACAATCCCAAAAAAAAAACGAAAAGATTTTTGTACGAGTAGTAAGTCAATTGCGTGGTCCTAATGTATAGAGTATAAAAGCAGTTTTTGTATAGTATTGTTTCCGAAAAAAAGAAGAATAAGATGGATGAAGCATATAATACATAAAAAAATTATAAATAGGTGAAAGTAAAAAAGAGGAAGGCCAAAAATGAGATAAATGGAGGATGTAAAGCAGGATTGAAAAAAGATAGGACTCCTAGACTGAAAAGAAAGACCAAAATATAGATTTAAGTGGAGGAGAGACAGTAGTCGATAGTGTTGCATTTATACTTTTTTATGAAATTTCCTTCTCTAACGCAAAATTCACTATTTTACAATTTATATTTTAAAAACCAGCCCTCTAAGAAAATAATTTCTTAAATTTATCCCTTCAAGAAAGTTATGTTTATCCGAGGTGAAAATCTTTTCCTACTATACTATTTTCTTTGTTATAAATTCAAAAATCTAAATACCTGATTATTCACGTTGAATCTTATTCGTTTTATGCGATTTTTATAGAAGCCATCAATTTTTCCACTTGATATCCTTAAAACTGCACTTTCAGTATAACACGAAGTACTGTAAAGAATCAAACTACAACATGTTTCATGTATTTATGGGCAATTTTGACGATTAAGCTACCAATAACCGCAACTAGAACCATTAAATGACATAACTTTGCGGTAAATTTCAAAATGATATAGCTTAAAGGATTTTTGTAATAAATAGCTTATATCAGAATTTCTCAATCTTCTCCAGTTATCTAAGATCTGACTATTTGGTTATTTAACAAACTTTAATTCTAAAAATTAAAACTGTCTACATACATTTAATTTACGATCATCTTACATCGAATAAAAAGGAAACAAAAAAAACCTGAATGTCTTCCGTAAGTCTCGAGACTTGGATGGCCCTTCGAGATCTCGGTAAGCCCCTTAGGCGACTGTAAGGTAATTACAAAGCCGTGTACCTCAACGCTCCTCAACTTGATGGTTAATTATTGCCGACACTTGAATGACTCTAGACAATTGAGCTTCTTGTTGTCAGGATTGTAGAAACTGGATAGGTATACATGATAAGGATACCTACGTTTCTTGCTGACGCTCCTTATTTTTGAAATATATCAATAGGATTCGCAAAGATGTACTTTCTGGTGGATAATAAACAGTCATTTACAATACTTAAATCTTTTATTAAAAAAAAGAAACTTTCAATACAACTGTGTTTCTTAAAACCACAAATTTGTAAGTTTCTAACAGTTATTGATCTCTTTTTTACGTACAAACAGTAATTTTATCCCTCTTTCAATTCGTATAACTCTCTGGGGTCCAATAGGTCTTCTGTTCTTGAAATGAACAAAAGAAATTAATCCTTTATAGAGATGGTCGATGTAAATTTCCAAATTTAACAATCTAATAATTGTAATATTTTTTTGTAAATTATTCTTAAAGTTTTCTGTAAAATTGTCGTCTTTGGTTAACCAATAGTACGTCAAGAATGGGTTATTTTCGATGTTTGATATTTATTATTATTTCTCACCCACACCAAAAACAGTCTCTTTAATGTTCTAGTTGTATAAATAACTTGTAGATATTGGTTTAAGAACCAGTTCCATAATTTATTTCAACGACTGGTGTGTTCCACCTCTATTTTCATCTGGTACTTCTGTTAGCATCAACTTAACATCGTTTGAAATCCTATCGATAGATAGATTGGCTAACAACACATTGTTTTTTAATCTGGAGCAAAATCAGTTGGTGATTAATGAGTCGTGCGAGTTGAATCCGATAAAAAGAAAAAGGAAAAAATTCAGAAGGGAATAAAGTAAACTCGTCTGTAGAAGATAGTCGTCGTGTAGTTTAGATTGGATGACTGCTGTAGATTTAATTTATGTTGATGAAATTCAAAATGAAAGAAGATCTAGAAAAATAAGTTTAAAAAGTGAATAGAACATGCCAAAATCGGAAAAACAGTGAAAAAACGGAGTGAAACAGTGAAAAAACGGAGCAAAGAGTTATAATTATAGCTGTGAATACATTTTTGTGGTATCATTCGTGTTTTTAGGATTGAATTTTTTCACTTTTGCCAACCCTGATACAATTCCATAATTTTCTTAATAATACCCTTTAATAGCGCAATATCACAACGCTAAGATGAAATAAAGATCAGTTTAAGTATTATTTTATATATAAGAAAGCTGATATATCAGAGATTCTTGGCAAAAACTGAACGCAAAAGGCACATTGGCCTGGAAAAATGTAATCCAAAGAAAAGATTAGATGTAGTCTCATTTTTCTTTGTAGCAAATACGGCCAGTATATACGACCTCATTCAATTTGAAACGTAAAAATTCTTATACTAGAAACTTAATTTTATTAAAAAGTAATTCTAGTTGATATCTCAAACTGGACATTCTGAAAATAGAAAACTCTCATTGTCCGACTTCAGTGCGGTGCAGAGTATAATATTTTCCAAGAATTTTCTCCGAATCAGTTGGAAACTATGAATAAAAATCTCCATTTTTCTTTACGAGAAAAATATCTATTACCAGCCAAACGATCCTAAAAGTTTTAGAACAGGATACAGTTTCACCCCCAAAAGGTTCGTGGTCCCCTAGGAGAGAGATACGATGTAAACAATTCCAGGACGATGGTGTAGTTTAAGGATAGTAACGTGAGAAAACATGACAAGTTCGATGATGAAATTTAGGATTTTGGAAACACATAAATTAATTATTAATATATTATAGTATTTTATGCAACGATCATGTAATGATAGCCATTAAGACACGAGCAAGTTGTAGGATACGAAACGAGCCGCAGGCGAGTTTCGTATATAATATGCGAGTGTATTAATGGCCATTACATGAAAGTTGCATACAATATTTTTTCTACTTCGATTAATAAGAATTATTGTTTGTATAATTTTTCATAAGTTTCCTTGGGTTTTTCTGGTAATATGTTTGTCAACTGCATTTTCGGCTCTTTCTCTAATTTCTGTTATAATTCTTCGTTATCACTCATTATTTTAACACAATTTAATTATTTTGTTTGATTAATTTTAAATATAGTTACTTTTGAAAATCAAAATTATTTGACAGCTGTCAAATTAAGTGTCACTTAATAGGTATGTTCGCCTGCAATAAAAGTGTAGCACTGAGCTATATAGATTTGGAAAATTCAGGTCTATCTGTGAAAAAATGCGTGTAAAATTGCTAAATTTGGGACTATCTATGTATCTGGCATTTGTATACTGCAAGAAGCATTAAAACATAATTAAAATAAATAAAATCGTATAGCTCAGTGTTACACTTTTATTGCAGGGAACAGACCTAATATAATTAATTTCAGAAATGTCAACCAGGTATCCATGGCTACATTAAATATTGTGCGAATGTCGCATTCCTATTGGCTTAAAAATCTGTATCATAATGAAAATTTGTATCATAATGAATATCATTATGATACAGATTTTAGTATTTTAATAAGTATATTATAAAACAGGAGTAGAAAAATATAATTAAAGGAAGGAAGGACCAGATAATTAGAACTACGTTTTCGTTTCATTTATTTCCCAATCTTTCCATAGTTTCTGTCAAAAGCTTTCTCGATGTCCAAAAATTCAATAAAAATTTCCTTACTTTCAATAACCCAGGATTAAATAGTTTTAGAAGGATATCAATATATATGAATCATAAAAAGCTTTGGTAAACTATAGTTTTAAATAGATTACTTGTCTATTACATAAAGGATTTTAAACACAATACATTCGGGAATGGTGACAGATTTTTACGACGTAATTCAACGCATTATCTGACACATATCATCCGATGAAATCTCCTAATCCGAAATGCATTTGTCCTGTATCAGCTAAAATTATAAATTTATTATCTTCATTTGCCGTTTATTGGTACAAAAATCGATATATTCGTTAATTAGGTTTAATTCTAAATGGCTTTTGTATAAAATATTAGTTTAATTCGCTTATAGTAGTCCTTGCTGATAATGTTATCCTTTGATCAAGTAAAAAAAATGTTTATCGATTCCTAGCTGTTATTTTCAATTTATTCATTTCAACTGGCCTATTCTTCTGTAAAAGTCAATTCATCCAACCTACTCTGACTTTAACAACATCGTTATCAAAAACGCTGACGCCATTTGAAATCGGATGGACAGAAATATTATGTCAAAATCCCATTCATTTCAATAGAAACAGAATCGTTAAATGTCCAAAAATGATTTGGTTGCAGAATTTATTATTATCCGAAAAAAAGTATAAATCAGAAATATTACCCATATTCAGAATATCGTATGGATTTTATTTAAAAAACAAAACAAATTATCAATAGAAAGAATTTATTTTCGATACGTTAACTTGGAATAGGTACACCCTATATCGTGATAACATTGCATTTACTCCCTTCCAAATGATAATAATTATTAAAGCCTAATTATAAAATTCCCCGAATTCCTAATTGCTCTACATTTCAAGCGTTTTGACAAAATTTCAATCCAAACTCAGGGAACTCAATGAAATATTTAACAAGGTAGGGGCTCTTCAAACTTTTAGTCCAACGCAGAATGTTGCAGCGGGCCACACAGAAGTTCCAAGTATAATTTGTTTTCAGCTTATTGGGAGTTTTCAAATTTTTGTTTAACCGAAATGAAATAAATATAAAGTTCTGCAAGTATACAAGCAAAGTTTTTGAACTATATTTGATGTTTTTTTTTTAAATTTTCAAGTATATTATTTTTATTTACCTCGTTTTGTGTTGAAATAACATTTTGCCAACAAGAAAACGAACGTCATGATCCGGTAAAAGGCGTAAAACATATAAATTGGCATTTTGTTCAGATAATAAAAAGAGATATATCTAGAGAAAATCCCAAGTGTACTAACGTAGGTAGCTTGAAGCCTTATTGACACTGCGGCAAATTCTCAACGTATTGTATTTTTTACGATTTTTTGACAAACATAAACATGTTTTTTTAACTCGAAACATATAATTTTTTTACGTTTTTTGCAAGAGATTACATAAAAAAACAATATGTTTTTAAGAAAATTATGTCGCAGCCTTGTACTCGACGCTACTGCAATACTTTTGGTGTTTTATTCAGAAAACCACCAACTTTTATTGAACGAAATTTCCGGAATTTTACAAGTGAACAACTGACCGAAATTTAATATTATTGAATCACGTAGAACGGTGCTCTATTGGATTTGAAATGATTTTAACTTTTAAATAAGGCTAAAGGGGATTTCACCTTTCATATGGACATTTCATATTCGTAAAAATGGAATATTTAACCCTTGATATCTATAAACGTTTTTACTTTATCCCTCTTTGTTGTATAAAACATCGTTTACAGAAAAAACATTTCTCTCATCTTCTATTAAATTTCATTGTTGACAAATATTTTTGTGGGAACATATTGTCGTCCTGTAAACAAAGGAGAGCACTTTAGATTTTGTATTTTTGTGAAATATTGATTTTATCAAAAACGTCAATATTTGCTAAGGATATAGGCGATAAGGTCAATGGGAAAAGTTTTTCATTTTCTCTCATTTTCTTGTCGCTTTTGCTTGCTAAGAAAATATCAGTGTAAATATAATGGATTTGGGAGTTGAGAGTGACTTAGAGGTATTTGCTTCAAAATTGACAGGAGTATTAGACCAATGACAACAATATAAAGTCCAAACTACTAAACGAAAAAGAAACGTTTTCAAGAGGTAAAGTATTGATATAAATCTGGAAAAAAGTGTCCTTTTTACCCATTTTCTCTCTTTTACGAATGATTTCCATGAAAACTGTTAATAATCTAAATGCCTTTTTCAATCTCGAACTAATAATTAACTTTCCCTGAGAAACCTTGAGCTCATTCTCCGAAAGGGAGATTACCCGCCAAGTGGTGGATTTAAAAGTTTGTTATTTCTCGAAATACGAAAATCGAGAAGCAAGATCTAAATATCAACTTATCAAAACACACTTCCATCTGCTTTTCAGCATTTATGTATTCAATATGGTGGAGTTATGCATAATTTTATACCCTTAGTTAGTTTATTAGGACTTTTTGGGTCTTGACTGAAGCAGATCCGGATCCAGAAAAAATATTCCAAGAGATTATGAAAATGTTGCTTACGTATTCTAAGATATAATTAGTTCCTTTTTCCATAAAAAAATAAATTGTGAATTTTTAAAAATATGGCGAGAGCGCACGGGATAATCATTAATAACTATTTCTTCAAATTTAAGACAGTCCAAGTTGGCAATCTATCTTCAAATACATTTATACAATATAATACAATCGGTAGTTGTTCATATTTTTTGTTTTTAAATTAAATTTAAGCAAACTTAAGTTGCCAGACAATTTTTTTTTAAAAAACCTATGGTGCAGGCGATGCGCGCATCCGCCATATTTTGAAAAAAGTATGCCTAGAAGTAACAGTTTGTTTAATTCTACAAAGAACTCAAAATACTGATAACCTTATAGCAGTAAACATCAAATAATTGGCTATTATTGTTGAAATAGTTTGTATTTAGAAGAAAATATTAAAATTATTATCCAGTGCGCTCTTGCCAAATTTTTAAAAATATTTTAACGACAAAGTTTATATTCAGTTACTTCCAAGGGATTTTAAAGTAAAACATTCTACATCGAGATGCAGTTTCGTACTTATATAATAAGACAGTAGTTAACTGTTCTTGCCTTCATCTTTATATTCTATGTAGTTACAAAGTTCAAAGTAATTTCGTAAGAAGTTTTACATGCCCGTTTTATTACCTTACTTGATAATTTTATGTACATGTTAGCATATAAACAGCTTAAACTTGCTCCACAATAATTGCACAGCTCTAGAATATGATTATAAAGTTGAAAAGAAACTATTACATTGGAATTTTATTATTCACACATTTTTTCAAAATGTTTAATTTTACTTGGAAATATTTTCAACTCCCAAAACACTTAGTTTGATATTTCGCTATAAAAACAACTAGATTTTGCATTCATTATTGTTAATAATAAATAATGTGTTGTAGGAACTGAGGAAATCAACTTTTTGGTTGAATTAGACTCCGTAAGTAGCTTGAACAAAAAAAAACCGGTAATTTCATTCAATGGTTTAGTATTTAGGCCAGGAGTTGTTTGTTTCATGCAAAAAGAAAGTCTTGAAAACTACAAAAGACAAAACTTGCTTCGAATGACAAAACAAAACCCAACTTTAATTATTGTTCGTAACAAATAGATAATGAACCAATAAGTATAATAACCAATCGAAGTGTATTTGTATTGTTGATAATAAAACTCTTCCAAAGTCTTGTACACACAAATATAGTGCATAAGTAGGTACATCCAAAAAAAAATGCTATATCATATTGAGAGTGTTTTATTTTCAAATATCCGCATGTTTATAAACAATTTTTTTACTTGCGATAGAGATATTGGCCTATAATTCATATTTTTCATAAAAAATCCCTTTTAAAATCGAGCTCAACTAAAGTTTGAAGCATTCAGGAAACGCTTTATGATCGCATTAAACTAACAAAGTTATACCATGCCAAATTAAACATCATTATATTATGCGGGTTTCCAGTATTAGATGAGAGAGGGAGAACGAAAAGTCAAACGAGAATTTCAGAAGTTTTATTAAAAAAGCTGATTATTTTTTATGCCTAGGTGGTCAAAACTGGTAATGTTGAGAGGTATAGATTATTTAATTTTATTTACATTTGTTTTTGTACTTTAATCAGTTCAATTGAACAGGCGTGAATTGAGTGGTAGCATTAACGTTCCCTGTTCTGTCCACTTTATTTTTCTTCCTTCCGGCTTGAGCGACCACTTGCACATTTTGCATAAATATATCGTAAAAGGGTAATGTTTACCATATCCTGTCATCCTTCAGTTCTACACGGGAGTGAAAATACGGAAATGGGCTCACAGCTGTCCATTCAAAGGGTCCAAATCTTCCCTTATACAATATAATATATAACTTGATTATTGAGGAAGTTGTGTCGGCAGCTGGCGAATATTTCTTTTCTATCATCTTTTAAGAATTTTCTTGAAATATAAATGCAGAGGGTGGATTTCGATGTCTTAGAGGAGGACACTTTTTTTGTATTGATAAGATTTATTTGGGTGACAGGTAAAAACCGATATCGATAGAAAAAGTTTCATTGAAACTGTCAGAATATTTTATTCAATATCCATTGTTTTATCCTTGTATTTTTTGGCTTGTCCCTTGATACTCGAATAATGAAATTTCTCTACAAATTCATCTTGGTTAATGTTCTCCGCAAAATACAAAAAGGAATTACATGAAATGATATATTAGCCCAAGATAATCTATTTATTTGTCCCGACTGTTTGTAAGAAAAAAAAAATGGAGAAAAATACGGGTCTTTTTATTATCTACCAGCATCATGTTACTCCCTTATATTTTATCAATATATACAATTCAGACATATAACACAAGACCGCTATTATTAAAAAGCCATTCCTTATGTTCGTGAAAATAAATTGCATAAGGCTGACTTGTTCCATGTGATCATTTATTCGATGCAAAAAGGCGCGACAACCGGGAATTTTCAGATTGGAACGTTGCTATCGGAAGTCTAAACCCTTCGCAAAAACTTCCTTATCTTATACTTTGCGTATTACCCCCACGTAATATTTAATGGTAGAGTGACAGGGATGAAATACGACAACATTCATGATAACAAATGTATGATGGTTACTTTCAACAACGTCTTAACTGTCTATTCTTTTTATATAAACACGGATATAAGAAGAAAAATTGGAACTTGAAAAGTGAAAATTTTTTCTTCTGTAGTTTTGAAATTAAGTTTGAATCTTGAATACTAAATGGCGGCCAGCCGCACAGTGGCGCCCACCCAAATTACTCTACGACTCACAGGATTTATCCGTTTTAGACGTGCGTCACCTTAAAATGTTCGTTTTGAGTTTGCCTATCGACCCTTGTTCCGGGATTTTTGATTTCAAATTTTATTTTTCTGTAATTTGTGTCCAAAAATTTATTTTCATGGAAAAATGGCGATTTTGGTTACAAAAGTCATCCTAGCGAACGCAACATTGAGTTTTTACAAAACTTTTTTGAAGGAAACTCTTCCTCTTGACAACCCCTACAACCCTGTGTACGTCAAATTGCGAGAGAAATTGGCCGTCATGCCTAAAAACGACCATATATAGTGTTCCAAAATTATTGATGCGAAAGGAAATTGTTCCTCAAAAATCTATTGGAACAAAAATCTAAATTTGTTTCAATAAAAAGTGTTTGTAGTCAATCCAGCAATACGTACAAATTTTCTCAGAATGTTTGAGGATATTTTTGGCCAGGAAATCGCCAAATTCCAGAATCTCGGAAAATTTCTAAGAAATTCTGTAAAAATTCGGACATATTCCTTAGGTGATAGGTACTGAACACTTTTCGTTCAATACAAATTTCTCATAAAGGTCGCCATTTCCGACAGGGGTTGTCAAGAGGAAGAGTTTCCTTCAAAAAAGTTTTGTAAAAAGTCAATGTTGCGTTCGCTAGGATGACTTTTGCACCCAAAATCGCCATTTTTCCATGAAAGTAAATTTTTGGACACAAATTACAGAAAAATAAAATGCGAAATCAAAAATCCCGGAACAAGGGTCGATAGGCAAACTCAAGACGAACATTTTAAGGTGACGCACGTCTAAAACGGATCAATCCTGTGAGTCGTAGAGTAATTTGGGTGGCGCTGACTCAAGACCTATTATCAAATAAAAGTGTTGTTTCCTGCTTATCTAAATCTAATTCAGTAGAACGGGAACTGCTCAAATTCTTAAGTATCTTCTTCGCACATATCCTAAAAGTCTGTTGTTAGTGAGTAAAAACCTGGTCTCGAAAAAGAAGAACACTTACGAGTAGTCATTCGTATGTAATAAATTTAAAAAAAAAACCGCCATAAACATACATTTTTGATAAATATGCGCATTTTCGATGAAATATCTTAAAAAGGCTCTTTGACGTCTAATGTATTTTTATGTATCGATAAAATTTTACACGGAATGGTTTTATCTTCGTTTGAATCCACGATTTTATCGTGGTAAACTGGTAAAGCTGCTGCCGCCGAGCTAACAAGGGCGTAACACGCATAAACATTAAAGGGTTCCTACATCAATTTTTAATCTTATCTTGAAAAAGGTCGAGACCATAGACATCGACTGGTATTTTGAAGATTTACGTAGTTGAATGAATAAATTTTAGTCGGTAATGTATAATAATAAGATGTCGAATTGGCTCAAAAATACAAGGTCGGGTATACATTAAAATGTTAGTTGTTAAAAATTCACAAAATAATACTTTCTATCCTGTTGAAAATTTAAGATGTACGCGCTTGAATCCGTTGCACATCTTTTTCGAGCGAGATAAACAAGGTTAAAAACGGAAAATTGAAGTTTCCGCGAGGCTGACCTTTTCATAAAGTTCCGCAAAAGCGCGCCAACCAATTTTCATTAACTTTTTGCTATCCAGATGGCCATAAATGAATATGAATAGTCTGACTTTATCCATGAATTGTCTAAAAATTAGTTACTTTTGATATTTGCCGCTTTATTTATTCATGACCTTTTATCGATATTTTATGCAAACTCTCAGTTACCTAATTGCATTTAAACTTTTTCCACCAAGAAAATTTCTAAAACCCATTTGGATATTTCAATGTAATGACGCGATCTCACCATCAATTTCAATGCCGCCGGAAAAGTAGCATGACTGATGATTCGCCCAGTATTAGACTATTCATAAGGGTTAGAACCTAGTAGTGTTCCTGTCACGTAGAGAAGCTCTTTAAAGAAAGCGCATCCCCGAAAATTTCCATGACAAAAAGCGCATTCTCATATAATAAGAAAACCGTTGAAAAGCAACTAGAAATATGACTTTATTACAACATGAATAATACAGAGGGATGTAAGTCGGTCGTTACGACGCGTTCAGAAGAAAAATCCCCAGTTATGCCAAGACGAATTACGGATCTTTTTGTATACGGGTAAGTTTCAGAAAATTTCGTATTCAGTACGAACATCATACTGAGTGTCTTCTTAATCCAGTCATAGATGTAGGTATAAGAATATTCTTTGAACCATTCAAAAGGATATCATTTTATTTGATGCTATATATTTTTGAATCGGCAAACCAACTAATATTGCATTGCTTTTGGTATAAAACTTTTGTCACCTATAACTGCACAAGTGGTTTGTATTTTATCGGGTAAATTTGGGTTGTTTAATGAGAAACTATTTCCTTTAGCAATTTGACGAGAATAACTGTCAACTATTAAAATCACGACACCGAAGGTGGAGTGTTTTTAGGTAACAATATGTCATGCTATGATGAATTTTAAGACGGAAAGTTTAACGTTTATACCAAAAGTTCCATTTGTTATCTCTGAATTTCCATCGAAATCGACATTAGTACTTAAAATTTCACCTGATAGAAACAGAAACACCGCAGTCAATAGAACAAGCAATAGGTAGGATGATAAATGAATCATCTTGCACTGATTGTACACATCGGTTTCATTCCCCATCAATTAATATCAACCCTAAACGACGGACAGATGTATAATTCAAAGGAATAAATTTCACAATAAGTAATGGCTTTCGATAAATTCCCTCAAAATTAATTGCCATCGCGCTGAAAAACAATGCAATAATGTGCCACACGGTGGAAGAGAGATGGCGCTCATAACAGCATTCCAAGTATTAGAAATTGCAAAATCAAATTGCAAAAGGCACCACCTTAGCTTCTCCTTCGGAGTATTGTCTGTGCAAATTAAATTTGAACATCACCGGGTGGGTTACGTATAATAATAGTATAGGAGCTTATGTTGCGTGTGTCCTCTTAAAATTTTAATTTTATATAATATTACCTGGCCTATACATTATACATAGGTATATATCTCGTAATATTTTGAAAACTTCATTAGAAAGTATTGAATTGAATAGTCAAGTACTGAGTTGGCGATCAAAAGTGTATTTTAAACGGTTGCTTTCGCAATATGATTTATTGATGTTGGATGAATCGTCTACTGGCTCTTTTGCCTTTGACTCTTCTTTCTTCTTTGTGTTGCTTTCGGGTGCGGAAAAGGTCCATTCAAATCTGTATTAATGGATTATTTTAGGAGGCACTTCATTTTACATCGAGACTCACTGTTCGCCAGATTTAGTACTAAAAAGGGGGATTTTTATTACAAGAAAATTTCATGAATATTGAAATTTTTCTACCGTTTGAATGTTTAGATTCGCGCTTCTTGTTAAGAGAGATCAAAGCACGTCCGGCTTTGATTTAAATACAAAAAGCAAATAAATCAAATTTTTAAGACGGTTTCTCCAACATATCTTCAAGTAATTCAGCGTGATGATCATTATATGATTTCGGTGGGTAATAGGGTCTGAAAAATGAAAAAATCATTTTTTTTTCCCACATTTTTCGGGGTCTCCAAATGAATAATTTAACCTTCCAGCAGAAGCTCCATTATCAGATGAAAAACTTGTAAACCCAATAGGCCCTCGCTTTTTCTGAGGCTTATTCCTCTTTTGTGGGATGAGTGGTGTGTGTGAAGCTAGGCATCTAATACTCGACAATCTGGCTTTCCTCTCGTCTCTGTGTTAGGAAAGTGGTTAGACCTTTCTGTATGTTTTGCCTTTCGATTCTACAGGACCGCATCTTTATTTATTTATGAAAAGTCGATTACATGAATTTGTGGAAAAGTAAAAAAACTCAAGGAAAATCTAATTAATATTGGACTTTTATGTTTATCAGTTTAATGAACAATTTGTATCTTTACAGAATTTGTGAACATACTTATAAAGAAATGATAAATTAACTATAGTTGATACATACCAATCATACCGACTTTAATAATTGGAATATCTATTTGAAATTTGTTTCATATTTTCAAAAAATCAATGAATAAGCAAAAAAAATTTGTTTGTGAAAGTGAGAATTCGAAAATCAAAATCTTAACTATCCATCGTTACTGTATAGTGCGGATTTTATAAATTTTGAACTTGAATTATACATATAGGGAAGTCAACTATAGCTGCACACTGGATTTGTATAGTATTTACTGAAAGCCGATCCTGTAACTTTTTCGCTTTCCATCTCTTTTCAACTATTTACGTTCTTCCATGCAGATTTGGGAAATTGAGCTGTCAGCTATGTGAGTCGGACGTGTCAACGAAATCGGTGACATTTTACTTTCCAGACGACTACATTTTTGTAGAGTGTGAAATTAAACATTATGAACTCATTGAACTACACCTGCTCTTTTTTAAATTACCATTCCAATTAGTACAGTCATTCACGTCCAAATTTATTGACAATAATTGTTAGGAATTCTCTCAAACTAGACAAGATGAAGAAGGACATGCAGAGACTAGAAAATTAAGTCCTGTGTCTCATTCAGTATTTCTTTTTTGAGACGAGACAATTGAAATCTCGCTCTCGTGTGAATTCATATTTGTTATAAACTTTCAGCTTGGTATTTACAAGCTTATAACTCTATTTTCCAATAAATCCCAATGTTTATGGAGTTTACCTACTTGTAACTACTTTAAACTTGTTATTTCTTGTTTGTGTTTCCTCATTCTAAAACAGTTTTGGAAGAGCAAAACCACGTAAAATCTAATAAAGACAACACAATTCTCTTTTGTGTCAAATGAATATTTGAAGTTCGTAATCCACTTTTTCAATTTCGGTCATGAAGAGCTGCCAGCACAGCTCGCTATTGATTTCTTTGACGTAAACAATGAAATATGGAAATAATAAAGTAATATTTTTATATCTGAAACATTTTATATTCATGACAGCCGAATTTAACAAAAAACTTCAGCAGCGAAGCCGCATCGCCTCTATACCGCCCTTAATGACTGTTCCTACGGACTTTTTCCTTCATATTTGAATTTTTAGGAAGGGCACAAGGAACAAGGCAGTCAGTGGTCGGGGTAGCTAATCTTAACTACTATCTTAACGACCTGTTTGCGTGCCACCAAAGCCGATTAATAGCATTTCGTTAACTTGCGTATTGTTCCATACTTACGCTTATTAACTTGGGTGTTATTTATGGAATAATTGGTGATAACATATATGTATGTATGGATATCGTTTGGTGTTTATTATTTCGAGTATTTTATTTTTCTATTTACACTTTTCCAAAAACAATTCAATTTGGAATGTAAGATTTTTTATGTACCTACGTAATAAAAATATTTAAATGTTAATCTAACCTAACGTACCAAATGACAAATTATGTTTAAATAAACCTACTCTTAACCAATTTAACAGTCAATTATTTTATACCCTTAATAGTAAATACCCTCCATCGTGAGGAATTGTTAGAAATTCCCCTTAATTTTCTAATATATTTATTCTTCCTTCTACCCTTATTTTATATTCGTTCTCGAACACCCCGAAAAAGCACCTTGAATCATAGTCTCAATATTTGAGTAGCAGTCAACCGAAAGGTTTGTTTTTGAGTTTATTCAGAATAAAAACTCTACAGTCTCTAAGTAAATTATCATCAGCAGACTTTCTTCTTATTTATTTTATTCAAAAAATTTCCTTAATATTTGAAGATAATTTAAATTGGAAAAAAAAAATTCCATTGTTATTATTTGCTCGCATCTACTTTACAACGAATAAATTGTGTTGTAAGGTTAACATAAAGAACCCCATAAAACAATCTATTCTCTCAATTATCCCTTTTTTCACCAGGCAATTTCTTCTGAATTCCTCCACCTCGAACGAGCCGAAAGCCTTAACGACTTGGGGTCTCGCTCGAAGTAATTATAACCCATAGTCCGGTGGAAAGCTTTTTGATCTTTCGGGAGACCACCGCATGGCGTTGTCGACGAATTGGTCACAAAAGAGGCGTGCCCTGCCTTCCAAATTCGCCACCAAAACTAAATTGCAACATGACGGAATATTCAGAGATCCACTTGGAAAAAAATGTTAAAGAATCTGATGATAAACTAATGCTCTATTTGGGGCAAATTTTAACATTTAACATCCATGCTCACAGTAATTATTGTACATATTTTGCGCTTCCCTAAGTAATAAATCAAATTTTCCTATAATTATAATGTACCGAAAAAAATCTTTACATAAATTTCCTGCACCCTAACCGCTTCTAACTAGGATGCAACGCACAGCATCATCGGTACGGGTACGATAACCATTCGCGTCCGTCTGCGGTGGTTAAAACCCGATCTGTGACACGGTGGAATCGACAACGACGTCGATATCATTTAACCACAAATTGCTTCGTTCGACTGCCTCTAATGAAGAGACCTAATGGTTATTATACTTGGGTGGGTAATCGGAGCCGATTTCAGCGAATGTGTTTCTCGCTGTAATCATTGTATGCATATACCATCAGGGGTTGTCGATTATATTATATTTATCTGTATAGTTATAATAATTGTAATTATACGTTGAAAGCACTGGTTGTATCACGTAGAAAACTGGAATATATTCGGTTTTTTTTTACAAAAATGGGGAAAAAGAGATCTCTAATCCCGACACGGGCCAATGATAAATCATGGAACTTACACTCAACTTAAGTCTCACATCCTATCATTTGAACCCCAATGCAATACGGAAAGTCGTAACGTTCTCTCTATATACCTCCGGCTGTTTTACAAGGGATGATTCATATGTAAACTTTGAAATTTAACTAATGTAAAACTCTTGAGATATCATCATCATATAAAATATAAAAATTTGAAATTGTTGTTAAATTTTATAATAAGTTTCGTGTTTAGGCTTTTATACCTGAGATACGAAAAGGTATCCCATTGCAGATAATCCCAGATATGTTCCTGATTATTATCATAAAAAAACTATTTGACATTTTAACTGACACATAGTTATTAAGTAATTTCTACTTAGTCCAGTAAATAAAGGCACTAACCTGTTCATCTCATTATTGTCAGACTTTTCTTTTTGCAACTTGTAGGTATTCATGTGTAGATAACTCTCTGAAAATATGTCCTTCGCGGGATTTGCGGAAGGGGCTGGAAAATGGCCCATGATCCCGAAAATTCAGTTTTTGGCCGATATCTCCCGAAATATGCTACTTAGAGAAGTGGGGTTTTGCTAGAAATGAAGTAGGTACAGTTCATTACCTACAAAAATGGTCCCCATCTTTTTTGTCCCTGGATCAATATTTCTTGCAAAAAAAGGTCCGCCATTTTGAATAATAATATTGAGGTATAGGCAAAACGATTTGTAACTAATTTAGCTATTATAAACAAAATATTACAAAAAAATGAAGCTTAGGTACCTTTATGATCAAATAATAAATAATTTTATATTCAGTTTCCAATAAACGGACAACATAAACATTTTGATGTAAATATATTTGAATAGTTTGAATTATAAATTGTTATTTGTTTTCATATAAATAGAAAGAAAATTAAGAACATTTTTAAGGAATTATTTGAGATAAAGTTTCAATATAATGAAAAAAACATTTAATCACAGTATTATTATAATTAAAATTAAATAATTTTTGAAAAAATCCAACCCAAATGAGATGATTTAATTTATTTACGACTGTAAGAAGGTGATACAAAAAGTTTTCTTCATTTCACCATAAATTTTAACAGCACTCCACGTTCGTCATCATATGTAGGTATATATATATATTTACGAAACTTGTTCCATAATTTAACTAATAAATTTTCGGGATCGATGAAGAACCCTGGTAGCTCTGCTAACTCCTTAAGCATGAAATTTAATATTTAAAGTAAGCGTTTTGGGTTTATGTGTATATAACTAGATATGTATATGTGCGGCTGTCATAAAGAAGAAATATGATTTGGCGAAAGCATCGTAGAATATGTTTATCTTGACGTTATTCTGAGATGTGGTATTTATATTTGTGTTTTTAATTCGATTTTCGTTTGTTTGCTTGTATTTTGATGTCTGCGCCACCGCTATCGGGGGAGAAGAGATCTAAAGAAATATGACGAATACATGTAGAAAAGTTATTTGAGTTTCGTGCAAGTTAGGAGGAAAAAGCTCACAACTTTTACAAATTCTTGAGTTTCTTTGCGTCGTATAGTTTTGATGCCATTAAAAAGCAGTTTATCTCGGATAGGATTCTTTTTTTACTGAAATATGTACGTCAGATTGTGTAACAAAAACATCATGATCATTATAAAGAATTTTAAAATATTTTATGTACAGGGTGTTTCATTGAATTTACAAGTTGAAAGGAAATGTGTTTTTTTTGAAAGGGGCACATAAAACTGAACCAAAAAAATACCTATGTTTTAAATTTTTTCAAGCATTTAGCTATCGATGTACATATTAAAAAAATTGTATCTTTAGCATCATCTCGAGGACCTCTATACCCTGTATACATAATTAAATAAGGAACATATATATAACCTTATACAATATTCATTTTTTGATCGTGTAGACTTTTGACGCTGTGCCAAAACGGAAATATTCAAATTAATCGTTTCCTGGAATGTGGTTATCACTATTAAGTCATTTCATTTTCACATCGCACCACATCTTGACACTTTTTACCTTTTTACAAACGTAATAGATTTATGCCCGGTTGCAAGAACGCTTATTAAAAATGATGAATGATTAACGGCTAATCAATGAAATAATAACTAGTTAATTCTTCAAATCAACTATCATTTACATAATCAAAATGCAACGGATAGGTACCTGCAATGATGAACAATTAATCGACCATTATTTTTTTCGTGAAATCTGGTTCCCATTGATGGTTCATAATTTTTTAATCAACCATCATATGATGAGAGATTTGATTAGCGTTCTTGCAACCGGGCATAAATCTACCAACAATAAACATACACGAACATGGGGTTTTAATGTTTTTTTTTTTAAAGACACGCAAAATAATAATCTGCTTTTGATATTCCTAATAAAATTTTGTATGTTCATTGATTCGAGTTGAAAGTATTGAAATGCAGTACTATAAAGTGAAACACGACGCAGTCATTGAATATTATTATGAATTATTAAAGCTGAACCTACGGATTCTCTTTAATTTATGATATGGTGATTCGATGTAACGCGTAACTTTCATATTTCTACGCGGGATATGTTCCAGTTTATGTACGGGATTACTATCGACTATGGCTTGTTTTATTATGACATTGTCGTTTCTGAATATTATTTATACGTTGTATGAAAACGAGGGTGTAAAATCACAACGATTACGAAATTATTACACTATTTATAGAGCGAGTGAATCGGCAAATATTTTTTCGGGGAAACAATAATGTGTGATAATACCTAGTGGGAAAAATGTACCTATTATAAATTGGTTACGGAACTTTACATATTGATTTTAAATAATTTTGTTCACGTTTTTAAGGAAATTTGAGTTAGGTATGGAAGATTTTTTGTATTTATCAAACCAAATAAATAAATAGACCCTGTTGCATAAAAGTTCTATCAATACTGCATCAAAGAGTGAAAATACGCTTAATTTCCGTTATTCTTTTTTATCAGATTTCGTTTTTGTACTGAACGCCGCATACCAGTAATAGCATATAAGGGCTACCAAAAGGGGTTAATCAAAACACCAACAACCGTTGATAAAGGTGAATATACAGGGTGGCTATTTAGTATTTCCTATAACCTCCCTTACGAACTTACTTTTGATTGGACAGTAAAGCAACTTTGGAACCAAAAACGGAATTAAATAAGGTTTAGTGTGGAAGGAAATTTTCTTAAAGGTTATATAGATAATATTGATTCAGCAGTGTATAAAGATTGGCGTTTGAATTATTTAAACTTTAATTTTTTATAATATAATGCAGCACGTATAAAAAATTCGAAATAGCAAACAACTATAACGCTAGAAAAAATTGGTGGGATTGATAGAGTGTTATTTTTGTTATTTAATGCAAATTATTTCAATTTTTGATGAACCCTAACAAAAGAAACATATAGGAAGCATAAAATAGACGTAAAAGTTAATCACAGCCATATTTTTCCGAAAGTGTGGAAAAAATGATGTCATTATTGACCGTGATACAAACAATAAGAAAAGCCGATAACGTCACGAGTGCTATTAGAACTTTTTGCCCTTCAATTTTCTAGTACAGTACCGGACTAAAAACTTTCTCTATATTAGGTACCCACAATAATTATTCAAAAGACGGAACAACTCGAATGTATGCACAATTTTGAAATTACTTGCTATCTGCCTTTTCGGAACAGCTTTATATTTTGATTACAATTTTTTGTGTGTAAAATTTTTGTAAATTTTCCGTAAATAAAACATCTTTCTTTAATTCATAAATTTTGGAAAATAAGTTTTGTTTTATTTGCAATTTTGAATAAAAGATGTGTGTGACACTTGAAGATCTTGTGGAATTTTAGCTAAGTAATAAGATTATATAAATCGTTCAAAAATCGCTAATTACTTTGGTGCTGCATGATTTTCTACACAAGCATCATTTACAGAAACTTCAAAATTGAAAAAACTATTTTTACAAATATTTTTGAAACCGACACTGTACTTCCCTTGATCTTTCTTCCTGAATGCGTCGATCTCTGTTCGCTCCATTCCCATACTCCATTCTTTTTCCGTGACACGTCCATCCATTCTTAGAGAGCCCACGGCAGGTTAAACGCGAGTATTCGCCAAATTTGCCAACGACGACGCGTCTCTACATCGCCGACACGCACACAGCACACGTTCCACGAAATTATTGAAAGTTGTTTATTGATGGCCCTGCTGCGGTTCGAAACATTCTCCAATATAGTCCCTTCGGTTTTGTTATTTTTTGTTCCAGTGGAGATTCATCCATGAAAACGTATGTTTTTTCGTTAACACGTTTTGAAAGGTTTTCCGAAATATAAGTGGATTGTGTTTTTATGTTTTCAACAGCAAATTCGTGCAGGTCTTATCAGATGCGACAATCTCAATCTTGTATATCCGCAGTATCAATGTATTGATCCCTTAAAATGTTAATGGAAATTAACTTAATGGCCTTCAATCATCCCTCATCAGTTTGATATTCCATTAGGGCGAATTCATAAAGCAATAATCCTACTGGAATTTATCAGTTTCACGCTACTTTCTAGTTACAACTGCAGTAATTTGAACGACCGTTAACTGATCAATACCGATCATAACACACTATTAAGTACAAACAATAGATGGTTTTCGTAGCGACTCGATTAAACAATACAGTAGAGGCAGTTCAGCATTTGGGGGCGGCAGTCACACGCATCGCATGGCTTCGTGATTTATTTGGGACACCCCTAATTAAGAACAGATATGAAACTGTGTTGTGCATCAGGCTCGGACTCGATTAATTAGTGCCTACTACCATAGAAGGGTACTATAAACTAAGTGGTCGATTTATTACCTACAGTCAGGGGGTATCAGGATATGCGATCAATTTTATACTGGGTATTTATGATAACAAATACATATTTATTTCCAATTTTTCATATTGTAAAAAAATAATTTTCAGTTTGATACCTCTGGAAAATTTCCACCATATATCTCATAATTGCACCGGCTATAATTTCTCTTTGTTTCGTGCAGGATGTCGCGCGATGTCCTTAGTCATTTCCGGTAATTCGCAATTGTTTTTTTTTTGGAGTTGGTTCCGTGGGTAAATTAAAAAAGAGTAATTTTGACTTGCGACAGGGGTTTGCTTTATTGGTCAACGGGGGTAAAAAACTTCGGACTTATATCATGGGGATGAAACGGAAACAAAAGCTTGAAATATTTTTATTATCGAGGAAGGGTTGATTCTACTGTACCTTTTTTTGTTTCCCTCCATTGTGTTGGTTTTTAGTGAAAGTTAATGTTCAAGGAAAGTGTCCTTTCCTCAATATACAGAGTGGGCCACAGAAAACAGTCCACCCCGATCCTTAGATTTTAAGGAAATTACGAAACATTTTTGTTCTAAGGGGGACACATTTTTACGATACAGGCACTTATTTTTAAATAGGGAATATACCGTGTGCGGCACGTCATTAGAAATGCATTTAGATGGACTATTCAGTCATAATGATTTTTTTTTTATTATAAAAATATTATTTAATTTAAAGTACAACACTTCTTAAAAATGAAACTCAACGCCTATGGTTTGCTAATGTGTCATTTTTTCTGTCACATCAAAAGTATATTAAAACAAATATTGCAATATGATAATTTATTTTAAACGAAAATTAACTAAATTGGAATAATATTGAATTAATGTTGAAAATGATGTCCATCGACTTACATCCAATATTGTAGAGTCGCCGTTCGAAATTACGTCGTGGTCTTGGTTCTTTCCCGTCCATGTCTTTTCTTATCCAATATTTCCCATCTTACTTTCTTACCTTCTGTCAGTAGGTATTCTGATATTTTTTGTATTTTTTTTCAAATATATAATATACTTTTGCGACTTAAATAACGGGGCAATTTCCTATCCACGATGGATTTTATTGTAACGAGACATCCATTGTCTCAGCGTTCGATTGGGAAATTTCACAGTTTCAAGAAAACAAGTGCAATTACTTAAATCTCTGGAGCAGAGGGGATATTATAAGGCTTTTTATGAGATGAGTTGGTTCGTAAAAGCCGTTAAATATTAATCAGTAAAGTGGGAAATTATCGATTGGTTAATAATGAAGAGAAAATGCGAAATTTTTTATTAGGTCGAGTTAAAAGTGGAAAAAGTAAGGTCAGCTTAATGAATCTAGTTAATTTCTTGACGTGGTGGATCACTTAAAAATTGCAGACGTCGACAAATTTATTAAAATTTGCGCTCCATGAAAATAACTCAATAAGAAACATTCCAAAAAGTATAAATTGATTCTCAATTTCACTGTCTATTAACTCCGCTTCGATTCGATTCAAAGGATATCTAATTATTGATTCGGTTCAATTGACCGGAGAGATAATCACGTTGTAAGTTTCTTCGGAATTTCATCTTGTTTGAACTACTCTGTGAGCTCAAAGGGTGAATGTTAACTTGTTTTTAAATTGCTTAACTTCTGATAGAAACACAAATAGAACACAATATCCTATACCATTCAAATTCCTTTTAAGGATGATAAAAACACAGCATTTAAAACTGGAAACAAAAATATTTCTATTAAAAGCCGCTTACAATTTTTAGCACGTACTATTATGCGTTTTGTGAACACAACAACAAACCGAGGAAATTAAAAGTGTTTCCAGTTTAGATCATTAGTCCGGTAATTGTTTCAGACACCCTTTTTCGTATTTGCATATATATTAAATGACAAAATTTAATTTATACCTTCTAGAACTAAGTATTTTTATTCAAAAAATGGCGAATGCGCATAACTCCTTCGCCATAATTTTAACAATTCATAGATGCGGGAGAGGCTGTAAATCTTGACCTTGAAGAACATTATTTACCATCTTTTATTAACTTTTACGGCATTGAAGCTGGAAAGTTTGTTACGGGTAGTCAAATTGCCCCTAACATACACTTCAAAAAATCTTATCGTGTTCATTTCGGAATATTTTTAGAATAAAATAAATTTTTGGTGGTTGTAGTTCAAAAATTAAATTAATTGATGTAATAATACAAATTTAGAATGAAAATCAAAAGCTTAAAATAGACTCGAATTATGAGATTTACATTTCTCATAGCTTTTAAAGAGACTTCAATGTTTGTATGTTCCATAAACTTGAAAGCTGTTAAGGAAATTTAGTTTGACCTCCTTCCCGATAATGTTTTAGCAGGAATACAAAAAATCTCAAACAGTTTTTTCATTGTGTAGTGTTAACTTTGAGGATTTACCGTTTATTAACATGGCAGAACCACTCAAGAAACTACTTTGCAGCTTTGAATGAGTTTCTGGCTAATGTAAAAGTAAAATATTCATTATATCCAAGTTTTTTTCTACTTTTCTACTTAGTTGCGCGGAAGTTGCAATAATTGCAGCTCATTTTATTTAATAACAACAAATTTTACATGTTAATCATTTACCTAAATATTTAAATATAGTCACGATCCATGGAGATTGAAGCTTCTTCGTCGACACAATATCGAACACAATGAAAAGCCGTCTGTTTCATTACAATAATAATTACTCAAGAAAGTCAGAAACAATTTTCAAAGAGGATGGATTTTAATGATTCTAAAATGATGCGCCGGCTGAACTAATCTTTCTCATAGAAAAATATTAACAAAGGACATCATTCAGAGTACACGGCATCCGACGTTAAGATCACCATAAACGTAGACTAGAGACACTGTATAATTTTCATGAATAATTAATATGAGTAGACCTTAAAAATGAAATTCCAATGTTTGTTTTCTTTTAGATTAAATTTTTCTGTCAATTTCATGAAAACTACTTCGCCTTTTATCCATAGTTTGTCTATAAATATTTTAAAATAAAATATCAGCTGCAATATTGGAGAATTTGGAAACCAATCAAAATAAATTCAAATTTTAATGTTTAATTTTATTGGCAATATACAAATTCCTTGTGATAAAATATATGGGATGCGCTATTGAAATGAAAGCAGCACCCAGCAGTATTCTAACAAAACGAACTCACCCCAAATCCATTATTTCAATTCGTAAGAACAATAGTTTAAAATGAAAAGGGTCGCTGTGTTTATTGTACATCTCTGGTATTTTCAGTTGATTTTAGATAAGGGAAAAAGGGGGTCAAGTTTTCAGAAACGGAAATGTAAAATTCACTAAAAGCAAATATAATAGAAAATTGGTATCCCCACCATTATTGATGATAATTTTCTCCTTTATGTTGATTTACGGAGTAAATGCTGACATACCGTTCTTAATCCCAATTTTGTCGTAATACATGAAAATTATTAAACCTACACTTTTACTTAATTACAGTTTTCTGTAAATATAAACCTACACATGTTACACTCGCCTTTTAATACAAAACAATAAATTTGAGTTTTTTTTTATTTATTTTAAAACACACAACATCGTTGCATTCTTTCCTGTTTCATTAAATATATTTGCTTTAATAGGCGACCGCAACATATTTCTACAATGAAAACCACAACATTTTTGCGATTTGTTAATACGAGGGTTAACATATAATTTTTTTTAAAACTACTATACTATACTATATCCAAAATTCGCTCATAAAGCCTTAAATTTTTATAAATAACAGTTCACCTATAAATATTTATGAATCCATTCTTACTAGATACTGATTTTAAAATTTATACCTCCTAAGAAATATATTCCAATTTTTTTGAACTTCATTTCAATAATTTCTATTAATATATCTATTATTTGTATATTATCTGAAGCTGAAGTCGAAGGTTATTGTTTATGAATGCTTTGTTCATCGTATAGTAGAGTTTCATTGTTTTTTCTATTCTTTTATTAATTTCTGCTTCTTGTATTCCGTGTTGATCGATTGTTATTCCCAAGTATTTGTTCTATAACTTATCCTTCAATTTCTATATTTATTTCTTCTTGTCCTTCTCCTATAACCATAACTTTTGTTTTGTTTTTATTCATAACCATCCCGTTTTCTTTCAAGATACTTTCTATATTGTGTTTCAGGTCTTCTTTAGTTTTCCGCAAAAATAACTATATCGTCAGCAAAAGCCCCTTCTGAAACTTCTACTTTGTTAAGATCCAAGTATCCTATATTGAATTTTTTGTTTTTATTCTTACATTTCTTTATTATTTCGTCCATTATAGGTTGGGCTTGAACTGCTGTGTAATTATACTGTTGCTTATTGATTCATATGACCCTCGTATCGTCAGCCGACTGCAGCATGCAGCATGATTCAAAAGTCTACGCGAGTATTTCACCGAAGAACGGCACGTTTATAGCGACCCGTTTAGCTTGAATTATAGGAGTAATGTGATATTATACAAGACCCATAACCATATCTTTATTGCCTGATCCTCTAACAGAGTGGAAAACCGTTAGTTATATTTAGTGTATACGGTCTTCCAGTCCTGCTTGTTGTTTGTTTTTTTTTCCTCTTCCGTATTTGAAAAGACTACATCAAACTAAATGTGCAAACTAAAAATTTAAGACCACGTTGGAGTTATGGTCGTATAAAAAAGAGAGTTTATCTGTGATGCTATATACATTTCTTTTTTTGTTAAAAGATGTAAAAGGAAAAAAGGATCTGAAGCTGAAGATCTTAAAATTGTCATGTGCTATTGAGTTTTTTTGAAAAGTTATTGAAAAATATTGATCTTTCTTCTTTTACTCCGTTTAAGAACGTGATGTATTTATATCGAGAATTTACGATTCACCCCGGAAAAATTGAGTAAATACAGATAGTTTACAGAAGTGATAAATATAACGACGTATTTATAACAATATTATGGACTTTGTTTATTTAATTTCGTATTCTGATAAATGAAAATACCGCTATTGTTGTGTTTAATAGAAATTAATAATTGGATATCAATAACAAATCGAAAACGCTATCAAATAAAGCGACGCCATTAATATTTCATCATCATGAATTAAATATATAATAAAGACCTGTAAAATTACGTTTAAAGTTGATTAACGATCTCTATTGACACAGTCGATTATTACCAAATCGTGTAATTGTTTTTCGACATGATATTGTGTCCCCAATAACTAGAAAACTTTCGACTGAAACTTCATACTATTACCAATCAATCTTCCGCATATAACTAACACATACTTTGTATTTTATTCCAGGTAAGCCATTTAAAATTATCGGCCATCATCAGTTTGAAATTTATTGAGAACGGGTGAGTCATAACTTTAAAAATGTAAATGTATTTAATCCAATTTTAACAATTTGTTAAGCTTTATTATCATTCCAGTCACATAAATCAAAATTATATTGCGTGATATAATTTTTTTTCAACAAAAAAGGGGTTGTAGATAATTGGAATTAACAAGGGATTAGCGAATAAGGCTTTTAAATTTATTATGTTTCCAACAGTTACTTGTATTTTTTATCCTACAAATAGGTCCCCAACACCTGTGTTTATTTCACTTTTGCAAGCAAATATTTTTAAAAAAAAGGTATCTAAAGATAATCAAAGGAACACTTTGGAAATTACCTCTATGCACCGGGTAGGAAATACGAGGATATTGGATTGCATCAGGTGTAGGTAGCTTTGAAATAAAGAGAAAACGAATGAATCCTTTTCTATTATTGCTCTTTCCAACTCAATTTAAAATATTGTTACAAGTTAATAAAGCTGAAGTTAGCTCTGCGGGTTTCGAACGTTTATAAATTTAGCGAAACTCCAAAGTTGCAACTCTGACGAATTAAAGTTGTTTTTGGATGAACAGAACCGAACCTGCTTAAAATCAACCCTAAAAAAATAATAGAGTTTTTTTAAATTTTCCAACAAAGGATATGGACAAATAGTTAAACTTGTTGCTTGATTGAAATATCGACTGGGTCACCAATATTATCAAAGCAAAACATACTCTAGAGGTTTCAAGGCTTCTAGTTATACTCTAACTATTGTCAGTGTGATGACCATAAAATAAAGCAATGTTGTCAGATATATTTTCTAAAATTGTTAGGCTCGCTACACAAATGTTCCTCTTACTTCAGTAAACTGTTAGTTCGTGATGTTATAAGAAAGCTAGTTTGGAAATATTTTTAAAAAAATACATAATGTAAATTTATTAATAAACATTAAAATAATTTATATGCACGCCATTGGGCGGCTTTTTCCTTCAAAGGGATTAAAAATATGGGTCATCACATTAACTTTGGAAGAACTATACAACTACATCATGATATACCTGCAGTTATCTAATAAGTTCCAGTATAGCAGAACTAGGGAAACTATGAACTAAAAAATCCACAGTTTTCGTAGAAATTTAGAGAAAAATCGAAAGTAATAAAAAATAATTTCTACATTTTGTTAACATTTATGGGTACCTACATATAAAACTATAATAAGTATAAAAAATTGATTAAAACAAGACAATATGAATAGTCCAAGTAGTAATACTTACAATTAGTATTGCAGAGCTTCAAAACGTGGTCACTCATCTGTAGAGTTTTAGCTACGAGATAAAAGACAAAAAGTGCACACAGAGAGAAGTGGTTAGCTTTAGGTACTTTAGTTCGGGACATAGAACAAAAAAATATTGCAATTTTTTTGTCTAATTCTGCTCAACCCTAGTCCGATCCTGAAAACTCTCTCCTATTTAGTTGCTTCCTGTCGAGAAAAACTTTTCCAATCAAACTTTTTTTATTGTAAACTTTCTTCTGGAATATATATGCACTTATACAACTACTTAGAAGATTGAGAATCTGTTTTATCGGTATATCTGTAGAGAATGTCCAGTTACCGCAAAAAAATTTGTTTCCTTTAGAAAAAAGATTAGAAAAATTTGCGTCTAATTTGAACACGAAGAATATTTAAAAGAAATTCGTAGAAGGGCTCATTTGACTATAATTATGTTTTATAAAAAATGTTTTGACTCAAATTAAAATTAGAAATATTATGCGCAGTGGATGCGGTATCTGATAAAACTGGCTGTTTTCTACAGGAAAGCAATCAGGAAATGTCACAGCATAAAATAAACGAGAGACCATTTTTCATTTCAATCAGGGACATAATCGTTGAAAAAGTTGTGGTAAAATTGTAATGAAACACGACAGGGAAAATGCGAAAGTAACAACTTGATTTCGAAATTTACCGCCGAACCGTGTGCAACTTTAACAATTATGTCGACGACAAATACTATTAAGAATCATTATTGGTTGCATGATACGAGACCGTTAAACCAGACGCCTATACGGAGAATTTTAAATTGAAAAACTTTTTAGAATAAATTTATATCGGACTCCACTGTGAGTAATTTTTAAAAAATGCTGCAGCAGCAAACAAAAATCTTCTCCCGTCTAACGAATCAGAATAATGTAATTTTTCACCCTTCTCTTATTCGCTCTTTATCGTTGTAACGAGAAAGCTACGATAGCGCCATCTCGAGAGACCGTAAGGTGGTCAAACGCAGCTCATCTGCGTTCGGGAATTAATTTAGGAAGCTCTGGAGTAACCGCTGCCGTATATTCAGGGGAAAACGTTACTTAATTAAAGCTATCATCGTAAAGAGAGTCGTTTTTGAGAATTGGCAGGATGATTGGATTCCTTGAATAAGTCCTACTACGATGTGCTTTTAGTTTTGTTTTACAGAATTTTTTGTATACATTTTTTCTTCTTTCTAATTCTTATAAGTATCCAAATCATCACAAAACAGTTGTAGTTATTTAATTAAGGAAAATTTATCCAATAATGTTGATCAAACTTTTTTTGCAGGGATTTGTTTAGGGAAATATGCAAATGTGATTTTTGCCGATACGAAACCTCCCTTTTTAATATAAACAAAGAGAAAATGGGACCTTACGATGCTGGTAATTAAAAAACTGGCAAAAAATAAAAAAATAAACGGCTCAGATAAATATTCTTCGGTGTTAGGTAAATAGTCTGGTAAAATTAGCTAAAAAAGTTTCACTTAAACATTATTATTTTTGAAAAACAATCAGTTTATTACTTTGATGATAAAGTCCAGTAAATAAAGACCGAGAAACCCCCCAACCTGTTCATCTCATTATTGTCGGACTTTTTTTTGCAATTTGTAGGTATTCACGGGTAGATTACTCTCTGAAAATATGTCCTCCGCGAAATTTGCGGAAGTGGCTGAAAAATGGCCTATAATCCCAAAAATTGAGTTTTCCGCCGATATCTCCGGAAATATGACACTTAGAAAAGTGGGGTTTTGCTAGGAATGGAGAGCAGTTTATTATCTACAAAAATGATCCCTATCATTTTTGTCAAAAGATTAACCGTTTTCGAGATAAACGGGCCCAAGCGTACCTTGGATTTCGAGCTGCTGCGCGGCGTCTCCGGGCGCACGCTCCGTGAATGTAGGCATGGGAGGGCGGGCAAATTGGCCCATAAATTTAGTAAAAATGAATCTTTTTTCATGATTCAAAGTGCATATGAAAGGAGGCACCTGTACCTGTAACATCGTGTAACTTTTTCGTTTTTTTTATTTTCCAGGAATATTGAAAAGACTGGCCAAACTTTATTTTTCCTGAATATTTGACCACCCTTATCAATCCGTTCATATTTTTTAAATTAAGCGTAGTTTTACCGAAACCTTTTGGATAATGGAACTTTGATAGATGGTGAATGTATTCCGAAAAAATGAATAAATAATTTTTGTGTCCTTTTATAAACAACATGTTTTTTTTTGGGACATTTTTTTTGATTTCCGGAGTTTTCTGAATATTCGCGGGTCTACCGCAAATTGATAAACAATGATTGACAATATCGTTCTTTAATGCACACCATTGGAGAGCTGAAAATGTCCTCTTTTCGATGGTTTTTAAAATTTTTGGCTAAGTTTTTTATTTTTCCGGAAAAATTTTGCAAGAAATATTGATCCAAGGACAAATATTATGGGGACCATTTTTGTAGGTAATGAACTGTACTTCATTTCCAGCAAAACCCCACTTCTCTAAGTAGCATATTTCGGGAGATATCGGCCAGCAACTGAATTTTCGGGATCATGGGCCATTTTCCAGCCCCTTCCGCAAATCCATATTTTCAGAGAGTAATCTACCCGTGAATACCTACAAGTTGCAAAAAAAAGTCTGACAATAATGAGATGAACAGGCTGGTGCCTTTATTTACTGAACTAATACAGAATTTAAGAATTTTCATTGTTTTTTCCACTTATTCTTTTAAAACCGCCTTTTCTTTATCGATATAGTTCGACCGTACTAGAAACACCCGCATTGGCATCCCGATATCGGACTACATCACCCCAAACTGGTAAAATAAAGAGATAATCGCACTCTTCGAACATTCCCATATCTCCCACTAGAGCACGTTAGTGTCGCATATGCTTCATTGACCCTCTGTAAAAGTTTTACCGTTCCTCTAGGTGCAACTTTGCTAATGACCAGTTTTCCGAGGCGTATATAGTTGTGAAAGAGTATAAAAAGATCGTAATTCACAGATTAACGACAAAACTTTAAGGTTAGGTTAGACTACTTCAATTAATTTGATGAGATCTTGTTTTGTTTTTCTATTAGTACCGTAGTTTTAGGTAAATTAATTAAAGCGAAGTGTCTTTGAGATGAATTAAATTATGTTTTTATTTAAACAAACAGAATACAGAATACCTACCTGTGGGGTCACTTAAAAAATATCGTTTATAAAACAAAACCTGCCAATATTCAAGAATTAAATGATAGGATTACCACAAAGATAAGAAGAATTAAACAGTATTGAAGTAACAGGACATCTGTTTTATTGGCTTTTACTGAATATTTTTTTAAATCTCTAAATTTCCTACTACTCAAATGTGGACATACCTCTATCATAAAAGAAACATTTCTCTACAGTTACTGCATAACAGTAGACCTTGTTATGATATTCATATTAGTAAGTATATAAATCATTAAATATTATCCAAATTAAACTAGTTTATTCAATAATAATGTAATCAAACATTAAGTATTTCTCAACGATATCAAAAGGCAAAAATATACAGGGTAAAGTTCATTATTATTCCGAAAAAAGGAAAGATCTGATACCACCATAATATCGAACTTGTACACCAAAATCTATAAGAATCGTTCCGTTTCCGAGATAATTGATGCTTAACACTCTCTATATAATCCAGATAACTACCGAAACGTCTCAATATAGTGATGCTAACGCTTGGGTTAATAGAAACTGGGGAAAATCTGTTTAATAACCTTTGTAAATTTCCTACAACTTCCAAAACTAACCAAAACTTACACTATGTTTATCCTCTATACCGACCGATTAACGTTAGTTTTGGTTATGGACATTAACTTAGGAATATCCTTTGTTGTTTACTTAAGCGGCTTATAAATGGACGAATTTCAGATATGTATAAATTGTATTCGCTGTCGGAATGTCTTTTGGTACCATCGGATGTAACCGCCATGGGAATTCATTGTATTCCCAGTAAAAATGACTTTTCGTTTGAAAATGCAATTTGCAGAACACGAAAATCCTTATACCTTCTAAAGTGTAATCATAGTTTATGCAAAAAGCTTCTTGCAATTTACTCAATTTTGTATTGAACAAATTTTTTCCCCTCGACTTATAATAAAATGTCCAGAATGGTATTTTTAGTGAGAATAAAAGCCTGGCCTGTTTTGAAACAACATAAACTATTTTATTAATTAATCCAACTTATCTCGATCCTTCTTACTTAATTCTTGTTGGGTTAATCCATTTTACAAAATCTAATAATTAACTTAAAACTCCACAGACTCGGTTTCCTTCGTTTATTTTCTGTTTTTATATGAAAGCGAGAGAAACTTTTATATAAATTCTGTATAATATCTACATCAAACTTACAATACGAACTAAAAAAAATGTTCTTATTTTCTCCCTATACCTTCCTATATTCAAATTAATTTACGGAAAATATCCAAAATTAGTTTCTTTTCATACAAGTATCTAGTTGGGTTTCAAAAATTCCTTTCCTGCTCTTCCACCAATGTCAGTAATGTCAATAAATATAAAATTAATACTAATCAAACAATAAATAAAGGGGGGATATGAATGAGCAGATAGGTATTCTCCATTTTTCAATTTTTCATTGTTGGATTGTAATTTAAGTATTTATACAGTGTGACCCATTTTGTTTGGAAGCACCCCTATAAAATCCGCATTTTTCAACCGATTTTGATTTAGTCTTTTTTGTTAGATTCAGTATTAAAAACAGAATTTGAGCACAAATTTTCATACCATAATAGCTATTTTCAAGGCCCTCTACGTTAATTTTTCTTTGCCAAAAAAGACGAAAGTATATTAGGCATTTTTTTTTCTCAAATATGACTACACCACTGGATTCAGAATCATCACAAATGTAAACTATCAAAATTTTATAAAAAAAGTATTATTAACAACAAAGTTATCACTAGATGAATTTGGAAAAAGTTGTTTTTTAATTAATTTTTTACTAAGAATGTAGACACATTTTAAAAATGGCAACATGGTAAACAAAAACTAGGACTCAAACATATTGCACTATAAAAATTCGAAGCCGATACCTTAACCCGTTCTGGAGTTATAGCTTCTGAGAGTAATGTAAAATTGTGCTGATGTGACGAAAATACAAATTAACACCAAATAATACATTTTGATTATTAAACTACTTAATAATAACTGAATTCTACATTTTTGTAGCCTCGACTAGACCTCCGTTAATTTCCACACATTTCTCGTATCGTTTGCGACTATGTCTTAGCGCTTTTTTTATTTCATGTGGCGTTATTCCAGCACACGCCTGTCGTATTCTGTCACACAGTTCTGCTCTATTCCTTGGACGTGTCTTATACACTTTTTGTGTCAAAAGCCCCCACAGATAAAAATCCAATATAGTAAAATCGGGCGATCTAGGAGGCCATTCGATTAACTCGCTACCGCGACCTATCCAACCATTTGGAAATTTTTCGTTAAGCCACTGCCTGACAATCCTAGAATAGTGTACAGAACAACCATCTTACTGAAATATCAAATTTCTTCTTTCTGCTAGTGGCAGTTCGTCAATCACTGCGGATAACTCACCTTCCAAGAGTTCCATGAAGTTATTTAGTTTTTGTTTACCATGTTGCCATTTTTAAAATGTGTCTACATTCTTAGTAAAAAATTAATTAAAAAACAACTTTTTCCAAATTCATGTAGTGATAACTTTGTTGTTAATAAAACTTTTTTTATAAAATTTTGATAGTTTACATCTGTGATGATTCTGAATCCAGTGGTGTAGTCATATTTGAGAAAAAAAAATGCCTAATATACTTTCGTCTTTTTTGGCAAAGAAAAATTAACGTAGAGGGCCTTGAAAATAGCTATTATGGTATGAAAATTTGTGCCCAAATACTGTTTTGGATACTGAATCTAACAAAAAAGACTAAATCAAAATCGGTTGAAAAATGCGGATTTTATAGGGGTGCTTCCAAACAAAATGGGTCACACTGCATATCTACAAAAAGTGTTTAATGTTTTAAATCATATAGTATGTTAATATGACACATCCTAGGTTACTTATACCAATTTCTATAATTTAATTATTATTTTTAAGATATTTAAAAAAATCATCTTTGTCACTGAGAAAATTTCTCTCTGTATATCTGTAGAGATCGGTATAATACGCTTTGTAATAGTGTGATATCCTATTCCAGTTTGGAATGCACCTAGTGAAACGGGTACATCGAATTACAGTAATTAATTGAAACTAAAATTGATTAATTAACTGGAAATTCGACTTACTAGCTATGCGCAGTACCTAGTACAGTTAAATGGTATATTGAGGTAGTATGTCCTAAACTCGATTCGAATCGTTCTGTAATTTACACGTAAACGAAATAATTTTAACTTTGAACACATTCAGGATATTTTTCAAGTAGGTAAGCATTTTTCTCTAAAGTCCTCGTTAGCAAGATGGATTCAAAGTTTTTGTAGAGACTTTTTATACATGAAAAAACAATGGAATGACATTTCCACCGATTTTTCATCCGAACTTCTTATTCTATTCGTCTGTGATGACCTGACGTATTGATTTGTAGTGGGTAGAAATGGAAAACTATCTCGATGGACGCGATTTAAATGTGGATTTTGAACAAAATGACACAATTTTATAAAAATTGCTGTCTGAAAACCTCTTTATGAGATGATAATTAATTTCAGATTCTATAAATCATCAAACAAAATGTGTATGTATGAAATATAAGTAATTAATATATTCGATGTTAATTAAATTGTGTTGACATTTAATTAAATAAATAATATTTTACACATATTAAACAACTATCTTGAGGTATTTGTGTTCAGATGTATAATAAAAAAAATTTTGTCAGATACCACAATGATGGAATCAAATACCTTCCCGAATTTCAATAATTCATCAACAGGAATAATGCGATATTAATTTCCTTTCTATTCCCAGATAGGACTTTCTGTGCAAATTTCCCTTTCAATCGGAATTGATAAGCTATCGTTAAAGTTGCGGTTGAACGGCTGGCTTCAGCGGCATATTGATCGTCGTTTTCAGTGACAGGACGTTTGGAAAACCTAAAAATTCCTACAATGCTTACAAACATATACCATCGCATTGTTTATATATCTTGTCACTGGTTTTTTCAACCCTTGGGATTATTTAAGTGCTTGGAAATAAGGAAAAAGGTTTTTGTACACCTGAATTTTTAGTACCTAGTCTTAGACATATACAGGAGAAGGCTCAGGATGTGGAGTTTACTCAAGAGCACTAAGCCTAAAGATGAAGTGGGGAATGGGAAACAATACCAGCGTAGTTCAAACAGAACTGGCTGGTATCTCAATTGCCACAAAAGAACTAACCAGAAGAGGAATTTCTGGCAAAAACATAATAATCTGCACTGATAGTAGACAAGCCCTATTAGCCTTAAACAGACAACGTGTTATATCGAGGCTAGTACTAGAGTGCCACCAAGATTTAGCTGACGCCTCGGCAGATAACAATATTATCCTGAGGTGGGTTAAAGGGCACGACAGGAGTAAAGGAAATCGCATTGCTGATTCTTTAGCCAGGGAAGCCGCTGGACTAAAAATTCTAGGACCCAGTGACACCTACGGCCTAACGACTTCGACAATTGCGGAACTAGCCAAACGCTACACCCATACTCAATCCCTTAAGAGATGGGATGGAATCAAAGGATGTAGTCTTGCCAGGATCACCCTGGGCGACCCTGGGAAGCTGGAGCCGAAGAAATATTTGGCGATGACCAGGAGAAACCTACGTTTAACAGTAGGATTTCTGACTGGTCACTGTCAACTAGGGAAACACCTCCATACTATGGGGCTAGTGGACACACCTCTATGCAGGATGTGTGAACAGGAAGATGAAACTGTCAGGCATGTCTTATGCGAGTGTCCGGAGTTATCGTCAATAAGAGAGTGTGTGTTCGGTGAGTCTTGGCCTACACCTGCCGATATAAAGGAGATGTCTCCTAGTGACCTGTCCACCTTCCTGAGAAGGACAGGATGGACAATGACCTAGGAAGACAACTCCTCGGGAGGATGTACAATGGGTCACATGTGGCCTAAGTGCTGTGAGCCTACACTCACCCTCCCTACTCTACAGATACAGATACATATACAGGATGCTTCAAAAAAAAGGTGGTCTCGTTGTTAGGATAAGTAGAACTTGAAAAATAAGTGCGGTTTGTAAATCCTTTGAATTTGTTTTGAACCTCATAGAGGGCGTTCGTTACTTGTATATGAAACAAATTTGATGTTACAAAGACGTACAAAACAGTCACTTGTCAACTTAAGTAGATAAATTGAAAAACAAATTAATTCGAGATCATAACATGTTCAAAAAGTTTTTTATATCGATACAATTTCAGATCTTGACTTTTATCAAGACGATTGAATATTTTTTTTAAAATGTATTGGTTTGTTTTCACATTTATTATTCTGTCAAATAAAAAAAACCAGATACTTAACCCCTATTAATATATCACTGTTGCAAGCCTCTGATTTTTCTCCTGAAATCCTACTATTAGAAGTTCGTTCTTTCCGTTGCCCGTAATTCATGGTTTTTTTTACGGGTGTACGATAAATTGTCTGCAATTGTTCGCAATATCAGGAATCTTTCGAAGGAATTAGCCATTTTCACGTATTTTTCACATTGAAAATAAAAAAAGCGAAAAATTCCTTAGAAAAGAAGAAGCAAACTGCAATAAATTTACCAGTACCTGTTGTGAAAATGGATTTATCGCCATCATTATCAAATAAAACCAGTACCTTATCAAAGAAATTTCCATAACAGATACATAACATTTCACAAATTATAAGATTTGCATCAACATGGCCTATACTAGTGCATACAAAATCGCTAAAAAATTTGCTAGATTCACATAACCAGTGAAAGTTTCATTTATTTTCAATGAAAAACAAGAAAATATTGAAAAACGCTTATAAATATTTTTGAAAATTTGGTGGCAGCGCACTTCTATAAGTGTCCATCTCGTATTTCTGTAATAGTCATTCCAGTTCAGTGATACTCTAGCCTCGTTTGCATAGCATTTAAATCGGCTTTATCGTCTACAGTCTACACGATCCGGACTTCAGGTGAACATGTCCTAATGGAAAATAACAATGTTACAAAAAGTTACAGAATGATCGAGTCGATAGGTTTGTTAAGAACGCGAATTGAATTTCAATATTCTAGAATATCAATGATTTGCTGGTACTACGTGCATTCAAACTATTTAATACTTCAATATTCAATATTTCGCCTCGGTGTGCGTATAATTCATTTAAACTAGAGTTATTTTTATTTCTACTAAATAAAACTGGACAAAGCCGATGATATATTTCATGGTTTTAGTTTCTCAAATTCAATTTTTGTTATTGTAAAAGGTACAGTCTAGAATTTGAAGCCGTCACTTTAAATCGAATCTCGCGTTACTTGTCAATTACGATGTCATAACGAGAATGTTCTAGACGATAATTTATAAGAGATATGCTACGAAGTATCTGATGTAATAAGGGGAGAAACCAAAAAGGGTACATCTCTAGAACTGATCTCAAATAATGATTTTTAGTTAAAAATACTTTAAATTTAACAAATTTCACTGGTCTATTAGGGTTTTCGAACGTTTAACGGATAGTTACCGAAGCTCTTATCACATATGTCACCTGTCAATAGAAGACAACGACGAAGCGACCATTTTTCATCGGCTACAAATATTTTTTCACCTTTTACATTTTTCACGGCGTCATTATCGAATATTTGTCAACCTCAATCAGGGAAAGAATGATGGATTGTTTTGCTGACGAGTCCAACTTTTATTTTATGATTAGGAAAATTTACTTAATCGGGCTGTCTGTTTCGATAGGATAAGTGGTGTGGCATGGAAACGACACAAAAGGATGGAAGAGATTTGTGTATGTGATCGATATCTGAATAATACTTTTTAATAAAAGAGAAAAAAATTGATATAGGTCGTAAAAGAGTTCAAAAATTGTAACTTATTTTAAGTCATGTACTCCCATTTTTTGTTATCCTGTCATTTTATTTATTCTTCATCAACTGTCAAATCTGCTAATATATATTTATTACATATACTGCATATATAATAGGATTAAAAACTTTTCCCAGTCTGTAAATGATCAAAAATTTCCCATTCACTTCTCATCTCCTATTTAACCACGTGATGGATGTAAAAATGTTCAGCGTTATTCATCTTCATTAATAGACAGGATATACAAGTTTTAAAAGAATGCGTGGATTGAAATACAGTTTTTGTTACAAAGGGTAACACGCGAGGTGGAGTTTGCCATTTTTTTTTTTATAAAGCTGCGAATAGAGAGAGATATTTCGGTTTTTATAAAACCACGGAGAGTTGATTGAAATGGAAAGTTCAAACACTTTTTTTTGCATTCACTTACAGTCCGGAAAATTATGAATTTGAAATATTAATTATACCCAATCTGTATCTGTATATATTCTAATTCTTCCTAATAAATTATAATGGATCAAGTTTATAAATCTACTACCACTTTTAGAAGCAACACTAATCGAAGGCAAGTCACATATAAGTAATTTGAATTTCTTGTATTTGTTCTACGCATATATATATAGAGATCCCCTTTAGAACAGAACTGAGGGAACAATAATGAAGTAAATTATTGCCAGCTTTAAACCCCAATTTATCCAGATACATTGTTCGAACGTCAAAGTACATCTACAAATTCAACCCTCCGGGCCATTTACTTAACGCCATTGACATACCTGCGTCGGCGTGTGTAGGTGTATATGATGAATAGGAAGGTATGTTTAAACAAAATTCATTTGATTTTTATAACATTAATAATCAGTATCGTTTTACAATTATTTTCCTCAAGTAAAGATTCATGCTTATAATAATAATTCCACAGTGATTTACTGACATAGTTGGTGTAAAGAATGTGACACAATTTCTCAGAAGGATGCCTTCCAATGGATTTTTTTTTTCAAATGATTGAAAAACTCTAATTTTTTCACCTTTCTTCAATTGTATTCCATGGAATTTTATTAAAAACTACGTATGAAAATGAGATTTTCAATTAGTGTCATTAATCGGTAAGAAACTATCTGTGTAATGTCAAGAGCACCCTATATAACGTACGTGAAGGCATTTCAAGTAGACTCGAGTATTCGCAACCTCGAAATCGCGTTTCTCTTATTGTTCCCTTACGGTTTCTATTTACCCTCCTGTCCCTATCCTTATCCCTGTTGTTACTTTCACTCTTTGTTATGTAAAAGGGGAACACCGAACATATTCGCTTTATATTAGCTAGATATTGGAATGACGCTGGGTCAATTGTACCTACTCGAAAAATTATTTTTTTATTTGCCATAAAAATAGTTATGTGTTTGTTCGGGTACTTGAAAATTTGCAGTTTGTAAAACCCTTGGGAAGCTGAAACAATAATAAACAGGAAATAAATAAAAACTTGTCTCCATTATTTGATGAAAATAATAATAAAAATTATTTTTTTTTACATTGAGACCACAAAATTGATCGTAAAGTCTGTTCATACTAAAACACACAATGAAACGCTAACATATTTTGTTACCATACAAATTTACCTATTTCAAAAATTTATTTACCAAAACATTATATTTTCATCTTTAAGTGTTGTGTAGTTGGTGTTTTCCTTTATCAAAGACCCCTCTATGATGAATAAAATAACTAGCAATTCTATCATCTCATCTATCACGCCTTTTTCAAATCCAATTATCAAATACATGACACGTCCGTCAAACGTCACCGTTTCTATTTACTGTCTAATTAAAAAGTTACCAAAAAGGGGACGGATCACAGACTGACTTCCCTAAACGTATTCCCTATAGTATTCGCCGTCATTGGTATACTTGAAACAAGTTAGCATTTATTTGTTTGTTTTATGCCTCTGTGGGCTTGTCTAGTGGTGTTGATCATTGAGGTTTTGTTAAAGGACCACCGGTTAATGTAGGGTAAATTATTCGAGAATGCAGGTGAAATTTAAAGGACAATTTAATTCTTGTATAAAAAAATCGCATATGCCACAGTGCAATTGTCACTTTGACAGCGGCAAAAGTTAGCTTTTACTTTTACAGCGACAAATACACTAGTAGCTTTTTCACTTATTCATTTGTTCATCAATTATCGCGGTGTTGGTTACCAGAATAAATAGTTTGGCATGTTTGTCAACAACTTATTGAATTTTCAAGAACTAACAATGAGTCGATTCGGTGTGTCTACGAACGCCGAAATTAGTCAAATTGTTAATAGGTACCTGTGTGCCTACTAATACAATTGCGACGCAATCATCAATCTGGCGACAATTTTCTACGTTTTGCGATGCAAAAAGATACACATTTGAGCCAGATACTTCCATCGAGAAATTGAATGTAATATTGCAAGATTTGGCATTTAATATGCGAAAAAGTAACGGAGAAGACTACAAAGAAGCGGTAGTTGAAACAATTTGGAACACCACCGCTAAAATGCTACAAAGTATATATTATAACGAATTTAATATTGTATTCAACCCTTTCACCGATGTTCAGTTTAATTCATCACGAGCTGCACGTAATGCTAAACGTACAATCCTACAAGCACAACCCGAAAAGAGAAAATGTAGTGCATCAGCTCTTAATAAATCTGAAGTATTTGCAATGGCCAGATTATATAACGAAAATGAACCGGAAGGACTTCAAAAGAAATTATATCACATTTTGGCGTTTGAACTAGCTTGTCGCGGAGGAGAAGCAGCTTACTGCAAAACCACTTATTTCGTATCTGAAATTGAAAATGATGGAAAAGAAACTGGACGTATCGAGTATAATCCTCTATTTTCGAAAACGAGACAAGGCGGCAACAATAAATTATGTGACAGCAAATGGATCACGCCTAATATTTTCGACGAAGATATTTGCCCAATACGTTTATTCAAAAAGTTAATGGAAAAACTAAACACTTTTATAACTTCGGACAGAGTATTTCTTACACCAAATCCCTTTTGGAAAAAGAAAAATTCTAAAGGTTGGTACAAGAATTTGCCGATTGGAATTAATTAAATTTCCAAATGGACTAAACGCTCAGCACAACGCATTGGTTTAGATGTCAAACGTGTCAAAATTACAAATCACTCAAATCGAGCGGCAGCAGTTAGCGAATTAAGTAAAAGCGGAATTGAAGAACAAGCTCTAATAAAAATAACAGGACACAGCAATTCATCATCAATAAAACCATACTTACAAGTTGACAAAGAGTATCATTCAAGCATTATTCAATCAATTCGTTTGGAAAATGAAAAAACTTCAACATCTACTACAGAAACGATTAGCTGTGGCACCCGCAGCGATATCACTGTTCCTAGTATGAATTTCAATAACTGCGTTTTTAATAATTGTACATCAAAATAAAAATGTGTTTATTTTTAATGTTTCATAATTAAAGTTTCAATTGATATGTTTCCGAATTTCTCATTCATTAAATTGTCCTGCCGAATTACACTCGAGGTTTGTATTGATATTGGGTAAATTTGTGTTGTTCAAATTCTAAACTGTTTCCTTTAGCGATTTGACTCGAATAACTGTCAACCTAAAAACATTAAACAACTCAAATTTACCCGATAAAATACAAACCACTTGTGCAATTATAAGTGAATAAAAACTTACAATTTTTAGAGATTAAGCATAAGATAACAAACTGTTGGGATTTACGTACTGTTACCAACTTTTTGTCGAAAGAATTAACTGCTAGAAACCAATTTCACACATTTGTCGAATAAATCGGCTTACGACCGACAAATAGTGGAACTGTTAGAATTCCGCATTATTCGGTATATATTATGTAGTCTTGTCGAATTCTATAAAATAAATTAAAATGAAAAATGCCACTTTTAAAAATTGTAGTTGAAATTTCACAGTAAGTTATAAAAAATATAACAAAGTATCGTTCTCTAAGTTGTGTAAGGACCATAATTTTCTTAGAAATAGCTACAAGGCTTTTAATTTAAAAAATGTAGTAGGATATCTGCTCTCGCCGTCCTACTATAAAAATAAATTAGAACATCAATTTTTCTATTTTCTCTCATAAAACTTTATCAAAAGTTGTTACAAACTACATAAAGCACAAAGTAATAGTGCATAAAGATGTTTCTTAATAACTGCCCGTAAAATAAAATACGGGGTAGATATGATTTAAAATGTTTTTTCCAAGCAAAAATAAGAATTTAACCGTACTATAAATCCGCCTACTAGGCAAACTCGAGCGGCGTGACGGACGCGCCACGGCACTAGCGATCTCTGCACCGCTGCGGCCGCTCTGGTGTCATTACAATCGCATGTAGATTTTGGATCAGAGTAGGCTTGAGCTGAGTGCATTTCGATGTTTCACCTCCAGAGTCAGCTACTCTCTCCTCAATCGTATCGCGCTATAATTCATCTTTATTATGGAACAGCCGTTAGTTTTCATTCATTTATAGCTGCGAAGTTTGCTCTATGTGTGTACAGCACAGAACGTGAGATAAATTCGAAATATGTTTCATATATACGAGTAGTATCTCTAAAATTGGCGTGGGGCTTTAAAAATATATCTCCTCGTTAAGTTCTTTCATGTCATCAACACTCTCTGTCGTCTACATTTTATCCATAACCTGTATACTCGAGATGTGAGACGATCGAGATATTTTTCATTAAAAATTCCTTCAGATGCATTAGATTTTTTCCTTACTTTTGTCTATTATGGAAATTTTTCATCCAAAGTACGTATATTTGTAGGAATTAATTTGAAAAGTATAATACAGTTAAACATAAGGGATACAAAATCTCATTAACCCACATTATATTTTTAAAATATCTTCAAAGATTGGGAAGAGTATATTTTTTGATGTGGTGCAAGCCTTTGACGAAGTTGGATAGGGAGAGATATTAAAAATAATAGTAGGTATGTAAAGATTTTAACATTTTTTCGTGTAAGTACGCTTACAAAATTCTCACCTGGCCTACATTATACGGTTATTCAAATTACGTGTGGACGTGTTAGGGAAAACAAACGAAATTGATATATACAGCGCTCGTTGGCCGTCAGACAGCAGATGATATTGTAAACTAGGTAAAATAAACGGGATTTTCAGTCGTCCGGCTAGGACAAATTTGTAATCAGATAATACTCCATAAAACTTTCTATGACAGTATGTTACAAACGAACATATAGGTATCTATACAGAGTGAATTGAGTCGAAAAAAGATGGGAAATTGATGCTTTTAATGTGATTGAATAAAAAATCTGTTTTATATTTTCACGCTACAAAAAATATTGATTTATCAAAATTTCAACTACCTACACATAAAACTTCCTACATTTACAGTATTCGGTGAATATTTCTTCCATATTTATATAGAAAGGTACAAGCGTATAAGGTTAATCCCTTACAACTCGCCGATAGCTTTTCCGAGTGAAAGAATGCTTGGTAAATTAGATTGAACATCTGTGTGAGTTGTCTTCAGACGAAACTCAATTGTATACCTTAGGTGTACTGGTGAATGGAAAAAATAAATAAAACTAGAATTTGTTTTTCGTATAAGATCTGTCGAAAAAACCTCCTTTCACCAAAATGCAATTGAAATTTGTTTTGTAACAGGTAATTTTTTTATAACGTAGAAAATTTGACTTAAATAAATAAAGTAAGTATCATCAGACAAAGAAAAAACTTCAGCTTCTAACTCTAAGGATTTATAAATTGAATGTATTCTTTGAAACGAAATTGAGTGGATAATTTTGTGTAATTCTGTCTAAATATAAAGATTAATACAATGGATTCTCTTGCTGCAATGAGTTTTCTGCAAAGGCGAATTAAATATGCAAATACCTACAATCTACAACTTCACTGGTTCTTCCATTCCTTTCTATTTTAAATAGCCTGAAACATTGCCAACTAATATAAATGACAACGCCCCTGAGAGTCCTTTCAATTAAAATCCTTTACTGCCGTTTTATCTTGTCCTTCCTATAGACTGAGGAATAACTACAAAAATATTTGACTGCTACACTTAACTTGATTGCAAAAATATTTCCAAATATTATTATAAAATCAATAAAAATTGTGATTTTTGCGATTTGGTCCCCTCCTTTAAGTTCAATATTCCCAAGAGGAAGGTGATCTGCAGTACGACATTGTAGAAGCATAGATTATGGTCCTCCTATTAATCTTGTTCTAGGCAGAGATGATTTCCACCAGTCCCATTCTCATTCTGATTGTTCAACTCGCTCTACCCAGTAAGAATTCCAGTTACACATGTCCATGTTTACCTAGGCGTCTGCTTTGAGGTTTGAAAGCCTTGGATTGCTTTCAAGCCTGAACGTGAACTCTGTAACAGAATAGAAAGGAAATTTCTTTCTATGCTAGGAACACAAAACAGTCTAACCCACAAAACAGAATAAAGGTTGGACTGTTTTGTGGGTTAGACTGTTTTGTGTTACTAACATAGAAAGAAATTTCCTTTCTACTCTGTTACAGAGTTCACGTTCTGGTTTCTTAATCTAGTAGGCTCTTGCTATGTGATCTATCTGGCAGAAGATGGTTCTAGTTGCCGGATTTGAAAAAAATTCCAGTCGAGGCTCGTTCCCTATGAACTGAAACTGACCTTCCCTGTCCATCAACTCGTTACATATGATTCAGGATTCACCCGTAAACCATCATACCATACCATTGAATATTTTATTGGTCCATCTTTGAAATTTCCTGGTCTATTGAAATAAAACGAGCCTTATCAGATCCGGGTAACACGAGCCAACCCTTGTCTAGTGCCTAGCCATAGGAATTTTAACATGGGGTGCATAGAGATGGATTATTCGAAATTATTTGGTTTGGTTTTATTACAAGAATAAATCTTCTTTCTCGCCAAGCGACGAATCGTTCCGGGTATTTCGCGTCGTGTGGTGCATTATATTTTATATTCGATTTAATAATAAAATGGAATTCGTGAAAATCAGGGAGAATGGACAATAGAAACATTCAAAGCTGACAGCGTAATTGCCGTTTTGTGTATATCATAGCGAGTCGTATTATTCATGGTACATTGCAAAGTAATACGGAATTGCGGATAATTCTATACAAACGGATTGTTTAAAAAAGAATTATTCCATACTGGTATTGTATTGGTAGATTCTAGATTTTTTTTGATTTTTGATTAACTGTGTTTTTTTAAATCGTTTTTCCAAATTCTTTTAAAGATCCTTAACCTTTGGTACACCGATAAATTTTGTCTCCTCAATTATTATGAAAAATAACTCCACCTTAGTATAATATCCTATTTTTGTTTCATTCTGTATCTGTATCTGTAGAGTAGGGAGGGTGAGTGTAGGCTCACAGCACTTAGGCCACATGTGACCCATTGTACATCCTCCCGAGGAGTTGTCTTCCTAGGTCATTGTCCATCCTGTCCTTCTCAGGAAGGTGGACAGGTCACTAGGAGACATCTCCTTTATATCGGCAGGTGTAGGCCAAGACTCACCGAACACACACTCTCTTATTGACGATAACTCCGGACACTCGCATAAGACATGCCTGACAGTTTCATCTTCCTGTTCACACATCCTGCATAGAGGTGTGTCCACTAGCCCCATAGTATGGAGGTGTTTCCCTAGTTGACAGTGACCAGTCAGAAATCCTACTGTTAAACGTAGGTTTCTCCTGGTCATCGCCAAATATTTTTTTGGCTCCAGCTTCCCAGGGTCGCCCAGGGTGATCCTGGCAAGACTGCATCCTTTGATTCCATCCCATCTCCTAAGGGATTGAGTATGGGTGTAGCGTTTGGCTAGTTCCGCAATTGTCGAAGTCATTAGGCCGTAGGTGTCACTGGGTCCTAGAATTTTTAGTCCAGCGGCTTCCCTGGCTAAAGAATCAGCAATGCGATTTCCTTTACTCCTGTCGTGTTTGTTTCATTGTGTATACACAGAAATTTATCACTATTATAGGATACAAGCATAATTGAATCATGAATATTGAATTAATTTTGGTAGTTCTGGCTATCAGCTTGTTTTATGATACCAAAAGGAATGTGCCGATGATCAAGAAAAATGAAATCGAGTCGAGCAAATAGCAGCTAGCATAATTTTAGAAGACATCAGGAGTAAAGTTTATGAGAAACAACAATATTCTCCTTCTGGCGATGCAGAGTCTGATATTCCAAAAAGTCTCAGTGTGATTTTACATCATAAGAAAGGAAATCTGGATAAGTGGAAGACCAAGTGCACGTTTTTGGCGCACTCTATAATTTCAGCCTCCAGGCCTAAATCTTACGTAAAAATGTTTAAAGAATTAAAAAGAAAACGATATTTTTTTCTTTTTTTCAACATTTGCATGGGTTGAAAATTTGGATTCAGCGTCCCAAAAAACATAATGTAAGCTTATTTCCAGAACTACCATAAATTTTGCAAGCTAAGGTCCTTACATAGTCTTTATTCCCTGGATTATCGGGCAAATGCGAGATTTTCATCTCTTTTCCCATATTTGGGTGATGGTATTATTCATATTCTCTGGAGACTTGTCTGTTCGCATATTGCTATTGCTGCGGTTGGTACCTACTGCAACGTAATTATTCCATATTTACGATCCAAAATACACAAGATGTAGTTTAATTAGTTTAGCAGCAACAAAAGTATTTCCCGTTCCAAAATTTTCTTATGGCATTTCTCCTACCCGACACTGTTAGGGGCAAAAAGACGGGCCACGACCGGACCGTATGGATATGATCTAATCAAGCAACATTAATTATTAACGATGGCATAGATCCCGTCCGATATCGTTAATAATGCAGAAGCCTTTCTCCAAATAACCGAATCGGACGCGTATATACGTAACCAGCCACCTCCGTTACTGCTACCGTCCCCGCAAATATTGGTCGAACTGATTGGACCGATTCAGAACGCACTCCGCAAATAGACATCGCATTAATCGGGCATTTCCAATTTTGTCAGACGTTACCGATAATGGAAAAGTTGAGTCATCGTCATGGCGAGTCTTTTGAATTTCATATAAAATCTAGTTTTAAATTTTATATTTTATATTGTTGGGGAAATTTTTATTTTGTCTTTTGAAAACAAAATATAAGTTTGGAGAAAACGTATTGCAGGTGCGATTATCTTTTGTGACTCGGAAAATTCGTCGAACGCGGATGTTGGGTTGTTAAGAGGAAATTTGTGGAAAAACTAAACTGAGAAATACCGTACATAAAGGAAATTGTATGGGTTTTGTTTCGATTTATTTATTTTCGAAGTAATCAAGGTCCTTGAAAATATTGTTCGGTAGACTGAGGATTTATATTTATGCTTTATCAGGAAATTTGATTCGGGATCTTCGTTTTATTGATTTTTGGATCAAAGGTCCTTATCGCTCGTTTGATGGAGAGTGCTGCCGATGTCTTTAGTGTCACTAGTCAGAAAGACGCCCTAAGGACAATGGGAAAAATGTTGTAGGGAAATTAAATACTTTTTTCTCTTCCTCAGTCTTAAATAATCAAAATCCAGCTCTTATTGTTAAATGACACCTCTCGCATTTTTACTTACCAAATAAACTAAGATATTTAATGAAATATTTTTTGTATTTCAATAACTTTCTGAGCTCCTTTTACCTCTTCCAACTATCTATACGACGTATCCATCCACTCTTAATAATTGAAAGGCTTAGGGCGTGTAAGGAGAGAAAAAATTCAATAACTTCGGCCCGTGTGGTAGATGTAGGCTAATTTAAAACCACAGATCGCAATCTACCACTAAATTGGACACATATTTCAGACCTCTCGGGATACTTATTTTCATTTCCGAACTGAAATTGATTTAGGTTCAGCTATAAACTAACGATTTCCAATCCTTTGCGACTTTATTTTTCGTAACGATAAAAAAAATACATTGTTTAGTCTCTCTCTTGTTTAATTTTAATATTGGAAGTTCAACTAAATTGAACTTTTGAACTTTTCAAAGGTTGGAATAGGAAATTCTCTTAATTGGAATCGGAATTAATTCAATGATCACGTTTTAGTTAATCCGCAAACATTTCCATAAAGTTGAAACAAATGGGATTTAATGGGAAGGAATTCGAAACCCAGAAATACAAAAATTCCATGTTCTTCCAAACTTTTAAAAATTTCTATCGTGATCTTGAACAATGCATATAATACGGTGTAGGAGGTTGATAAATAAAAACACATGAAGTTAACTCGTAAGAAATAATATAATGTCTAATAAATTCAAAATTATGTGCATATTCTAATTAATCTTATCGATTGTCGTGTAACTGCATACAGTTTATTGCAGATGCTGTTGCCTGGACAAATTTATATGTCCTGTACTGCAATGATTAACGCTCGGGCCATACATTTTGATGAAAAAACGTGGATAAATTAAGACACGAAACTTCTTTAATATTTCAAAATTTGGTGGGAGCGCACGGGATATTTTTTGCCCGATTTTTAATGATTTTCTCTAAGCTAGATTTGTTAAAATAGAAAACTGATTGAGAAAGGCTTAAATTATCAATTTCTATAGAACATCGAAAATATTTGCCATGTAGGTAGTCAGTAAAACTCAACCAAAAATAGTGAATAAATACAATTTACATTTAAAAATCTGGCGGGAGCGGAGGGATATTAACTTTTAATCGAATTCTAAACAACTAAAATTAAATCGTTTTAAGAATATATTCATTTCTGATACTAACATGATGCTAATATAAATAGCATTTCAATTAAAACATCTTCATACTCATTGCTAATTAAAGATACATAAACTGTGTTTGGTACTCGATAATCATAGCTGTTTACTCTCATATCACATTCGATATTGGTTATTCACCGGTTAAATTCAGATGTATTTACTTAACTATCGCTTCGCATTTACCTTAATTACTCAATCAGCGCATTTACAAAATAATTATTCCCCATTTTAAGAAACTATTTCGATAAATCCCTATTACTATTTCATACCCGTCGCTCTTTTTTCCGAAAAATCCAATTGTACAAAATTAAGTTCCCGTTTAAATCAAACAACACAAACCAATCCATTCGCCAGAGGTGCCTTCCAGATATAAATCCCTACTATTATCCCGATGAAAATAAATGAGTCCCTTCCTAAACCGGCCTACTTTAATTTCCTGATTAGCTTTTGGGTAGCTTACGATATTGTTATTCCGAAAAAAAAAGAAATTTTGTTGAACCGTGAGAGACCGATGACATGCAACATCCATTAAAGTTCTTATAATTTTTGTTTTCTCTCATAGAAAAGGCGACCCCAGTCCATTATTCTTCCAATTTAGGCTTATTAATGCTAATTTAATAGTATATAAGGTATCTTAATATTAATTATATTGAAACCAATAAATATCAGCTGGAAATTTTAATTCCCCAGCAAATTAAAACGCCTGACGTTTGACCAACCCTATTCCTACTGTCAATTTGTCGATTAACTTATCCTGGATTTAAATTAACTCTTTTCAAATGGGCGGCACTCTACACAAGGAACAATTAGGTTTTTATGGGTGAAATATTTGTTTAGAATCTTCAAAAATCGTGAAAACTATATTAAAACGTATGAACTGTTTTTTCGAGTTCTATATCCGTTTGTCAAAGAAATTTCGAATCAACTTTAAGTACTTAATTAGTTTGAAACGCCTTCTTTATCTGATAAAAATAGTTATCTAGAGTTACAATTTTCCTGATATTCCCTTTGGAGTTGATAAAATATACAAGTTGTTATATTACTCAACGTTGATTACCTGTTATTACGGACAAACTTATTATCGTTCCCAGTTTGTAAGAACAGGTCAGTATTACATTAAAATACAGAATATTTTTGGGAGTAGTAATACAAGAGATCTCTACTACGAGCGAATAAATTTTCAGATTTTAGCCTAAATTTTAAGTATGTGAATTTTTTAAACCAATAGTTTAGAGGGAATATGTAAAAATTTAAACGATTTACCAATTTATACTATTAATAGTATATATAAATCTCTCAATCTTTTCAGTTTATTATTTTTAATATAACTGTTCTGTATTCTTAATTATGTAAATGACAATATATCGGATTAGTCTTTAAGTTTGACAATTATTGCACCGATTTAAAATACCATAATTCGTGATGTTTATAACTCAGTGTTTCTCCGCACTACTATGTATAGAACCAGGCGGGCTGCGTGCTGTAGATAGAGTTGCATATCCTAATAGTGTTATCGTTCTGCTAAAAAATTTTAATTCGACATCCAGCGTACACGGTTTATTTCGCAGACTGTCGGTAAGCTATGCATGTGTAAAAAGTGTTGCCTATAGTTAGGAAATAATTAAAGTAAAATACTACCTACCAGTTACTAACTTTGTCATATATTCATTCTAAAAACTTACTAAACATACTTACAGCACTCTTCTTAGAGTCCTCAATTTTTGTGTTCACCTATAGTACTTGGAGAAGATGAAGACACTTTTAGAGTTTAAAACCCAGTCATGTTTTCCAATTTAGCTAAGAATTTATTATCCCATTTCTGGAATTAATCTTTTTCCTATACAATTACCCTAATTCTATCTAATTAAGTCTATAATTACCTTCATATTCAACGCCCTTTTAAACTAACAAATAAACTTGAATAGAGGGTAACAAAGACCCTGTTTTTAGTTTCGGTTCTGTACAATCCTACTCAGCTAAAAAGCCTCTAATAACATGATGACCGATGTCTACAATAAGCTACAATTTGTTGGAATATTGATGGGAGTAATAACCAACAGTTAAGTTAAACTTTACGACATAATGGTCATTTTCCTTCAAACGGAAAATAAATGGTTTTGTAGGAGAAATAATATGAAGGCCCCATCAATGGTAAGGAGAGATTTGTAACTTGTAATTTTATTTGAATTATTAAAATTAAATAGTTTTGTTTGCGATAGTTTGAACAACAGTTTACATACGGAAATTCTATTGGGACTGTATAAATATTGTAGCGCATTTTCTTTATTTAGAGTAGATAGAGCTTAAGACTGTTTTATTCATCTTATTTTACATTTCTCATGAAGCTTTTATGAGAGAGAGAAATCGATAAATATTTATGGTACAAATTTTTTCACTTTGCTTCTAATTTAAAACAACTGTATCGCAAAAACCCGAACCGTGTTAAACAATAAAAAAACAACCTTATTTATAGGAATAGTACAAAAAGAGAAGAGAGAAAATAATTCACTCTCCAATTCTCACTTTCTCTGAAAAAAAACTTCAATTCAACGTGCTCTTCTACCCTCCTACCCTACTCGCAATTCAAACATTTATTAAAGTTTGCCCTGCAGAAACCTTCAGAGATGGCTTCTACATCGAACAAACTTAATTTGTAAGGTACCGCTATTATAAATTTTGTTACTTATCGAATTTAGCGACTTCACTATTTAGGTCAAACTGTAGAAACTTATTTTATGATAATAGGTGCAATAAGTACCGAACTTTGGTATTGAAGTTCTTTCCATCGAGATCCAGAACACACTGGAATAGAAGAAAACGATACAGCAATTAAACTAGCAAAGTGATGAGTTAAAACATCTTTTTTGGGGACTGAAACTAAATTTTTTCCCTTCAATTTAAAAGACGTTTCCAATCAGATTTACCGATTCGCATTCAAAAAAATTTTTGAATTAGGTGAAGCCTTTTGTAGATGGTTGGAAATGAAGGGAGTATTTCCAAGTTCGTATAAAAAACGCCGATTGCATGGTTCCCAAGAGACACGGCACAATCGGCCGAGCGTGTAAATTTTATTGAGAAATCTCGGGTCCCATTGACCCTTAATGTTGCAGAAAAATATCGCTTACATATAAGAAGATATGTCCACTTGTCTGACCACTTAGGGGAAGGCGTGGTTTCCCACAAAAAAATGTCCGTTTGCTGAAATAAGTGGATTGTCAGTTGGAATGAAAGGGGAGGTGTATCGATGACGATTTCGGATCTTTTGTGGGATTTTTGTCGGATTTGAAATATTGCTCGGGTATTTTTCCTTATAAATAATCTTTTTAAAGGACATCTGTTTGAGAAAAAATGAGTTGACTAACGTTATGCTCAGATTTCATCTATTTATTTCAAATGGTGAATAAATTTCCGCTAATATGAAAAAAAACTAAATATAAATGAAAAATTTAGGGATGATTTCCTAGTCATATTCGAGGTATATCCATTAAACACTAGTTTCTTGATAAATTTCCATTTATATACCAAAAAATAAAAGTATTTTAATATTGGCAAAAGTTATATTTTCTGATATACCTCGTATATGACTTGAAAATTTTAACCTACGGTTGCTGCATTTTAAATTTTAGACCACGCACGTTTTTCCGCAAAATTTATAATAAAAAAGTTTCCCATATACAGTGACTTTAAGTGTACACACTGTACAAAACATTAGATAATTCGAAAAGAATGTCAACAGTTTTCTTATTTTCTTTTCTCCATTTCAGTAAAAAATCCGTAATTGAACACATATAAAAAAACCCAATTTATTGTTTTCAAATAATAAATTGAAATAATATGTGCTGCCATCTAGCAGAGAATGGATACACTACTCAACTGTAAAGCTAAACGTGATACAGTTAATTGCAGTCGCGTGAGGAAGTTTTCTGCTGAAAATCAAGTAAAGGAATCTGTATTGATTGGTCCACGAACTATTGATCAGTAGTACGGTTTTAGCTGTTCGCTAAAAGATGGCGCTAGAGGTATAGAATATGAAATTTCTGAATTTATATGGCTACGGATAAATTTTCATTCTTCTTGAGGTGATACAATTCGAAAATAAAAAAAATTGTTTTAAAATAAGTGGTTCACGATAAATTGTTTCAGAATGAATAAAAATATGCATCTTTACATCTGTATATTTATAATTCACCCAACATAAAAAGTAATTTACCCAATAAAGTTTTCTAATGAATCATTTTCTCGTTAAATTAAATATTAAAAAAGTATATTTATTTATGGGGGTAGGAATGTACATTAAAGTGGTGGTTTATTTAGCCATGGTTGTCATGTTTTTATTGTGGTTAATATCTTTATTCCATTTCTCTTTAATACAATGATTTATTAACTTTAGGGTTAAAATTATCAACTGAGACAAATTGATTATAAGTTTATATTAAGCGTTAACATCCCTATTTTTTATAATGAAACCGAAAGGGTATCGTAAACGACAAAAAATAATTTTGTACTTAGAAGCATTAATGAAGAAGTTAAAAAGATAGAAGTAAATTGTTTTTTTTTTAACCTAACCAGCAAAAAGTGATGATTATAAAAGTATTCAATCTATGAGTGCAAGATGTCTTCGTGCTTAGTACCTGTCATCAAATACAAGGGTCGGTGTATCTAAGTAATAAATATCTAGGGGATGAAATGATGTTTGGCACTTAGGTCCGACGATATGGAGTGACAGGGGTGATAATGCGGTGCATTTGAAGAGAAAGCCCGTTGATTGAAACCCTCCGAGATTAAAGGAACACGTGTTGAAGTGGAGATATATTGCATATATCGCGAATGAATCAGAAACTGTATCCAGATAAAAGTGACATGCCTAGCTTGTGTAATTAAATTTCGTTAAATTGAAAAATAATATAGACACAAGACAAATATATCTAATAAATGAATCAACCGTTTATATATCAGCTTAATTAACCAAAAGACTATTGTTATAACTTTATTATCGTACCGGATATAAATTAATCATTTACACATAAATAATGTTCACATAATTTACCTCGTAGCGTTTTGTATGTATTAATAGATCCGAAAATAATAGTTTGGTTCTCGATAACAGTTAAAGGGACTGTGGGAATTAAATATAAATTAATTGATTCATAATGAATGGACCGGTGATAATAATTTTAGGTTATGGCTCTATTTACTGTGACGGACAAATGGCACAATAAAATTTTAACTTGTATATAAATGTGTTACCTCAACCAAATATGTCACGAATTGCCATTTTTTGTAATTTTAATCTTGATGTACAAATTACTAGAGCCACAAAATGGCAGCCCATAATAGCGAAGGTGAGATTCAAACAGAAAAAAGAAATAAAGCTGTTTAGGTACAGATTTAACGGCTAAACAAGCAAATGATATTTTTTTATTGAAGTGTCTTTATCTACTGACCATTTAAGGGCATCGTTAATTTGGAGACCAAGAAATTTATTCGAATTTGTAGATTTTATTGTTTAGTTTACGAGGTTGTAAAGTTCCTATGTAAGATAAAACTATAGTTTTTCAGTGTTAAATCTAAATCTAAGTCAGAGCAGGACTTACGTAAGCAGTTCTTCTATTTCGTAAATTTATTTTTCCGATTTAACCATTTAAAATTCACGGTAGCGTGGCAATAGCCACAACTAACAATCAAACGGCAAATCTCGTGATGACAATTTTAACGTTTGCCAACGTTATTATTACATATTATATTGGTTCGGCATTGTCTAATAAAGTTCAAAATTATAATCACAAAACCATTGAAATTTATAATTGCTTTCCGATTATTCCCGAAATGATGTCTGAATTGAAAATAATGACCGATTAGAATGGCGACACGCTTGTTGCTGGTTAAATAAATATTTTCCATGTTAATTTCGTTAAATCCGTCTCGATTTACGCACATCGCGAGAGTATTAAATTGATCGAATGGTCAATTTTAATTATATCCCACCATTTCGCTACGTCATTACAAAAACGTTTTCATGATAGAATTTTTATATTATTATACCGGGTAGATATATCGAAGACGTTCAAATGGCAATGTGGAAATGAGATAATTCCAAATAATGAACTCAGAGATTACCTAAATGAAAGAAAATGACCGCAAAAAGGATCAGCAAATTAAGGCGTTATTTAATTAAGATATTTTTGACAATGACTGACAAGAATCTAAACAGGCTCTTTAGTATTAAATGTTTAATCAACCAAAAGGGAACGGAAAGAAGATTGTAGTCAAAAATACCATACAGACAGACATTATTTTAAAAATTTTCGTTTTCAAGCAAGTTTTGTTCATAGTATCAATCGTAGACGCAAATCATTTTTCTTAATTTTTGGTACTTCATAATTAAAGTTTGTATTGACATTCTAAACTTTTTACAAAATATTTTAACAAACTTTCCCTGGCTAAATCCACTTAATGTCCCCTCCGATAAAAAACCAAAAACAAATTGCATATAAATATCTGCTTTGTGCAAATTTATCCCATTTTATTGTTCCCCCCCTACCCGAACTCGTTTTATACACTACCCAAATGAAATTACGCGGTTTGAAGAATCTCTCGAATGAATGCTCCAAATCCCGACTATGAAAATGCCGCGAGAGGGCGTAAACTAAAATAATCACTTTATATTCGTTACAATTATCCTCTTCAAATTTGGGAGAACAATGGGGACGTTAATGCCATTACAGCAAAAATGAACAAAAAAAAAATTTGATTTATTGAATTTGTCAATAATCTTTTTGTCAATTAACTGAAAAAAATTACAGATAGGAGTTGGGATAATAAACTGCTACAATGATTTGTTAATGTACAACACGATTTAGGTGCTTTTTTTTTATAAAAACGGGACAGGTGAATGAAAACATTTATTTACACCCATTTCCGATATCCATTAACAATATGTCTGTGTATAGGAAATAACAGAACTAACAACAAAAAAATAAACTGTTTTACCCGTTATTTCACATGATTCATTTGAAATTTAGATTATTTCCGACATCCAACTAATTTTCCTTTTCCCCACATACTCGAAAAATCTAAATTTACATTTCTATACGACATTCTTTTTTCAGAGAGAAGACGCTTTTTTATGACTACTACAAATTACTCGTAAAGTGGATGCGAAGATGGAAGTGTAAATAAAGTCTTGTTGACAAATTGTGCGTAAAAATAATACATTTTTAAAAATACACTTGTGGAAAATTGCTATTCATCTTCTTTTTGATGACATAAATGCGATGAAATAAATAATTTCATAATCCATTTGATCATATTAATACAGACTAGAATGCCATCTTTTTGAAAGACGATTGGGAATTGTGAATTTCTGTTCAGAATATAATTAAATACTTCGTAACATCCCATCCGTCATAATTGCAACATTTCTAACGAAGACTTGGTCCAGAGTTTCACCAATTCGACCTGGTATATCATGAAAATACCCATAATAAAATCAATAGTTGAAATGTTTTTTATCTCTCACTTTTGTTGAGATATGAAATATTCGTGTCTTTTATAAAAAGAACCATTTAAGTAAGTAGCTAACTGTGTGTCAAATGAAATCAAGCGTTATGTGGCGGTAAACGTGTGCCGGCCACGTGGCAATATTCGGCAACCATCAAAACTAACAATTTATTCACGCACCCGTGAAAGTGTAGATTGTGTGTCTTCCTGGTATTTTTCCATATCGACTTCCGGTTTAACAAAACTCATTAGAACGGTATGCTTTGTACTATAGAGCACCGTGTAAAGGTGGAAGTGTCTAAGGAACAGTTTGTAGTTCAATATACATACAAAAAGTGGTTTATACACGGTTATTAATAGCCCAGTTAAATGCTGGATTTAGTTCACAGGGATTCAGTTAATAGAGTATATACATCGGGACTACAAAATTCCATTAGATATTATCCCAGTTTGATTTAGAAGTTAAAACTTACCCTTACTACGCGGAATATTCCCATAATCATCCCAGGAAAAATGATAGATATTAACTTGATTTTTAAACTAAACTAAAGTTCTCAAAATTTGTATATTCGGTTCTTTTTGAAATTAACTGCTCCCACCTCTGCTGTCCATCCACACATTTTACAAGAACCATTAGGGATAGTAAGAAGCATCCGTCATCAGGCACTTCTGGCGTTCTTCTGGTGTTGACGTCTTCGGCAGACTTTCTTAAAAACACCCAATTTCTGAGGAAATGAGGATAGGACAAAAAGATGACTATAAATTAACTCAAATCGATCTCTTTCAACTAAGTTTTTTTTCTACCGTTTTCTCTAAAGGACTCCATAGAAGTTAAATTGTTTTGATGGAGAAAAAACAGGAGGATAGAATAGTTTTTACAAAGGAAAACATGGAGTACCTGTAGGAGAGCATATATCTCTTGAAAGACAGCCCTTTTTTTGATTATTGCTGTTTAATGAGTTTCATAATTTTTTGGTAGAACAAATCTACACAAAATCATCCACTTGAAATTGAAAAAAGCATCTGAAACGAGCGCGCGACCAGCCATCTGTGATGTAACGAAACCCAGATCCAGAACTAATTAATTTGGAAAACACACAAACGCGAAGCACCAATTAATATCGTGGACGTCGACGCCGAAACTTGAACGGCGTCGCGTCGGATAGAGAGAGCGTCGGAACGTTCAGCAGCCCGAAAAGTACACAGCGTCGAGTCGAGGGCCATCGGCGATAGATTTACGACTGGGCCATTTGCATTTACTATAATGTTATTGCCTTCGTTTGCATATGAGACGAATTTTCAATCCGGATCCTTTTAGCGAGCGAGGATGTGCCTTTAGGCGGAAGGTGCTCCATAATGACCATATTCTCTCTTCACTTTTGAAAGTTTTCAGTTCATTTTTATATATTTATTTCCAAAAAAATCCTACTCATGAAATTAATAGACAAATTTACGTAAATTATTCGGTAGTCTATTTTGATAAATTATCCCAATTAACTATGGTGTATTTACGATAAAAAGACGATGACTTTTTTCCCGACATTGAAGAAAAAATGAATCCAGGAGCACCAGAAAAACTTGTAATGACGATGATCGATGTCAATAAACAATAGACATACTAAACCTAACCTCAATTGTGTCAAATCTGCTGAATTTATCCTATTGATCTGTTTTTTTGGGGGATACCTGGAAATTTCAAAAAAATACACCAAAAAATGTTTTAACCTCCCTAAAAAAACTTCTTAACCTCCCCAAAAATGCTTAAACCTCGCCAAAAAAGCATCTTAACCTCCCCAAAAAGGCTTCTTAACCTCCCCAGAAAGATTTAAACCTCCCCAAAAAGGCTTCTTAGTCTCCCCAAAAATGCTTAAATCTCCACAAAAAGGTTTAAACCTCCCAAAAAGGCTTCTTAACCTCCCCACAAATGCTTCATTGTCCCAAAAAAAGGCTTCTTAACCTGCCAATACGCAATAGACATACTAAACCTAACCTCAATTGTGTCAAATCTGTTGAATTTATCTAATTGATCTTACAATACCTTGAAGTTTTTTTTTGGTTAGGTTAAACCTTCCCAAAAAGGATTTCTTAACCTTCCCAAAAATGCTTAAACCTCCCCAAAAAAGCTTCTTAAAAAGGTTCAAACCTTAAAGAAAGAATGAATTCAGGAGCACTAGAAAAACTTGTAATAACGATGATCGATGTCAATAAACAATAAATGACACACTAAACCTAACCTCAATTGTGACAGAACTGTTGAATTTTCTAATTATTCTGACAATGCCTTGAAGTTTTGCAGACTCGTAAACTGAAAATTGCCCTGAATTGATTACAGGTGGAAATTTTCAACTTTAAGAACTCCCGAATGGGTCTAGTGCATTTCTAATTTTTTATTCTTTTGAGTGGAAAAAAGAGTTTACATAAAATTTAATGTCTTCATAAAAAAACTTTATATCTCTTCCGAAGTTGAAGAAGTATACACGCCCAGCTCGTAAAAATAGGTGGGGAAAGAAGTTTGTATAATGAAATTATGAGAATTTAAATCGTGGTATTCAGAAAAAAATGGAAAAAGACATTTTTCTTTCTATGTTTAGATAAAATTAGAGTAAATTGCTTAAAATGTTTTTGTATATCATAGGATATTTTATACCATATAGAATATACCGTTCTACATTTCATATTCTTAATAAAAAGAATAAACCACGTAAAAATGAACCTCAGGTGCCGTCACTGTATCAAATTCGCTTGATTTTAATTTTTGCCAAATTGCAAAAGCCCCATTTTCTTCATTTACGTTTACCCCACTCTATTTTGTTGATTCTTTTCTTTCGGTAGAATGATTAAAATGTAGAGATTTCTAAATTAAAAAACTTACATTTCAATTTAATCTGGTAATGGTCGAGGTGAAGCCGCCGAAATAGGTGGTGAAATTTGTTAGTTTTTTGCTTCTTTTCGTTCGATTGTTTGGTGGTGGAAAGAAAGTAGATTTTTTTCTTTCGTTTTGAGATGAAAAGGAAGTTGTTCGTGAAAAATTTGTCAGCGTCTCATTTCCATGTTTATAAGACATGAATTTGAGCGAGATTGGCTTCTTTTTGTGTAGATTTATATCGACAAATGTTTAAATCATTCCAAAATATTCGAAATATTTCAGAATAAATTAAAAATGCTCCAAATTAAACTCTAAAATGTTGTACGCTACTGAGAGTTTCTATTATTAAAGAAAACTTAATGGTTTGCGTCAGTCGCGTCATCAAAGGTAAAAAAAATTCATGAGACTAAAAAAAAAAATTATTCCCGTCGAATTACAACCCCGTGAAGGCTGTCATTTAGCATTCATTAACCGGGACGCCACCCCCGAGATAATGAGCATTAAGAACATTTTATAAATTGCTGTATGAATTATGAGTGTTTCTGTCAGAAAGTCTCGTTTCTCGCCAAAAAGCCACAAGAAAATTCATCACCGGCTGACAATTAATATTTCATTTCACGGATTCGACATTTCGAGCTTTTACTTTACTTGCTTTCCAAAAGATTTCCATGAAAACGACGGGGTTTTGTTAGAAAATCTTGCTGATTGGCGAAAAGTATATTCTATTCAACTGGATTTCGAGGTAATCACTTCTTCATTTCAATAAAACGTTCAAGAAATTCGAATCTACTTGATATGAATTTAAAAAAAAAAAGATGTTTATACAGTGTGTCCACGGATAGAGTGTCCAAAAGTAGAAACTGTTATACCTACAGATAAAAAGTTTTCACTTATTCTAAAACCCCATAAAATGAAACAATACAAATCCATTCGTTGGTGAATTCGTGGGTAATTTCTTGTTAATTTTCTAGACACCATCAGCAAATCGATGCACTGATAATCCTGAAGCGTACGCGGAAATAGGGGCAGAGCATGACCACAGATATAACTGGATGGAATCGTCGCGATACTGATAGTGTCACAACTAATTAATGAGGGGGTATAATGTTGGTAGTGTATACAGTAGATTATGCGGGTGATTATTTCATTTCGTACGGAATATTGAAATTGCACCTTGGTTGCGGGGTTGATGTACGGCCTAAACGTTTTTCGAAAGGGTCATTTCGTTTTGCGATTGTGTTTGGGTGAAACAGCGGAAAGGTTAATTATGCGCGCTTCGCGATATGGCCAATTTAGCAGGAATAATTACTTATTGATTGACAACGTTTTAGAAATATTTTGTTGAGTTTAGGCACGTGGGAGGGGTCGTTAAATTACTTCCTGGAATTTCAATGACTTTATTATTTTTTGTGGTGGTTTTATACGTGCGTGGATTGTCGAAGGAAATCAAAATATTTTTCTATTAGTCAATTTTTTTGTATCCCATTCGGTGTTATCAACTCACGCTGTGAAATATTGTAGAAATATGTTTTTAAAATTAGATTTCATACAAAACAAATGGCCTGATGATAGAATTGTCATCGTGTAATGCGTTTTAAGATAAAAGTGATACTTCATAGAGGATTTTTTTGTAAAAGTGACAAGAATTCACTACCCCGTAATCCGATATCTGTGGATTCTACGGTAATATATACGACGTCTTCTTGGGGGTAAAATTAATTTGACAATTTAATTCTTGTATAAAAAATCGCATATGCCACAGTGCAATTGTCACTTTAACAGCGGCAAAAGTTAGCTTTAACTTTTACAGCGACAAATACACTAGTGGTTTTTTCAATTATTCATTTGTTCATCAATTATCGGGGTCCGAAGTATTTGCAATGGCCAGATTATATAACGAAAATGAACCGGAAGGGCTTCAAAAGAAAGTATATCACATTTTGGCGTTTGAACTAGCTTGGCGCGGAGGAGAAGCAGCTTACTGCAAAACCACTTATTTCGTATCTGAAATTGAAAATACCTAATGGAAAAGAAACTGGACGTATCGAGTATAATCCTCTATTTTCGAAAACGAGACAAGGCGGCAACAATAAATTATGTGACAGCAAATGGATCACGCCTAATATTTTCGACGAAGATATTTGCCCAATACGTTTATTCAAAAAGTTCATGGAAAAACGAAACACTTTTATAACTTCGGACAGAGTATTTCTTACACCAAATCCCTTTTGGAAAAAGAAAAATTCTAGGACACAGCAGTTCATCATCAATAAAACCATACTTACAAGTTGACAAAGAGTATCATTCAAGCATTATTCAATCAATTCGTTTGGAGAATGAAAAAACTTCAACATCTACTACAGAAACGATTAGCTGTGGCACCCGCAGCGATATCACTGTTCCTAGCATGAATTTCAATAACTGCGTTTTTAATAATTGTACATTAAAATAAAAATGTGTTTATTTTTAATGTTTCATAAATAAAGTTTGCATTGATATGTTTCCAAATTTCTCATTCATTAAATTGTCCTGCCGAATTACACTCGAGGTTTGTATTGATATTGGGTAAATTTGTGTTGTTCAAATTCTAAACTGTTTCCTTTAGCAATTTGACTCGAATAACTGTCAACTATTAAAAACACGACACCGAAGGTGGAGTGTTTTTAGGTTTCTCCTTAAACAACCCAAATTTACCCGATAAAATACAAACCACTTGTGCAAATATAAGTGAAACTATCTAACTTTTCAACAGTGCTTTTTGTTTTTTCATAATTTTTTAAATTTTATTAAAATTTCGGGAAGTTGATTCCAAAAGCTCAAATTTGACAACATTGTACATACCACTTCGTCGGATGTTGGTCCTTTGATGTCTAAAAAGGCAATTGTGTTTGTTGTTTGAAAACAGGGTAGAGCAGATTGTTGTGTTTGAACTTAATAAAGAATTGATGAGCGCATAATTAATAACGAACAGATAGAGAAGAGAAAAGATAATAAAAAATATTGAACAGGACCATATTCCAACGTTTTTGGTATTCAATATTTAGGGATTGAAAATGGATTATTTTATAATTTAAAAAATATTTTATAATCTTTTTGTAGTAAACATGTCTAATATGCTGTAATAGACACCTATTTTATAAACCTGTAAAATAAAAATCTTGCCAGGTTGTAGTTATTTTTACTGCTGGATTGGTCCTTCAAAAGTGTCCTGCTAAAATGTTACCTCTGTATGCATAATTCATATTTAAGCTTTTGGGCGGATTTTGGATAATCTTGTCTCATCGTTTCATAGTATAATATTTCAGATTTTTGATAAAGTTCTTCCAGCACCAATTGCAAAAGCATGATCACGTGATCGACTCCCTTGTTATCCTTTTTTTCTATCTGCATATGCATAATAAAAGGAAAATATTGGCAAGGGATAGCTTTAACTTCTGCAATTAATTCTGAACACTCTTTGATTTCTTATCTCCAAAAGCTTTATTTTGCAATCTTTCCCTAGACAAAATCTCAAAATTTTTATTATTCGTGAATATTTTGTCTAAAATCTATTCATACTAATCTAAAATTTTATTTCTACTCCTATACTATAAGTTGTTAATTAAATGCCAATTTTAAGTTTCATAATGATACTCATTGTAACACTGGTTTTCATTATGAAACTGAAAAATTGATCAATATAAATTTAGAATTTTAAATAACCAAATAGGCAGACCCAATTTTTTCTGTAGAATGTTTGACAGTTTCTAAGAGATTCTTGTTTTATGACAATCTTTTGCGTTAGTCAAAAAGGTAGATATCTTCCACTTGAAATCGCTGAAAAGGCGAAAAATGTATCCAGTAGTTTATTACCTGCAAAGTAAAAAAAGGTATGTGATAAATTTTATGGTCAAATTATGGATTGGGGAAGTATCATCCTTTTCAGGAATGGTGTTTCTAGTGCACTTTGAAGAACTCTCAATCAAATTGAAATCCTTATCTCTCTGGACACATTAGGTACTCTATTTTAAAAACCCAACTTAACATTAAACATAACACCGACATTAACAAATATCCAAAATTGTTAAATTCAAATGAAATTTCTTGTTCGTAAAAAAAAAGTGTATGCAACTCTCATGTTATTACGTGATTATTGCATAATATACTAATTTCTATTGAACATTTATTCTGTTAGTACATATTGATGTACAAGTTTCAATAAACATTCGAGTCTTGATTGTATTTATGTCAGCCATTATTATGGTATCATTAAAATTGATTGAGAATCTAGTAAAACACTTTTACGTTCAATGTTTTGTCCTACAAAACTGAAAAATTATATACGTTCATTGCAGAATATTTCAATATATGTACAGTCTACTTTATAGCCGTTTGAAATACCCAAGACGAAACGAATGTTTTATTAAAAAGATAGAAATCGGTAGTAATAACTTTTCCTTTGGATTTTTGTTCGTCTGTTAGCTTTAGTAAATTCCCTGCAAGTAATACTTTGAGTTCAAACAAAGACCCTTTGAAATATAACAATATTTAAATTGTAAATATTTATAAAACTTCCTAGTAGGACTTGGAAAACTCAAAATTGTTTTAAAAATGAAAATAGAAGCTAAATTTGAAAAAAACCTAAATGAACTGATATTTTGTTAGGGCTAACTGCGTTTATAATTTCATACTGGAGCTACGCAGTATAAGACCAGTTTTATTGTAGTTTTAATTGAAAACATCAAAGACAGAAATGGTTATTCAGTTACGTGTGCAATGATATCGGATGCGAGGACTGAAGGCATGGATGATAATTTAGTCACAGGACCTGCCCTCAGGGATACCAACGTTGGCATTCCCAACCCCAATAAAGAAAATTATAAATACCATAGTCGTACGTAACGTAGTATTTAATCATGTTAGAGATGCTATTTTTCTTTTATTTGCTCTAAACATTCACCTCTATCCATCAAATCGAAATTTATTAGATCCTTCGTCTATATCCTTTAAACGAATAAATCTTAAAATATCCTATTCGGGTTCAGTACCTTGTTAAATTTGGTATTTTATAGCTGATACTAAATATTTTTATATTTACTACTAGTTTTTATAGTAAGTTAATCCCAAAATAGGTACAGTTAAAAAAAGTGTGTAAAAAAAACAAATATATTCAAGTTATTTAAAAAGAATTCTTCCTACGACACTGTATATCAACGTAATCAGTGAAATTATGCAGCATGCGTCATAATAACGTGGGTTACACTGATAAAGCCGGGCCCTCTGAAGGTTTTTTCTATTTGTATTGGGATTAGTAGTTTTAAGATAGGCTAAGGACTTAATATCATTAGGCTATGTCGTTTGTGTTGAATTTTCAGATAATCCTATTGCATATCAATATATTTAGAGAGCTGGAAACGTGAGTCATGCGGGTCCCAAGTCCCAAGTGATTAATTTTAAATTGCTCTCTTTTTTAGAGTAGGATTTTGATATGGGGAAGTGGTGAATAAGATTTGGTTTAAAAGATACGAACTTTGGTAATTTTTCCACTTTATTTATAAAAAGGCTAAATCCTATCTAGAAAATATGCCTCGTAGCATACAAGACCGGTTGTTATCCTTTGCCAAGGGAGTTTTAGTAGGCTGAACAATACTCCTGAGAGTCAAGTCAAGCATAGTTTCAGAAATCTCACCAAATACAAAGCCACAAGAATTTGATGGTGGCTCGATTATGAGAAGGATGGAGATGTCTGGAGATTTAAGAAATGTATTTATTTTATTGCTTCAATAACGTCCTTCTTATTAATTTTTTCATCCCATCAACTATATTCAATATCACCCTGTATAACAATTTTAAAATGTTGGTAATTTCTCTTTTTATATCGCAGAAATTCATAACTAGCTTTGTTGGGGATTCCCCGGAAATTAAAGTCCAACTTCTAATTGAAGACATACTTTTCCCAACCGTTCTATCTCTTGAATTTATATTTTTATAAATTCATTCAAGACAGCAAAAAGCGAGTTTGATTTTTTACCAATTGAATTTCCAAAGGAAAAAAATTCTTTTGTGCAGCGTTGTAATTAAATGATTTTTATTCGATTTGTTTCTTATCAAATGATTTAAAACAAAAATTTATAATTTCCGCTTTTCATCCACTCATACAGCTGTCACCCCCTTACAAACAAAACAATGAAAGCTCTATTTTAACAGAGAGAAAATTCTGGTCTTTTGTCAGTTGACAGCTTTTCTAGAGATTTACTCTTCCGGCTCCTCCTGATCGCAATTTGCAACGACGCCGAGCGTCGTGTCAGATTGACGTTGCACAATTAAGTCTCATTGCCCACCTGTGTCTCGAATCCTTTTGTGGTCACGCCGTTTCGCTTTTCGTTTATTGTTTTATTTTTGGAGAAAAAAGTTTAGACAAACATCCCTTAATTGACTGACGGTGGTTGATTAAAACTATATAAAGTGTTTTTTATTGTTTTATTCAGAAATAATTTATAAAAAGTTATCCATAAGTTCGAATGACCCTGTAAGAAACTTTAACTAAAAATGAAATAGTGTGCCGTTCGGCTTTTATTCTTTCCTCGCTGCGGAATTAGAACAATTACGTTATATTTCATAATGCTTTGTTGGTTTTCGAACAATACCTTTAATGTGAATATGACTGATGAAAAGATGACTGTAATTCGGAAAAGAAAGAGAGGAAGTCCAAGTCACAAGGATGATTTAAAAGATAGTCGGCAAGGACTATTTCGTGCCTTTCATTTAACCATGTTGCCGGATTTTATCGAAATGGAGACGAAATATGTAAATTAGATCACTAAAAAACCTCTAGTGTCTTCAGCATTTTTATAGAAGAACTTTCTTAAAAAAATATCAAACTATTTTCTCACAAAAAAGAAGTCCTTGGCAAAAAATCCTCGAAAAGCTTTTTCGATTTGGCAACATCTACCTCGTATCTTATACGGGCAGCGGAAGCTGAATTCAAAGCTAGCCAGCTAGAAACATTTAACGGGGCTAACTTTTTGGATATTCACTAATGGCAGAGTGGAAATATATCATGACAATCTAGAAGAAAAAAAAAGAAGTAGGTCTGAGTTGTAATGCTTTGTTGAAGGTACACGTGATAAAAACAGAAATAAATCCTATACCTACAGAAAAACTTTCGAGGTCTCGGGTTTTGATCAATTTATTGTGCACAAAACTATTTGGCAAAAAGCAAAATCATGCTAAAAATATTTCGAAACCAACAGTGTTAGCTACCAAAACGTAAATTCATTTTCACTAAATCCTTGAATCAATTCTTTGTACAAAAAATTTATCTAAAATGGAGTTTTTACTAATGAATGTCAAAATTAGGTCATAAAAGGGATTTGACATTAATGTATTTCCATAGACTGTTGCCAATATGGTAAGAATCAGTGATAGTAGACAAAACGAAAAACAATTTGGACGACAAAAAATTTATTCGCTGTTAAAAGGATTTAATCACTTATTTAAACATATTTCGTTCAAAAAATGATGGTGTCTGATTGGTTTGTTTCATGACGAGGGAAATAATCCTTAAAATGTGCTTATTCCTTACTGCTACCTTTAAAAGGCTGACAGGATCGTATTGGTAACAAAAGAATTTTTGACATGGAATTTGTTATGTTTGTAAGCAAATGCCATTGTCATATTACACGCCTTTTCTTTCATTTTAATTGAATGCTACCTTTCTTTTTCAATTAATCATTTCTCATTTGCGCTAATTTGTGTGTGTAAAACTCCACTTGCTGTGGATATTTTAAATCATACATTCTCTACCACTTTGGACAAAACTGTCCACAATTCGCTTTGATTTTACAATGGAAAATTCAAATAGAACGAGGGTTTTCAAAAGAGAGTATGCAGTAATGAAAACCACTCAGTTAAAAAGGAATGGGATTACCCATTTTGTATCAAATTCATTTTCACTGTTTAATATCGTAAGAATAGCTGTACATCTAGTTATTAGAAGGAAAAATATATAGGGTATTTCACATAATAACCGACATATTCAATTATTATATTATAAATACTTATATTTAAAAACTTACAAAGAAAATATCAAGTACAATAATTGCAACAAAGCTAGAAATTACGCTTGGGTGTAATTTTTTTTATGAGAATCATCAATAACATCACGTTTTATTGACCAGCAGTAATCAGTCATCATATTCACATTCCATCGACCTTGGTACCTTGTTTCGATAGTTTTTAGTCTTAATCAAACCTTTCTCCCTGTTCTTCACTATAATCACCAAGATTATCAGGAAAAAACTCCACATGTGGACGTAAAAAATGGAGTTTTATACTCATATTGCACCCCAATTTTTTATACTTATTTAATAAATTTGCCAGGGGGATTGTGATTTCCTAACAAATTGTTGACAACATCTTTGAACGCCAGCCAAGCTTCTAATATTCGGAGCTGCATCAATGAATTTTCCGCTCTTGGACTGCTAAACAATATTTTCTGTACGATACTATTATTGGAAAAAAATTATTTTGTCCCACAGTTACCAAAATGATAATTATTAATAAAACAACCTGTAAATACAGCACAATTTATTCGAGCCGTATCAAAAGGCGTTTTTTTTCAAGAATTTCGTCTTTATGTGACATTTTTCCTCGAATAGGGTCAAAAAGAAATCGTTTCTTCTATATAAAAAGCTTCCTCTTTGATATATGAATCTAATAACCGTTATGCATGGGCATGGGAATATATAGGTATACCTCAAATCAAGGAAGGTGTATTGTTGTCGAAGAAAAATTGGTCAGTTTTCAAGAAAATAATAAAGGTCAAGTTTTTCACAAATTCAAATTTTTTATTATTCTTTCTTTATAAAAAAGTTTATTTAAAAAATTTCAGACAATTAACAGAGAAATAAAGAAAACATCACTAAACCAAATAAAGTAAATTATCAGTGTCTCTTTATATACAGGATGTGAAGCATTAAAAAGGAGATTCCCTTCCGTGAATAAACATCAGCTGCATCTACCGAAAGTTGAGATACTTCACCAACTGCTGAAATAACAATTGGACTATGATATTTGTGTAGTCAATAGAGAGGAATCTTTCTAGCATATTTGTAATTTGAAGGTAAATAGCTTTTTTATAGGACGTTGGAAATTCTAAATTTATTCCCGTATTAGTTTTTTCATCTATTATTTAGTGTGGAAGGAAGTTAAGGTTTTCCAGTAATTGTGGATTTTAAAAAGATCAATTTACCAAGAAAACATTCAACAATACTATAAGAAGCAGGATATTTATGTTACAATAAATGGTTTAGGAGTTGTGGTCAAATATAGATGAGCCACCCTATATAATAACGGCTCCTGTATGAGAAATGAAAACGCACAGGTAGGATCTCGACAAATACAAATATCAATTCATGTTTATGTTTACACTTGACGACAACAAATTATCAGAAAAAGAAGCGTCAACGCTATCACCTGACAACCGTGACTTTCTTTGAAGTGACGCAATCCCGCTGGCAGCAAAAATGGTTTACTAAAGATGAAATAACTGTATGCATAACTTGAACCGGCTTTTTAAAACTTCTCCTATCTCTTTTTAAGAAATACATTAAACAAAAATATCCCTTGCTGTACGAAGGCGGATGACGGAAGAGTGACTTTTCAATGAAAAAGTTACTTTACTGTCAAAAAAATATTTATAGTCCAGCAATTTTTTCAAACCGTCCAAAAAATAATGTTTCGGAAGTTCCGCAAAATACGCGTTTGTCTCTGCAATCACCACTTCATTTATCCACCAAGCCATTTTGGAAACAGAAAGTAATCGGAGGGAGCCAAATCAGGTGAATATGGCGGATGAGGCGATAAATCGTATCGCAGTTCGGCTAATTTTGCAACAATAGCGTACGAATGGGCAGAAGCATTGTCGTGATGGAACAAAATTCTTTTCTTCAACAAACGCGGTCGTTTTTTCTCAAGTTTGGCATCAAAACGTGTCAGGAAATCAGCATAATATTGGCCAGTTATCGTTTTCCCTTTATCTTAATAATCAATAAAGATTACAGTTTTGGAACCCCAAAACACTTATTGGCCGAAAAAATGGTTTTTGCTTACTTGGGATAACGTTCCTCTGATGAAATCCATTGTTTCGACTGTATTTTTGTTTCTGGGGTATGATGATGTACCCAAGTTCCATTCACTTGGATTACGGGCTCTGGTCGACTTCGTGACCCTCGGAATTTTATGTTAATTTTGATTTTGTTTGATAGCTTACCTTAAATAAAGCAGATTAGAACAAAAATTTCGCTGGATCATTCAGTAATTACTTCAAAAATCACGAATTTAGTTCAAAAAATGGTTAGCCTAGTTAGGTTTCAGATTTTAACCTCCCCAAGCCTATATGGTTTCAAATTTTAACCTCCCCAAGCTTAGTTAGGTTTCAAATTTTAACCTCCCTAAGCCTATTTTTCTTGGTTAGGTTTCAGATTTTTAACCTCCCCAAGCCTATTTTTCTTGGTTAGGTTTCAGATTTAAACATCCCCAAGCCTAGTTAGGTTTCAGATTTTAACCTCCCCAAGCCTAGTTAGGTTTCAAACAAATTTTAAAAAATGCGCGCTTTGTCGACGTTTCGCAATCCAAGAATTTTTTTTCTATTAAAATGTTGTATAGCAATAGGGCTTTCTAATAAAAAAAAATCAATGCAAAATTCCGAGGGTGCGAACCTTGCCGGACCCGGATTACGTTTGAAGATATCCAAACATTCGTTTGAATTTCAGCAATAAGCCATCGCGGCACTCACCTTGCAGATACCTTTTATGGAAAATATTGCATATCCGAATCATTCCATGGGAAGGAACACATTCAGGATAATATTTACGTAAGTTTTTCTCAGTTTTCCTCGTAAAAAAATATTGTTTAATCAACACTAGAAACTATTTTTAGTTAGTTTTCTTTAAATGAGTATTGAAACTAAACAATCTGTCAGATTTATGTACAATTTTGACAGACAGACAGACAGACAGGACATCAGCGGTAGCGAAAGTGTTGCCTGAAAAGCTACTTTTCTACGGTCAATAACAAATAGCGGAAAATTAGAAAATAAAAAAGTTTTTAAGAAAAGAATATTAATCGCGTCTAAAAAACAATCGTACTCAAAAAACTTTTACATTTAAACATGTAGATTCGTTTACATAAAAAATAGATTACTCAAGTATAGGTTCAGCTCTGTAGAAGAGACAAATATTATACTTTAGTTTCTCCTCTGGTGTTTCCACTGAAAGAAAGGACAAATTGTATAAAACAATGGATGTCTGTTTCTATGAGTGAGTGTGTTAAAATAAGGGTTTTTATCTACGTGGAAAAGACACTTTTTAACTGGAAATATTTTGTTGTATAACTTGAATTTTCTGTTGAAATTTCATTTCTATGTACAAAAACAGTAAATCTAACAATATTTCAGAACAAATTTTTGATATATTTTCAAAAGAACTATAAAATGTCGTATCCTTCTACAGTAAAGCTTCCAAAATATTTTCAGGCTTTGACAACTTACCTACATTACACTAACCGATGTTGTGTCATTCGTAGAACAAATGATACATTACTTTTCCAGAATGTTCTGGATTTATCTAGAAGATGAAATAAAATGTAACGATGCGGGTTTCTTTGGTTACCTGTATCGTTCGAAACCATCCACCAACAAAAGCTTTTATAAATATTTGAAATTTCTATCGTAAACATTATAAAGAAAAGTTTGATATTTAGATGGTTGATGGAAATAGAGACTAGAAAATTAATAATTACCTTCACTACAGAACTAGATCAAGTTTTCAGTTGTCAACGTTTCGGAAATTATCATTAGTGTTATCTAATGAGCTATCTAACAGTTCGGTTAATTAAGTAAAGTGGTAGTTGCCAGATTGTTGAAATAGGATTCGATCGTGCATATTCTGGCTCTGGAATTCTGGAATTTTGAACGTTTGTAGCTAAATTAAATGAGATAAATACTGGTTTTTAAAAAAAATGTTTTATCTAATCCACATACGAAGCTTTTATATTAAAAATAAGGTACCATTAATTAAAAGCTGTTGTCTTCTGTTTTTGGAAAGCTTGGTCGAGAAGTTGATGAATCGTTGTACAATGAAAAAAAAGCAAAACAAAAGGAGGATTCGGGAAGTTTTAGGGTAGATTATCGGTATTGTGAAGGATTAAAACTTCATTTGGAAATTATTCCAGTTGTTTTTCAAGTTATTAACAATGTATTTGAATGAATGGAACTTTCTTTTGTTTTGAGGAGTGCGATGATTGTTACAATCAATTTCAGCTTTTCGAACGAACACATGCTGACAATATTGCCACTCCAATAAAAATAGTATTCGCTCTATTTGAGGTGAGACTTGGAAAACTTTTCGAGGTCTTACTTTTCTCCATTGAAAGAAAATTGACTCTTCCAGGGATACGTTGAATGTCTAAGAAAGTAAAAATTGTTATAAGAATTCCGTACTTTTATAATATTAAAGAATGTATCTTTTTATACTGCCATTTTAGAAAATGCGTTTTTTTGATCATTTTTTAACTCGGAAAGTGCGTCGTTGCCGGTCTAGATCGGAAAATTGACTTAACTGCTCGGTAAAGTGACAGAACTGCTAGCCAAAGTACCTACTTTCCCGAGCTCTTATGTCAAAATTTTCATTCAAGACAGAAAGAATTTTGGCAGGAACGTTAAATACCACAGTTGCCATGACAATACCGTAGCTGTAGATGTTTTTGACATTTGACGTTTGACGTTTTCTCACTAATCCTTTTAAGTAAAGGATTTTATTTTATTTATTCAGTTCAAATATATCATTTTTGTAGAATTTAGCACTGAACCGTTGACGCAAAAGGTGCTTCTGCATTGCACCATCACCGGCGGGTGCTGGGAGCGATTCCTCGACAAAAGGTGACTGAATACTCGAATAAACTTTTCTAATTAATCGTTGAAAAGTTCACAATCGAAGTTGTTTCACTGATGAGGGTGATATTCCGATCGAATATAGTAATTAATTGGTGTACGAGAGTACGATTCACAACAATTAGAACGGCGACGATTTTTCTCCATTTGTTAGTTTAAGTGTAAATTTCTGTACGTTCTGTTCCATTTATTCACTAATTGTCTGCGCATATCGAGTAGAAATTAGAGTTTTTTGAACTTAAAAAATTGTACAAATCAGAAAAATGTGGAAACAGATTAACAACTTCATGTCCATTTCATATATGATTCTCTACAATAAGAAACCTTCTGGTTGGTATAAAATAACATCAAAAAGAAACATTTCCTTCAGATATCTTCCTACTGCAAATTTCTATAAAATATTCATTAATTTTTTCCGCCAGTGAAACAGAAACCATCAAAAACTCCAATCATTTTCGTGTTGGTACATAAAAAACCACACCTGTCTACAAATGTAGCACGTGTATGATAAACCCATGCCTGTATCTCCTCTTCGTTTCTCCACAAAACACGCACGTCCACAAAGAAACATTAGTTTGTACATAAAAGAATTCGTTTAAGTCCTTTTTTAGTCTACTGTTATCAAGTAGCTCGTATAATGGAAAACTATTCAATCTTTTATACCTTGACAGTATCTCCACGTACATTTTCAGAAAAAAATAATGCATACTGATACAATTATTTCTTTATTAATATTTACAAAAGAAATTAGTTCTGTCTTTTTGTTGGTCTCTATGCCATAAAAAAAATATTAAAAGAGTGCTTGTATTTTAGATAAACTATAGGTACCTATAGTTGTGGCTAAAATTAATTTGTCGGCGAGATAAAGAAATCTGTAAGCAGAAGCTTTACCTTATTTTTGACTTTTCTCCAATTAAAAGTATCTGTACAAACATTTAACACTGTTTTTAAGTATCTGTTAAGCTGTTCTCCCTTTCTCTGTCCCTCTGAAAATATTAGGTTCGTTATTTTTGACAGGTATAATTGATTTATGATGATGGGCTTAAAAAATTCGAACTAGAAATAGTAGTGTAAGGCTTCTCGTTTGAAAGAAACGGGGTGGATAATTAAAAATAATGCCAAAAATAAGTGGCATTAATGTAGCGATTCCGGGGTCGCTTTCTAGTTTAATTTACAGGTCCGGGCTGATAATTTTTGTAAAAATAAAATTTTAGAAGGTTATTTACATAAAAATGTTTACAAATCAATTATCTTTGGTTTTTTCAGTAATTTAATGATTTTTTTGTTGATGGCTTCCATTGAAAGAAGAATTTTTCTCTATATATTTTTCAAGAAACTACGAGAAAATTTGTAAATTTATAGAAATAAGCTTTTTAAAATTTTATGTAGATTTTTTGGTTTTCTGTGTATCTTCTTATTTGATTCCTATGTATGTATGTATGTATGTATGTATGTATTTTGGGGTAACATTCACTGAGACCTAAAAGATCTATTGTGCCCCCTTACTTCTACTTAGTTCCTGAGGAAAGTCTCAGAGACTAGTAGCTCCATTAGTCCTATTTCCCGGAGGAATTTTAGGATATCTGCAGGCCTTAACTTAGGTAACTGTCCCTCTTCTATCCAGTAGTCTCCCAGGTACTGTGCCCTAGGATTCTGAAATACTGTGCAGTTCGCAAGTATGTGGATGGAGGTTTCTTCTTCCATTCCACAAAATCTACAATCTTCTTCCTCCACTATTTTGAGCTTTTTAAGGTGTCCATTCAGGCGACAATGTCCCGTTAGGATTCCTGTTAAAACTCTTAGTGCAGTTTTGCTTTGACTTATGCATTCATTTGATCTCAACAGGTTGTAGTCACCCAGAAGAATCTTTGATTGCCTAAGCCCTACTAGATCTTTCCAATTGTCAGATCTTCTCTTTTCTTCGGCTTTACCTATTTCTTCCAATATTATATTGGAGCTGATTCCGCAAAAGGGTTCCGGCCCCCAAAAGGGTATTTCAGTCCCCCTCTTCGCTAGTTCATCTGCTATTTCGTTTCCTTCTATTCCAGTGTGTCCTGGAATCCACAGTAAGGTGACTATATTGTTCTCGCCTAGTTCATTAAGTTTGCCTAGGCATTCCCACACCATTTTGGAACTGATTACACAAGAACTCAGCGCTTTAATGGCTGCTTGATTCCTATATGTCTATCCTATTTTTGTATCAATTATTTTCGAAATACAGAGCATTACAATTGAACATTCAAATATATTTGGAAAAACTAATAGTACTAGTTTCTCATTCCTCATTTCTTTTTAAATTTTTAGTGTTATCCTGGACAAAAATTAATAAAACAATTCATAATTATTAAGGATATTCTGAATACGACTCTGGTTATTGAAAAGGATTTAGGTCCCGTCATATTAAGATTGATTGGAATCTAAGTGAAAGCCGACGTTACCGGGATGCGATTTTTCTGAATTGATATATTTGGCTCGGGAAATCATTATCATGGACTTTGGGATGCTGTCATATGGTTATCATGATTTTTAATGTCCCCACTGGTTATAGATACATTTTTTTTGAGTCGTAATTGAATTATATTTACGGGTGAGAAATAATTTTTATCGCCATAAAAGATAATAGCCCATCAAGTTAAAATGAACACAAAAATATTAATTAACCAGAAATGAAGAAGATTCCCTGCGAAATTTTCCAAAAAAACTTTTTTCATTACCACTTAATTAAGAGTTTAAGGAGTTTCAACAACATTTCCGTACAACATTCTTCAATTAGGCTCTCCAGTCGGTAATTTATTGCCTTCTAGTAACAATTTTGCAAAAAAGTAATTCGTGATGGAAAGAAAGTTTCTCCCGCAGCGCGTTGATTTAGATTTCGCGTGAAGTGGAATTCAATTATGGAAAGATTATTATTGTTAAATTGTTGGGAGATCATTATTTTCTATAACTGGAGGAATTGGGTCACGCTCAAATCAATTCGAGCATTATGAGAACCTCCTTCTTGATATTTATTACTGGTTAAAAAGAGAAAACAGTGAATGCCAAAATAACTTCGCAAAGTTTGAAATAAACATTCAAATTTATTTGTTACAAACTTCGTCTGACTTTTCATTATTTTTTTGTATCGATTAAAAAATGGAGAAATTCATTTTAAAAGGTTTCCTTCCGGATTCAAGCATATTATTTAAATTCTAATACTGCCTTGAGATGAAAACTAATAAATTCGAAGACGAGCAACAGCTGACCTAATATTGATCATTCTTACCAAAACCCAGCTTCAATATCCAACAGGAATCTGCTAAAAATATTAATATTAATGCTATACTGTTATTTTTAGGAATATTTGTTTTCATCTAGATCTAAAAGTCACAAAAATATTAATAAATTTATTTTTCTTCCAAGCCAGTATTTTCTAATACTACCTACCCTGCATTTTTTGCGACAAGAACCCAGACAGTCATAAACATTTCAAAAATTAATTTTCAGCACACTACAATTTGTATGACAGTTAAGTCTAAGGGATTTTTATCACTACATTAATTTTAAAAAGTCTATGATATGCGTGAGACTATTCGCGAATAGAGATGGACGATATCAATCGTTATTATGGAACTTTTATAAAAATAAATAAATTAAACAATTTACTGAGAAATACCCCACGTCAAGATAACAACTAGATACTATAATTGGTCAATACTAATAATTAATTGTACTGTCTATGAGAAAAATAAAATAACTTTTAATATTAATCTGGCACACCCACCTTGATGCTTAACCCCCCAGAGACAGAAGACGTGACGCACATTTTCCAGAGAAAGGTCAAATTGGGGTTGTTGAATGTTGAAATTTCATGTATATTACAGAGTTATGGACAGGGGGAAGACATTTTTTTCCCATAGACTATTACTAAAAGGATCGTAACTTCCTTTGTTGTGAGTAATGGTTTCAACAGAAATATTATTATCGCCCATAAAATTTTCAAGAAATTGATCTCAATCATGACTGGGAGAAATAAAAACGATTTTATTAATGTTAGTTTGGACGCATTATAATTTTTTTTGTTGAAAAATGTACACTCAATCCTCCCTCGATTGTCTGGAGTTTTGAAGGAGTTGTTTCAGGATACACTCTTCAATGTTAGCTTATCCATGAATTACGCCAGGTTGAATAAGATTGTGCAGGATATGAACGTATACAGAATCAAACAATCGTAACGATGTTAAAAAGTACTTCAATCCTGAAGGTTTCGTATAAAAATAATTAGTCCGTTTCTGTAACGAATCTACAGGGGATTTTGTTTGTTAGTTCAACATTTTTATGTGCGTAAAAAGTGTTACCTTTTCTGAAACGTTGTTTTACGTGGCATTGTTTGGTTGAGCGATCGATTTTATCCAACAACTGCTATGATTGATATCATACCCTAAATTTTTTCAATTCATTTCACTTTTTGGACCCCCGGTGAGTTCACGCTTATAAAAAAAATAATGAGTCGTTTTCTACCGCCCCCTTACCCGAACGGCGTTCGTTCAATTGTCGAGAATAAAGCAACAAATCACGCGTATAATCTACATTAATTTTCACAGAGAAATTATGATGGTCGTTTTTTTTCCTCAATAGTTCTTCTGTATTAAATATTTTTTTTTAGGCGACAATCAACAATGCAATAATAAATCTGACTTCCTAACGATTTACAATAAGTATATTCAACTTCTAATAAATGTTTATCTGTCATCTAAAATGTCTTATTCCATACACTTTCTATTCTTGAGTTGTATTGTGAGAAGGTGGATAGCCGCTACTCCATAACCCACTAACGAGTAAGCAAACAAACTTTCTAGACTCAACTAACTTCAAGTGGTTTGTTAGGCATTCCCTTCTATCTACTTATCAATTCCACCGAAAATGTTAACTCCTCTGTATACGTGGATGATTCAACCTTCTACAGCCGTAATTTTTCCATATGCCATAGACTGGGATCACAAAAATATCCCAAAATATACCTAGAAAATCAGGAAATTGAAGTTGAACAGCAAGCAGAATTATAAGGTGTAGTTCTTGATAACAAACTAAATCGGAATTGGCATATCCAGTGGCAAATTACACGATACTGGAAAGTGATTAATGTTTTAAGATGTATGACTAACATCAGATGGGGCTCAGACAAAGAATATATCCCAAGAAAGGTAGTATAAGAGTTCCTTGACTGTATAAAACTCTTAAGGGAAGGTAAATGTATGTATATATTGCTATAAACAGATGCTAGAGCTGATTTAGGGGATGTTATCGATCTATTGAAATTATTATTCTTCTAACAGAATTTTTGTAAATGTTCAAATAAATTCAACTGTAGCCGACCTAGACAAATTTCTAGTCTTAAAACTCGCTCCCCTTTATTATTAACTTCTGTTTGCCTTTGACATAGACGGGGGAGTAAGGGATAAATGTTCCTTTAATTAAAATAATGACTCTGCAGTTTCATCATTATGAGAATCAACGAAGTATTTCCACTACAGGTCTAATAGAGGAAGTTTCAACGTGATTTAAATTGGTAAATATAATTAAGTGGGTTATCTAATAACATGGGAACTACCATTGAACAATGGACATTTAGGATCTGTTTAATCGAGACGACATATTTTATATTGATTATAAGTGTATCAATTTTTGTTTGGTTTATAACAAAATTAAGCTATTTTTGAAAAACTAAAATATTCCCCTGTAATTTATTTTTCAATTTATAAAAATTCTTGTATGACAGCTGACGATTTTAACGCTTTCAAATTTAAATAAAACATTTCAATATTTTAATTTAGCTAATAAAAATTCAAAGAGGAGCACTCCAATTTGGTAATATAATTATAATTCTGGTCGCAAATATTGAAATTTAAATAATTGCTGCATATATATTTAGATTTTATTACTAAATACTTGATATTCATTGAGTTTTATCCAAAAGCGTCGTGAAAAAATATTTAGACTTTATTTTATTGGTATTATCATACTTATTTCTTTATCAACATGTATTTGGTTTATACAGGAGCCTTAAATTGCAAACAGAAAGCTTTAATTACGGATGGATGAAGTGATTTTAGTGAAACATCTGATATTTCTGCCAATATGGAGTCAGTGGAATTAGTTATCTTCTACCTAACTACCAAGAGAATATGCATGATGCATTTGATAACAGGTGCTCTCAGTGAATATTATTTTGTACAATATTGAAAAATTATCAAGTTTTGACATTTTAAAGTTTTAAAAAGTGACACATAATTCAGAAAACCAACTCGATGGGAAATTTAAAACCAATTTTTCAGCGTAATAGAAATTTCATTGAAATATTGTTTGTTGTGGTGTTGTCTGAGAAGTTTCCTTTCAAAAAATGAAGTTAAACCGCCTTCGGGTGGCGGTTTCAAAGAAATGCGAATGATAAATGTTTCGTTTGTCGATTTTTTATTGTTGCAGAAGGAAAGTGATGGATTTGAAGGTTTATCTCGAAGATTGATAACAGTTTACAAACAAAAAAATACATTTATATAATTTCCCGTACTATTTATTATAAATTCCTCCCTCATGCTGACTTCATTAAATTTTTCAACAAAAAATCACACCCACTCTCCACAATAGCCATAGAAAAATCACGCAAATGATTGACACCTTAAAAAATATTATACACCAAATCCTTTTATCTCGAAATGAAGAAACCGTGCCAGAAATTTACACTGGCACAAATTAAAGGAACAAGGCACGATATATTATGTGAATCGCGAAGACAAAAGGACCCCTAGACATGCCCCGTGCCACAATAGAAACGATGCTCGAATGTTTCACGGGCCGTTGCCTTGCATTGTATAACTCCATTATAAATGAAAATCTCTAACAAATGACGACTACGACTGATCGACTGTCTCCACGGTTATGTCGATGAAATGACGTCATCTGCAGCGAAATCGGTGGGGTTGAAAAAACGAAAGTTAATGATTTGCGTTTGAAAGGGGCTGCTAATTTGGTGAACTATTTTGTTAAGCAAGGAATTTACATAAGAATTAATCTAATATTTTCTTCGTATATATTTTGATAAATGTCGACATTAATTAATGTTGATACTATTACTCGTCGTCACTAAGTTATCTTTATCCGATAATATACGTGACATCGACTAAAAAATGTAATAATTTTCATGTAAATAGGCTGTCGCGTATCTCTCAACCGACTGGTTTAGTAACTTTATCTTTTTAACGTTAGTAAACACGTCATGATCCCAGTTTTTGTGATAATGCACAAGCTGGGGGAGTATGTGCGGTCTATGTCACGCTATTATTCACCAAAAAGGTCCCTTTTTTCCACTGCCCTCTCCCAATTTCCGAAAACCATAAAAAATCTAGTCGTGTATGTCTGCCTTTGATGGAAAATATAATATATTTGGAATGGGTCGCAATATACCTTTTTGCAGTTAATTAGAATTTTATATCGACTACCTAAAATACGGTTTTTATAAGATGTATATATAACGAAATTTTCACACTTTGACTTCTAAACGACATATTAAATAGACACTTGAATTTATTTTAATATCCTCACCAAAATGATAGATACTTAGACGCGATTTTTAAAATAATTTTTCAGTGTTTTGTGTAGCGAGTCACTAAGAGTAACTCCGGCCCTGCATATTATGCAGTTTTTAACATAGAATTGTCTGTCGATATCGCCCCGTGGTGAACTTTCATAAAAACTGAAATATTTCTATTTCCTGTAATAAAAAAGTATCAAAGAATTGGAAAAAAAAATTTAAAAAAACACACTTATACATAAAAACTGTGCAATTTCAGATTCCAACTCAGTTTAAAACCCTAGAACGGGATTCAATAAAAGACCAATATGCGTAATACGGCTTTAAACAATGAGAATATTATACAAAAACTCGTCATAAAAGTGCCTAGGGCTGGTGCCAGGGTCAATATGCCAGCAAATTATTCATTGAATTTGAAATTAGACGCATTGCTGGTAAAAGTGTGCATTTTATCGCTTTTTTAGGTTAAAAAGCCGCACAGAAACAGTTGCTATTGAAAGAGCATTGGTCCAAATATAGTAAAAAAATATAGATACATATACAGGTCAGCGTAATAAGATATTTTCCCATGAGCTTCTATAGCAAGAAGTGCCTAATTAGATGAATTGATAGAATCAGTGATGTAGATTTTTTTATTCAAAAGCATTGAAATATTCTAGAACACTAAGAAAAATCAGTTTTCAGATTCATTCATGTTAGAAATGAAACACGATGGTTGGTTTCTCAACACAGACTGTTCAATTGCCATGATCATTGAAGAGAATTTATCCGGCAATCCAGCTAGTAACAACGAACCAACCCATTGGTCATCAATTTTAAAACCTGTGCCACGTAATCTCTGACTTTGACATAACTTGCCATCGAATCACAATTTTCCAAGCGTGTAGTAATCAAGGTTCTTTTCAAACCAATTCTTCTGGCAAACCCTTTGTTGTAAAAGAACGACTTTAATTTTTCCCGTAACTCGACTGTCGTCTTCGCTTCCTTAATATGAACATAAAGGGATGCGTCAATGGTCAAAATTACCTTTGCCTTTGCTTTGGCGTCATCTGCGTCCACAACTTCTGATATACATTTGGATAACCCCTCCAAAACCAGAAAATTTTCGACAGCAAACGCCCAATCATCATAGTTTTCCCGTCTTTTTAACTTTTAACTATGAAATTTCCAGCCATTGTGTTATGTTACACCAAACACTACGAAATCAACCGAACTTTTCGCGACTTTTCAAGGAAACCCAATTTGCTGGACCCCTAACCTGTTAGAAATGAAACACGATGGTTGGTTTCTCAACACAGTCGGTCCATGTAAGTCCTCGCAGAAGCAGAGAATGTGAGTAGGTGTTTCATTATACATAGAGTTCACATTTCCTCCTCATAGGTTCACTAACTTTGCCCGTTTTGTGCAGATGTTTCCTGAGGGTGCAATGTCCAGTCACCAGGTCGGTAACATTTTTCAGATTTATTCCTAGCCTTTATAAATTATCTCTCTTTTCTGACCAGCTACCCAAAACCTCACACTACAGTTCGCTATTTGTAAATATTCGAACCCTATACCTCACTGACACCTTTTCTTGCTCTCTCTGTTTCTGTTAAGCCATAAATTTTTCTAAAAAGTCCGATTTTATTTCAACAATTTTGATTTAAACACTCTGGGTCAGTATTTCTCGGAAAAAATAACCTTGGCTTATCGTTCGTTCATAACATTGAAAACGACGCCGGCCAAAATATAAAATGGCCATCCTTTTTTTTTATTTCCATCGTCAAGCCTACACTAAAACAAATTTATTTCTTCCGAATTTAGGCCAGTTTGGGTGGTACGATAATCCAGTCTAAGCCTAAAAAAATCAAAGTAGGTCGAAAAGACGTAATACAATATCCTTTAAATTATCTCAGTATGTTTATTCAAGACTTTTTCCCTTCATCAGCTTTTTTAAACATTTTTTACCGCAACATTGAAAATAATAAAGTTTGGAGTCAAAATATATGTTTTTTTTTCAATTTTATGTACTGGTCTAAATTTTTTTTCACGTCTAGTAAAAAACTACATTTGTTTTATATACCTCAAAAATCTTACCCAGGTTATTTATTGTCGAACGTCGAAAGTTCTCAGTATATACTTTTGAAAAATCGAGGATAATATTTCAAAATTTAGTGTTTAGTTTTCACTGCTTTTTAAAAAAATGGTTGTATTCGATGCAAACGACAGACGAAATTTATATCTGTAAAAGGATATCAAGCGGGATATATTTTTTAGGTGCAAAATTGATTTGTTTCTTATATTCTTTTTTTCGATACGAGCTAAGTATTCTAATAAAGTGTGAAATCCAAAAAAAATTAAAGGATGACTTGCCGGCGCTTTCAGCTTAAAAGTTATTTTAAAAAATTAATATGATAATATAAATAACAATATAATCTAAATATGTATTTGAAAAGATTAATCATTAACTAACTTTTTTCTAAATCGTTTGTCTCTTTATATTTGTGGTATAGTCGTCAATCCTGTACAAATATAGGCGAGTTTGCCAACAAAATTTATTCTTAAAGATAAACAGTATATTTCCTAAGTTACAAGGTGCTATTGTAACCATGACACCAACAAACAAAAGATAAAAGGTAAGGTACAAAAGGGCGGGTTGCGAAAATGTACAAACTGTCTCAAATACTTTTGAAAAGAATACCTGTGTTAATTTTGAACAAACTCTACCTAGGTATATTGTTTTCTCCGTGTATCTTGGAAGCATTAAGTCCAATATCAATGCAATTAAAATTATATAAACTTCAATAAAAAATATGTTTACTTTGTTTTTATTTAAAAATGAATAATTATTATCTATAACTTTCAATATTTTCTATTTATATAGTTTGGTCCACTGTGTAATTATTAAAAATCGGCACTCAAAAGTTCAGTGTCTATACATTTCCCTTCTTTCACTCAGCAAGTGCGAATCCCATTGTTAGCGTTAGGTTGCGATAACGTTCGGTAACATTCGAGCTGCTACGAACTGGATAATTCACCGAAAATCTGGTAGGCCGTGCACAAGCATGCTAGTCGCGCGCCAACTTCTTGCAATGTGGGGCTAGCGCCATTGCTGTTAGAAAAGTACGCGAAGCAGAAACATAACCTATAAAAACTTTTGTGATAATTTAAGTAAATGGATTTATTAGTAAAATAGTGATTAGATGTGTGTTGTTTGTGAATTAAGTGTAGTTTTATTATAGAAATGTGATTTTATGAGTTAAAATTAGTGGAAAATGGTCGATAATAACTGCGTTATAGAAGGCACTGTCAAGTTTAGAGACGGCAAAAAGGTATTTAACGTTTTCATTATAATTTTAAATATTAACGCTGCTGATTATTTTTTCTACGTAATAACGAGATAACTTTTTTTATCAATACTATTTAAAAACACAATCAAAGTTATTTGGCAAATAAATGTTATGTCAACTAATAATTAACAAATTAAGGGATCAAGACGGTTGATAAACTTAACCAGTACCTACTTGGAAGTTTATCTGTAGTTAAAAAGGGCCGATGTCAATAATAATTTTGTTGTTCAAGGTCCAATTAAAATCAATAAAGAGTTGTCAATTAAAATTTAAAAAACAATAATTACTTATGTCTGAATGTCTCGTCTAGGTTTCGGGGCTGTCATAATTTTAGTAAAAAGCCTACTAGATTCCTAATATTAATAACATACAACCAGTGACTATAGTCACTGATACAACGTACAGCACTGTACAAAAGATGTATTCGATGAAACTAAAAGGTAATTATTAGGTGTTAGAACCTCGAACAATCGGTCAGTTTTTTTAATCAGCACTTGGTATAACAAAATATTTATTTTTATGTTGTTAAAACAGTGATCAAGGTCTCCCTTTCCATATAAATGAGTAATTTAAAAATAATATTGCATACCTGGATAAAGTGATATTTAAATTCAGCTGTTCAGTAGAAATTGATGTCTAAATATGTATATAAAATAGTAATAACGTTTAATTGGTTTCTTTTTGTTTAATCAACTTACCAGCGGTACGTTGTGATTATATCCTATACAGAGTGTCTCTAGATAATCATAAAACGTGTTGTAATATTAAGCAATATTATTTTAATTCGTGGTTTAGAACGATTTGACCTTATAAAATGAAAAAAACCATAATATCGCTTATAAAATTCTTCAAAAATTACTCACGCTATCTGCTCAAGGCGGAATCTAATTCTTAGAAATTGACAGGAACAAAATTCAACTACGCGAAGTTCGTCGTACTGAAACCTACCCATTATTCAGTCATCGACGACGCCAGACGAATAAAAAAGATGAAGATTGGCACACGTATCAGATTTTAATTTATAGGTTTAAGAAAAATGGTTATAAGATCATTAATCGAGTTTCGCATATATGTATTTCTCGAGGTATTTCTAGCACAAACTTTAAGTCATCTGATAGGTACTAATTATTGTTGAAATATGATGACTTAATTTGGTAAACTTCAAAACTAGGTAGAAAATAAAAAACTTATTTAGTATATGGCAATAAAAATGTCTAGTCCAGACACTATATTTTTGGTATGATGTAACTTTGTACTTTGAAATAACTACCTAGGTACATATTATTATAATACTGATAATGGTAAATAGTGTATTCTTTGAAAAAGATAACAAAGTGATAAAAATATTTTTATCACAGCAGGTGACATACCTCAGTTATAACCCGTAATATACTTGAAGATAAAAAAATTCTATTGAATTTTATATTCCCTTCTCTCGTAGTATATTTTTGGGTTATAAATGATGTATTATTTGTTGCAACAAATTCATATCCATCCATACCTAACTAAATTTAAAAACGGCCATTATTGATATACTGTATCTTTAATATCTGGCTTCCCACCGATAATATTATAAACATAAACAAAAAGTTTATTGTTCTATGCCATAAGAAGATAATAAAAAATGACACTTTGCAGATGCAGCACATATAAACAGATAAAAAAAATGTGTATGAATAGACTATCTATGATATAATAATAAATACACTGAGAAAAATTGTAGTGTAACAAATTTGTTATAAAGGGAATATCAATTAATCTGTTAATCCCAGCTTGGATATAAATATTAAGAACTAAATAGACCCGACAACTGTCGTAACTGTCCCACACCCCTTAACCATTAGGGGTTTCAATGCCATTACAGATTAATCGATACAAAAGAGCCATTCTACAAATCTCTTTTCAGTTTTTCGCCCTTGGCATTCGGATATTGTTTTTTTTTTCTTCTTTGGGGATGATATTATTGTGTTCCGCGTCAATCTATCTGTCGATTGATCTGACTTTTTAATAACTTAGACGGGTGGAATTTCGTGTCAGGTGTCAGTTTAATAACCATTATCTTTGGAGCATTTTTTATATTGATACAAAAGAATGAGATTATGATGATAGTCCTATCTACACATCGATAGATAAATGTTTGTTAAATATTGTCGTTTTATTGAAAATATTTCAGTGGTTTGAAATTTGGAATATTAATAAACGTTATAATTGAAACCTTGGCCGATTCAACTTTTTCCCATCTACATTTTTACAATCTGCTGACCTTATAGCACTGCAAAGATTAGAATTTTATTATGAAATGATGTAATAGCTCAAAAAATGACCTTGTTTGTGCAACGAGAAATTTATAACTTTCGACAAATGAAAATATGTATATATACAGAGTGTATTGTTTAAATAAAATCATCTTTTTTGTAGTGTACGCTTTATATTTTTATGTGACTTTTTACAGACACAATTTTTTTTAAATTTCATTGAGTTCTTCGAATAATTAATCACTTGAGTAAACCCGTCCTGGTAATTTAAGTATTGATAAATATTTTTACTTATATACATTCCATTTGAAGAAAAGCCCACGTGTGTCGTGTCTATCTTCATTCGGTGACAGCTTGACAAATTACATTTTAATAGACCTTTACAACCGTAGGTACTTCTAGTTTACCGTTTTTTAAGTAGGTACGAAAAAAATGAGCTACTATAGGTAGACACACTTAATATAGTAGCAGAGATGGGATTTTTTTAGAGGTAGTGCCATTTTCACAACCTTCACAATCAAAACTAGCAATTTTATATTCATTGAACTTGTTCCAATAGGCGTATAAGTTATGTAATAAATGGAAGAGTGAATATTTTTTTATTTTAACTGGCCCTAATTTCTTTAACTTCTTTTGTACACTCCAATTGTTTAATTTCCATACTCTCCCCTCGTGGTTTAACTTCCATCTCAAGATACATTTTAAAATGATTCAGGCTAGACATGATGCGTTTATTGCAGTTAAAGTTATGGTTAATTGTTTATATATAAATGGTCAATGATCTGTTAGTATTGAATCCGACTCTGTAAAAAATCTTAAGCTTCCTGTTTATTCTCGAGTAAATGATGGATTTCTAAGAGATTGTTGTTTTAATAAAAAATGATATCAAGAATACAAACGATCGAAACGGAAAACTATAAAAGCTCTGTCTGGGTGGCCTTTTGGGATTCTTGTATTCGAAGAATCAGGGAATTGGGACCAACATTTTATCCGGAAAATGCACGTAAAGGTAAATTTTGGACGGTTTCTTCCATTTTATAAATAATATAGTTTTTCTAAAGGATTATTTTTGTCTCTTAGTCAACGTCTTTATTGAAATAATCCAATACTTAAAAAAAAAAGTTGTAAACATTTTTAATAAAAATAGCAATTCAAGACTGGAAAATAACTTTTCGGGGGAGTCCGCTTAATACGTTTTCGTTCAAAAATTAAAATGAATAAATGAACAAGTGCCTTTTGCAACGTTTCCAAACTCCCCAACTTAAATCATTAGATATTCATAAATGCAAACCATGTAGAATTACATTCGAGAGTATGTTCCTGGCTGTAAGTGTATTATTAAAAAATTACACACAGTATTTACTCATTTATTGATATCTTCAAGAATTTAATAGAATTACAGGGTATGCAAAAAGTTATTAGAATGCGCATCCAAATATTTATGTATTCATGTTTTAATAACTCACTTTCGAAAGCAACTGTAAAAATATTTTAATTATACAAATTCTTTTTCATGAACTTAAAACCGATATTGTTAAAACTGAAAAAGAAAAATAAATACCAGAATTTATTATTCTGGTTAATGTGTTGATTTTCCATTAGTTTAGTTATTTTTTGGATTATGTCGAAATGAGATTGTGAATACTTTTGAAAACGCGACGAAAGGAAATTTGCATTTAACCGGGATTTGGTTTATATTATTCAGATGATAGTATCATAAATATGCAGAGTTTTTCAAGAAGAGATGCTTTAAAAATACATTTTATATGCTTTAAAATTTTCTTAAACAATTATTATGCTCGGGACTTTCAATAGGACATAGAAAATTTTATACTTGTTATTTTAAGTCAACCAGTTTCCTTCATATTGACATATTACTGTGAAAATTTTTTTCGTGAATTTATAGGTTCAGTCGTAAATCCAACACGTGCAGCATTCAATTCACAAATTCGCTAAGGATCAAGTATTATTATCCTTGCACGCGACTAATGCAGTAGTTGTCTGACGTCCAGCACACTCTCGCTAATCCTTATCCCATAAATATATCATAAAATTTAATTCTTCCAGTTTATTTTTCTAGTTTTCCAATAAAGTGCTATGTAACGATATTAAACGAAGCGTACCCTTATCCTTTCTTTTCTTCCCTTCGGCCCAATCTTCGCGTTGGTAATAACCGATTTTCTTGTCGTAACATGATCCCGAACAAAACCGGAGCCCACATTTTTTTTCTTGGTTGTTCCTGTTATTTCAGCTCTACATTTTGTGGTAGTAAAAGAAAGCCAAAAGGTCTTGTAATAAATTTTAAGGGTGGTGGATCGTTAAGGGCGTTCCTCAAGCTGTCACATACAGTGCTTTGCTGCGATCTTAAGAAAAGAAAATGGAGAGCAGATGCCCCTTTTCGTCACACAGAGCCGTAGTAATTATTAATTACATATACAGAGATATATAGGGATAGAAGAGCGATGAAAAGTTTTTATTGGGTTACAAAAAAATGTTCATGGTTCATTCTCATACCCTTACACCTGAAGGTGTCTGGTTTACATATTATTTTGCATAAGGATATAAAAATGTTGCATTATTTTTCTTCTTCCCAGGATCATTATTTCATTTGTTCTGCTATTATGTAATCTATTATTTGTAAGGATTCTTATGCCCCCTTCTTCCATTACTGGTATCACATCATCTGCAAACATTTCCTCAGCTATTTCGATTCTCTCTGAAAATTCTGAAAGCGATTTATTTTTTCTTATTTTTTGTTTCGTTTTGCATTGTAGTTGTAACATAATCTATTGTCGAAACCAGTATGAATCTAATTTAAAAATATATACCTATATAGTTGTTCACTAAACCGTGTCAGACGTATTAAAATCTTGACGCAAATTATCTTTTTTGCCAACTATCTTACACAACAACAAATTATACCTTATTTTATACGGAAATTTTTGTGACTATGCCTCTGGTTTAGAAGGTGCTTTTAATATCCCAAAACAACACATTCCCCTTTTTCTTTGTTGAGGGTTATCATCGTGTACAGCAAAATAAATATTATGTCGGACGAAATCAACTTTTTCGGGATACGAGAAGTTATTAAAGGTTTTCCCGACAGATTCAGAAACATTTGCTTTTTCTTTTTTTCCAACACATTTTTGTACAAATTGTTATTTAAAAATAAATTTTTATACTCCTACTTTTCTTTTGTAGATTTTCCCAATAACTAAAATAACCATAGTACTACACACTCTTCCCTTCATCATTTTTATAGACCTGATACCTTGAACACTCTGTATATTGAAATGTTATCATTATGTTTATGTCACTAGGTTAAGTGTCAAATTCATACTCTTCTTGTTCAGCTAGAACGGCGCCTGAGGCGGTAAATTAAACACGATCACAAACAATACAGACAGACAAAAAAAAATACCGACAAAATGTATATAAACGCTGTAACAAAAGAAACATTTCCCGGCAATTGTTTTGAATAGCCACCGTTGATTTCGTGAAGTTGTCGATGTTTGTTTATGGACCTCACACAAGCTTATTTTCTACGTACGTCCGTTTTATTGTTGATTTTATTACAATTTTAATATATTGATTGAACATTTGAAAAATTTAAATTAAGTTCCATATTCATTATTGTTTTTTTATAGGATAGCCCTACGCTTATTTCAAAATAATTTTTTCATACTGTATAACATCTATTGTGCTCGTTTTCTTCTACTCAGTAGCCGAGAAAAGTTTCAAAAACTAGTAGTTCATCCTCCATGGTTTGATATGAACTGAAGAGTGGGGAAAACGATATTTCGGTAACCCAGCGACCAGATCGCAGCGTTTATGTCGCCCTATCTATCTCGCTAACTTTTGCGACAATCTTCTGTTAAAAAATTCTCTTAGTAGTTTTAATCTGGCTTAGATCACTTGTTGTATGTTGTCCAATCTTCTTCCTTTCAGTTCTTTAATCTGTCCAATTCACTTTTACAAATATGACAACATACAAATTCTGTAATAAAAATAACGTAAAACACTTTTTAAAAGGTGTTTCCATATTCACCAATTAATTATAGTACACATCATTACCTTTGGCGGACGTATAAAAACCGGTTTATTTTCATTTTAATTCAGTGCCACCTGCGAATCTGTCAGCACAGCAAATTATCTACCGCTTAACTGACAATAAAAACATTGAGAATAAAAATAAAATAAATCTGCACGCGTGGACTGGAATTTTTTTTGTTCTGTTACAAACAGATAAATAAATATGTTTATCGAAATGGATCTGATAAAGTGATGACTGCATATTTACTACTACAAATACAGATAATAATTTCCCAGACAGCCGAAAAAAAACATCCCTATTAAACACAAAAAACAAGTATAAACAAGGATTATGAGACTTTCTCTCTCAACGAATGTATTGTAATAGCTTTTACTTTGTTAGCATTTAATACTAATTATTGATTGTTAATATAAAAATATCGTTATCTCATAGTAAACAACTTATCGGCGCCACTGTTTTACTGTCATAAAGAAAATCGTATTAGAATTGATAAAATTACCATATTATATATCGGCAGATATTGTTATTTCTTTTGTCTAAAGGTTAAATAACAAACATATTAAGATACCGACACCGGCAGCACAGACACAACCAAAAAATAATTTTTTTTTTATGTAACTAAATATGTTTGTCGTTGTGTTTTGTTGTTCTGATTGAGTAATTAAAATTTTTTCATATGGCTGTTATATTACTTAATCATATTTTAAATATAGGGTTCATAAAAAAATATGTCAGATTATATCAGAATACCAATTTAATGGAGTTGAATCGTATCTGACTTACAAAGTAGCGGCAATCATTTTGGAATTGATGCGTTTTGAGTGAAAGCAGATAAATCATCAAATCAGTACAAGAGTAACTATAGAATTAATATTTTCTTGTTTCTTTACAACGCCAAGTGATTGTATACAGGAAGAAGGTTATAAAAAGCATTTGTTTCGTGTTAAATGATTCAACAGATTTATAAACTCTAAGGCTAAGGTATAAATCACTGATAATATACGTTAATTTATAGAATATAAATTGTATCTTTTCACAAAAACATTTTGTAGGCTTAGAGAGGTATTTGTGAATATCTCGCAGATAAAGTTCTTAAAAAAATGTTTCAAACAAATCTGGCGGTACAAAATCTGGAATATATATTGTCCGGTATTTTCTGTATAGAGATTAATACAAAAAACCGTAGCTGAAAAATTTTTTATTGTTCAGTTGGTAGGTATACTTACACGAGATATTTATATGGAAATTCTTAGGGTCAAGCATCCATGATATCATGCTGTTAAATGTTTGAATACGTTTTCTGTAATTTTATTATATAATTATGATAATGATTTTACGCATAACGAAGTGCCAAAAAAATTCAACTGATCAGAATACTGATAAGATTGTTTTTAAACTTTTCATGTAAATAGATCAGCAGCGTTAGAATAAATTATTGTAAATCATTTACGAATTTTAAATTTTTCAGTGGAAGTCAAGATGGTGTGTGATGAGAAAACTATCTCCAGTGGCAGGTAATTATTTTTTTTTTCGAAATTTTATGGATTTTAATAGATTCTGCTCACGGTTATTGGACAAAGACAATAAACAAAAGGCAATTATAAGATAAATTAATATCCAATACAACAACATTTAAAAAAAAAATTCTCTTCGAGATAAAAAGAGATGTTAATTTTTTCATTGTTCGAAAATTTAAAAAACGCCATTTGTCGCTAGTTAACTAAATAAATGCAAAGAAAAATGCTCAAGATGTGAGAAACTGGGTCATATAATTCTTCTTTAGAACTCCACGATTCCGCTTAAAACTTTATATAAGTTAAAAAGACTTACCTTTGTAAGGATTTTGAATTATGTTGAATTCATGAAAGTTTCAGGTGTTTTTTTCTTAAAAAAAAAACAATATGACGCGTTTTATTAAATTTTTTGTAAAATCCTCACTTTTAGGATAAATCTACATTATTTCTATATCACCCGATAGATTTTATTGATGTTTGGACTAAATTTATTCAATGTAAGTTAATAGAATCGAGTAGATAGCGAAATGTATGGCAAAATGTATATTTACATCGAGGAAACATACGAATTTGCTTACAGAGGTTGGTTTAGATTTCAAATTTCAGATATACCTGTGCACTGTGCAGTGTATTAAAACTTCCTATCGAATAACCCAACCAAGAGAAATGCAACTAACGAAGCTGCAAGCCAAATTTGTCGACGAAGTTTACTCATGAGGTAATTAATGTTGATTGAAAATGTTTAAAAAAATGATGACCTTCGTGAATGTTCAGTAGGCAAAAAGTAGAGTGTGCTTAAGAAGAAAAGAGTAGTTTCTAAGAATTATTATCTCTTGTTGGTCACATGGATTCAGCATAAAATTTATAACATATTTTTTATCATTTTCCAGAAATTAAATTTAAACTTCGGTTTTATTTTCGCTACCCGTACTTTAATAAAATTTATAATATGAAAATTCCTTTGCTCCTATTAAATATTCTCAAATTCATCCTTTAAGAATATCGCAAACTATTCAAACATATCATAAATAACATTGTTGGATGTATTGTTTTTAAACACCCCGTACTGCCTGATCGAAGAAGGTTTGCCCAAGTAAATATTTCTTTTGAAATTCGAGACCATCCTCATTATCTATATGATATAAATCAGCCCACTTTTTGTCCTCTATCGGGTGTCGCCAGAAAAGTGACAAAATAAGAAACACATGTTTCACCAAAGACGTGTATTCATGATAAATAAATAAAAAAATCCTGACAGCGTTGCCACATTATCTTAACACCTATTTAATTTAGTAAAATAATCTTCCAGTTATGGCCACACAGATTTCCTGACCTTAGTTTTGAATTTCTTATATACAAAGCTATTGGTATCATAATTAAGATTGTCCTGACTATAGAGTAAATACCTGCGATGAGAGAGATAGACGCGTTCGAGTATTCAGTCGTCATTTCAGTTTTAATTTTGTAACAAATCGTGATCGAATTTTGTTTATATAAAAGTGCATAAAACAATTCGACCTTCGTACGAAAGTACTGAGGACATTCGACAGTGATGTCATTTTAACCTGTTTCTAGTTACCGACAATTCTGTGATAATTTCTAACGATAATAAAAAGGATTATTAATAGAAAACATTTTTCCCCGATCATGTTGAACTATCGTTAATCACGGAAAACCTGACAAACGTAATCAAAAATAGTCGCAGTGCGAATAAAGGCGAAGTTCCATATTCAATTCCAATTGCAATAACCGCAGGTAATAAATTTTTCTGATATGCCAAAAACGTAATTTTGCGAATCGTAACTCGGTCGAAAAGGCGGCGCAAGCTTGGTAATGTTTTTTTTTATCTTATCTTCAATTAACGGTGTTGGATGTCGAACAACACAAGGTACAGTGCAACGGCTTTATTTGAATTTGAGACGGTTACTTTATACCGGGATCGATCGATAAGTTTTCGTAATAAAGAATTTTTTTTTTTGGTTTTGCATAGATGCAAATATTCTGATATAAATAGTCACGGATTTAACTGACACATGGAGTGGTTAAGAAAAAACTTTTACGGTAATAATGGATTTCTTCATTGCATTTCGTGGTATCCTCAGGCGATTTGATAATGTTTTGTAGGCTACAAACTGATCTGATTGTGAAAAAATTACATATCCACCTACTACACTATTCAACAATGCCGGGTTATTAGAAAATTTATAATGACGAAGCAATTTATATACAGTGTGTCCACGGATGGGGTGTCCAAGCGGAGAAACATTTTTATTTGTAAAAATGTAATTCTTGATAAAAAGTTTTGGACATTTTTCATTAAATAGTTGAAGCAGGCTTTGAAAAATATTAATTTTACTTTATTTCACGTGGTTTCAGAACAAGCAGAACTAAAACTACAAATAAAAATGATTCTCCTCTTTGGCACCCCGTACGTGGACACACAGTATATACTTTTATTTTTGATCATATCGAAAATTGTTATAAACAAAATTTATTTAAAAGTAAACTATTTTATCATTAAGAATTTGATACTTTTTCACCCTATACAATAATTTTGCGTTAGCAAAGCAATTTATATCCATCACTAAGAGTGAATCAATGTCTTGATACAAAAAAAATACCGTATCCATCCCCTTGGCTCTTTTAGAGAAAATTCCTGAGGGGTAAGTTTGTTTTGCCGAAAATCTCGGGTAGCGTAAATTCATTGTCTATGGTTTGTAAGTTAAACTTTGATTAAATCAGGATAGTTTATTGGCCATGGATTGGTTTCAGTATTAATTTACGCTTTGAAAGCGGATTAATGAGATATTAGGGAGAAGGAAATTACGTAATTTGGCTTTGAAAGGATGTTGTTACGGCACAGTAAGACAATTTGTATCGTTTTAAGATATTTACAACCCTAATAAAAATAATAACTATACCAGTATCTTTCATATTTGTTATCGGAAAGTATTAAAGGCAACATATATTTCAAAAATGGTAAACAATTGTTTGGATTTTGCAATACGAACCAACAAATTAGATTAGATAAAATGTACGGCTTGTATTATCCTTACTTTGTCAATATTTAACTTACAACATATTGCACATTGCACGACAGAATCGATAGTAAAACTTTTCAATATTTACATAGATACATACAGGAGCTATATTTTGAAAAAAAATGTTGTAGCTATAAATTTTCATATTAACCATAATTTTTCCCATCTTTACTGTTGAATCGTATAATATTTCATAATAAACGATCAAGTTACGGGTGGGTATTTTTTTTAACCACCCGGAAGCTCGTTAATTATCCATTAAAAAAAATATGTATTTAATCTATTGTTCACCCCCAGGTAAATATTGTAAACAGTTGTCAGTCAGTATTCGGCCCTTTGAAAATACAAAGACCTAGCCCAAGGGCGATATCTCGAGTCATTCATCCCTTAGTTCTCACTTCACCGGGGGGTCTTAGAGATCGGTTTACACGTAACTGTGGTCTGTGGGTTAGGTTAATGTCCCCTTTTTTGTATGCTCTTTTTTCGTGTAACAAAGATTTTAGATATTTGAACAAAAATTATAGTGAAAGTCATATCAGTATATACTAATTATAAGTATGACCCTACTATTTTTCTAGTCTCTAGAGTTGAGTTTGTAGTAAGTCCGGTCATACAGTGACAAGTGAGTTGATTCTGTTTGTAGAGGTATTTAGTATTCACTATCGCCGTATTGGCTGGTATAGCTATGTAAAATGCAGTGAGTACACAGAAACATGGAGACTAAAGGACAAATATAGTTTGCAGGGGCGAATTTGCTCAGTAAATTAGAATTTTAAATATCTACTAGACAATTAAATTGATTTGAGTACCCTGTTGAAGTGATTTGATGAACCACTCAAGCAATTTATGCTCGTATCATTTCTGGATGTGTTCTTACAAAAAAATCGTAGAAATGAAAATTGCAGCAAATTTTATGCTCTTGAAGGTGACGTAAATAGTTTTTCCAAAAAAAATTTTTTCCGATGTTAAATTTTCCAAAAATGGAAAAATTTTTCGTAAATCATATTTTTGGCTGGTAATTATAAATAAAATATTAATATCGAGGTCAAGACATAGGTAAACATAGAGGACGAACTTCTGAAAATTTACATTTTTTCAGATTTGGAAAATTCAAAATGGCAGCTGCTCAAATTGGAAACAATTTTTTGTTTTCAATCGCGTTTAAATTTATTAACATTAATGATATCGAGAAGCGGTTGGTTGCAATCGACAGAGTGAAAGTTATATTTATATAAATAACATAAACAAAATTTAAAAAAAATTTTTACATAATTTTTTAGAACATTTACCGAAAAAAAAAATTTTCTATATAGTTTTTTCTCATTTTGGCGTTGAAAAATTTGTTAAAAATATCTTTTCACGTTATAAATATGTTTGTTTTTGAAAGACGAGTATTTTGAAAAAAAAATTTTCAGATGCGACTGTTACAAAGCTGAGATAAACAAATTCAAAGTCTGCTAGATACTGTCATAATGTTAATTGAAATTTTCAAATTTTGATCACTTCGCTAGGTTGTTGAATCCCAACTCAACTTAAACACAATTTTTCATTTCATTTCATTTTACCGTCAATTGGTCCATTCAAAAGAGAACAGTAATCCTCGGCCAAATTATATTATTAAAAAGCAAGGTCAGAGATTATCGAAAACTGGAAATTGAAATATCTTCACCTATTTGCAAAATTTTTGCAATAAATTACGATATTTTGCAATTTACCGACCCGTCTCTGATATTTACTATCGCAAAATAGCCGTGGGCTTAATAACCGACAACATTCAGTAGTGCCGTATTCACATTTCTACAAGTATATACGCGCGGTTGAAATTAAGATTACAAAATTCACCCCTTGCATGACGTGCGGCTACAAACTGCTAACAGCTATATTGCTAGATGCAAAACATTCAGCTTCAACTGGGAAAAACATATATTGTATACGAAGTAAAATTAATAACATTCCGCGATTCGACCTCGACATTTTTTGCATGTCCTAAGTTTGTATGGAAATTCTTCGATTTCCAAGCCAAATTCCTAAAATCGTGATAATTTTTCATCGTAAACAATTATAATGAATATTGCTTTCGTCTAAAAACAAATCTGTTTTCATTGTAAACATTCAATTATCTTCCCAACCGATCCAATTTGTCTCCATCACCAATAATTCCCTTTTGTGTCTATTGTATGTACTTTGCTTACAAAAACAAATCCATCTTACGGTAATTGTGACCGTACATCGAACAGAAACCGATCGATATCGACATAAAATGTGGTTCAGTGGATCCAAATCGACGATTCGTCCGAATCCGTCTCCAAACGAGGGTTTTGAATTTCTTGAATAATTAATATCAAAGGTAATTGAGATTTAAACTACTATGAATTTTGCGCAGGGGGAAGATAATTGTCCTACAGGAACACTGTTGATTATTTATTGTTTCTAGATTCGAATCTAAACAAAATTTAACAGGATCGTGTTCAGAATTTTCCGGTAACAGATGTTTAAAATCCCTCAACAATAACTGTATATAGCTATATTTTTTTTTAAAAAAGGACCTAATTTTACGAAGTTTCTCCAGTTTTATTATCGTAGAATTTTATGTCTAACATCTGTTTCCCGACAATGCCAAAAAGGTTTAAATATTTTTTTGTATTGCGGTCGGAAAGACTCTGTTTTCATAGCCGAAATGAAAATTATCTTTACTTAATTCAACTGGCGACAGTTTTTTTTATTGAAACGTTTCTGTTGGTAAATATTAACATTCTTAACGACCAAAGGTTTTTTTTGTGTGCCGACATTATTTTGAATACAAATCAAACGGTTTAATTATTTGTTACAAAAAATTTGTTTGATTTGCAATATAGACATGTTGAATTTACCGGGGTTTATAGAAATTTTAATTGTATTTCGAAACAAATTTTTATTATAGCGATTAAGTGAATAAATATATAAAGTAGTAACTTGTACAGACCTGTTCAGTCATATTTCAAATTACAGTTTCCTAGTCAGGGTTTAGTTAGTCACTTCACTATACTTATGAACAGACTGTAACATGATGTATTGTATATGCGGATTTATTCAACACCATATCATTGTACCCATTGTTTGTTTTAATCCTATTTAATTTTAAAATGATTTGCTGTAACAACTAAGATTTAAAACCAACGAAAATATATATGGGTTGTCCTTTTGCATTTGATTTAACTTGTAACTATATAAAGCATATAAGTAATCTTTTGAAATTATGTTCATTTTTTTCGTAATTCAAGTTAAACTAAATATTTTCGTTATCCTTACTTTGACAGCTTGTAACATTAAAATTCATAGAATGTGGATAATTTTTTTCCTGATACATTCGTCCTTTGAGAGTTTCCTGCTGAGATTCCGAAATTCTTGAAAAAAGCTTTTTTCCAAATTTTCATATTTTTCTTGTAAATTTCCAGTTTTTACACAAAATTAGGCGATTTTCCCTGTGCTTAAAAATATTTATGTAACTTTCTCCTGAATCAATTGTTATTTAAATTTAAATTTAAATATTATTTTATTATTTATTAATTATTAGAAGAAAAATAATTTTAATTCTATGCCCAAATCATATTTCTGTCCTTTAGTGTGTGATCATGTATCTATAACATCTTCAGTACGCCACTGGAACACTGGAATGACTATATAATTTCCTGTCATTCTAGTATAGAATATAATAATATCGAAAAAAACAATACAGATAATAATTTCGAGCTGTAAAATTTGTTATGGTAATCACACTTTTAATACATCCAAAACTGGCGTCCCATGGTTACAACAAAAATTATAGGCAGGTTGTTTATCTCAGGCGCCAGACAATAAAAGGAAAATATATATATATTATATGAGAGATCTCTGAGAGGCGGGATCGTTTAAAAAAGACATCAATTTCACGTTTTGAATGTATTTAATGAATGTGGACAACTGAATATTCAATTTTTATGTTGTTTATCATAATTTTCTAATCTTTTGGTTTATTTTTTGATTTGCTTTAATCAGAAGATTCTGGTTTTCCAAAATACTCTTGTATATTCATTCTTTTTGTCAGCTGGTTCTTCTAAAATGTTCTGTCTGTTTAATTTTACAGTTTGTCCCACATAAAGTCCAGTATTTCATGTAAATTAACTGTTTTTACAGTTTTATAAATATTTCAATAAACCATAAATGTAGCTACATCCTGTATAATGTTCCTTGATAAACTGATCTAATCATTCAATGCCACCTGAACCATGACATAACTGCCCATTAGGTACGTAGTTTGTACATAAACTTAAACTTTCATTTGTAACATGATATGATTCATGATAGTACCCAAGAATATCTTAAGTACTTTGATTCATTCGGCAGATAGACTTATAGTATCTTTGAAAGCATCTTGATAGTACATAATATGTCTAGATTATGAACGGAATAGTTTTTTATGTTTGAAATAGTGAAAGGAGAAGTTTTAAATGTAAATTCCGATGATTTTCTCAGGATAAATGGTCCTAAATTTTACTTACAAAAACCAATTCTGGTGGGAGAGAATATGGATAAGTACAAAATTGAACTATTTACCAATTCCAGTCATTGATTAATTATTTTTATTTGTTTCAATTTAATTAAAAGCGTTGAAGTGTGTGTATATATAAATTGAAATGTTAGGCGTCGATAGAAATTTAATTTAATATTTCTTTTTATCGTATCCAAATAAAATTGGAAAAAAAGTACACCCATAAAACATCAACTTTTCGAATCTCTGTTAATAAACTTTTTAAATGCAAAGGATATAAGGTAGTGTAGTAAAAAGATAAGCAACCCCAACTTTTTCCCTTATATGGCAGAAGGAGCATAATATAGGAACCTAAAGCTTTTTATATCTGTCGTTTCTATTCAATTCGATGCACAATACTATAACCATATAACACTGAGAGGAAGAAATTATTAAATAAAATCCAAATGTAGTATATAGAAGTTTAAGAATAGATTATTTATTCCACTACGGACCTATTGACATCATGTTCTTGTCCAGATCCGTCCGTATACTAGACTCCGTAGAAGGTTATGTTCCTTCCATATCTCTAAATCCTTCAGTACTATGCGTATTAATAATTCCTTATTTTGGTCAATATTCTCCCTCAACTATTTTAGTGATAACTACATCCTTTTTCTCAGTGTATATGCCCCTTGTCCCTACTACTATTTCAATAAAGACCAACAATTCCCGACCATCGATTTCACATTATAGGGTGTAGTATTAATGATTGTATTTACTTCTACAATCTGGAAGTTATCTATCGGAAGAAAATCTTCCCTTCGTAGAACAAGACCCTTATCTGAAATATATGCACCCATTTCTTCCGCAAAATTCGAGAGGGATTACCTTCGAAACGATTCCTAATCCTTAGCCATACCGGTAATGTCGGTTTCGGATGAATTTAATGCATTTCTTTCATGATTACGTGTATCTGGGTAGAGGAAAAAAAACGGGAGGTGGCTTTTAAGATTCATTTCAAGCTTAGAAGATTAAGAGATAAGCCACTGTTGGCAAACATGAGATTTTTTCCTCACCTTTTACTTCACTTAAAGTGTCAAAATTGATTTACTTATTTCTATTTTCCGCAAAAAGTACAGTCTTAATTTGACTTTCATGAAGTTGCTGACAATGTTTACGATGCCTCCTTGTATAAATTATTTTGTGTTTCCACTCTACTATCCCAAGTAAGGAAATTGTTCTCCGGACACAATAATATACTTTGGCATAGTTCAGCTGAAATGGTATGAAGTTTGGATCAGTAAAGAGCATATCCAAGGATGCTGTGGTATTAGACTTTTGTTTGTTTTTCCTGCAACGAGCAATCTTTTCTTGAGCCCTTTGAGGGTCTTACAATAACCCTAATCCGGCTGGCTTTTCGAGCATTGCCTTTCGTTCAATATTGAGATAAACATTCTACGCCAACAAAATTTATTTTATTTTTTTTTATGTAAAGTCCTCGATGAATGCGAGAAAGGAAGGAAATGAAATTTTGACTTATAGAAAAAAGGATTAAAACTTTTTTCAAACAATTAGGTTTTTTATTAAAAGTTTTTGAATTAAAATGTTTTTTTTCATGGTCCTTTGGAATAATGTTCTACTAAAGCAAATGCACTAGCTGGTAAACAGGAGATCGCGAGTTCGCATCTTCGCGTCATCAGTTTTTTACAATTTGTTATGAAGTTATGAACCACAAAAGTAAAATCACTGACAGTCACTTTACACTATCTGTAACTTGTGCTCTGTACTTAATTCTAATGTCAAAGATAAACTTCAAAAATTGCCATAGATAGAGAGTCAAAAATATAAAAAGTTTTTTTGAAAAAATTACTATGCTCTCCTCGAAATCAAAATGCCCTTACGCAATTTAAACGGACTCAATAATTCTTCAGATGAAGAAGATGATGACGAAAGAATACCCGTTGATAACCAAAATACACAACAAATATTGAACAAAATATACAAAATCCATAACGAAATTGAAAAAATCGAAGATGAAATCAAATCAAGCACCAGAAAGCAACTATTGAAGAAATCGAAAATTATAGAAGAAACTTTGGTACAATTCACTTTAAGGTTAGATAACCTAGATGTAAAATCTTTGTCACACGTTAGGGAATTGAGAAAAATGGTCATTTTGTATATACAAAATTGTTTGAATCTATTTGATTGTAAAGTTCGTTCTTTGAAGTGAATTAAACGTTTCCTTATATGAAACAACTTGCATTCCTGTTTGACTCTTTTCTTCCGATAAATCGTTTCCACTCCTCGCATACATCTAAATTTACGAACCGATTCTAATTTTCTAACTCATAAAGCGTTTGCCCTCTATGACCTCTCGCGACTTCTTCCGCCATAATTAACCGTTTTAATAAGGATAAACAGATTGGATTCTTAGAAAAACTCCAAACAAAAACTTCAATCCAAAGAACGGTTTCAAAGTAACACCTTATTAAGAAATATTAATGCAAAACCACCGTTTTATTCGCCATATATCATCAATAGGAGTTGAATTTTACAGTCAAATGCACACATCTACTACAAAGTCACTGAAAATCTTTAACGTATAGTTTCATGTGAAACTATAAATAGTACCTATATTGTGTCACAAGGGCAGAAAATGAGCTCTAGCAGCCCAAAACTATTAGATGCACGAGCGAGCGTAGCGAAAACGAGCGCAAACTGTTTTTCGCTTACCGAATAAACCAAAAAATATAACAAAATACTTTGACATACGTTTAATTCTTGTGAAATGTCAAAGTAATGAAGCGGCTATAAATTCATGAGTGAGATATACAGGATGTCACAGTAGTATTCCATTCTAAAACTATTAAAAATGGAGTAGTCATTAGTATATGTGACCCTGTATTGGATCGAAATAACGATAAGTGTTAATTTTATGGTCTAAGGACACTTAATAATTAAAAATACTGATAAGAATAAATGAACCACAACTTTTTATATACAATAAAATATAAATAAGCCGATATCTATCACTGGGTTATCAATATATTTGTTTTTAATGATCAATAAAAAATTTATTTGAAGGTTAACTTTTATTGCACAACTAGAAAAATTAATGAAGCAGTCATATTTTTAATATGTATTTATTCGTCTAAGGAAGTTTCTATAGGAGGTCGTTAACATTTTTTATTTAGACTTTTTGAATATTCATATATTGTTTGTATGTAAAACAATACAGATATAAAAAATAACCAGAGCTAGTCGGACTCGCGCACGAATAGTTCAGTACCATTATCTATAAAAACATACAAGGGAAGCTTAGTACAACATAAATTAATAAAAAAACCATGAGGCCGCAGGGAGATTCGAACTCGCCAGCTGCATGTTGCCGTTATCAATATTGAGCAAAAAAATCACGTTTTTTGAATATTTATTTTATACTGTTTGTAGAATTTGTTGTCATCTGTCAAAATTTCAACTGTCTAACTATAATGGCTCATGAGATAGAACCTGGTGACAGACTGACGGACAGCAAAGTCTTAGTGATAGGGTCCGTTTTTTACCCTCTATGTACGGAAACCTAAAAAATATGTATAAATTCCAGTCATTTTTGACAATAAATGTTACTATTTTAAGAGTTGTTTCTGAAATTGAAACATATCTGATACAAAGTTTTTAGCTACTCCTCCTCCACTGTTAGTAATGTGGGTGAAATTTGTTAAAACAAAGTTGTATTTGAATAAACCAGCTCTGGGTTATATACAATTTATAACTTGCTTTGAAAGTGATATAAAATCCAACATAAATGAACAATGTTTCATACGAGACTTGGAATAAAAACATTTTGAATGTTAACGACCAAAATAAAAGTTTTTTGTTTTTGTTTTAATGTTGGAATAGCAGTAGAACCGTTTTTTGTGCGTCGAGAATCTAGATTACGTGCTTACGGTAAATTTGAATGTATAAAAATTTGCAATATCATGGAATCTTTATTAAGAACTTTATGTTTTTATATAATTTTAGAAACAGTATTCACCTAGTTTTATAACAGGTTTTGGTGTCAACGGTATCAGATAATAAATGGTATACAATGAAAATTATTCATGAAAGGTTGATAATATTTTCATTTTATTTATCAACTTCACGCCTATTACCTCGTTATCAAATGGGTACGTTTCTTTTTTACTGACTTTCATTTGAATTGTAAAAAAAAAGATAAGAAAAGTCGGCACGAGTCTAATCTGAAGACATTCAACACTTGAAAGGCTTCCAAAAGTTTTCAGGACGATCGGAAACAAGGCTTCACTTGGATTCTCGTTTCCTTTGTCGATTTTAAAAGGAGTATATTTATATTTTTGTAAAATAAAGGATACTATCCACTAGTATTTAGGTGGGGAGACGAAAAATACTTTTTTGTTTTGAACTAACTTTTTTGATCCTTTTCTTATCAAATTTTGTTTTCATATCCTTAATGTTATCCATCCCGCAAATAAAAGAAATTGACTCTAAGTGAGTACAATACCACCTGTGTTGTTTTCAAGGTTGAAGAGACGCCGTAAGGTTTCCTTTTCTCCTGCCCCTCATTTGTTTTTGTTTTTTTATTTCTTTCGTTTTCGTCTGTTTTTATATTAACCTTGTTTGCAAAGTTTATTCAAGCATTACCATGCGTTACCGTAGAGGCTTTGTGCCCTGGATACGGGCATACGACTACTAGAAATCCAATAAATGCATAGAGAGGTTAGTTTACCTTACTTCAGTGGCGTACGCCAAACCGTAAGTAATTTGTAAAGCTGGTTCTTGATAAATACACGTCTTACTATGAAATATATTTGACCATTTGTTAAATAAAGAGTCATGTATAAAATATTATTATTATTTAATGATTTTCGATTATTGGTAATATTATTAGAGTAATTTTTATTGATACTAATTATTCTGATTCTGATTTAAGGCCTCTCTTAGCTTCTTTTATTACCTTCCCTTTATAACATTCTTTCTTCGGTTAACTTTTTTTTATCACTCTTGTTATTTCTTTTCAATCACGATATATCTTTCATTTCTAATTTCTCTCCTTTTAATATCAAGTTCCTGAACATCCAATAAAAATTATTTGCGTAGGTCGAATGTTCCAATATTTACTTTTTATAATTATTTTGAAATTTCACAGTTACAGTTACCAACGATACATAATTGATACCGTGTAACACGAAAATATACATTAACGCAAACCTCCTCCGGCAATTTACTTTCCTATGGTATTTTTAAGTATAGATAAGAAAAATTTATGCCGAGACCATTGTAGACTGAACAGAGTGACTCTTTACAGACAATGGTACTACATTTTTTCCACTCAATAAAGGCATACATTTTTTTATGGACTATCATTCAAATTATTTTATTGACTTTCATAAAAAAAAGAAACTATAAACTTGTCAATATCTGTATATAAAAGAATATAAAACCAAAAATGATAAAGGGGCTAAAATTTTTATTCTTAACTTTGGATGCTCATTATTTTCAGCCCCTGGGACGTCTCCTATGAAGATCTGCAATGTTATATAAATATAAAATATCAGATAGACCGGCAAAACGGTATTTCTTTATAGGTATAAACATTTAATCATTGGATGGGATTTTAGGGTATTTTGACGACGCATATAAACGAAATGAAAAAAATAAAAATTCATATGACCATTAAAAAATGCGACAGAAATACGATGTTGACTAATATTTCAAAAACCATAAAGCCTCGGTAACAAATTACAACTGACAAACGAAGTAATATATCAACAAAAACAAGAATGATTTTACCGCAACAAAACAGAAATGATAAGTGCCCCACTTTAATATCGTTACACAAAAACACTATGATTGCTGTTATAAAATTCCGCGCTGTTGAAAGTCGAGGTAAAACCTGGCTATTTACATATTTGCTTTTGGAACGGAACAGCGATATAATTGAAACTTTGATGGAATTTAATTGGGGATAATTACCAGATATCGTTGTTGAAATTATATAGAGGTGTTTGTTGTAAGTAACTAAACAAAGTGGCCTACATTGAAAATACAAATATTTTCTATGTTTACAAAAATCTTAACAAAGAGCTACTAAAATCAAAGGAAAGAAAACTTATGAAATCTTCTGGATCTGATTTTATTCCTTATATTATATATTTAAATGACCTGGCAACTCTCTCGTTTTAAGGGATTTTTACAAAGTTTTCTACAAGAACATCTGTATCTGTAGAGTAGGGAGGGTGAGTGTAGGCTCACAGCACTTAGGCCACATGTGACCCATTGTACATCCTCCCGAGGAGTTGTCTTCCTAGGTCATTGTCCATCCTGTCCTTCTCAGGAAGGTGGACAGGTCACTAGGAGACATCTCCTTTATATCGGCAGGTGTAGGCCAAGACTCACCGAACACACACTCTCTTATTGACGATAACTCCGGACACTCGCATAAAACATGCCTGACAGTTTCATCTTCCTGTTCACACATCCTGCATAGAGGTGTGTCCACTAGCCCCATAGTATGGAGGTGTTTTCCTAGTTGACAGTGACCAGTCAGAAATCCTACTGTTAAACGTAGGTTTCTCCTGGTCATCGCCAAATATTTCTTCGGCTCCAGCTTCCCAGGGTCGCCCAGGGTGATCCTGGCAAGACTGCATCCTTTGATTCCATCCCATCTCTTAAGGGATTGAGTATGGGTGTAGCGTTTGGCTAGTTCCGCAATTGTCGAAGTCGTTAGGCCGTAGGTGTCACTGGGTCCTAGAATTTTTAGTCCAGCGGCTTCCCTGGCTAAAGAATCAGCAATGCGATTTCCTTTACTCCTGTCGTGCCCTTTAACCCACCTCAGGATAATATTCTGATTCAGATATATTTGAACAAAATTTTAAAAAAAGACAGAAATATTCTAAGAACACTTTATACTTGACGTGTTTTGTTGGTAGATAAATAATTTCAGTATATGTCGTTAAATATATCAATTTTATTATATTTCTTGACATACTAAAGAAAATTATCACGGACTACCACTTGTAAATATAAAAAAGAAGATAATGTTTGATTTATGTTTACAATATCAATAAACTAAAGCGAAGTTGGTAGTAATTTTACGACCTACTTTAGATGATTTGTTGAATGGATCTTTTCATTTCTGTGAAATTGGGTGGGCCAACTTCCGAACACATAATTGTGTCTTTGTAGATGCAACATCCCCGGAGAAGGCTTATCTTTACTAATAAAAAATATTTTACTGCCTTTCCGACTACAATCACAAAAAAAAACATACCACCGCATGCTAATGTCAATGAAATTACGACTTTTGTATTGTTTTTTTTTTCATAACACAAAACGTCGACAAGTGACAATGACATAGCAACTTGAGGCGTCTAAATTAAATATTCGAAACGACTAAAACTAAATGTATTCGCCTCGACTGTAAATTACTCCAGTCGCGTAAAGCTTGAAAAAAAATTCTCGATCGTTGTAATAGCAATTGATGGTGATGGTTAATTGGCATGTGATGTGATTCCGTGTCATCGTAAATCGCATCATCTGCTTCGGGTTAGAGCATTCAAATTGTCGACAGAGGCGTCCAATGTCCGAGTATTACTGAAAAATCGTTGAGGATTATTGACTGCTGACTCTGAAGGTTGAAATTACACGTACGTGATTATATTAACTTGATGGCGTTCATGTTTGTGAAACTTTATTTGGTCCTTCGAGCCGGATAATTGAAAAAAAAAAATTCTCGAAATCGAGTAAAAACCTTTCGAGGCATTCAAATGATCATAATATCAATACGTATGGATTACTCAAATAAATGGTTCATGAACGATCTAAAAATTGTATCGTAATAAAAAAAAATCAATTCCGAACGATTTACGGAAGGCATTTATCGGTACAGGAGAGGTTTGGATGGAAGAGGGAAGATGGAAGGGATTGATTTTGCCTTTCGAAGCGAACGGAATTCAATTTTTGTCTCGTTTCGATGTAATGGAACGTTAGATCGAGATGTGTGAGATTTAAAATGGTAGTGTGGAAGTTAGTTAAATAAATGTCAGTTTCTTTTTAATTTAAATGGTATTAAATGATTTTATTGGGGTATTATTATTAATATTTGACCTTCCTCTCGTAATAAACCATCAATATTTTACAAAATATTGCTTTGTTTAAAGAAACGTTCTGATATAATTAATTTTATTTAAAAGCTTTTCGTAAAGAAAGATCGTGGGTGTGTATTTACTGTTGGTAAATAATATCCAGGCTGTTAAGATAATATTTACTGTAATTTATGTACACAAGGTTGGTATAAATAGGTGATATTTTGTTCTTAAAATTAAAAAGAAACAATTTTTACCACAGAAAACAAATAATTAGATGGGCGAACTACAAAACGGTTGGAATCAATGCTATAGGTATGTTTTTTTTTTTAAACAGGAAACATATCTTGCTCTTGAAATTTCTACAAATATTGAGCCAGAGTTTGTAAATGAAATGATTATATTGTACAGGAACCAACTGATCTTGAAGTAATAGTAAATTTCCGCAACATTCACGAATTGTACACCGACAAATTTATGTTTAAATATTTGTGAATTAGACTCAAACTTCACTTTAACGTAGTTTTTCATGCCTTATTTATAGAGGAAGCGAAATTTCCAAGATATATTTTTCTTTAACCACCCGTCATTATTTGTGTTGTCTAGAAAACTTAAAACTTTCTTAATAAACTCCTTTTACAAGTTTTAAAGTTAAAAGTTGAATAAAACACAAGAGCAGCTTTAATGAGACTCGTCCAGTTGACCCTCAACATAAAAATGGATGGACTCTCTGCCAATTTAAACATTCAGAGTTTCTGAACGCCAATATTATCCTTTGCATAAAACATTTCCGTTTTCGGCTCTCTTCGCTGAACAAAAATTTCTACAAACTTCTGTTGTGATTAATAAAACGAGCAGCCATTGTTATAATGAGGTTGGTGCAGTCAAAGTAGTTCGATCGTTGCTTTTGATGATTTGGGAGTTATGGACAAAAGTATGGAACAATTGTTCAAACTGGAACGGTTTGAAAGTTATAGGCAAAAGTGTGTAACAATTAACGTAATTGATTCTATTGTTTACGAAAATTATAGTAAATCTTCCCTAATAAAAAAATTGCTCTTATTTTTCTTCCAAGCTTAAGCCAAAATAGCCTCACATATTTAATTAAATCATTCGGTTGGTTTCTAAAAGAGCAAGAATCGCAAACATTCCTTCGACATCCCTTTTGTTTAACTGGAGATTTAATTTCGCAACGCGGACCTCAAAGTTAACGGAATGAAAAATTCTACTTCCTTATTCTTTAGTTCGGAAATAATTATAGGCATGAGAATGAGCTGTAATTATTCTCGGTATTAATTTTGTCGAGCCTTTATTTTCCTCAAATTGTTCGGGATTAAATAAATCGAGAGATTTCCGGGAAAATTTCGTGTCGAAATTAATAACAAATAACGTTAAACTTATTTCCATGTATGCATGGTCGACAATTCTCTTGTAAATTCCGCTTGTACAGAGAGAGCTAAATAAAGCGCTATGCTGGGCTAGTGCTCTGCCTGTCTAGTGTCGACTTTAATAAATTACAGTCGTAGCTGTAAAATTTGTTATTGTGAAAAGGATGTTATTATGACGAGAGTATACAATTAAAATTTCTAGTATGTTCTATAAAAATCTGGATTTTCAATTGCGATGCATCTAAAGGTACTCAATTTTTAACTTTAGGCTACCAATAAACTTTTCTGAGCTTTTCTCGATTAAAGCTCGCTGTCGTTCAAGTTCTGATCCTTGAGTAATTCTGAGAATCGTATTTCCGTATCTTCTTCTCTCCCGATACGTAGCATCCTCTATTAACAGGATAATGACGAAACACAGTTTCCGCTTCTTTTAGCAGAACAGGACCCTGTCAAGGACGATAAGGTCAGTGAAAGAAAATCACAGAAGTGTATGTTTCATTTTTCGAATAAAAAATTTCACTTTCACAAAATAGCATTTTTTTTATCAGCAAATTAAGTCTAAGTAGCCATCAATAACGAAATTAAAACTTTTTTAATCTTTATGAAGGTTTCTTTTTTCACTTTGACCATCGTACTGGAAAAACTCATCAGCTAACGAATCCAAATCAGATCGTGACCCTCTCGATCAGATTTTTACAAAAACTTTAATCCAGAGTAGGACTGGTTAATGTTACAAATTTCCCTTTGACGTAGAAATATATCTAGGACTATTAATTAATTGAGATTATTTTAAATTTTGTATTCCAATCCCTTAAACTTTTCAAATCTCGAACAGAAGTAAAAAAATGATGTACTCAATTTTTTTTATACATTTTTTACAAACTGGAAAATATCTATCAACTTAAAAAATCGTGTAAACCACAAAAATGTATATTTAGAGCTCAATTTTTTTGAGAATACTCTTAAAGATTTATTCTACCAGAAAAAAATTTGACCACACTGTAACTGACCGAATGTTCATTTCACAGATTGTCAAAATAAGGGTATGGAACGATGTCATACAACCATAGTAAAAAACGCTTTTTATGATGCGAAATTGTTAAATTCGTGTTTGTTTACGTTAACAAAACACTTGATATCGTATTTAATCCACCCCTGTTTGTAAGTCTTCCCTTATCTCACTAACTAATTTAACAAGATACCCTATTTGAAGCCCTTACGTAAAATGGTTAATCGAATTATAAGAAGTGTTTTCCTGCGTTTAATACGCGGCAATGAACATCGCGAATCTAAGAAGAAAAGGCGGCGGTGGTGAAGGCACACGGTCGCTTATTTTTTTATCATATTTTCGCTTCAAAATGTTTTAATAATTTAAGTTAATCTCTATAATATGAAATGTTTAAAATATATTTATCTCTATAACGACTGGAATATCTACAAAAGCAAAGAACTTCCTTTAGGCTAATCATAATATGTATTTGAAAAAGTACAAATATCATCTATGTGACTTGAGTCCTGTCAAATACATTAATGCCAATGGGTTGTACAAAGTTTCCAACAAAGGATAAACTTGAAAGAAGAATTCTTATATCACAATTTTCTGGATGGAGAATTTCTCAAAAAAAAATTCAATTTAAACAGTAATTTCATTGGTTTAAATATTTGATGATCAAAAATCAATAAATATCCTTCAGTAGAAATTTCCATCAGTTTTCCATTAATAGAAACAACTGTTAATTCTTTCCCATTCCGATCGACCCCAAGGAGCATATCCATTATCGTCTCTCATTGTTAACGACTTCATTATTGTAATGACTGCCATTTAATCGCTATTAATTGATCTTTACACAGTTATATTATTTCGAAACACAAGTTTTTCTTTGCTAAAATTTCCATTTAGATTCGATTTTAAAACTTTATAACTGCTTGACTTGTTTTTTGTGTTAAAATTAATTGTTATCCACAAAAAAGTGTCTTATTACTATAGAAAGCGGGACAGAAGACATAATCTTAAGAATCTTAACCACGTGTCATGTGTTTTCCCTCCAAATTCTAGGTTGTTCTGTCATTCTGTCAATTGTCACTTGTCCTACCAATTACTACACAGGCATAGAACGTAATATAGACCATACACAAATTGATCCAACAAAAATCTTGTTTTTTACTTGAATGTAGATATATTAAAATAAACGTTAGAGTCTTGTTTGACGTTTAATTATGAATAAAAAAATAGTTGGCCAGCAGAACCTACTGAATTTTTATTGTTCTGTGCAAACAGAAAAAAATATGTAGACTAATTCAACGAAACGCTTCATTTTACTAAAAAAAAAAAATCATTCGACGATAATAAAAGGCTTCAAAATAAATCTGCAATTTCCGCTGAAATATTGCGGCCGTATGTGCACACATTTTAAAACAAATCGTAAAACTGTTTGCGCAGATCCGTAATTGAAAATTTCGAATTTGAAAATAATACTATAAAAGTTGTAAAAAAGTTCATTATAACAACAAAAATTTTCACGAGGAACAGGAAGACTTGAATACCACAAGAAGGAGAATATTTGCTGCATAAAAATAATGTCGTATTTCATCCCGAAACTTCTTAATTAGTAGAACCACTAAGAACCCGATGAATAAATAACCTAACGTTTGGAATCTATAAGAAAAAATAGGAATCAAAAATATGTAAAAACTTAAAATCTACAATGTCTTTCCTTTGAATATTACTCGTGAAAAAATTCGATACAAAGTTCGATTCTGCGTTTCAGTTTTAAAAGACACATTACGATGACATTCAGTTACCCATAAGCGAAGTGTAGATATTATATTCCATGAAATCGCTGTTTTAGATTTAAAATCACTTTAAACTGAGAGTGATTTACACAGGATGTGGCTATATGTACATCAGGATTTGTAGTCGGTATTTATAGATAAATCCTGTCCATCGCTTCTTGTTGGATTGCAGTCTAACAAATTATAATATATGACATTAAATTGACTATATCGGTAGGTAAAGTTCTTCCAAAGTTAATGTGATGACCCATATTTTTAATACTTTTGAAGGAAAAAGCCGCCCAATGGCGTGCATATAATTTTTTTTATAAATTCGAATATTGTGAAATAATGTTAATCTACTATAACAATTTGAATGAAAAAAATTAACCTGCATACAAAATTCATAAAATTTGTAATACAATAATAAAGCGCTTTCCTCTAGAACGCGGAGTATCTAAAGAACAGTTTTTTGTATCGTCAACCCAACCATATTTTAAAGGTGGGTGTACTATATCCTCATACAGTTTTAATTATAATATAATTACCATTACTACTATTTTCTTACATATTAAGTTAAAATGTATTTTATTTTATATATTTATTCATGTAATAAAACCGTAAGGATTGTTTGAATAACAAATAAATGAATAAACACTTGACAACATCATGTGTATCAAACCAAGTTTCGTCTAAATAAATTATAGTTCTATTTGAATCACGGTACCCTTTTATTTTGCGCAAATACTCCTGTCTAAGTTCAGCGATACGCTGAGATTCCATTATTACCATTCGATTATCTAACTTCTTATATTTAAATCCACAATTCAATAATCCCGCGCATCATCTTGGACTGTTGTTTCAAATGGTCTCCAAAATGCCATTCTAATTAATTATATTATAAAACTCACCCCAACGTCTAAGAAACAAATGAATATTATATTAATGTCAATTCACTGACGCGACCTAACCACTACACCATTAAAAAGGTTTTATATTAATAATACCTTTCTACACTAGATCACCTACACTTTCCTATAAATACCTATAACAATTCACAAAACTCACTCAACCAAGAAATAGATATTATATTAAATATTTCTTTAAAACAAAATTCACACCCGACACTGAATGATACTAATGGATTATAAGCCGAACCACAACACAACCCCCTCGAACACCCTCAAGACCGTAGAATTTTTTCTGCCAAAAACGTCAAACGGTTATTTCGTTATATTGCCATGAATACTGCAGTTGATGATTGGTTGTTTCGAAGTCTTGACTGCACGTGCAACTACGTTGCCAACTCATCAAAATTTTCTTACATATAGTAACATATAATTAATTTTTCTTTTTTCAGTATTTTCAAGCGACTTATTTTAATGTTTACTAATAAATTTACATTATGTATTTTTTTAAAAATATTTCCAAACTAGCTTTCTTATAACATCACGAACTAACAGTTTAATGAAGTAAGAGGAACATTTGTGTAGCGAGCCTAACAATTTTAGAAAATATATCTGACAACATTACTTTATTTTAGGGTCATCACACTGACTTTAGTTAGAGTATAACTGATGAATAATGTTGAAATTATATTCAGTTATTTGTAGAACACTTTAGAATTTATTTACTAATTTTGCGTGAAAATAATGAAGTGGATTTTAACATTCATTTTGTGTAAAATCGATCACTCCATTACCCCCTATCGTTATCATTATGGTTATCGAATATTAATAAAAGCACAAAGGAAGATAATTTGAATCCACCAACATTGTCATCGATGTAAATTGTTTAAAGTCCTTTATTAATTAATTAATTAATTAAAATGCGTTTGTTTGATAATAATTTCGTTTCGACGTTAATAGGAAATTAAAAATTTCTTTTTAAACTTGTTTTTATTTTAATAATAACCTAGATACTTGGGTCACCTTTGCAAACGGCTCTTCGTAAATCATTCTCGACGGCCTTAGAGCAAAGTTCAAAATTAGCAAATATTTAAATAAATACATCCATGTAGTTAACCTGAACACGTGCTTTTCAGTTGAAGAATAAATTATATCCGCAAATGGAATTTATGTAAATATTTAAATAAAATAGATGACATTAGGAGGTGTGCTTTAACACAAGAAGCTCTTCATGCATAAATAAATTGGTTGTAAACGATACATAACAAAAAACGAATTACTGTTCACCGTATAGCCCATATGGTAGGCGTTGGTAATCGCACGTCTATTAAAATAAAAATTTTCAATTTATTTCTTCAAATTACTACTTTTCGAACCTCTTTTTTAGGTCGCTAATCGTTATAAATATTCCTTGTTGCAAAATTAGAAACAACTTTTTTTTCTAACGCGGCATTTCTTTTGATGTGTTTGAGTGTTCAAATATTTAAATCCAATTGCAGCATTCGATGTTTTTGTCGACTGCTTACATCAAGCCACGAACAGGGGATAGGAGTGTACGGGCCAGGAACCAAACACTCTGAAAGCTTGGGAAAAACCCCAAGAACTTCACGCAATAAGAAAGTGTGCCCAGTTCAATATTGACAAAGGATATAGAAGGCAAAGGATTATCATAATGTCTGATAGTCAAGCAGCCTTTAAAGCGCTGAGCTCTTGTGTAATCAGTTCCAAAATGGTGTGGGATTGCCTAGGCAAACTTAATGAACTAGGCGAGAACAATATAGTGTGGATTCCAGGACACACTGGAATAGAAGGAAACGAAATAGCAGATGAACTAGCGAAGAGGGGGACTGAAATACCCTTTTGGGGGCCGGAACCCTTTTGCGGAATCAGCTCCAATGTAATATTGGAAGAAATAGGTAAAGCCGAAGATAAGAGAAGATCTGACAATTGGAAAGATCTAGTAGGGCTTAGGTAATCAAAGATTCTTCTGGGTGACTACAACCTGTTGAGATCAAATGAATGCAAAAGTCAAAGCAAAACTGCACTAAGAGTTTTAACGGAACATTGTCGCCTGAATGGGCACCTTAAAAAGCTCAAAATAGTGGAGGAACAGGATTGTAGATTTTGTGGAATGGAAGAAGAATCCTCCATCCACATACTTGCGAACTGCACAGTACTTCAGAATCCTAGGGAACAGACTACTGTATAGAAGAGGGACAGTTACCTAAGTTGAGCCCTGCAGATATCCTAAAATTCCTCCGGAAATAGGACTAAAGGAGCTACTAGTATCTGAGACTCTCCTCAGAAACTAAGTAGAAGTAAGGGGGCAGAATAGATCTTTTAGGTCTTAGTGAATGTTACCCCAATATACATACATACAAGGGCTTTGAATTTATATACATTCAACTTTTTATTTTACCCTCGTAGAGTAACAAAAATTGTCTTTTATATTTTCTAGTTTGTTACAGGTAAAGTTTAGAGTTATTTAAAAAAAAATATCCAATCCCCGTTTGGAAATCTACAAACTTTGACATCGTCTGTAAACTCTATGCAACACACCTTGAAAAATATTTCTTTTTACTGTAAACCAATAAAACTTTGGGAATACGAATAAGTGTAGAACCGTCGGAAATATAGGTAGATTCCGGAATAAAATAAACACTTTTCTATTTCATTCACCAACATCGTACGAAAAAATTTGACAATTTCACAGGGAGCGGAAAATTTCCGCAGATGATAAAGAAAAAGTTTTTTTTATGTCATTAAAGTTACAACCTGTTTTGGAAGATGATGTAAATTGGAATGGAAAAAGTAGAAGTGAGTCAGTAAATTGTTTTTTTTCACATTTAGCTGTGGAAAATATGTAATAATATTTGTTGTCTTCTTTAATATAAATAATAATTGTAATTGCTTTTGGTTTTAAAAAAAAATTCAATTAACAATTACGTTTTAACAGACTCTGTGCCTCGAGGTGATGTTCCTAAAAACCCTCTTCGTTATGATAAATTCATTAAAAAAGTTTCTTCAGTAGGGTGCAATTTTTTTCGAGAATGAACGTCGTCAAAAAGCATCTTTCACCTTTTCAAAAAGAAAATAGAGCCCGCCGAGGCTAACGACAGATTATAAACTTATCTCGCGAAACAAGTTAAAACTCGTACATAAAGAAAGTCGAAATAAACTTTTCGCATCCAATTATACAGATATTATTTCCACAATTTCACTTCGCCATCTCCAAGAGACATTTCGGAATATCTCTAAGCGGCGTCTGAATAATAGATACATAAAATTGTATAAGCGACAACCCCCAAAATTGTTGAATGGGCAACACCAAAGAAACATCTTTTATGTATGATTTTCTCCAATTTTACCAATTTTTTATTTCTTTCAAAGGACTTGTTTACATAGGCTGCTATTTATATTTTGAGCCTAATAATGAAAAGACAGTAATTTATTATTAAAAATGGCTTTATTGTTTCTCCATGATGATCAATACACTTTTGCATGCGCTCGAACCAATTTTCGTAACACTTTCTCCATTCCGATTGAGGTACCTCCAAAACATGGTTTTTGAATGCATCAACAGCTTCTTCAGGCGCCGAAAAACGTTCGCCACGTAATTTATTCTTGATATGCGGAAATAAAAAGAAGTCATTTGGTGCCAAATCAGGGCTGTACGGAGAATGACCCATCAAGTCGACGTTTTGGCCAGTCAAATAGGTGGTTGTTTTAGCCGATATGTGAGAAATGGCATTGTCATGATGAAGAATGATTCTTCGTTTCCGGTTGTTTTTTCGTATTTCACGAAGCACTTCTGGCAAACAAATGGTTGTGTATATATATATATATAATCAAATTCCCTTCTACCTTTCGGTGTAGGGAGATTTCTCAAAATTTCAAGATTTATCAACAAAAATTTTCCATTCTTTCCTATTTTTTGCTAATTGTTTTGCTTCAATCATTGTTTTTCCTCTTTCCTTTAATATTTTGGCTACGTTGTTATCCCAGGATTCTTTGGGTCTACCTCTGTCTCTTTTAACAATTACCTTTGCTTCCCATACATTTTTAACTAGTCTAGTATCCTCCATTCGCTGTAGATGTCCCCACCAGTTCAGTTGTCTTTCTTCTATATAATCTAGCACGGACTTTATTTCTAGCTCCTCTCTTATGTCTACATTCTTTATTCTATCTCGTTTTGTTATTCCTTTCACAGATCTCAGGTATTTCATTTCTATAGCTTGTATTCTACTCTTCATTTTTTGGTCCAGTACCCACGTTTCGCTGCCATAAGTAAGTATCGGTCTAAAAACTGTTTGAAATACTGTCATTTTTGTTCTTTTTGAGATTTCTTTCTTATTAATAAATTCAAGTTTCAGCATGTGGTAAGTTTTTATGGCTTTTCCTGTTCTTTCCATAATATCCCTTTCTTGGTTGTGTACCATTCAGAATTCACCGTTCTACGTTGCTCTAACGGCACGACTGCCACATGTCCAGTTATTCCGAAGAAACAGGCGTTCATTTGCTTCGAGGTTCTTCGCGCACGAACCACTTTTGTCGGATTGGGTTCGTCTTGGAAGACCCATACAGTGGATTGCTGTTTTGTTTCGGGCTCATATGCATAAATCCAAGATTCGTCACCTGTGTAGATGTTATACACAGCTTTTGATGCACCGCACCAATTGACACGAGCATCCTTTTGAGCTATTGTCAAATTATGCGGGATCCAACGCGAACAAATCTTTTTAACAGCTAAACGTTCATGCAATATCTTATTGATGCTTGTCATACTAATGCCCAAAGATGCCTCTATCTCGCGATATGTCACATGTCGATCTTGCTTTATCAGTTCGTGCACATCATCGATGTTTTGTGGCAGAACAACTGATTTTGGACGACCTTCACGACTTTGGTCCCCGAGCGAACTGCGGCCACGATTAAATTCCTTATACCAGCGTTTAACAGTGGCCGAGGATGGGGCTTCATCGTCAAAAGTCGAAATGAGTTGATCGATGCACTCTTGTCTTGATAAGCCACGTCGAAAGTCGTAAAAAATCATCGCACGAAAATGTTCACGAGTTAATTCCATTTTTTCGCTGAGACAAAATTTTCAAATCGCTGTAGATAATACAAGTTATACTTAAATGACAAAAAGTTCTAAAGAAGGTTATGGTTAAAAAGATCAAACTTTCAATTGGAAACATCAGATGGCGCTTGTAAACACTTGGTAAGCCAAGGCTCAAAATATAAATAGCAGCCCTCGTAATATATAGATACATTTTTAGAAATTAAGAGACATAGAAAGATCCTTTGACAAGCCTTTCCTTTATAAGGATAATCGTTATACCTAGTAGGGAAGTTTACCTTTTTGAACGACTATAATTAGTGGACTTCAACTCGAAGTGGTAATCCTTTGTGGATTATGCATTTTCCTCTGGATAAAATGATGCATGACGTGGAAGGACAACATTGTGTTTCCACTAGAACCTGTCACAGTCGACATTTACGCCGAATTTCTCTCTATGTATTATTCATAAGTAGATATAATAGTTTGAGGAAAATTTAGCGAAATAATATCAAATGTACATTTTTGTTCGTCGTTGAATTTTGAATTTAATTAATTAATATAGGAGGAAATTCGTTCGGATACAAGAGTTCCTTATAGAAGTTTTCAACAAGAAAGGAAGCAAAGAAACGAAACATTATTTTCCATTCAGTAATTCGAAAGTTTCGAGTACACCGAGATGCCTCCAGATTTAATTTGATCGAACTTTAAAAATGGTATATAATTATATTGAATCCAGAGTAGGATTTAATCACTCTTAGCTGTCAAATATTTGTTTAACTATATTTACGATCCAGAACTAAATTTGTACGCTCCAATGGCTTTGAAAAAAAAAACAAGATCTATTTGTTCGACACATACAGACCAAAATATCTCCATAATATCTGCTAGTGTTACTCGATGCGAGTGTAGGTCCCATTGTTACAAATTCCTTTATTTCCCTACTGATATTCCGCTATATTTCAGAGTTGACTGTAGAAAACCTATTATTATTCAGCATTGCTCTGCAAATATCCGCGGCTGTGAAAAGAGGACTTGTTAGTAGGCGTGGGATTTTTATTTTTTTTCATCTTATTTTTCAACTATTGTGTATCGGTTGTAATTTTACATTTTTGTTAATAGTCTAGGAGCCACCACCACACCTAAACAAATCTATATACATATAAAATGCACACAATGTTGTGGTCGCAACATAAATTCTTATTCCAAGTATTTTCACACAATATACATTTTCTCACCATCATAAACGTCTTAAACGCACCTTAATAGACAAATATCAATCAGAAACCAAATAAAAACACAATTATAATTAAAATCTTATTGACAAACTTCACTAAAATGACAGAAGTAGTTCGAGGTTGCCAAGCTAAAAATTTATAAACTATTGGCATTAATAGAAGATTTTTGTTATACGAGATTTGGCATCATGTAAGAAGAGTCTCGTCTTAAATATGTTGGGGACAACGAAAATGTTAACAAGGTTTGTCTATCTTTAATACGTCATTGCGCTGATCGTAGATGCCTGACATTTGGAGGGTGCGTTCTTTACGATTTTCCTAAACTCTACCCCTATTGGGGTGAAAAACGGGAGCAAACTTTTTATGGGACAACGTGATTCTTTGGTCCAATCTACTTCAAATTTTGCATAAACATTCTTCAACAGAATTGACGGAAGATGTTTCGTATTTTATTGAAACTCATCGAAAGACGGGATTAAAAAGGAGTAAAAAGTTAATTTGGGAGTAATTTGCAAAGTTGATATACTTTTACATTTTATTTACTCTATAAATATATCTTGTCTGTATCTTAAAATGTCATATAATTTATGTGACCTCTAATCTGAGCACTCCGCAAACTTGACACGGCTTCAACTGACATTACCGTCGCATCTAGGAATTATATTTTCACTGTATATCCTGAAAATGTCAGTCATGCTTGGGTATTCTCCTGTGTAATGTCATCATTTATTCATTATTCGTAGAGATGTCTTCTCTTGAATATACTGGAGTGTATCCCATTATAACTATCTTCAATGGTAAATCATTTTTATCTCCCAAATAAGATTTCCCAGGAAATATCAGTTTAATTGAAAATCCATGCAATGTAAAATAGAAATTATTCTTCATGTGGCTCATTGACTAACACACAATACATAAATATTAGTAAACTTTTCGTTGAAGTGAAAAATGAACAATGTATTGATTATTGCATTTCGAAAGCTTTGATAAAGAAATTCCTTTTTTTAAATCTTTTGTGTATGCAAGTTCTATTTGCTTGGAATAAAAATAAGACAAAACCAATCTATGGGATAAGATTTCTCCACATTAATTTTGGTATAGGTTACTAAGGATCATAATACATATGTATATAAATTTTACAGTACAAAAACTTTCCGGTATAACTTTGTTTTGTTGTTATTCACATATTTATGTTGTTTTAACAGTTTAAGCGTAAAGTTGCCAAATTTATACTAGCCGGAGCAGTTTAATTCGATGACTTTCATGTTTTGTCAATTCAGTTTCCAACTACCGCCTACCTCCCACAGGATAGGGTCGGCAAAAACTGCTTGCTAACGCCGGCCTCCTACAACAAACTAAAGCATGTCCTGGCATTACAAATGAACTTGTTTTACCACTCGCCGAAACCCAACAATTTAATCAAAACGTCCCGGCAGACGTAGCTCTGGTTTGTTAAGTTGTCTTCTCCCTCACAAAACTTCCACTAGATGACGCTTTCATAGTAATTGGCTTGGCTACTACGTGTATAGCGTTCGATAGTATATACATAATTTATAGACAAAAATTTTTTTTTTTCTATTTTCCTCAAGAGGGTAAGGTTAGTGAAGGGGAGAAATAATAACGAAAATGATTTTTATTAACAAAACACATCTGGTGGTTGATGGATTTTTCTTATACTTTTTTTTAAAACATCGCCAATGTATTACAGTCAATAATGTTCTCATAATGGGTGTTTAGTAGTTTGTTAACACGTTTCGTTTGACAGGTCTTTATAAGTTATAGGTGTTAAAATGTCTGTGAATGTAGCTAAAGGTGCTTTCAGATGTGCGTATTGATGAGTTTCTTTCAAGAATACAAAATAAGGACACGAAAAATTCTTGAAACGTAGAGTATTTCAAGAATGTTACATGCATATAATACAAGAGAAACATTATTTAAATGTTATATCCGCACAGGATGTGATTTCAATCAAGGAATCTGCAGCGGTAGTGAAGGGATGATCTAATAAGTCCTGCTTAGAATAGATATTGTTCATCAATGCATTTAAAATTGTAAAAGAGAATAAATATGTAAAAGGTCCGTTGTCCGCTAATAGGCGTTCTTTCAATCTCGTTAGTTTACTTTATAGAATCACAATAATCGCGTATGCCCCGAGTTCAATTCTGTTTTAACGAGGAAAAATTTTGAAATCGTTATTTCGACGGAAACATAAAATGGTTAGTAAATGATACATTTAAACTTCGATGAGGATGAACCTCTGAACTCTATCGAGAACGCTTTTTTTTTAATAAAAATTAATTAAAAATAGAAAGCTTAATTAGATGAAAATGTGTTTGCCACACTTTATAGCAGGTAATTGAAAAGAGTTGTTGAGAAAAAGGTTATAAATGGAAGACGATTAGATTAGTTAGTGACAATGGAAATGCAGGGTCATTAAAAATCCGGGGTAATAAATATTTTATTACTTCAATCAATTTTAAGTACTTGATAAACGTTTAATTGTTTTTTTTTTCTTTTCTCCCATCAAGTCTTTTACAAAATCTTGGTGAATAAAACAGTATTTGTCGACATGTCGGGGTATTAATAGAATCGAATTAGTGTAATAAAGTCATGTCGTTTAATATTAAAACTTTTCACTTTTTGTATCGATAAACTTTTGCACTTATTGTATTATTTGGAAAAACCTTTTCATGTTATAAATGCAAATTAAGAAAAGTGAAAAAAAAAGTAGGTAATTTTTAGAAATTTCTTAACATGTACGGTTCAAGTTCAGACATTCACAAAAGCGAACATAACTCTCAAAAGGAATATTAAATGGAACTCATGAATTCCCCTGTGTATGAAAAAGAGAAGAAGATGAAAAAGATCTCCACAAAGAAACCAGATCAATATTGCCGTTCAAAAATTCTGTTTACACATCAGAAATTACCTTCTCGACTTTTACTTTATTGGAACCGCGTGAATTTGGTTTTTAATCATAATATTTAAAAGGCGGAACGGAAATTGTTTACTTTTATTTAAGGAGAAGCTAAATCTTAAACGTGGTGGATCTATCAAGAGTGTGGTGCTAAAATTTTTAGGAATATCATTTATGGACCAAAGAAATTAAATGAGGTGTTGACAAACGTGAAAATAGAAAAATTACTAGAAGGTGAAAACATAGGAAGATGGTTCTGACATATTAAAAGGATGGAAGGAAGTTACAAATAGACCAAAAGGTAGACCAACAGCTAGATGGGCCAAATAGACAGAGACTGGAAGAAAACGACCCAGAACAGGAGGGAATGGAGGAATGAAAAACTTTAGATACACGACTGATTCTTCATAAAAACAAAAGAGTCCAAGAGCCAAATATCGACAGTTACTATTCCGGAAGGAATGTATAACCTTGCATATATATAAAGTTGAAAAACGTGATTTTGTTTACATCCAAATTCCAACGAAGTCTATATTTAAAAAGAAAAAATAAAATTAAAAGAAGTACTCTAAGTAATTAGTAACTCACTTATACTAATGAAATGAGATATACAAGCTTTCCTGGAAATATACGGTATAAGAGAACATAATCTTATCTTCTCGTATCTGGCTGAATATCATTTAATTTACCTGCCATAGGGTGTTGCAATCTAGTGCATAGTTATTCAGAGTGAATAGGATGCTCGGAAATTTTTAATTCAGTTTCTTAGGTCAACTTAATAAAAATATACGCAAAGAAGATTTAACTAACTTATATATTTAAAAAGTTGTAGCATGAAATTTCATATCAAGAAATTCATATGTCAAAGGCAAAAATATATACACCATTGGTTGTGATAAAAACTCAAATTTCTCTCTTTATAGCAAAAATCTATATATATATATTAATTATTATGTTAACAGAAAGGGCTGTTTCCATTTTGTGGTCAGTATTTGGTCGTCGGTGTACCGCAAACTCCTTATTCCATTCCGCAACCTCCCTCGCCGGGATCTCTAACCGTAACTTGAATTTGACTTTGACACTTTCCTTGTTGTCACCAAATTTGCACGACGTTAGACAGGGATGTATTCACCAAATTATTTTGTAGCGAATCGCTTTTGTTTGACCACCTTGTATAGAAACTTTGTTCTCTCCTGAACACGACCATAGTTGAAATTGTGTGGTGAAGTCATTATTAATAAAGGGGGTAGTGGGTACGTGAGTAGCATACTTCATTCGAAAATCAATGGTAAATTATCATCTGTAGATGTATCGATAAGAAAAACCCGGAGATTTTTTTGCAACTGGAGGTAAATTGAATTTAGGGGGAGAGGGATGGAAATGGGAGTTTAAAAATAGTAAAAAGTGAAATATTTGAGGTAGGCAAGGGTAGTTAATTAAGGCAAAGCAAATTCAGCTTAAAATTGGCATTAATGCGTGAGATTTTGCACCTGATTTTAATCCGAAATATATAATGGGCCCCAGTATAATCAGATGCTGAATTTATAAGCAACAGCTGAATCAATTTCGTTTTAATTATGCATGAAATATTAATAGGGAAAATAAGTAACTAAAAGAAAAAGTAACCAATAAAAATTTTTCTTCGTATTATTCAATACGTTTCTTGTTATATCCACGAAGTTCTATTCATCTTTAACGTTGAAATCGAGCAGAAAAACATTTATTAATGTCTAATATTTCTATGATTAACGATGTTTTAAATAGCTACGCCGAATACAGCTCATAAACTCATTTTTCCCACTATAATTGAGAGTTTTCCTTATAAACGACTTTGAGTTTCAACAGAATCTCCTCTAACAACAAATAATTATATTGAGTGACCTCAGAAATGCCATTTACTAGGCAATTTATCACTTCTTAAAAGATACTTCAGTAGTGGCTACGCAACCAAAGTCTCGCAGCGCGACAAGAAAACTACAAAGAACAGCATCTAGGTTTGCTGAAGCTATGTTATTTGTATCTACTCTTCATACTTATGATATAAACTAGATGCTGCTGTATAAAATATAAGTAAATGTAAAATTGTATAAAAATTTGGTGTAGGTACGTATCGTTGGTTGCGAATTGACTCCCTTTTTTCTGGAGTTAGAAAAGCAAAGAAGTGTACCGTATCGGGCGTAAGGAAAGATATCGGGAACATGGTCAAAAATAATTAATGATCCGTGTTGAAAAGGACGATAAATTAGGTCTGAGATACGCGAGAATTGGAAACCGAACTCGACAAAGATGCCGTTTTTACTCAAAAACGCGCATAAAAACCTTAAATGTAATAAGAAATTCTTCGTAGATAGCGTTTTTTTTAACAGATAAGAAATACTTTACTTTATAAATTAGATTCCTCAGCTGTTTTTTTTTGTTATAAGAGTCTTATTATTTCACTTGTAAATCTGAGAAATCCCGTAAAGGCTGTTGTACCCGATAAAACTGAAGGGATGGATATTGGCAATTTAAAAGAAATTTTTGAAACTAAAAAAGAAAACTCCATTCACAAAGCTTATAAAATTTTACGACTTTTCATTAGTGGCCGACACAAAATTACTAAAATCCAATATCCACTTTCTACTATAGATGTTTCGTTAACCCCATATTACAATGATTATTATATTCGAACGATAATAACCCCTGTAGGTGTTTTAAGTTCATAACCAAATCCTATACTCAAAACATTCACATTAATGAAACATTTTAATAAAGCAAATTATAGATACCAACTTTGAAACTAGTTATTATAACTCATAAGAGCAGCATTTTCTTGTTAGATAACAATAATTTATAATTTAATGATTCAGTTTTCAAACAAGACCCACAAGAATGTACAAATAACAGAAGGTGTTGGGTGTAATTAATTATTCCAAGCTTTTTTTAGAATGTATTCAACTATACATTTACTTGTTCGACTGACTCTTTCTCTGTTCTGTTTCAAGACAAAATATGGGACAAACAATTTTTTGAACCTAAAGTTTTAATAAATAAATGTTTTTTTTTTCTAATAAAACATGATTAAAGATAGATTTTTTTGTTTCAGGTATGTCTAAAGCAATTAATACTGGATAATTTGTAAGTAAATCATCAAAAATATATTTTAACATTCTCTGGTGAACTACCTACAACTCGTAAATTCTAAATACCAACACTGACAACATATTCTTCATCAGTACTCATCGACAAGCAATGAATAACAGATGAATAACGATTTGAAACAAGAGGAGCATTACATAGACACAAAATCAGAACAGGACTCGCTTTAAATTAACACCAATACTTGAAATAGTCCCTTTCATTCTTTGAAGTTCGTTATACTTGTTCTAACCAATCTAAATTTTCTTTTATTCTACAATCCTTTTTTTGTGTTTCTGTTTATAATAGTTCCTGTTGATTTTTCTATCCGTTCTCTTCAATTTTCCATGAAGTTCCGCAATTCAATGATATTCCACATGGATGCATTTTGAAGTTTCTAGTCCATAGCTGTACAAAATCGAACAACAACCCTACATTTATAATTTATGGGTCGCCTTTCCATCAATCGTTATACGGCACTAGCTCCAAACATTCCGCATTTTTCAAACGTCCACTCGAATAGACACAGGTGCTGTTTATCCCAAAATCTATTTTCGGGAATACTAGAAACAATCGCTCTTGTCGTACACAAAATAAATAAGTTACTATGTTGAGGGACTCTGTGTTCAAATGTGTTTGTTTCTAGAAAACTAAGGTTAGTGTCAGCCAGATGAAAATAATATTTTATTGAATGAAATCAGTTTCTGAACATAAATTGATTAAGCGACCCTTTCAAAAATGGTCATGATTATTATTAATTAAATTTATAATTTCCTTTAGCAATTTGACTAGAAAAACTGTCTCCCTAAAAAGTTGTACAGTTTTTCTCGTCTAATTGCTAGGCAACAGTTTCTCATTAAACAATCCAAGTTTACCCGATAAACTCGTGAATCATTAAGGTGATCTTACTATAAATAATCTACAGGGCATTCAAGATTCAGACATACTGAATAATCAAACTGTTACGTACCTCAAACTCTGTTTTTCAGTTTACGGCGCATGTGCGGGCATCTGTAGTACTGTGTCCTTTTCTATAACTCCGATTTTTCAGTCTCATCTGGTTGACACGTCGCTGAAGGGCGACCTTAGTTCGGATCTTAGACTATTATTATTACTTGAGCTATACTCTATAATTTCTTCGATTTTCTATGATCGATTGTGATAATTTATTTGGTTTTTTTTATCTTAATTTAAACAAGAATTTGCTGTAAGCATTGAACTTAATCGAATGCACACAACAAACTTCCGGAAACTCTATTTCTATTTCTATCAGTGAAATGGGCAGATGTTGCACAACTTCAACCTCAAATCCTCTCTGAATTAAACTAGTTAAACATACCGATAGTAAGTGAGAACACGAACGCGTAAATTTACAATTAAAAAATCCTTTCTCGATTATTTGGTTATCACGTTTTTTCCTCGATTTACCTACAATTAATTTTAATTATCGTTGAAAGTTAACAATATAAAATAAAAATAGTCACTAAATGATCGCGTAATATAAACCACCTTCGCGAACATCGCTTTTCAATTTATAGTCATATCAATCAACTAAGTGCAATCCGACCTTTCAACGGATGCAGAATGATGACATGACACTGTTTTGTCGAATTTTGCGATTGATGTATGAGCAGTCGAGCATAACCCATTTAAACGATATCGAAACGAGCACTCTTGTTAGGATACATCGAATCAAACAGTAATGAAAAAAAAGAATACAACGTATGATTGATAGCTTAAACTTTTGGTGGAATAATTGGGACAAACAAAAAATTTTTATAACGGGCATCGAATTGAATACGGTAGCACAAAATGTGACATACAAGCACTCCTGTTTATTATTATATATGTTATACTATTATTCAAAAGCACCCAGTTGCGGCTGACTGTGCACAAAACAAACGTAGAATTTGAATTATGCAAATAATTTTACTATTATGGAGATTTGTTGGGAGAGAGAGATGCATACGTGAGATGAATTATTGGATAAATTAAACTTTCACCTTAAAAGTTATAAAAATATTTTATAAATAAAATTTCCCATCTCCTTGAGTCGGTAAATCGACCAAGAACCTTGTACCTGTAAACAAAAAGATTTTTATTTTATTTTAAATGATCTCCGGGTTTGACCAATAAACAAGTTTGCCTATCAACAACCCTTATAACTAAGGTTTCGGCCGTCAAACGCACAAATCAAATTGAACTTTGTCAATTTTTTTTTACCCACAAAAACTTATTCAATAAGATAACCCTATTCAATTCAGCGAAACGCAATGCATAACAAATAGATAATAAAGCCCTTTTGGCACCCGAACACACACACACACTCGCTGCTACGAAATTTCTGACTCCTTCTCCTCTGCTTTTTCTATTTCTGATTTTTCGTATTTCAGAAAGAGTAAACTCCAGCGGCTCTCGGGGTTTAATATACAGTTACAATAAAATTTGAAATATTTTCTATCCACAATGAAATAATCATACAATCGAAACTAAATAGCAACCTGTCAAAAGCAATTAACTTCAATAATTTTTTACGTTATAGCTGCTGTCATATAACATACATTTGATATTAAAATTAGCTGAATCCAACCTAAACTGAAAATATGAATACTACTTCAACTTTGAAAATCAAATCAAATCTCTTTTATAAAAATCCTCCTGATTTGTTTATAATATTATTTGAATTCTTAACTGTTTTTTTCTTAAAACCCAAACGTATAACGTATCTACACCTATGTGTGAATTGAACAAGTCCTCGATAGCACGTTTGGAATATTTTTGACGTCGCCGTCACACCATCATCGCACACCGCACGAAATCGCCTTTATATTCGTTATTGGATTCGATCCTTCAGGAAGCCCAGGAATGAAAACGTCCAGTCAAATCCTCGAATTAACATTGACAAAGAAAACGATAAAAACGCCAACATGAATTTGTTAAAAGACGTTAAATTTGTTTAAATTGTTTTTCCAATAACTTTTTTTGACAAGCAATTTTTCTACCCTTCAAATATAGTCAATTCAAAATTCGAACTATCTTCAAATCTAACAATACGTTGAGATCTATAATAACAAAAACGAAACCAAAAAATGAAGAACAATCTTCAAAAAACTGCATATATCAGATATCTTGTGAATGCGACAAATTCCATTTAGGTGAAACATCTAGACCATTGAAAGTCCGAATAAATGAACATAAAAAGTATATCAAAGATAGGGAGTTCTTTAAGTCAGGTATTTGCAAACATGCTTGGGAAGAGGGGCATAAAATTCAATGGGATTCGACAAAAATAATATTGAAAGAGCCCAATAATAAAAGACGAAAAATCAAATAAAGAAAGTGCTTTAATACAACTAAATTCAGATAAATGTGTAGCTACTATTTCAGCCGAATGTAGTCAAATTTGGTTACCAATGTTAGAAAGAGAAATTTCCAATAATCAATTACCTGCGTTATCAGGATAGCATCATAAGTTTTTATCCAGGTTTTCTTATGATTTGTCTTTGGAATGGTTGTTAATCGATACACACTTTAATACACAAAATCACCAAACTGAGTTATACATATTTTGAAAACAAAAATAATCATATACGAAAAAGTAACAACAAACGCGTTTTTATTAACAAAGTTTCCAAAATAAGCGAGAAAAAAAGCGCTATTCCAATAAAAACCGTTCCTGGAACGTGCACTTCACTGGATTCTATTTTTAGTGGACTACATATCGTTAGAATGTCATAAAATAAAAGAATAAGTAATGCCACAAGGAACTTACAGAAAATATTATTCATCCTATATACACAATCAATTTAAATGTTTCGTTTTTTAATTTCCATCCTCAACACCACCCGCTATTGAAAACGTAATTTATTTTTGACCATTTAAAGGAGCATAATTCAATTTTTTTATTATTGACTGCGTCGAAAGTGCGTTAAGTTCCTGATGTTTCAATTTGCATAATATTTCAATTAGTTGATAGGCAGTTGAGCTGAGTCATGTTGAAATAAAAAGTAACTAATGCAACTGGTTATGGACAAGCAATAAATGTTACGTCATGTAATGCATGTGAAATTTTTCATAAATTACAAATTTTATGATGAGGAGGTAGGTCGATGGATTTTTTTAGTTTTGGAGCTTCTAAGAAGGTCAAAAAGCAAATATTTATTTCATATTTACCAGAGAAAACTACCTGGTTTTTCCAAAAAAAACGCCTCTAAATTATCTAACTATAATTTCCTTCTTGTTCAGGAACACCCTCTCGGTCAACAATTATAGCGAAAAATCTTTTACTTCTATAAACAAAAGAAAATGCCAGGGGTTGTTTTGTGTTGTAGAAGCGATTTTGGTCCAGACAACGTCACCACGCGGAACGGTCTTACCTTCAGGACACGAAAAAAGCCGAATGAATAGAATACATTCGAACAGGATCGTACGTGAATGTAAAAATAAGTTTGTTTATGATAGAAGAGTTGTTTTTTGATAATTATTTTCTAATTTTAACTGAAAATTTTATAGAGGAAGTGAAGATTTAGAAAAAAATTGTCAAAAACCTATAGTATCAACAAAATGCGACAGATATAAATGAGATAACTTTTATTATTATCAAAACTTTTGATAAATTGTTCGCAATGACAGTTTACGAAACTTTCTGTTCTTATAAATGTTACAAAACCTTCGAATTTTCCTCATTACTCATAAAGAATTTTTCTTACCCGTAAGCCTTCATCATTTTAAAACTTTATGTGATTTGATCCTTCGTTAGAAATTAATCAAACAATAAGTTTTCCAATAATTAGCTCTAATCGATTTTCTTAGAAGGTTGTTGTTGTTGAAAAGTTGTATTTTCTCGTAAATCTCACACAAAGAAAATTCGGATGGATAACAATACTTGGGAAAATACTATGTATAGTTGGATTGAGTGTATAGTATTTTTAGTGAGGCAAACAGTAGATATATATTTAAAATTCCGGATGTAATTATAGTAGAATTTGAACAAAAGCTTTCAATACCCCTAAGGAAACTCGAATCTAACTCTCTCAAACACATTTCGACTAGTTTTAATGTAAATTGTTCTTCTCCCCCCGTTCGCGTTAGAGAAGAAGCTCCCAAAACTCACCGAAACTTCTAACTTCTCTATACAGAGTTGAATTTCTATCGTAGTAGGCGGCGAGTTGCGGTAACCGGATTTTCAACTCCCAATATCTACAATAACTTCATTGTTCTCGAACAAACTATGCATTGCAATAACGATGCGCGCTCGTCCGATGTGCTCGGTGGTTTTTCACCAAAAGCATATTTCGTTTAGACATTAAAGTTGACTTCAAAGCGCATCGTTCTAAACAAGTTGCGGCATGTAATTTTAGCGGCTGAGGTAAAAAACGCAGATGCAAATAACTTTGATCAAGAGGAATTCTATCGAAATAGCAGTTAATAGCTGACAAAAGCTTTTCTTTATTATACAATAAATATAGAGTAATTGTTTCACAGGCTTTTAAATTATGATTTTCGCTACATTTACTTTGTCCAGTTAGATTGATCCTTTAAAACTGTCCAGCTAAATTTTTCAAATAATATTCACATATTTATAACTTGTACGAATTTTCAAGTGACCGCTGCGGTCAGTGTGGCCAACAAAAAGTGGTAATCTTGGTTGATTCTATGTATTATTGTAAATTTTCGTGTAATATTGGGAGTTTCTGAAGGTGAAATATTGTATCTTATTCAGAGCTGGGTAATTTTGGAAAGTGCCGAACGTGCCAAATACTTTTTATTTTAAAAGTGCTTTTACTGTCAAGCACCAAACATCTAATACTCTAAAGTATTTGAAGCCCTTGGAATGTTAAAAATATTTGATAAAGCTCCAAGTTTAAAGCACTTTGAAAGTGCTTAAAGCCTTTTAAATGAGCTTTAAAAGTCGTTTCAAAAAAATAGAAGAACTAATTTTAAGAAAACTAGTGATAGTAAGCTATTTTATATTAAAAGAATAGGAATACAAAACAAACAAAACAAAGTAACAAAAGTGCTTTACCCAGCTCTGATCTTATTGCTTAAAATATTTTCTATTTCTTTTGGTTTTATGTATGTTTGTGAGGTTTAGTGTGTTTTTTGAAGATGTTTCGGTGTGATATTGAATGTTTTCTGTGTGTTTTCGTCCGTTTTTGCGTACTTGTATTCGAAAAAGTTTTAATTCCACATTTCTACCTGATAAGCATAGAAACACATTCCCCTCTATATCGAATAGAGGGTGTCGCTTCATACCGAAGGGTTTTTTATTACCACTAAATGCTGACCCTTCTGGATTATGCTTTAGGAAAACTCCATCTCAAACATCCCTCGGGATACTTAAAACTTTGATGGAAACTGAGACCTGAAGAGAATATGCCAGCTAAAAGTAGACGGAACTTTTTACCTAAACGATCGTAGTCTTTTAGAAAATGGTTATTTTTACGATTGTTCGATTCAGTGAATATTAATTTTGTAGCTGAAAATCGACGGACGGAACTTAAGAAAAATTTTCCCAATGGTTCGATGCTAACATTTTTATATGCAAATTAATATAATAAATTTGATGTAAAGATAGATGATTTTGGGTTTTGCAAACATCACAAATATACACTGAATAAAAGAAACTCTTGGAAGAAAAGATTATACCTTTGGCACAAATAATTGGCGCTTTTGAATAGGTCCAAGGGGTTTCTTCAGCCAAAGGATTAATTGTCTTTTCATAAGAACTTAATCTATTTGTTCAAAGTCCTTACAGTCTTAGCTTCAAACTAGTATGTAAGATATTTCTTGATACAAAACGTAAATATTTTGTTTCAAGGAATCCACTTCTTGGGACAATGCCGAAGAACTATAATAAAAAACAACTCTCTTGACATAAGAACCTTAGAACTTGCTTTGCAAGCAAATCTTTCTATAGGCAAGAGCAAATACATTAGACATAGACATTGAGAGGATTTCCACCAGGTACTTACGAGAATTGAAATGTCTCTTGAATGAATGCCGTGATATTTATAATTTTCGTAGCTCTTGAAGCAAAACAAACTATACTTGGTTGAAGGGAAAAATATTCAAGAGATTCAAGATATTTCTTCAAGAGAACCATCTTACTTTAGCTAAGAACTTTTTTCTATAGGCAAGAGATATTCTCTTATGTTGAAATAATTTCTCTTGTCGCTAATAATTTCTTGTCAAGAGAGTTGACTACTTTGGTTCAAGACACCCATTTTTATTAGTGTATTCAAGGGAAAGGAAAGTCTAAGGATGTTTTGGAATATACGATTCTTGAAAAAAAACAAAATTTAAAAAACCAATTGTATTTTTTTTCACTTTACACGGCAATAATAATATCGCGTACCACATAGGCTCTATATACACCCTCCGTAAAAATATACATATCTCACTGATACAGATCGCTTTTGTTCCAGCTATTCTGATATCCGATCTGCATTAACAACGAAAGTATGCTCCACACAAATAACATTTGCCTCATATAATTATTATTTAGAACGTAATACCGTTCGCAGTGATAAAATCAGCGTACCAGTTTACAAAGTAATCGTGCACATCAACAACCATTTTGAAATTGTATAAGTACAAAAGGTAATCGTGAAAAAGAAGTATTGTTTTTCTTGAAATATGTGTTAAAGGTTTTTGTTTTCACTTTTCTTTGAAGTATGAGATTTATTGTAATTTAAGATCTTGGATTTGTTATTAAGATTACGTTGGATCAAAGGATATGTCGATCAAAGGAAAAACAATTAGTTTAAAATGTAATCGATCTTAGTACTAAATTATTGAATGAATTGTCGTACTAAATTACATTGAAACTAATTTTTTTGTCTAAAAAGATAAGTTGACATTTATATTCGGATATTCATTGCTCCTGAGAAATTCAACTCTTAAAGTTTTCTCGTTAAATTCGTCCGCAATGAATTTTAAATTTGTAAATGTCAAGTTTACTTCGACAAGAATTAGTTTTCGGGTATTTAATTAACAAATGATATATTTATAAAAAAGGCGTCTTTATAGTTTTGGTGATTAAAATATTTTAAAGCCATTTGGAACTTTTGTTCACGTCCAACTAAATTTATACAAAAAAGACATGAGTAGATTTGATCAGGTTACAGATCACTACAATAAATGATTTCCGGCAGGACTACTATATAATTTAATAGGATTCTATATAAGATGAATACGTATACTCCATTTTTATTTCAAATCTACCATAATTATGATGATTTAAAATTGAAAACAGCAAATATAAACCATCTGATAATTTTAAATTATTAATTGGTAAACAATATCGTGGAGGTAAGCATATCAAACAATACAGTCATGCATTAATAATGCGTGACTCATTCTGCAATTTGATTCAACGAAACGATGCATATTTATGAATTTCAAACCCTTACAGTTTTAGTCACAAAGTACAACCTCGATATATCTCTTTAAAACGTTGTCAACTTTTACGCCCTACCGTTTTTTTTTTTGTCATGTTTGGACACTCATAAATTCACTCAGCTTTTTAGAATTGGCCAAAAACTTTTCTCTTTGTATTTTTTAAACCTGCAAAATTGAATAGTGGCGTCCCGCTTACTTCCTTTCGCAACTATGGTAGTAAAGAAACCTCCAGACTTGGTGGGAACATCTACATCACTAGCGGCAGAAACTTTTTTGACGTAAATGCCTTTTTAAGGTTAGACTGGTTAATTTAAATAGTGAGATAGCAAACAAGATACGGTAATATACAGGATAGTTTTTGGAAAATTAAAATTGTTAGCTTTTTATACTTTTTATATTGATTATTTTCGATTATTATAAATATCATACCGTTAAGTAAACAGTGTGTATCACAATAATAAAAATACATCCATATCCTATATAAAAATAAACGGGAATTGATTGTGTATCCTCGTTAAATTCTTGTGTAAATAATGATGGGAATAAATTGAAAATAAACGACAAGTCTCTAGTATATAACTTTTTACGTCATTGCCAGATCCATTTTTTTTTCCTATGAAACCAGTTTTTTTCAGAACTAAAAACTGTTCTTGATAAATTCGATCTATGTAACCACAAGAACGGAAATAAATAAGTTAATTTGAATCCAAATTAAGTAGAAAAAAAGAATAAACAAAACGCCTAATAAATATTAGTTGGCAACATCGCTCTGTCACTAATCTGATATCTGTTTTGGCCGCGTTTATTTATTGTGGAATCAATTACATGAAACGTCAATTAAAAATATGCAAATTCGTTGACAAAAAACATAATTTCGATTTGTAATTGAAACTGAAATGTTTTTGAGGGAATTTATTGGTTCTGATGCGTTTATACAGACATTTCTCTCTATACCTCGTTGCATTTTGTATAATCGCGCTCTAAATCGTATTTAATAAAAAAATATTTTATTTCCAAAAAGTGACAGCAACAGGAAATATTCCTTTATAATCTTATACTTACAGTAAAATTCACTAAAAATGTTTCTCGTTACGTCTTAACTCATAAGCATCCGAATCAAATCAATACGACATTTTTCACCAGCGTCGCATCATTGTTGGAGGGTTCGACATGTATTTCTGGTGATCTAAATATAAGAGGAAATTAATAAAAATCAAATTTAACATATCATAGTTAGACTACAATTTCAAATTCTACAAATAAATTTTTACAAAACTTACCTCTTACCAAAAGTGATCCGCCATTAGCCAATTTCTCTTGGAAATATTCATGTAATTTTCTAATACACTCGACCAAACGTTTAACAGGAATTTTCTCGAAAAATATCACAATAAATGTAAATATATTTCACCTGTTTAAAGTAGTGACAATTACGACGAACTTCAATGGTGACAGAATGAATTCCGCATAAAGCGACGTTTCACTTTTTAAGTACAATCGTTGTCACAACACAAGACAGAGTGACAAACGGATGAAGACTTAATGCGGTAGCTTACTTCAGGCGCAAGACATATGTACCTTTCCATTTGTTCTAATTGGACATGTATGTATGTATGTATGTATTTTGGGGTAACATTCACTGAGACCTAAAAGATCTATTGTGCCCCCTTACTTCTACTTAGTTTCTGAGGAGAGTCTCAGATACTAGTAGCTCCTTTAGTCCTATTTCCCGGAGGAATTTTAGGATATCTGCAGGCCTCAACTTAGGTAACTGTCCCTCTTCTATCCAGTAGTCTCCCAGGTACTGTGCCCTAGGATTCTGAAATACTGTGCAGTTCGCAAGTATGTGGATGGAGGTTTCTTCTTCCATTCCACAAAATCTACAATCTTCTTCCTCCACTATTTTGAGCTTTTTAAGGTGTCCATTCAGGCGACAATGTCCCGTTAGGATTCCTGTTAAAACTCTTAGTGCAGTTTTGCTTTGACTTATGCATTCATTTGATCTCAACAGGTTGTAGTCACCCAGAAGAATCTTTGATTGCCTAAGCCCTACTAGATCTTTCCAATTGTCAGATCTTCTCTTTTCTTCGGCTTTACCTATTTCTTCCAATATTATATTGGAGCTGATTCCGCAAAAGGGTTCCGGCCCCCAAAAGGGTATTTCAGTCCCCCTCTTCGCTAGTTCATCTGCTATTTTGTTTCCTTCTATTCCAGTGTGTCCTGGAATCCACAGTAAGGTGACTATATTGTTCTCGCCTAGTTCATTAAGTTTGCCTAGGCATTCCCACACCATTTTGGAACTGATTACACAAGAACTCAGCGCTTTAATGGCTGCTTGACTATCAGACATTATGATAATCCTTTGCCTTCTATATCCTTTGTCAATATTGAACTGGGCACACTTTCTTATTGCGTGAATTTCCGCTTGAAAGATACTTGGGGTTTTTCCCAAGCTTTCAGAGTGTTTGGTTCCTGGCCCGTACACTCCTATCCCAGTTCCTTCTATTGCTTTTGAGCCGTCTGTGTACCATTGAATGGCATTCTTTCCAAGTCTGGAAATGGTATTTGGATCCCATTCCTTCTTGTTGCTTAATTCCGTAATTGGACATACGCGGTCAGTGATATCCACATAAAATATCATGTCTAAGTGTTGTAAGACCAATTCTAAGTCTTCTCGTAATGGTAAAATATATCTTTACCCACTCTGTATATTAAACAAAAACTACATCTTCGTAGTTTCACCATAAATCTAATTGTCAACGACTTACATAGTGAATAAAATACAAACACATTGCAACTGATTAAGAATGTTTGGAAAAGGTGATAATTTTTTTACGCCGGCTCCATAGAAACGTCTCATCTTTATATTTCTTGTGACATCAACCATAAAATTGAACAAAGCTGAATCTTTATACATATAATATATGGCATACAATATTTACTATTATCGTACGATGGAAATTGTGGTTTCTCTTTTTAGTACAGAACAGTTTTTTCACGAGGTGTTCAAGTTCTAAGATAGATAATATCTTCGTAATAGTTTGTTACTCGATAATTGTATTCGGGTTTAAAAATATTACGAAAACTTGAAGTAATTCTACGAATAATATCTAGAAATCTAACGGTAGATGAAAGTGAATGATGCGATCAAAGAAAATGTAGGTTCCCTTAATCTGATCAAAGTTAAAACCTCGTATAAAACATTCAAATGACCCGTGTGAATCCATTTGTCCACCGAATCCTCGAAATTTACATGACATTTACTAACTTTTTATTCATGTATATTAAAAGACGGGGGACTTTAAATTCAGGCCGCATTTAAATATTACGTTCTAACCCCGGGGCTAGCGACATTAACTCCACCGGCGTGGTATACTTCCAGCCGTTCCAAATTAGTTATCTTTCTTTTTTAGTTTCACGGGCCCTTCAGGAGGTGCCATGAAATATACCCGGTATTTATTTATAAAATGAAGGTAATCAAATAGATGATTTATGAAAGTTATTTATCGATGAAGAGCAAAATAATCATTTTGACGTTATCAATTGCCGACTAATACAAATATTACCTCGATTAGTAGTCAAAACAGGTTAAAAAGATGTACCAGATAATGGCGTTTACTAGTAATTTCAATACGGGCTCCTGAATATTGAATACGTAGTTTCCATTTGCATATAATGTAATTAATATGTGGCTTCTGTGCACCCAGGTGAATATTCTGTTTATAAATTTAATTAATTCAACTCTTTCATAGTGGAATACATTAAAATTGACAACGTTATTGCTTATTAGATTGATTACTAACGCCGATGTGTTATATCGATTGTCTCTAGAGGGATTCCTAAATACAATAATTATTAGGTATCTAAGAATAAGTATGTTATTCTAACGCTTAATAAAGTTTTGAAAAATGTTTTTCAAAAATAGAACCGGTTCAACTAAGAAGAAACAACTACTTTCCTCGCTATAGGCACCGACGGACATTGAAATACATTTCTTAGTTAAACGGGGTCGGTAAGATCTAACCACCTATTCTGGTTTGCAACTAGAAAGGACAGTATAAATTGCAGACCGTTTTCGCACCCCATCAGTACAAGGTATATTATGTTCTCCCTCCGAGAGCTCTAAGAGACTAATCTTGGCCTGGATAAGACACTAAAATCACAATGAATACAGGAAACTTCAATAGTACTTCACAATAATTAATCTTATATAGTTGTTTTAAATATAACCTTAAAATTATCAGTATAAGGTTGTAATAATACGTTTATCGCAAAAAAAAACATTTTAGTAGAGTGATATAATACGTATACCGGGGGCACAACGTAAAACTTGCATTCCTCTTAGAAATAATTTTTTTTCTACGTGAACTACCCTGTATTTTTAAAAAATACTTGATGTCATCTTATAAAACGAATACCACACATTCTGTTTGCACTTATAATCACACTTTCCATCGAAATAAAATCCAAACGCACAAAGGCATCCATTGAACATTCTTGAAGGATTCGACTGTGACGCAAAAAGCTTCTTCTTACAATGTGGTTACTATTTAGATGGTTTATGTTTCTATCCGACGGGGTTTTATGTATCTCGTGTCTTCCGGGTTGAACATAAATGGACCATCTTCGAATGACCGAGATTGGTATACGTTATATATAAAAGTTACAGGGGTACTTCATTAAATTGGTAAGATTAATATAATCTGTCAGTGGCGCATAGAAAAGAAAGAAACAACTAACTAATTTATCACAAAAATATGCCCTACCAATTAATAAAAGTACCTCACAAATTTTGTCAAAGAATACCGAGTGATGTATAAGTTACAGCAAATATTAATTTTTGAATATTAGACTTTACTTACTTTGGATCCTACTAATCTTTCCATGTTTTGTTTTTCGAATAAAAATAATATAAATTCTACAATAGTTTTCATCATTTTGATTCATACGCAAAAAGGAACCATAAAAACCAAAATCCGATTGAAAAATTACCAAAGGTCGGAATATCTTTTCCCCAAACATATTATTTCGAATGTTTCGTTCTAGGTTTTTGACATTTATTATCAGAGATATAAAGTACACTTTTCTCTCTATTTAAATATAATTATTTTCCCCATCATCCTCGCCTATAGTTTATTTTGAGACTGAAGCACATTTTATAGAGACGAATGGACATAATTTCGTATCAAGAATGTACAGATTCATCTGACATGTTAGAAATACTGTGAGACAAATAACTACATATTTGTGAGCTTAAGTATAGTCATTTTTAAGAACTTCTATGGCTTGTTGTGACAAATAGGGATTAGTAGTTTATTATGTTTTGTCTTCAGACACACAACAATTCTAATTTTGTAACGTCAAGGTAAAGCGGTTTCAAATGAAAATATTAACATCCAACCCTTACTAGGAAGAATTATTGGTACCTAATTAACAAATTTCAAAACAGATTGTTTCAAAAATTACATCATAAGGAATATATATTATAAAAATTACAGTTTTTTTTGTTGGAAATTTCAGATCTCCTATCAATAATTGAACCTTGTTAACATATTTTCAATCCAAATATGGTTAAAAAGCTTCAGGCGTAAAAATTCTTATTATAATAATACCATCTGAACATACTAATCTAATTTTTACAGTGCTACTGGCCATCCACTTAACAAAACCTCTAACTATATGAACCGAAATTAGTTGGTAGTCAAAAAACAGGATTCTAATCGATATAATTTGTGAAAGCAGTTAGTACATTTTTTCTTTCTAAACAATCACACATTCGCAACGTGAATTTGTCGAGTATTTGCAGTGAATACCAAACAATGTCACATTCTCGACCGCATCTAGATTAGTAGGTACTCTGCACACATATTAAACATCCCATTTAGGTGGCGTTTAGATCTAACGGTCGAGATTTAGCGTGAATAATTAGAGCGGTTAGCCTTTATCAAAATCAAAACTGAAGTTGACAAATATTTCACTCCTTATTTTAAGTAGATGAGGGTTATGATGCTGTTAAAAAAATCTGTCGTAATTCATGATGTTTGTGCTTCTGTACTTACACTAATATATGCGCGAAAACCCTATAATCTTCCAACACCATTAGTGCTCCAAAAGAGATCCATCATATATAATAGCTTTTCTAGCAAATAAGAAAACAAACTTGCTGTTGCACTTAATCGTGAAATTCAAATAGAAATGACAAACGAAAACCCATTTTGTTTTGTTTGAACAGGTCAGGAATTTCGACAAATTGTAAAGGTAAAATTTTGATCGACATAGGTTTTTGTTTTTTTTGATAAAATCATTACTACACCTTCAAATAGTATCACGAAATTTTCGAACAAATTTCATTTTTATTATAAAAAGTCTTGTAAATGATCAAACACCGATATCGGCCAATGTTCGAAAAATACGGCCAAAACGCGTTCTCGCCACTAGTATATTGCCAATGTCAGAATTATCGTTTTCCGGTCGTTTAGTGTAGACCAGAACGCGTTCTGGAGCCTTTGCAATTGCCAGAATGTGTATTGACTTTCCCAAGTTAGTCTGAAAGAAGTTTGTTACGTCTACGTATAATTCTGGTGGCTTAATGGTATACTTAAAACATCTACTTGTTTTTACACCAACTATTGTTAAGACACTTGCTGTTACATAGTACCATTACTTACCATTACTCACCCTTACTTACAGAGGTAAAGGTAGCAAAAGCTTGTAAAAATAAGGGTAAGGATAATGGTACTATGTAACAGCAAGTGTCATAACAATAGTTCGTGTAAAAACAAGTAGATGTTTTAAGTATGTGTCGTTTTCAAGCTGAGACATGCACAAAATCGGTTTTTGGACGGTTTAATTGTGTGTTAGACGCGTTCTGGCAATCGCAAAAGGTCCCGAATGCGTTCTGGTCTACATTAAGCGGTCGGAAAGCGTAATTTCGGACTTAGGCAATATGCTGAGGGCCAGAACGCGTTTTGGGCCGTATTTTTCGACCATTGGCTGAAATCGGTGTTTACTCCCAACATACATACTACAAAACTATAAATATTCAACTGAAGAGTACTGTCAAAACACCTACTGGGAAAAAAGTTCACAGGACCATAACCTGAAGAGTTTCCATTTTATGAATCGTCACTTAAAACACCCAAAATACCAATTTCTTGAACAACAGCTAGAATTCCAAGCATTAAGGATATGAACGGAAAAAAACTGAAATCTCATTTTTAAGAATATTTTGTTTGCACTATAATATATTCTTGCTCTAGTATACTAATACGGTCCTGTGCGGCTTTCAATAGAAGAGGAATTTCTACTTTCCAGTTCCACCATCAATTTGTCATCAAGCTAATGCCTAATTTCGCGTTATTCTGTCTGGAAATATATGCAAATGGCCAACGAAAACTAACTGAAAAGGTAGATGAAAGTGAATGGTTTAAATTCGAATAGAATTAGTGACGGTTTCGGTAATCTTAAAACACTTTGTCTATCTATTTCAGATAAATAGTTGCTTTTATTTTTACTTGAATGATGTTTGCATTAGATTAAAACTTCTACAAAACCTTCAGACATCAATAAGCTTTAAAACCTGCTGACTTCACACTGAGTGTCACACATCAAGCAATGCCATTAGTGCCATGAATAGAAAATCCAATCTTTCTGTCCTTTCTTGAAGCACAACTTCCCATATATCTGCCAAATCTAGCAGATAATTCGTCGTCTCAAAGTTGAAAGTGAGAGAGGTGCTTTCAACTATCAGGACACTTTTGTTTGGTCATCATTCTGGAAAATCTAAAAGAGGAAAATGTAAAGGGGATCACACACACACACACCAGTCTCTTTATACCTTACAGTCGTTTCTCTTTTTTTTTGCTACTAAGAAACAAAAAGTAATTTTAACAAAAACATAAAGAGATGGTATAATTTATTATTGATAATATTACTTGTATAATTAACAATTAGAAAATTGAAAAAATAAATTCCAAAAAACCATTATTATTCCGAATACAATTTATATGAGAAAAGTTGGAGTCAAAATGAGGAAAATTTTCCTCTCTATTTCAGGCTAATATGTTTTTTTCGTGCTTCGAAGTAGTGAGGTGATGTATTAAATATAAAATCATTAAAAATGTTTTAAAGCATGTTGGTGGTATTGCACCACATCTTTCAAATAAAGTATCATTTTTCACTTATTCCTACTGGAAATATATTCAATAGACAGTTCTCATTTGATACGTTTTTTATTGATCCAAAATCTTATTTACCTTAAAGTTTATCTCTTAAAGAACCTAGCAGCTGTTTCAAACCAGAAATTATTCACTTGTATGCGGTCTAAATAACGTTGTACTTAAATAGATTCACATCGAATACAGCTATTTAGTCTATTCCATCCATCAGCCAGAAAAAGCTGACATTGAAGACATCTGGTTATATATCAGTCGACGTCCTTGAATATCTGCCAAAAACGTATTTGTTGTTCTAAGTTTTATTAAAAGTTATACAGGGATTAGAATAAGACTTTCTGGAAAGCTTTAATTTAACTTTTCCCAGTGTAACCATATAAATTGTAATTATTTTTTCCTGTTCTTTAGTCACTACGTTAAAGTTATCAAGTTTGCCTTGTGTTTTGCTATTAGATTAGCGGGCCAAAAGTGTCTCTGAATATTTATGAGGTCCTTTCCATTTGCTGCTGTTCGCTACAGTACAAGCTTTAAATTATAAACTGGTTTCCGATCCAAAGTGTCTTAACGTAAGTTTACCGTTCAACAGCACGTCTCGTTGAATACAGTAAGTACCATACTTTAAATTATATGTTCAAAGGGATGAAAAATAATATGTAATCGTGAAATGTATTTGCATTTGGAGTATAAATCATAAATTTTACATCGAGTGATATTACTGTTACTGATGTTTAGACCGCTACATTAACGTTGTTGAATATTCAAGTTTTGTGGAGTACAAGCTTCAACGGTGTTTATAGAATTTGCTTCGGATATGTGATCTAGAATTACGTAAATCAATCAACTTGGATTTAAAAACTGTTGTTATTGATGTATCTAGAGTTTGTTTAACCATCCTTTGCCGTTACGTCATGATCGGTGCCGTCTTCTGTTGTTTTTATGTAAAAAACACATGTATGGGAACAAACAGGCAATAATTAAATTTATTTCTGGAAAAACTCCCAATAAAAACAGGAAAAGGAACGAACAAACGGATAAGAAAGGTAAACTGAAATAGCATATTACGTAATAAAACAATACGCAAAGTCTAGGCTTCATCACTGACAAAATCATCTTCATCATCATTCTGGAAGTCGGATTTATTCAGATCTATGATAATAGGACTGCTAGCTAGGGCGTTAATAGATTATACATAATATATTCCGACGTGTCAAAATGACATTATTATGGATTTCATTTTTAGTGTCAAAATGACAGGTTCTTTATTGAAATTAGGTTCGTAGTGCCAGATCGACGAAAATCAGGCCATTCGCGAATTGTTTACGTTGTTTGGGGGTGATTTTTAAAACTCATTTCCTATTAGGATTTCAATGTTTAAAATATGTTCATGATTTTTGCATTTTAAAGTGGTTAAACAAATTCTATGGCCCATACGATAGTTATATTCCTTCACGTATAGTCCCTATAAATTCTGGTAAACAAATTTCTCACTCTCAAAACATCCGTCTTAAAAAAACACTTAGCCCCGCTTCATAACAATCAGTATGTTTATTTTAAGGTGTCTTAACCAATCAACCAATCAACACCGGCAATTTAAAACTAATTTTTTTCCTGTACGACTGTCAACGGCTGCCAAAGGTTTTAAATTTCATATAGTTTCCGTATATAACTCCCGACACTTTCTCACCATCATTAAAACTACCAATAAAAAGAAAATACATTTTTTTGATTTGTTGGAAACATAAAAATGTTTCATACCTAAAATAAATTGAAGAAACTACACGTGTCAAGTCTGTTACTTTTACTTGTTGGAAACTGAATAAAAGTAAATAGAAGAGACTTGTTTTCATGAGCTGTCGAGTCCCGAGTTTCTTGTCGCTTTCAATTTTTGATCATTGTTGCAGAGAACTAACAGCTGCAAAAGAAATAACAAACTTCGAGATATGAATAATGAATCATCCTCCCTATATCTTTACTTGCAACAACTGAAAATTATATAAAGATGATTAAATCATTTATCAAGATCGTTCATACATATTATATTCAGTTTTTTTCACCAGCAAACTTCTTTGCTTCTTTATTATTCTCAGTTGACTCAATATTATCTGGGAAAATGTTTGAAAATCGGATTCCTTTCGTCGTTTGACTAGTTTTGCTGACTGTGTGACAAATTATCAAGTCCTGAAACGATCCTTATCCTTTCCTTTCATTCTCATGTCCCTCCGGAATCGCTTCTGGAATTTTATTGGGCATTTTAGTCGAGTCTAACATACACGTAGTGTGAGCTACATAATAATTAGAAACCCATTTATATAAGAATTTTTGTGTTATAAAAGATAAAAAATTATTTTAAAAAAATATTTATTCGATAAAAAATTAAAAAAAGGTATAATTGCTTTATTCTTTGAACGTGTGTACAAAGTTGAAATTTTCAACAAGGCTAGGCATAATTATTTAAATTATCAATTATGGTAATTTTGTAGAATATTTAATAATAAAACGTGATTTAAAACAAACTGTTTATTACAAAATCCCATTTACGTACTAATTAAACACTATTATATTTTTTTTTAATTATTAGACTTTTAATATAATAACACGTTTAGAATGTATGCTGTTTAGTTTGAACCATTGTAAGATTCTTAGTCGGAATGGATTTTTTAAAAACCGATCGTGAAGAAGTACGAAAACAGTGGGGAAAATCAAACGAGGACGTTTTTAAGGATATTACAATAATAAGAGAATGGTTGGAAACTCAAAAACATCTTCCTGAAATCCCAAGCAAGTATATTTATTTAATTTTTATTCCAGGAGTCAATATTCAGTTCAGTGTAGGTAATTAAAATAATTGTATTTGGTTGTTTAAAGGTCCTTTTATTACAATTTTTCACTGTTTCGATGCATTTCTAAAGAAAGTTATTTAGTAGTTTCTTAAATACTTTTTCATTAACAAGAATAAACAACTTAAGTGATACTACATCATTCTGTCTCACGGTTCTTTGGAACTTAACCCCATTAGTATCTTCATTTCGAATTAACTCCGGTTATATACCAAACGAAAAAAATTTGCTTACAGAACTTTTGAAAGAAATTATCTGTTGCAGATGATAATATGATAGAATTTACATTGATTAATTGTAAATTTAGTATCGAAAAAACCAAACAGTATTTGGATATGTATTATACAGTACGTGATCTTATGCCGGGTATTTACAGAAATATCCATCCTTGCCGGCCTGAGTCGGAATCAATTTTTAAAACAAGGTAAGTACCTTTTATAATCTTTTTTTGAACCGTGTTTTGCTGTACAAGGTTATTTTTCAGTTATTCCACTATATTGCCCAAATTAACACAGTCGATGTATAGAATATTGTGGATGAAATATAAAGAAGGAAATATCAACGAAATGAACATGGTTAAATGTAGCTCTAGCTATTCGAGTAATGTACAGGAAATAAGGTTACATGAGGATTTGGTGATGGGGGATGTACATGTGTTTGATTTTTCAAATTTTAAGTTCGCGCTTTCGCTACAAGTGACCCCCACGATGCTGAAAAATTGGGCTTTTATATCTCAGGTACCTAATTAGCCTAATCTAAGTACACATAAAACCTCACAAAAAATACAAAAAACTTGAAAATTCAAAATTGGGTATTTAAAAGGGTGGTGTTTAACATGAGAAAAAGTTTACGATGTTGGGTATGCAATTTTCCGAGAAATCGTCGAGTGAAAATTTTTGTTTTTGTTTTTTCACTCTAATTGTTTAAATAAAGAAAACACAGAAAATTGTTCAAATCAAAAATTGTAGCTGATGCATTTATCTACAAATTTTGTCTAAAAAGTTTTTCTGTAAATTGAAAAGTTTACGAGATAAAATTGATTTCAGTGGTATTCAATTCGTGGTTACGCGCGAACGGCCCGTGTGCCAAATTTATTAACCGCTCGACTTAAAAGTTAATAAATTTCTGAAAAAATAAATAAACTCATGTAAAATGTAAAGAAAGATCTCAACTTTTAGATAGAAATACTTTCAAATTTGAAAAAGTAGATTTTCTGACTGTAATATCAGTTTATTATAAATCCTATTCAATTAATACTTATTCCAGCGAAAATTCCTTTTGGATTTAGCATTGCAAATGAGCATAAAACATTATTATTATAAAAGCAAAGCCATCGATATCTAGAATTTTAAACGAATGCTTCTTAAAAATCTGTTTTTTTTTTGCATGCTTAATTTTCTTGTTTTTTTTAGATTTCATTCAATTATATCTTTTTTCGAAATTAATATAATTCAATGAAACTTTACTACTAAACACTTTGAAGCATCTACTTTCGAAACTATTATACAGTTTTTCTAAAAATATCAATGTTTTTAAATAATAGACAATTATTTAAAATAAATACTTAAATCAGAGTTCTGTCAGCAAACATTCTATAACTTTTTATACCGTTTATGATATTACCTACAAATTTGTGAACTTTATAATGAACCTATTAAGAAATGATCGCGATACAAAAGAACACACCTATGGCTCTGGTAAGAAAGAGAATGGAGCACAAATAAAGGTGAAAAAGCAGGCGAGAGAGCGTGGAAAATCGATGATAATACATTAAAAAATTTAAAAATGTTTTTGTAGATACCCCATTTTAGAACGCATTTCATAGGAATTTTTTTTTTCTAAATATCGTCGTTTATTTACTATCGTAAAATTAAAAACATGAAAATTGATGATGTTCTAAAATACTACTATGGAAATTTCGTAAGTATTTCAAAAAATAATGCAGATACAAAAAAAATGTTCAGACAAATTTTGTAGATAAATGTATTAGCTACAATTTTTGTTGTTAATCACAACCCTTCTAAATACTAAGTTTTTTGTGTGTTTTGCGGCATTTTACGGATATTTTGTGTACTTTGACTACGCTAAATGAATTTTTAAAGAACTTGTCAAATTTTACTAAGATCCAACTGATTTTAGTAAAGTATACTTAGTTATGTTTTTAGAATGTTATGAGTAATCGATTAAAAGCAGTGCATTTTTTGAACCTTCCTCCCTATTTGGACAAGTTGGTATCAGTTTTCAAAAGTTTTGCCAGCAAAAAAATTGGAGACAGGGTAAATAATATGTTTATATATTTTTAATCCGTTTGTAATGAAATAGAAAATAAGAAAAGTGTTTAATATTTTTAGTTGTATTTCCACCAAAATATCGAGAGTTTAACAGAACATATTCCTTTGGAATTATTACCCAGCGATTATGGTGGTAAGCAAGAATCCCTGGAAGTACTTTCAGGTAAAAAAAAATAATTATAACTAAACATTTTCGAGAAAAAAACAAATATTACTATATCTATAAAAAAAAATTCTATTGTGGACAGTTTTGTGCTGAATTGATTGAGTTATTGATAGAAGTCGATACGATGAACGCTTCATGAGTTATGGGCAAAAATGTGAAGCAGTATCATACTTTAGAGTAGCTAAAATTTTCAAATACCCACGTATATATATCATCATATTTACATCAATGTTTATTTTTCACAGAAATGCTGATAGCAAAATTTTATGAATACAAAGATAGATTCGATAAACTAGAAACAATCAAAGTAATCGAAGAGCTCAGACCAGAAAAACTAAACAACGATGATTTGCTAGGATACTATGGCAACTTTAAACAACTGGACACAGACTAAATAATTATAATTTAAGTTCATAAAGTGGTACTTTTTTCCACGAATGGAAAAGCTGACCACTCGAGCCGATAGGCGAGTGCGCAAATTCCATGAGTATAAAAATACACTTTATGCATATCTCGCTTACAACAGTTTTTCTACGGCACTTTTTATAAAGCTTTTTAACATTAAAATTTCATAGAAAACACAATTTTAATACCGTGAATTATATTATATTAAAAATGTACAATTTTTTTTCGTTATATTTCAACCCCTACCTATTTTGTATCGTTGGGAGACTTTTTTTTAATTTGTCTAGTGAAAGTTCGTCTATCAAAGTACATGAACGTTTTCCGGGTGAGTGATTCAAGAAAATCACTTCAAATAAACATCATCTTCCGCTTCCAGAACTATTCCAGAAACTTATTATAAATGCAAATGGATTGTTGAATAATATAAGTTTGTTGATGTAATCTGAGTCAAAAGTGGCAGATGCACAAACCACCACGGAAGAGTAAATTAAAAAACTTTTTTCTACTCAAATAAAAATGCTTTTCTGGGATGCAATATATGAACCAGAAGTGATAATATGCCGTATTATTCTGTTAAATTTTTACTTCTCGTACAATTTCCTGTTTCCTCTTGAAAATGCATTAGTAAAAATGTATGAATTGTGACAAAAAGAACTAAAATTGCACTTATTGAGAAATAATATCACGTGAAAAACACGTGTCGATTAAATTTAATGGTATGAAGATGGACTATTATTATCTCCGGAATCGTTAAAAAGTACATTGATGTATTTTATATTCGGCTTTTAGCACAGTTCTTGAAAACATTTGTATTTTAACATGTTGCAAATACTCTACCTTATAACTCTGACTGCTTTTCGTAGGTTTTAATGTAAAATTTAATTTTCCAAAAAGAAGACCAAAACTACGCGAAAAAAGTGAAAAAATGACATTTTGTGTTTGCAAGGTTGTATCTCTGGAAAGAAAAAAAGTTGGCATATTGAGGTTTTGCACAAAAGATAGCTTATATATTCGAGAATAACACATCGTAAATTCGCGTTAATCGAAGAGGGCGTTATTGAGAAATCGCATTTTGAAAAAAAAAAGAGGTACTTTTTGTAGTTTTTCCGATTTTTCGGAAAATTTTTCCAAAATTTTGAAAAACCATGATAAAGCTGATTTAATTACGCATATTTTAAGAGAAAAACGGTTCCGATAAGATTATTTGGGTCGAAATGGCGACCATTTTAAGCAAAAGTTATAGTTTTTAGTTTTCGATGTATACTTTGACTCAAACTTTAAGAAAAATCAAAGTCATCGATTTTTTTGCTCGTTGAATCGACGTGGAATCGGAGCTCCTATCCTTATAACCTTGAGTACCTTTCTATTAAATTAGTAACAATTATAAAAATGGTAAGTATCTAGTTAACGTCGAATTGACTGAATTCATAATATGACTCGTGCCTGGCCTATATTACGCTTTGTGCTACAGGAAAAAGAATTAATGAAACATGTGCAGAATTTCACAATGAAAGAATCGGGGGAACGAAACTAATAACTTTTTCATATGATCAAAATACACGCATATGTGATTTGGTGACTAGTTACTTTACAATAAAGGAAGTAAAATTTTGTTCAGTTTTTCATCTCTTATAAAATATTAAATCTTCTTGTTACCTGTAAAATGTGGTTCGGTATATTTTGGCCGATTACTTATAATAGAACATTCTAAAAACATAAATAACAAAACTATTAAACTTTGCTGAATTTTATTTATACATTAATGAAAGAAACAAAAAAAAAATAATTGTTGGCACAGATTTTACGCCTCGTTTTACACTAGTGCTAGCGTGTCGAGCTAGAATAAAGATTTATTTATTTTTCCAATTAAACGTGACCATTTCGTTACAGAAAATTCCGATCGTGAAAAGTTAGTAGAAAAGTTTGTCTCCGCTTCGAACAGAAATTTCATTTTATCCACTGTTCCAATAAAAGCTAAAAAATGTTAACAAAATAATATAAAAAGATTGGATAGTTAAAAAAACATTAATAAATTTAGTTCAGGAAACGGAAACTATTGTTTGAACACCAGATTATCCTTATGGAATGTTGGGCTTATTTTTCCCATCGAATCCTTTATTATCTCTAGGACAATCCTTTATGTAACTAAGTCACAAGGACCATTCGACCATATGCGATTTAATTTTCCACTTGTATATGCGCTTATTCCAGACTAATTCTAAAGCAAAACCTCAAACATCCGCTCTGGCTTGCCTTCCAGAAATCCAGAGTTTCACGACAATATAGAATCACCGCAAATTGGTTTTGTTGAATAAAGTGGCCTTAATAGATTCATAAAAGGCAAATTTCGAGTAACTGCTTACTTACATACTCTAGATAACATTAAAATTTAATTATACAACTTTTATTTATTAACATAGTCGTCCCACGAAAAAATTGGAAACGGTTTTCATTAATTATTGTTTTGGAATTGTCATAAGATTGTTTTCTCGGTGTAGGTATGAAATCCAAGGTCCAATATATTTTGACCTTATTGTTGATTCTTCTGGTAATTAGAAACTCTATCAAATTTTGAGCAATTCAATCAATTATACGCGGCGCCTAAATGTCACACGAGTTTTTTTATTTTTGATTTTGATATACTCCTGGCGCACTCCTATCTAAAATTACAGAATAAAAATGGCATTGCGAGCGTAAGGTGAACGTCCCATGATTAAATCTCTTGATGAATAATCTCGTAAGTTTAAATAGATACATTTATCTTCTTAATTTAGGCCGCCGTAGGATTTTCACGTATTTGTAGCTATTATATCTTTCTTAAATATAGACTTGAAAATTAAACAATAAAAAAAATAACGAAATTGCCGTGTAGACGCTCGAATTGCTTTAATTAATGAGTTAATTAGTGAACATTGTTTGGATTCACTCTTAATGTGTCACCCAAACTTTGAAGGTTAATATTATTTTTATAATTATAGTAACAAAGATATTAAAGGAGGAGGCAGCCGGCTTATGGGTGAAATTTCATGAATTGTTAGTATATTGTAATTGACGACTTTCTGAACAATAGTGTCCAGTCAATTGTATGACTAGTTTCAGAGATATAGGGTGTTGAAGTTGGAAAATTGCCATTTTTTAAAAGCATGTATTTCTTATTTTCTTCAATGTATCAAGAATTTTTTCCTGTGATAGTGTTCTAATTACACTAAATATCAGTCCCTTATGAGAGAAAGTTTCATTTGCTACAGGGGTACTCAAAAATTAGAAAAACGGAACGTTGACTTGAAATATAATTCAATTTTCAGGAATCTCAATATCTGGCTGGATTTGCTTCTGGTTGGTTTATAATAAGATATGCAAAAATTTTTTACAGGTCGAGTCAGAAACTTGAATCGCCCTGTATCCTACATTTGATAAAATTTTATATACTTTGTATTGCATGTTAGTAGGTGACATTAAGTCATTTTCAAATATATATAATTTATATATAATATATAGGGCTATTCAAAAGATATGTATGGAAGAATATCCGAGAATCGATTTTTTTTGGAAATCTCCCTGTAATTAAATATTTCCTCGGTGAATTTCTGTGATACTTTCATACTACCTTTGCTTTGAGTTTGTTGGTCGGATGTAAAAGTTTTGTCAACTTGCTGTGATCAGTTTTTTATTCCGACAATATGATATGATATCGAAAATCAACTTTTGGAACTTTACTATTATTGTACTTGTAAGTCGGGAGCTAGAACTTTAGGTACATGTGTTAATGTGGTCAGTGTTTTATGGTTTTTGGGTTATGCCAGATACGAACAGAATGTCAAATATCCATCTGTTCATCTCCTAAATGAAATAACTGATGCAGCTGAAAGGATAGCACCAGAAAACATAGATCATGGTCCAGATTTTGTAGAACGTTGAATTCCTTCAGTAATTTCAGTTAGTTTCGACATGTTTATGTTAATTGTTTTTTCCGATATCAAGATCAGCTTATATTTATTTTGTTTGTTTTTGTGTATATGTCGATCATGAAGAAAATAATGATAGGCTTGTCATCATATTGTCGGGATAAAATAACTAATCAAAGCAAGTTGACAAAACTTTTACATCCGACCAACAAACTCAAAGCAAAGGTAGTATGAAAGTATCACAGAAATTCACCGAGGAAATATTTAATTACAGTGAGATTTCCAAAAAAAAATCGATTCTCGGATATTCTTCTATACATATCTTTTGAATAGCCCTGTATATTATATATAAATTATACATATTTCAAAATCACTTAATGTCACCTACTAACATGCAATACAAAGTATATAAATTTTTATCAAATGTAGGATACAGGGCGATTCAACTTTCTGACTCGGCCTGTAAAAAATGTTTGCATATCTCATTATTATAAACCAACCAGAAGCAAATCTAGCCAGATATTGAAATTCCTGAAAGAAGGATTATATTTCAAGTCAACGTTCCGTTTTTCTAATTTTTGAGTATCCCTGTAGCAAATGAAACTGTCTCCTATAAGGGACTGATATTTAGTGTAATTAGAACACTATCAAAGGAAAAAATTCTTGATACATTGAAGAAAATAAGAAATATATGCTTTTAAAAAATAGCTATTTTCCAACTTCAACACCTTGTATCTCTGGAACTAGTCATAGGATTGAGTTGGGCTCATGGACACTATTGTTCAGAAAGTCGTCAACTACAATATACCACCGAAGCCCATTTCTCCATAGGCCGACTGCTTCCTCCTTTTTGTAGTACCATCTAGGTAACGAACCAAATTTTCATTCTACATTCGTTTTTTATTTGACAAATAATTCTGTGGAGGATTTTTAGGAACAAAAAGTCATTTGCATGCTCCTTACGCAGGTAAAAGGCAGTGTATAATTTAACTCGACTTTCAAGAAACTGTCAATTTTAAACGTGGTTTATTTAAAATAAAGAAGCGGTACGTTACTCCAGGAAATCTAGAAAATATTTTTAAAAATATATCAAAAACTCATGAGCAGAATTGTTTTTCATTGATTCGGTACAGATTCACAACTGATTGACTGAAGTTTCTATGAAAAAGAACATACGCAAGATCGCTGTACTTGTTTAAGTTAAATTATGAATATTTGAATTTGAAAGACTGTGCTATTGATTGTAAAGAAAAGGAAAGCGTGGCGGGCGCGGAAAACCTACCCGTTAAGGATTAAGAACGACACAAGCGAGCCGGCTGGGAACAATAGAATGGCTCAGAATAAAAGGGGAGTTGATCGAAAAAGAAAGTGGATTTAGAAGGCGCAAGAAAATATATGGCGCTTTTATATGGAATTTGTTTAGGGGATGAAGGTAACCAAACTTTGCAAGGTAGCACCAAAATAATTTTTCTTTCAATAACTGATATTATATAAACATGAGTACAAATTAGATCACCGCACATTTCTGTTATTAAGTTATCATCCTCAGAGCATTGCAAGATACTTTTTATTTTTTTATAGTCACTGTCTTTTTGGAGTTGCCTTTTCTTCGCTTTGGTGAATTAGGATTGGAATTGTTAGAGTTGCATCTCCAGGAGCCAGTAAGGTTTTTAAATTAGATACACGCGCCCTTTTCACTATATATGTATTTGCTCGGATTTTACGGAAATACTGCAAAGTGAATAAAATTCGATCCAGATGTTTACTCTTGTCATTTGGTTGAGAGCAATGTGAAGACATGTAATAGTAACGTAGACAGTTTCAAAATTTGGTCAAAAATATACCCAAAACATTTTCTCGACTAATTGTCATTAATCACTAATATAATTTTTCGAAAAACGTGGTAATATTTACTTAACTTTGGATACAATAATTAAATTAAATAAAGTGCCGATAACCAATATCCTCACACCGCCACTGGGGCTTTCTGTGGTAAACATAATTATATTTGAAACATAAAACCCTTTGTTTCATTATAAAAATCGATAATGCACTATGGGATCGCTCAAATATGTAAAAAAAGTCGTATAGGAATAAAAGTGACAAGACTGATTGATTGATTGGATCAGCACACCAGTCAAAGGATTGATGTCCTCGGCACCTCAGCCTTAAGTCTTTTTGTGCTCTTGGTTGTGCCGTTTATGTGAAGAGACCAGTAGCCCTTATCAGGCTCAGCACTAGGTTCTTCTTGGAGAAATCCTCCCTTGGAAATTCTAGTCCTAGAAGTCTATATCTCTAGTGAGATAGTGCTTCACAATCAAAGATAATGTGAGGGGCTGTTTCCTCCTCCTCCTTGCACAACCGACAGAAAGGATCCTCCCTATATATGCCGATTGTATGCATGTGCTTCCTTAGAGTACAGTGACCGGTGAGTAAACCCGTCACTATCCTTATTTGGGCCCTGCTAAGGTTTAGTATATCATTGGTCAGCTTCTCCGAGGGTTTTTTAACCAGGAGTTTGCTGTGTTCCTGTTTTGGCACGTGTCTCCAGTACGACTGGTGTTTAGTTTGAGTCCACCGAGATATACAACCACGTGCAGGATATCCCAAATACTGGTTCAGGACCAGTGAATGCTGTCTCAGACCCCAGCTTTGCTAGGATGTCTGCCTTTTCGTTTCCTACAATGCCTTTATGCCCTGGGACCCACTTAAGAGTAATTCTATTATGGTTAGCCAGGGTTTTAAGTTTCTGTAGACAATCCCAGACCAGTCTAGATCTGATCTGAGGACAAGCTAAAGCTTTTAATGCTGCCTGACTATCGGAGAGAATTGGGATATTTTAACCCCTGTACCCCCTTTCAATATTCAGTTGCAAACACATATCGATAGCGTAGATTTCTGCCTGGAATACAGAAGCAAGATTCCCCAACGGTGCGTGAAAATTGCACCTGGGTCTAGCACCATGGACTCCAGCACCTGTTCCAATGTCAGTCTTTGATCCGTCAGTGTACCACATCAACGTTCCTTCCTGACTGCATGCTTCCAACCCATCCCAGTTTAGCTGGATTTGGTATGGTTGGACAGAAGATTTATAACTGATCCGTTCTAACCAAGAAACACTTTTATGACTGCTCTATACATGAAACTCTCCAGGGATATTTTAAGAATATAAATAAAAACAAGACATTTGCTTGAAAAATTTAATATCATCCTTAGATCCTTGTACATGCTGTTGATAATAATTCAAACCCCGATTTGAATTTCGGTTTTTTCTTTAAATTCCTATCAGACAAAATTCAAGATATTTCGTTCCCTCGGGAAGTTCCCGAACCCAGTTTCTTTCCTGCATCTTTACCATGATGCATTTTACGCTTGAAAGCAAAAAAATTCACAGAATTTCCATCAAATCATTTCCCTATTCGACAGTATTAAAAACCATAGGCGTATCTTATACCTAAATCTAGTTTACTTTGTACATTTTTTTACGAATTGCTTAAATTTCGGCAAATCCTCTTCCGACCCTTACAGAAGCACCCTTGATATCTCTGAACTTTCAAAGGACTCACCATTCCGAATCCCGTCGATTATACTCCATTCTGTGGAACTCTCATCATTGTCAAATCAAATCTTCCGGGGATATCCTGGGCTTGTTTGTCGCAAAGGTGTTTTCCCCTTGGTTTTGTGTGTGAAATAAGCCATTATCACTCCGAAGCTGTCCCTTTTCAAAAAGGATACCAATTCGTAGGTCAATACGATTTAAACTTTCCAACAAAAAAACTTTACCTAATCCTTAGGAAATTTCGAAACACCATTGAGAACATCGAAGCTTCCAATTTGTGTTATTTCAAGTTATTCCAAGTTAGAGTGTATTTTCTTTGCGTAAAGTCAAGTAGTTTAAGGATTACGTTGGAGATTGAGATAAATCTGGCCAGAGTTTACTTTGTATGTCTATCTTTTGTTATACACTTTAATTTTAAATATCGTACTTCTACTAGTTAGTTATATAGGAGAATTTATTCGTCTCGACAGGAATGAAAACTTCTAGGTGTAATTCAAGAGCTCCCATAATAATAGGAATGATTAAGGGTCAAATGTACCAATTAGAACAACTGCGAGTGCGAAATGACAATGGTTTAATTATTTCTTTAATTAAGTTACGTCCAATTTGAACTAATTAATTTAATTAAAGGCGTTATTACTTTGATAGAATATAGACGAAAATATCAAAACACATTATTGAGTTTTCTAATGGAGAACCACAGACAACTTCTACCTTTTTAACTGACTCTAAAGGCTCTAAATTGGAAGTAACATAATTTCTTTATATACTTATGGCAAAGTTCACTCTTACCACGATTTAAATTGCTTCACTCAGTATATTTACAATAATTTTAAGTAGGTATCGTTGAAAACATATTTTGTTTGTAATAAGATATAAAATAACAAAACCAATTTACGACTGTACGAAAGTGTGAAGGAGAGTTTTCTTTAGAAGGTTAATAAAAATGCTTTTAATGTCTGCTAGACATAAGGGAAACGTATACTTAATAATAAAAGTTTGTATCTTATTTCAAGATATATTTCAAAGAAAAGCTGTAAAAATGTTAAGGACTGATGGAAACGCGATACAAGTTTAGGAATTTAAAATCAATTTTCGTTGGTTTAAATAATGAAAAGTGTAAACTTGGTAAAATAATTCGTAGTTTTGATTCATTTTAGCAGTCTCAGGTGGAATTAGGGTAGAGGATGGTGTGTGGTTGGGGTTATCCTTATTATTTGCTTACCATTAAATCTCTAGATTTATATCTGCTTCCTTTATTTACTTGGTTCCTATTAAAGACACACTTTTACATTGTCTACACATACAGTCGTATGAACGACCTAGTATAGTGTATTGTTCCCACGAGAATTTCCTTTTAAAATTTATATTTGCTTTTCTGTATTTTTTCTTTTTAAAAGCACAAATTGTACCGATAAACTTTTTTCTGATTGGTGAGTTTAAAAATATTATAAGGACATAACGAATATTTAAAACCAAAAACCACATAGTTAATCGACAATTGTTATAATTTATTACACTTAAACTTCAACATCAAACGCTATACCTCAGAAAATTCTACTTTACGGCTTAAATACGCTTCCCATTTCCGTTGGCATTTTATGCATCAAACAAGATCACCCACTTCGTACGAAACTTATTTTGCAGGTTTTCCGCTTTTAATAGTAATGTGTTGGACGTAAGTCGTAAATCTTGTGATAATTGGGGTATATCATAGAGAAAACCTTATTTTTTTTGTTAAAAACAAAAAAAAATGAATGTAGTGTATGCTATTTTCAGTTATAAGGATTGAAATATGACTACCTTTCGGGTGAAAAGTTTCAGTAACCGAGAAACAACGTCACACATAAAATTGGAACCGTTTGCGGAAAATCTCCAGACAATTTATACGCAAATCTAGAAAAGTGCGGTTGTTTCTTGAATAAAGAATGATTTTTCAGTGTAAATGTCTTTTTGGAACTTTTGAAAACTTTTTCGGCTTATCGACGAACGTAAATAACTTTTCACAGCGATCAGGGGTAAAGAAAAAGTACAACAATTTTCAAATGTCACCAGAAAAATGTCATAACAAAAGAAAAAAGTTATGCTCTACATACATAAACAAGTTGAATACATTCACTTCAAATTGAAAACCTTCTTTCAGTTTATCGTTTGAACATTTTTCCAGAATATTTTTTATATATACAGGGTGGACAAGATTTAATTGACGTATACCGCAATAGATTGAGTTCAAAAAAACTCGACTAGTTCCGGAGATATTCGATAGAATCCAAAAATGGTTCTTTTTAAATGTGCCGTGTTATTGTGAAAGATATCGAAAAAATGATTCCCAACTTTTCTTAATTAACGAGATTTTCTATAAATTATCATTCCCGAAGTTTCGTCTTTACTGGGTCATCATTAACTTTGTTTTTTTAAATGCGGACCTGGATATTTTATTGCAATATTTTTATGTTTTGTATAAGATACATACAATGGTATAGATTCTACCACGTTTCGTCTTTGAAAAATCATCTTTTTGAGTCCGTTCTTCTTTACTTGAGTCAAATAATTACAATATTAGGCATTATATAAGAATTTTTGAAACATGGATCCAAAAATCTGTTAAATAGGTTAACGAATAGTAGATGCAGCTACATCTCATATGTCAAGGACAATTGAATGTACAGATTGGACGTCATTTAGGTAAGATTAATCATTATTTTTTAAATCCTTATTTAATTTACTTATTTAAAATTATTTGACTTGAGAACGGACTCAAAAGATGATATATTTCGAGATATTTTGAATTTTTTTTGAACCATCTAGTTCCCTGTCAACTTTTTCTCCATTCAATCGATATTGTCGTCAATTAAATCCGGTCCACCCTGTATAACATAGTAATATTTGCTCTATAACCGGATCTGAGCAAATGTGTGCTAGTAATTTGTACCAAAATTGAAATGGAGATGCGGGTATACATAGAGAAATTATTAAATTAGTGAATTTTCGTTTTGGGGAGAATAGTTGCAGCCCGAGGTGAAATTAAATTGAGGAAACACACTCAACTGTGGTATTAGTTGGACGAAATTTAATTTTGGTTGCTGGTCAGGTTTATTTGACGAGGTCATACAGTCGATTAAAGGTAGAATTTAGTTAATTCGACTGAAATTAGGAATACCAATAGTCTTTCAATTCTATTAGTTTACCTCGAGGGAAAAGTATAAAAAATTCTATCAATCGTGCAAATGTTTTGGTAATTTACCCTTAAATTTAATCGAAATTGTTATAATTCAATTCTACACTTGAGCTGATTTGAGGTTGTGTCGAGAGGGACTGATCGAATTCAACTGAGGTTCTTACAAATTAAACTTTAATAAAGTGATTAGAGGTCTCGATCGATAAGATCTCGGTAACCCTAGAGATGTCTATTTAGAGGGTGGAAATCCCTGTACTGGAGATATTTACCAGAAACACTATTTTTATAAAAAATATCAAAAAACGTATTAGTTTTTTAATAACTTCACTAACAGACTTTGCAAAATAAATCCCTTGGTGTTAAAGTGATACTAATCTTCCCGGAAAAAAATTACTCTTTCTGAAGAGTGAAGTCGTTAGCCCTTTGCAAAAATTCAAAACGATCTCTACTAATAACCCTTATAATACAAAGACCAAATGAAACCTCCATAAATATAATTTTCGCTCTTTCCGCTATTGCCGCCTCCGAAAACCGCTACCGGTGAGTGTAATCGGTACAAAGGGGTGGATTCAGGAGGTCCACATTATTAAATTTAGAGTGTTTTATTTAATACAGTCTATTTATCCTCGTGTACATATCTACCAATTTATATTGCCAGTTTCGTTCTGTCTTATCTGTTGATTTTTTCAATAAAGTTTTAAAAATTCATCTCTGTTTAAAACTGTATTTGACACTCTTCTAAGTACTCGGCTCGAATATGGCGGTATTATCTTTTTTCATGGTCGGATGGACGCCCTAGATAGCGGTGGTATTTGGCAACGATAGTCCAAAAATAAATCCTTCGACAGCGATACGAAACTCGCGCGTACTTTATGAACTCTTCGCGAGTGTTGAAACTTTTTTATTTTATTAGAAAATGCGAAAAATATTAACCCGTTCGATAACGCCGACAGTATTCACTGAACTTTTTCCCAACACTTTAAATACATCAGACTTTGAAGCTTTTTCTGTGAATGACTCTTTTCTAACCAGGTGTCGATTTTGGTTTCAGCTCATTTGACAATTCGGTTTATACTAACTACAGTACTTTTAATACAAGGGTGGAAGTTTCATAATTAAAATGAAACCATTGTTTACTATATATATAGGGTGACGAACACACTGCATGTTTTTGTGTTATTAGAACAGAGGGTGGCGATAGTTTAACACCCCATTTTTTGTTGTTTTTTGAGTGGCGAGACAAGGGGACTGGGTCATTAAGTTAATTGAACATTTTGAAGTGTATGAGGACGTGTGTTCATTAAGAAAGGAATGTATTTTTTTATTAAAAAATTTATTTTAGTGTACAATATGTTGTGAAGGTCGTTTTTCTTCCCGCCAAAATTGCCCTGATGACATTTCCTCCCCGTAACATGATATTTATCATTCTAATCAAAGCAAAGCGTGAGGAGAAGGAGAGAGGAACTTCACGATATACTCACTTCAGTGGCGTAGTGGTATAAGCAAATGGTACAGTTTCGGAAAATTTACTAGTTATAGCAGTGTAGTAATCCAAGGTTCAGTTTTAAGTATAATTCCTTTTTTTTTGGTAATCATTAACGATGTCACAAACTTACAAATTAATGGTAAATTCACTTTATTTGCTGATGACACTAGTGTAACCTGAAGTAATAAATTATGACAATAGTACATAAACAATACTAGTTTAATTGAGGGAAAAGCGTGGGGCGCTTGATATACGATAAGCACAAAACGCTCCACGCTTTTCCCTCAATTAAACTAGTATTGTTTATGTACTATTGTCATAATTTCATTTTTAAAATTATTTTTAACTTTTTAGTCCAACATTCTTTAAAAGCGTGTTTTTTTAGTTTTTTTAAACTATATTTATGTATTATTAGTTTAAAATTAAATTTTGCATATCAATAAAACTTCTCCTTCTCTCTCTATAACTTTTAAAGCCTTTTTTACTGATTCAAACATTTTCTTCGAATAACAAAAAAAATGTCCCGATACGCCATTGTTATCAAGGTCCCAATAAATAAACTTCCGGCCAAGGTGGGTACCTATCCTGTTTAATAAAACTTTAATAAATGTAACCGTTGCACTTTCACCCCTCTAACATTTAACGTAAATGGGGTGTAGTATGGCAATAATGGTGTTGCTGAACTTTTGCGCTCGCCCTTATTAGCACAGGGAGATTTGTAATGCATATTTTGGGGGTTAAAACTGTGAAAACTTTTCAAAAGTATCGTTAATAACTTTTAATAACTAGTCTTGAAAAAAAAGAGGAGAAGAACTTTCATTGGATGTAAGTCGGATGGATTTATTTTTCAAGTGATTATTATTTATGTTTTTTGTCCTTTCATTATTTTGTAAGTACCGAAAACATATTCTTAACATTGTTAATGAGAAAAATCAGCAGTTGAATAATTCCATAGTTGAAGTAGACGAAACCCTTCACGATTACTCTATAACCATCCTAAGAGTCATAAACTAGTCAACAATGCGGATTTTTTGGCTCTTAAATATGTTCTTTATGATTTTTTTTCTTCGAAACTACTGAGAAATGTCCCATTAAATTGACAAAAGTTTCACTGTAATCCTAGCTGCAGTTATACATTGGAAATTTAGCTTAATCTATTTAATTGAGCTATAACCTGAATCCACTTCGGAAAGCGTGAATAATCACATACCGACCAGATTGTATAACTGGAAATATACTACAGTTAAACATTCGTAATTAACTTGTCGTTACATTGTTACTTCTACTTAATTGAAAGCTTTCAAGGTGAACGTTTTTAAAAAAAAAAGTTTAACTATCATCCGTAATAAACTGAAAAACGGAAAAATAATATAAAAATATATAATAATATAAAATAATATTATAAACATTTTATGAGCTCTGCTGTATCATTTTTAAAGTTAAACTACGTAATAAATTCAAATCAATTCTTTGCTTTGATTTGGGATATTTTTCATAGGAGGAAAGGATGATAGTTTTCCAAAAACACACAGTTCCTTGTCAATGGATATTTTATTTTTCTTGCTGAGGATTATCGTGATTCCAAATCTCATTCTTACTGGAAAATATTTCAAAGAAAACATGTATTTGTTGTTCGAGAGAGAGAATATCGAGTGTACAAAATGGCGTTTGTTATTTCAACCGAACAACAAAATAAAAAATCTTCTTGTATCTTGTAGAGGGAAACAACAAGAGTTCTGAGAAAAGAAAACTCTTTAATGGTTGTTAAAAATGCTTTTGTATCAAATAAAACCGACCGGAAAGGCATTTAACGACTTTCGCTTTAAAGTTCTTCTTTCTGTTCACGACCCGCTAATTGCCACAGCTACTGTATCTGCGACAGTGTTGCCGCTGATAAACATTAAATTTTAACACTATCAATCGACAACGAAGTAAGCTTTATAAGGATTTTACCAATAAAAATATTTTTACTTCAAAAACCACTATTTTATATGTAAAAAGATGCTCATTCTCCTTTACGTTGTACCTAAAACCATCCGTCTCAAACAGAACAAAATATAAAATGCATTTTTATTCAGGACGAAAACCGAGATACGTCCTTTGACGTAGAAATCATTTCGCCTGTTTAAATAAAAAGTGTTCCAAGCGTGGAACATTAAAAAAGAAAAACGTTTTTGGATGAAATAAAAAATAATTTCGTGGCTGAATTTTTGTTAAATCACATAAAATAAAATCTGCAACCTACATCTACATTTTAAGCCTTCTGAATTTGCTCAAGGATTACCGAAATCCTAAAAACTTCTTTCAAATTAAACCATTTGTCCATCAATCAAATTTTATTTAGAGTATTCTTAAATTTAAAAGAATCATTTAAACGAATTACCTATATAGTGAATGGCCCTCTTGTTCACCTCTACTTCCGCTTTACGAAAATATGCCTGAAACTATGTATTAAATCATCTGACTGTGTAATAATTGCGGCAGTCACTTTCAGTTTTAAGGTATAATTAAAATATCGTTTTCAGAATGAACTACGCATAGTAAGTATATTTAGAATGGCATTTCTTTGATCTACACTCCATTTGGCTGAAGTAAAAACAGTCATGGAAAAGGGAGTACAAACACATAACACAAAATCCGGAAATGACAGCTGAAGCAACTGGATTAATTGGTGTTGTTTACATCAGAAGTATCCATAGGGGCTAGTAGAAATTTGTCTACATAAAATTTTACATACAAGGCATTCTAGTTGAAATTTATGGAAATTGAGATTAGATTAGATTAGAATGGATCTATTGTTGTCCTCTCTATTTTTAGAGCTCGATATCTGGCTTTATTATTTTTATTAGACCTTTTAGCCTGGATACCGCATCCCTTGCGTAGCTCTCTGCTCTTTTTTTTCTTCTCCGAATAGGTGAAACCGCACCCTTACTAGGCCTTCGCACTCACAGTTTCGTTTTCTTCTTAGCAAAACCTACATAGGCTGTCATCTGCTAGGCCAATTGTGTGCATATGCTATCTCAGCCTACAATGTCCGGTCATCATTCCCACCATCAACCTCGTCGTTTCTCGACTTTGACATAGTAAGTCGCGTGACAGTTTGACTGAAGGGCTTTTAAGGAATAGTTTAGCGTGCCTTTGTCGTGGGGTTTTATGCCACCAGCGGTTTTTATCCATTGGTGGATGCTCCCCTTAGTGAGGCTTTTTGCAAGGTTCTTGCCTCAGTCGCTCCCTACTTGGCTAATTCATCGGCCCTTTCATTGCATTTTATTCCTTGGTGACTTAGCACCCAGGCTAGGGTTACTCCATTATGACTACCTAGTCTGTTGAGGGTCTTCCGACACTCCCACACCAGATTTGACGTCGTCCGATATGAGCTTATCGCCTTTAGTGCTGCTTGGCTGTCGGGGTAGATAACGCGACTCTTTGGTTATTCACCTCCCGTCTCATCAACTCTTCTGCACTGCCATTACCTCTGCCGGAACGAGAGTTGCATGTTTCCCAAGGCTTAGAGAGATCTTGATCTTCTCTTGTACCCCATATATTTCGACTCCTACTCCAAGAGTCTGTTTTAGAGTCATCAGTGTACCAGTTTAGATTCGCTGTTATAGGAGGCCCTGCTTCCCAGTCCTTTCTCTCTGGAATGACTACTGTGTATTCATTTTTGAAGCTGTATTGTGGGGCAATCTGTTCAATTGGATCTGCCTTTATTTCTTCATATAGCTTTTTATAAGCCTTGCCGTGAGCCCCTGTAATAATCTGTGACTAACAGATCTTGCATTTCCCATAGAAAAAAAAGATTTATTATTCAATAATTCTTCTGGTCTACCAGTAGTTACCTAATAATTTGATTATAATCATGACTTATCGTGTTAAATGATGAAGTTCAGCTGTAACTTCACACATAGCATAATTTCTTTCAAAATAAATATCAATTACCAAAACATTTCCGTCCCTAGTTCTGTACTAACCAGCACATCTTATAAATCTATCCGTTATGTCTACCCGACCGATTTCCACCAAAGAAAACCAATTTCTCTGCTGCAATTGAATCCCGACCCACTGCATGTATCATTTATACGGTTTGCTAATTGATGGCTAACTGTCAAAGCAGCAAACTTCTATATTGTCTCAAGATACGCGAGCCATAGTCAACTACGATTGAGTTGCTGACGCGATTCTGCTAAGTACTTAAAGGGAACGTTGACAAAAAAAAAGCTAACGTTAAACAGTGGCGGGTGGGATATTTTTTCATGGTGTATAATACGATATAATATGCCTTTATGTATTAGGGGCTGGACCGGTGGAATTAAATAAAACATTTTGGTTGATTATAATGTATAAACACTCTATTAGTATATCTTTAAACTAATATAATTATTACACTGATTAGAACTGCTTATGGAAGGTAACAAGTACGTTTTCCTATCGGGTTTAAATTTGTGTGATCCTGAAATCGAACATAAAATCATGTTTATTGTCCCTTTATATCCCTATATATTCTATAAGGACGCCCTATTCTGTGTCCAATTTCTTCCACCCACCAAGTGTCATTTATCAAGAAGGGCGATCCGCCTACTAGACCAAAACGTCAAGGCCTGGACCACTTACTTTGTCATTTTCCAGTTACCCCTAAAATAAGTGAGTCATTGGTGGTGGTGACGGTCGTTTAACGATCACTATGTTAAATTGAACGATATTTTCAATTGTTTTTGATGTAAATAGAAAAGGTAGGGGTTTGGTTTGTATATAGGGCGAGCGAATAAATTATATTTTTTAGTGAACGTACTGTTTTCTTAGAATTCAAAGACACCAAATTTCCCATGTTTTGTAGGGCACAAAAATAGAGAAATTGATTGATTATTTATCTAAAAACGTATATAATAAGTAGTTCGATTTCTAATTTACGTCCGTTGTCCCGATATTACACTATACGATTTTCAATGATAATCTCATTACAAACTTTTAATGAGATTCTCTTTTTATACAAATATCTTGCTTAGATAAAAACCAAAAGCAATTTTGTAAATTTCAAGTGAAACTTTTTTATGATAATTCACAGAAGCGTTACGTTATTTTAATTTCAAATACAGGGTGATGTAATATTTTAACAAGAAACAAATACATAAAATATCAATGGATACGGAATGGTGACTGCAGGTTAGCGCTAGGATTTGGTTAAATTAATATCCTTTATCTAAACATGACAAATGTAGATTTAGAGTTATATAACTAGGTCACGTGACACCGTATAAACATGTGCTGTATACGGATTCGATGTTCTATACGTTGGCGGAGGTCAATTTATAATTTTTTGTTTGTGGACAACACAGTATTTTTTGGTATTGATAGTAAAAATCCTCAAATTTCTATAATTATTAGCTATAAATCATATTTGCCAAACAAGGCATCGAATGTTTTAAATAATAAACTGGTTCCGCAAGTGGTTTTACATTGTATACTGAACTCCCAGTTTTGTCTAAAGTTAATAACGGTGTGCAATTTCTATAACTTTTAACTTCACATTTTCCAAATTATTATACCCTTTTTTTATAAACTTCCAGCAAACATAAACAATAAGTTTCCTTTAAACAAGTATTAGGCAACCCTCAGTACGCTGCCCTACACAAAGGGCGAACCTTCACCCTTTCTTTTGTCAAAAAACTTCGTGACCAAAGTCATAGACGTATCAAATAAATTTAAATTCGCATCGACAACTTTTTGCGAAAGTACTTATCTGATTCGAGTAGACTAAATGTAAAAGAAAAAGTTTGTATAATCTTGTTTGAAATCCCTAAAGGAACTACAAAGAATATCGATTCCCGATTAAATATACGATAACCCTATAAATTTTATAACGTACGTCACTGAAGAAGATCGTGTCGCTTAGTCCTTTCCTAATTAAAGTCGGTGGATGCAATGAAAGGCGAGAGGGTATATAATTTGTAAGGAATGACAGGTAACGGTCCTAAGTTCCAGGTGGTCCAGATTTTATTACAAAAGGGAAGCCGCCGTATCTCGCCGCCCCCAACGAATGTAATTCAGAGGGTCAATACACTTTTTATTTTAAAATTTCGACCTTTATAATATCCCAATATAATTGTAATTAATGGATTTGATTTTATAAGGAAGGGTTTCGTTATAATTAAATTATTATTGAAGATTTATTTTGGAATATTTGCTAGTAGATATTTATCCTCCATATAATCTTATCATCCCTTTAATAACATCTAAAGTAGGTCATTAAGAATTTCCCTAACACAAATTCATCTATTCCAATTAGTAAAATTTCCAAAGTTCTCCTAACTTATCTCTCCCATACGTAGGGGGTACTTATATAGTATTTGCTAAAATTCGGTGTATATCTTAGAAACTCTCCTTTATTCATAACATTCGTCCTCTCTTTAACAGAAATCTATAAAGCCCCCGCGTAATCTCGCCGATTCAATTCATTGCCATATTACAACGTTGCCATGGTTACATCCGAAATTTGTGTATTGCGGCTTTAATCAAAATATAAAAACGCAATTCAACTGGTAGAAGAATTGTTTTTTTTTTTCCATACAACGATTTGCAATAATCCAAAAACACCCTTTAATTCTTCTCGAAAGCGTTTGTAACTTTAACCAGTATCAAAGCTCTTCTAATTATAAAAGCTTTGTGAAGTTGAAAATGACAATGGGGGGAAAGATAAAAAGATTCAAGTGCGTTTTCCAAAGGAAACACGAACCTTCAATGACCAATTTCCTTTCGTAATTCTATTCACGATTTTCTTTTTATTTTCTTCACACATACACAATTATTTACACTCTATACAAAATGCAAAGATAAGTTTATGTTCATTCGATCTAATTTAAATTGAACAACCTGTTCACCCAACAAAATTTATTTAAATACAACTTCAATTACAAAAAAAAAACGGCTTTTAAGTTGGTGGTATTGTAATCCGTAAGGGATGTTTGTCCGGAGGGGAGTAGAGAATTTTCCAGATGTAGTTACGCGACAAGGGAGCCATTTATTTGCTAATACCTTAATCAAGGAACGATGTATAGCAAGACACTAGAGACTCTTGTATTGGTTAAGTCCTACTAAAAGGTCGATTAAGGTTGAGATCTCCAAGGAGCAGTTTTAATATTTTTTTTTTATATTAACATCCTGTATGCCTGTATAGAGTTGATAAAGTATTTTTGGTCCATTAATTTTTGAAACCAGTGTCGCATGTAACTATAACATAATTAATGCCCGATATGGCATAGAGAGGGCATTGCAGTCCAACCCGGAGATTATGTTATCACAAACAAATATTGGCTGTGTAAACAGTTAGCATTAATTATCACTGCACCATAGAAATTGCCTGATTTGTCCGTTGCAATTTTTAACATCGGGATTATATACACCGAAAAATATTTTTTGTTCCCTTAAATCTAGTAAATTGAATTTCATCTTCAATTCACTATGAAATTGGTCACTATAGACATTAGATAGAGATACTGTTCCATATTTTCATCTTTACTCTATGCTAACCTTTGCTCTGTTTTCTGTTTTCGATTTATAAAATGAAAACCTTTTGGGTTATAATATTGTTGAATTTTTTCCTAGTATATTGATCTATTATGAGTGTTCTATTAAAATTTCATTTAAATATTCAAATTTTTTAGCCTACCATTATTTTTTAAGGTGATCGATGTATTTAGGGTAAAATGATATTAATTCTCTATTCTTTTTTCGTTTTTTTTTTCAACACCGAGTGTATGAAAAAATCCTTTAAAATGAACTGATAAATAGAGTAATCCTTCAAATTTGCTCATGCTCATTTTTCCCCAACGGACCTTGTAAAATATTTTCTACGTGTACTGTACATGTAACAGCAACATTTTCGCAAATTGATTTTTATTACACATGATGGATAATATGCGACTGCTTTGATGTTGGCAGTTTTAAAAGCAAAATATTATATTTCTGTATGTATTGCGGTATTTTAAACGATTTTAAACGCATCACACTAATTTTCATACTCGTATATATATAGGACATTACGTAACATAAAATATTCCTATTTGTTGATGCTACATTTTGGTGAAAATATGTAAAAATTGTTGATGCTATCAAATCATTAATTATTGAAAACACCAAAATGATGAAAATCGTACAATCAGTTTTGATAATATCTGGGAATGAAGATCTTATTAAAGGCAGTTCAGACGTCAAAATGTAACCGTTCCTTAAAAACTCATGGTACAAGAGATGGAGATAAAAATTTGTAGCGACATACATTATTTAACGAAAAAATATATGAAATTCTAAGAAATTTAATATATCGGTCAAACAGTCTAACAAAGGAGATTGTAAAGTATCTATTTGCTCATTTACAAGAGTATACTGAGGATCATTGGAGGAGTACCTTCTTATTTCTAAAGACTCTAAAAAGTTAAGTTTACTATAATTCTGACAGTCATGTAGTAACTGTATTTGATTGTTCAAATTTGGTTTGTGGTTTTGTTCTAACAAATGTTTTGCGTAATCTGATCTGTCAGGGTGCTTGTTTCTGTAGGCTCCAAGATGCTCACTATAACTTATATTAAGATTTCTTCTTGTTTAACCAATATATACTGCATCACATATTATAATTTTGTAATTTTTCAATTAGATCTAATGTATTCTGAATGGTAGTTAGATTTTCAGATTTTTTGCTGTCATAGCTTCTTTTGTGTTCTGAAATTCTAGTTTTAAAATTCCTAAAAGTTCTACCTATATAAATTTTATCACAGTTGTCATTACCACATTTTAATTTATAAACTCCTGATTTGTTTAATTTTGAAGATTTAGATTTGTATTTTTAATAAGTTTACAAAAATGAATGAATTTTTATGGTCGATATTCCAAAATATGTTATTTTCATTTTTATCAGAAGGAAATATTCCTTTTAAAGCCTGTTTTTGTACCTTTTTATTTATGATATTGTCAATTAAATTTGGATCGTAATTATTATTTGTTTATTGATATTTAGTTCTTTGTTGTAATTAATAGTATTAAATGGGAAATGTTTGTGTAGAGTACTATTGAAAGCTGTTAATTTATTACTGAATGGGTAGACTGAATTATTATGCCTGTATGTGATGGTTTGTGAAATATAGAAAAATCATGTTTGTTATTTATATTTGAAATTGCTGGGTCTAAAAAGTTTATAGAATTATTTTGTTCTAATTGTCTATTGTCCATTGAAATGAAAATAATTTTGATTTAAACACACACTCAATGATGTTATGATATCAGATTGAATTACATGATTACCATTATTGGACACGAGCAACTTATTAACTAGAATTTTAAATGATTTTGGAGGTATTTTAGAGAATAGATTTAGAATTACGAGGTTATTAATTCCGTTGAGCTTTTATTTGAAAATTGAGGTTTGAAGGAAAAATTTTTCTTTCTAGTAGATCATAAAATAATTATCGGAAATCTAATAATAATTTTCATATGGTTTTTCTGTCTGTAATTATAAAAATAGAAAGGATTTTTGTACACCAAGATTTAATCTTAACTAGTATTAAAACATCAAAAGTGTACAACAGCAACATCTGTTTCAACATAATGAATTCGAATTTAGTCTTGCAATTATTTCGTTGGGAGAATTTGATGTAAATTCCTGAGTAGTATTCCATGCATAATTTGTCCTGAAAAAGGGAAGTAAATGAGTTTGGGATGTCCTCGTGTCGGGAGTTTAGATAATACAGTAATCAGGAGCACCTTTTTCGGGATGTAATTCTTTCTAAATTAGGGTTTACTAAACAGGATCGCATCAGTGTCTACGACCCTTACTCGTATAAAAATATTCTTTTTTATTTAAGAAAAAAATCCCTTTGTTTGTGTGATAATCAAGTAGAAATTTGAAGTAAAGTAAATAGAGATTTGGAATAATGATTTCTCCAGAAAGGAAAAGGGTCGGTGTCAGTATTTTCCTTTCTCAAAACCAAACGCTGTTTTGGTTGAAATCAATTAAATGAATTTTACAGATGTCCGGTACGTGCCGATCACCGTATGAAATCTCCGAAAAGCCGCGCCTCAGAAAGGGTTAATCTTACCCTTGGAGTTAACTTCAGAATGAACCTGGACTTGGAGATAAGCTCCTGGTTCGACAGGTGACGTAAAATATGGTGAATTGAAAAATATAAGCTATATTTTTATTTGCTTTGATAATATTTGGATTGTATATTATATAAGGGATTTATGCAATATTCTTTTTTAATAAAAAGGAAATTTCTTGCCCCACTTTCAATAAGTTTTTTATAAACCCTTACTTTGATTACTTATAAAATGAAAATCCTGTCGAAGGTAGTACCTTTTGTTAATTTTTTTTTGGTAATTTGGTCCTTTAAAAGTTCTCTGACAAAATTTAAACTTGATATTCAAATTTTTGTAGTTTGTAGGATTCATTGATGTTTTTCGAAAAACTGTTTGGGTCTTAGTATCATTTTTTTTTGTTAAACCGATGACACCTATAGATTTACGTAAAATACTAGCCATGCAATAAAAAATCCTTTGTAAGTGTGTGACATCAAGCTTGTGGAACAGTTACACTGGAAAAAATTTACAAAAAGCTGTCTAAATTCATAAGAATGCCCCTAGCAAACTAAAATGTCAACATGTACCTATTAATAGTAACTTCCAAAAATATAATGTATTCACCGGAAAACTTTTCCACTTCCATGGAACAGTAACTATATCATCTAGAAACTTTTTTTATCCTCCAAGTACCTAATTTACATCTCTAACTTAATTTTGACAAGCAAAAACTTTTGAACGACGACGACGACGACTCGTCATGATCCCAGTTTACTCTGACGAGATAAGGTTTAATAAGGAAATTTCACATCGGGTTGATAAATTGATCAAGATTTTGGAAATATACCCCTGAAAGGAATTTCCTCAAGGCTGTACGCACTTTGGAGAAAAAAAACTGTGTCACATTCTTACCCAGAAAGTTTGGAAATATTGTTAGCAAATTTTAATTAGGTAGGTCCTTGGAAGCTGAATAAAATAAAGTTGAAAGTACGGTTAAATTTTTATTTTTCCCAGCTCTCATTTGATAGCGATCGTAAATGGTACTAAAAGTCAATAGATTAAATATTAAAATCTAATATCTCGAAAATGTGTTTTCTTGTTTGACTTATTATCAAAATGCATTAAGGCTCATTAAATCCACTTTCTAGTTACCTCCGAAGAGGTTACACCTTACATTAATACCACACTCCTTTACTTTGAAGTTTAACGAGGAATTTTGGATATTCGTATACTTATATCACGTTATCCCAAAAATTAATCATTCATGATGGATTTTTTTTATTCAATAGTTACATGATTCCGTTAGAATCCTCCATCCTGTAAGGTACCAGTTTATAGAAGCGGTTTCATCAATATTTCACTGTCATCTAAGAGATTATTAAACATTCAGGACACCGTTGGAATGGGTGAGTATTCAAGTGAGATTTCGTGTATAGAACTCGTTGCGGTTGAAAAGGTGAAAATTTCGAGAACTAGGGGCTTTGTCGCGATTCTTGATGGTTTTAGAGCAGTTAGAAATTAGTAATATTAATTTCGTAGAGGTTTGTTAACAATTTGATTAGTCCTTGATAATTTTGGTTAAAGTTTAATGCTGGATTTCAAAAATCTCCAACTTCATCAGAAGTATGTGGCACGAACCGTAAGGTAAAGGAAGAGTGCTTTGCGTACACAATATTTTTTCTACAACCACATTTATCAATGAAAAAAAAAGTATTTTATCTAAACTTTGAACAGCGAGAATTTACAAAATGAAAATTAGCTATAGAAAAATCAGTTAAATGTTTAGTTACTTCGGGCGATTCGAACCCTTTATTGGTGAGTAATTGGAGGCTCTCAAAAGAGGCGTGTTCATAAATCTGATGCAATTTAAAATTTTCGCTCTGCCATCTAGATTTTCTTGGGAAATTGGTATTTTATGAAAAGCTTCAAATAGCAAATTACTCTCTTATTCGATATCTGTCTGAATTATTGGAATACATGGAGAGAGGCACTGAGAACGGCAATTTTATGCTGGAATAAAATTAGTTTTATTGATTTTTCATCAGATTTCTTACAATAAGTTGGTGATTTTGATAATAATGATCAAGAATTGTTTTTCACGATACTTTTTAATAAGAAATAAGATCCACAGGAATACGTAAAAGAGACAGGTCTGTCGATTATTCGTTATTCAACATAAAGAAATAGAAAAAAATCCGTATTGGCCAAAAACTGTAGGTGTATTTGCTTTAAAATTAAGGTTATACGCATCCATCTCATCAATTCAATTCAACTCCCAAATACAAAACAGTTGGTTAATGGCATAATGAAACTCTATTTTATGTTTAATCAACCCCCGTTAATGACGCTGGAAGCTGGACTGATTTCATTCCCTAACATCTAGACTGCCACTTAATATTCAGCGTACAGGCTTTTGTTTTATTTAGAACATAAAGTCACCTAGAATTCCTAAATTATAACTAAATTGCTGGGATTGTGCTTTAATGTCGCGTTGGAAACGAAACACCGGAGTCTGGATGACTTTTCTTAAGTTATATAATGTTTGAGGGGGGTTGAAAGTTATTACTTGCCAATTTAACCCAAAATTTTAAAATTTGTTTTTGCAATAAATATTTTTTCTTCTAATTAAAGTAAAATGGAATAAACCTTTTTTTACCAGACCGCAAAGATTCTGTATCTGATCATTAAAGAATCTCCCCCAATAAGAATGTTTCCAACAAGCCGAAATAGGATAAAATCGGGCTATAATCCTTATCGATAGGAACAGATCCTTGAAGGCGGTGGTGTTCGGTAGCGAGAAGTCGAAAATTCATTGTGATAATCTCCAATAACAAGTCAAAGCGGGTGTATATAGAGCGGGGCACAGCGTACATTTTTCACCAATAATAACCTCCCCTAGTGTTCCAATCTCTATATAACAAATGCAGAATGAATGTAAGTCGTTTCGGACAACTTTTATTTTATTCAAACAAGCACCTCGCATTCCAAGATTGTCGCAATTGCGGCACTTCTAGAAGAAATTCACCAAGCTTCAGGTAAATCGCGGAGATTTGTGGAATGAAAGATTTAGAGGTTCATGTAGCTGAGGTTTATTTTCTTAATATAAGATATGTCAGAAAATACGTTTAAAAATTTGATATTTGACAGAATTCACGACTCTTAAGTTTTACAATGTTTTTATTAAACCCCTTTTTCTATAGAAAACCTTGAAGGAAAAAATCCCGGTCATCTGTTTTATCCTAGGTAAGTTATCTAACGAATCTAAACTTAACATAAAATTATAAACTATGAGTTAAAAACTGAAAAAAATACGTAAAATAAATGGTCGTGCTTACCAGCGCATTCGCCAGTATTTAAAAAACTTTATATTATGGTGAATGCGTCAAGCAGTAAATACTATTTTTATTTGAATCCGAAATTTGCTTGCGTCGATATTTAACTAAAAAAGAAAAAAAACATTTCCAACCCTTTGAATTTTTCTTGAACGAGAAGAAATTAATCGGAAAATCGCCTAATCGGTTTTTCTACATCAAACGGACTTTTAAGAGATCTGTAGAGGCAGTATAGCACGCAGCACTGACCATTGCTGACCACCGAAGTTCTTTCAAATCGATCCTTTCAAAAAGGATAATAACGTCCTTCTTTGATTGTAAAGACATTTATAACGACCGAAATTGAAAATAATATTGCTCTGAAAATGCCTAACGATAGGGTTGATTGCATCTTAGATTTTATACTGTATTTCGTTAAATTTAAAAAACTTAACTAACTGAAGTAAACATTTCAATAAATTATCAAGAATTTATTATAAAAAATAAAATCAACAATCGTATTTTTTTTATCTACTTTTAACTATTTTCCAAAGCAACTAATCAATTAAGAAACAAATGTTTTAACACTAGTTTTACCCTTTAATTGTTCACCAAGTAAGAGACAAGTTGCCTTTGAAGACGACAACTTGAAAGATCAAAAGCAATTGGATCTGAATGGGAGTTCCTTGTCGGCGTCGCTTTGTTTCAGAATCCCATAGTGTAAGTTGAGACCGATTTTTCTTCTTGCTCTCCCACTGTCCTTAACCATATATCCGTTTTCACTGTACACTAAGGTAGAAAGATAATTTTCTTAGTGTTTTAGATAATGTATTTATAGTGGAAAATGTTCGTCAAAACTACGCATGATTGGAAACGGGAATTAATCTAAAATTTCTATCAGTGTAGCAATTGGTATAGTTAGATAAGATCGAAGTTTACATTTGCAGGATGATTCGGCAAAAAAAAAGAATAAAATTGGGAACATAATAGCTCATAAGATCTGATGATATTGCAAAAATTCTATTTCGTAAAAAAAAAATTTATTATAGATTATTTTTGTCTACAGAAAAATAATAATTTGACCCTGTATTTTGATGAAAGTTCGTTAAGGCCGTAAAAAGTCCTGTTCGTCAAAGAGATATCTTCAATGCAATATGTATCGCTATGGACATCAATATAAAGCCAGTGGTATATATTACCTAAAAAAAAAGGGAATAAAAAAACTGGTTCATCTTTATTAGTATTTTGAGTCACAAAATATGATACGTTTATATATCTGAGATTTAATGATGGATATTTTGAAAAACAAGAATTAGAAATAGTAGTGTAACTCTCTTTGATCTAAAAAAAGAACCTGTTGACTCATTTAATGATTTTACATCAATCTGAGGCATCTACTATCTGCTTTACTACATTTTTGTAACTCAAAAGCTAAGAGATTATAAAAGCAATTTGATTGTTTCTACTCAAAAAGTGACTGGAACATTATGAAGAACCTGACAGAGACTGTTTGGAATCTGCGCATATTAATGTTATAAACAAAACTGTTTTTCATTAATTCCACTATTTAATAGAAAAATAGAAAAAATATAAAATATTACATTGATAATTATTTCGGTATTTGTCAGAATCACAGAAGTTACTTTTGATATCATGCCTACCTGATGTTTAATATTTTGGCTAGACCAAATAGTGCTCTATCTTGCGATTGACGTAATATATGAATATGAATTTAAGATCAACATAACTGTGCAATGATATAGAAAACCAAAGAAAACTATATCTGTCATAGCTTTTATTGGGGCATACAAATTAAAATCAAAACTATGGGATACCAAAACTAATAATTATCAAAACAGAAACATGAGGCACGATGCCCTTATGGAAATTGCTAATAAATCTTCGTCAGTCATGTTGATTTGTCTGATCGACATCATTTCTGCCAACTCTGGTGTGGACGGATGCAGTTTTGTCGACTTGTGGGGACGCAGCTTAAGAAGACAGTTTAATAGTGGAGAGCTCCCTAGATTAATATACCAAAGGGCTAGTAATACATACCCTTTTTTCTAATCATAGGTATATACTAAGCCTAGCACAAGATTTGGTCTAAACATCAGGTAGGCATCACATCAAATGTAACTTTTGTCATTCTGGCGATGATATCTCAATATTAAAATAAGTTTCTTAGATTTTTCCAATTTTTTCAGTTGAATTAGTAAGAAACAGTAAGTTATAACATTAAAATAGTTGATCATTTACTAGTTTGTAATAGATACTTTCCGCCTCGATACCGTATGAAATTTCACGTTTGCTAAGCAGCCTTACAATGAACTGCTTTTATGCATACTTGAATCAGATATCTTGTTAATGTCCTCTTCCTTTTGGATACTATTTCAAATTATTGAGACATACTTAGTTGGGATAAGCTCATTACCTTCATTGGATATCTGTTATACTTAGTTTGTGGCTTGATGAAAACAGTAGAAACCATTTTTTAAGCTTCCTTTTATGTCATATATGTATATTATGTAACTTGTACTTTTACATCTAAAATCAAATCAAAATTTCTAAAGTTAAATAAATTGGCAGCATGTAATTTTCATTCAAAAGAGAGATAATCACATGGAGATAGTAGAAAGGGAAAATGAGAAGGAACTGAATAAGAATTTGGTCTGGTCACGTCTGTCGGGGTTCTTTTTAGGTTGCTCGATAAATATCGGGAATTTCGAACTACGTGTTCACCAACAAATCAGATTAATGCCACATTATTTTTCGAACTCCAATTCCAAGACAGTCGTTTAATTTATCTATTACTATGTTCCAAGCCTTATCTGGATGTTTTTCATTAAAATTTAGGACGAGTAAAAGAATCTATCTAACTTTCACTAAGTATAATAATCCTTCATTCCCTATGGCCAATTCTCCCCATGAGATATAGATACATTTTTGTTCATGAAATAAACCACGATCAAATGTATCTCTAAAAATTCGTTAAGAAATCTAAACGTGACATTTTCACCTAAAAAACCCACGAAAAATACCTGAAGATAGTTTTACCTGATATATATCGTATATCATTTCGTAACCTTTTTTTGTCTGAAAGGCACTGAAGGTTTCATGGCTAATAAACCCGAAACGCAAATGATCCGTTCGTTCGTAGAGGGCGCCTCGTTCGTTCTCTGGAAAGGAAGTCGTAGAGCCAAAAACAAAAATTTAATGTTTAGAGAGTGAAGGGTGAATGTTTAGGATGTGAGGGTGGCTCCTCGAGAGACTGTAAATCATTTGGGATTTGAATCGAAATCAGGGAAATGTCCTGGAATTGAGTTTTTCCAGTTTTTTCAAGAGTAAAATTGACGTGCGTGAACTTATTTTGTCTGATAAAATTTTTATGGGTAGACACATGTTTACAGCAATATGGATAAAATATCAATCAATTTTCATCATCAACACAATTCTTTTTTCTTTGATTTTTCCACTCGGTTAAATAACTTTTCAGCTGTATGTTGTTTGTACCAACTTAAAAAACTCGACTCGAATAAATTATATGAAACCATCAAAAGTCCAATCCTCACGGTACTCCCTATTTAACCTCTAATTTTCGCAGGATTATAAATCGTTCCCGAAAAACGTTTTATATCTCCCTGTCTGGACTCTCCACCCTTTACTTTCAAGCTCTCAGCTAGAGTCTCCGAGAGAATCTCCCATAAAAACACCAAAACGGAAAACAATGTCTTATTTATTACACTGTAGAAGAACTCGTTTTCACCCAACGAGCCGTTGCAATAGGGACGATGTGTGCAAAAGCGTGAAGATCTCTTCATCCACTAAATTTGAATATTTATATCTCTACATTTCACAGATAAGTTGATTTTTTAATTATTTATTTCTTATCTTCGTTTCAATTCGGTAAAACATTATTATTCTGAGAAATTTATTGTATTATTTATTTTATATGAGCTTCTATTACCCCTATTTGATGGTTCTAGAGACAAACAACAACAGCAAAAAGAGCGAAAAATATATGATCGTTTTATTGAATTTGTGTATTGATCCTAGTATCATAAGTAATGAGAGTGGATTTTTGGTAGTGAGTGAGAAATGTGTTTATCACCATCGCCAGTTTGTTTACTACTACTACACTGACAAAAAATATTTATTCTAAAATAATTTTTTCTAATATAAAATAGGAATTAAACGTCTTCAAAACTTTATCAATCTAAGGCTACTTAGAGCTTTTTGTAAGATTTTCTAAGTAAATTGACCAGAATTTTCCTTGTCATTTACTTAGCAATGAACTATTCGAGTATCTGGACCGACTCTAACAATCTTTACATGTCAAAACTTCTCAGCACTACTTTCAATGAAGAATCAGCAAGAAAGTTTTGATTAGAGTAACGTTTAACTTCTCTAAAATATCCTAGACATCAACCAAGTTTTTGTTTATATTTGTAGCTTTCGTTACGTAACGAAGCAGTCTAAATACATTTTTAATTCAACCACTATTTAATAAAACAAAAATTATAATTCCGGATGATATCCTGTCTCAATTATTATGGGTCCAAATTATTTAATGCCCCAAATCTGGGGTTGCGAACCCTTTTGCTTTGACAAACATTTCATGATTGTATTAATACGCTTTAATTGTATATCGAGCTGGATTTTGGAATTGCAAATATTTTGAATAATTGAAGATATAACGAGGAGTTGTCAATGTAATTTTTATTCCTGAAAATCGCTGACAGATTCTATGATCTATACTGAACTGTGCTGTTTTAGAAAACACGTACCTACCTGGTGGAAAATGCCAAAAAAGTTAGTTCCTTTATAGTATTATTTCGAGCTTTTGAAAGCGTGGAAATTTGTGTATTAAGGATTATAACAAGCCCTATCGCACCCTTTTGTGAATAATTTTACGTGTTTGACATGAATTATATATTATATTGAAAGTTTTTGACAGTGAAGTAGGTGGATACTGTAAATAATTCGCGATTTTTTTGACATTGAAGGCTTCTGAATTGATAATTTAACAAAAATACATTCTTCCTATTAAAAAATTCAAATTTGGAGCGCCTAAAATTATATATTGAAAATAAATTGAAATCGTTTCATGAACGATTTTGAGCCAGTGAATAAATACCATTTGAAAATGGATCTTTTGGTAGTTCGTAAGGAGATAATTGTTAGTTCATAAATCCTTGTCGATCAAATGGAATTTGGGAAAGGACGTAGGGTTTTTGTAGATGGAAAAAAATTCTGAATAGCTTCAGAAGTTGTAAATCGGATTTTTACATGCACTTCAAATATATGAAAAGTTGGATAAAAGAAAATATTTCCTCATCACATAACTGAAATTTCCAAGTGTTTTTTTTTTCAAAATTTAATAACCCTTTGTGTATTAAATGGGATCCTCGCTTTTATATCCTTTTTTATGATCTCTTCTTGTCTGCTGCCAATCTTATCATCTTTAGAGAATATCAATATTTGTCGAGTCATCTGGTCCTCCCTGTTAATTACAGATTCGTCTATTGTTCTTGACTAAATGAGCTACTGATTTTCTCAACCCTTCCATTTAGCCCTCACACTTGACAATGATGGAAACAGCACCGGCTGCAGGAACAACCGATCCCACTATTCAAATCTGCTTTTTCAAATAAAATTAATACTGCGCTTTGGGACAATTTCTTTAAGGGTTATATAAACTTTTCATATTAAATGTTCTGTATTTGTAGATTAGGGAGGGTGAGTTAGCCCCACAGCACTTAGCCACATGTGACCTTTTGTACGTCCTCCCGAGCAGTTGTCTTCCTAGGTCATCGTCTATCCGGTCCTTTACAGGAAGCTAGACAGGTCACTTGGAGACATCTCCTTTACATCGGCAGGTCTAGGCCAAGACTCACCGAACACGACGATAACTCCGGGTTACTCGCCTGACAGATTAATCTTCCTGTTCGCACATCCTGCGTGGAGGTGTGTCCACTAGCCCCATTGTATGGAGGTGTTTCCTTAATTGATAGTGGCCAGTCAGAAATTCTACCGTTAAACGTAGATTTTTCCTGGTTTTCGCCAAATATTTTTTCGATTCCAGCTTCCCAGGGTGATCCTGGCAAGACTGCATCCCTTGAATTCATCCCATCTCCTTAGAGATTGAGCATGGGTGTATCGTTTAGCTAGTTCCGCAATTAAATGTTTACGGAAATTTCTACAGTGAGATCTGTTTTAAGTTTTTGTTATTTTATTGGTCTTGAGCTGGCTCTGTTATAGAGCGACATGGAAAGCGTAAAGGGTAAAGTAAAGTAAAGGGTTGAAGATTTTCATTTTCTCTCCCTAATTACTCGAAGCTGACTATACGATAATGAGAGTACGCTGTAAATATTCATATAATGAAGACTTACGAGTTGGGATAGCCATGTAGAGGGTAATAATAGGGTTATAATGAACGACCTTTCTTCATCGACTGTCGTCATTACGTATTAACCATTTCTGGAATGTTATATACTAAATTTCTTACAAAAAGAAAAATGGGAATGTTTTTATCGTAAATCTTATGTAAAGGATTATTGTGAAATATAGAAATCGGAAAAATTATTGTAGTTAGTGTATTTTGATTGAAATTTTAGTGGGTTTTAAAGTATTTTTCCAAATGTATACTTTATACTAGCTGAAGATTCTTCAAGTCATCTATTAAATGGAAATTAATGGTTTTCCTGTGGATGGACTTTCTAATTTACCATACTTTTAGGCTTTTTGTGCTCTTGATTATGCCGTTTACCTATGTGAAGAGACCAGAGGCCTTTATCAGGCTCTACAGTCTTTTCACTAGGACCTTCTTGGATGTTCTAGTTGTAGGAGTCTATACCTCAGATGAGATAATGCTTCACAATCTATGATAATGTGAGATGCTGTTTCCTCCTCTTCCATGCATGTGCTTCCTTAGCGTACAATGACCCGTGAGTAAACCCGTCACTATCCTTATCTTGCCCCTGCTAAGGTGTAGTATTTCGTTATTCAGCGTGATCGAGGGTTTTTTGATCAGGAGTTTGCTGTGTTCCTGTTTCACCACGTGTCTCTAATACGACTGATCTTTAGTTTGAGTCCAACGAGATGTAAAACCACGTGCAGCAGTTTTAGATATCCCAAATACTGGTTCAGGACCAATGAATGCAGTCTCAGACCCTGGCTTTGCCTTTTCATTTCCTACAATGCACTTAAGAGTGACTCTATTATGGTTAGCCAGGGTTAATAGTTTTAGTAGACAGTCCCAGACCAGATAACACACATACAAAAACTTTCATTCAATTAATTTCGAAATTTAAACTTTTCACAATACTTGTTTTATCTTTGTTCGACCAAACTCACCGCTAACTACAGCCAACACAAAATATCGAATCATTATCTCTTACCCCCCTTTCCCCCACATAATATGTTCCCTAATCACGTGTTAACCTATTTGGCTTCGTTTCTGAATAAGTTTAATTCGAGTTTATCCCTCGAAAACTCCCAAAACTTCCACAATAACAGCTAAGGATTTTTGGAGTAAATCCTGTAGGACCAGCGGTCCATGAAATTGCGCAGGGCTGCTACCTTAAGCCACTGCCACAACAAAGCTGGAAGCCATTACTACTACAAGATAAATATTTAGTGACGGTGTGAAGGATTTTATTTAAAAAAAATTATTTATACATAAGAAACTTTTTCGGAAATGGTTATAATAAATTCAACTTTAAATACCCCAACATTAAACGATTTTAAAATAATCTGGTTGTAAAAGTGAAATAAATCCGAAATAAACATAACTCTTCCGACCGCCAACAAACCAATGAAAATATCGTGGCATTTATATATTAATATTTTTCTCTTGAAATTAATTTATAACCGTGTAATATGACATGGAGGCACCAGATGGCGTAACCATTAATACGAGTCTTGGGACTCATCAATCTTATGGCGAGATTCGCCTCCTGTTCTGACACTCCGATTGCCTATAAAGAGAGAAGAGAGAACGAAAAGAGTATTACGCATTTACGAGGGATTTTAAAAAAATACTATTTCAACGATAACCTAGAAGAAAAAGTGTGATATGCTTAAAGTTCGTAGTTCATCTTACAAGTTTTCAGTACCTACGATCTAACTGTGAATTTTTTTTAATAATTATGTTTTATTGAGCTCTAGAAGCAGCGCAAATGATATTTACACGCGTTGAAACGTTTTATCTTTTATTTAACTTTCTTAATATCAAAAGATCAAAGCTGAATTCATTGTAGATTGTTAATTTCATTCTAAAACGTTCTCTACTGGAGAAAAATTGTAATTACTAGCCAAGTTTTCGCTTAATATTCCTTCCGCCTTCGGGAATTGGTCCATCAGTTAAAATTGCCGATTAATATGCAAGTCCAGAAGCTGCCATTAACACTAATAGAAACGGTAAAAGCTTCATAAAAGTTCGCAATTTTCTCCCTTTAATTCGTGCTATTTTTCTTGTACCCCTCGTATATTTTAAACTACTCGACTGATTAATTGTTAAACTAACGCCACTATAATTACAGTGTTACAATAATGGGGAGGAATTTTAGCCAATGTGTACATTTTGAAACTAAAATGAGATCATTGAACGAACATTATGCGATTTGTTTGATTTGTATTCTGAGAAGGACCCGACAGATGTAAAGAGTTTATGTAAAATGTGAACATAGAATCAAAATCAAACATTCATACTGCTGCGATAGAAAATTATTTAGCCCAAGGCGAGATGTTGAATACAATGGATGGGTTGATTAAAGTTTTTGTTTGTTTTAAAACGACTATACGAAAACTTTATTATTTATACACACGGCATTGTTTGAAATATTTAAGATGCACCGGAACATAGCATCATAAAAAACGATTATTTGAAGAGTTATAACAATTTTTTTTTCAATTTTTTGATTTTAACTAAATATTCTGACACCGTCCACTTCCTGTTTTACTTTAATGGCTGGAAGAAGAAGCTGTGCTCGACTGAGTCCAACAAAATAATACGTAACAGCAGTTTCTCAGTATATCTTCCAGTAATGGACCAGATCCGACAAGTGCTTATCCCGCTTAATGCATTAATCACAAAACAAAACTTGTTTGTGTATAACATTTCTAACGCAAAGTTGCGGACTGTTTAGGGAACTGGCCCCTACACTATAAAAAAAATTTGAAAAAAAAGAAGAAACAAACCTAGATACTCAAATAATAACATCTGACCAAATTAAAATTCGATTGAATTGGAAATAATAAAGTACATTTAAAATCAATAAAATATTCTTTCGAATGAGGAAGATCTAGAAGGCAAAAAACTTGAAAAGGACAAAAAGTTGAGTTAATTAGTGACAAGAATAAAACTTGTAGCTGTATGATTGCATTTTTAATAGACACCCAGTAGGTACATCATTTACGTTTCTGGAAATAGGTACGTCTTCTAAAAATAACAATATCTTCCAAAAAGTTTTTTTTCCCAAGTCCCTCTGACAAGTCCCCGATAACACTGCAGCCTTATGGCTTATTGTATTTTTGCTCGTGCTTTCTCATAGCACCCAGTCCAGCACCTTTGTCCCTTGGGTGTTTGCTGTCTAGCTCAGCGTTTCCTTGCGGTTGGCCAAGTAATATCTGTCTTTTGCGATCAAGAGTCTCGCTGATTTAAGCACAGTGTTATTTTTATGTTGTACTCTTCCAAAAACTTAGCCAGTACCTAAAATATATTTTAAATAATTTGTGAAACTAGTTTTTTAAAAGTGTAGACATAAAACTAACGTTAAAACGAAGCTTGTTCCAACAGGCTGGGATTTAAAGCATCCTTCCGACAAGTCATTCGTCATGCAGTGCCTCCTTCCGGCCAAAATATTAATTAACGATAAATAATAAATCAGAAAAGCGGTGATGGGGTGGTAGAGACGCGAGCAGGAACAAGAGAACATCCGATCTCTTATTATTCACATCAATGAGATTGAACGCCTCAGGTTGGACGCGGACGGTCGATAAAGATGGACAGGATATTACTGAGGGCGGATACTGACGGCGAAGGTTAATATGGAAGATGACGGCAGTTTTACAAGTTTGATGGGTTTCAGGAACTTGAAATTAACAAAGTTCCTTTAATGGGGTGCAAGACTATGCTAATATGATGGTGTAGGATGTTACTATTAAAAGCAGACTCGTGCTTTTGTTGTTTGTTTCTAGAAGAAAGTTTTTAATTCGAGAAGTGTCCCTTAAATAGAAAAAACTTCATCGATAACTCAAAAAATAAGTTATCGCATCTTTCCCCGCAGAAATCCCATTAGTTCCGTGTTAAAAAGAAAGTTGGCGACAATAAAATCCAAAATGTAGACAGCAGCGCTGTTAACACAGCATGTCGCAAATAAACATCTTCGGGAAGTGACAAACTCTCAAAGGAGATTTTTAGGCCAGTTAGGATGTTCCTAAGTTTATCAACAACGTTTTAATTAACTCGAACAATGAGTAAAAACATCACTATTTTAAACCACAAAAGTAATGAAAATGTTCATTTAAATGTGAAATTTCATGAAAATTGCTATTTTTATCAACAAAAACATTGGAAAATGCTATTTTAAAATGTAATATCCATAGAAAGTGCTTCCTACTAACAATAAAGATGAAGAATGCTATTTCAAAATGTACAATTGTAACAGGTTAATATATTGATTGATAACCCACCAGTTACAACAATATAAATTTGAATTGGATTCTCAAGAATCCGTAACATTAAAGCAATTCAAAATTTAAATCAACTGTAGTTATGTTATTCTTGCCTTCTTCAATGCTGTCGCCTGAAGGTATAGGATCCAGTCAGGTCTTTGTCTGTTTAGTCTTCGCGTCCTTTATAGCGCGCCACCTATGCGCGGGGGTACTAGGTGTTGTCCGCGTAATGCTGGTTACCAACGTGACTGGTGTAAACGGTGTTGCATATGTATGACCGCTACAAAATTTAAAAAAAACTGCTATTTTAAACAAACAAATTGATAAAAAGTGCTAATTTAAAATGTAAAATTCATAAAGACTGCTATTTAAACGATAAAATTGATGGAAAATGCTAATTTAAATGATAAAATTCATGAAAAATTCAATTTTAAACAACAAAATTCATGAAAAATGCTATTTTAAACAAACAAATTGATAAAAAGTGCTAATTTAAAATGTAAAATTCATAAAAACTGCTATTTAAACAATAAAATTGATGGAAAATGCTAATTTAAATGATAGAATTCATCAAAAATTCAATTTTAAACAACAAAATTCATGGAAAATGCTATTTTAAACAAACAAATTGATAAAAAGTGCTAATTTAAAATGTAAAATTCATAAAAACTGATATTTAAACAATAAAATTGATGGAAAATGCTAATTTAAATGATAAAATTCATCAAAAATTCAATTTTAAACAACAAAATTCATGGAAAATGCTATTTTAAACAAACAAATTGATAAAAAGTGCTAATTCAAAATGTAAATTTTATAAAAACTGCTATTTAAACAATAAAATTGATGGAAAATGCTAATTTAAATGATAAAATTCTTCAAAAACTCAATTTTAAACAACAAAATTCATGGAAAATGCTATTTTAATATGTAAAATTCACAAAATACTAATGCTATTTTAAAATATAGAATTAGAAAAAACTGCTATTTTGAGCCAAAAAATTTATGAAAAATGTAAAATTGTTGATAACTGATATATTTATCGCCACTGGTCTACGATGGTGTTACAGATAAACATATCTTCGGTAGGTGCAAAAGTTTCCCGGCTTCTTGTGAGTTTTTCGAGACCGGGATGGAAAAGATAAACGACAAATTCGGCAGCGGAACAAACAAGCCAGATCATTTTTCTTTATCATCCGTGACGACAAAGAACTTGAATATAGTTTCGGATGAAATATCGTTTGACACAGCCACCTCAATTACCGACATCCATTCATTATTCATACAAAAAGAGAGGAAGAAGCTGATGAAGGATTCTTATTATTCCGAAACGCATTAATTTTGTTTTGGGCTTTGTCCTTTTTTTTAACAACATGCAAAAAAGTATTTCAACGGTTATATAATTCAAGATAAAATTGGCCAAAAGCAATAACGAATTGATCATAGTATTTTATTAAACTAAATAAATTCAACGTATGTCGTTGGCTGATAAGTACTTTGTCAACACATTTGGTGGTGATTGAGAAAGAAAAACAAAACACTCCGTCCATCCAAGAAAGTTTACTGGTTGTAATATGTTCGTGTCCAGATTAACGTCTTCCCTTGACAGATAAGAGGATTTTCCTTCGAAAGAGAAAAGGACTTAAAGGAGATGTGTTATTGTGTATATTACTTAGGGCATAAGGGTTAGAAAAGAAGGATTATTATACAGTGTGATATTTTTTTTTTCACCAAAATTAAATAACATATTTTTATGAATTTTATTTTGTTTCAGATTGTCTACATTTGCAACTGTACAGAGATTCCAAAGACAGATACAAACAAGGCCAAACCAAAGCTTCATTGTCTCTGGAACATTTTTTGGGATTAGAGACTGGTTTTACTTTAGATAAAGAATCAAATACTGTAGCTATTTTATGTCAAGATGTCGTCGTAGTCTTAGCATTTGACAATCGGGAACGACTTATGCAATGGCAGGTAAGTATTTTCATCTACACAAACAATTTTTTTTTCCCCAAAATCTTGAAAAAGCTCATAGAATTGCCACAAAATATCGGGTAGTAAAAGAATTGTTCTTTTTAGGTAAAATTGAGTTCGCACCTGAACGACGGTCCGCATTTTTTAGTCCTAGTGTCTTCCGCTCCACCAAAGTCCAGACTACCTCCAGGTCCAGCTAGGTTACACGTCCAAGAAAGAGGATTCTGCCTGACGACTGGGGTACCTCCTAGAGTGGCTGGTCAGTGGCTTATTAGTAATTTAAGAAGGTATGGTGTAGTAGAAGGAAGGTTTTGTTTCGAAGGAGGCTCTAGATGTATAAAAGGCGAAGGACTTTACGTACTACTTACCGATCAAGGAGAAGAAATAACAACTACTTTAAAGGCAGCTTCTGTAGGAAATTTACATTCATCGAGAAGAAGGCCTGTGTCAAGGAATATGTCAGGTAAAAAGAAAAAAATTGTAAGATAACGAAGCTACAAAATGTTTTTTTAGTGATGGATAGTCCTCGCCGAGGTCCGTTGCGAGCTTTGGGAGGAATAGGTCTGGAATTAAGTGAATCTTCTTTACACTCGCGAGCAGACTCACCTTACACAGATATGGAAAGCAACTACGGCTGTGGTGATAGTATATCGAACGACGGTTGGGGTCCACCACCAATAGAACGGTGTATGAGTTGTATCAGCAAATTAGGAGCCATGTCTAGGTGATTATATTCTAATATTAATAAATTTAAATACATATCGATTATTATTTTTCAGATCTTCAACGGCTACTATAACAATGGGAGCACCGCCGTGTTGGGAACACACATGTGATCGTCATTCAATCAGTAGTAGCTCGGATAGCAGCGGTTGGAGTCAAGCAGTTACCAAACCTCCAGCTAGACCTCCAAAACCGGGAACTTCATCACCTTCGCCGAAGAAACCAGCTGCACCGCCTCCTCAGCAATCCTATGATAACTACGACATTCCCAAAATACCTTTCCCAGTGGTAAGTTACTAAATTGAATGTGGTGGTTAAAAATTGAAAGTTTCTTTTTATTTTGCAGGAAATTAAGGCGGACGAACACTACGACACTCCTAGAAAGCTCAAAGAATGCATGCAAGGATTCGGTTTCGATACGGTTCAGAAGCCGTGCGGTTGTATAGTTCGTATCCGTCAACCGGAACCGGAACGACCTTGCGTCTGCCAACGTTTGATGTCCTGCTGGTCGGGAACGGAAGACGTGCACGCAATTTACGCCACCGTCGATTATTCGAAGAAAACCCACCGCCAACAGCCAGTAGCGACCGTAGCCAATTACGCCAATTTAGCACCGATGCCGACTGTAACAACAACCACTGCAAGTAACTACGAAAATATGGAATTTGCTCAAACTCTCCAATTGTACGAAAATGGTAAAGAAATCGCCGAAAAAGCTAGAAATTTATGCACGAAATGCGGACACGCTCAAGAAGACTACCTCATGATGGAACCTTCTAACAAACCATCGCAGCCTCATCCTGGATACATTCCAATGTCTCCGGCAGTTAAACAACGTCTAGGAAAAGTTCTATCCAATAGCAATCCAAATCTCGGTCCGGCATTGGATCGTTCTATAAAACCGTCCGGTTCGTCGATGCTTCAAGGCACAATCTATCAACGCAAACAGCTGTTGGACAACGTCGATAATTTGGATATAAAAAGAAGAAGATCCAATTCTGCCGATTCGTCGACCAGTCGATTTGAGCCCGAACCAGAACCGGAAACATCACCGTGCCACTGTACAATAGCTGTAAGACGATCCTCTTCGGTTCCTTGCAAGTCTAATAGAGACTCTTCCAGCTCGAACGATTCAGGAGTATTCGAATTGCCAAGAAAACCCCAAATATGTGCTAATCAAACCCTACCGAGACGCTCCAAATCGTCGGATCCTTTGCGAGACTTAACCTTCCAATTTACCAAGACAGAAACGAAATCGGCCAGTGCCGAAGCTGAAGTTCCGGTTTGTCCGTCTGGTTCTACAAGTAGTGGGACATCCGACATGTCGGATTACTTCGAAACGCTCTCCTTATCGTCCCACAGTTCCAGTGACGCCCCTCCACCGAGCTGTACTTTAAGGCCGAGGTCCGGAAATGAATATTTAAGCATGCAGAGACTTATCGCCCCCGTGCCAAAGGAACGGCATTAAACTAGTCTATTTAGAAGCAATAAAAGTGGATATAGCGTCTAGTACAATATATACATATTACTAATATTATATTATGTCTGTAATCTTTTCCTGTATAAAGGTATTTACTTTATAAATAAATTATTCAACAATCTTTAATTTCTTTTGCAGCTCCTACAGTCCGTTCCTTGGTAAAAACGGACAGTTATATACCACCTGCAATTCCCTCCTTCGTCATACCTTGAAGAAAATGACACAACTTTTTTGATAACTCAATAACAGATCTCTCCTTGGACGCAGTTTGGGGAAAAATACTCAATTCTCCTATTTTCGCAGTACTTTATCACCAACACCGCTTGCAGTTCTTTTCTCGGTCTGGAAAACAACACTTCAGTCTCTTACTTCTGCTGTACGTCAATAGCAGCAGCTCCTGCAGTGCCCTCCTTGGTCATAGTTTAGAAGAAAACTGTTCATTCTGGTATGTTTACAATACTTTAACATTAGCAACTCCTGCAGCACCCTCCCTGGTGATAATTTGGAGAAAAAGCCTTCATTTTCTTGTTTTTGCAGCACTTCAATAGCAGCAGCTCCTGCAGAGTCCTCCTTGGTCATAGTTTAGAGAAAAACTGTTCATTCTACTATGTTTGCAATACTTTAACATTAGCAACTCCAGCAGTGCCCTCCTTGGTCATAGTTTAGAAGAAAACTGTTCATTCTACTATGTTTGCAATACTTGAACATTAGCAACTCCAGCAGTGCCCTCCTTGGTCATAGTTTAGAGGAAAACTGTTCATTCTACTATGTTTGCAATACTTTAACATTAGCAACTCCTGCAGCACCCTCCCTGGTGATAATTTGGAGAAAAAGACTTCATTTTCTTGTTTTTTGCAGCATTTCAAAGGCAACAGCTCCTTCAGAGCCCTCCTTGGTCATAGTTTAGAGGAAAACTGTTCATTCTACTATGTTTGCCATACTTGCACATTAGCAACTCCTGCAGTACGCTCCTTGGTCTTAGTTTCAAGGAAAAGACTTTATTTTCATATTTTTGCGCACTCCTAGGTTATGGTTTCGATCAGAAGATTTCTACTTGGTGGAAAAGTGGAAGCTTTACCGTAAATAGTACCAATATTTTCTTTCGTTTTAACGAAATGTACCAGTAGAAATATTTCTAGTACTTCTTTCTTTGTTCTAGTGTACCCTGCTGAGTAATTAGTTCAAGACAATTTTTGCGACATTCCTCTTGAAAAAATTGGGGAAAAAGTCCAATTAAGCAACAACATAAAGCATCTGTTGTTTAGTGATTTGAAGAGGAAGAGCCAGAGATCACTGTTCTGAGATGAAGAAAAGCAAATATGTGACCGGTACATTCTCCACCAGAAGAGTCTAGTACTCGTTTTAGGGATAAATAATTCAATACCCAATTAAAAATATTTATTGGAATTTACAACAATTTTTAAATTCAACCTAACCTGCTACTAGTATAGTAGCATTTTTTCAGAGATCAGTAGTACCTTATCTAACTTATTTTACAACTTCTAATGACTAGTTTAAATTTTATTCATTCTTTTCATCGACTTAAATATTCACACCCAAGTCGGTGGCACAATCTTTAATCCAAGGTAAGAAACTGGATACTCTGGTGTACACTCCTGGTTTGTTTTTCTTCGCGCAACCTTCTCCCCAAGAAACGATTCCGGTAACTTCCATTTTTCCTCCGTTTTCACAAACTAAAGGACCACCTGAATCTCCGCTGCAAGCGTCGATTCCTCCTTTTAAATAACCAGCGCATAACATAGAATCCAATATTTGTTGTGATCTTCCTCCGTAAATTGTCTTTAACCTTAAAAAATTATTAAAAATAAATACACTCTTAGTAGGGTGAAATTTACTTACCTGCAAGTATCCAAAGATATGACTGGTACAGCTGCAACTTTCAAAGTTAGAGAATTAGTGTCGACGTCGTTTGGATCAACGGCTCCCCAACCGGATACTTCGCACCAAGTGCCCGATGGCGGAGAATCGTCTGAGAAACAAGCAGGTTTAACGAATTGATTGAAATTGAATCCTGGCTCTTCTACAAGCAATACCGCGAGATCGTGGGAATATGCTCCTAGTTTTCTGAAGTCTGGATGAGGGATGAATTTTTCTACTCTTAAAGTTTGTTCGTGTGGCGACGATCCTACAAAATAAAATATATCAATAGCGTTATTTTGAAGATGTTGAGAATCTCTTGGATTTTTAAGGTACAATTTTCATTGTAGACTTGACACAAAAGGACCGGAAAGAGTTCCCAGGAGTAGGTATGACAGAAAATGGTTTGATAAGTCCTAGAAGACAAGGTAAGTACACCACACTCAACATATCTTTATTACTACTTGAAAAATCCGTTTTCCAAACTAGTTAGTAACCTAAATTTTTGGTCAAAACCCTTTTTCTCGTCCCTATCTCGCTCCCACTGTTTGCATTGCATCTGTCTAGTGCTAAATTATTAGCCAGATTACAGAAAATTTCCTTAAAAAGTCTGTAGTATTGAGGCATGAAGCTAGATGGCGTTGGTTGTTGTTGGACGTAAATATCTTAAATGGTGATTATATCATGGCTGAATGGAGAGAACAATTTATTTCGACTTGAAACTAACATTTGAAACACCAAAATTCATCTTGAATTTAAGAATAAATTGTATTATTGATTAATTTTGGACTTAAAATGGTGACTATGTAATAGATGTCATTTCAGCTGATGACAACAATTAGCTGTCGAAGTTTGTGGTCTACACTAAGAGTGTACATGGAGCACAGCGTATTTTCCTCTGGGACCATGAAAGCCTGAAAAATGTAGTATTGAGACACAAAGTTAGATGGCGTTGTCTGTTGTTGGACATAAATATCTTAAATGGTAATCATATCTGAGGAGAACGATTTGTTTCGACTTAAAACTGACATTTGAAACACCAGAACGCGAACTCTGTAACAGAATAGAAAGGAAATTTCTTTCTATGTTAGTAACACAAAACAGTAACCCACAAAACAGTCCAAACTTTGTTCTGTTTTGTGGGTTAGACTGTTTTGTGTTCCTAGCATAGAAAGAAATTTCCTTTCTATTCTGTTACAGAGTTCGCGTTCAGGATACATCTTGGATTCAAGAATAAATTGTGTTATTGATTAATTTTGGACTAAAAATGGTGACTATGTAATAGATGTCATTTCAGCTGAATACAACATTTAGCTGTCGAAGTTTGTGGTCCACACTAAGAGTGTAGGTGGAGCACAGCGTATTTTCCTCTTAGACTAGGAAATCGTGAAAAATGGTATGGTCAGTCAGAACAAAATATAGTATTGAGGCATGAAGATAGATGGCGTTGGTTGTTGTTGGACGTAAATTTTTTAAACGGTGATAATATAATTGTTGAATGAGGAGAACGATTTGTTTCGACTTAAAACTGACATTTTAAACACCAGAATTCATCTTGAATTTCAGAATAAATTGTGTTATTCATTAATTTTTGAGTAAAAATGTTAACTATGTAATAGATGTCATTTCATCTGAAGACAACATTTAGCTGTCGAAGTTTGTGGTCTACACTGGTGTTTTCCTTTTAGACCAGGAAAGCGTGAAAAATAGTATAGTCAGTCAGAACAAAATGCTCTAGCTGACACTCTAGAAATATCTTTATTAAATCGAATAAAAAACTTACCAGCACTCTAAAATACACCCGTTGATGGGCCAATAATTTTTCATAATAAATATCCAACTTACCAGCAAAACCGTGAGCTCCAGCAACAGCCCTCAACCCATCATTATAACAATGCGCAGCCGACAAAATCAACCTTTTACTAATCAAAGCTCCTCCGCAGTAATGTTTGTCATCTACCACCCTCAAATCAATCTGCCACGGTACAGCTCCTACCGGCGGTACTTGCCCTCCAACCACCTTCGGCTGCCTATCTGGTTTCCATTGAAAACTCCTCTTACCACATACACTTTGCACTGATTCATCCTGTTCGGGCGTCGAAGTATAATCGAAATTAATTCGGCCGAAACGCACGCCGTCACCACCTACTACGATCGACAGGAAAAAACAAACGATTGCGCAGAGAAGTTTCATGGTGATAGAACGCGAAGTTTGGGTGGCCGGTATCTTTTTATGGTCGGGGATTGTCCCACTCTACTGCCGAAATTCAATGTTATTGTTATGATAGCTGAGAAGTTCATGTTCATTTCGATGCACTTGCATTTGTTTTGGTATGGTTAAGGAGCACAATTGAAACTCGTACAATCGTACCAAAAAAAAACGGGTACAAGTATTAGAAAATATAAATCTTGCTTGCCGATGTTCAACAGTGTCCAAAATCAGGATTAATTGAATCCCTAAACCTTTCAAAAGGATTTTTTAATAATTCTTTTAATATCTACCACCCCATCGTTGCTTAATATTTCCACGTCTATGAGTTGCATTTTAGACAACCTATGATGACATTTTCACAACACTTTTACAGAAATTAAACTATCAAGTATGCTCGGTAGGAAATATCATTTATAGTTTTTGTTGTGATCAAATTTCATAACGTAATTTCTAAAATCGATTCTAACACATCCTATTATAGAAACTTGCTAATGAAATATATTTATTAATGACGCAATGTAAACGAACAAAATAATAATATTAGAGATACACCTGAAATTAGAATCAGCCTCTAGACTATTTTCAAAACTATTGTTTATAAAGATAAATGTCATGTTATGTCATTGCATCCCGCACGATCTTCAATTGTTTTATGCGTCGCGACACATTTAGTTATCGGGCCGGCCACCTTGGCCTAGAGCGAGAATGGGCCGCATCTCACTTTCACGTGCTGGCCTACTTCCTTCTGAAATATATTAGGCCAGTATTTAGTTCCAGATAGGGGTCCTTAAGAAAGATTCTTGAAATTTAATTTATGTCAATAAGATAAGATATTAAACATATCTATAAAAAATACAGTGTGGTGAAATAAACTTTTATTTGTGAAAAACATTATTGAAAAAGTTGTTTAAACTTTCGATATTTTTACTTGAATTTTCTTCACTATCTGGCCTAGAAGGGTGTTTATTAAAAGCGAACAAAAACAGGGCATGGCTGGCTTCAGATCATTGTCAATTGAATCATCGAAAGTTTGAGTTATGGTCTTTGTAGGCTGAACTTTTTGTTGTGTTTTATTTATGGCAAAGGTTATGTAAAACCGCATCATTAAAAATCTTCAATTCGTTGTTATGACAAGAAAATGCAGGGCGGTAACATCGTTATTCAACACTTTGCTCAATAATGAGTAGATTTTTATTTTTCCTTTAAACTTTAAGATTCCATTTATTTCTATTCCCATTCGAATAATTCCTGTTCTGTAAGGAAAGAAAAATAAAAACTCAATTTTAGTCATATGAATTTAAAAACACCCTGTAGATACTCATTTTTTACCACGTGCAAGATCTGTATCTATTTTCAAGAAATGAGATTTGTATTGTTAGGTTAAAATAACTTTTGCCGATTTTTATCAAAATTTACAGCTATTGAAACTGTAGTACTATTTGGTATGAGTAAGAAGAGTTCCAAAAATAAGATGTAGTCCAAAAAGAAATGGTGATACAAATCTTTACAGATAAAGCACAAACTTACTCATCTACTTTTTACCGGTACACACAATCTCCCGATCTATTCATTCAGATTTCGTACGGGATATTTGATTATAAATCAAAAACTGTTTACTATAACAACAAAGATCCCACGCCTCATTTTTTTGCAAATTCTTTGATAGTTATTATATAACGGAGAGTTCAACAACTTATTCAAATTTCTAAATAATATAATCGAAGGCGATTGGTCTACTTTTCTTTAGATAAAATTTTACGTAATATATTATGTTCGTAGCGATTCCAAACAATTTTAATTTCTTAATTTGAGGCATTTAAATATTAATAGACAAAATATTTTTTTTTATACTTTAAACTGGACTAAAAAATACGCCAGGGACGAATAAAGTTGGTAATATATTCCCATAACAGTGTTTCGAATCAGTTTCATATTTATGCCAAAGTGAATTGTTCTAAATTTATTTTTTGGTGTATTGAATAGACTATAAAAATTTTATATGCACCTAGATATGTATAAAAAATTTGCATGTGTAATTTGTAATGTGGGTTATAGATATTTTTATGCAAATTTTGTGGCTAGTGTTTGTTTTTGTATACAAATGGGTCAATAACAATATAAAGGTTATTGGAAAAAATCACAAAATCTGTTATTGACACTATTTGCGAATTTATCTTTGTTAATATTTACGTTTTATCTCATAGTACAAATAATAAAATTTCTGATAGTTTAACAATTACAGGGTTCGGCGTAACTAAATTAAAAAAATTTTAGCTCGTAAATTTAGTTACTCACATTGTTTTCGGCCCACAATCACCTTTACAGCAATTTATTCAAGTTGGCATTATTTTTAAAGTTGAAAGAAATTTTGTAAAAATTATTTTCTGAATAAAAATTTTTTTGTAGTGGCTTAAAACGGTTAAAAAAGAATAAAAGTGTTTTGAAAATAATCATTGCATGTGGAGAATATTTTATGAAATTATGAATAAATATGTACATATCAATTTGAAAAATTAAAGTTATAATTTTTACTTTAAAATAATATCGTAGCCAAAGTCCGGTCCATATATGGTAACCCGACCTTTATTTTGTTGATTACAAATAAACATTGAACTAATTCGATAAAGACACTCATATATTATATTTTTACTAATATTGTTTATTAGCCGTAAAAGGCAAAAAAGTTTTCCTTGAAAGAGATAATTTATATTTAATATTCGTCTAAAAACTCAAAAGGTGCTTAAAATTTTTGAAGTAAAGCAGTGTAACTTATTTAAAATATCGAGCTCTAAGGATAGTGAGGACCACAAGGTCGCAGTGGGATAGGACAAAGAGCCACTCCATTTCTAATATAATCTAATCTATTTAAAATTTTATTCAAAAAAATGGGCTCAACCGGGATTTGAACCCGGGACCTCTCGCACCCAAAGCGAGAATCATACCCCTAGACCATTGAGCCGCGATGTTTGTGAAAGTACATAATTTAAACAAATATGTGGCAACAAATTATGTTCCTATTACAATAATTTGCGTTAACTATTAAGAAACCGATGGATTAAAAATGACGGTAAATATTAGCTATTCCTTGTAGCCGCCTATTAACCTATAACACATTTCTGCCACGAATTTTCCATATACCCCAAAGATTTGGTTATTCTGTACTAGATGGCAGCACGAGTAATTTATACCAATTCAAAATTTGTCTGACAATAATTAGAAAACGGGTAGATTAAAATTTTTATTTATTTAGTGAATATTTTTCAACAATTAATATTAAAACACTGGAAAATAAAAAATAATATATTTATACTTATTTCAAAACTCACAATTTTTAATAACTATTACAATTATAAAATAGTGTGCTTTGACTTTTCTTTACGTCGTTCGTAAGTATTGTGGTAAGTGTGCTTTGGAAATTTAGTTTTCGTGAAGACGAAATGGCGTCCTCTTAGGTTTTTATCCGTAAATTATTCGAAAATTAGCATTAATTTCTTTATGAAAATAGTGAAAAAGTATTTAAAGTTGATTTTAAAACTTATGTCTTATAGATTAAAGTGAGTTTTCATCATTTTACAAGTGGGGTATAGAAATATCTACCTTAGCATCATGGTAAAGGTAAGCGGAAATTTTCTATAATTTGTTCCACTAATTTTGCATATGGAAACAGAATTTGTATTAAAAAAAAATCATCAATTTGTTTCCCTAAATCTTTTATTCAATTATTTACCTACTCAAGATAAATTGGTATTAGTTTAATATATTCACTCTTCATAGTAGGTATTAGTTAGAATATCGACGCCATCTTATACCTATTCTTTGTAGTTGATAGGCAAAATTGCAAGGTTAAGATTTGTAATAAATTTAGATTCAATTTGTTCTAAAATAATCAAAATATTCACTATTAATCACTAGTAATTGTAAGTTCATAAAACAAACTGCAAGTATCAATATCAATATTTCGATAAGAATTTTTATCGAGCTAACTGTAAGCATAAAAGAAAGTTTTGAAGTAAAAAATATTTTCATAGAGTGATGGTATTGCCTTGATAATCATGTTTTTAACATATTATTTTTAATCTCCATCAACTTTGCGTTGTTAGTTTAATTTATAACATTCATATGAGTAGTTTCCACAAAGTAAGAATCCAAACAGTAAATTCAACTTTGTGTAAGTTAGTCACAATCTTTTATATCGCTATAGTGTATAATTACTTTTTAAATACCTAGGAGTATGAACATTTATTAAGCAATGTGAACTCCACATTCTTGACTAATACTTTTATTTTTAAATCCTACTTATCTACATTTATAACGAAGAGACTTCTGTAGGCAAAGAGTGAAATTAAAAAGAACAGTAGGTAAGCTTTCAATTATATATTTTCTTGCAGATTTCACCATAAGATGCTACTATGTTATGTGGATGACATGGGTATCGGGAAAGATTTTCTTGGCCTACAAGGACAAAGTGCTTCGGTAAAGCTAACTTTTCATCAGTTCATATGTGTAGTTTGTGCTTCGGGAATCTGGATTGATGATGGGAAGGTCTAATAGAACATTGAAAAAAATGTTATTATGTAAGTATTTACTCATATATGCACTTTTTTCATTCGAACATTAGAAAGTTGGAATTTACTATTTGTACCCTTACTCTGTTGAATCTTCTCAAATTACTCCTAGAAATGAAAGTAACTGTTATAGTTAATTCCACTATTGAATGAACAAATCATGAAAATTCTAAGATACTTTACATTAACATCCAACACAGAACTAGAAGTACTACATATTTGTGATAAGAAACAACTAGATTTCCTTGAAGAATTAGATATTAGAAGACACTTGAGAATCAATATCGAAATAAGTATCTCAGAATTTCCATAATTTTTTTATTAAAATAGTCGAACTGTTTAGAAATGGTTTGTTTCATTTATAAGAGTAATAAGAAAGTTAGAATATTATCAAAAACAATTAATTGCATTTACAATAATCAAGAGATGCTACTTAATGTAGTATTCATTAAATCGGTATAAAATATAAATCCTTTAATGAATATTTCATAAACTTAGGTTAGAAAACGTTTTAGGTACTTTAATATTCAATAGAAAATTAGTATAATTCCACCACAATTATATCAGTTTCTAAGTTAACCAAGTCGAAAAGTAACATACTTACCTTAGATATTCATATTTAAGACTTAAAATTATAAAAATATTTCTCAGTATCTATTTCAGTTTTTTTTTTCTTTTTATATCACTTGTCTTGCCATCATGTCATTTGCTATTTTGTCGTATGTCATAATCATAATACAGTTTAGTTCTATGGTGTAACGTAGAAATATCTAGCGACAAATTGGAACCGATGGATTAAAAATGACGGTAAATATCTATTCCTTGTATCCTCCTATTAATCTACAACGAAGCTACGACATATTTTTGCCACGAATTTTCCATATACCTCATAGATTCGCCTATTATGTACTAGATGGCAGCACAAGTAATTTATACCAATTCAAAATTTATCTTACAATATATAGAAAACGGGTAAATTAAAATTTTTATTTAGTGAATAATTTTCAACACTTAATATTAAAACACTGGTAAATAAAAAAATAACATAATTATACTTATTTCAAAACTCACAATTTTTAATAACTATTACAATTATGAAATAGTGTGCTTTGACTTTTCCGTACGTTGTTCATAAGTATTGTGGTAAGTGTGCTTTGGAAATTTAGTTTTCGTGAAGATGAATTAATGGCGTCCTGTTAAGTTGTTATCCGTAAATTATTCGAAAATTAGCATTAATTTCTTTATGAAAATAGTGAAAAAGTATTTAAAGTTGATTTTAAAACTTATGTCTTATAGATTAAAGTGAGTTTTCATCATTTCACAAGTGGGGCATAGAAATATCTACCTTAGCATCATGGTAAAGGTAAGCGGAAATTTTCTATAATTTGTTCCACTAATTTTGTGTATCCAAACAGAATTTGTATTTTAAAAAAATCATCAATTTGTTTCCCTAAATCTTTTATTCAATAATTTATCTACTCAAGATAAATTGGCAATAATCTAGTATATTCACTCTTCATAGTAGGTATTAGAATTTCGACGCCATCTTATATTCTTTGTAGTTGCTAGGCAAAACTGGAAGCTTGATTGTAAAAAATTTAGATTCAATTTGTTTTGAAATAATCAAACCAACAATATTAAACACTATAGTAATTGTAAGTTCATAAAACAAACTGCAAGTATCAATAGTTACATATTTCGATAAGAATTTTTATTGAGCTAACTGTAAGCATAAAAGAAAGTTTTGTTTATACCATTTCCATCAACTTAGTTTCATTTATAACATTCATATGAGTAGTTTCCACAAAGTAAGAATGCAAACAGTAAATTCAACTTTGTGTAAAATAGTCACAATCTTTTATATCGCTATAGTGTATAATTACTTTTCAAATACCTAGGAGTATGAACATATCAATAGTTACATATTTCGATAAGAATTTTTATCGATCAAACTGTAAGCATAAAAGTTTTGAAGTAAAAAATATTTTTGTAGAGTAATGGTACTGCCTAGATAATCATGTTTTCAACATATTATTTTTAATCTCCAATACATTTTACTATTAGGATGTAGATTTCTTGTTTATAACATTTTCAACAACTTTGTTGCATTTATAACATCAATATGAGTAGATTCCACAAAGTAAGGGTCCAAACAGTGAATTCAAGTTTGTGTAGGTTAGTCACAATCTTTTATATCGCTACAGTTTATAATTACTTTTTAAATACTGAACATTATGAACATTAATTAAGCAATGTGAACTCTACATTCTTGACTAATACTTTTATTTTTAAATGCTACTTATCTATATTTATAACGAAGAGACTTCTCTAGGCAAAGAATGAAAATAAAAAGAGTAGGTAAGCTTTCAATTATATTTTTTCTTGCAGATTTCACCATAAGATGCTACTATGTTATGTGGATGACATGGGTATCGGGAAAGATTTTCTTGGCCTACAAGGACAAAGTGCTTCGGTAAAGCTTACTTTTCATCGGTTCGTATGTTGTGTAGTTTGTGCTTCAAGAATCTGGATTGAAGATGGGAAGGTCTAATCGAATGTTGAAAAAAAATGTTATTATGTAAGTATTTACTCATATATGCACTTTTTTCATTCGAAAATTAGAAAGTTGGAATTTACTATTTGTACCCTTACTCTGTTGAATCTTCTCAAATTACTCCTAGAAATGAAAGTAACTGTTATAGTTAATTCCACTATTGAATGAATAAATCATGAAAATTCTAAGATACTTTACATTAACATCCAACACAGAACTAGAAGTACTACATATTTGTGATAAGAAACAACTAGATTTCCTTAGGGAATTAGATATTAGAAGACACTTGAGAATCAATATCGAAATAATTATCAAAATAAGTATCTCATCCTTTAATGAATATTTCATAAACTTAGGTTAGAAAACGTTTTACTTTAATATTCAATAGAAATAAATTAGTATAAGTCTACCACAATTATATCAGTTTTCAAGTTAATCAAGTCGAAAAGTAACATACTTACCTTAGATATTAGTATTTAGGGCTTAAAATTATAAAAATGTTTCTCTAGGCATAATTATCTATTTTTGTTTTTTTCTTTTAATATCACTTGTCTTGTCTTGTCATTTGCTATTTTGTCGTATGTCATGATTGTGGCCATGATACGGCTTTAGTTCTATGGTGTAATGTAGATTCCCAATACAGGGTGTCCAAGTTGAAACTGATACATTTTTAAACGTGATATTTCTGTAATATTTTCAAACAATATTAAATTACTTATATCAGTTTCATTTGCTTTTTTTACAGATTTTCGTTTCGGAACAAGAAAAGCGATATGCCTAAAGGTAGGAGTTTGTTGCAACGAATAACAAAAATAGAAATAATTGTGAAATTAATATTACTTTAAATCATTTTTTATGAAATTACAAAAATTAGATTTACAAAAAATATTTACAAATTTACAATACAGGATAATTTTTCAAACTCGTTTTTCCTTGATGGTAGCTGTCATAAATAGAATATTATTTTTATAAATATATTTTCTATTTTTGTTATTCAATAAGTATGCCCGAAATGTTTTTGCTATTTGAAATTTTTCTTATAAAGATGTTTTACTTTTATTAAATATACTAAATATTGGAAACACCCCAGCAAGAGGATATTTTTAGGTGGATTTTGTTTGTGTTTCTTCTTTTCAGGTGGAGGTTTTTTAGCGTTACAACGTTCTGTGAGAAAATCGGTCAATCATTTAAGATTTAAGTAGTGAAATTTAACATTTGAATAAAAATAAAAAAAATTATTTTAAATTTTCACCTAATTTAGAACAAAAAAATTACTAATTTTTTTTTAAAGTTCCGCTTTGATTTAGGATTAATAATTTAAGAAACCTCAATTTTTTATTGCTAATTTAAAACATTTATTCAGTCGGGCATATTATTAACCACTGTTAGAAAATTATTTTTAAATTATAAAAACACTCCCAGAACGCACTAGGTACAACGGAATCTTCCAGACAACTCATAAGAAGAATTTCGGGTGTTTCCAGTTCTTTACATTTTCTTTGTTAAAAAATATACAAATTTTAATGCTCCAGGATATATATTTAAATAGTTTCACATTAATGTAAAAGTATGCTTGTTTTATGGTAGAAAATGTGATCACAGACGTTTCCTTGGGGGTAATAGACTTGAAGTTTTTCAAAATCTATTTTTTTTTAACTCAGCCACTACAAACTAATTTTTAATCTCTCTTAACTTTTTAAGAAATTTTAATATTTCACAAAAGACACTATAGTTTTCACTATAATACCGGGTGTCCCAGAAGTTTCTGACCCATTTTAACTGTAAAAATCTCGGAACTCAGACACGATAGGGAACAATTTCTTTTTATATAAAGTTTTTTCAGTATAAATGTTTAACTAGTGAATTCTTATATAGGGTGTTTTTAAAAAAATGGTATTTTTAAATGCAAATATTCTATTTTTTTAATGAAATAGGAAGAGTTCAGCTTTCAGATAGAATAAAAATATGTAGGATGTTTCATTAAAAAAATAGACGATATTTTCATTTAAAAATACCATTTTCTTAAAAACACCCTATATAAGAATTCACTAGTTAAACATTTATACTGAAAAAACTTTATAAAAAAAGAAAACCGCACCTCCCTATCGTTTCTGAGTTCCGAGATTTTTACAGTTAAAATGGGGTAGAAACTTCTGGGACACCCGGTATAATCTTAATCTATATACTGTAACGGGATTGGGGTTCAACAACAACACTTTTATTCCACTAATTATAAAATTAAAAATATTTTTAATTTCCATACTTTTCTCAATTAGAATTTTGTTGAAACTTGTTAATTTCTGTATTACTTTTTAAACAAGTCTGTCGGGTTTATGCTCAGGGAAATTATGTGATGTATGCCTTTGACTAAGAGATGAATGTGGTGGCAATCGCCGGTCGGTAAATGGAAATGGTCGATTTCGGTTTTTAATGGTTTATGGAAATGGAAACATGGTGCAGTCCAAATGGTATTAGAAGTTCAAAATGTGAGTGTTTTCTTTTTAAATTTTTGCATGTTTATTTCAAAAAATGTTTTTTCTGAAAAAAAATTTTACACATTACCTTGTATAAAAATTGTATGTAATAAATGTGGGTATTAATGAACCATTGGATTAAAAATGGTGGTAAATATTAGAAACTCCTTTTAGCCATCTATTAATCTGTAGCGGAACTACGGCAAATTTTTACTTGAAATTCCTTTTAAATTCCAAAGATTCCGTAATATTCTACGAGATGGCAGCACATATTATTGCAAAAATTTTATTTTTATAGTCGCCGAATCTAGGCAACTGAACACACGTTGAATTAAAATTTATTTCATTTCCGATCTCGGTTAGATGATGAAATGAAACTAATTAGGTGTAAAAATAGCAGTATAATTAATAAATATATTTACATAAGTCATAGACGTATACTTTTTTTTTTTTTTATCAATTATTATATGGAATTTTGATCAATACTATAGAGAACGTCCCATTTCTCTAGCATTAATTGAATAACTTTTGCGATGATATCAATTTAATCTCCTGTCATCATTTCCATGAATTCTAAAAAATAAAAATAATTATATTAAATTGAGCGTAAAATTAAAAAAAAAATAGACTTACCATCGAAATCTACAGTTCCAGAACCGTCAGTATCAATTTCTGCAATAATTCCATCTAAATCTCTGCTGGTAAGATTATCATCAAGGGCGGCCAAAATTTCCTTTAGAGTTCCCGTTGTTATATAACCATTTCCTTCTCTATCGTACAACCTGAAGGCTTCTTTCAACTCATTTTGAGTTTCGGCTTCATCTAAATCCTCTTCTAAAAACGGGTGAATAATTTCTGAGAACGCATCGAAATTCACTTGTCCAGTTCTATCAGGATCATTTTTGGTGATTAAATCGTTTAGAGCCACTTCGTCGAATAATTGACCGATCGTATTTAAAATTGTGGCTATTTTGATGGTTTCGATGAAGCCGGTTTTGCCTGTATCGAACATCGTGAAGGCTTTGCGAATGATAAGCATTTTTTGGTCATCGTCCCCACTCTATAAACAACAAAAAATATTTTATTTAAAGGAAAGTTAAAAAAATGAAAAAGGGAAAGTAAATCTCACAACATTGGATCCTTGAATGCCTGAGCTAGAAATCTAGAATTATGAACAGAAAGAAGAAGTTTTTCTGGATGGAGTTGAAGCCGGACTTTATTGTAGTGCCTACTTCAAAAAGGATTTTACTTACACTGAGAAATATCGCGACTAAAAATATTAAAAAAAATATGAATTTAAATCATTGAAATAAATCAAAAAAAATACTCTAGAAATAATATGTTGCATTCTCCTGTCTGGATAAGTTCACAAAGAACATTTTAACGACAAAAACTTCACTTTTTTCACTCAAAAAAAAACAACCACGCTTAAAACTAATTTATTTAAACTAATTTAAAAATCGACGTACCATGGTGGTATATTTTTTAAAATGTCACTTTAATGACACTCAGAAAACTACAATGGTGAACGGAATGTAAGCACTTTATATTTCTCCCACTCTTACTGATATTTAATTTAGAAAAATGTTTGCGAAGTATTTTCGGCTATTCGTGTTTTAATCTACTACAAAAGTTCTAGCGCATTCTGGCCTGTCAATTGAGAATAATTGAATGATATTTTTGGAAATATTTTACCACGAAAGCGCGAAAATCGTTTCATAATGTTTTTTTGGCAAGTTTGTTGAAAATTAAGTTAACTGGTATATTTTATATTTTTCCGCAATGTTTTAAGGTTGTCTCGTCCTCCTTCAACGTGTGTATTTTTAATTTCGGTTGTTAACTGGGGCGACAGTGAAGTCGAAATTTCATCCGAAGGTAAACGTATCTATATTAGAGACACAGTTGGACTTTGCGGTAGTACACGAAAAATAAACATAAAAACATCAAATACAGTGTGTACATAAAGTAACGTACCTAACTTGCTAATATTTCGATTTCTGTTAGGTTTACAAAAAAAAAATGTGGAATAGAAGTTTATTCAAATAATCCAGACAATCTGCATAAGTCGATTAAAAGTATACAGAGTGCACCGTTGCTCCAAAAAACACTTTTTTTTTAAATAGTACACCATGTAAATATTTTCAGTTTTTCATGTATTTAATTACAAATATAAACGTCAAGACCGCATAACTACCTTTAATAGTTTCAAAGCTAAATTGGTTTGAATCTAAAATTATAAAAAAATTGTTTGTCAAAAAATTAGTAGGTTTTTCTGTCATTAATATTAGTAAGTGAAATTTTAGGTTTCTTGCCAAAAATTCCAAGTTTCCCGCAAAAATTTCAGATTTCCCGCTAAAAAGTTCAGGTTTTCCGTTAAGAATTTCAAGTTTCCCGATCAAATTTTAGGTTTCCCGTCTAAATTTTAAGTTTCCAGGCAAAAATTTCTAGTTTCGGCGGAAAACCTGGAATTTCGACAAGAAAATTGAAATTTTGGGCGAAAACCCTAAAATTTGGACGGGAAACCTAAAATTTGAGCGGGAAACTTGAAATTCTTAACGGAAAACTTGAACTTTTTAGCTAAAAACCTGAAATTTTTGCGGGAAACTTGGAATTTTTGGCGAGAAACCTAAAACTTTATTAATTAATATTAATGACATAAAAACCTACTACATTTTTGACAAACAATTTTTTTTATAATTTTATATTCAAACCAATGTAACTTTAGAATAATGCGGTCTTGACGTTTGTATTTGTAATTTAATATGTGAAAAACTGAAAATATTTACATGGTGTACCATTTAAAAAAATATGTTATTAAATTATTCTGGAGCAACGGTGCACCCTGTATACTTCTTATCGACTTATGCAGATGGTCTGGATTATTTGGAAAAACTTTTAATCAAATTTTTTTTGTAAACCTGACGAAACTCGAAATATTAGCAACTTACGTGATTGTATGTACACCCTGTAGAATAGAAAATTTCTAGGACCACTGGAATAGAAGGATCATTTCATAGTGCGAAGCGCATTTTTCTTTTATTTCTGTCATAAAATTGGTACTATTAAAAATATATTACAAGTGGGTCAAAGTATAAGTATTATAAGATAATTAAAAAAATGTCTCATCACTTAGCATTGTCAGTTAAATCTGGAGATAACGAACTTGAACACCTGCCAAAACATTAAAATTGAATATTTCAAATCGTCGTCGTCAAAAATATATACTTTGACTGCAATATGTTGTTTTTTTGCAAATGAGTTGATATATAATGTATAACATATACAAGGTACGTAAGAAATATAAAAGAAAATCGACTGGTCGGTTTAGTTTTTTGATAAAATAATTTTTCACTTCCAAATAGTGTCATCAAATTTTTTGGAAAAACGCATAAAATACCACAAAACTAAGAATATTTAATTTAAAGTTTAGGAGAGATTTCTCAAAAGATCAATCTATACTGGGAAAGACATTTACAAGATCATTTTCTAAAGCTTTCCATTTTATCAATCGTCAAAGTGAAATCATTGAAAACACTCAAAATACCAAAAAATATAGTGCAAATTCTACTTCTAGAGCGTTGTAATGATCACCAATCGATTTAGGGGAAAATATTATATAGACCAGTAGATTTTGAGTAGGAATATTTGAGCAATAAAAGAAGAAAATTTACAACAAAAATTTATTAAACTTAAAAAATGCAAAAATTTGTATAATGGGGTTTTCTTGGGACGATTAATCGTCTGCCATTTTAATTCTTTCGCCTTCAAATAGATTTTCCAACATATCGCGTATAAAATTTTGAAATAAGTGTATAACATAAAAAAAATTAGCAATTAGAAATGGCAGTTCATTTGACGAGACAAATTATAGTTGAAAATATGTGTAATAAACAACTTTGGACTATAAATAACCCATTGAAAGCAAACGACTATATTGGTTACATCTAAAAATATAAAATATCTTAACAGAAACCTATTTACACTAAACATATTTAGGCACTGTTATGAATGAATATCATGGAAGTACTAAAAAATATCCTCCAAAGGATTTTTAAGAAAATACGTTGATTTCTGCTTTATAAAAAATTCAAGCGGAAATCGTACCGAGCACGCTCGTGATCAACAACGACGACGTCAAAGGATACACCATGTCATCGAATGGAATTCAATTAAAAAATCATGTGCCTGTTAAATATCCCCGCCTTACGGTCTTTTTTTATGTTTCCAACCTTCACCTACAAGTAAAAGCTTTCCAGAAAATAAATATAACATTATTTTTAGAAGAGCGTGAGGCGGTATTAATTAATTATTCTTTGTTTTTTGACGTAGTTTAAAAAAAAGGCTGACGTCAGAATATACATTCGAAAAGATGAATATTTACAGGTTTGATTTTAAGTTGTTTTCGAATACTGGGGAGAAAAATTCGAAAAATTTCTTGACAAACAGTTTCCTGTCAGTTTTTATTCAGAACTTGCTACGGAGGCTGGAAGATATAAATTTAAAGGAATTTGTTTATTGTAATTTTTGAAAGACAACAAAAAATTAAACATCCAAAATAGGTATGTTGTTGATTATTTCACTAGAGTAAATTGATAACTGACAAAATTTGAAGGTTTTGAACTGGCAATTTTTTGTCTTGTCGCGGCAATTTTTTGACTTTAATATATCAAATCTATGTGTATAAAATACATATGATTTTCTAGTTTTTCTCTCGTGAAATAGTCATGTCGAATACCACTCAATTAAAAATTTTGTAAGGTAAAATTTTTAGGTAATTTTGCTCATGACATTTAATCCAAAACCACTCGCCTGACGGCTTCGCAAAATTGCCAGGCAACAAACTTTCATGACAGTCGAAAAATTTTGCCGACAAAATTTTCACTCTCGTGGTATTATATTATATGAAAATTTACCTTTAAATTGCTTATAAACAAATATCAATTCGTAAATTCGCTTCTAAATAGGAAATATTTTCATAAGAAGTTAAAAAATAAATTTGTTTCAGAAGTACTATTGTATATATGAAAATTTCCTGGAATTTTCTATTTTAAAACAACCATCCTTCCAATGTATGTGTTGTTAATTAATTAATATTTCAGGTAAAATTGAAATGGCAAAGTTCCAAATTGTTTAATCTCATACATATTTCAATCCAAAATTATGTGCTCGTCCCATTTATTATCCTAAAATCTCTATTATATCGCCAAGTGGGTTTTAATACGCTAACATTTTTCAAACGTTTCAATTATCCTTAATTTACTAAATAAAAATAACTTTTATTATCCTTATAGAAGAAAATTAATTTCTTTGGAACTTTAAAAGGTCATTCATCAGAAAAATTGAAGATATAATTTTTATTTTAAACCACTTTCAGTGAAATAATATTTGTGATACTTTTGTCAACAGTTTAATTGAAAATACACCTGCTCGCTTTATAATAATACATTTTAAATAGAATTGTTACTAAATTTCATTATATAAGTCAAACGTTTGCCAAAAATTTTGAAACCCCAGTCGCTTGTTTGTTGTGCCATCTAGTGAAGTAATATTAATAAAACTCTAAGGTAAGTGTAATTTTTATTTTATTTTAATATGAATAGTTATTAACTTGGTTCCTTACTGTCAATTATCTCTCAAAAATCAATCTCCCTCTTAATAATCATCACCATCACTACCCACATTCAATTTTTATCTTTTCCCTTGATAGCTATTTTTAAATTTATTTCAAATTGATTACTTTATCTTTCAAACTGACATCACAACCACAAATGATGTATTTTTTTTTTACAAATTATAATTCCATAAAATCTATAATATTTTTTTAAATTTCTTGTACATATACAATATCTACACAATATATAATCTTAAAGCCCTTCTACCACTTAGTGGTGTAGGGTGTGTTGCAGTTACTCTTTCGTCACAAATTTTTTTCCAATCTTTCCTATTTTGAGCTAAGTCCTTCGCTTCTTTCCAGCTTCTTCCTCTTTTATCCAGTAATCCAGTTACTACCTTATCCCAAGTTTTTCTTGGTCTACCTCTTTTTTTATTTTTTTCAATTTTAGCTTTCCATATTCTCTTTACTGGTCTTCCTTCATCCAGACGTTGTAAATGTCCCCACCATTGTCGTTGTTTTTCTTCTATAAATTCTAAGGTTGATTGTATTCCTACGTCTTTTCTTGTATCCTATATTTCGTTTTCGTCTACTATTGTTCCAAGGTACTGAAAATGTTCAACTTGCTCTATTTTGTCCGTATCTATTCTTATATTTACTTCCTCTTTATCGTCTCCAATGACCATAACTTTTGTTTGTTTTGTTTGTGTCTACCATTGCTGCATTCCACACATTTATGTTTTCTTGTAGGTCTTTTCCATTTTTTGCTATTAACATAACATCGTCTGCAAATGCTCCTTCACTGACGTCTATCCTGCACATTTGCAAATGTCCCACACATACTTTTTTACTTAGTTTTGTGCATTTCTTAATGATCCCATCCATGTAAATAATAAATAACAAAGGGCTTAGGCTCATTTTTCTCATAGATATTCTGTATTATTCTTATCATTTTTGTATTCAATCCCCTTTCTGCTAATATTTTCCACTAGGTACTCTATCAAAGGCTTTTTCTAGATCCAGGAAAGCCACGAATAACGAACAACTTTTTGATAGTGAATATGTGGTCTTGGATACTTCTACCACTTCTGAACCCACTCTGGGACTCCACCAGTCTATTTTCTATTGTCGACCTGATTCTTTTTTCCAGTATCTTCTTCAACATTTCCATCGCGGAGCTAATTAATCTTATTCCACGATAGTTATTGCAGTCTTTCACATTACCTTTCTTAAAAATTTCCGCCAATCCCTTGGTAGTGTTTCTTCTACTAGTATTTTCTTGAAAATTTTTAACATCATATCTTTTCCTTTTTGTCCAACGTTTTTAATCATTTCTAACGCTGTATATTGTGTAAAAAAATCGTTAACGACGTAAGACATGTCGGACTCGGTTTTCCTCACCTCATTTCTGTGCAATAATTTTCTAACCCATTATTAGTTTTCAAACAAATTTAGACCGACTGGAAATTAAACAAGTAGCAAACGGGTATATTGTATATACTTTGTGGTCTATTAGTGGGTTTTTGTCAGTTAAGTTAGTGCAAGAAGTGTGTGGTGAATTGGAACATATATAACAAAATGGTAAATAATTTTGGAATCTTATTAATAGCATAGTAAAATTTTATATTTCCAAAAAAGTTATAAAACATACAAAACCGAAAAGAATCAATTTTTATATTAGTTGGGCAATTTTACAGTAAAAACTTTCGTATTAATATATTTTATATTTAAAATACCTATTTATAGAATGACGAAGAGCAAAAATTAGCTATATTAAGGAAAGCCTTCCAAATGCTGGATACGAAAAAATCCGGATACATCGAAACCATAAAAATAGCAACAATTTTAAACAGCATGGGTCAACTATTCGACGAAGTTCAATTAAACAATCAAATCACCAAGAACGATCCCGATCGATCTGGAAAAGTAAATTTTGATTCCTTTTGTGACATCGCTACGCATTTTTTAGAAGAAGATGATGATGAATCCACTCAACAAGAATTAAAAGAAGCTTTTAGGTGAATATAGTAATATACAAAGTGTGTCTTTCTTCTAGATTGGTTTTTACCTTTTTTTAGATTGTATGATAAGGAAGGAAATGGTTATATAACCACAGCTACTTTGAAAGAAATTTTAAGAGCTCTTGATGATAAGCTAACATTGAGGGAGTTGGATGGTATTATAGCAGAAATTGATACTGATGGTTCTGGAACAGTTGACTTTGATGGTGGGTAATGAAAATATTTCTGTTCCAAATGATCTTTCACATGCTCGTTCGTTAGAGAAAATGAAGTTTTTAATGGTATTTAAAAGATAACTTGGGACACGTTGTATATATAAAATTTTTTTTTTCAGAATTCATGGAAATGATGACTGGTGATTGAGTAATAAAAAAAATTACTGCAATGTTAACACCTCTTGTGCATTTATTTACTCTCATATACAATAAATTTTTTTTTTTTGTAACTTCTTAACAAATTATATAAATAAATTTCAATATTACTATATCCTATTTATTTGTGCACAGATAAAAACTATGTGTTATTTAAATATTTTATTTCTTTCTATGATTACAATAGAACATTTTATATTATACAACTATGACAATAGATTATTATCTAATTTTTTTTGGTCATGCAACGCATGTGGTCCGATTTTTTTTTTACAATAAGTTGGGTAAAACTCAACAAACAACTTACAAATATACAACGCGTACAAAAACGAACAGTGTAGTCAGAAAAGGAATATATTTCTTAAGAAAAACAAAAGTAATAAGATTAATTTTGACCTTGTCACCCGATTGGTCGTTTTCAAAAATTTTCACCAAAATTTATTTCAAAAAAAAAGTAACTAATGAATTTTTTTTTTAAACAGCTATATAGTCAAACATTTATACAATATACAATTTTTTTTTTATTCGACAAATAGTATATATTCCCATTTAATTCTAAGCTAGAGGGGAACTTAAATTCAAGTAAATATATTTTCCTTTTAATTAATTTTTTGAAAAGCTAAACCACAATCTATCTTAAGATTTTTATTTCAACGTTTCGGTAGCCTTCCAGTTAACTTTTTTATAAAATTCTGGTCCCTATCTGACACTACGGAAAAATTCGACAACTATTATAAACAGGAGATAAATCTAAATATAGTTTATAATTCAACATATCTCCAGAAAATAGGGTCCTATTATTCGATCTTGTAAAACATAATTTTTACTTTTTCAACAAATTTACTTAGATTTTGATCCTGTAATAAGGATTTTCACTAGCCCTATACCAGCAGTTCTGGGATTATAAAAAATTCTATTTGTTGTTAATTTTGATTCATCGACAAATAAAATATTGTGGAAGACGATACATTTTTCGCTAAAACTGAAAATAGAAATATTTTTCCTTTTGGTCATCCCATTCGTTGATACTCGATAACAAATAACAATAATTTAATGTTATTTTTTGCAAAGGTCGACGAAAAAAATCTTTTTCGCGTATTATAATCAAACTATTGCATGCAAAAAGTTAATTGCAAGATGCCAACCCTGAAACCATTGAAATTGACTAATTAAAAGGTTGCTGTCAAGGAAAATCATATAAATAACCGATCTACAGATTGTTAAATTAAATTACAATTTAAAAAAAAATTAAAATTATACAAAGTGTTGTATGATACAATAGAATAAACATCAGTACATCGAATATGTAATAAAATTCTCTCTATTCCGACAAAGCTTGCCATTGTTGGCATTGTTCCATGGGATTGGCAAAAGCGGTATTCCATTGGATAAGCGCCTTTCCTCTGGCAAACATATATGAACCCAGTACACATTTTCCGATCAGTTTGTCTAAAATAAATAAATGCGAATTATAATTTTTGTGTAACTATTTAAAAAATATATCATTTGTTTTATTTTTAAACATCTAAAGCTTCAAGCTGTTATACCTTTTCTACTATAAGCTTGTCACAAAAAGTCCTTGTTAAAGAAAAGAAATTTGCAGCTGACAGAAGTAAAAAAACATTTAAATGAATTTATCGTACGTCTATGTTAGATTGACAATTTTTCGATTAAAAATTTTAGTCCAAGGAATTTTTGTTGTTCTATTCTACAAAACACCTACCCCTACCGTAACCACTGGTCGATTGAAAGACATGGAATGCCAAGCTTGTAGTTTCCACTTGTGATGCTCCTACTTTAAAATTGAATCCCTCGATGAAAGTGACAGTTCTGTCACTTGAACATTTTGATATTTCTGTGCGTTTTTCTTTGACTGTCTTGTAGTGGTGGCTAAGAGTCAATCGGACGTAAGCTTCATGTTTGTCCCCAACAAACTGGAATAAAAAAAAAAAAATTTTATATACAAAATTATATTTATCACCTTGGTGCTCATCTAGACAAGCAGTAGCGTATCAAGTCAAGTTCATAGAATGGTCAGCAGTACCGTTTGTAATATTACAAGCCACTTTTGACCCTCTCATAAACATGTCAACTTTGGCTCATATATTGAAACTTGCCAGATACATATGTTTAGATATTAATTGAAATTTGGCATCCAGATAAGTAGTTGGGTAAATTGAATTACAGACTTCGCAAGTTCTAGCCCAAAGTTCTTATTTTATTCTTCCGAAAATTTTGCCTGTTGGTAGAAACTAGCCATCGAACTTGTGGCTCTTCCATGACTGTTTTAGTATAGGTATTTAATAATTATTCGTATAAATTGATCACCCTGTTTTAACAAGACAATTTTTATAATGAAAACTAGGAACGACGTGAAAACTACGGAAAATTTTTCGATACAAAGTGTCTGAATGTACATAGAGTTTAATGATTATGTTAATATTAACAGGAAGATAAAAAATTAAATTATAAATAATTGAAATATCTAATCAATATTTATTTACTTATATCAAGTAAAAAAAAGTAACTACAATGTTTACGACTGACGTCAAGGTCATAACTTCACATACAGTTAATATTATCGATGAGATGCTTGAAACTTGTTATTTATATTTAAAATTGATCAGTTTTAAAAAAAAAATGTTAGTTTATAAACAATATTCGATAGGTGAATATTCAACTTAATACAGTGTGTCCCACACTATAAAATGGTATAAAATATAATGAAGACAACTTTTCACGACAATAAATATACAGTGTGACCCATTTTGTTTGGAAGCACCCCTATAAAATCCGCATTTTTCAACCGATTTTGATTTATTCTTTTTTGTTAGATTAAGTATCAAAAACAGTATTTGAGCACAAATTTTCATACCATAATAGCTATTTTCAAGGCCCTCTACGTTAATTTTTCTTTGCCAAAAAAGACGAAAGTATATTAGGCATTTTATAAAAAAAGTTTTATTAACAACAAAGTTATCACTACATGAATTTGGAAAAAGTTGTTTTTTAATTAATTTTTTACTAAGAATGTAGACACATTTTAAAAATGGCAACATGGTAAACAAAAACTAAGACTCAAACATATTGCACTGTAAAAATTCGAAGCCGATACCTTAACCCGTTCTGGAGTTATAGCTTCTGAGAGTAATGTAAAATTGTGCTGATGTGACGAAAATACAAATTAACACCAAATAATACATTTTAATTATTAAACTACTTAATAATAATTGAATTCTACATTTTTGTAGCCTCGACTAGACCTCCGTTAATTTCCACACATTTCTCGTATCGTTTGCGACTATGTCTTAGCGCTTTTTTATTTCATGTGGCGTTATTCCAGCACACGCCTGTCGTAATCTGTCACACAGTTCTGCTCTATTCATTGGACGTGCCTTATACACTTTTTGTGTCAAGAGACCCCACAGATAAAAATCCAATGAAGTTAAATCGGGCGATCTAGATGGCCATTCGATTAACTCGCTACCGCGACCTATCCAACCATTTGGAAATTTTTCGTTAACCCACTGCCTGACAACCCTAGAATAGTGTACAGAACAACCATCTTACTGAAATATCAAATTTCTTCTTTCTGCTAGTGGCAGTTCGTCAATCACTGCGGATAACTCACCTTCCAAGAATTTCATGAAGTTATTGGCATTCATGTTACCCTCAAAAAAGAATGGACCTATTATCCTGTCTTTTAAAATTTCGGCTTCGAATTTTTAAAGTGCAATATGTTTGAGTCCTAGTTTTTGTTTACCATGTTGCCATTTTTAAAATGTGTCTACATTCTTAGTAAAAAATTAATTAAAAAACAACTTTTTCCAAATTCATGTAGTGATAACTTTGTTGTTAATAAAACTTTTTTTATAAAATTTTGATAGTTTACATTTGTGATGATTCTGAATCCAGTGGTGTAGTCATATTTGAGAAAAAAAAATGCCTAATATACTTTCGTCTTTTTTGGCAAAGAAAAATTAACGTAGAGGGCCTTGAAAATAGCTATTATGGTATGAAAATTTGTGCTCAAATACTGTTTTTGATACTTAATCTAACAAAAAAGACTAAATCAAAATCTGTTGAAAAATGGGGATTTTATAGGGGTGCTTCCAAACAAAATGGGTCACACTGTATTATAGCATAACCCTCGTATGTGGTATCGAACTATAAACAAAAGCGTAGGTCGAAAAGGTCATTTTGCTTGATCCCTAACCTTTTTTGATAATTTTGTTAATTCATTCTTCCTTCCAGTGTATTCCCTAAGTTTGCTTAGATATTATTATTACGCCATATTTAAATATTTGAAGTACAGATAAGTGACAGATAAAATACTTCAAAAGCTATTGATACAGATAACGTGTATTATAGGTATTTTATTTTATTTATAACAATTTCGAAAAATTCTGTCGAATACAGAAACAAGCCGAACTTGAGTTGCGGACAAGGTCACCCAGCTTGAAACAACAAACAACTTTATATATTCATATATAAACTGTGTAAAACGGAATGATATCCTTAGATTCAAATGGTAACATGGACAGCCAGTTCCTTCCCAGGGTAAAACTTACCCAATCTTCTGTAATCGAAGTAGACGATGGAGTTAAATCAAGAAAATCAATACAAGAAACTGTTGATAGTGTTAGAGAAGTATTTAAAACCCGCAGGACCCTACCGGTAGCCTTCAGGAAGAAGCAGTTACAAGGATTATTGGATTTTTTCGAAAAAGAAGAAAACGCGATTTGTAAAGCTTTGTACAAAGATCTGAAAAAATCCCATGAAGAAGCTCTTATCGCTGAAATATCTACGGTCAAGAAAGAAATTTGTACACTTTTGAAAAATTTGGATGATTGGGTTAAACCGGAGAAACTCAAAAAAAGTTTAGTTACTTTAATGGACGATTTGTTGATTACGAACGATCCTTATGGTGTAGTTTTAGTGATTGGTGCGTGGAATTATCCAGTGTTTGTGTTGTTTATGCCTATAGTGGGTAAGTGAAAATTGTATGTTATTGGAAATCGAAAAATTGTCTAATTTTTGTTAAAATAAAGGGTGATCGCGAAATAGAGAAGTGCCTGGATCGATAGAAAAATTCAGGGTAAAGTTTCATTTAACAAAATAATCAAGAATTTTTTAATATTAAACTACCCCCCTTTAAAAGAAAATATTTTTCTAGCAAATGGATTTTCGTTTCAGTAAAGTTGGTTCAAAATTTATCCATAAAAAAACAATGATTAATTAAGTATTAAACAGTTTTCTACAAATCAATTTTTAAAAAATAAAAACTTTCAAGTATCTAAAATCAAAAAATTGTGTTCAACAATAGTGGAATAATAAAATTTAGCTAAAATATCGAGTTCCATGGAAACAATGGAAAATAAAGGATTTGTCTATAGACCATTCAATAAAACACATGACTTTGACAGGTTGGCCATATTGTGCCGAAAGGAAATCAAATCGATTCGTTGTAGTTGAACCCTGTATGTTTGTGTAATCGACTGATAGGCAGTGATGGATTTAGGGCATTTCAAAAATTGGTTCAGATTAGTTTTTATAAAAAAAAATTCTATAAAATACCTAAATTATTCATGTCCATTCTTTAAATTTAATAAAATCACGTATAGTTGAATCTGTAACAAAAGCAGTCGACTATAATCTACTTTGCAAGTACTTTTCGACATTATGCATGTTACGCATTAGAAAAGTAGTAGTCTGGAATGATTTATGCACTGGAATTCATTGTCGAGAGCAGAAATGAGAAACCGACTACTGAAACAGCAATTCTAGTAACTGCTTGGAATGTAATTTTAGATAGTTTCGATACTGCTAGTAAGAAGCTTCCACTAAAACGGCGGCAGATAGTCTAAACCCGCCACTGCTGATAGATACACGCCAAGTTTAAAGTTGTGATTCACTGAGGGGGTCCAGTTTTAATGCACCAATCCAAGCTCCAAGCAACGCGTCCCCACATTCCACATTTATCAACACCACAAAACGATGACATTTTAGATACCTCAGAACTAAACTAAAGTCTAACTAGTATCCGTTGTTTGCCTGTAAATGTGTTCTCCATCACAGTATGACCGACCTGTCAGAAACGTCATTCTGGAATTGTCTATTAATATGGTTTGGAGGTTATGGAATATTATTAACACATGTATTTTAGGAGCTATCGCAGCTGGAAACTGTGTCGTAATTAAACCCTCAGAAGTAGCTGAAGCAACTTCAGCTGTTATTTCTAGACTTCTTCCAAACTATATAGATCCAGAATGTTACCCGGTTATCACCGGCGGACCTGAAGAAACCACCCAACTTTTGGATAACAGATTCGACTATATTTTCTATACCGGATCTTCACAAGTAAGCTTTTCTAATAAAAATATTTTTTTCTATTATAATTTTTTGATAGATCGGAAAAATTATTTATGAAGCTGCCAGTAAAAATCTAACTCCAGTTACTCTAGAGCTCGGTGGTAAAAGTCCTGTATTTATCGACAAAACAGCAAATTTAAAATTAACCGCAAAAAGGATACTATGGGGTAAAGGACAAAATGCAGGACAAGTGTGTATAGCACCCGATTATATATTATGTACACCAGAAGTACAAGTGAAGTTATTAGGATTTATGGAAGATACGATTAAAGAGTTTTACAACGGTATGTTTCCACCGATGGTTCTAAATTGAGTTGAAAAGTTTTGTTTTAGGTTCCGTGAAAACTTCTAAAGATTTCGGTAGGATTATAAATCAAAGACATTTCGAGAGGTTGGTGGGTTTGTTAAAAAATCAAAATATAGCTATTGGTGGACATACTGATGCTAATGAACGCTACATATCACCCACCGTGCTCATAGATGTTCGTCCTGAAGATCCAATAATGCAAGAAGAAATTTTTGGTAAGTAAAATTTATCGGCTATTCTAGTATTCTGGTAAAAATATGTTTTTTTGTAGGTCCTCTTCTACCGATAGTCAACGTAAGGGACGCTCAAGAAGCTATCAACTTTATTAACCAAAGAGAAAAACCACTAGCTTTGTATCTGTTTACAAATGATAGTAAAGTTAAAAATGATTTTATCGAAAAAACTTCTAGTGGTGGTATTGTTATTAATGATACGATAATGCAAATAGTTGCAGATGGATTACCTTTTGGAGGAGTCGGAAATTCAGGTAAAAATATTCTACAAACTCCATCTCAACGAGAATCAATATATTTTTTTTAGGTATCGGTGCATACAAAGGAAAATATACTTTCGATACATTTGTACATAAAAAATCTGTTTTAAGTAAATCTTTTAATTCGTTACAAGATAAAATCGAATCAATTAGATACCCGCCAGTTACTCCAGCTTCTGCTAAGTTCATGGTGAACATAACAAAGTGAGTTTCAAATACGATTCGCGAATGTTGTTGTTGATAATTTTTTTTTTTTTCAGAAAAAATGTTGTTATATCCACAAGGTATCTAACGCATATTTTGATGTTTGGACTGGGAGTTGCTGTGACTGTAGGTAGTTATTATATTAATAAGAAAATTAATGAAAAATAAATTTTGTTTTTTTTTCGTTGGAATATTTTGGACTGCGATAAGTGAAAAAATTCCACCAATAAATTTCTATTAATGAAATATGGTAATACATTTTAAATTATAGTTAAGTAAAGGTTATAAATAAACAACATTAAAATAAAACACGTTTATTTTTTTATCTGCTAAATAACCTTTGAATGTGAATGAGCACATTCAGTGTTTTTTAACAGGCAACTTTTGATAACAAAAAATGTGAATTATAAAATCAAATATTTAAAAAAAATACCCACATGACGAAGTTGAAAATTCATTATTAGGCTACAGAGTAAGCTAAAGAAATGAACATACATATTTTATACGCACCCAAAAAAAAATCTCATTAGTTAGTGGAAATTTCTGAATTCCACTGCAATCTATTTTCCTGGATATAAAAGTGTCCCTAACAAATAAAAATCACTTTTACGTTACATGGCAAAGAATTCTTCTGCTACAACTCTTATACTATAGTAAAATCGCAATCGTTGCGGGGTAATAAATCAAAATTTTATGGGACTTGCTCAGCACAAGTGGACCAAACAAAATATGTAATATTACACTACCTGCTATAATGAATGTTGCGAAAACAAGAAATTACAGACCACTTGTAAGCTGTTTAAAACAGTTCTTCCTTCATCTTAATCTAGTTTAGTCTCTAAATCACTGTCGGAATCACAATCGTCACTCGATGAGTCATTATTTATTGAAATTGTTAATGTTGTCACTGTAATGTCTGCATCTAATATTTTGTCCAGATTCCACATGTTTTCTTCCTCTTTTAATACATTTCGTTCGCCCCATTTATATTCGTAATAAATATTTCAGTGATCCGAATGTTTCTATACCTTAAAAATAATAATAGGTACCTACCCCTGAAATAACCTGTTCCAACAGTTTTATTACCCCGCACCGATTGCGATATTACATAATTATACTTTTCATCAGAATTAAATTCAATTATTGCATCCGTCTATAGCACACCAAACAAATTTAAAAACATACGAACACGCAAATCCAGCGGAAAACACAGCAACACTTTTCAAAACGTTATTCGAAACACCTCTTCTTTTTTTCAAAAGAAAGTTCATTAAAGTAGTTTTAGCGTCATTGTACGGAGGATACCTCAAAGATAAACCCATCTCTGTAAACCCACTAAAGTCTTTAATTAAAACACTTTTTTTATGAGAAAAAGTATCAAACCCTTGTTTGCCATGATATGATCCCATTCCGCTAAATCCGACCCCACCGAATGGTAAATTTTCCGTAATAATATGAGTAATGGTATCGTTAATAACAGTTCCACCTGAAGAAGTTCTAGTTAACATAGCTTTCTTCGTATTTTTATTTTTGGTGAAGACGTAAAGGGCTAAGGGTTTTTCTCGTTCGTTAATAAATCCAATAGCTTCTTCTACATCTTTAATATTTATTATCGGTAATATCGGTCCGAATATTTCTTCCTGCATAATAGGATCAGAAGGCTTAACGTTTATTAAAATGGTAGGAGCTAAAACTCTTTCTGTTGAATTGAATTTTCCACCGATTGCTACATTTTCGGGTTTAATGAAATCTAGCAGCCTTAAAAAGTGTCTTTCGGTTACGATTTTGCTTTGGTATGTCGAATTTTTTGGATCAGATCCGAAGAATTCGGTTAATATTTTTTGAGCTTCTTGTAAAAATCGATTTTCGGTTTCTTTTGTGCACAGCATGTAGTCTGGAGCGATGCACGTTTGTCCGCTGTTAATGAGTTTGCCCCAGAGGATTCTTCTAGTAGCTTTTTCCATGTCGACGCTATCGTCTAAATACACTGGGCTCTTACCACCTAAAAAAAAATTCAGAATACTGTAACCGTAACTGAAAAATTTTGAAAGAAGTTCACCTAATTCCAATGTGGCTGGGGTTAAATTTTTTGCCGCAGCCTGGTGGATAATTTTACCGACATTAGTAGAGCCAGTAAAGAATATGTAGTCGAATTTTTGTTCCATCAGTTCGGTAGTTTCTTCTATTCCACCGAGAAAGACTTGGAAGCAGTCTCTATCTAAATATTTTGTTAGAACTGTTGCTAGTAAATTTGCCGTGTGTGGCGCTAATTCTGAGGGTTTTAAAACGACGGTATTTCCAGCAGCTATGGCATCTAAAAAATATATGAGTTATCCTACTTTTCTTTCGCATTGCATTGGTTAAATGTAAACACTAAGAGATAAAGGATATAGTTTTGCTATCAATAAATGTAATAAAATATCGTCTTCCAGTTATATTTAATATTCAATTATTATCGATGAAATTCAGTTTACGTGTACCTACTTTATTATAATTAAATATTTATTAGAATTCTATAAACCCGGTTGAAATACAAAAAGTGGGTTGTTCCGTAGATGCTATGATGTAATTTTAACTTTTCAATTACACCTTAATAAATAGTTTGATTTGGAAGTTAAGATATACCTACTACATTTCAGTTCTTTTTGCATCTCTGTAACCTGCGAATTTCTATCTATAATGAATTCATAAAATACAGCATAAAACTGTTGATAAACATCTAAACGACTAATATTAAGTAGGGGCTACATCTTTGTATTGGCTTTTCCATAAATTAATATAAAATCAAATGAATAATTTTGGCTAGAAAATTTATTTCATTCACCAAAAATTTCTTAAACTGTTTTATCTTTCGGTAGTAGTAGTCGAGGCAATGAAGCATTATGATAGGAAATCTTTTAGGCGATAGGACGTATCAGAATGGCCTTTTGGCAAATTTAATAACATCGTAAATAAGAGTCAGAATTGGCTCAAGTCGGGTACCCGGGGGTATTCGAGCTTGCTGATCACGATTATGATGTTCAAATTGACCCCCTGAACACCTGGAGCTCAGGAACGCCGACGAACGTCATCTCCGGAGACTATCCCGAACTTTATGCGAGAGAGGAGAGAAACTGGACACCAGGGGGTTTTTTGGTTCGCTAAATTCTAATATACCATCGTCGAACACCCCACGGACACCTGGTGGGCCCCAACCTGGTCCTGAATGTAATCCCAGAGGTTTTTCAGACATAATTGAAAAAACCACCCGAAAATCGTTACGGAGGGTTTTTTGGCTCGCTGAAATCAAATATCAACCAACACCCCACGGAAACCTGGTGCGCCCTACCCTAGCTCTGAACGTCATCCCCGAGGAATTTCCAGACACAATTGAAGAAGACCAACCAAAAATCGTCCTATAATTTCATACATTCATTCATGGGTAACTCTTCCCCTGGCGAGACGTTGAGAGCCATGGTAGGGCGCATCAGGTGTCTGTGGGGTGTTCGTCGACGCCATATTTGAATTCAGCAACCCGAAAAACCCCCAGTAAAGATTTTTGGTTGGTCTTTTTCAATTGTGTCTGGAAAACCCTCGGGGATGGCGTTCAGAGCCAGGTTAGGGTGCACCAGGTGTCCGTGGGGTGTTGGCCGGTGATAAAAAACCCCCGTAACGATTTTCGGGTGGTTTTTTTCAATTATGACTGGAAAACCCTCGGAGATCACATTTAGGGTCAGGTTAGGGCGCACCAGGTGTTCGGGTGGTCGTTTTCAACATAAAATGCGGATTCAGCGCACACAAAAATCGCCCATACCGATTTTCGGTTTGTTATTGTCGATATTTCCAAAAAAATTCTCGAAGATGACGTCTGCGTCCAGGTTGGGGCCCACCAGGTGTCCGTGGGGTGTTCGCCGATGGTATATTCGAATTCAGCGACCCAAAAAACCCCCGGTTGCCCAGTTTCTCTCCTCTCTCGCATTAAAGTTCGGGATAGTCCCCGGAGATCACGTTGGTCTTCGTTCCTGAGCTCCAGGTGTTCGGGGGTTCAATTTGAACATCATAATCGTGATCAGCGACCTCGAAAACCCCCGAGTACCTGACTTGAGCCAATTCTGACTCTTATTTACGAAATTATTAAATTTGCCAAAAGGCCTCTCAAAAGATACATTTTTTGCTGCATCAATGCAACTTCCGGTTTGTAATAGGTACAAAGTAGGTACAAATGATATAAATAATTTTTGCACCGCATTCCGATACGTCCTAACCTAAAAGATTTCCTATCTTTGGCCATTTTAGTTCTTCATTGCCTCGACTATAGTGGAATCATTTGAAAATGAAGTATACGAATATAATAATGTTAATTTACAATATACTTACTTACAGCTGGTCCTAGCGTCAACAAAAGAGGGTAATTCCAAGCCCCTATGATTAACGCTACCCCATAGGGTTCCTTGTAAATATAAACACCATCCAACATATTGATAATCCTTTTTTCAGGTTGATGTGGCTTTGTCCATTTTTTTAGGTCGATTAACATGTGTCTAACATCGTTAGCCACAATTTCTATTTCACAAGTTTCAGACTCTTGTTTGTGTTTGCGTAAATCCTTCGAAATGAAATTATTTATAATCAAATATTTTTTATACCCCCCTCGTAAACAACCGCTAATTAAAAATAATACATTTACTTACTTTATAAAGCGCTTCGATTATATTTTCTTTTTCCTCCTGAAAGAAGAGCAGAATTTTTTTCAGTTGATCCTTCCTAAATTTCAGTAATCTTGAATTTCCCGTGGCAAAAGCCTTTCTGCTGACGTTTACGACCTCAGCGGCCGACTTCTTCATCTCTCCCTCGATGTCGATGACATTCTCCCAAGCGGTGCCGTTTATTTCTGTTTTGTTAATGATTTCACTTTCGACTTTAGCCATTTTTTTTTTATTTTCGAGTAACACGACAAACTGCCGGTACCGTAAAAGCACAAAATTGTAATGAATCTAAAGAAGTGAGTGAGATACCGCGCACTTTGCTTGGTGTTGGATGCGGTAAGGAAAAAAGGGGATGATATTGAGAGGGGATAATTAGGATAATGGGATTTAAACTTTGAAACTTATTTTTTATTAATTTTGGGGACAAAAGTTTATTCCTCATAAAAAGTTTTGTAACAAATTAAACTTTAATACCTACATATCTAAGACATTAAATTTTTTGTCGTTTACAGGATTTATCAAAAGTTATCATTTTTATTCAAAAATGAAAAGTTATTCAGAAATGCATTTAAACCTCTTTAGTATAAAAAATGAAGTTTTTTATAATGTTTATAACACATTGCAAAGCTTTTAAATTACTTAAATAATTACATTTTAATAATTAAAAAGTACATTTCACTTTTTAGCTGTTTTTCAAACAATAATTCATTTTTAAAATTATTCCTGATGATATAGAAACAAAAGTATTAAATCATTGTTTTGACATCTGTTTATGAAGAGTGTGCAAAGTTTCAATTTAATCTAACGTTTTGAAGTCGATAAAAATGGGATTAATTAACAGGAATATATCTGGTAGACCCTGTATGTAGGATTTTAAAAACTTCAATTTCTATCAATATGTTTCATTAAGAAATAGCATGCAATTAACTCTATTCTCATTTAATATTCACTTAATTTTCCTTACCTGTCCATATGTTTTAGTTCACTTTCAACTAACCTTGAATCGGCGGTTGTGACTCCAAGGGTTATAATTTTTCTAAATAAATTATAAAGAAGGGAGGAGTTCTTTTTTAATAACATACCCGAAGATAGCGATGATTATTTATAAATATTTTACAATTTGTTCATTAACGTCATCGGTTACGTTAATTCATACATTATGAAATTTTCCTATGAACTAAAACTTACCTTAAGTCTTCTTGCTTCTATAACAGTTGCTGTGAGTCTACTTATATTCTCGTTATAGACTAAAGAAATCAATAACTCTCCTAAATCAGTCTTGTACTCTGGAGCTTCCTGAAAAGTTATAAAAACGTTAATATAAGGTCCAATTTAAAGAATATTTACTATATCACATCATATGCACCTTCGAGCCGGATTTTTTTTTAATGCTACAGTTTTATTCGGAAGTAAACTAAGATTATGGAACTCATTTGGCAATTGTAAAAATTTTATTAGTTGAATTTTACTAATTTTTCCATAGTATTTGGCCTTTGATTGTGAAATACAATGAAACTTGTTATTCAACACCTTTATTTCAATTCGCCAAATTCCTTGGTTGGGTATATTATTCAGTGAAAGTAACAGGGAAACGTAGATACGTTGAAACTACATTAAAGATAATTTTGTTTTCGTGATTGGTATTACATGTGATACTGAATAAAAGTAACTTAAGCACTTTCACTAGCTGTAAATAGAACACAATATTAAAACATTATTATTATTATAACAAGTTTTTTTGCATATATTTCACATAGTAAATATCTTCGTTTTAAGCTTTTCGAAAATGTATTCAAAGGAATTTAATTATATAAAAGAATTTTTAAAAATTGTACCTTCTCCAAATCCATCTTGAAAAGCTGCTGCTCTAAACCATCTCCTATTTCTAAATCTTTTAACGGAAAAGACACGTGTCCTATTTCGCCTTTCTTTTTGGTTCGGCCTCCATCAATAACTGTTAGCTTTAATGTATGATGATCACCCATATCTTTAGGCGACACCTACAAAAATTGGTTGAGAGTTGTCAGGTAGACATTTTTTATATTTGGTTCATGGTATAAACATTTAAAAACCTTTGTATAAAGGAGCTCGTGTAAAAATTTTTTTATCCCATCTACCAAGTTTTTGGTACGAATTCCTGGTACACCCTATATACAATTTAAATATATTACGGAGAATATTTTGAAAAAAAAATTCATTTGGAATAAGCATCAGTATAAATATTTTCCATTTATTTTAATTAATTACCTGAAATACTAGCGTTTCGTCAAAATATGGATTACATGTCTTTTTTTTCTGTCGCGATTGCAGATATCTTCTTTCATCTGGCATTAAATACAACCTGGAAGAAAATAAATTAGAATATTTCAATAAATTTTCTTTAAAACACAGCATCAAATATTTAAACAATTCGAATAACCCCGGTATACGTTATTCACATTAATTTTGAGCGATGGTTTAGTTTCGCCATCTACATCGAACTCCTTTCACTCCATAGACATTTTATTTGCGATTACAGTTTTCTTCTATCAAATACAGTTTCCTGCTATTAAAGCGGCTTTAGTTGAAATACTTATCGACAGATGTCGCTGAAAGCATACTACCGATGTGTTAGTAAGAAAATATTGTAAGTCGTAAATCCGCGTATAACCGTTCTTCCTTGTCAATGGGAGCGAGACGTGTCAAGGATCGTTTAGTGAGACCGTCCCTGCTGAAACCCAGTATTATGCCCGCACCCGTGGATATCTTACGAGTGCAATTTTTGGAGGCGCCTCCCTACTTAATGGAGGCCAAAAGAAAACATAAAATATTATTAATCAAATTAAGTAACACTTTCGCAAGGGCACTTGGAAGTTAAGTTTTGGTTATAAGCGAAGTTTTGTGACAATTTACTTCGTATTTTAAATACGAGGGGCAATTGAAATTGAAAATAAATCATTTTGGTTGTTTCAATATTGAAAAATGTCACGCGAAAAGTAGCAAAAGCCAATTTTAACCAAAATAAAATTGTTAATTTCAGCTAATCCTGTTTTTATTGATAGAACGTGGGTCAGAAAAGCAACAAAATATGCTAAAGGGAAAGAAAAATAACTAGAGAGCAAGTTAGATAGTTTTTCCTGCTGGACACGAAGTCTATTTACCTTACAAAAGGATCACAACTATTGACAGTTCCAATAGTTCTCGATGGCAGGTTCTTTGCTTTTAAAAGGGAAACCAATAGTTTTTCCGTACAAGGTTCATATCTTAATGAAAACCACAATCGTCCTATGTGTCCTTCTGGCCATTGAATTTCGTCCAGATCTAACGTACTTCTGTATAGAGCCGGTTCTATCACGCCCAAACCGTAACAACCTGCAAAAAAACATTTTTAATCAGAAAATTATCATCTAATGAAAATTTTCAAAGCAATATTAATAAAATTTTATTTTTCAAAATAATAAATTAATTCCTGATCATATTTTAATGAGTTGATAGAATTTTACACTTACTGAATGAGTTGGATCTGAAATTATGAGCGACAGTTGGCAGCAGCAAAGACTCGGTACCTAAATCAGTTTCGTAAGTTGTTTCTTCAGACGACAAGACTATATCTCCCAACGAATTACTCCTTAATGGCGGTAAGCTGAAATTGATTTCTTTCGTCCTACAACAAGAGGGTAATAAAAAATACAACATGACGAGACCTTTATATATTTCAACTGTTTCATTAAAAAGTAAACATTTTTTGTATTCACTCAAGCTCATACTACTCTCGAGAAGGACGAAATAAGAGGATAAGAATCGTTCTCTATGCAAAACGATCCTCTTCCATTTTTTTTAATCTCCAAAATGCTCTTGAGTTTCTTGAACTAAAAATTTAATTTATTCTGAATTATTTTTGCGAAAGTTCCTATTATCTTTTTATTTCTTTTATTTCATATTATAAATATAGAAAAATGTAGTTCTTTATCTTCTTCAAAATAATTTACTCAAATTGGTAATTTTTTGTGAAAAATAAATTTTCAATTGAAAAGAAAAGGGTTGGAGATCAAGAAAATTAAAACCTTTACTTACAAAAATTGTGGAGGAGATCCGCCTTTGGACGGAAAAACCAAAATGCTCGATGATGATTGCCTGTCCTCATCGTTATTCTTCCCTCTGCTCCTTCTTAGAAAGGCGTAAACTAATATAACAGTGAGAATTAATAATCCACAAGCAGCTCCAAGTGCTAATGAATAAGGGTAGAAGAGACCTGAAATGCAAATAAATCTTGAATATTTATTAAAATTTGAAGTAGAATTTCTCAAGTCAAAACATTAATTTCGCCCTGTCCTAATATAAATAAATGTTTTATAATTTTTTGCTAAACTATTAATTTCTTATTCTAATTCCTGATTTATTATTCCAAACGTTCCGGAAGCTGTTTTCACGTAGCGTGAAAGATTTCGTAATTAGATGTAAAATTTCGGTCTAGATTGTTTTTGCAGGTGACCTTTTAAATCTTGGACTGCATTCACTTCTAGAGTATTGAATGGAGTAAAGTTTATATCTTTAACTAGCTTTTGCCTGAAACTTCATCCGCGTAGAAGTCGAAAATGGTTCTAATAGGATTTTTAATTAGTTTTTTACTTTATTATAAATTTCAGCATTGTATTGCAGTTTTTTGAATAAAATCGGATTGAGTTTTCAAACGTGCCAAAATAAATCAAAAGCATTCAGGAGTATTGATATTAATTTCGATGAAAATCACCCTGAAAATACATTTCTACCCCTTTTTAACCCCATTATCTCCACTGTCCTCTAGCTGGTTATTTTTAACTGTAAATGTTTCAATCCTGGAGATTATTTTATTAAATAATAGTATCGATTTTATTGGAAGGATGTGAGAGGAAATTTGTCATGTCACACCAAATTGTTTTAAAATATTTTTTTAGCTTTTTCGATTTAACCTTTGACTTCGTTTATAAGCTATCAATCACGAATTTGTTTCAATCTCCTTCTCCACTACTAACTACCTCTAAGCGATTGATTTATGAAAATCCCTTTCACCACATGGATAATTATGTTGTTGAAGCTTCCATATAGTAACTTTAAAAAACGATCTATCAATTTTAAACCAACTTTATCCATATACGGAAGTTGATGAATTTTAATATTACGAGGGATATACAGTGTTTATGTTAAGCTTTTATCAATAAAATGAATATCTACTACCCTTATCTGGGCCCCTTTTAGTGTTGATTGCTCCTAAGCAGACACAAAAAGCTGTAGTGAAAAAGCTGACACAATGGTCGTTTGTCTCCATTAAGCATAGACTCTCAACAAATGGATATTGTGATGGAATGACTTGGAGGTTTCTATTACACTCTGCAAAAAGAGTTGTACAAAACAAACGTTTCACTTTAATGACCAAAGGCATTATTAAAAATTGTTTAATTATTTCGAAAACACTTCAAACAATTTTATTTTTTATCTACCCACCGTCCTTGAAATATTTTTCTTCCCTCGAGTAGCCTTAACACGTATTATACAAGGCTATCAATATATTTAATTGGATATATAAACTTCCTTTATGGCCGATACACATAAGGCAGAGTAAATATTAATATCATTTTTCCGTCTAACGTTTGTTTGAAGGTTATGTTACACTGTGACACTATTTTTCCTTCGAAGACACGCAATTTATTTAAATATTTTTATTTTTATTTTCACAATATGATATAATATTTAAAAAGTTCTTTGGTTTAAGATAATATTAATCCTTGTGCCTTCCATGAATTTTTGAATATTTAATCTCATTCGTTATTCCTGGAGACACATACCAATATGAATAAAATTTAAAAGTTTTCTAGAACGCAGCGACGTTGAGGTGGAGTTGGTTATTAAAATGAGATAGAATTGTGAATTCTTGAATCCCAATTTTCTTCATTTCGAGTGAAATTGCCAATATCTCTGGTGGAGTGAAGTCCTACTAGTTTTTAGGTTTAATATTAAAGTTTCTGATACAAAAAGTTGAATAATTTATGTGTGGCATTTTGAAGTAAAAAAAAAATGACTTCATTTCGATCAAGTTTTGGTACCAACTCCTGAGGCACCCAGTATAAAGGACTAGCGAAAATGTTTCAAATTTTCCTTCAATTAATTATGTATTCAGTTTGAAATTGAACAATTTTAAAAAAAAAGGATGAAAATTTTCAGGTGTGAGAAAATACGTTGGAAAGTGAAAAGCATTGTTTTTTTCTTTCGAAATTTCCATGAATTTTTTAGTTAGGGATCGGATTAATTGAAAGTTTTTAACAAAAAAATATTGAACGTTATATTTCTTTCCAGTTTAAAAATCCTTGCGATCATACATAAGGGTCTAAAAAGGATAATAAGCCTTAACTTTTTATCTATTGATTTTTTTACGATTTGCCCTTAATTTTATACCAAAAAAATGTCATCAACGCCAATATTTTATTAACATAAAATTTTTACCGTTCATTTATACGAAGATGATAAAATTTCCTTTTTTATTACCAAGAAATAACTTTTATGTTCGATAATAAATTCTCCACTAACATCCTTACAATATTTTAACTTTTAATATCCTTCCAACTATCTCTACAATTTTCCTCCTGTACTTTATTTTTAATAAGCACTAGTAATTCTTAACACGTAACACGTTTATACAATTTTTCAACTCAGTAACTTTTATGTCTTTTTTACTTTAACAGACATTTTTTCATAATCACTACTTCGAAGTAAGTGGAACAACAAACTTTTTAATTATCCAACAACAGAATGAACATTCTTAGGTAAATCTTTTTTATTACGTGATTTGTTACAGAAAACAAGGGTAGGCTTTTTTTTTAGTTTAATGGTCGAAGTTTGGTAAAAGGGAAAACAGAAATCCAATAGAATATACTGGGGATAACAAAGAAGTCCTATTTCCTTTTTACAGTATCTGCTTTCCATTCTCCTCTTAAATGGATACATTTATTACAGCGAACCTGCAACGTCTCTAGACCTTTCAAAAAAAATATTTCTTCTTGCTCTGCAAACCAGCTTTCCGCGTCTTTTCTCTTTAATTTTTTCCCGTAGAGTGGTCAGTAATGTCGAATAGTAATCTCCAGTTATTGTTCTACCCTTATCCAAAAAATTAATCATGATTACTCCATGGCAATCCCAAAAAACTGAAGAAAGAACTTTTCTAGCAGATTTTTGGACACTAAACTTCTTAGGTCTTGGAGAACCAGAGTGTCGCCATTGCATCGATTGTTGCTTTGTTGCTGGATCGTAGAAATGTACCCAAGTCTCATCCATAGTAACAATTCGGTTTAAGAAGTCTACATCGTTTTCAAATCGAGCACAGATCGTACACGATGCTGCTACCCTTGCACGCTTTTGGTCAACATTCAAACATTTGGGGATCCATTTTGCAGCAATTTTTCTCTTGTCCAAATTTACGTGAACTATATGATGAACGCGTTCGTATGAAATATTCAGTGCTTCAGATATCCGTTTTAGTCCAATTCGACGTTCTGATAAAATCATGTCATGAACTGCATCGATATTTTCGGGAACTGACACAGAAACTGGCCTTCCCGATCGGTCATTATCTTCAATGGAAAATTTACCCCTTTTGAAGCTTGCAGTCCAATTTTTCACGGTCGCATACGAAGGACATTGATCACCAAGGGTATTAAGCATATCTTCGTAAATCTGCTTACCTCTTAACCCTTTTAAATACAGGTATTTGATGATGGCTCGATACTGCAATTTTTCGATTTTCACAATTTCGGTGGACATCTTTTTTCTTTTAATTTATTGCGTAACTCTGGTTTACTTTTTTGACGTCAAACCCCACACTGACACTTCTAATAAGTTATTGTTCGTTGCTATGGTAACGCAATATTTTGTTTATGCATGGAACTGGTTCTAGGCTAACTAGATATCAATACATCCTCGTATCTATCTAATAATTCTGAAATCTAAAATACTAACTATAATTGTGAAAATTTTAGAAAATCAACTTCAGCTACAGAAATATGTAATTAAACATGTCGAGTGTCACAGGTACTGGAAATCCAGCAATATTTTTTGCGCCTGCAATTGACTAGCGATTTTATTTTAATTTGGAATTAAACCTCGTTAATTCGAGTCGCTATAAAACATTCAAGAGCTTTTAGAAATTATTTTTTATTGATTAATTTACAGTTATTAATCCTGACACGGATCTTTTTCAATATTTCAGAGGCGATTAGTGCGGTAGCTATGTATGAATTTTTATTTTAAAAGGCACAAATTTAGGACACATTTTTCCCACATACCTAACAACATAATAACTTGAATTTTCACGCTAGCCCTTTTTTTTTAGTATCATATTTATGTTACTTTTACGTTCGATAAATAAGAGGAAAAAGGCGTAAATTTCTACACAAGTGCTTTTGACGGCTTTTCAGAAATTCAAAGTTATGAAATTCCTTGCAAGGGAGAAACAGTTTTACGGCCATACTAAACTTAAAGCTGGGAAAAATAATTTACAAATTTTCCCTAACAATTCTTAAAGTCGCGTAAAAAATTGTATATGCTTTATTTCATACAAAATTCTCTCTAAAGTTAAAATTCAATCGTTTTTGTTAAATTTAGATGTATTAGAACTCTATCCGTACCTGATTTGAATAAAATAAAAATAGTTTTTGGGACACCATGTATAAGTAGTAAAGAAGCCTCTCTGAATCAGCAAAAAAGCGGGAATAGAAAGATAACAGTAACTTTCTGAGTGATCGTCACAAAGGCCGTTCTTGATTGTTTCATTATCCTGTTCACATCCTCTATAAAGGAACATATCAACTATCCTTTTTCTATGAGATCGTTTCCTTCGCCTACAGCAAATTGCTAATAATTTTTAGAACAACCGCTTTTCATTTCAGTCAACTATCCCTTTTTCATTTCTTTACTAGTAAAGCTTCAATGATACAAATTATTATTAAATAACAAATTCGCGGTGAATATAAATTTACCTAAACGCTTCAGCTAAAATTAAAATTAAAATTTCTATATGCTTGCCAAGACGAATAATAATAAAGATGTGATTAAATTTTGGAGGAAATAATCGTGGAACGCGAACACGCAACTTTATATTTAAGTTTAATCATAGATAATGAACAGATATATTTATAATCAATAAATTGTACAGTTTGAGAAACACACATCAACTTTCAATTCGCTCACTGGTAGAAAAAATTACTTACGATTTTCAATTTCGCCTTCTTGTGGTTGTTGCTCGAATACAACTCCTTCTTTAATTTCGTTTCTCGTACTGGAAGAGTACACCTCCTGAGGTCCCGGCGACGATTTTAACGGATCCGGCGATTCCCAGTCTATATCTGTAGGAATATCTCCTCGTTGTCGCGACGGGAATAATTCTCGTTTCCAGAAATCCTTATCCATATCGAAAGTGGGTTCATAAAGTGTTTTTTTCTGTAACTGTAAATTAAAAGAAAATAACTTCTATTAAGAGAATACACCCCTTTATGACTCAGGGTATCTTTTGACTGCTTTAATAATACAGGGTGAGTCGTAATGATCTCTACATCGTAATTAGGCAGTAATATAAAATGATCATTATAACGTCTATGATCCTATTGTTAAATAACATACAGGGCGAGTTGTGAATTTTGACTAAAATTTCTTTTTTCATAACCTTAGAACGATATAAGCTCGATTTATCTCCGGTTTTGGTGAAATCCGGACCGGTTTTCATATAAAAAGTTTCACTGGGACATGCCGTATAAGAATTCTGGAGAATATTCATAAAATTATCGGATAATAATGCCGCGACGAAGGTTACATTCGATATAACTTAATTTATTTTGAATAGCTACTCGTTAGCTCTATTTTGTCTGTTCTAAAGAAATTTGTTTCATACTTCGCTCATTTTGGTTGTCTTTCATGATGAAGTTCATTTTAAATCTAGTTATTTCAGACATTCGTAATTAACTAGTAGCTGAGAGACTTTTACTTTTTACATATTATTTAATTTAATTTCGTTTTATAATATTTTTCTGGATTCCTATTGGTATTTAATCAATTAGATTTACCATTCGTATCAGAGGATCCCTTGTTGATTACACAGTTCCAAATATGACAACTACTATATTAATTTAGAGCGACGCAGTTGTTTAACTAAATCCCCTCTTTGATTTACATAATTGAACCCAATTTCATTTTAGCCAAATGTACTACTAACTTTAATTTTTTTTTATTCGAAACATTTTTTACTTGTATATATTTTCTCTAATACGGTTCCGTCTCCTTTTTACCATCGACTACAAAAAAAGTGTTCAACTCTTTTTTTTTCTGTGTTTCCAGGCGCCATTACTACACATTAATATTCCTAACTGTGAAGGTCTACAAGTTTGTTAACTCATATATATTCTGTACTTACATCTAGTTTTCAGTCAAAATACTAATTGTCTTCGTACCGAAAAGGGATTCTCATATATTATCTCGTCTATGAATAAGTAAGACAATCAGTAGCGGGTTCTCAGAGGATGGAAGGTATTTCAACTACGCCTACTTGCAGGCAACTATACTTACCTCTTGTGCTATTTTCTTCTCGGCAAAGTCTATCGTGTTGCCTAAACATGCCATTTTAGCATCTCATTACGAACTTTCACTAAACCATACGAGACAAATACTGGAATAAACAGCAGCGGCTAACCCTTATAATTTCAAGCATTAAGAGAAGAACTGAGGAAAATGTGAAATAGTAAAATATTTCTTCTCCATTGTTAAAAATGTTTTTAGCCTTGAAAAAATATGCAATATAGGGTTTCTTGGGGCGAGAACAGTTTTTTTTGATTAAATCACTTTTTTACTTTCAATTTATGTATTTAACACAATATACAAAAATATTTATAGAAATAAGTAAAGGTGAGATAACCTTGAACTTGTAAGTGACTTTTTAAACACTCTCCCGTGAATGTGGAACAATACTAAATCTCTTAAAAAAAGGGAGAGAAAGAAAAAAGCTGTAGAAATTTATATACGCAATAAAATCTATTTAGAAACAGTGCTGCTGAAAAGATATAGAGGATTCATTTCTGATTTTCTTTCAACAAACTACTGGGTTTTTATTAATCTCCAAAAAAAGTGTATATTGTACAAAAATATGATTAGAAAATTGATTTCTCGAGAAAATGTTTTATACGCCAGTCACGTTTCAGTTTCTTTCTAAACGTGAACCGTTTCCTTTTTGATATATCAAAAAGCAATGGGAATTCTCTACCAACCCAAAACCTCTTATTTGATTAATATCTTTTTGATTTAATTTACAGTTGTTTTTTGTTAAAATGGACAATTTTTCATCGATCTTTTGACTAAAAAAAAGTATACGTATGCATGGTCAGTTAATAAAAACCACCTGGGACATGCCACAAGATGGTATGATGAAAAAGTATAATTTTTCAAAGAAATTCGTTACGGAATTAAGCAACAAGAAGGAATGGGATCCAAATACCATTTCCAGACTTGGAAAGAATGCCATTCAATGGTACACAGACAGCTCAAAAGCAATAGAAGGAACTGGGATAGGAGTGTACGGGCCAGGAACCAAACACTCTGAAAGCTTGGGAAAAACCCCAAGTATCTTTCCAGCGGAAATTCACGCAATAAGACGATTTCTACATATTTTAACCTTCAATAAAACTCTTATTATATTCACAGTCGTTCTTGAATTTGAATTTCAAATACTCGACTTGACGTACATTTTCATTTTCTCGATAGGAAATTGAATGTAATATTTCCAAGTTAATTCGAATTGAACATATTTTATAAACATACAAAATGAAATTCTTTTGTCAGTCACCTACAGCTAAACTTTTCTATTAAAGATTTATTGTCAGAGGTCAAAATGTTGAAAGCCGTGAGCAGTTTTGTTGATATATTTACTTTGTAGAAAAATTCATGGATTTCGACTTTGTAATCACATTTTTATTTGCCATGTACATTTTTCCAAAAAATATTCCACGTTTACGGGATAAAAAAAAACTAAATAAAATACCTAAATTTATTAATTACAAATTTAAATACACATTGTAAATATTTACAAATTTTCGTTTAAATAGGAGCATAGTAATACAATCTTTTGCTGGGGTCTTTTATAATATTTCTTTTCTTAGACAATTTTTCCGGCTGTTCTTTACTATCTTCAGACTCCGTACTACTTAAAATACTAACAATATCTTCGCTAGAAGGTTTACTTTTGCTTTCTAGCATATTTACAGACCTAGATAAAGTCGGATCTTTATAAAACGATTCGGGCTTAGGAACTATGTCAGTCAAACGCATTAAAGTAGGTTCAGTTACAACATTTTTGGGTTTTTGATTTTTCCTTCCTCTTAAAAAATTCTTCCTAGTAGGTATTGTCTCTGGAAGTTCTTCATTAACAGTAAATTTTTTAGGTAAATTAATTTTAGGAGTTGTTACTTCAACCCGTTCGTCACTGTCACTTTCTTTTTCTAATAAATCAATAACTAACTTATCATCCGTATTCTTTGGATCACTATCTTGAATATCTTCTTTATCTTCATCTACAGCATCTTCTTCACTTCTATAATTACCACCATGCTTTTTAGTTTCATCGAAATCGCCTAAAATTTCGACAGTACCATTATTTATAACTTGCGGTGACGATTCTGTTATATTTTTAATTTCAGATTTATCTTCAATGTTTCTGTAATTTCCACCATGTTTTTTATTCCTGTGGTAAGTTTTAAAGGTATCAACGAAATTTTTTTTCCGAATCTTAGGTTCATCACCCTCGGATCTTCTTCTTACTATTTTCGTTGTATTTTCTTCATCCTCCTCCAAATGAGATGTATTTTGAATTCTTGTAGGTCGTCTTCTATAATTACGTCTTAGTTTCTCCACTGTTGCTTCAGTAGAAGAAACCGTATCAGTAGTACTAGTACTTCTTAACGTAGTCGGTCTTCTTCTTCTATTTTCCAGTGGATATTTTGTAGTTGATCGCTCCGTTGTAACGGTAATACTACTGGTTGTTTTTAATCTTCGACGTTGTAATATTATTGGAGTTTTTTCAGTCTCTTTATTGACAGTTGCTTCATTTAAACTGTCGGTTTCTTTGGTGATTATCAAGAGAGGTTTTTGAGTAGTAGTTGTAGATGTAGTCGTTTCTTCTGAGTCCGCATCATCTTCAGTTGTTGTCTTGACGGTGGATCTAGCAATTGTTTTGTATTTGGAGATGTCGAAAGATGTTTTCGGTAAATATTGTTTAATTTTGGGGATATAATCATTTACATCAAATATGCCCAACTGTTTGTAATGTTCAATCATAGATCCACCTGGGGAATTTTGTATATTTTCAACACTACCTTCATTCTCTTCTTCATCTTCTTCTTCATCAATTTTTTCTGGAGTTTCTGTAGTTGTAGTCTTTACTTTGTTCTCTTTTTTATCTTCTATTACTTTGTATTGACTATTTTGTCTTATTTTATTTACAAAATCTAAAAATGGAGGTGGTGTGGTAGATTCTAATTTTATTGTAGATGTAGGAATCGTCGACGCTTCCTGTCCTTTTTCAGTTGTAGTTGGATCTGGGATGTTTTTATATCCTGTTATATTGTGGAGTTTACTTACAAAGTCTACATAACTTTTTCCTTTCGGAGGAGGTGTGGCGGTTGCAAAAACAGGATCTTGTAATGGTTTTGAAGTTGAAGGAGGCTGTTCTATTATTTCTTCATACTCTACTTCTTCTTCCTCTTCATTGGATTCGGGTTTTTCCGTAACCAGGTACACGATTTTGCCAGTTTTTTCGTCGTAATAATAATTTTTCGGTCTGTGTGGGGCATCGTCTTCTTCGGCATCAGCAATTTCTAACGGTTTCTCCTGTTGTCTCAACAACGCAGCGTACGAAGATGCACTTCTTTTACCTCTTATTAACTTGTGTTTATTTTTATTTCTTGAAAATTCTGGATATAAAATTATCTTTTGCTCTGGAGGAGGTCTCATACCCATTACGTAAAATTTATTGACTTTAACCGCTTTTTTGTTACCAGTACTCGATACAAACAGAGAATTGTCCCTTTTGGGATGAGAAATGGTTTTGTAGCGCTGAGTACTGGTATTAGGTGGCATCAAACCCATAACTTTAGTAGTTTCATCAATATATTCATTAATTTTTTCTGTAACAGGAATTGTTATTCCATAATCAAAATCGTTATTAACAGTAGTAGTAGAGTACTGTGGTCTTCTTTTAGCTTCTAGTAGAGATAAATACAATTTGAATTTCTCTTCTCTGTCTCTGATTATAGCAGGATTTATTGTAGGTCTTGTAGTAGTTGGTCTATTTCTTAAGCGATACTTTGTATTTCTTCTGTACGTCACTGGTTTTATTGTAGTTGTACTAGTTGTCATTTGAGAGGAATAATAATTTTCATCTACTTCTTGGTCTCCATAAGCTTGTAGATAAGAATCTTGTTGGTGAGGTCTACTTTTTGTGGATTTATGATTTTTATTACCTGGAAGGCTGATAGATACCGGTTCAGATGATTGGATTGAAGCGTCTGGTGGTTGTTCTTGTGAAGAATTTTTAATGTTATTCAAAATGTCCGTTAAAACATGCAACTGCTCATTTGGTAGAATCTGATCTTTATAAAAAACTTCACTTTCTACTTTATCTTTTGGTAAAACTGTGCTGATTTCATTAAATATTGGAAAAGGTGTGGTGGGCAAGAATTTATTCACGTCGAATATTTGAAGAGGTGGTCTTCTCTTTTTAATCTTCCTTCTTCTCCACTCTTCAGCTTCTGGGAGCATCGCTGGCTCTTCTTCATTTTCACTATAGATCGCTTTAGATTGTCTCGAAGTTGCGTTTACTGTTTCTTCTGTTTCTTCATTAGATCGATCGGGGATGAACCGATTCACATCAAAAATTAAAAACGGTACTCCATTTTTGCTATTTACATTTCTAATAGCCGAGGTCGGTAACAAATGATGATTAGATGATTCAAACCTAAGTGAATCTTCATCCAATGCTTCAGACTGTGGATTTTGTGTTTGAACTTCACTTTCTATATTTGTCTCTTCGGGAAGATAATCCAGCAGTTTTATTTGATGGTAAATATGTTTTGGTTTTAAAGTTACTGTATATTTTGGGGTGGTTAAAAGATTCATTATTTGTATACTTTTAGGAGTTGTAGGGTTATATTCTTGATGTTCCAATTTTTTTGTTTTAATATCATTATCATTTATTTCATTTTTTGTTGAAACTTTAGCAGTATTCTGTGTAGGTGCTGGTCTATTGCCGAATTGTTTTTCTTCATTTTGTATCTTTTTTCCATTCCTATTGAGAATATTAAAAATTGGTACAGGTGGTGCTATCGTTTCTTCCTTAAATATTGGACTATCCAAGGGATTTTCCCCAAAGTATTTTACTTTCAAACAATCTATTTGATCACCTAGTCCTGATAACCTTGGAGTGTTCGGCTGTTCAGCTAGCTTTTTAGACTCTTCTATATTTTCACCCTCACCATCTTCTTCAGTTTCGTTTTCTTTTTCTTTGTTTAACACTCTTTCCGGTATAGCGTTGACTGTTTGTCGTATTTCAGGACAAAACATTTTACGTTCAGTCTCTCCGTACAAAACCATATTTCTACCAGTTTTTGTCGGAATATTTTTCAAATCTTCCGAATATCTAAGAGGTGAATTTTCATGAATACCTTTATCTTCGAATTTATCGTAATAAGGGTATTTCAAATGCGTTTTATCTTCTTTTATTTTACCAAGTTCGTGGTTGATAAAAGGTAGAAATTGATTGTTTAATCTTATATCGGAAAAATCATTTGTATATCTCTTTACTCTAATTTTTGTGTTTAAAAATCCTTCATTGATACTTTCTAAGGCTTCTAAATTATCGTCTGTATTAGGTTTTGGTATAGCTGTAGTTGGAATGGTAGTGATGGGTATTTCCTCGGGCAATTCTTCAGTTGGAGGAGTAGAAGTGCTTGTGATAATTTCCTCTATGAAGATTCCACTGAAATTCAAAGGATTTTTAGGTTCTTCGACAGTTTTTACTCGTTGTATTGTTTTGTACACTTTTGGATATATTTTTTCATACTTTCGAGTTTCAGTACTGTTATTGGGCTGTAAAACTATATTAATTTTACTAGAAAATTCAGTTTCTGTGTTCCCGTTATCCTTTTCCTTTGTTTTCATCGTTTTTGTCTCTTTAGTAGTGATGAAATTTGTATTTTCCTTCATTGGTTTACTCGTAGAAAACTTTTCTTCAACAGCTTCTCCGGAATTATTATCAACTTCCGCACTTTGAATTTCTTCAAAATTAGTACCAGCTACATCTGCATCAGCTATGCCAAGTTCTTCTTCTCGTATTTTCTCTATTTCCTCATCACTTAAAACGCCGTTTCCGACAGAGTATTTAGTTGTAGAAACTTGTGGTAAATGAAGATTAAACTTAGCATGAGGAGGTTTTTTGTGCTTTTTTTCTATTTTTTCCCTTTGAAGATCTTCGAAACCTTCATCATTAGCTGCTTCCTTTTCATGACCTGCGTGATCGTAAGCACTGTCTTCATATCCTTCTTCTGTATAAACAGTATGAACTTTTGATTCTTTAATTGTCTCTCTCAACCGGCCATCATCTTCATTTTCTGGTAAATGTTTTGTATTTTCGCTTGCCCTTACTTGTGCATACAGCTTCATAGGAACAAACTCATCTTCTTCTTCTTCTTCACTCTCTTCATTAATTTCTTCCGCATCGATATTTTCCGAAGGTTCTTTTTGCTCTATGCTACTAAATTTATGTTGATTTGGAAAATTTTGTAGATTCTGCAAAAATTCATTATTTTTGTTTTCAAATAACTTTTGTCCAACTTCAAACGTTTCGTAACCATCTGGTTTCACTTTATCTTCTTCTAATTCATCGTATTTTTGTTGTGAAATAAAAGGTTTATGTGTAATACCTGGCTTAGCCCATAATCCCTGTCCAGGATAAATAGGTTTAGTAGGAATATCTGCTGGAATTTCATGTGTACTTATTGGAGCTTTCTCGTGCTCATATCTTTCAACATTTGGTTCTTCTTCTTCAAGCTTATATTGAGAATCGTAAATATTTGGTTCATGAGTTTTGTCGTCTCGATAATTATTGTTAAGGTGACTGAAATATTCCGTTTTTTTTATTTCAGGATTGTTTTTGGGCTTGATAAATGAATCTTCAACTTTATCTAACTCTTGTAGTGGTTTGAAGTTATAGAAATTGTTTAATTGTGGAATTAAAGAAGATTCCGCTTTTTGAAAAGACCGAGGAAGATTTTGTGGTAAATTTGTTTCAGGTTTAGGGATAATTTTAAAAAACTGATCATGATTGAAGGGATTGATATGTGTAGAAGCCTGTGGTTGAATTTTATGTTCAAATGTAGTTTGAGGAAAGGGTGTAAAAATTTTATTAGGATCTGCGTATGTGAAATGTTTAGCGTCATTTGTTGTCTTGTACGTATTAAAAGGTACTACGTTTGCATTTTTCGTACTACTCTGTTTAAAAGGATTCTTGTAAGAGTTTTTTTTATAATAACTTAAACTATCAAGAGGTTTCTTGTAAAAAGTCTTCTTAACAGCAACTTTTGGTATTACCGGGGACCATCCTTGATTCTTTGGATTCACCAAATCATCTAGCTCTTGAAAAGAAAGTTGTCGATTCGAATGCTCACTTATTCTTGGCCTATTGTCTCTGTGAGCAGCATTTTCGTTGATAATATTATTCCAAACTGGTACCCTAATGGTACTACTGGTAGCAAATATACTGAGAAAAATTAGAATATTTTTCATTTTAAAAGTAAATTAATCACAGATAAATATGGTATTTGGATTATCATTTTGCTACCTAAATTCTTTTTTCATTATTTCATAGTTTAAGTAATTTTCTGGATAATCGATCTAGAAACTGAAACAAAAAGAAATATAAAAATAAATAAAATTATAAAATAAAACTTTGTATTTGGGTTTATTCAAAATTCCTGTGATAAAGGACAAAGTAGAAAAGGATTACACTGTACGAAAATAATTCAGCTGAATTTTATTAGAAAACGTCGCGACGCCCACCGACTTCGTCTAACTTGAAAAATTACGTTCAACCTTTTGTTTGATTAGATTTAACAACCTAGAAAATTGTTCAGACCGAAAAGGACTGCTTTTGTCGTAAATTTTATTACGATTACAAGATTTTTTTATTAGTTTAGTTGTCTCTTAAGTAAAAAAATGCTGAATTCGGAAGAATTCGAATTGACGATGACTTGAATAATTGATTCATGTTTTTCTTTTTCTACCTAACTGATGTGATACAATCCTTCACGTGGAGCTTTTATTTCCACTTCCGCGTACCTTATACAACCTACATTATTTTTCAATATGTTTTATGTATAACCTACCCTTGCAATATCGTTTATTTTTTGTATGGAATACGAAAAGACCTATTCGTTGAATTTATGATGTAAGTAGTAGGACGCATTGCGAATTCTATTTTCAAAAATACATTATTCTTACTATTCCTTCTCTATTCATTTTGGAATCCATATGTTTGATTCAAAAACACTTTCACAATTTAGACGAAGAAAAGTCGACGTATATTTACCAATTCTCATCTCAAATCTAGTCAATAATTCTAATACCTATAATGCTAAAAAATTATTCAATCAGCTACCTTTACAATTATTAATAGTGGCAAATAAATTTAGGTAATAAGTTCCAAATATTGACAAAGGCATTTCTGCTTGAAAGACCTTATGATTCAGTGACAGAAAATTCTACAATCTACCCTAGGCTTACCCTACTCCAAACATCTTAGTTTAATCACTCTATTATTATTAAAAAAGAAGAAAGAAATATCCTTCCTATGTATTTCTAGACTGGTTATTGCTTTTTTTTTTCCAAATCACAGTTCAATCGAGTTCAGTGGTAAACAATTCTCGAATATTCGAGATAAAAGAAATACATTTTTCGAAGATTACGACGACTATAAGGGTATATGTAGTAGATATTATAGTTTTATTTTCTCTAGTTTTTTCGTCCTTTCTTATAGAGCTCTAGACGAAAGTTGGAAAGTTAATACGATCTTATCGTCGATATTGCGGTTTTTTTTTGCTTTATACGGTTATTGACATTGGTACATTTTCATCCATATTATTGATCTATAAAATTTGCTATTATGAGAACAAATTATCAGGAAATATACTTATGTAAACCATATTCACACTTTAAAAAAAAATTAAAAGTTAGTGAAGCAGATGAAAATATCAATAATGTGAGATATTAAAATTATTCAGGAATATGCAATGATTTCCCAACTTAAATATATAGTTCGTACCAAATAAAATTAAACAGAAAGTAATATCAAAATTTTTTTTGCTTAAATAGGGATTCACCATATATTTCAAACAAATCATACTTTTTAATAGACACTGTATTCATCATCACGATTACTCCGTGAATATTTACTTTTAAGCAAAGATTGTTTATCCATTTTAAAAATCTTATAAGTATAATGAGAAACGGTATGTAGGGCATGAAATTAATGTTGAATCATGTTTCGTGCAGAGCTAAAAAGAAAAACTCGAAAATCGTCATCAGAGCATAAGAAAATCTCAAACGTTCCAGTAAATATTGATGCGAATCAGAGAAAGTTATTAAGAATTTGATTAAGCAAACGTGAGAACAAAAAAATCAACATGGGACTGAGAAAAATAATTTTAATGCACCCTATATAAAAATTTAATTATGATAGAAACTATCACTACGGAAATGACCGACCGCATTGTTGTAAAGTAGTTATAAAACCTGTTTGAACTACTGAATAACCTCGACATTTTCAGGTTGCTTAACTATATCTATAACAAATTTTAAATTAATAACTTTCCCAAAGCCAATTTATTAAAAATAAACTTATTGTTAACAATCGATGTTCATTTGAGTGTATTAAATGTTAATTATTATATACATATACAGGAAGACCAAAGAAAAATTATTTTTTAAATACTCATACTTTTTTATTTCAATTTTCTCATTTTATATTTTTCGTTGTTTTTTTTTTAAAGAATAATTTTGGGCTAGAGAAATTGACTGGTACAATCAGCTTTTTGATAAAATTAATGTTTAATATAAAAACTTTGCTTTCGAATATCACCTATCCATTCAAGAATTCGTACCAGCCATATAAATGTGAATTTTGAGTTAAAATTTTAGCAGATTATTCTTATAAGATTCATCTTTTCAAAATAGTTTCTATTTTACAAATTACCAATGTAATGGTAGTAACGACATTAAAGAAAACTAGAATCAAATGAAGCTTATAACTTAAAATTAAAAAATAAATATCTAGAAATAAAAAAAATTGTCTCAGAAAAACACTCAAAAGTCAGAGATCGGAAATTTTGTCATAATAAAGAATCGTTTTTGATAAAATTAAATTCAAAAATATGGTATTTATCGGCACAGAATATTAATAGAAAAAACAACTTCATTTTGTCTATTTCGAAAAAAAAAGAGCTAAAATGTTACCAAAACTTCATCACTGTTTCCAAATTTAAAAACTCATCAATATATTTCATCGAAATTAAAATATCCTAAAAAATCGTATTCCTAATATTATCTTTCGGTCCAATTAAACTCCAAATTTCGTTTGAAATTCCATTTAAAATATCATCTACATGAACGATTTCAACAAAAAAATTGATATCCAAATAATATAATTTAAATGGAAAATATGTGGTCAATTTAAGGCTTAATTCGTTTGGAAACAACCATTCAAAATATTCACATCTGCACTGCAGTTGCCGTTGTGGTGTACTGTACGGGATTATACAGGATAATCGGATGCGTCCATTCAAACAGAATCAGTATAAAAATATATAAATTTATAAACCCAAATACAAAATTTCATACCACTATTATTTGTTGTTAAAATCCACTGTGTATCACATAAAAGATATAAAAAAAAACTCACTTCACTTTCACGAGTGACCGGCCAATCCCAGTTCCAGTTTCTTCAATGGTCAACAGTTAACTGATTTGTCCACCAGCACCTGTTAACAATAACTATCACTTTCACACAGATAAGGTCCCAATCAAAGTGTAACAACAATGTAGTTGGATAATTCGACTCACTTTTTCTTAGGTCATTGCTACTTTAATTTTGTTTTCTTCTTGGCGTTCCAACCGGAGAGATTGTATCGAACTAATGGTAGAATTTCTTCTTGGTGTTTGTTAAGTTTATAAGTAGGTATGTTGATTTTATGTTATGGTACAGAGCCAATGGATGAACGTGGGGGTCTTGGCTTTTGTATTACTCGAAAGTGTGAAGAATCAACTATAAAAGCTCAATTGAAATATATTTATTGTTAAAAATCAATTGATTTCGACAGTTATATTAGAAAGAAAAGATTTTTTTAAAGATCTAGAACTACCTTTTGGGGACCGGAACCCTAAATTCCTAAAATTCTGTCGGGATTTAGTTTTAAAGGAACTACTGGTCTCTGAGAGCTTTCTCAGAAACCTATTAGAAGAAAGTACTGTCGATTAGTCTATTGAAAGTGCTGAAATATCAGCTTTTTATTCACAGTTTTGTCTTTGATAAAATTTTGTTTCAAAAAATAAATTCATTTGAATCGATTATATATGAATTCTAAAATTGACCCTAGACTCCAAATAATTCCCCTTCGTCCAATTAAAATACTTTTAAATTCACAAAATTCCATTGAACTGCAGCAAATCGCAGCAACCAACAATTTCCGCTATAAATAATTTTATGGACTAAAATCTGTGGTGGTTAGGTTAGACCTGAAGTAAAAGTCATTTAAATTTCTCTACTTTAATATTACCACAAAATAAATTCATAGTTAAATTAATCATACAGCTTATTTAGATCAGTATTCGCTATATTAGATAAGTCAAGTTTTTTTCACTACATCAACAACAACTATTAATTGGAAAGAAAGAGAAATTTCTTCATATTTTCCTGTACAACTACTAATTAAGTTATATAAACATGATTTAGTTCAGTTTATTTGCTTGTATTAATGCGGTGAATTTTTTTTAAATAGAATATTCAACCTCGTGTCAAATGTCATTGATCAATTTCCTTGTTGTGAATAATTTTGCAAATCCACACTGTTTCACGAAAAATACTATTCTGCCAACAATCATTCAAAAAATAAATATGGTTGTATGCAGGAAGTTGGATTCAATGAATTATTTTATTAAATTTCTTCTAGAAACATTAAAATTTCAAAAAAGAAATGATTTAAGCTGAAATACTTACCACAAAACTGATTGTTCGGTTCTTTTAATGTGAAAAATCGTGTTTAAACTGGAAATTACTTTTCTTAGAACCTCTTTCTTATTTATTTTTGAATTTAATAAAGCAGTAGTGTTTTTCAACCTGTGGGTCACGGAGCCTTAGTAGGGGGGTCGCGAGGGGTCGAGAAAACTTCAGTTTTTTTATACAACATATATAATTTGTGAGACTTAAATGAAAAGTCGATAAGAGTTAAAATTATTATATTTAACAAAATTTCCATATATTAAATATTAAAAATGTGTTATTTTCGTTCATTTTAATGTGAAGATTGCGCTAGAGTTTGTTTAATTAATATCTCCCATCGTGGATCCGTTTTTGCCACATTAAGTATTAAATCGTTTTTTAAATTTAAGCGATTTTTTAGTTTTGATGAAAATGCCAACTCGCACAAGTACAAAGTAGAAAATGGAATCAAACACTTCAAAGCCTCGATTGTTAATTCCGGATATTCTATTTTTTTTTAACCAAAACGTATCCAAATTTTCAGACTTGAATTCCAAGTGTCACATCCCATCGGCAGATAGTTCCAGCAGATTCTCATTGAGCTTAGTTGCTAAATTTGCCTCATTTATAGCTGCATTTAAAAACGGATTTAAGATCCATCTTTGTCCAGTGCTATCCGATATCTCTTGCAGTGAGAAGTTATGTAACACCATTTTCATACCAGATATAAATGAGTTGATGTTGATCTCGCTTTCGACTTCTTCAATGAAAGACTGTGTGGACGAAAATAAATCAAAGTTGTTTTGATTTATAGATGATGACCACAATTCAATTTTTTTTATAAAGCCATGGAGTTTGTCTTTTACTGTAATGACATTTTCATCACGCCCTTGAAGACTTTTATTCAAGTTATTTAAATGTTGAAATAAGTCAGAAAGAAAAGCCAATTTTAAAAGGAATTCCGGATCAGCAATGAATTCAGAGTAATGTGACTTGGCTTGCTGTAAATATACTAATAGTTCAGCGCGAAGTTCCATAACTCTGGTCAGTACTTTGCCTTTTGATAACCACCTAACCTCTGTATGGTAAATCAAATTGCGGTGTAGTGTCCCCATATATTCACAAATGATTCGAAACAATCCAGTCTGCAATGCTTTTCCTTTAATAGAATTTACAATGTTAACAATAATATTAAGAACTTGGCGATGGAGAAAGCAATGCATCCAACAAGCGTTTGGCATCTGTTCGCCTAAAATTTTTGTAAGTATTACATATTTTTAACATACATGGAAAAAAGGGTTAGGTTAGGTTAGGCTAGCGGGGTCGAGTCATGAAGAAGGTTGAAAAACACTGAAATAAAGAAACGTTGTTGGAAAATAATAAAAATTCAAAAATAACTACTTTTCTTATTCATCTTTGGAATAAACAACTTTTTCGAAAAGTATAGCTTTCAATAAACTAAACTTTCTAATAATCCTTCCAAATTTATCGGAATTGTTTCATTTGTAATAAATCCAGACCACACCGAAAGGATAAAATTAATCTTTCAGTCACGAACGAAAATTGCTTAAAATCCCATTAATATAATTTCCTAAACATATCTTTGTATTGCATTAGAAATTTGCCGATATGAAATGGTAAACACCGTATCAGTTTACCATACCTTCTATCAATTTGAAATATCCATTATTGATTTAGTCCAGTAAATAAAGGCACCAACCTGCTCATCTCATTATTGTCGGACTTTTTTTTTGCAACTTGTAGGTATTCATGTGTAGATTACTCTCTGAAAATATGTCCTCCGCGGGATTTGCGGAAGGGGCTGGAAAATGGCCCATGATCCCAAAAATTCAGTTTTTGTCCGATATCTCCCGAAATATGCTACTTAGAGAAGTGGGGTTTTGCTAGAAATGAAGTACAGTTCATTACCTACAAAAATGGTCCCCATCGTTTTTGTCCCTGGATCAATATTTCTTGCAAAAAAAGGCTTGCAAAAATTTTACTAAAAAACTTAACCAAAAACTTTAAAACCATCGAAAAGAGGACATTTTCAGGTTTCCAATGGTGTGCATTAAAGACCTATACTGCCAATCATTGTTTATCAATTTGCGGTAGACCCGAGAATTTTCAGAAAACTCCGGAAATAAAAAAAAAACGTCCCAAGAAAAACATGTTGTTTATAAAAATACACAAAAATTATTTATTCATTCTTTCGGAATACATTCACCATCTATCAAAGTCCCATTATCCAAAAGGTTTCGGTAAAACTACGCTTAATTTAAAAAATATGAACGAATTGATAAGGGCGGTCAATATTCAGGAAAAATAAAGTTTGGCCAGTTTTTTCAATATTCCTGGAAAATAAAAAAACGAAAAAGTTCCACGATGTTATAGGTACAGGTCCCTCCTTTCATATGCACTTTGAATCATGAAAAAAGATTCATTTTTACTCAAGTTATGGGCCAATTTGCCTGCCCTCCCATGCCTACATTCACGGAGCGTGCTCCTGGAGACGCCGCGCAGCAGCTCGAAATCCAAGGTACGCTTGGGCCCGTTTATCTCGAAAACGGTTAAACTTTTGACAAAAATGATAAGCATCATTTTTGTAGGTAATAAACTGCTCTCCATTCCTAGCAAAACCGCATTTCTCGAAGTGTCATATTTCCGGAGATATCGGCGGAAAACTCAATTTTTGGGATTATTGGCCATTTTTCAGCCCCTTCCGCAAATTTCGCGGAGGGCATAGTTTCAGAGAGTAATCTACCCGTGAATACCTACAAGTTGCAAAAAAAAAGTCCGACAATAATGAGATGAACAGGTTGGGGGGTTTCTCGGTCTTTATTTACTGGACTAATTGCAACAGTCCCCTGGGAATGTCAGTCAACCTGAAGTCTGTCATTCAATTTTCGGGATTTTAATGTTAAACAGAGCCTGAAACTGTTCAATGTGTGTAACAAATTCTATTTAATTTAATTCGTATTTAAATTATACACAAAATGTCTTCTAACTAAAATTGCTGATATATATAGGATGTCAAATTTTGCAGATAAAATTTCTTGTTATAAGAGCCACATCATAAGTTATAAAAAATTTTATGTTGTTATAAATGAATTTTAAGACTCAACATTAAACTTGGCACCAATTTATATCTCACTTCTTTTGTCGTTGAAATTAACAACCAAAGCATATATATCATAATATTGAAGTTGGATCGCATTTCAAATTTACGTTTTTGATGAAATACAGCCTCTTTTACAATCAACCCTTTGTCATATACAAATTTCAATAAAAAAACCGCATGAAAATTCCCATCAGCAATAAATTGGTTTATGTCGGTGCTATGAAATCTGTTTCGCGTTTTGTATTTTCATTTTATGGGCTGTACTTACACAAAGTTTAAATCGGAAGTGTCGGTCATGAATCATTGTATCGATTAGTTATTCAAATTGTTTCAACCTTCCGGTTCAAAACTTAATTTTGTAAAATGTTCTTAAAATAGTTTTAGACATGATTGTACGCGATTTAGTGGTTTATGTTTATGCGAATTATGGTCTTAAAAAGTTTTGTTTTTCCCAACACCAAATCCAACCCTATGTAGACTTGCTGACGAGTTAAAATACAAAATTACCTGTTTGTTTTATGGAAAAAAAAATTAATGAAAATTCCAATTACTGAATAATCGTTTCTTTGCTAGACGTTTTTTTTTGAGGTTATCTAATACATTTCGTAACTTTTGTGGTAACTATTGATCACAATGCAAAAAAAAACTTTTTGTTTTTATTGAAATAAAAGAAATAAATGTCAAGAATAGTCTACTACCGTGGACTAGATGCTATGTTAGCCGAAAATTAGAATGATTTTAGTATTAGTATTCAGGTCAATGGAAAAAAAGCAATTAAAAACCGCTCAAATTGAATCTAAGGATAACAAAAAAATTTAGATTAAAATACCTATCACACTATACAGTATATACGATAAAATTATATATATATAATCAAAAAGTGTAGGGTATATGTGTTAGGATCAAACACCGATTTCAGCCAATGGTCGAAAAATACGCCCAAAACGCGTTCTGGCCCTCAGCATATTGCCAAAATCCGAAATTACGCTTTCCGGCCGCTTAATGTAGACCAGAACGCATTCGGGACCTTTTGCGATTGCCAGAACGCGTCTAACACACAATTAAACCGTCCAATAACCGATTTTGTGCATGTATCAGCTTGCAAACGACACATACTTAAAACATCTACTTGTTGTTACACGAACTATTGTTATGACACTTGCTGTTACATAGTACCCTGATTTCCTTGATTAATAGCCTCAATCATGAAATAACCAAAAAAATTTGGTTTACTATGGTTTGCATTAAAAATTCATATGATTTAATAAAGAATATACATAACCACAACATTCCTACAAACGCAAAATTAGTTTCTTTTGACGTTTGTTTTAAAAAATTCCACCAAAAGAATCCATCCCTATTATTAAAGATAAGGATTCTTATATCATAAATTTCAATTTTATCTAGATAAAGTGAATTCTATTGCGTAGACCAAAATATAGGGAGTTGGTATAAATTTTACCTTTCATAGGATCTAAGACTATTGAATTAAAAATACACCGGAAAAATAAATAACATTGAAGATTAAGAAACGTCTTAGAAAAAAATTTCTTTTTATCTGCACGCGATCCCACTACCAAACTCGTACGAATCGGATCAATATTATTTTTATATAAGAGTTTCCTTCCGATAAACAGTAATTAAAAGGGAAGTTTACGTAGGTGTTTTATTTGTACCGGAAAACACTGATAAACAAAATTTATAGAAGAGTGTGTTTGATCGTCCTCTCCAGGACAGTTTTAAAATTAGACTGTATCTAAGGAAAACAACATCTCTCTACTTCTATAATGCTATTTTATTAGTATAAGAGGAAAACAAAAACAGAGTGTACTTCTCAAACTGTATTTTCGCCAAAAATAAATTATTTAATAACTTGTCCATAAAAAATTTCATATTATTACAATAGTGTGGATATATTTTTCACTGAAAAAGGAATCCGTTTCCCAAAAGGATACTATTAAATTAAAGTATGTCCTGGAACCCTTTGACGATGTTGTTTCTTGTTTAGGCAGCATTTCCATATCGTTGAAATAATATTGATAGTTTGATGAATAATGTTCTTTTACATAACAATATAAACACCATGATCAAACTTTCAGATTTTAAACGTTGTTTAATAGTTTAATTCAATTTTTCACAATAGAAAAACTTGAAAAAATATTCTGCTCCAGTAACATTTTATACAATAATACGAACAATTGTTTTTACTGTAAGAAAAAATATTTTGTAAAATGCAATATTTTATTAACAATAAACCAGTGAACCGAATCGAGAGTCATGAGTGCCAGTTTTTCTTAAGATGTTTACATAATATTCGACTGTAATAATAGCAAAAGCAGAAATATATCAAGATCGTGTTGACAAAAAGTAAATATGGCTTAAGTAATTTGTACAATGATCGTATCAAAAGTGATTATATAGAAAACGGAGTTTTTTCAAAAATCACGACTGTGACATAATATCGATTACATGTTCAAATTTTAATGAAAATTGTTTCAAAACCTACGAGGAGCATAAAATAAATAACGAGACATCACCAGTACAAACCACACCAGAATTTAGACTTCCACATATCCATTTATAAGTATAGGTATCTCATTATTTCGATAAAAGATAAGATCAAATCATTATTTTTGATTACTTCTTATTTCCGGTATTCATATATAAGATTTATCTTTAATAATTAGGGATAAATAAACTTCACAGTGGTCTGTAAATAGAGTTTTATTTTAATTAATAAGTTTATTTACACTACTTACAAATACTCTAACCTGTAAATAGAGAAACGACAGTTTGTTTGATAACTTCCTTTAATATTGACGTATTATGAATTTATCACGCTAGGTCATAACGACTGAGCGCCACAAAATTCGGTTTAAAGAAATACACTTTCTTTACACATATACATATTATATTCAATACCTTAGACTTTTGATTATTCTTTATAGCCAAAAGGGGTTCACAATCCGTTTCTGATTTGGAAAAAAATACCGAAAAAAGAGTATAAAGCTCCCAAAAACAGTTTGGCCAATGTACAAAATGCGAGAAGATGCATCTTAAATAACTTCCGCTCAACTTTTATTCTGACAGTGACATAAAAATAAAATGAATAATTTCCATCCTTCAAGTAGAAAAAATTGCAAAGTTTTAATGTTTGTACCAATTACAGGCCAAGCTAATTAGTTATTTCTGACAGAAATCCTAAGTAAAATAAGTTGAATAGGGCTGGAGGTTGAAAGGGATGAGAAATGGTTTTTTATGATGAAATTTTTCACTACCAACTGTCTGTTTGGGAACATTCCGTCTTTAATTTTACCTATTAACCCAATGTACAAAAAGTCAAACATTTGAAACTCAAGCAGTTACAACTGTAGAATTTCTATGTAAATATTTCCTGGTTGTTTCTTATTAACAAAGGAACAAAATTTGTTGAAGAACTTGAAACTGTTTCTTCAACTCTCAAAACAAAATCTTTGAGCTAAATTAATTAATTCGCAATTTTTTCCATTCTATATATTTTTAAAAGAAAACCTTTTCTTAGATAGATAGTTTCTAATATAAGAAATTCAATTTTTATGAAGAAAGCATGTAGGGACTTTCTTAATGAAAACCCAGTAGATTAATTGTTCCTTAGCGGTAATTACTATTACGTGATCCTGGTTAAAAATAGTCCTGAAAGAATCCTTTGCGTGCAGATTTATTGTTAATTGTATAGATAGAATAGTAGAAAATTGTATTTCTCCTATCCTTTTGAAAGAAATAAAGAATTATAAGAACAAAAATTCTTTTCTGTATACAGGGTTAATCTAAAATGATGCATATATTACAAAAATGAGTATGTCGATGATAGATTGTTTGTTTTATTGGAAAAACTAATGGAACGGCTAAATCTAAATTCCGCTTAAAGCTATAATCATAAAAATTACATAGGTTCTATTTGCTCAGGAATATATTCCAAAGAGAATAAAAGTTCATACTCCTACCAGCGTTTTAATACAGCTATTTAATAGAAGTTGTCTGTGTTTGTATATTTCTCCAATAAAAACTGAAAACCTTGACACAAAACGCAATTACATAGAAAATAGTCTGAATAGATGTTTTAGCTGTGATATGGAAATTTTATACAAACTAGATACGTTGTAACGTGAGTGTGGTTTTTTTTACAAAATTAACAAAAAAGTTTATTAAAAATTTGGTTTTGATGGTAAACAATGAAATAAATACAAATAGCTGGATGGATAGTTGTTTGTTTTTACAAATTTCCAAAATTGAAGTTTTAACTTTTTATCTACCATGCTTTTTCAGATTTTTTGTAATTCAAAAATGTCATTGTCAATTACAAAACTCTTATTTTATTTGTTATTTCCCTTCTCATCCTAAATTCAAAATCCATTAATTATTTGAGCACGGTCCTGTAAAATATCAAATCTCATTTAAACTCAGTGGCATAATTGAAAATCTCTTTTTTTCCCAAAAAAAATCATGGCTGCTAGAAAGCTTTTTTAACTAAGACTATATAGCGTAAATCTCATGTGAGAGGGAAAGGGTTCAAACAGAAAGGAAAACCAAATCTTTGAATAACATTAAAGAAAATTACCATATTTGAAAACAAAATTCTTGTTTTGTCAGTTTAAATATTGTAGGGTAGTGCCTTAAGCCACAGGCCAAATCTATTAGCTCAAGAACTTCTAAAACAGCCTGAAACTAGATTCAGTTACAGCAAGTTGATGTTGATCGAAAAGAGCTATTATAACTTCATTCTGATTAAAATTGTTCTCAAAATGTTCTACCTACTGTTCTGTAAATGTAATAATCCTTGAAATTCTTTGATTGATATTGAATTCTTGCAATTTAAATGAATAAAATAAATATTTGGTGTCTCTTAGATCCAACTCTTGTTTAGCAGAAATCACTTGAAAAAAAATTATTTCACAGCACGATTCTTAACATAAACCACATTTGTCTTGTTTTGTTTTTTGAAAAACTAATATGTTAAATTTTTTCATTATTTTGATCTATTAGTCCATCCATATTTAATCACCCTGTATGAACATATTAAAATAGATTGATTAAAAATATATTTTGCACGAATTTAATTAATTAAAATCAGCTTAAAATATAGGTAAAACGAACCTAATTACGTTTGAATATGTAAAACGCGTAAATTTTATATTCAACCGGAAAAATGATCAAATAATATATTATTGTGCTATGACCAATTTAGGTATGTTTTTGCTACCGACAGTAAAAACTCACACTCAGGCGAGTCGAGCTGGCCCAGCTTTTTTGTAGTCATGAATCAGGCTACTTGTTTATTCAAATTCTACCAATAGCTAGGCTGAATTAGGTTGTCAGGTATTTATTTTTATTGTTTGTTACGGAAATAATGTGAGGTTTCATTAAAAGACGAACTTCGGTATGCTAAAGGTAGGTGAATGTTTTAGTGAATATGAAAAATTTGATTTTATTATAATAAGTAGGTGAGGTGAATTACTTTTCTATACAACATAATATGTCAATGCGATTTTTTTATTTTAAAAAGGTACAAACGAATTAAATGTTTAATTAACAAAAGTCTTGGACAATTTTTTATAGAAATAGAAATTTTTGAATTGAGACTTACAAACATATCAACATTTTTAATTTTAATTTTGAAAATTCATACTACTTTTCTTGCTCATGGATTAAGTAACATTACAATCATGAATTTTAAAAAGTTTCTCATTTAAAATATATTTCTTAAGTCGACTTTCTGTAGGTAAAAAAAGCAAGTGCATAGAAAATTCTTAGAGAAAAGCAACTCGTTTGATTATTAAGCAAATTTTTTTATATATTTTTCCATAAATTTCAGTCAATATTATGTTTCGTAGAAATTTGTAAGCATAAAAGATTAACAATAAGATAAATTTGTTGATATAACGTGTACCTAATGAATTTCTGAGCAATCTAGTAAAATTTTTCTTTACAAGTACAGAGATAATAGTGTGAAGTATGTATGTAATGTAAGTGATGTATGTAGAAGCTGCCGAAGTTTGTGCTTCAACTGTGCTTCAAAATGGTTATTGGTGGAATGGTAAAATATGGGCTGGATAAAATGGATCGAGAATGGAGCTTACGTCAAAGATTTCAATTGGTAAGTGTATTTAGATGTTTCCTTGTATACACTTATGGGTATTATCATATATTTGAAATTCTTCTTTGATTTTGTATCGAAATAATTTGAAGTGAATTTAATGAAAACTTCAGGGAAAAGTGTTCATCAAGAAAAAACGTGTGAAACGGCACGTGATTAGATTATCGAGAATAGTTGAAGTTATAGTACGATTAACATTAGTGGGACATTCTGTAGTTGATGTAAAAGTTCGTTTATATCTTACAATCATCAACAATTTTCTATTATTTCAGAATTTATGATCTTAACAAAAAGATCTTTGATAAAAATCTATTATTATTAATCGGAGCAATTTTTTAATTTTGCTGTAGAAGTTGAAAATTTGCACCACTAACTATCTGACAATATTTAACTGATTCGTAGAATTCATCATTTCATTTTAAATTAGATCTGTTGTGATGCTTTTTTAAATTCAGCCTTTAATGCTTTCGTTAAGTTAATTTTCACATTTTATGTCCAAAATAAAGTGATTTTGTAGTATGTACACTGTACAGTAGATATCCCAAAATAAAAAAATGTATTTTCTTTATAATAGATTAAATTTTCTTAATATTTTGCATTTTTTGTCAATAATATTGTGTTTAATAAACTCCTTCGTAAAATTAAAAATCATTTTTCTCATATACATGTTGATTTTTTTTTTCGCTTGCTTGCCAGCAGATTCATCAAGGCGACTGTCACATGAAGTTACATGGACTTGCCCTATAGCAGAGGAATCTTAACTAACCTTAAAGTTTTCATTATGTCTATTTGTTCATTTGTTAATTCTAACCCAATCCAATCTAAGCTGTTTGTTCTGGTCTTCCCTCTTAATTACTGACGATATAAAGTAAAATTGGGTTACTTTATAACAAACTGCTTAATTTATACTTTAAAAGATGCTTTTAGTGAAAATTTAACCCCTTTTAGAAGTTATTTCTTGCTGGGGTAAACATTCCTAATATAATTATAGTGTTTCAAATTCTTTACAATTTAAACAAATTTAATATTACATTCGGTAAATCATATTCAAGTGTATGGTAAAATCACTCGATTTTATATTAAGTTTATATTAAGTCAAAAGTCTAAAAGCTTTTAGATTAGAGCTTTAGATTTCGAACACACACCAGTCTTTCCTAACTTTCGTCGAACCGAATTCCAATAAAGCCAAGAATATTTCAATTGAAATTGGAAGATGTATTCCATTTGCCAAAGGCCGAATAATGAATTGATTCCGATTAAGGAGTTATACTGATGACAAATTTCTGAAAAAAAAACCATTCAACATTTACACGTCTTGGCTTTTGAAGGAAATCGACAAGAAGCTTCTTTTCTTGATAAAACTCATTAATCAGTAACTACAATACATTTATTTTGACATTTAAAGTGACACTTTTCAAGAAACTCGGTGACATCATCAACTCTACAAACTATTATTAAATGGGGGAGCTGGAAGTGAATATTATAATTAAAATTAGGAAACATTTTTTGTTAGAAAAAAACTATTCTTCATAACTCGTTTTTTTTGGAACATATTTTAACACCAACGTTAATTCATTTGTCGAAATTATCTTTAGAAAAAAAGTAAAATCTGCATTGTTTCATTCCGAGTGAATTTATTACGGTGAGGTTTACGTTCCGGAGTTCGCAACATTGTGGTTGATTTATATATTCATCTACTTCCATGTCATGTAAGGTTATAAAACATTTATAAAATCTCAAGAGGATGCATACAAAGTCAGAGTTCATTTTCTAAGTACCTACATTGGTTGAATTTCTAAAGAACAATTTTTAAATCATTTAAATGAAATTTTAGTTTTTCACCAGTTTTTTGGGACTAATATTTTAGAGAAAGTGCTAATTTGATATTATTTTATGAAATATTAACCTTGAAGAAAGTACGCGTAGTTACATTAAAAATTATTTCTTGTTTACAAAATTCACACATGATTTAAATATAGCCTCTAGTGGTACTTTCTTTTTCAACAAGATCGTGTGTACGTGTTTGCAAAACAAGCTACTAATGATAAAAATAATGTTAGCTATGTACAACGTCTCTAATCACATATAAATATTGAATCTTATGACTATAGTTTCCGGTTCATATTAATATTGGATGTTGTTAATATTAAGGTCCAGTTTCAACACGCATTCTTAAAATCTACTTTTCTATTTAGTCGAGGAAATTAAGCATTATGATAGGAAATCTTTTAGGATAGGACGTATCATTCGCTTGCAAAAATTATTTATATCATTTGTACCTACTTTGTACCTATTACAAACTTAATAACTTCGTAAATAAGAGTCAGTATTGGCTCAAGTCGGGTACTCGGGGGGTTTTCGAGGTCACTGATCACGATTATGATATTCAAATTGACCCCTCGAACACCTGGAGCTCAGGAACGCCGACGAACGTCATCTTTGGGTCGCTGAATTCGAATATACCATCGGCGAACACCCCACGGACACCTGGTGGGCCCCAACCTGGACGCGGACGTCATCTTCGAGAATTTTTCTGGAAATATCGACAATAACGAACCGAAAATCGATATGGGAGCTTTTTGTGTGCGCGGAATCCGAATTTTATGTTGAAAACGACCACCCAAACACCTGGTGCGCCCTAACCTGGCCCTGAACGTCAACCACGAGGGTTTTCCAGACATAATTGAAAAAAACCACCCAAAAATCGTTACGGGGGTTTTGTAGCTCGCTGAAATCAAATATGGCACCGGCCAACACCCCACGGACACCTGGTGCACCCTAACATGGCTCTGAACGTCATCCCCGAGGGTTTTCCAGACACAATTGAAAAAGATCAACCAAAAATCTTCACTCGGGGTTTTTCGGGTCGTTGAATTCAAATGTGGCACCGACGAACACCCCACGGACAGGGCACACCAGGTGCCATATTTGATTTCAGCGAGCTAAAAAACCACCGTAACGATTTTCGGGTGGTTTTTTTCAATTATGTCTGGAAAACCCTAGGGGTTGACGTTCTGTGCCAGGTTAGGGCGCACCAGGTGTTTGGGTGGTCTTTAACATAAAATTTGGATTCAACGCACACAAAAAGCCCCCATACCGATTTTCGGTTCGTTATTGTCAATATTTCCAGAAAAATTCTCGAAGATGACGTCCGCGTCCAGGTTGGGGCCCACCAGGTGTCCGTGGGGTATTCGCCGATGGTATATGCGAATTTAGCGATAGTCCCCGGAGATGGCGTTCGTCGGCGTTCCTGAGCTCCAGGTTTTCGGGGGGTCAATTTGAATATCTTAATCGTGATCAGCGACCTCGAAAACCCTCAGGTACCCGACTTGAGCCAATTCTGACTCTACGAAGTAAATTTGCCAAAATGCCTCTCAAAAGATGCATTTTTGGCTGCAGCAATGCAACTTCCGGTTTGTAAAAGGTACAAAGTAGGTACAAGTGATATAAATAATTTTTGCAAGCGAATGCAAAAAACCGCATTCCGATACGTTCTATCCTAAAATATTTCCTATCTTTGGCCTTTTTAGTGCTTCATTACCTCGAGTAATTAGGAACTTCATTATGGTAACTGGAAAAGATAGTTAAAGTCACGTTAAAGTGATTGTTTTTATCACTGTGTATATTAAGTGGGATAAGAAATTGTTTATAACATAATTATAATGATCATGATGTATTTTTTCTATCCAAAATTTGTAACAAAAACATCAATCAACGAATAGCTTTTGCCGGTCAATAGATATTTTAGTAAACACCATGTGCTAGGCGCGGAGAAATTTTATTTATTGTAATAAAAGAATTGCCGGCAAAGTAAGTAGGTCAAAAAAAAGAAGTATAATCGAAACTTGTGAATTGGCTTTTATGAACCACGAGATGATATCAAAAATTAAATTAAAAATATAATTTATATGCATGGCGAAAGAACTATTTTTTAATAGAAGCTGTCATAAACACATATTACCATATTGACAGAAGCGCTCATTTGTCGCGTCGTTTATATTATATTTCGGTTATCAAAGAATTAGGATAATGACTTAGCGAGGAGATTACTGACAGGATAGATGACATTTATGAATATCGTTATTGACATTATTTTTTTCACTTTTTCGAGTAATAAAATATTATTTTTAAAAACAAATTAATAACTTAAGCAACAAAAAAAAAGTAACACATTAACTACTAAACATCCAAACCCTATGGAGGTTCTCTCGGAAAGCTCTACTCCCTCAGTCAATAATACAGCTCCTGATCTGGTAATAAGTACAGTTCTTGGTAGTGTATGAGTTCTTGGATGTGTTTCTGCTTCATTAACAGATGCAGGTGAAGCGCGACTGGAAACGGACAGAGGCTCTTTTTTCGTTTAGATCTGCCTCTGATTTTTCTCCTAAGGCTAGTGCCCCCATTGGATTTAACTACCACTGAGCTGGGGTTAAATCATATCTATTTATCCCCTACTTCCAGTTCGTTCGGTGGTCCAACACTTCTAGCAGCGTAAGACCTTTTGTTTCCAACTCATTCCTGACCATTATCGGTTTAAGATCCCGTTTTGGCTTTGGCAATTATTTTAAATGGAATCCGGTTTCACCATCGAGTTTAAAGTGAAACACAAGTAGAATAAGGCTATTCCCCAAGACCCAAACATTTAAAATAATGAAGCCTGGGCATGGGCTACCTGTCTAAAAATGTTTCGTTAAAAGGAATATTAAGTACAGTATAAAGAATGGTCGGAAAAATAGGGCTAGCTAAATTTTATACAATTATAATGTCAAATAAGGATACGACACTGGTAGCCCTTTGTAACCCTTTGAGATAATGTTTAACTAATTTTTTACAATTCTTCATCCTCGTTTTTATCAAATTGCACTGCTTCAAATTTTATTTGATGAATTTTCATTTTGATACTTTTAATAAGTGAAATTTCCTTTGACAAAACACAAAGTATTTAATACATTTAATCCGCTAGAAGACGTTCCGATATACTGATTCAAAGTGAATATATTAAGTTAGATCCGGAGCGTAGATTTTAAAAACCAATCTTTTGGAAAATAAATAAAAGTACTGTGCACAAAAGCTTTTTCCAAAGAGGTCTGAAAATTTGATGTACACTTATGGAAAATGTCATCAAATAGTTATCAGATATACTATTTGTATAAACAACATTTGTGTAGCGAATGTGTGTACCTTGAAGTTTTTTTTTCACAAAAAAAGCTTTTGCTAAGTCGTTTTGTGAATAAAAAATCAAAAAGGTTGTCTTTGACTTAAAGGAAAAGGTCCTTTCAAGACTGGAGATTTATGTTTATATTTACTTAGAACCTCCAGGGTGAATTAATTTAACTGGGACGTGGCAAACATTACCAAAATTATCAGTCACCATTACACAATCATACTGGAAAGGGTTTTATATTCCGTGTAGCTTGTGGAAATTTAATAAAAATGTATTTTATCAAAACCAACATTCTTGAAAGTGGAACAAAAAGTTCAAATATGCATCCACTTCTTGTAGTTTGTAGTAAAGTTGAAATTTAAATAATTACAATCCAACTTTTCTTAGGGAAAACTTTATAGTACAGTAAATTTATGTTGATTTAAACTTACACAAATAAGGTACAAAGTATACTTATTAAGAATATTGTAGTTTGAAGAATCAGCTTTTTTAACTACTTAATTACAGTTTCCTGTAACAATTATTGTCATATTTAAGCATAGCGTGCTATCAATAGAGGCATTATAATAGTGTTTAACTATATTAAAACTGCCTTATGGTTAAATAAAAAACAAAATTGTATTTTTAGCTACAAAAATGGCGGCCTTTCGCTTTATAACATGAAAAAAAATAGGAAAACTTAAAAATTATTATTATATTATAACTTGATAGTACCTTTAAGAATGTCAAGAAAAATACAACATTTTTATTATTTAAATATTGTTCTTGAAGTATGAAAAACGGTTTCTTAGTTAAACAATAATATATTTATTAATATTTATATATGCCCATCCCCCGGTTTAAACTGTTTGTTGTATTTTTCTAATAATCTCGAAAGAAGATTAAAAAAAAAGTTGTATAAACACCCGGTAAGTTGTTGGAAGACCAAAACTTTATCTGGAAATAAAATTATCTTCGGAAAGGGCATATAACTAAAGGAAAATTACATAAAGCCGGCATTAAACTTACCTCTAATTTTATCAACGTCTTTAGGAACTTTTATGAAAAAGTTTTTTTTTCTTCCTCAGAGAATCGTAGAGGAATTTAACATCACGAAAATACCGGAGTTTCGTCGGCAACTCCCAGCGCGAAATTTCACACAAACTTCCAACGGAAAACTGAAGCTAAACCGCCCACATGTGTGTTAAAGCGAACTCCTTCGGGATTTTACGAAAATAGACGATTCCTTGTAGTTGTACAGGTGTATTTGTGAATGCATTTGAAATCGGTGAAGGGATTTAAACTCAGGTTTTAATTGAGTTGATGGAGTTTTAGGGAATTTAAACTGTTGTATAGCAATGTCGATTTTCGGGTATTTTTTGTTTGTAAAAACTTTCTTTTTCGGGTACAGCACTGTGTACGGAATGAAAACAATATTGGTAACGTCGATAAGTTTATTGTATTTTACATAATATATTTTTAATAAAAAAAGGGTAAAAAACAACAGAAATATTAAACAAAATAGACATTTATAAATTGTACAATGTAGTTAAAACATAATGAAATTATTATAATAACAAATAACTAACAATAGCCACATTTTCAAAACAATATTTTACTTTTTATACATTTTGAGTTCGATTTAAATTCCTTTAAATGTTTTTTGTTGTCAAACTACCGCATTTACTCACTCGAAATATTATTGAAAAATAGTTTTGAAAATATAGTTAAGTTTTCTGAGAAGAATAAAAATGAATGAAATATTCTTTGGTAACATTTAAGACAAGCAATGAAAAATTAAATAATTATAGTGGTTCATATAAAATAAATACATCTTTTGTATTCCAATATTGTAGTTAGTGATTTAAAGAAAAAAATCTATGAAAAACTATAATTTTTATACGAAAAAATAGTTAAACAACTTTTAAGAATTTCTATCAATTTCTCTTAATAATATTAAGGCACAAGAATTACCAGAGATTCGTCTCCATATATATACACACAAAATATATTTTACAATCGTAAAAAAAAACTTAATAATAGACACAATGTATCACAGACAATTTATTTAATAATATAAAATCATTTAGAATAAAATATGGCTGCTTACGCAGTTTTGGCCTCAGTTTCTTGAGCATCATCACTTTTATTTGGTAACAGTTGAAAATTACAGATAGCGTCAGTCAGGTATACAAATATAGTGTATGGCCACCTTTTCTATCAATTACAGATAATTTATTATTACAACACTATTGTTTATAAAGGTGACCATGCACGTTTATATTATTTCGAGCAAATCTTAATACTACAATCGATTCTCTCCAAATCAGTAATATTCAAATCCCCACCAATTTAAATGTACAGGATGTACCGATATCGTTTTATGATTTTTGAACATTATTTAATAGTAAATATTTTTTTGATTAGTCCTATCAATACGAATGATAACATTAATAATTTCGCGTCTATTACGAGATTGGAAATAGAAGAGTTTGTTTGAGTGTGAACAATACTAGCAACTGTCAAGGAACTGAGGCTCAATTCACTTACAATTCTCGGACTTTGAATGTTAATGAGACTAGCTATTTTTTCGGCTTCTCTTATACAAGCTTCTTGTTGGAGGTCAGATGGATTTCTGGAAAAAATATATTACGTATAACTTATTTTCAAGTGTTATTTATATCAGACGGTTATTTTCCCAGTGGTCACCCATCCAAGAATTAACCGCACTCGACACTGCTTCACTGTATATAATTATTGGGTATTCAAATTAAGATCGTAGCGCCGTAGCGGCGATAACTGAACTGCTTCTTTGTACATTGTTGTATAACCTCAATTATCTTTTACATAAGATTTCCATTGATTGATTGCAGTTTAGACGTTTCTTTTGGTTTCTTTTCGTTTTTTTTTTATTATATTCGTAGTTCTATAAGTATTGTTAATTGTATTCATTATACAAATATATGCCAGCATATATGGCTGTTTTTAAAACAATATACAAAGAAATAGTTCCGTTTTATGCCACCAGATAAAGTATTATATTGAGTACCCTATCTATATCAACTCTCATTGTACTAATTCCCTAACTTTTAGCTGATTTCTTAATAGAAAAATATATGATTAACTATTTTCTTACCTTTCCGTACTTTGTACGATGACAAATACATCCAATTCAACGGTTAGATATCCTTTCAATGTACATTGTGCTACTTGTATTTGTCTTTCTAACGCCTGAAGTACTGATAGGAGATTTAAAGGTTTTGTTGTCACATTTTGTAAAGCGAACAAGGCTCTATCAATCTGTTTCTTAGAATAAAGCAAACGTAGTGCTCCACCACAAATGGGACAACAGGCACCAGGAGGAGTTACACCTGAAAAGAATTTAAATCATTACAATTGTCAGTGTTTACTATAATTTGATAAAGTTACCTATGCAGTTGGGATTCTGTAGTTTCGGACACTTTACTCCTGGACATTGTCTGCTTTTCAGATTTGTTATTAATCCAATAGCTACACAAGGTCCTTCGTAGTCTACAGCTACCATATCAGCAAAAGCGGCACATTCAGAAAAGTATGTTTTGCCGTTGAATCCGCATACTTGAGTTTTGTGTCTGCACTTAGTTAAACAACGTCCTTTGTATGCTAATTTTGCGTTGTGGTGAGCTAGTATACAAGAGTTTTCGTATTCCTGGTTATCTATGTCACACACAGGGTCCTTTGGAAGAACGGAGCAAGTTGCAGAGCCGTTTACTAAAAAAATTTGTGGTAATCATATTTTCCCTCTTTGTTATTATATAAAATGTAATGCATCTACTAGCTTGCCATCTCTTAGAAATCAGATCGTATCTCGTTTAATACATACTGTAGATGTGAATTTGAAAAAGGTTACTGTATCTATTTGTCAATAGATGGCAGCACTAGTATGTCTATGTATAAAAAAAATCGATTTTCAAACTCTGAATCAACATTTATATCTGGTAGGAATCTTTAGTTGGTGAAATAAATATTTTGAATAATTTATAAAAGAGGACGCTAGCTACCAATTTATTTAATGGACTAAACAAATTAATTGTTCCATGGGTTGTGCAAACGAAATGCTTAAATATACAGGGGGTGGTGCAGAAGCCGATAGAACCAAACATTATAATGGATACAGTTTGTTGTTAAATAAAATACTTACTACACTCGTATTGTTTACACGGTTTTTGCATGAGCGTTAAGCAAACTTGAGGATTCGGAACGCATTTTTGACCCACAGGACATGTATTCATCTTGCAAGGATTCTGACAAGGATAATGTTCAATATCTGCATCGTTCAAATCGGCACATCTAAAAATTAAATAAATAAATTTCCAAAAAAACAAACATTAAGAAATTGCAAAAACTAACTTAGCCAAACAAGTCGAAGCGTAAGTAACACCATTTCTTCCACAAACAGGAACATAATGAGGAGGACAATTACAAGGTAAAGTAGTATAAGCTGTATTTCTCCCACTCAAACTGGTGCTTTCACATTGTTTTATACTGCAAATAGTTTCACCAGCGTAACAGCTGCACTGATTACAATCCTGATTAAAAACAGATCCATGGAGCTGTTGAGTGTTTCCCAGTAGACAGGAAGTTAAAGGAACGCAGATTAAACGTTTACATTCTTCTATTTTATTCTTTGTACATTTACAAATGTTCACGCAACCTTCAGGATGATTTGGAGTTGGTACTCGAACGTAAGTACCGTCCGGGACCATGTAAGGAGATACTTCACCTTGAAATATAATTAATTAAATAAAAAAAAATTAGGAAATGTATTTAACTTACCTAGCTTACATCCAGGACTACACAAATACGGTTTACAATTATGCCCGTTTACGCAGTCTCTATTTATCGCACAAACTTCATTCGATTCGCAAGGATTTCCTTTACAAGGACTAAACACCTGCCCAGTTATCCTTGAGGATTTGTACGAAGAAGGGTTCAGGTACGTTTGTAACCTTACACAAGAATCGTTAGGATCTTCGGGGGATAAACTTTCGCAAATAGTTTCGGGAGAGTGTACAGGAGATACTCTTGTCCAATCTACGCATTGAGAAAGGATGTCCAAGCAAACGTCTCGACAAATTTGATTAGCGTGCGATGTCCTGGAACATGGTTTTATCTGTAGCGTGCAAGCTACGGCTTTCCAGATATTCGGGGAACATTTTGAAGTTGATTTGAGTGGAAGCGTTAAGTCTGGTGCTGGAAAAAAAGTTTAAAGCAAAATTTTTGTATTATTCTTAGATTCTTACCCAAAGAAATATTATTTTGTTGTTGCCATAAGGCAACGTCATTTCTTGCAGCTTCGTCAGCTTGGGAAGTACAAGCTCTAAAAAGTTCTGTTGGTTTGTTGTTGAAGTTGGTACAAAAACTTAATCCGTCACATCCCAATTCACAAGGTTCGTCGACTTAAATTTAAAAAATTAATTAATTATCCATTTTTGAAATGATTTAAATAAAATCACCTTCGTCTATGCAAGACCTTAAACTTTCTTCGGTAATCTGGCTAAGACATTTGTTTCTAAATTCATCCCAAGAGGTAGACCAAAACTTAGTAAACGTTTTCGAACACAATCTCGAACAATGCGAAGATGCTGCTCTTTGACAACAATGCCATTTGGCGCTGTCTATTCCGACTCTATCGATTCTGGAAACCTTTTCGGAACTTGACGACGATTCGGATCCAATTTCTGGTTTCAAGAAGCATTGCCAGAAGTATTCCTGAAGGATATATTTAAAATAAAACAATATAATTTGAATTTACTTGCAAATTCATACAAAAATACTATAGAAAGGAGCCAGGAATAGAGGTTAGTTTCGTACTCACCTGGGGATTTGGTAGCCCACACCCACCAACTTGAAGACCATCAATAATTTCTTGAATAGTAGTTTTGGTTGTTAAAACTTTTTTACACGATTCCCTGCATTTTATAATGTTGGATTTATCACAGCAATGCAAATCTAATAAAAACAATCAATATTTATTGTTAAACATTTAACTATTATAAGATTATCACTTACGTCTATGGGTACTTTTAACAGGAGTTACTTTAATAAGATCTTTTATACAATCAGCAACTCTAGGACTATCATTTTCGCAGTACTCCTTCACTTTTTGTCTTTGTAGTTTAGTAGGTGACAGTTCTCTACGAAATAAATCAACGCATGCTGATTGGCAATCGTCACTTCTAGCGTTGCTACAGCAATCAGCTCCAGCTGAAAATATTGAAATAATAAAGAAAATGAAACTTTTTTTATCAAAAGAAAAAACAACTCAAACCTTTTTGACGTTGAAGACAACTGAAGAAAGCTATTTCATCGCTGTGTCTACAGCCTTTGGTAAGATCAAAACTAGAAGTTGCAGTTATACAAGCACGTCTACAACTTTCGCTGTGAGGTAGAGGGCAGCACATTCTACCAGACCAGGAATCTCCTCTTGACATATCTGGAAATAACATATCCTGATTGAATTTTTATTTTTTATCAAAATGCACGCCCATGACCCCAGTTGACATTGTTTTGTGGGAAGATGTGCGATACGAGGCTACTTGATTTTGCACCGTGCTGGGATGTCCACGCCACGGTATACTTAGATTTATGTGCTGGTTATAGCAGTCGAGCCTGGTCCTTAAGTTCGTGGTCATGGTTAACAGAACTATACGACTATACTGGGTGAAATAAATTGAACCAAACAATATTTTAAATAAATTTATATCCAGTATATTTCGATTGCATTGATTGAAATTTTGGGAATAGTAGAGATCAATTCAGGATAATATATTTTCTCTAGAATGATACATTTTTGACTGGATAAAAGGAAAATTTTGTGATTCAAGTTTAAAAAAATAATTGTTTTTATGAAAAATTTAAGAATTGTCCGTATAGGGAGCTCTCTGTGTACATGGGTTGTGGAAAACTCGTGCTGCATAAAACCACGACCTTTCTAGCACGACCGATGCCTTCTGTTTGTAACAATAAGTCACCTATAGTATTTTTTTTTTGAAGTAGAGATGCATTCACGATTACATGCGATATATAGATAGATTTTACAAGGGTTTTCGAAAGAATCAAAGGCACTAATAAACAGTGAAATCTATGGGAAAGCTTTTGAAATGAGAAAACAAGCGGAAAGGAGATGGACTTTCTCCATTATTGTTTAACAGTGACTTGAAAAAGGAAAGAGAGGAAGCAAAATAAGGATTCCTTGATGTACCTAATTCATTTTAATATATAATTATTGAACACCTAATTAAAGAAAAAAAAAGTTAACGAATTTCGCGAGCAGTCCTATATTCGCTTGTTTTTTCTTTCACAACTTTTTTCATCATTAAGCGGGTGTAGATTAAACCCAACTTTTACAACTGGTTGAATATAAATATACAACGAGCAGAAGCAGCTGCGTAGACAGGATTTGGTTGAAAGGGGTTTGTATTGGAAAAAAAAGTAATAAACTGCTGAAGAGAAAAAAGAGGAATTGTGAAAATAAATTAATATTGGGAAATTAATTATTATTTGTGTATAGGGGTGGACTTTATTTGATATATCAGGCCAATCAATAGAGATTTAAACATATAAAATATCATATTTTTGGGTTTTACTAAAAAAATATTTTGAAAGATACCAAATTGGTTATTATTTTATAATTTTAAACTTTTCCCTCTCCCTTACTTCCGATTACCCATTAAAGGAATTTAATTTTCTGACATTTATAAGTTCTTATGACAGAGCTCTGCGCCACTGAAATTGTAAAGATTAAACCCAAAAAATAAAAAACTTAAATCTACGTTCAGTTTTCTAATGGGATGGTCCGCACCAACTCGACCTCTTCAACTGCAGATATCTAACTTTATTTGCACAATAAGTACCTATGTATAGTTTTTTCATTAATTCTATGTATAAGTAACTCTCAATAATTTTGTTCCTCTCTCTTAATCCGATGGATGTGAATACAGTTGCAATCGAGATGGTGATCAAATTAATGAGATTTTCGCTCGAAGGTCAATAGTATCAACATCAATTTCGCTTGGTTAAAATAGTAGTACTACAACTTTAAACTAATTTATGAAAGAATCATTGTTTATGAAAAAAATGTATTACCTACATTAAATTGAAAATGGGGAACACTAATTTTAAAGGATGGTTCTTAATAAAAAAACTTTTACAAGCATTTGAAAGTAGAATGAAGTGATTTGTATTCGAAGAACGTTTATTAGTAGCAACACTGTATTCAATATACATTTTTCTGTCACCTTAAATGTAGTCCAACTGAATACAAAATAGTCAACACCCATGTCAGTTACATACAAATTGAATAATAGTAAAGTGAATTTTTGTATTATTTTGTCTGAAATTAACTGAGACTTAGTTTTTGTTTCTTTGATTTTTTTGTTATTAAAATCCGTCTGGTTATATTACCCAAAAGATACCACAGAATCACTGGATTTGATTTATTAATAATTTTCTTCTATAAGTTCCTTGTGGCATTACTTATTCTTTTTTCTTATTTTTAATAAAAACGCGTTTGTTGTTACTTTTTTGTATATGATTATTTTTGTTTTCAAAATATGTATAACTAAGTTTGGTGATTTTGTGTATTGAAGTGTGTATCGATTAACATCCATTCCAAAGATAAATCATAAGAAAACCTGGATAAAAACTTATGATGCTATCCTGATAACGCAGGTAATTGATTATTGGAAATTTCTCTTTCTAACATTGGTAACCAAATTTGACTACATTCGGCTGAAATACTAGCCACAGATTTATCTGAATTTAGTTGTATTAAAGCACTTTCTTTGATTTTTCTTTTTTTATTATTGGGCTCTTTCAATATTATTTTTGTCGAATCCCATTTGAATTTTATGCCCCTCTTCCCAAGCATGTTTGCAAATACCTGACTTAAAGAACTCCCTATCTTTGATATACTTTTTATGTTCATTTATTCGGACTTTCAATGGTCTAGATGTTTCACCTAAATAGAATTTGTCGCATTCACAAGATATCTGATATATGCAGTTTTTTGAAGATTGTTCTTCATTTTTTGGCTTCGGTTTTGTTAGTATAGATCTCAACGTATTGTTAGATTTGAAGCTAGTTCGAATATTGAATTGATTACCAATTTTCTTAATTATTTCTGATAAACCCTTAACATACGGTATTGTCAAGTTTTTTAAAATTATGTTAGCTGAATTATTAATATTATTGTTATTGTTATGGGGTAGGTTTTAACAATGAGCTCTTCTCTATATTCTTATAATTTCTTTTTTTACAAATTCTGCCGGGTAATTATTGGCATTTAAAACATTTTTGAGCAAAGTTTTCTCCTTTGTGAATTGATTATCATTAGAACAAATTATTCTGGCCCTATCGTATAAAGATTTTACTATTCCTTTTTTAACGCTTATAGAATGATTTTATTCAAAATTCAAATACCTATTAGTGTGTGTTGGCTTACGGTAAACACTTGTTTCATACCCTGTAGGTGTTTTATTGATAAGAACATCTAAAAATGGCAAAAAATTGTTACTTTCAATTTCAATTTCAAATTTTATAGATTTTTCTCCTTCATTTATGTTTGTTAAAAAATCATTCAGAGATACTAAGTCATAAGGCCATATTGCAAAAATGTCGTCTACATATCTCCACCAGACAATTATTGGTTTTAATTTTTGATTATTTACTATTTTGGCTTCAAAATGTTCCATGTAAATATTCGATAGAATTGGTGAGAGGCAAGAGCCCATGGCATGACCAAAATTATGTTCATAAAAATCATTATTGAATTGAAAATATGGTTTTGTTGTACATAATTTTAATAATTCTATTATTGCTGTTACGCTCAATTTGGTCCTTTCTGTAAGGGTCTGATCAATTTCTAATTTTGATTTGACAAGTTCTATTGTTTTTTGTACCGGTACATTTGTGAAGAGACTAACTACATCAAAACTGACCAAATAATGGCTTTTGTTGAACTTTAAATCTGATAGTTTTTGAGTACTATTTTTGATGTATGAATCTGTCTGTCCTGCGAGGGGTTCAATGATTTTTAATGTATGATTTGATAGTTTGCTGCATGGGGAATTAATAATTTTATTGTTTTAAAACTCCATTTCCGTGTGAAGCACGTGGGTAGTTTTATAATACAAAAATGACAAACGTACAAATCACATCTACAAATTTGTATAGAAATAATAAACTTTGTTTTACCATAACAGATGGCTAGTCATAAATTTTGAAGTCTAGTCAGATACGGCTTCAGTTTACTGTACTAATAAATAAAAAAAGTACGTACATCCTCCAAATTTCCTACATAAAAAAAATGGAATAGTTATTAAAGAAAATCATAAAAAAAAAAAACTTCTCCATAATATATACTCAAGAATGTTCATCAGTTTATTAAAATACAATATTCCTGTGGGCTAAATATGATCCTGTATTTATGTCTTCATTCTCCGTATCTATTGTTTCTAATTCCAAATGTGACAATTGTAAAATGTATTAAGGCGTGACAAAGTAATTGTTTGCCATTATAATTTTCTCTATACGTCGTCTCGAATGCTCTCTACATTTTAACTCGAAAGAAGTAACTACCAACACCAAACAACTAGCTTGAATAGAATAATAACCATACGTCTATTATCATGTAAATCTATCGATAAACATAGAAAAAATCGGTCAGAGAACAAAGAAAATCGAACGTATGTGAATTATAAAAGGACACCCTGTATATATAAAAACAAGATAGCAAGCAGGTCATTATAATACGTAGTTTAATAATTATTATACAGGATGTGGAGTTTACTCAAGAGCACTAAGCCTAAAGATGAAGTGGGGAATGGGAAACAATACCAGCGTAGTTCAAACAGAACTGGCTGGTATCTCAATTGCCACAAAAGAACTAACCAGAAGAGGAATTTCTGGCAAAAACATAATAATCTGCACTGATAGTAGACAAGCCCTATTAGCCTTAAACAGACAACGTGTTATATCGAGGCTAGTACTAGAGTGCCACCAAGATTTAGCTGACGCCTCGGCAGATAACAATATTATCCTGAGGTGGGTTAAAGGGCACGACAGGAGTAAAGGAAATCGCATTGCTGATTCTTTAGCCAGGGAAGCCGCTGGACTAAAAATTCTAGGACCCAGTGACACCTACGGCCTAACGACTTCGACAATTGCGGAACTAGCCAAACGCTACACCCATACTCAATCCCTTAAGAGATGGGATGGAATCAAAGGATGCAGTCTTGCCAGGATCACCCTGGGCGACCCTGGGAAGCTGGAGCCGAAGAAATATTTGGCGATGACCAGGAGAAACCTACGTTTAACAGTAGGATTTCTGACTGGTCACTGTCAACTAGGGAAACCCCTCCATACTATGGGGCTAGTGGACACACCTCTATGCAGGATGTGTGAACAGGAAGATGAAACTGTCAGGCATGTCTTATGCGAGTGTCCGGAGTTATCGTCAATAAGAGAGTGTGTGTTCGGTGAGTCTTGGCCTACACCTGCCGATATAAAGGAGATGTCTCCTAGTGACCTGTCCACCTTCCTGAGAAGGACAGGATGGACAATGACCTAGGAAGACAACTCCTCGGGAGGATGTACAATGGGTCACATGTGGCCTAAGTGCTGTGAGCCTACACTCACCCTCCCTACTCTACAGATACAGACAGTGTATCTTAAAGAAAAAAGCTGCAAAATTTTCCAAAAATGCTTCTTATTTAATTTAAATAACTTCAAGGATTCCTGTTTAATGACTTCATTCTGTACAATTATTCCTTGGAATGTGCCCAAATTACAAGAATAAAATTTTTAATTTTAGTCATAAGCCACTCGTCTGGGAGGGGTTCTGTCTTGAACATTATCCATAACAACAATTTGTATCTCTTCAATTTTGAAAAATGTTTCTAATCGGTTACAAATTTAAAAACAAAAAATACCGGGAGCGATTAATTGGAAGAGACGTTCCAGTTACTTGACCAGCAAGGTCTTTAGATTTGAATCCTTGGAACTTTTGTGACAAATTAATGGTTTTTCAGAAAATAATAGAATTCTACTATCGACTCTATTCACAGGTCAAGTCAGAAATAAAAGAAGACTTGTCGATAGTATGCATACTTTCGACTGCTGTCGACTGAAACAATAGTACTGTAGAAAACTATCATTCTACGAATAATGTTTTCTACATTCTACATTTTTGTCAAAAACTCACTATTTTAATACACTATTGCTTGGCCTACATAGAAAAGTCTGTCGATAGCGATTGGCATTCGTGTAAAATTTATTTGCAAAATTTTCAATATTTAATAAGGTTAAACAAGCAGTAAGTGCGGGTAGGTGAATAATTGAGTAAGGAGTCAGCCAGCCAGACGTTTTTAATAAGAGACAATTGGAAGTTATTGTCTAGTTTCCCAGAGGAAAGATGACTGAGTAATGATATCGTTAACTGAAAGGGTAAAAAGTGTTGCATTTCCCCTACAAAAAGGGGGAAAATAGAGAATGAAAATTTAGATAAAATAAATAAAAAAATTTCTTACCATTAAATGTACCATTGAGACACTCCCAAAACGAATTCTGCAATTTAAAAAAAAAAAGACATGTTTAGTATCCAATTAACAAAACAACGATAGGATCTGTTTGAAAATTTATAACACATAGAAAGTACCCCTACGCATCTCAACAAATCACGAAAAGTCTTTAGGTACTAGACAGTGGCTCCCAAACAAATAAATCGAAATTGAATACTGCGTGTGGTTTAAATTGATTTTCTTATTGTTCCTAACTGAATAAATTTACGTACGCCAATGTACTTTAGATGCATAGTTTCAATAAATAACAAAAACCTACTCATTTTTTATCTCATAATATACGTTTCTTTTATAAGCATATCTTGACAATTTTATGAGAGAAAAAAGTTTAATTAATATGTAACCGATATTGTGATTTCTATCCAGTTTTATAACGTTATTATAGTTAACCTTTTACTTTCCCATACATTATGCATACAATATGAAAAATGATTTTTTTTTCTCCAAGTGTAATGGTAATTTATTCCATCATAACATTTCAAAAACTCCTAATGGAAGAAGATGGTGTACTACTTGATTTGGGATTTAAGATTTTGTCCCTTCAGAATGAAAATTTGTCACGTTTTTCAAACATTTTCAACCCCTATTGCATGAAATATTTTCTATATTGCAATTCCTATCAAAGGAAATCATCCGCTAGAGGTTCAACGACTTTTTTCTTTCATAAAAAATAAATTAGTCAATCAATGACAAAGCATTAGATCCGAAAATGGTTAAACTTTTATATCAACGGACCTGACGGACGCGAGAAATGATTCCCAACATGTGGTTAACGTAATTCTCCAAAGTCTACTTTCAAGTGGATTTTAGATACTCATAACTAAATAATTTATTAAAAACTTTCTCAACTTTTGGGTTAAAAAATTACGACAAAAACGTACATCCATCAATTTAAGTGGATATTGGAATAGACACTGATAATCTCAGTCTAAAACGTTTTCAGAGTGTCGCAAAGAACCGACTACTTTGTAAAAATACCCATCAGTGTTGTTATTAGTGATACAAATTTCGAGTGAATGTAAACACCAACCGGAAATTGCGTGTTTTTGAGAAGCAAAACGGTTTTGGTTGTGGTATTTATAGAATATCCAAGTTTTGTTTCTATGACACTTTTTTTAAAAAGCGCAAAATCGTTTAAAATATCGTAATAATATGCACATTAATATCAATATAACTCACCAGCTGTGTCGAACAATATTTTTGCACTTCTTGAATGGTATGATTTCTTGATTCTATATCAGCCGCCAAATCCACCAAAGATATCTGTAACAAAATTAAAAATTTCAAAAAAATACACAACAATAATTGAATTATTAGAAGGTGGCTGCGAAAGCGACAAGAAATGAAAAAACAAAAGCATAACTGAGTTACCGTGACTAGAACCAAGACGGATGGGTGTACGTTACATGTTTCGGTTCTCTACAGGGTGTGTTACCCGCTGCGACCAGTTCATATTTATTAGTGTCTTTTACAACAGAGACCGTTTAAATCGTATATCACAAAAATTGCCAGGGATGTAATAAGTTTCTTACAAAAAAATAAGGCCGAAGAAAAGAGATCTGACCATTGGAAGTATCTAGTAGGGCTTAGACCATCAAAGATTCTGATGAGGGACTACAACCCGTTAAGATCGAATGGATACATAAGTCAAAGTAAAACTGCACTAAGAGTTTTAACAGGGATCCCAACGGGACTTTGCCTGATCGGGCACCTGAAAAAGAGGGTAAAAGTAGTAAAAGATAGTACTTTAGTTCCCTTCAAATTTCCTAAAAAATATTTCCAATTATCTAAATCGATAAAAAATATTTTAAACATTTTCAAGATAATCATCTAATTCAAAAAATTTTTAAAAACCCACGCTTTGTTTCCTTCGATTTATTTTGTAGTCCATCTCTGGTTGTTCTTCGGGAGGCACCACATGGACCGTCCATCATATTGACATGTTTTTTCGTCTTATCTCTGCTTTTGATAAATTACCCATTGGATTTTCGACACAGCGAGTAAATACCAAGTTACTTGCTGATTTATATATCAACGTGATTTGTACACGTGACTGTATAATGACTTGATTACCATTAAAGATATATATATATGTTGAAAACAATTAAATACAACTAATTATTGCAATTACAGTTTTTAATGTTGTCTTTTAATTAGTTACAAATTTAAAACTTGTTTGTATTATTAATTTTTCTATCAATTTATGTTCTAAAATATGTTACGGCTTGTGTAAAATTTGTTTAACGCGCATCTGCTGAACATCTAAAAATATTTACTTCCATTAAACACTTCATTAAATATCATTTATCACGCCATCTTCGTTGGAAATTTAATCTTTATTTCAATTTCCACTTATTTTCATCTTTCCAGTTCTAAATATAGTGCAATCAAATAAAACGTAAATAATAACTTGAATTATAAGTTTCTATAAATAATATAAAGACATTTTTGTCCGCATTAAAACTGCGAACCAAAAGATATGGTTTCCTTTGAACTGGATAGGGTTCGGAACCATTTTTGATCCTATTAACATAACTTTCAGTACGTCTATGATATTCTAAACATAGCCAGGAAATGCTTGTACCTAAGTGTATCAATAACTTTCTATAATTATTCCTGAAACATTTCATTCGGATAAAATTGAGATTTGATGATTTGTTTATAGAGTTCACATTCGTAGAGGAGTAAAGTGAATCATTTTAATAAAATCTCAACAAGAAATTACTACAATTAATTGTATTCGAAATGAAGGCACTTAATATCTGTGGTATTAATAATGTGACAAATTTTTAACCTAACCCCGGACTCTTTTTGAACGTCGGCAAATAAAAAAAAACTTTCAACCCTCTATAGGGGATCAGAAATTAAATGTATCATAAATATGATTTACAGCCGTATATAATATTTATTAATGCGTTAACAGAGGCGTTTTTCAATATTTATTTTAACCTAAAAGAGGCAGATATTTAAGACACCTTTTTTTCTTTAATAGAAAACGCCTATGATTTTCTGCTTTAAATATTTTAATTCGAACGAAATGTTTGCCGTACTCTTTGAAGATCAAAGGGATAGAAAATCAAAACTAGAAACCCGTTAAAATGTCCCGAGTTTATTTATTTTGAAAAACTGGTGTGGGAAGCAGTCGTGTTTCATCGTTAGACAGTTTTTTTTTTTCAAAAAATTAATACTCGGTAGAATTCTAAATTTAAATCAACTCTATTGTTTAAATTTTAAAGGTGAAGTTTTCCATCCAAATAAATTAATTGGTTCTAAAATAATCAGCCTATTAATGAGATGGTTGAACTCTTTTTTTATATGTTTAACAACTTAAACATCTGATAATGAAATTCATGGGAACAAGTTCTAGTTGCTCTTGCATTAAAATTTAATATGCGATCTTCGTGTTTTATAACAGCAATAACATATGTTTTAATAATGAAAGATAAAGTTAATAGAGTGGAAGTGTTAAATAATATATTACGATAAAAAGTTTTTGGGTTCATCTTCCTCTTGGACGTCCCATCCGTGGAGACCCTGTATAATATTGATAGAAACAGCATTCGACTAAAAATTGCGGCAACTTAAATTTTTAAAAATCCGCCTTTAAAAATAATACAAAGTGTTTGTTAAGTGGCTTGAAAGATTGAATTTCGGACTGTTTGTCAGAGCGTCTCGATTCCAGACCTATCAGCATATGGGACCATCTGAGCTATTTCAAGCGATTGCTGAAAGATTAATGGGCTACGTTTCCTTTTTATGAAATTAAATGACACCATTATGCCACTTTTCCAAGAACTATATCTGGTCTGTTTTAACTGATTACATTTTATTTTCGTTTAAATATTGTTTATTATTTAATTCCAATTGTATACTGTATATATATATAAGAGATATTTAATGCAACACCTGGTGTAAATTTGATATTTTACAAACGTCAACTTCGGTGGTTTTCATAAATCTCAGTCTGATTGACTTCACCAACGAGCCGTGTATTTTTTTGAAAAGCCGTGAAGCACATGTGAACGCCTTTTGTGCTACCGAGTCACTAATTCTACCGCTAAATATATACCGGAGCTAAATGAGTCGACAATGACCACGTTTGACTTGAAATTTTGTACTTTTTCTTTTTAAATTCCACTCCTACAGGGAACATAATTTATATCTAGAGACTTTAAAGCGAAATTTCTAAATAAAAAACTAATAAATATTATGAAATTTGTTGGGCTGCTTTCGAATATGTAAATATATATGACAATTCGCACGCTGAGCACGACATGGTCGAGCAATTCAACGAAAAACGGCAAGATATTAAAATGCACAGTTGTTGTTGTTGCAAAAGAAATTTTTTGGGAGGCAAAAATCGTTTTTTTGTAGACAATTTAATTCATGTATAAAAAATCGCATATGCCACAGTGCAATTGTCACTTTGACGGCAAAAGTTAGCATTAACTTTTACAGCGACAAATACACTAGTGGTTTTTTCACTTACTCATCTGTTCATCAATTATCGCGGTGTTGGTTAGCAGAATAAATAGTTTGGCATGTTTGTCAACAACTTATTGAATTTTCAAGAACTAACAATGAGTCGATTCGGTGTGTCTGCGAACGCCGAAATTAGACAAATTGTTAATACCTGTGTACCTACTAATACAGTTGCGACGCAATCATCAATATGGCGACAATTTTCTACGTTTTGCGATGCAAAAAGATACATACACATTTGAGCCAGATACTTCCATCGAGAAATTGAATGTAATATTGCAAGATTGGGCATTTAATATGCGAAAAAGTAACGGAGAAGACTACAAAGAAGCGGTAGTTAACACAATTTGGAACACCACCGCTAAAATGCTACAAAGTAAATATTATAAAGAAATTAAATATTGTATTCAACCCTTTCACCGATGTTCAGTTTAATGCATCACGAGCTGCACGTAATGCTAAACGTAAAATCCTACAAGCACAACCCGAAAAGAGAAAATGTAGTGCATCAGCTCTTAATAAATCTGATGTATTTGCAATGGCCAGATTATATAACGAATATGAACCGGAAGGACTTCAAAAGAAATTATATCACATTTTGGCATTTGAACTAGCTTGGCGCAAAGGAGAAGCAGCTTACTGCAAAACCACTTATTTCGTATCTGAAATTGAAAATAATGGAAAAGAAATTGGACGTATCGAGTATAATCCTCTATTTTCGAAAACGAGACAAGGCGGCAACAATAAATTATGTGACAGCAAATGGATCACGCCTAATATTTTCGACGAAGATATTTGCCCAATACGTTTATTCAAAAAGTTAATTGAAAAACGAAACACTTTTATAACTTCGGACAGAGTATTTCTTACACCAAATCCCATTTGGAAAAAGAAAAATTCTAAAGGTTGGTACAAGAATTTGCCGATTGGAATTAATGAAATTTCCAAATGGACTAAACGCTCAGCACAACGCATTGGTTTAGATGTCAAACGTGTCAAAATTACAAATCACTCAAATCGAGCGGCAGCAGTTAGCGAATTAAGTAAAAGCGGAATTGAAGAACAAGCTCTAATAAAAATAACAGGACACAGCAATTCATCATCAATAAAACCATACTTACAAGTTGACAAAGAGTATCATTCAAGCATTATTCAATCAATTCGTTTGGAAAATGAAAAAACTTCAACATCTACTACAGAAACGATTAGCTGTGGCACCCGCAGCGATATCACTGTTCCTAGCATGAATTTAAATAACTGCGTTTTTAATAATTGTACATTAAAATAAAAATGTGTTTATTTTTAATGTTTCATAAATAAAGTTTGCATTGATATGTTACCAAATTTCTCATTCATTAAATTGTCCTGCCGAATTACACTCGTGGTTTGTATTGATATTGGGTAAATTTGTGTTGTTCAAATTCTAAACTGTTTCCTTTAGCAATTTGACGAGAATAACTGTCAACCAATTGCTAGGAAACAGTTTCTCATTAAACAACCCAAATTTACCCGATAAAATACAAACCACTTGTGCAAGTATAAGTGAAAATTTTATGCTAAATCGAATGGCGTTGACTAGAAAGAGTAAAAAGTATGAACTCATTTCATATCGGTCGACCGAAAACCGATAAAAATCTTAACAGAATAGTTTTATGTTACCTGACACAATCTCAAAGGACCATTTAATGGGGAAAAAATAAACAGTACCGTATTTGAAACATTTTTCATACGAATTCTCAATAAATCCACTAGTACATTTGTTGTATATTTTAAAATAATTCGCAAAACTACACAGTTTAAATGAAAACTCATTTTATGCTGTTCCGACTCTACCCTTGTATATTTGCATATAGAATTTATTCTCTACTTGACATGCAAATACTCTGTCTTAACGAAAAGGCCGTTTCCATTTCCTCCTAATACTTCACTTGTAGATACCATCATTGTTATAAAGTGAATAATAAGAAACGTCCTACCAGCGGACGATAATCACCGCCTACAACTTTTTGTTTGATTTTTATTTGTATTTCCACATTGCCCTTGTCTTCTTTAATAAAATTATATTTATGTACCAGACGAATTTAACATCTGGCAAATAATCTTACCAAACTAATTTCACGCTTTGACTGATAATAATAATTGTTGCAATAATATTTTGTGACACTCTACGTACCTACTTTCTCACTACATCATTATCACTTGATTATTTTTTCTTGCTCTTTCTTTTGATTAACATTTTGAAATTAAAAATGTGCGAACGACATCTATTTCCAGAGGCATTCATTTACGTGAGAATGAAAATAGAAACGAAAACAATAATTTAGATTTGGCGACGTTCGCCACTGGCACGCTCCCAAGTTATTTCCATCTTGACTTGAAGGCATATCGTTTCTTTGGCTCGTTCCGAAACTACCACAAATCACCTAGAAAAACTCCATGGAGATGGCTTTCAATAGCCGTGTTGAAAATTTTATAAAATAAATTAGAACCTTTTATTAACCACCCTGTAAATAATGCCACGTCCAAATTTACATTCACACACAGTAAATTTCCCGAATATCTAATGAGGTGTTTGTAGTTTTCCTGATTTCTTCGAAACAATACTATTTTAAAACATGCAAAGCACGAAAAATGTAAGTTGACATATCAATATTTTAAAAAGAAAAGAGAGACAATGAAATGTAGGCATGATTCTATTGAAATGGATGTATTTATCATCATCAAGCACCAAGTAGCGGTCATGGAACCTAATTAATAAACCTTTATTGATGTTAAATGTGTGCTTTGAATAATGTGAGTCTAATTATTTCTGTGAAAAAATGTTTCTTTGCGTAATACTATATCGTGCATACAGGGTGTTCCAAAAAAAATTTACGAACCAACTAACTACAGCCCTCTAAAGTTAGAACGACTTGTATACGAGGGTAAGTGAGTTTGTGTTTTAAAAAGATTTATGTCTCTGATAGTTTATATTTTTAATAATAATGTAAAATTGTTGCTATTTGAATTACTGGAATATACATAACTAGAGTAACTAACAGAGGTCTGGCTGGCTCTTTGGTTAATTTTAGATTTTGATAGGGGAGAGATTGTTGAAATTTCGAATTCAATAGGATTGTTGGTCAAGAAGAGGTATTCAAATTTACAAAAAAAAAACATTAATTCACTTGAAATATCATACAATTGTAAATATTGAGCTCAAATCTTGGATGAAAAGGTCACAGTGGGATACGCCGATAAGCTCGAGTCTAATCTAAAAGTTCAAATCTGAACAGGACACTTGAAGGACCAATATGAAAGGTGGTTAAAGTAAGGGTAGTAAAAAAACTCGATTTAGACGCGAAATGTTTCGAAAAAAATGTCCAAAATAGATGCCAAATTTATAATTTCAAGATACTCGTCAAAAACTTCAGATCTTGAAAATATTTTTCTTTCTTCGTTGACATCGTCAAAATTATGTCAACTTCGTAAAATCCCACGTCAAACCCGTTTGTTCTCAAATTACTCGCTTAACTGAAAACATAAATAGAACCCGCACGGTGCCCTTCTTGTCGTAATGTGCCCTTTTCAAAAAAAATATAAGACGGAAACGTGCAGATCTGCCTTTCAAGTAGATTTCTTTAATTCTAGTATTACTATTATTGTAAGACCGTCGGCAGCTGTGACACAAAGCATTGTGATTGTGTCTTCTTTGACAATATATAACGATTACTTAAAAAGAGATTAATTTTATTCTCTTTCTTTTGTTTAATATTCATTTAGCGAGACAGATAAATAATTTCCATCACTTCATATCCGTCAAGGTTCTCACCTGGTGTCTAATCAAATATTCAAAAAGAATATTACATTCATCAGACTCTTCGATTTGTATATTCCCGTAGCGAACCATTCATTTGGATGTTAGAGAGACACACGAAGCATTAATATTAATAGTATGTATGCATATCACACAATTCTAAGTGAAAAATGAGGTTTAAACCTAGACAGCAATATCTAGGAAGGGCTAAACTGACCATACTCTTGACAAATTAATCATTCTTCGTCCGTATGGAAGCGGATGCGTACTTCCTATATTCTCCGGTAGATGTCCTAACTGTTTCCGGTCACGTAAAGTTTTGTAATGTAACTTCTTTATTTGTCTGCTTCAATTGAAATTGTCAAATTTAAATACATATATATTTTACCTTTTCACAAATACTTCGGCATGATCCTGTAGCATGTGAACAGCACATCAAATCTGAAAACAAAACGATAAAAAATGTGGTTGGAAATTTTTTCATAAAAAAAAGTCATAAAAACTGCTATTTTAAACGAAAAATCATTTTTTTCAATAAAAACATTCATAAAAACAGCTATTATAAAATCTTCAGTATTTCCAAAAGAAATCCCATAGCCACTGCGCCAATTCAAATGATTATTCACACTTGATCTGCTCAAATTTACGAATCTAAACATCTTAGTTAGCCGTAGTTACATTATTTTCGTTATAAATATTTGAATTCGCAATAAATTGCAATCTATATAAGTGATGTTAACTAATACATATTTTAAGAATACACATTAAATCCATTATCTCTGTTACGATTACACAAACAACATTTGTTTACAAAAAGTAAATTGGTGTATACTGTTGTAAAAACAAGCCATGAACATAAACATTCACTAATTGGAACTTATTCAAATATAATAATTGAATCAATGCCGTTGTTTATGATACGTCAATATACCATTTAATAAAACTGCTTTGATTCGTTCCAGTTCTGTGCATTATAAAAATAAAATTTCTAATACTAGAACAAATGTACCATCTTTCCAATTTGTCGCCTCCAAGACATATTTTTCTAAAATAATTATGTGATTTTTGGCTCTTTTTAGTAAAAACTTCCCTTCAATGTATAATTTTTAATTATATGAACTTCTTCCAGGATTTATTCTGTAATTTACATTTCTCCGCCACTGATTTTATTCATAAAAAGTTTAATTAAACAATAAAAATTAAAATAATCTCAGTTCAGAATGAAATAAATTATTTTCAGACAGCCATATTGTGTAGATCGTAAAAACGGTCACAGATGTTGATGGAGTTATTATCACAAACGATTAGATCGACAATAATTATTGTTTTAGTTTCCAAGAAAAGGTCACGTTTTCTTCAACTTTGCTGGCTTTGAAATATCGAATAATGCTACGTAATTATTATTAATATTTAAATACGTGTTTTAAACATTTTTGAAGACAACAAATAAAAAGTAGCAGAAGCATTATGACGTTACTTTGGCACTAATTTGACAAAAAATTTTTCCTTCAAAGTCAAGTGTAGTGTAGCTTATACGAACTTGTCAAATCGCGTTCCACATGTTATAATTTGTCTCCCAATTAAAATTTATACATACTTGAACCCATTCATCAATTAAGATAAATTGGAAGAACAGTTGAAATTATCAAGAAGGCAGATACTATATTTAGATCCATCGCAGGGCAGATGCAGTTTATCTTTTCTATATTATATTATAACATTAATTTAAATAATTTTTTGATTAAACATAATATACTTAAAATAATTTTACCATAAAAATATTTGTAGATCAATCGAAAAAAAATGCAGCTTTTTACATATAAAAAATTAGGAATTAATGTAAAAACTTGTCAACCCTTAAAAATTTAAAAGTGTCAACCAGTGAATATTATAAATCAAACAATATACCTTGGGCGATTGCTCTCTGCAGCACATACCAAAAAATAACAAAAACTATTTGGGTTCGCCCGCCGAAATTATAAAAAACGCTAAATTGAGTCCTTTTTGACATATTGACGTTTTAAGCACGTGCTCAACCGGTCACAACGCTCACTAGCACAGATCCATCGCCGATGAACGTTGTCAACTAACTAATATAACGAGCGGATCAGCCGACTAACACGGCTGAAAAACCGAACCGGAGGAGTTTATCTCGATTGAGAACGCGCCTTGGGAAAATGGTTGTTGCATCTACGGGATAGCATTGAAAGTAAAAACTAAAAGATGTCCAAAATATTTTTATTAAACTCTTGAATAGTACATTTTTATAAATTGGCAGTTTTTCTTGAAAAAATTTCACGCAATAGTGATATTTTTTTGAAAAAGTTTGAAGATAATACAACTAAAACGCAATTTAAAAAAACAAAAGGGACAAACCAACAAAAAAGGGTAAGGAAATTATAGAAGATATATTAGTGGACATAATAAGCAGCTTAAAGTGAAAGAAATTCGTATATATGAATAGGTACACCATCAGATGTTAGAAGAATTCATTGATATTGCAGTGAGATTATTTCTTCCTTGTCCAAAATTACTTCCTTCGTAAAATAAAAAAGAATCTTTAAAATACATAAAATTTCAACCGAATGTATATATATTTTATAGGTAATTTCTTGATTTGAGTTACTTATAAATTAACCCTATTGAAGAAAACGATCGAAGACACATTCCTCGAAAGTACATGCATAAAAATAGCGAATACCCAGTACTGCCACCTACGACCCGCTAGTTTCGCGTGTTGCTCGACCAGTTGTCAAACCCCTTATCCGAAAGAAAGAGAAAGAAAATAATGAATGGTATACTGGTTAGCACAACCAGTAACTGCACACGGAGATAGGTGGCATATAAACTATTTAGATATATAAACGAAATGGAGTTTATTGATCTACAGCAGGGTTCACCAAATGTTTATAATAATAATTATTCAAATAAAAACATTAATCATTCATTTAAAACCACCTGTGCGGTTACTAAGCGACTAAAGCTGGATCGATTTACTTCTACACTTAGATAGAATATTCAACGTTATACCTATTTTTTTTCTAAACTTCAAAATGACACAGGAAGTAGATTCAAGATTTTACTATTTCCAAGGGCAAACTCCTGAAAATACTAAAATAAGCGATAGATGCCACGCGCTGCATGTTACTCAAGCAAAATGGAACAATATTACCAAACATTTAGATAGAAAGAGGTTAAACAAGGAAGCATTGGAAAGGGAAGAGAGACATAGGGCTTATTTAGAAGAAGGATCAAAGTCGATGATTAAAAATTGGGCTAATTCATTAGATGTAAGTAAAATGGAACACAATAAATTAGATATTAAAAAAAATAATTTTTATAATATTTCTTAAGAATATACGAAAAAGGAAAGACGAAGAACGTGCTAAAGCAATAGAAAATGAAAAAGTGGAAAGGGCGAAAAAATTTCATTTACTACGGAAAGAACAAGAAGAAATACGCAAAGCTTTTGTTGATAGAGCCAACAAAAACATATTTATGAATAAAGGTAAATAATTTAATTGAAAATTTAAAAGTTTGAGGCTTTAATGTGTTTTTAAAAATATAGGAAATGCTAAACAATTGACAAGTGCTTTTATAATGAGCGAAGTTTTGTACGAAAGAGAAAAACAGAAAGAATTTAAAAAGTTTTTAATGGAACACGAAGCTGAAGAATACGCTAAAGAAGTGGAAGATGTTCGAAGAGTTGCCAGAGAAGCTGTAGAAGAAGAAAAAGCCTTGGTGGAAAGCGAGAAAAGAAAAAAACTAGAAACCGGAGTAAGAATGCGAAAAGAGTAAGTTGGATGTTGTATTTTTTCGATTCTTCTACCGATAGTACTTTTAGACTTGAAGAAAAAGTAAAGAAAGAAAAGGAAGAAGCGGTAAAAAGGAGACTTGAAGAAATGCGAGATTGCGACGAAGCTTTAGACGAAATAAAGTGCATCAAACAGAAAGATTTAGAAATGGTAAACAAATAAAAATATAGTTAGTTGTATTTTTATTAAGATCACAATTCTAGAAATTGAGGAAGAAACAAGAAATGGCTGAAAGTATGCGAAACCTTCTTGAACAAGAACGCCAAAATAAAATATTGATGGTCACAGAAGAACAAGAATTAGACGATGTCATCAAAGCTTATAGAGACGCAAAATATAAAATAGATTGCATGAGAAAAGCAAAAGATAAACAGGTGATTTATTAAGAAATTACTAGTTTTACATGTAGTATAATGGTTCCGATTTTAGTTAAGAGATGACGCTATTAGAATTAGACAAGAAATGGCGGAAAAAGCAAAGGCTGAATCCACAGAAGTGATCGAAGAACAAAAAAGAGAAAAATCACTACAAAAAGCAATAAGAGAACACGAACAAATGTGAGTAAATATAAATTAAGGTATAGGTAATTAGTGGAAATTTATTACAATAATTTTCCAAAAAGGGCGATAGAAAAAGAACGAAAAGCAGTCGAAAATAAAGCGAAAGAAGTGCGTGATAAGCTAGAAGGAAGAAAACAGTTTATAGAAAAAGAAGAACGACGTTTAAACAAAGAAGCAGAACTACGAAAATGGGAAATGTTAAACAGATATAAAACTAGTGAAGCCATTGAAATTTTTGATAAGAACTTTATGAAAGAACGTAAGGCTAAAATATTGGAATATAAAGCGGAACTTTTACAGCAAATCGTAAGTAATAAGACCTAAAGTAATCACTGGAACTACGAAACGATAGTGTGTTTTTTATTGTAGAAAGAAAACGAAGATCGTCAAAAGCAGGAAAAGGAAATTGATAGGATGATAACGGAAGCAATGGTACACACTGACGATGATAAATTTTTTGCTTACGCCGACGAGATTTTGGAACAACAGAGGAAAACTGGGAGATCTACTTATCCAACCGTAAAAGCCATAGTGGTAATTATTTTTCACTAAGAATTGCGGTTTTTCCTTTCAACTTTTTGATTTTAGGGTTATAAAAAGAACAATCGCATACCATTACCACCAAATACTGATGTCACGTGTGATGTATACAAACCACTTAATGACCAAGATGCTAAATATATTTTTAATCAGTCAGAAATTGAAAATAAAAAAAGGCAAAAATGCAAATGTCTACAAAAAAAAGTAGAACTGTAACTTCATTATATCGGCCGTCTTTTGAAAAATATTTGTATCGTATATACAGAATTTTCGAATTTTAATATATTTTTTTTCAAATTCAACCAGAGGGAAGATGTTTGCTTATTTTCCATTGGAAAATAAGAGGAGGCACGTCCTTGTCGTTTGAATATCTTCCCAGTTTTCCGAATCCTCGTCCATTTTGTGTGCATCACTCCTTTTTCCTAGCCTACTATCAACCTTACCAATCTGTAACCGTTTTCTTAGTGTATCTATCGATTTTTACCGAAAATGAGGAGGAAAGAGTGCGACTCTTACTAGAAACTCATTTTCCTGGAAGCACCCCAAACAGAGGAGTTAATCCTCTCGAAGGTCATAACAGGCCTTCGAGAGAAAGTACTACAATGGCCAAGCACATTTGTAGTAACGATAGGTTGAAATGGGCTATGAACACCTTTTCACCTTTCAAAGCACCTGGAGCAGATGGGATTTTCCCAGCATTGCTCCAGCAAGGACAAGACGAAATTCTTCCACATTTGGTTAGAATTAGTCGAAGTAGTTTGGAACTGGGTTATATACCAGAAGCATGGAGTAGGGCAATAGTAACCTTCATCCCAAAAGCTGGAAAAAGGGACACAACAAACCCCAAATCCTTCAGACCAATTAGCCTAACATCGTTTGTGCTTAAAACGATGGAAAAAGATATTGACAACTATATTAGAACGGAAATCCTAGAGAGACTACCTCTCCACCCGTATCAGCACGCTTACCGGGCAGGCAGATCTACGGAGACTGCACTGGTACAACTGACGGAGGATATCCGAGGTGCCTTGGACAACCAAGAAACTGTAGTATGTGCATTTTTGGACATAAAAGGAGCTTTTGATAACACTCCACATGAGGCTGTCAAGAGAGCATTAAATAGAAGAGGTGTAGACAGCACAACATCCAAATGGATGTCGGAACTGCTCACCACCAGAGTAGCAGAGACGAGAACGAGCAAAGACATTGTCTCCATCTGCATAACCAGAGGATAACAGGAGGAATGAGTACATGCCCAACGGCAGCAATGGAAGTGATTCTCAACCTCACACCATTACATATGGTGGTGGAGAGTGTTGCAGAAAGAACAAGATACAGACTAAGCAGAGAGGGAATCATTAAAAAAAAACCACCTCTTCACTTCTTAGAAATCAGACAACCTGGGACATGCCACAAGATGGTATGATGAAAAAGTATAACTTTTCAAAGAAATTCGTTACGGAATTAAGCAACAAGAAGGAATGGGATCCAAATACCATTACCAGACTTGGAAAGAATGCCATTCAATGGTACACAGACGGCTCAAAAGCAATAGAAGGAACTGGGATAGGAGTGTACGGGCCCGGCACCAAACACTCTGAAAGCTTGGGAAAAACCCCAAATATCTTTCAAGCGGAAATTCACGCAATAAGAAAGTGTGCCCAGTTCAATATTGACAAAGGATATAGAAGGCAAAGGATTATCATAATGTCTGATAGTCAAGCAGCCATTAAAGCACTGAGTTCTTGTGTAATCAGTTCCAAAATGGTGTGGGAATGCCTAGGCAAACTTAATGAACTAGGCGAGAAGAATTAGTCACCTTACTGTGGATTCCAGGACACACTGGAATAGAAGGAAACGAAATAGCAGATGAACTAGCGAAGAGGGGGACTGAAATACCCTTTTGGGGGCCGGAACCTTTTTGCGGAATCAGCTCCAATGTAATATTGGAAGAAATAGGTAAAGCCGAAGAAAAGAGAAGATCTGACAATTGGAAAGATCTAGTAGGGCTTAGGCAATCAAAGATTCTTCTGGGTGACTACAACCTGTTGAGATCAAATGAATGCATAAGTCAAAGCAAAACTGCACTAAGAGTTTTAACAGGAATCCTAACGGGACATTGTCGCCTGAATGGGCACCTTAAAAAGCTCAAAATAGTGGAGGAAGAAGATTGTAGGTTTTGTGGAATGGAAGAAGAATCCTCCATCCACATACTTGCGAACTGCACAGCAATTCAGAATCCTAGGGCACAGCACCTGGGAGACTATTGGATAGAAGAGGGACAGTTACCTAAGTTGAAGCCTGCAGATATCCTAAAATTCCTCGGGGAAATATGACTAAAGGAGCTACTAGTATCTGAGACTTTCCTCAGGAACTAAGTAGAAGTAAGAGGGCACAATAGATCTTTTAGGTCTCAGTGAATGTTACCCCAAAAGACATACATACATTCATCGATTTTTACAGGGGACACACTGTATATTGGATTTGAGGCTGAATGAAAACGAAAATCGAATGATCACAGCTTTATTTTACAACTATCATCGATTACAAAAACCTTACAATCGGGACTAACACTAATATTTTATTGATTAATGTTTTCGAAGCTTTTAACTATTTAAATTCTCAATTCTGTACAAAAATTATTTACTAACTAAAAAAATACTGCAAAATCTTAAAAAACGCTAATGTTATATAATTTATGTAAAAATAACAAAAAATTAATCAAAGATCAAAGAATTTTTTTCAGAGTCACACTGTACATACAAATAATAAATCACTTTTACTTCCTCGTATGTATATTAATTTTCCACTTAAAATTCCGTACTATCTACTTTCATTTCAGTTACTTCATCACCATTTGCAACATTATCCAACTCCTTATTATCTTCATCTTCTTCGATATCTTTCTCGCATTCGTTAACAACATTTTCATTGTGATGAACTGCAGCAAAGTGATCCAACAACAAATCTCTGGTGGAGAAATTTTCGTCGCAAAAATCGCAATCGTGTTCTGCTTCGGACACGTGTTGGTGTTTTCCGATTCGCATGTGTTTTTCTTTCGTTTTTTTATGTTTGAACCGCTTCTTGCAAACGTCACAAGAAAACGGTTTTACTTTGGAATGTCTGTACATGTGAGCTTTGAGGTATTGTTTGACTCTAGAAAAAACATTTTTATTGAGACACCCTATATATTAGATTTATAAATAAACTTACCTAAATTTCTGTAGACAAATCTCGCACTGGTACTTTTCTTCGGTAGCATGACTTTGACTGTGCGTATAGAGTCTTCTGGAAGTTTTAAACGTCTTAGCACAAATTTCACATTGAAATTTTCTTTCATCCGAATGAGTAGCAATGTGATTTTTAAGACTAGTTTTGCTGGCGAAATGATTACCGCATATTTCGCATTTGAAATTCTTCGCCCCGGAATGAGTATTCATGTGGATTTCTAGATTATACCTAGAAGAAAATACTTTATCGCAAAGGTTACATTTGAAGCATTTGTCATGTGTTTTGATGTGGTTCTTCAACAGTGCGTTGTTGATGAATTCTTTGCCGCATATGGGACATTTTCTCTTCTCTCCATCCTGTTTGTGCTGAAGACGAAAGTGTTCGGAAAGGTTTTTGGATTTTTCGAATACTTTTTGGCAGTATTCGCATTCATATTTGGTTTGCTGACTGTGTTCTTTTTTATGCTTATTATAAAGAAAACGATCATGAAAAACCTGTGAAAGAAGAGTACAATTAGATAAAAAAAAAACAGCCAAGTGACAGAATAAATTCTAACAGGATGGAGTGAAAGTATACCTGATCACAGTGTTCACATTTACAGGGTGCATGGGCTCTTTTGATGTGCCTTTTTATTCTATACATTGAAGGATATATTTTACCACAAAATTCGCAAGGAAATTGCAATTCGTTATGAGTACTTAGATGACTTTCTAAGCCACGTTCAGTATTGAAAGCTTTCTTACACAATTCACATCTGATTTCTGCTTTTTTTGCATGTATTGACATATGAACTTTGTGCTTAGCTTCATCTAAAGAGCTATGACCACAAACCTAAAACCAACAAACAAAAATAACTTAAACTGATAGGCAAGTGAGCAATTTATCTTACTTTGCATTTGAAATCTTCAACTATTTTTTCATAATGTACAAAGCGATGACTGCGTAAAGAAGCACTTGTCCTGAATTCTTTACCACATTTTGGACATTTATAAATCTCACTAGTATTATGGCATCTTTTATGTAAACTAAGGTGGTTTTTTGAAGCAAAACATTTGTCGCATTCTTCACATTTATAAGGTTTGAGACCAAGATGCTTATTTACATGTTCTTCTAATACACCAAGACTCTGCTGAACTTTATGGCAAATATAACACCTTAAAATTAAACATAAAGATCAATTAAGTTTAGAATTTTATGTATCCTTGTAGGTATGTACCTTCTTTTCTCAATATAATGATTTTTTTTGTGTAACCTATATTCCTGATACTTGATAAAGACTAATTCACATATTTGACACTTGTAGACAGTGGTTTCATTTTCAATAATAGTTAAATCGTCGTTTAGTGCTTTCAGTTCTTCAAAAGATATATTTAAATTTTCTTCGTGAATATCTACAATATTCTTACATGGATCTATATCAGACTGGTTCGGTTCAAAATCCAGTGGCAATTCTGGTTTTATTTCCATTTTTAATACTTTCTCGCTTGGAGAACATTCTGGTGGTTCTATTTTTACATTTAGAATAGGTAAATCAACGTTAGAATTATCTTCAGCTTTGGATTCATTTTCTATGGTAGATTCTGTTTTAATGTTAAATTGTTCATTGTTTGATTCCGATTTTATTTGTATTGGCATCATATTTTGAATTAAAATTATTATTATTTTAATAACTAAATTGAATATTCAGACCAGTTCTTTTGCTAAACCATTTTTTACCTATTTCCTTGGTGATCAACAAAATTTGTTTACAAACTTGACAACCACAGACATAGACATTTGGAATGTGCAGCAGTGTAATAAGGAACTCATAGATATAATAACTTAACATGGATGCGCCTTAGAAAGAGACATCATGGGACCAGAGCAACCAGACAAAGACAGATATAGAGGAGTGGCAAAAAGAGCGTGAAACATAGGTGAAAGAATTGTGAATTGTGAGTTTTGGATTATTTTGTACTCCTTAAATGATAAATTAATATCGCAAATTCAAAATATATTCGTGTGTACATTATATTGAATATAAAATGGTGAAATCTTTATTTATTTATTTATGTTTAGAAAATAAATAATTACGTTTGCAAAATTTATTTTAATCCATTCCCAAGCCAAACTTCCTAATAAACTATAGATAGACAAAATTAATTTCAATTTTGTATGTATTTTCCATTGCTGGCTCGCGCTTTTTGCCACCCTTCTATCTCCATCTCTCTCACACTGCTAGTGCGACACACGATAATATGAGCTGAATAGTGACAAGGCGCATCCATGTTAAGTTATTATATCTATGAAGGAACTAGAAACTGAGTGTACTATTGTGAGCGAGAAGCTCTCTATCTCTGTTTACCTTGCCAAAAATTATATTCCTAATTCATTTTGTCCGATATACTGACATGCAGACAAGCATGTAATAAATGTTGCATAACCTGTTGTGAGGTTGGTTTGTTGTAAAAATATTTAATATAAATTTGAAAAATATTAGAGGTAGAGGTAATGCAAAAGAAAACAATTTTAAAAAAAGTATCGTTTATTATAGACTTATTGTTAAAAATGGTTTATATAAAGTAATAAAAAAAATATAAATAATTGTTAATATGTGATTCGTTGTATATACCTACCTCATATTGATAAAAAGTACAGTCAATTTTTATACAGTATCCTAAATTATTTTACCTTATTTAATATTATAACGTAATTATATATACAGAATTTCATTATTATACAGTATCATCGCAGAAGTACGTAACTAATTTGTATTGTATGTATAGTTCTGTAGCCTTAAACAGATATATTTGATGAACTGTCGAAATTGGAATTTCTAGTACGATTATTTGGAAGACTTATTTCAAATTTCTAATCAGTTTATTTTTATAAAATTAAAATAGGAAATTACACTAAACGGTAAAACGCGTTTACCATGAGCATTTCATTATATTACAGGCATTTTTTCGCGATTTTTATTAAATAATCATTTGAATTTGACATATAGCATATTTTTGACAGCAAGTAGTATATACAAATATTAAAAATGTTAACGCGAAAATACGCCTGTAGGTCAAATAATAATATTAAAAATCAGAAATAAAAAAAACAGATCATTTAAAGACATCAGTCTCTTATAATTGTTCGTTTTCCTATAGTTATTCAGTTTTCTCAATAATTGTATGGTCCATAAGCTGAACCTGTTGTATAATAAGGTCCTGCGTAGGGTTGAGGTACGGGGTAACCTCCATAGGCGTACTGTTGTTTCTGGGGATATACTAAAAACAAAATTTATTTTTAATTACCAATAAAATTTAGGAAAATAGAAATAATTTAGTTAAACGAAAAATATCAACATATAGGTATGAACGTTCATTTACGAGTAGGTTTATATAAAACTTGTAGAATTGTTCTTCGATCACTTAAACCGGTATGTAGACATTCAAGGCCTTCCCCTATGTAATTAATTCAATTAGGAAATAGATAGTTAATAATTTAATAATCAACTTTATGTAACGTACCAACAATAATTATATCTACAAGGTGGGTAAACATAAATATAACATTATCATCTTCATTTTGATTGTTTGAGATATTACTAGTCTTGGAACACCAATTTTATTTACAATGAGAAATAAGTTAATTTTAAAGCAACAAAGCAAAAATAGTTTTATGAATGTTAATGCTGTGGACGACATATTTACAAAAGAAAAATGTGATAAATCGCGAAACCACTGAAACAAAATACATTCTGTAAAAAAAATTAATTTGCTGCAAAACTTTTAAAGTCAAAAACTGTTTAAGTGGTTTCTATGTAGTTATATGGAAAGAAAAAAATAATCCCATTCCCAAATAAAGTTACCAGGCATTAGATACTGCATGTTGATAGCCTCCTCGCGCTCCCGTTCCCCTCTTAGACACATGGCAGCTCCAGAAAATAAAATGGCCGCAACCAGCGACCACCCGACACCAACCCACGCTACCATGTAGCTCCAATCGTAGTTGACTCTAGTGTTGTCACGCAAAACCTAAAATTCGAGAAAAAAAAAGTGTTTTAGAACCAACCTGGCATTAAATATTGGATATTGTTGAGATCTTCTTTTTCTTTTTCGTTTCCAAGACAGCAGGACGCGAAGAAGAAGAGCAGGGAAGCGCCTAGGCAGCTGAAGACTCCTAACCAACTTAAAATGAAGCTCCAATCGTAATAAATGTCGGCGTTTTCTTGAAGAATCTGTTTTTTGAACAAAAAAGTAAAGGAAAATAGAGGGGGTGAAAGGGGTTTGGGTTAATTTAAGAAGCCAAATTAATTTTCGTGCAAAATTATACAATTATCGAGATACTATTTGTGTTAATTTTATATTTTAAAAAAACTTTCGTTTGAAAAAATGCTGATTGTAATATGTGGGTAAGGTTGTGTAACAATGGAGGTCGTATTATCGCAAAAAAAGTTATTGTTAAAATTATTTTTGGTATGTTGTAAAAAATCGCATAAAATTAGAATTAATAACTTTATTTTTACATATGTATAGCATCTCGATAATTATTTTTTTTAGGTGCGTTAATTTAAGAAAAACTTACGTTGTTCCACTGTTGATAATACTCTTCACCTACTTGCTTTTCTTTTTCGTAATATTCAACTCCATGCCAAAGACCCATCGCTCCGGCACTTAAGAGACCTAACAAAAACTTGATATTAATAAAAAAAAAGTAAAATTTGCTATTTTGAATTCTTTTAATTCCTAGACGCAATATTAGACCCCAATTGGTATTATAATCCAATAGCGACCTTAATATTTTTTAAACTCCGTTAAATCCTCAAATATACACGCTCTTGACAATTTATAATCTTTTATGGTTGTCCACAAGGTTAAGATTTGTTATAACTAATTATATATTCGATGTTTTAACACAAAAAAAACCTGCACGTTTCACTTGAACGCCTGCGAATCCATCAATTTTACGTGGGAAAAAAATTGTTATTGTTTACTTGTAGTTAAAAACATTTCATGCCAAATTATTTAAAATGACAACAAACCTTCTGAAATAATATGTATATTAAAATTGGACTTATTTTCGTAAAATAAAATTTATATAAAACATTGGTATATATCTTTTCATCAGTAATTATTGAGTGCATCTAAAATTCCTGAAAATCATAAGTGAAGCATCGGCCATCAATTTTCCGCATATTGAACTCCCAATTTTTGAGTATATTTTTCAAAACAGTGTAATTTTCAACTAAATCACGACCAAGACATGATTTTCGATAATAATACAACAAGTGTGTTAATGATTATCGAAATACAAAATAAATTTTCGATAATCATTAATTACACGAGTTGTATTTGTCACTTATAATTGCACAAGTGGTTTGTATTTTATCGGGTAAATTTGGGTTGTTTAATGAGAAACCTAACCTAAACCTAAATTTTAATTTTAATAGTTGACAGTTAGTTTAAAATTTGAACAACACAAATTTACCCAATATCAATACAAACCTCGAGTGTAATTCGGCAGGACAATTTAATGAATGACAAATTTGGAAACATATCAATGCAAACTTTATTTATGAAACATTAAAAATAAACACATTTTTATTTTAATGTACAATTATTAAAAACGCAGTTATTGAAATTCATACTAGGAACAGTGATATCGCTGCGGGTGCCACAGCTAATCGTTTCTGTAGTAGATGTTGAAGTTTTTTCATTTTCCAAACGAATTGATTGAATAATGCTTGAATGATACTCTTTGTCAACTTGTAAGTATGGTTTTATTGATGATGAATTGCTGTGTCCTGTTATTTTTATTAGAGCTTGTTCTTCAATTCCGCTTTTACTTAATTCGCTAACTGCTGCCGCTCGATTTGAGTGATTTGTAATTTTGACACGTTTGACATCTAAACCAATGCGTTGTGCTGAGCGTTTAGTCCATTTGGAAATTTCATTAATTCCAATCGGCAAATTCTTGTACCAACCTTTAGAATTTTTCTTTTTCCAAAAGAGATTTGGTGTAAGAAATACTCTGTCCGAAGTTATAAAAGTGTTTCGTTTTTCCATTAACTTTTTGAATAAACGTATTGGGCAAATATCTTCGTCGAAAATATTAGGCGTGATCCATTTGCTGTCACATAATTTATTGTTGCCGCCTTGTCTCGTTTTCGAAAATAGAGGATTATACTCGATACGTCCAGTTTCTTTTCCATTATTTTCAATTTCAGATACGAAATAAGTGGTTTTGCAGTAAGCTGCTTCTCCTCCGCGCCAAGCTAGTTCTAACGCCAAAATGTGATATAATTTCTTTTGAAGTCCTTCCGGTTCATTTTCGTTATATAATCTGGCCATTGCAAATACTTCAGATTTATTAAGAGCTGATGCACTACATTTTCTCTTTTCGGGTTGTGCTTGTAGGATTTTACGTTTAGCATTACGTGCAGCTCGTGATGAATTAAACTGAACATCGGTGAAAGGGTTGAATACCATATTAAATTCGTTATAATATTTACTTTGTAGCATTTTAGCGGTGGTGTTCCAAATTGTTTTAACTACCGCTTCTTTGTAGTCTTCTCCGTTACTTTTTCGCATATTAAATGCCCAATCTTGCATTATTACATTCAATTTCTCGAAGGAAGTAACTGGCTCAAATGTGTATCTTTTTGCATCGCAAAACGTAGAAAATTATCGCCAGATTGATGATTGCGTCGCAACTGTATTAGTAGGTACACAGGTACCTATTAACAATTTGACTAATTTCGGCGTTCGTAAACACACCGAATCGACTCATTGTTAGTTCTTGAAATTTCAATAAGTTGTTGACAAACATGCCAAACTATTTATTCTGGTAACCAACACCACGATAATTGATGAACAAATGAATAAGTGAAAAAACCACTAGTGTATTTGTCAACAGTAAAAACACAAGAGCTTTTTTTTATCGGATAAATTTCTATTTGCAACGAAACAGTTTTGCCATCACTAATTTTACGAGAAAAACTGACATGATAAAATCGCGACACCGAAGGTGGAGCGATTTTATCTAATGTCAGTTTTTCGAGCAAATTTAGTGATTGGCAAAACTTTGAGTTAAAGAGAAATTTATCTGGTAAAAGAAAAGCTCGAGTGTTTTTTGGCAAGATAAATTAACGACAGAATATATGGATGAACAACAACAATAAATATCTTTATTAATACAACAAAGTTAAATAATTACCACACCGATTAAAAATAAAAGCACTAAGTATATGTTTAAAATTCAAAAATCTGACAGACAAATTGACAGTTTTTGCAGTTTTGCCAACACTTAATTACTGTGAAACAATAAGTAACCAAACTTGCGACTCATTGTCATTGTGTAAAAGTGACGTCCGCTTACTAGATATTGAGGAAGAGAAGTTTTTATCCGATAAAAAAGGATGCACCTTTTTTATCGATGTCAAAGTGACAATAACATTTCCAGGTATATGACATTTTAACATTGGAGTTTATTTATCGCTGTAAAAGTTAAAGCTAACTTTTGCCGCTGTCAAAGTGACAATTGCACTGTGGCATATGCGATTTTTTATACATGAATTAAATTGTCAAGATTATTTCACGGAAACAATTAAATAATAATAATTAATAATTTGACATTTTTTGTCAGTCACTAGATTTTTAATATCGAATAAAACAACTAATGACAACGCGAAACTCAGAGATAGGAAAATTGCATGTATCCAATCAGGTGCCGAAATACAAAATCGAAAACATGGTGTTTTCTGATATCAATCCTCATATTTAAACCAATCGAAGGCGCGTATTTTCTATTGAGTGAAATAATCATCGAAAGCGTATTGTAGTATTAAGTTAAGTATGTACATGAGGAGCATAGTCTTTAATAACAATATTGATTTTATTGAAAAAAATTTCAAATATAACGGAAATCCGCAATCTTGAACACATTATTTACATATATTACTCCACAAATTCTTATGCAAAAACGAAAGATACTACCAGATAATTACATCCTTCACTAAATAACGTTAATAGCAAATAATTGTTAGAAAGTGACCGATTTGATTTATTTGTCACTCGCCTAGTCTTTATGCTCACTGAATCGCGGATAAGAAACATCACCTAGATCAAATCAAACTATTTGTTTGTATTTTTTCTCGATTTTTTTTTTAAATAAATATTTGTTAATTATCAATAATTGTTATTACAATCATGTGTAAGTTTCTTCCTGCTTCAATTGAATACTGAAAAGAACAAGTCAACTGTAGCATAGGTCGACGAACCAAAAATTAAAATTACTGTTAATTCTTAGTCAAGGTCGGAACAAGACATTTTTCAAAAGGAAAACATCGTGAGTGTTAAAATTGACCTATAAACAATACGTTATTCCTATTGAATAATAAATAACAAACATACATAACCTAACCAATGAATATCTGCGAAAAGTTTCAAGATTTAATAACGACAAAATTTACTTCTTCTTTCGTTCACTTCTAATTGCCCCTTAGCTACGCCCTTGGATGGTTCTGTGCTCACCTATCATGTTCGAGCCGCGGTATAATTAGCATTTTTACAATAATAATTATAGACTAGAAAACTTTTTCCAAGTCATAGAATGAAAGGTGTGGAGCTTGTAAGCACTCAACTCAACAACAAACTAATTTCAACGATATTCTTATATTAACGTTGCGTGTTAACGTGGCTAATCTACTGAAAATTATTTTTATAGAATTCACGAGAGGCGTCAAAAATAAATTATTGATACTTACAGGAAACATTTTCAAAATAATTCAGATTATAAAACTTTCTTTTATTGTAAAAAATATCTAACTACTCACAAGCCAATAACATGAGTATAGCTGTAGCGGTAATATTGCCAGGTGACCTCTTCCAGCACCCTGTAACTCCAGTGCAAAAGGCAGCAAAAACGGCTATGAAGGAGATTATAAATAGAGCTATCATGGAACGTCCCATATCTAAAAAAAATTGTGAAACATTTTTAGACAATAAACCAAATTTTCTGTAATAGGTACTTACGTAATCTCGTCCATGCATCTTCCGTGAAGTCTTTTGTATCGTTATTTTCATCTGGTATATAGTAATTCACGTTGTTGCAGTGCGTTTCCAGTGGACTCAAATACGTTTTCACTGAAATTCAGAAAAATAATAATGAGTCTAACAAAATTAATTGTCCAAGATACTTTTAACATACAGAAGTTTTCTGATCTACTCTGTACAGTTTATTATCATTAATTAATGTGATTTCAGCGTTTTATTCAGTCCAGGATTATGCTCTTAGAGCTTCTGGACAGATCTATCTTGTACTGATGAGGCGCAAATACGCCCTTCTAATTATAAACCTGTATTTTCATATATACCAACCCCGTTTAACTTGGAAGTGTAATTCATTGTCTGCGGGGCATATATAGCCAGAGAAGTAGATGTTGCTTCCTAGTGAACGGTCTACCCTTTGGAAAGTAATTTTCTAATTTGTAAGGCATTTTAATAATTTTATACTATTATTTGACTTCTAGGAATGGCTAGATTAAGTTTAAAACAAATTGCTGTTTTTAAAGAGTACAGAGTAGTCTTCTCGTATACACTGTGTCCGTAAAGTATGGAACAAATTCATTTTTAGCTAAATAGACCATTTTAAGAAATAATCCTGAAACAAGTCGATTTTTGATTTTAATTTACCGTATTTTAAAATAATAATCTAATATACAGGTTGAATTACTTTCGACTAATGACGTCAACGTCATTTTGTCTCAATTTTCGGATTACTCTAGCTGAGCTGATTCCAAAAAAGTATCATATGTTGACTCCAATTGGTACAGGATGGACAAAAATACAATAGTTTTGTGTCCGCTCATAAAGTAACGCGTAACATTCTTTATTAGTTAAATTAACAATATTATCAAAAATACTTATTGTCTAGCCGACAGAATATGATGAAATACATGACTTTATAAATGTTCGAACTGCAGCCCTCGCTGTATTTGACAGTAACCCAAACGGTGTACAAATTCTTGTGGAACTTTGTTTATTGTGTCTTGAAAAATATTGTTTATTGTTGTCCAAATTCTCTCTTTTAATTCTTGAATATTTTCTGGTTTCGTTTTATACACAGCATTCTTAAGATGGCCCAACATAAAATAATCCAACGGATTGAAATCTGGTGACCTCGCTGGTCATTCAATAGGTCCACGTCTACCAATCCACTTGTTCGGAAAAATTTCTTCTAGGTACCTTCTAACATCTACAGCATAATGTGGAGGTTCACCATCCTGTTAAAACCATAAACTTTCATCAAAACCTCCAGGATTACTTTATGAGCAAACACAAATCTATTGTGTTTTTGTCCACCCTGTACCAATTGAAATCAACATGTAAAACATTTTTGGAATCAGCTCAGCTAGAGTAATACGAATATCGAGACAAAATGGGGGTGTTCCATTTGAAAAAAAATGACGGTGACGTCATTACTCGAAAGTAATTCACCCTGTATATTAGATTATTATTTTAAAATACGGTAAATTAAAATTAAAAATCGACGTGTTTCAGAATTATGTCTTAAAATGGCCTGTTTAGCTAAAAATGAATTTGTTCCATACTTTACCAAATAGTGAGAGAAATAATTGAAATTTAGTAAAAATATTGTTTTTATTCCACAATAATCTACAAAATAAAACAATACAGTAAAAAATATTGTAGTTACACGTGAAAACCGATTGTTTCCAAAACAATCAACAAATTTATTTTCTATTCTGTACATACAAACGTATCTTAGTGTCAATTTTTAATATTTTACCACGCAGCTTTGTAATAAGGTATATTTAGAATGCGACAAGGTATACCGTGAGAACTGTAGGAAGCTCATTTTATGCTAATTTTAATATTTCTTCATTTCTTGAAGAAAAAAAATTCACTTACCTAATGGTGGTCGTTCTTTTGGATAACATATCCTGAAAAGTCCTTTCGTTCTTGTGTAGTAGTAGTATTTTGAATTGACGCTTTCTAACAGTGCTTGACTTTGTACATCTGAATGTTTGCCCAAATAAGCCTGTAAAAAATGAAGTTTATAGCAAAATTATTATACGAATAGAAGTGAAGATTTTTCTAGAACATTACATTCATTAAAGTGACTTAACAGGAGTTACTACATATAATTTGAAGGCTTGAGTTAGCAAACACATAGTATTTCACCCCGTGTAAACTTTGAAAGAATCTACACGATTTGGTATAGTTTATACGATTTCAGTTGGACTACCAAAGTAGTTCTTTGAATATTTTTGTAGTGCAACTGAAAGCGTATAAACTATAACAATCTAACATTATGTATCCAATTGAAATACTGATCTAAATATGCTGATAATATCTTCATGTACAAATAGACCCTGACTATACGGTACACCTTGCTGTTACAATTTTTATAAATATTCTTATAGACCTTATGGTTCGTGTATACGGTTTAGTAAACATGTACCACTATAATGCATAAACAATGTACACATAGCATTAACCGTTCTATTGATAGTAATACGTTCTACATAGATAATTTTTTACTTTATTTTGTAAACTACATACTGTTAACGGTCATGAGACTAGATTTATAATAAAGAATATCCTTCTTTGTTTTAAGCTATATCTGCGTTATTTTTACCTGTTTGCCTTTTTAGCTGCACCACATTATAACCAACCAAAAGTGTTATCAATACTAACCAGATGTTTGGGGTTGTGGGCGGATGTTTAGCATTCATTTGGAGTTTTTTTGTTTTGCTGAGAATTGTATATCGTGGGCACTTATACCACTTAAATATTTGTTGAAATTTTGTTAGTTAAAATACAAACTTACTTTTCAAATACTTTAGACGAGAAAATTATTTTTAACTGGTGACTATCAGGAAGTCGAATAAAAGTCATGAGTTAACCGTGACTTGAACAATGGAAATTTAAAATGAATTATATTTAAAATTGACACTCAGGCACGTGCCTGTAATTCTTATCTATCCAGATTAGACTAAATGTTCCTTGTTGTAAAATGGAATTATGCAGGTAGAAATAATGGATACCTATTAAAATCGCACCTTTGGAGAAACACACAAATGCAAATTCATTTAATGATATATTATTAAACGAGCAATTTAAGATAGCCATTATTCACGCAGGGTGACGTTTGCGTCCCGAGCCGTAGGCGAGGGGCGCAAGTCACCCGAGTGAATAATGGCCATAAATTGCGAGTAGAATACTATACTTTGTCCACGACCCTTTATTTCTTTTTTAAATAAGGCGAGTGTAGAACGGAAAGTAATAATTTGGTATTATCGAAAATTCTAACATAGTAATACCATATACCTTTTCTTAGGAGGTAAAATATTGACTTATTATTAAGTGGTCGTGGACAAAGTTTTTTAAATTTTCAATTTTGCAGTAAATAAGAAAACAGTTATAGGAACTTAGATTTAAAACTATGCAAATTATTAGTTGATGTACGTATATATTATATGAAATATTGATATTTTCGTTTTTCTTGTGAAAATGAAATTACAAATGTGTCATTTGTTCCTCTAACATTTTTCTGAACTACGATAAAGAGAAAGGGCATTAAAAGACAAGTTTATTGTTGAATTTCTACTTTTTGGAAAATAAACTAAAAACAAATTCATAATAACGTGACCTAGTAAGCGTTTGACCAAATACTCGGTGACCTTTTGTGACATTGTTGAAGAAGTAGCCTTTTATATTGCTTTTTTTCACCTAGTAAACTTTTGGATACAAGTTTTAAAATTTACAAGATTTGAAATCTAAAATACTGGGCTAGTAGAAAGTTTTTCTTAATTACCATAATACTATACCTATAGTATTCTTTATTCATGCCGATTGAAAGTAAAACTTCCGAATTCCATAGTACTAAACAATGCGTTCTAGTAGAACAATACCTAAGGAATTGAGAATGTGAGACATTTTTATTATTCATAGATTCCACCATCAGTCAAAAACTTTAAAGCAAATTATTTATTGACATTTTCTAACTCGACATGTAGAAACTTATCTCCTCTGTCACCTATCACGCCTAATATATATATATATATATATATAGGTATTATATCTGGGTGATTTCTCGTTTTATAAAATCACATTTTTAAATTTTCCATAATAAATGAATATATAAAAGTCGACGTATTGTTATACGTTATAAAATTAGTGCCAGTGACCTACTTAAAAATATAAATGGAATTGTTGAGACTTCACGTTTTTCTCTCCGCAAAGGTTTCTACAAAATAATGAAAGTTATCGAAATACTTATCTCCCTCTAATAACATTGTTTTTTTTTTTTAATATTTTTACCTAAAAACAAAGACGCGCTTTATAAATTTATCTTTTGTATCTTTTTACATTATTAATGGCTAATTTTTTGTTTCAGAATATCCACATTATACCTACTGGTAAGTCTTTTAATCCTTATAATTTTAAAAAAATTACCCATTTACAGTAAAAAATTACAATTTTGCATAACAAAATTAAACATTTATGCAAAAACACTTGCGTAAGCTTCCTACTAAAAAAAAATTAGTTAAGGTCACTCATGAACGTTTTTTTCATACACCTACTTACCACGCCTGCAAGTAGCCGCATTCTACAGGACGATATATTATATAATTCCAATAAACCATTTTACAGGAAGTTTGCAAAACTCCATGGTGTAACTTTTAAAAATGGACTCATCAAATTTTACGATAATTATAAACTTAATTGTTTATACAATTTACAAGTGTTTTTTTGGGTTAAGTAACGATGCTTACAGAGTGTAACGAAAATAAATTTATTAAACTGTTATAATATAATATGCAATGAGTCCTTGGCATAGATTATTCTAATTCGTCACGTTAGAATTTGATGTTTCTCTTTGAATATGAGTTAAGGAAACTCTACCACCTTAAAATCACTCTTCTTATTTTATAATACTTGACCTTCATCAGTTCTATTCCAACAACAGCTTTCGTGAGACGTTGCATTTGATATTATTTATTTAGTTCAGATCGTCAATTTTATCGCGAAAGTTCGTTTTTAGTTTTATTTTGTTCTCTACTAGAATTTCTCAGCTGGAAGCTTATTACCACTTTTTCGAATTGGCCGAGCATATCGCCTTTGTGCAGAAAAACTTTTTAATAAAAAATTAATATTTTATAATAGTTATTTATGTAGCAAGGACGAAAAATTGTGTATTATAGTCGAGTCTGCAAATTGACTTACGAGACTAGCAAGCAGGCAAGACAATAGACGGTTATTCGCCGAGGTGCACATTCAATTTTTTCGTCGACCTTTACAAAAAACTATAAGTTTCATCTATCACTAATATTCACACCATTCAGGTCTTATTCGGAAATAAAATCCCTCTGATTTTGTGTATAATTAATTTGACAACAGCAAATGACAGTTATTGTTACAGCCAATATCGTACCGTACCGTATCATATAGTGACCACATCGGGTGAAGAGTAAATGACGTTAAAAATAGTCGAGTTTTCATCCGGAAATTAGTGCGTGAAATATCATTTTTTTTGTATAGGTCGACGAAAAATGTTTTTTCTACTATCGTGCGAAAGTACTTCACTTTCGAGTGCGTAAAACTTTACTTTACGCACTAGTGCGTAAAGAAAAAGTTCCAATTTGTATGTAGTTATACCTATTAGTCTTATAAAAATACAGGTAGGTATAATAAACGGATATTAAACCTGTGTATTTTTTTAAATCAGTGATTGAAGGATATAGAATTCAGTAAAGTACATAAATAATTATTGGGTTCTGGAAAATAATAGAATAGGGTGCATAGGTAGGTATGTACCTATCTATAAGTTGGCTGTGAGTGACTGACATTTCTTCGTGCATTGAATCTGACATTTGAAATGTAAATCGAGATCTTCCGACTATAGAAAAAATATTGTATGCAATTCGTTTGTAATGTCCTTTTTTTGACTAATGTGATCGTCACAATATTCACATTCGTCAAAAAGGGTTGCTTTACACACTTGTTGCATAAATAACTATTTTGAGCTATGAAAGTACACGTCGCAAGTAAAAAAATCATTGAGTCCGTAATAATAGGAACTTTGAGCTGAAATTTCAGATACCTATTTTTGAATATTAAACGAATGTAGAAAAAAATCAATAGCATCGTATCTACAATATTTTATATACGAGGGTATGCGAAAGTGAGTGGTACGGAAATTCGGAAGTAAAATGATTGAATCATCGAGTTTGGAATCTTTTTATAGGTATTTTTGTCGAATTAGTGTATTTCCATATATAAAAGTATCTGTTATGGTCATAAAGCCCATGTCAATAGAAATTTTAAGCTGAATATTAAAATACAATTTAAATTTTTTCCATAAATTACCTCTTATTTCCGTTTTTCGAAAGTTGGTCAAGTTCAAGAGGTCGGTGATATTATTTACTCAGTTTTATGCGTGTTTGGTTAACTTTGACCTAAAACTTAATTAAAAATGCTAATTTTAAATACTACATAATATAAATAATTTATTTTTTATACATTTATACTATTTAATACAAATGAAAACATTGGCTATCTAAAAATTGTAGTTGGAAAAGGTTCAATTCTAAAATTCCCCATTTCTACCTCCCTAACCGTCATAACTTCTTCATGATCATATTTCGAAAAACAAGATTTCAATTTTGTTTTCTGTACTATTGACATTTTGACAGGTTTTTATTAAGTATCATCCACTTGGGAATATCCAACAATTTTAATTTCTCTTCAACCGATTCATTCTGTAAATAGTCGATCACATCCATTTCCAATAACGTAAAGAATGTCCACAAGCGAAAAAAATTCGCATTGAAGAATGTTACTTTCAAATCCATGTAAGTATTCTGTAAAGTAAAGTCGACATTCCTTTCCACTGAACAACGAATGTGCTGTGTATTCACAACTTCAGTAGCGTATCCAACAAACACACTTTATAAAAACAATAAATAAAATCTTCAATCTATCAAACCTTCAATTAAATATACAGCTATTTAAAATCTTCTAATTAATATTATTGTAGCTTCCTTTAAATTATTTTGCGGTTACGACACTGTTCAAATCAACTGTTGTATTTTAAGTAGGTGAAACAGTTATATGTGGTCACCACATTATTCACAGAGCATACAAATCTTTTATGCTCTTCCATCTTCGATTCAGTGAAAATGAGACTTAAATTATTAATTAGCGATATCGAAATAAAGAAAAAAAAAATCATTACAATCAAATTACTCTATCTAGCGAGGACGATGAGAAACTTTCACCAATAAAGAATCCAATTTGGAGGTACTATTAATAGAATTCATGTCATTTAATATAGTAAACAATAACTATAGATATTGTTTTTGTCTTCCAGTTTTTTGCTCACACGAGTTTATAAAAAATTGCCTTGTTATATTTAAAAAAAGAGGTTTTTTTGTAAAAGACATCAATGATCGGTCACGATAGTGATTTATAAAGATATATCTTTAGTATCACAAAAATTACCGAAAACAAGCTGGAGAAGACAGATAGAAGAATATTTCTGGTCAAACAAAGCTAGATGGCCTTAATGATTATACCACAAGATTAGATTTGAAAAATTGAATGTAATGTGGAGACAAAAACACTTTTTCTTAACCAGTTATTAACACTTCATAAAGAATCATTTTTAAATATAAGCTTGACGTATACCTTTCTCATAGTAACATCTTATTTTATATGGCAAAACATTTCTGCGAATCCATATGCTTATCGAACTCGGCAATCATCAAAACGTCACAATCGTCATTATTTCATAAAATATATTGTTTAAACAAAAATTACCTGAATATTTGACCTCTTAACTTCAATGTACAACCAATTATCCGTGGTAAAAGCAATCGCTAGAAGAGCGACGGCTATTATGGAAGTAATAGTGGCTAAACTGAGAGTAACAGCCGAACAAGGCATTGTTAGATTTTTCTTTTTCGATTTTTCACAAAAGGAATTCCACAAAATCACATGAAATTCAACACTGGTCACTCGGTGAACTTTATTCAGGCGTCTGATGACCCGGGGGCATGATATTCGACGGTGAAGAGGTCCACCAAATTATGTTTCTCTTAAAACCGCGAAGTATATAACGTAGTGCTAACCACGGAATGTTCGAAAGTAGTTCTTCGGATTTTAGATGACACTCCAAGTCGAGTCAAGGAAACCGAAGGCAGGGAACAGGTTTCTTGGTGTTTAGTACCTGCGCAAGACGTAGACAGGGTCGGGTACTCTCTAATTTCATTCAAACTGTCACTTTCTGCTTCTTTAACTCTTAAAACAATCGTTGATAATACTATTTTTAAACTTTAACGAATAAGTTTACTTCAAGTAAAAGTAAAACTATAGTTTCAATAAAAATTGACCATAAACTGTCCTTTTATATATTTAATATATAAAACATTATTATTCACTTCCGGTTCGACCCTGTGATCATTTAAAGTTGTAGAAAGTCGAAGTGTATTGAAATTTAAATAATGCACCACAATACGCATTCTTCAATGTAATGTTGGTTGCCTACTGATCAGTTGAAATAAATTCTTACCTTTGTTTCGACAATTTCAAAGTATTTACATCAATTTCCTCAATAAATCCATAGCATTTATGGTACTTTTAACATAAAATTAAATGTTCACGACGATATTACAAATACGGGATCGGAATCGAGATTTTATTTAACCGACGTTTGTAATAGGAAGCAGCTCTTTACACCGTTGCCACGAGTGGAAAAAGAACAAAATCGACTTAATTTTTTCTTGATTTCGCTAATAGATGGAGCATCTACGTGATCAATGGACTTTTAAAATTGAAATATCGCAGATTACAGTGAAAAAAAGTCGAGTAATGTTTATCCATAAGTACAAAAATAAATCTAAGAACTATAAATTATGAAGCACTAATAGATAGTTAGAAAGCATTTTATACAGGTTGTCCGCTTAATTGTTTTATTGGATACAAACAAAAAATAAACTACCTCAATGGTTTCAATTTTGATAGCATAGTTTATTGAAGTGATTACCTAAAATTAAATATTAATTTGGGTTGCATTTGATGCAAGCTTTTATTTGTTGAACGTTTTTTGGTTTCATAATTTTTTCTATAACAAACTTTTGTAGAAGAAACCGGAAATATTTTCAAATAAATTATATTGCAACTGTACGTAATACAACAATAAATAAAATGATCTTCCTCTGCAACCTCCAATTTAACCGAATTTATAATTCTCGTATTGATTCTATTTTATTGAGAGACGTGGCAACATGTAAAAACGCATCACAAAGCAAAAGAACATGTCGGACACGATTGTCCACAGCTGAAAATTGTCGCGTAGTAACTCTCATTTTTCGTATTAAAATCGTACTTTAAAGTTGGAAAATTGTACAAAATGAACGGTGAAAGTGGCGAAGACAATTGGTTGACCAGTTGGGAACAACAGTGTGCGGATTCTTTGGAAGAACAATCAAATTTCGAACAGAATCTGATATCCGAAACTAATAATTTTCAAACAAAAATATGGTCTTCCTTTCAAGACTCGGCGACAGCCGTGGCACAACTTTATCGAGGTAGGTTTTATATTAAATTAATAAAATATCTTGAATGTATGAAAGGGTGGGCGTTTTTAATTATTTCTCCGACATTTTGCATTTTGTTGACATTGTAGTTTATCTAACTTTCCTCATAATTATATGGTCAGAAATTCATTTTAATCTTTTTTCTGTGAATTATCAGAAATTCAATCATCTAATTTCGTATGCTCGAGTTAATAGTAGCAAAAAATTATACTATATATTAGAAGCAGTCCTGACGTGACCTTGCGTATCAAAGGAAGTTCAAGTAATTTTAAGATTAATTACAAAACTATAACATAAACTAGATAATAGCAAACGCACCTAACCAAGTCATTGAATGTTTGTCTCGTGTAGAATATTGACTTTACAAATAATGGGTAAAGGAATATGTTGGTAGGAATTATAGTAATGTAGGGCTTATATGACTCATATACATAACCCTACTTGTGTAATTTGTAATTAATATTATTCAAACTTTGGTAAGTATGAACTTATATTTGAACAGTATGTTAAATAGATGGTTTGTTTTTCAGATAGGTACTCAGGGGAACCAGCAGCTATATGGTTACAATTTCAGACAGCAGCAGGTACTGTCACATCTTTATATAAAGGTATGTAAACAGCAACTTTTCTAAATCATATTCGTGTGCTATTTAAATTACCTATATTTTGTTAGATTCCAGTGAAAGTCTGAGAAGAACGACAGAATTAGCAAAACAAAGTGGTTACCAAAAGAGAAATATTGAAATATTTAATTGGGCGAAAAGAAAAAAGCGTTTGATACGTAGGGAAGATCTGTTAGCATATTTAGCTGGAAAGCATCCCCCACCGCCTAGCAGACAACATCATCACCATTCTCATCACAGGTTAGGGTACATTTTTGATAGAAAATAAGACTAAACATCTGTAGTAGGAGTAACTATTGATTTTTATGTCGGAACACCTGCCTAGGTATATTTTTCATCATCTTTCTTACCTGCCTTTCCTTTCAATTACTTTAAAAGGGAAAATGGAGCACTTTTAAATCGGATATCAATTATTTTTTTACCTGCATACCTTTACTACAAAAGAAATTTTATTTCACCATAAATATACAGGGGTTTTAAAAAAAGTTGTTTATTTTGTAGGTTATCGCCGAGGCCTCGCAACTTATCTCCACCGCCGAACGTTGCAAATCAAGATGTCGTAGATCCAAATTTACGCACCTTTAGGGAAGCCTTAGTCACTTCCCCCTTGTGTGCCTTTATCACAGGGGAAATGGCGCGTCATACGAAAAGACCCGCCAGTCCCTCGGACGTCACAATGGGAAGTCCCACTCAGAAACGACCTCGGTATATGTGAAAGTTAACGTTTAATTAATATTAAAAAAAAACCGTTGAGAAAACGTGCTCGTTGTCTGCTGCCTTGAGGTTTTTGGAATAGGAATATTACATTTCGTATATAGGTACAAGGTGAACCAAGGTACTTTTTCACTAGATTTTTATTTAAAACATAAATTTCTCGTATTTTCTTTCCTTTTCCTTCCTTTTTTTTGATCTTTTTGCATGTTTTCTGCTTTTTTCTATCCTTTCTTAATTCTTCTCCACTTTTCCTTTCTCTACTTATATTTTCATCATCTAATTTTATTTATATCTATAGTGTTCCAAGTGATTCTATTTTTGGCTTTCTTGGTGTTATATTAAATATTTTATCGTTCATCCTGTATATACAATTTCCAATCAGCTTAACATTTACTGTGATCTTTGAAAGAAAACGTTCATAAGTTGTGATACGACCTCGAAAAAACTGTAAATAATCCAGACAACCAGCACGTAATTTGTACATACTGTATTTGTTTTTTTTTTTTGGAGAATAATAATAAGAAGAAAAAATAAATCATTCATATTTCGTATAAGATATTAAAAAATGTACATAATCTTTCATCCAATGATATAAATAAGGAATTATGACATACTGTTATATAAAAAATTATATATTTTTTCTAAAGTTGAACAAAGTTCAATGGTATGATATGATTGTTAATTTTATGTTCGAAATAGTGTCACTTGAATATATTTATTCATTTCTTATTTGTTAGATATTTACCGCATGTCTTAAAATAGCAGTGATAAAGTTTTAGCATACCCCTCGTAAGTTAAATGTATTCTATTTGTTCGACCCAGTAACTTTCTTTTAGCTTTTTACTTAATATGGTATTACTTACCAAATTTTTTAAAGATCTCGCTTATTTATTATCTCTTCTTTCTCGATTTTTCTTTATTCCCTTCTTAATGACGCATTTTTCAACTTTATTTATACTTTTTTTCATAATTCAAGAAATTTTCTTAATATCCCGTTTTAAAATAATAATTTTGGTATATTTTCGAATATAATTTGTTACTTTTTATTGAACTTGGTTCAACTATCGATACAAATAGCTGGGATTTGAAATTTGAGATTTTTTAATATTTTTACAATAATCACTGTTTCCCAAAGAAAAGCAGTTAGATAGTTTTGTTCCAATTATTATTATTAAATTACTGATTTACCTTCAATTATATTATACAAACATCTCGACAGTTCATTTTGCCACACCTCCGTATCTTGTCTATGTTTACAATAATTACATCCTAGCTCGAAAAATTTAATTATTTCCAAAATTTTCGATTATTTTTGAATTTTTCGATTTGGGAAAATGGACTTTTATAGTCGATTTTTAGTTATTTTTTTTAAACCACAAAAATGAAATTGTTAAAACTGTGAATTGAGTTTTGTTTTATATTGTTGTATTTTTTTTTGATAATTAGAACTATTTAAAATTTATAAATTATTGGTCTAAAATAAACGATTATTTAAATTTTTAAAATTGCTTAAATTTATATGCAAGCTGCATTTAAATTTTTCAGCCCGAATTTCAGATGTTCCAAAAAATTAGGTATGTATCCATTCTACTGACATATTTTTAAGATTACCCTTTAAAAATTTTGGTTTTGCAGGAATATTACACTTTACAGCAAATTATTGTAGTAGTAATATCACAAGAGAGTGAGAATAAATTGAAAATAATTCGACAGATTTTAGAAAAGTTGTTGCCAGATAATACCAAATGGCAACAAGTTTGAGAAAATGCCTGGAGAATTATTATCTAATTTATCGAACTCTCGTGTGGTATTCGATAGACTACTTACCATTTTGTCGACTTTTCATCCCTTTCTTGACATTTGTTTCCTTTTCTTGGCAAATCTCTAACTTCGTCTTTAGCTAGTTGATGTAATGAAAGTTGCATACATTCAGGAATTCTTAATTTTTTGTTGTCTCTTGAAATATTTGCCCGTCTGATCCTTCAATTTCACGCTTTTTACCAATAAACAATTGAAACGTATTTATTTAAGAAAATTTTCCATTCTTCAAAAAAACTGTGACGTAATACTTATACAAAAATAATGATAAAAATATTGGATTAGTATTGTGATGTTTAAGGCTAAAATAGAACTGGTGGTGGTTTCAAGAAGGGAAAGAATGTATGCATTGATGTACAGTGTGATACATTTAAACAGATCAAATTATCCAAAAAAATTTTGCCCAAATTTGGATAATATGGTATTGGCAAAAAAAAATGTTATGACTGGACAATGTCTAACCTATCGGGTCTTCTTTTGTGAGATAAACCTGTTCTTGATTGGTATGAATTTTTTCCACTTCCAAATTTGCAAATTATACTGAAAAGGATTATTGAAAGTATTACAAATTATTTAAAAAATATTATAGATATCGTCGAAAGTTTGTAGCATACAATTTTGAAAAAAATTCACTTCCGCACAAGTATAACTCGTTATTTTTCGGTTTTTGCCAAATTCCGTCATCCCATATCACTTTTGCTCATCCACCATGAAATACCAACCAATAAATAATTTTGAAACGTCTGTAGGTATGCCGTGCGTAAATAAAATGATTCGGTTACTTTGCTTTATGATACAATTGTTTTATTTGTCACAGTCTCAAACTAGCCGTTCTCAACAATACCACAAACTTTACTTTCTACTATAATGCTATGTTTTATTTATTTTACTTGGAATCGCGAGAGATTTTTACCGACAGACGAGAAAGAAAATGCAAGTGATACTGTTTAATATTTACGATAATATTGAACGTAAATTAAGTGATAACAGGTGAAAAATAATTTTAAAAAAAAATGTGTATTTTAAAACTTCTTCGTTTGCACGTGACTGAAAAACACAAAAGACACAGAACGACGAATTTCTTTCATTCGAATCGATATGTGAATTTCAACAAAACTTCGTATCCGTCGAATTTAGATTTTCCGGAGTTTGTTTTTTACGATGGTGATGATGAAATGGAAGACAACGAAACGTTGGCTACCAGTTTGATCGATTCTATGTGCTCGGATTTTAATTTCAAAGGAAACGTTTGCGATTGTAAACAGTTCCATGATAAACTAAGGGAGACTGAAGAGAGGTTAGTAATCACTATATATTAATTAAATACGCCTCTGGTTATAGTAAATAGCTTGAAGCTATGTACATGCATATAATAGTAGAAAGTACTGTTCACACTTACACTTTCATTGTCATCCTTTTTTTTTTATGGAATAATTAGGATTCTAATAACAATGTTGCTTGTTTCATTTGCTTCTTTTGTTAAGAAATCCATGTAAACAAAACGCTGTCTTGAAAGTGAAAATTATTATTTTTTAAATACATGTTTACATTATTAACTGCTTTTCACAATATTCATATCCTTCTAGACGTACTATTTGCCCTTTTTTTTTGTAAATATGAATAATGTTACACAGTGGCAGAATTCTACATATATACCACCTTAGACTCTTTTTATAACATTGAAATAATGATTACTTCAGCTCAAAACTGCACAGACCATAGCCCATTCAATTTACCTATCTATATATTTGGTACACTCATTTCTTCCTTGAATTCTCTTTTTCTGGCCAAATCCTTTGTACTTAACGCTTCTATAGTTCTTCCAAAGTTAATGTGATGACCCATATTTTTAATCCCTTTGAAGGAAAAAGCCGCCCAATGGCGTGCATATAAATTTTTTAAAAATTCGAATATTGTGAAATAATGTTAATCTACTATATCAATTTGAATGAAAAAAATTAACCTGCATACAAAATTCATAAAATTTGTAATACAATAATAAAGCGCTTTCCTCTAGAACACGGAGTATCTAAAGAACAGTTTTTTGTATCGTCAACCCAACCATATTTTAAAGGTGGGTGTATATCCTCATACAGTTTTAATTATAATATAATTACCATTACTACTATTTTCTTACATATTAAGTTAAAATGTATTTTATTTTATATATTTATTCAAGTAATAAAACCGTAAGGATTGTTTGAATAACAAATAAATGAATAAACACTTGACAACATCATGCGTATCAAACCAAGTTTCGTCTAAATAAATTATAGTTCTATTTGAATCACGGTACCCTTTTATTTAGCGCAAATACTCCTGTCTAAGTTCAGCGATACGCCGAGACTCCATTATTACCATTCGATTATCTAACTTCTTATATTTAAATCCACAATTCAATAATCCCGCGCATCATCTTGGACTGTTGTTTCAAATGGTCTCCAAAATGCCAGTCTAATTAATTATATTATAAAACTTACCCTAACGTCTACGAACAAATGAATATTATATTAATATCAATTAACTGACGCGACCTAACCACTACACCATCAAAAAGGTATTATATTAATGATACCTTTCTACACTAGATCACCTACACTTTCCTATAAATACCTATAACAATTCACTAAACTCACTCAACCAAGAAATAGATATTATATTAAATATTTCTTTAAAACAAAATTCACACCCGACACTGAATGATACTAATGGATTATAAGCCGAACCACAACACAACCCCCCCGAACACCCTCAAGACCGTAGAATTTTTTCTGCGAAAATCGTCAAACGGAATATACTTCGGTTATTTCGTTATATTACGATGAATACTGCAGTTGATGATTGGTTGTTTCGAAGTATTTACTGCACGTGCAACACGTTGCCATCTCTTCAAAATTTTCTTAAATATAGTAACATATAAAAAGTGGTTTTAATTAATTTTTCTTTTTTCAGTAATTTCAAGCGACTTATTTTAATGTTTACTAATAAATTTACATTATGTATTTTTTTAAAAATATTTCCAAACTAGCTTTCTTATAACATCACGAACTAACAGTTTACTGAAGTAAGAGGAACATTTGTGTAGCGAACCTAACAATTTTAGAAAATATATCTGACAACATTGCTTTATTTTATGGTCATCACACTGACAATAGTTAGAGTATATCAGAGTTTGGTTTTTGCATCCTAGATCTCATTGTTCCAGTCGATTTCTCATGAAAAACACTGTTTCTACACATATTCTGCTACATAGATGCTTTTTCTAAACTTTTCTACAAGGAATAAATTGAATCAGAGTTTTGTCTAAGCTCTTTTAATGAATGTTGTACAAATTTTTAATTTAGAGCACTTTTTCGAGATTGTGATTGAAATTTTCCTTCAATATTGGTCCTGTAAGACGTGGATTTTAGCATTATATCAACATTCTTAGAGTATGTATGATTTTTTAAGTAGATGAGGTTTTCAAAAACTCTATTTTAGAAACAAATATTAATTTTTACAAAAAATTAATGATGCATTTTTCAAATTTTCATTAAATTTGTACACAAAAAAAAATTGCGTAGCTATACATAATATGGCATTAAAACATATTTAATAATGTGATCTACCATGACACAAATTGAACGTCTTATTTAAAAAGAAAATAATAGACTTCATCAAAAATTGATTACGCCATTTATATAGATACGTGTCTTCTCTATAATTTTACGTTAACCGAGTAATATGTTATTTAATATTATTTAATAAACACATCGAATTTCGCAAAATCCGATGAAACTTCGTGGTATCTAACAGACAAAACAATTAAATGTATCGAAAAACAGTTTCTAATCATACGTTTAATAGACAACAAGTTTTTTGTTTAAAGAAAAATGAATAAAAAATTAAAATATAGTGCGAAATATTTAAAGGTGGCTAAAATGACGGGGTGTTTGAAGTTTTCGAACGGCGAATGCGGAATCACCAGAATAAGTACTTTGGATAAACCGTTGAAGGAGGCTGAAGTTTTTCAATATTTTATAGAAACTTCTAATTGGTTTTTGTTCGAGAAAAATAATTCGCTATTGACGTTGACGGATTTGTTTTCCAAGTAAGTTGAAATAATTCGTTAAAGAAGTTGCGGAAATACTTACAAATATTTATTTCAATTATTTAATTTGTGTTTCAGTTTAAAATAAATAAAAAATGTAATGGATTAAAAGAGCAACAAATAATGAATTTACAACGCAAAACCCAATTAATTACATTGCAATTGCGGTTGAATTATTACAGACAATTATTTTAGGTAAAATTTTGCCCACTAAATAATGTAACTACGAGTTAAATTTGTTGTGTTCATATTATCTTTAGTGCCTCTATCATCCTTTCCAAAAATCTCTTACCAGGAAGTTATTTTAGGGATGGTAAAGTTATATTTTATATTTGATTCCACGTAACTTATGTAGGTATAAATAATTATTTGGCATAAATATCAGTATAAAAATGATTTAATAATAATTATGGTCCTTGTATTACATCCATGATGATGTCTGTAGCGTTTAAAAAGATTTAAACCTTGCAGTGGGCTTCCGTCCTAATCGTTCATTGAAAATCGAAATCCGGTTCTGCAACGTCCGTCTCCTTCTTGCTTATTCTTCTTAAGATTAGTCCGGTGGAATTACGAATATTTTAGTGTAGGTACATAAAATAATTTTTGTACATCTATAACTAATAACAATGTCTAAGTATAGGTAATTAATTAATTGATTGATTAGCTCGGCAACACCAGTTGGTTGTACCGTTTAAGTAAAAAGACCAGTATAGTTATCATCAGGCGCAACAGTATTTTCACTATGTTCTTCTTGTAGAAATTTTTGCTTGGTATTGATTAGCAAAGCAAGACCAATTTTCATTGGGCGCTCGAGTCCCAGCAATATTCCCAACGAAAAGGTGCTACAACAATATAGGTAATCCCATCACTTTAATTATATACAGTGTGTCGCATTTAAGATGAAAATACCCCCATATTTTCGCTGTTTCAGAAATTACAGATTCGGATTTAAGCTTAGCCTACTAATAGGAAATTATGTTTACCCCACATAACAAGATTTATCACAAAATTTGCATTTCTAATTTTCCTATGTTTTTGTCTATACGAAATTATTTCGATAATTAGTGTGCCGGGAAAAGTAAAATCTTTACACAATCTCATGTATTCAAATACTTTATAGTAAACAGCAGTTTCAAAGGAATAACTAGTTTATTATTATTGGGAAAACAATAATTTTCATATTACAAATAAATAACTATAAAATAACATTCTCTCAACTAATACTCCGTCTAATCGTATACATTTTCAATTATTTTACAATTTTGTTCAGCTACTCTTCTTAGTTCTGGGATGCTGATTTCTTGAAAATCTCGCCTTATTCCTACACAAAGTTTATTTCGATTTTTCGGTCTTGTTTTATAGACTTTATTCCCCTAAAATCAAAATTAAGCGGTGGAACATCGAGAGACCTCGGAGGTCACAGTTCAAAAGGATTGTTTCTTTCTATCCAGCGCATAGGATAATTTTGGTTCAACCATTGATGAACAAGCCTCGAATTGTGGATAGATACACCGTCTAGCTATAAATACATATCCTGTCGTTCATTAAGAGCAATCGAATTGCATACCAAAATTCCTCATCGAGAATGTTAACAAAGCGATCAGCGTTCAATGATCCGTTGAAGAAAAAAGGACAAATTATACGGTCTTCTTAATTCTCACACCAGACTAACTCAGTGAGGATTATCTAAGGCTCAGTATCTACAATTTTCGAAGGATACAACCTCATTAGTGGAGAATGTAGCCTCATCAGTAAGCATATAATCTTCTTTAGAAACTGTTTGTCTCTTAAAAACTTACCTTGGGATCAATAACAATAGTTTAATATTTTTTGTATCATCATCTTCTTTCAATGTATGTAAGAATTTCGGTTTATAGGGCTTGATCTTGTGAATGTGTATCGGATATATCGTCATCCTCAAGATGCGGGTGTATTCGATATCCGCGGAAAACACTCCAGTTTCGTTGAAGAGAGTATTTACTGCAGCGGCTGCTTTTCTATGAGTAAGGGAGCACGTTGGGGGATGTCTCAAGTTAAACTCTTCAGCGGTCTTCTCTTTCTTTGATCACTGACTAAAAAATACTTTTCATTGCACGCTAATGAACAACTTTTTGGAATTTTGTTTTCAATATTTCTAAGGCAAAGCAGAATATCGAAAATCGTAGTAGGCCGAGACTAAAGTTCAGATACGTTACATTGTATAAATTTAGTTTCAAAAATTCATAATTTTTCTTGAAATTTCTTAAAATTTACAAAAACTTTTGTAACTATTTCAAATTTATTAAAATCTCGCCATATTATAAACTAGAGCCACTTAATCTTTCAATATTCTCTAAGAGAACGTACAAAAAATGTAATTCCTCAAATTTGTGAGAATTTCTATCGTCATTCCTACCTATTTAATTAGTTAATTCCACCGTACTAATTTGTGAAATCATCTTCCACATGTGCTACACATCGCGGGGCAGTACCTACGTATACTCTCAACTCTCATTCAAGCAACTGGCTGGCACAAACAAGAAGATTCAAATCTATTCTAACCGCAGAGATTGGTGCATGTATCTTCAAAAAAATAATAATAATAATAATAACCGAGCGTGTTAAGACATTCCGCTACAGTTTGACAAAGTTCGTTTATTCAATGGTGTTTTTTGAACTGTGACAATCGAAAGTGTTAATTTTTTTTGTTGATTTGAATTAAGTTGGTGACAATTTTGGATTCTTGAGGTGATTAAGAAGGTTAGTCTTATTGGGTTTGTTTTGTTAGATATGGTTCGTTTAATTTGTTTTTTTTTAATCAATGTTGTGGCTAGAAAACAATTAAACAGTTTCTATTAAATAAATTGCTTCATAATATATAAAAAAAGTTAATTACTTAATAAAAGTTTAAAATATACGTATTCTAGGCAATTTTTTTCCAAAATTTGCTGTCCAATTACCTTTTCTTTAGATACAGATTATATTAAAAATGTAACAGCCTTTCACTCTTGTGAAAAATATTATTTATTTCTTCTTTTTCCAATAAGTCTGTAAATGATGGGAAAAGAGAGTAACTTTGTATCTTAGATATTTCTTCCTTTCCCAATTTTAATGAAAATAATTACATTTATCCTGATCCTGAAATCCTTTCCTTTTTTTACGGGGTAAAAATATTGAAACCATATAGGTAATATTATGTTGAAATTTGAAAATCTCCACTCGTATATAACCGTATACCTTCTCTTGTTATTAAATCAACTACATGAGTATCTAGGTAACGTGTATAATTAAAATAATACATGTTTTTTTATCAATTAGAGCTTATTAACGAAAATACTTATTAATCGATACCATACTTCACGCTCGATGAAATGTTTTTAATTGTATGCAACTTTCAAATCAAACATAGTGTTTCAGTGAAATATTTCTTAAATTAAAAACGTTCAATTTCCATCATGGCATGGAGAGATCCTTAATTTCATCAATTAAAGGTGTAAAAAAAGACAGTACAGATCTCTAGAAGGAGCAACTTTATTATTTTGAAATTTCTCTTTTGTTCGGCAGCATAAACTATAGAAAAGTAGACTTATTTATTTAAAACATGCTTGAAAACAAATTAAAAATCATGTTCGCTTGTTAGATATTTTTTATAAATAATATAGAAAACAGTGACTCAGTAAGTAGTAAGTCCAGAAGAAATACAAGAGGTCAAGACTGGTAGAATGGAATTTAAAAATAATATATTTAACTGGTTTTGTGATAAAAAACGTTCAATCAAAGTGCCGCGCGTGTGGAAGAAACAGGATAATGAATATTTGATGGTAGGTATATATATATATATATTGTTCGGTCAGTAGGTCGTTTTGATCTTCAGCGAGCTGTTTTTTCATTTAATTGATTGGAAAAATCTTTATATTAATTCCAAACGAAATAAGCATCTTTAAATTATCTTCTATCACTATTTTAACGAGGTCAATAGTTTCTATTTCATTTTACCGAAAAACATTAACAAATTTAAATCACAGATGTGAGAAAATGTTTCATTTCTTGATGCTTTCACTCAAATAAGTGTTATAGTAAACAATAATATTTGATCTACGTATTCAAACCGACTTTTACAACCGTATTGGAAAAAAATCGGTACATGCCATACTGCCAGCGTCGTGTTTTCAAAGAAAGCTCGATTTTTCTTTTCTCTTCACAGTGATGAAGAACGTGTGCAATGGCGTACTGAGGCCAGTGCAAATTTAACTGAGGGGGCCTTAATTTATAAATAGAATGTTCGGTAGATACAATAAATTTATGATCCTTGAAAAGTTAATATTAGAGAGAAAGTATACGTTACTACAAAATTGATAGATGATCCATAAATTAGTTCATCTGTGAATTATTTCAACAAAATTAGAAGATAATATAATACATTATAGACATTCTTTCGTACAAAAATCCTTTTCTTTCCGTAATAAATAATGATGCAAAGTGAAAATGTAAGTGATCGAAATTTTTAATGACTTACGAAAATAAAAAAAAAAGAGTACCGTTAAATAAATGAAACTTATTTTATTTATATACAATAAACGTGTGGGAACATAACGAAAACCTAGACCTTGATCGATGATGGTCGCGGTGTTCTTGTAGAGATGGAAGCGAACGATTTTTTAACGAAATAAACTCATGAAATAATCAACAAGAAGAGATATTTTTTTATTTAAACATTTTATTTTACATTTTGAATTTATTTAAAAATGAAAATATTTTCATTAACAATATATAAATCAATTTTTGTATCGAGTCGAAAGAAATCTGTTGATCACACCTCTATATTAATTTTATTGGTGTGTTCGTTCGCCGACAGACGATGCTGCAGGCCAAGGAGAAGTTCTTTCTACTTTCTTCTAGAGATTTCTCTGTTGATCTTCTATTTTGTAGGCCTTAAATCGCCACCGGGGAATTAACGATGACTATTAATTAATACTAGATAATAAATGACACATTGCACATGTTTTCTTTCATTAGTTTTACAATTTTCTATAGTAAAAACCATTTTCAGCTTACAAAATACCCGAAAAATAATTATTTTTATCAATTTTTTGAACCTAGGTTCACTAACTTTGCCCATTTTGCGCAAATGTTTCTTCAGGATGCAGTGTCCAGTCAACAAATCGGTTGATAAACATTTCGATAGAAATATATTTATAGATACCCTTTATATTAAAATTTAATAGATATATAATTACCAAAAATGTTGTAAGCAAATTATAATACTGTTGGTAAATTTACAGGGTGTTTCTTATATTGTTGTGGGCGATTCATTATTCAATTTTATGACGAAATTGATCGCCTACAACAATATTTCGTTTCATTTGGAAAACACCCTGTATAATACACTGAAATTATAGTCTGACACTATACAAATATGCAGGTACATAACCGTCAACAATAGGTGACCGGTCACACTACTCTACTCGAAACAAAAAACATCGACAATGTGTATCCGTTTGAAAAAAATATGCCCATAATCGTGTCAGTCTGACAAAAATAAAAAACTCGGACGGGTCGTACTAACTTTAACTTTGTCGAAACGGTGTGCGATAATTTCGAAAATTTTGTGTAGTTTATTTTTCGAAAATATTCAAATGCAGTTCTGTAGGGATTAGGATTCAGTTATCCACTATTATTGTCTTCATTTCTGACTTCTACTACGTCCTAAAATTTCTTCCTCTCAATTTTTTTCTTCAAAAATATTCTCATAATCTTATTTTTCTAGTTCTTGTTCTTATTTCTAAAAACAAATAGAAAATGTAGTTCAGCCATCACTTTCATATAAAATGTCATTTTTGACAAGTATTCTTCGTTTTTTTTGCATGAATTTTATGTTAAACCGCGGTTCCTGGAATCCGAACGAATTGCACACCTCTGAACAGCCCAGGAAAATTTTAAACGAAAAATTCTCAACCAAAAGTTCGAAGAAAGAAGAAGATACTTTAAAAAAACCAGAATGGTTGAAAGAATGGACAATCAGTAAAGGATGGGTGCATAATAAGAGTCATTTATTGGAACTAGGTAGGTGGAAAGGCGTTAAATTTTTAAATTTTCAAAGTTTAATGCCTTTCTATATATACAGGACGGAAAAAATTAGAAACTATGGAGGATTTATCGGACAGTAGTTCAGTTTCTCTTGAAAATCTAGATGAACTTATATCGATAAAAAGCTCCGAAATTACAATTAAAAATGAAGAACTTTCTTTACAAGAAGATGAAAACGTTTTAAATCGAAGAACCGAAATAAGAATGTCACAAATATTTAAACAAGTTAACAGCAATTATAGAGATAATTTTCCGATATGTAATCATGTAACTGGTGAAAATAAAGAGTTAAGTTTACCACAGATTTACAAAGAACGATTATTAATGGAAAGAAATGGATGTAATTTATTTACTGATATGTGGAAATACGTAAAACCGAATCAAAAGAAGAAATTAGCGTTGAATAACTGTAAATTCACTGTAAACCCAGTTTATGACGAAACAAAACGAATAGAAAACCAAAAATATACAAAAAAAAATAGCTTAGGAACAAACATAACCTTATTCAATACACTAAACGCTAAGACTAATCTACACGAAGATACAATTTACGAATGCTCCGAAGAAAACAGCGCGAATTACAACTCTTTAAATAACATTTATATCAATCCTGTTTATACTCGTTTACCAATAAGAAGATTTGAAAATTTCAATTCTAATCAAATAACCGAAGATTTTACGAGATTTAGTACGAAAACGGAAAAATACGTTATAAGACACATCAAAATTAGAATTATGTTGTCGTTGCGAGTGGGGAGGTTTAAAAAAATCAACAAAAACTCTAGGACGAAACGAAGACATTTTTTCGGTTTAAAAAAAAGTGAAAATAAAAACGATAATGTTAATATGAAAGTTGCCAGGATACATGACGAACAAAGGAGAATCGGGAACGGCAGGACTTCGGTTAAAATTCAAAATATGAGGTAAGAAAAAATAATACTCGGAACTAACTTTGGAAATACCCTGTATACAACTATAGAATTACTCTTTTTTTTTATCGAACATCTGTTTCATTATATCTATTAAGTTTGCATTGATAACCGTTTATTTAGAATTTTATTCTTCGTTCAGTTGAACAGTAACGGCAACATAATTACAAAATTGCAAAAGCAACAGATTTGTACACAGCAGAGATACAATCGTTTATACCATTGATTTTAGCACTTTTTTTACTGAATATCAAAGAATAATAATTTAAAATTACTTTTAATCCAAACAACTAGAAGGATACAACGTCAAGTTTCTACTATTATTATATACAACGTGAATATTGTGAAACTGTACGTACTCCATCTTACCTAGTATTGAGGCTCGGGGTCTGTTCCCTTCGTTTAAATAATATATGAATTTTAAATGAAATTTCTTTTAAAACTGTTGATAAAATTGAAATAACTGTTTGAAGAACGAACAGTACCTATACCCTTTATATGACAGTACTTTGAAATAGATTGTAAAACTGGAAAAACAATTTTTAAAGCATTTCATCAATGGTAAAATGAACTATAAAAAAATAATTTCTACCGAATACAATAACATGTTACACATTATTTTGTTTAATTGCAAAGAATTATCAATAAATTTACATAATTTATCATTAATGGTTCGGAATTTATAATATAATCTCTAATTTGAAAGATTTCAAACGATGATTACTTCAGAGCAATGGCGTAGTCGATTTATTTTTATATTCAACGTTTTATGTAAATGTAGAAAATCATTTGAAATTTGCAGTTAACAGTAACTGTTGGAAGTTTTTCTATACGCGCCATTGAAGACAAAACGAACAATCACGCAATTCTTGATAAATTGGAAGTAAATTCTTGGATTTTTCTTCTATATAGTAACACATTTTGTTGTAGTATAACTAGTATGTTTTTGAAGTGTAATAATTTTCATGTCATGATTGATATTAATGTGTTTGATTGTTTATATAGATACATGTAAGTAAAAAATTAAAACTAATACACTGTTTTATTAAAAAAATTTTTTCGTCTGCAGCTGTCGCAATTTTACCAACAATTTACTTGTTCCGGCAAAACGAGCACGGGAAGTACCGTTCAGCTACTGAAATTTATGATTTTTTTTTTTATCATAGAATAGTGTGTGTGTAAAATTGAATCAAATGCATATGACCAACAGATTTTTTACGTTTTTTTGATAAGCAGTGTTTTAAAACATCTACAAGATATTTGTTATATTATATCTAGGAAATAATTAAACATATTTTTCTGTAATTTTTTCAAATGTTTGGACCACGCCCTAGATACTTTTTCCTTTCACATCGTTCTCTTCTTCAAAATCTTCATCTCATTAGCATTGGTTCCATTTCACCTTTAACCAACAAATGAAAAATAATAAAAATGTGTAAGTAGTAAAATCGAAAGTGTACCAGGCGGTATGTCAAAAAAGCATTTAGAAATATTAAAAATAATATCACTTGATGCGTAAAATAGTTAGTAATTGGTTACTTTCACTTCTAATGATCCGATTAATTGGAGTGTTTATGGGAAAACGTTGGAAAATGTAGAAAACGTTTAAATAAGTAACTAAAGTGTAAATTATATGCATTTAAGAAGTTGTTACAATTTTAATTCTAATGGACGTCGTATTAGAAATTTTATTTTAACCAATAATTCTTAGAACAAAATGATACGGATTTAGATTTACGGACACAGTTTTTCATTATAAGTAAAAGAAAATCCATGAAAAAAACGCTTCATCTCGAAATTTTAAAAGTAGACATTTCTCAAAAAGAAAAAATGCATTTGATATTATATTATGGTTTTGATGAGAAAATCCTGGACCCAAATACTTTATATGATAATAAGGAGTTGACCAGTTATAAAAAAAATGTAAATTAAGATAATATTAACAATCTCCTCTATAATTACAAAAACCACAAAAACGTTTTCTGTTCTAATTCAATTTATTCATTAATTTTCAAAACCTTAAGTAAACATTAAATAACCAATTAAGCGTGTAAATCGAATTTAAAATCTTTTATTTTTTCAAAACAAATCGGTTTACATAACTTTTCTGTTCACCACAATTTTTTTTAATCCACAATTCAAACAACATTCTTATATAATACTAAGTAACACCATTGTAAAATTTATTTAAAATCAATTGCAAAAGCTGAAACACTAAACTCGTCCGTCACCCTTGCCGATCCAAGAAAAAAGACATGTTTAAGCTTCTGCAATAAATTGAACTTGTTCCTTCTTAGAGATGCAACTCAACTTGCTTCCGAGATCCCTCTTAGATTCGAGAATTTCTTGGAAAAATATCCTTTTTTGTAATTTAAAAAACTTGTTTTTTAGACCTGTATTTTTTTGCTGAATTGAGTTTTTATATAATCTTACATATTTCAGGGCAGATACTGATGTAGGTATATAAGTAGGTTAATAAGTAGGTATGTCACCTAGAAACGTATTAAAGTGACATCGTGACTACAGAATTATCCCAAGCATAAACACTTAATGCCTTCATAAAAACAATCTCAATTAAAAAAACAACAGTACACAGTTTTGAACTATTTGTATCGTTAATCATACCTACACCTTGCTCCAATAACGCGACTACAATCTTTTTTTCTTTGACAAAACTTCCTAGCACCATCATTGCGCTGCTATGTTTTGTTGTTGTAATTCATTCTGCAATCTGGTTTTACAGCTACAACTCTTACTTTCAATATTGCAAAAGACAATAATTTAGTTTTAATTTGTACAAAATAATCTGTTATAAATACAGATGGTATACCTATTGGTAGAGATAGTTTCCGTAACGCTATGTAACATTCCGTAATTCACCTATATATTTTTATCGAAGATATATACGCAAGATAAAAATTTACTGAAATTCCTTATTATCTAGATATTTATAACGGTTATTGGTAAGAAGAAATCAAAGTAAAATTTTGCTTCATTTCCCAATCGGTATATTTTTAATGAACCTCAAAAATAGTAACAAAAAAAGATAATAAAACACATGGCAACTACCTAGGTATATTTGACATAACTGCAAACAATTTTTTTTCTAAATAATCATTTTGATTACCTTCATTCACATATAGTCCAGTAAATAAAGACCGAGAAACCCCCCAGCCTGTTCATCTCATTATTGTCGGACTTTTTTTTGCAACTTGTAGGCATTCACGGGTAGATTCTCTCTGAAAATATGCCCTCCGCGATATTTGCGGAAGGGGCTGAAAAATGGCCAATAATCCCAAAAATTGAGTTTTCCGCCGATATCTCCGGAAATATGACACTTAGAGAAGTGGGGTTTTGCTAGGAATGGAGAGCAGTTTATTATCTACAAAAATGATCCGTATCATTTTTGTCAAAAGTTTAACAGTTTTCGAGATAAACAGGCCCAAGCGTACCTTGGATTTCGAGCTGCTGCGCGCGGTCTCCGGGAGCACGCTGGGAGGCATGGGAGGGCGGGCAAATTGGCCCATAACTTGAGTAAAAATGAATCTTTTTTCATGATTCAAAGTGCATATGAAAGGAGGGACCTGTACCTATAACATCGTGTAACTTTTTCGTTTTTTTTTATTTTCCAGGAATATTGAAAGAACTGGCCAAACTTTATTTTTCCTGAATATTTGACCGCCCTTATCAATCCGTTCATATCTTTTAAATTAAGCGTAGTTTTACCGAAACCTTTTGGAGAATGGGACTTTGATAGGTGGTGAATGTATTCCGAAAGAATTAATAAATAATTTTTGTGTATTTTTATAAACAACATGTTTTTCTTGGGACGTTTTTTTTTTTGATTTCCGGAGTTTTCTGAAAATTCTCGGGTCTACCGCAAATTGATAAACAATGATTGGCAATATCGGTCTTTAATGCATACCATTGGAAAGCTGAAAATGTCCTCTTTTCGATGGTTTTTAAAATTTTTGGCTAAGTTTTTTAGTTTTCCGGAAAATTTTTGCAAGAAATATTGATCCAGGGACAAAAATGATGGGGACCATTTTTGCAGGTAATGAACCATACTTCATTTCTAGCAAAACCCCACTTCTCCAAATAGCATATTTCGGGAGATATCGGCCAAAAACTGAATTTTCGGGATCATGGGCCATTTTCTAGCCCCTTCCGCAAATCCCGCGGAGGACATATTTTCAGAGAGTAATCTACACATGAATACCTACAAGTTGCAAAAAAAAAGTCCGACAATAATGAGATGAACAGGTTGGTGCCTTTATTTACTGGACTAATATATCACAGCCTATTAATATTTTCTCCAGCACAAGCAATAGTTTTCTGCAATTCATCTTGACAAACAGAAATGTTGGAATAAGATATACAATTAACGAAAGAATCAAAGTTGCCTATTTCAATATAATATATACTATTGTTGCCGGAAGATTCTTCCTTACCGTTAACTTTATCTTTATATTTCAACGTTTGGTATGCTCTTCAGATGGCATTTTGAAATTCAATTTACCTGTGCCAAGTATAATTCAGTCGAAAATTTATTGTGCAAATTCCTTAGAGACGGAAATGGAACTTATGTAAATATATTACTTGTAAAAAAAGTACAGTAAGCAATCAACGTCTACATAAAACAATAACTTTACAAGGTTTTTATTATTTAAATTTTTCTTATACCTAATAATTATATAACCCCCAAGACATCCTTTTATATTCTCAACAATCCTAGTAGATGCGCAACCAGCATTACATCCAAACGTGTTACTAGTTGTCTACCTCATCTTCACTTGTTGTAAGCACTGTTGTGTATGTTGTATAACTAATAGGCGTTTTTAATTTGTCGTAGATACGGCAGATTGAACGTTTTACGCTGGCTCCTTTGGGAGGCGGAATCCCGCGAAGACATGCCGGCGCTGGAGAAAGCCGTTGCCAATAATACAACGCTGGCGTTGCATTACGCAGCCGCTAGAGGATGTCTCGATTGTGTGAGATTATTGGTCGATTCGTCACCGGAATTAAGGTAAGTTTATTCAACACGTTAACTGACTAATAAGATTTATTTTGTTGGGTTTTGATTTATAATATATCTAATTGTGCTTAAGGATGTATAGAACAATTATATATGGTACAATAATTATTATCACTCAATATATCTAAACATTTTAAGATAATTAATCAGAAGAATTACATTGCGGAACCATGTTTCTTAAAAAAAAACCGGAAAGAAATTTCTTTAGTCTACCCATTAAACACAACAACATAATTTTAATTTATAACATATTTCATGCAAAAAAGGAAAGTTACTATATTGCGACAATGCGTTAACAAAAATTTCAATTTAAATTGCTTATAAATCACGAGATTGTTGTTATACAGAGCGTCCCAGGAGTTCGTACCAATAACTTGGGCTATGACAGTAATTATAGTGTACTTCATATGAAAAATATCCTCTAGGTACTCCATTCGTTAACGAACTATGGTTCTCTAAAGCCAAATATGTTTACAAGATCAATAGGTTTAGGTTCTATGTGAGTGGTAATTTAGTCGACAATATCCTGTAAGCAGTCCCGACAGAATGCTACTCCATTCCAGGATCTGCTTATTTTTTGTACTCGAAGGGTTGTATAAGAACGCATTCGAGTGAGAGAGCCCGGAATGTCTGCCCAGTACGTGAAGGTTTTCCTCTCCGCCCAGGTAGCTACAACATCAATAATTTTATATAATACTGAAATCCCACATTGTGCAGACAATTTCAAACTTGTGTACATATCGTTTTTTTTTAAAAATTTCTAATTACTAAGACGAAAATTTAAATTGTAATATAATTATTAAATAAGTTGAGAGATTCGAAAAAAAAGTTGGTAGAATCCTTTGGTTGATATCAAAAAATCCAGCGGCTGAAAATTTCGGTCCTAGATCTTTGGCTAGGTTAGCTAGAGCTAAAGCGTTTTCGTCGCCAGTTGATGCGTTGATGTAAATACAAGTTTTTATAAGCTCGTTGGCCTTTTTTTCAACTCTGTCGCAGGAGAGGATGACGATTACAGAAAATACCTGCAACAAATTAAGTATAATTAACTAATAGCATACAATATTGTCTCAACAGAATTTTTACTTAAAACAGTCAATAACACCGAGGAGCTCGTCTGGAAATTTTACCGGTACCTAACATGCTGCATAAAAGAAACAACACCAGAGTCCCATTACTTATTTAAATGAAACTGTTTCTAAATAATTCCACTTTAATGAAAAAATATACAGTGTAAAAACCACTTATGGAATAAAATTCTTTATGTCATTATTTTAGAAAATTATAAAAAATGCCGAGACACGTCAACTTTTGAATTGAGTTGTGCGTTATGTAAACATAAATTTAAATGTACAGGGAGATTCACGCAAGTATGCCATAGTCGGTGTTGTTTTTTCTTAATGAAACAGGTGTGGGCAATAGCACAGTCTCCTATAGAACTCCTCCTTAACTTTGTTTAAAGTTTGAGGTGAAATATTCCGTATTTCTGTAGTTATCCTATCTTTGAGGTCTACAATGCTAGTTGGTTGGGTTTCATATACTTTGTTCTTGAGATACCCCCACAGAAAAAAATCTAACGGCGTAAGGTCCGGTGATCTAGCTAGCCACTCAATAGTACCTCTTCGTCCAATCCATTTATTGGGGAAGATTTCATCTAAACAAGTTCTTACCATTAAAGCATAATGGGGTGTTGCCCCGTCTTGCTGGAACCAAACATTTTCATTCGGTAAGCTAGGATCTATTGCGTTGGGATATAAGTTTGCCACCGCAGGAATAACTTCATTTCTAAGCATATTTAAATATTTTTCAGCTGTCAACTTTCCTTCTATAAATATAGGATCAATAATATGGTCGCCTATGATACCGGCCCAAACGTTCACCTTTTGAGGGTACTGAGTATGTGTCTCACGCATCCAATTAGGATTCTCTGCTGACCAATATCTACAGTTCTGTCGGTTTACCTCTCCATTCAATGTGAATGTTGATTCGACAGAAAAAAGAATGGTACCAAGTGCTATCTCATTTCAGTTCAGGTTATTCATCAATCTTTCGCAGAAATCCATTCTACGATCTGGATCGTCTTCTGTTAACTCCTGCCCAAAAGTTAATTTGTAGGGATGAAGTTTTTCTTTATGAAGACATCTTAGAACAGTTGTATGACTAACATTATTTTCACGGGCAATTTGACGTGTACTTGAAGTTGGATTCTCTTCGACACTTAACAAAATATCCACTTTCACATCATCTTCAACGAAGTGTGGTTTTCTTTTCAACGGTTTGACATGTCCAAGTTATCTGAATTGTGCATGAATTTTAGACACAGTACTTTGTGAAATATTAGGCAATTCGGGATACCTGTGATTAAATAAGTTTGCCACTTCAACTTGACTTCTGCAGTTATCCCCGTACCCGATTATCATTAAAATCTCAATTCGGTGAGTCTCAGTTATTTCATTGTTATGTCGACAAGGAAAGAGTGTTTGACAAAGATTTTACTTTTTCAGTATAAACTGTCAACAAATCAACAACTGACAGAATAGAAAACAATCCACATTATTTACCGATTTTGTCTAATTATTGGCGTTTTTAGGCAATTTTTAGGTATTTATGATAAAATTCATGGGCGTAGCAGGTTTTGTTTAATATACAAATACGTCTAATAATTAGTTAGTTTAGATTTTTGATAAATCCATATTTAGCTAATTTAAAAAAGTACCAATATTTCAAGTGTAATAAATTAATAATATTAAAATTTCACCCTGTATAATTCATAATTGACCATACATTATTCAGTTTGTTGGAATCGGTTCATTAGGAGGATTTCAAAAATATGCAAATATACAGGGTGTTTCATTAAAAAAACAAAACCGACTATGGCATACTTGCCTGAATCAAGCTTAAGTATTATTAGCCATATGGGGATATCCTAGATATATTGGTAAGATTTTCTTTTGATAACATCAATTATTGAATAAAACTTTTGAATCTCCACAAATGTAGGTTCCGGTTCTCAAAAGGATGTTTCAGCACCTCTCTTTACTAGATCATTTGCTCTACAATTTCCTTATATTGTTCTAGAATTAATAATATGGTGACTAGTTTTACTAGGCTTCCCCATACTATTTTAAAACTGATTACACAAGAATTATGTGTGTATTTGTCACCTAAGTGATTGAATATTAGAGACCCGTCCCGGCTTCAAAGTTTAGAAACTTTATCAACAATAATCATATGAATTTAATCAAAAACTTTTTGACCCGCCAATGCAACAGTTACAATAGTACAAGTATGCTTTGTGCGTGGACATACTCACAATAAGTTCTTCCTGAAGGAAGTTCAAAGAACCTAGTGAACCCAAACTTATCAAATCAAATGAAAAATCCATAATATTAAAAAAGCTCTTCCAGGTATTAATAATATTTGAATATTCCATGAATATTAGATGGGAAGCTAAACTAGTACAAAGAGCATTAGTTTCCATCAATGGTATAAGTTAACTGAATGAATGAATGAAATGTAATGTAAGGAAGATCCCCAGTTGGATTTTTGATAAAATCGGATTCCTCTACAAGAATTCACGAAAAGTATGTGGTACTTACCACCAACATAATATTTTGCCATCCCCATTCACCAAAATAAATTGTTTTATCGATGGGTTTGTCCCAGACAAAAATTACAAAGTCGAAAGTGATAACGATTGATACGAATGAGACGATGAAAGCCATCATCAGCAATTTTCCAGCAACTTTATCAAAACATTCTACGCATTTGTGAATATTCAATATGTTTACTTGTAAATTTTTTAAGCTTTTAGAATATTCGATTTTATTAGAAAAATTCGGGGTAAAAATAATTTTCATTTCCTTGTTCATATCTTCGTATTTTAATATAAAGAAAGACGAAGTTTCCCATACAATCATTGTTATAAATGTCAGTTGTGTCATTATAATAAACCAGCTTAAAGTAAATAAACCGTTGTATATATTTTCTTGTGTACCATATATAAACGTCATCATGTTTAAACATAATGATGATAAAAATATCATGCACATATTTATCAAATGAAATGTGTTATTGACGCCAAGTCCATCCAAACTATCGATGATTTTCAAAAACTTTTCCCAGGAAGATTTATACTTATATATTCCATAAGTACAAAAATAATGTAGTATAAGAAATGAAGTCAAATGAATACAAAGAGCATTTGATTCCATAAATGGTAAGTTTACTGCGTAATGAGCAACAACATTTTCGTATATAATGTAAATTTGAAGAATATTTAATGTTAGGAAGAATCCCAGTTGGATTTTTGATAAAATCGGGTTTCCTTTACAAGGAAACGTACCAAAAAAACTACCGACGATGTATAATAACTTGAGAGTACCAGATCTGTTTTTCATTATATATAATGACGAAAATACTTGTTCGTTGTTAAGTTCGACCCATACTAAAAGCTTCAACAGTCCAATTTAATCAACTAACCATGTTAAAAAGCCAATTAATTATGGGAAAATGTATAAACTTACTGTGTACACAAAAAACATCATTAGAAAATTAAGAAGCAATAGTACAGTCAGCAGAAGCAAACATGAGCCCCGGGGTGGGCGTGTTCATGTCGCTGTAGTTGTATTTTTGTAGTAACAATCGATAACCAAATATCGATACCATAACTGTCAAGAGATATGTAAACAAAGTCAAACTTGCTAAAAATTTAACTCTAAATATTAATAAAAAAAATGTATGTTGGACCAAAAATAAAACTACCATAGAAAATAGATGCAATCCAGAACTTACGATTCAAACCTTTGAGAATTTGTCAAAATTACCGAAAATTAATGAAAAACTATTGGATCCAAATTAGCGAAATTGTCTAAAAACCGGATAATTATCTTCGCATTGACAACCACTGATACAGACACTAAAATTGATGTATGTTGATGCCATTCAATGGTACACAGACGGCTCAAAAGCAATAGAAGGAACTGGGATAGGAGTGTACGGGCCAGGAACCAAACACTCTGAAAGCTTGGGAAAAACCCCAAGTATCTTTCAAGCGAAAATTCACGCAATAAGAAAGTGTGCCCAGTTCAATATTGACAAAGGATATAGAAGGCAAAGGATTATCATAATGTCTGATAGTCAAGCAGCCATTAAAGCGCTGAGTTCTTGTGTAATCAGTTCCAAAATGGTGTGGGAATGCCTAGGCAAACTTAATGAACTGGGCGAGAACAATATAGTCACCTTACTGTGGATTCCAGGACACACTGGAATAGAAGGAAACGAAATAGCAGATGAACTAGCAAAGAGGGGGACTGAAATACCCTTTTGGGGGCCGGAACCCTTTTGCGGAATCAGCTCCAATGTAATATTGGAAGAAATAGGTAAAGCCGAAGAAAAGAGAAGATCTGACAATTGGAAAGATCTAGTAGGGCTTAGGCAATCAAAGATTCTTCTGGGTGACTACAACCTGTTGAGATCAAATGAATGCATAAGTCAAAGCAAAACTGCACTAAGAGTTTTAACAGGAATCCTAACGGGACATTGTCGCCTGAATGGGCACCTTAAAAAGCTCAAAATAGTGGAGGAAGAAGATTGTAGGTTTTGTGGAATGGAAGAAGAATCCTCCATCCACATACTTGCGAACTGCACAGCAATTAAGAATCCTAGGGCACAGCACCTGGGAGACTACTGGATAGAAGAGGGACAGTTACCTAAGTTGAAGCCTGCAGATATCCTAAAATTCCTCGGGGAAATAGGACTAAAGGAGCTACTAGTGTCTGAGACTCTCCTCAGAAACTAAGTAGAAGTAAGGGGGCACAATAGATCTTTTAGGTCTCAGTGAATGTTACCCCAAAAAATACATACATACATACGTACATGTACACTACAATCGTTAATATTAGCTCCTGATTGGCTCGTTGCGATGACCTTTCTTTTAGTTCGCATATTTTTCGGGTCTCATGTTTGCTTCTATTACTTTTATACAATATACCAAACATACGACGTTGATAATAGTTTTCTTTTTAAAAAGAGAATAAGGCACTTGACTAAACTGTTAATTAGCAAATGTGCTATAATAATCATAAGTATAATTGCATGGAAACGACTGGCGTGGAAAAAAAAATTTAACGTGCCGGAAAATTTAAATTATTTGAAGCTTTTGTAAAAGCATTGCTATTGATTGTGACGTAGAAGAGTATGTTTTCAGAACTGCGCGTGCGTACAACTAACGAAGGTATACCTGCCATTTAACCAGCCAATTTTCCCTTGTTTACTAGAGGGCTTCTTTGAATTCTTGGTAAAATTCTGATTTATTAGACTTTGTGGAATTTGGTTTGTGTCCTTAATAACCCTAACACACTTTTTACTAACGTAAATAATATGAATATAGGCCAAGCAATAGGTAAAGATTTTTGACAAAAATCCTAGTAGTAAACGGATAGTGGTGCCAACATATAAAAGACATTACGAATCTAGTATCATTATCATATATTTTGGACACGCAAATGTATTTCAATTTTTTTATAACGTAAAAAGTACTGAAGTAATCTCATTGATTTGTATGGATAGATCGGGCATTTTTGGCCGAGTTCCCATCATATTATTAAAAATCGAAAATATATACAAGTTTCGTTGCTCTATAGCTTACAAAACCTTTTTTTGAAATCTAAAATGGGACTATCGATTATCGCATTATAAATTTGCACATATTGTAACGTGATCCTTTTTTACAAAGTTTTTCCTCTTGCAATTGAAAAATGGAAAAAAAGTGACTAATTTTTTTGCTTTTTCGAATTTCCTTGATTCCTAATTATCCGATCAAATCACTCGACCCCGTTCGCATTTTAATTACTGACCAATGATTTGATGGACAACTTATGGGTTTCCCTGTATATAATGGAACAACTGTTACTGTATTTCCAAGATTTCATCTATTTTTTTCAAATTACCTTAAAATTATTCCCGACAACCTCTTTCATTTGATATAGTCAGAATCGTGTAGAGAGAAGAATCCTAAAAATGCTTAATACTTACCAGCATTAAAGATATTTGTTTGGTGAATTCAATATTTTCCTCAGTAAATTCGATATCTTGAATTTTGTTGCTGGTACAGAATAAGAAATTAGAAAACGATAAAAAACTTTCAAACGACACGAATATTATAAATAACATGGGTATCCCCATAGTAGAATTAAAATGCTGGACTGCTTCGTATAAGAAGTTTATCGTCTTTTCCAATTTCTTTACAGAATTTTTATTATAATTATAATTGGAAAATATATCTGTTACAATTGTTATTTGAGAATCGTATATAAGATATAAGCGATAAGTAGCTTCATATACTACCATTGTTGCTATAGCAAACTGTGCTGTAAGTACAAAACTGAATGTAGCATTCACTATCTTATCTAAGGAAACACTATCCAGTATGTATCCAAAAAAACTGGCGCCAAATACCACGGATATAATAAACAGGAAAATTACTTTTACGTAGTGTAGATAGGTAGTAGAGGTTAAGGTTTCCAATCGATCGATAATGTCAAAAAAACATTCCCAGCTATGTTTATTTTTATAAATTCCATATAAACCATAATAATGGAAAATCATATAAGATACAATATTTGTTATGGTAAAATATGTATCTACTGGTTTCAAATTAAATTTAACAGCATGATGGAGTGTATTTTTAAATAAAGAAATACTCCCGAATATACCAAAATTTATGAATATTATCAATTGTATTTGTTGTATAATGGAATTGTTTCCAAGTGGGAACGCCCCGAAACATCCACCTAACAAAAATATTATTTTAAGCGCAAAAGAATTCGATTCCATTTCAAACTTTCCAGCTGTAAAACATGTAGAATACTAATTTATTGAAGTGAAGCTTAAAAGGTAATTTTCTGGTTGATGAATTACACGATCCAGTAGATACATTATTTGTTAATTGGCACCTAATATGTGGCTTTTATATTTAATGGACAAATATTATTACATTGAATATTTTAGTACTAATAATTAATTTAGACCAATCCTTTAACATTTTTCATCGACACTCCTTTGTTCAACCAGCGTATGAATCTAAATTTCCAGAAGTACACTACTTCATTCCATAGTCAAAAGCAGTTTCCTTGATCCCCAGACCAGTAACGACTCATTTATTCAGTGTCAGTTTTTTGGTTAAATTTCCTCCCTTTCTCACCCTAATATAATTTACTGCTCCAAGCAGTCCTTTTACAATTTTCATATCTTTGACAAGTATTTCTTTTTACTTATGCTTTTCCACATTTGCAACAGCCATCATACCGGTGCACTTTCTGTATAACCACACAAACGGTTGGCCTGTGGAGAATGGTTTTATGCAATAATAAGCTAACCATTCTGTAAAAGGTGGAAATACACGAGATAAGGTTTAACAATAAATTATTTTACTTTAACGTCTTATTCTTCGTCAATGATATGCGATGTATTAACTAATTACACAAGAAGGTACCGCTTTAATGAAAAACTCATCGGTTAGCAAAATATACAAGAATTTACGAAAAGTAACTGGTACTTACCACCAACATAATATTTTGACTTCCCCAATAACCATAAGAAATTTTTGTATCGATGGAATTGTCTAAGACGTAAATTACAAAGTCGAAAGTGACAAGGATTGATACGAATGAGACGACGATAGCCATCATCATCAATTTTCCAGCTACTTGATTAAAACATTCTACGCTTTTATGAATATTCATAATGTGTACTCGTAAATTTTTGAAACGCTTGAAAAAATCGTTTTTATTAGAGAAGTTTTTGGAAAAGATTAATTTGATTTCTCTGTCCAAATCTTCGTATTTCGAGTTGAAGAAAAATGAAATTTCCCATACAATCATTGTTATCAACGACAGTTGCATCATTAACAGAAACCCGCTAAAATAATGTAAATTAACGTAAAAATTGTCTTGTATATGGTGTATAAAAAACATCAAGTTTGTGCAAAATGATGATAAGAAAAACAGGAAAATGTTTATCAAATGCGATATTTTCATTTCGGTAACTCCATCCAAAGTATCGATGATATCAAAAAAGCTCTTCCAGGTAGTATAATATTTGAATATCCCATAAATGCAAAAATAGGGTAGTATTAGGAGTGTAGCTAAACTAATCAAAATGGCATTAGATTCCATCAACGGTAATTCAGATGCATAAGAACTAACAAAAGTTTCGTATAAAATATAAATTTTAAAGAAATGTAATGTAAGGAAGATTCCCAGTTGGATTTTTGATAAAATCGGGTTTCCTTTAAAAGGAAACGTTCCAAAAAAACTACCGACGATGTATAAAAACTTGAGAGTACCAGATCTGTTTTTCATGTTAATATACCTAATCACGAAAATAGATGTTCGTTATTAAGTTCGAGCTATACTTAATGCTTCGTCAGTCATATTCAATCGACTAATCGTTCTCAACTGTTGAAATGGAACCCCAATTCATTATCGTAAAATGTAGAATGTTACTGTGTACCAACACAAAAACGCTTTAACTGATTAATGTGCTTATTGTTTAATTCATACGTATTGTAGAATACTAATTCCTTCAAGTGCTCTTTATTATTGTTAAAAAAGTTTATTTACGGTTGACAAATTACACGTAGGTACATTAGTTAATAGGCAAATAATACTTGATAATATTAAATATACAAATATTATTATTTTAATAATAAGGAGAATCGAATATTTGAAAAAAACACAATTAATCTTTAAAACAGCGAAATATTCATAGTTATCAAATTAGATAAATCAGTAATTATTAACAAAGTCAACAATAGAAATAATATATCAGTGTTGGAAATTAATAATACTATCAACGAGAACTTGAAGAAAAAATCTATAGACAATAAATCGAACTAAAAAGTTAAAAATAATTTTAAAAATTAAATTATGACAATAGTACATAAACAATACTAGTTTAATTGAGGGAAAAGCGTGGGGCGCTTGATATACGATAAGCACAAAGCGCTCCACGCATTTCTCTCAATTAAACTAGTATTGTTTATGTACTATTGTCATAATTTAATTTTTAAAATTATTTTTAACTTTTTAGTCCAACATTCTTAAAAGCGTGTTTTTTTAGTTTTTTTAAACTATATTTATTGTTTCTTCTGAATATAATATTATATGCTGTGTTAAGTGGGATATCAATCAAATTAGCTATTTTTATTTAATTTGTCAATTGAGGCGCCAGCTAGCGTGAAAACGTAAAATTTATTTTCTCGGCTAGCCTTAGAAAGGGTTACTTTCTCGCGCCTCCGTAAAGCTGGTAAAATTCAACTTTCTCATAGTGTAGGATAAAAAGTACTTTTCCGGCTAGAAGCATGTATCACTTTTCTGAAGTATGACAATATTGTGTTAAGCTGGTTTTAAAAGAAAGTTAATTCCTTTCTTCACTTTTCTACGGAACTATTCCCTCAACCGCAGCTTATTGGACTGTCAGAGGAGTACAGGTTAATTCAAAATAAGACATTATGTACTTGTTTGAGCAAAAAAATTAAAATTTTGTAACAGTCAGAATATTTTATGACATAATTGTCGAAACCAATAAATTAGTAATATTGCCTAGCAACAGATTCATGAAGTTCTTTGTCGAAAAAAATATTAAATTGTGATAACAAATTTTCTTAAAATTAATGTTTATTAAAGCTTGTAACTAAGCGATTGTGAATAAAATAGTATACATACCACGCGGGAAGGATCATTCCAGCCACGGTTTTTTATCGACCCTCGGCGCTACGCGTCTCGAGTCTCTAACAAAGCCTGGGCTGTAATGATCTACTTCCTCGCTAGGTATGTAATAGATATTTTCTATACGAATATTGTACATTATTTTACCTACTACCAATAATGTTAATTATTTACAGAATAATGTAACAAGCAAGCGTTGCGCTCATTGTTGATTTATTTTACGAACTGTCAATTTTGACGCGTTCACTTCAGAATGGTGTAATTGTATCGACATGAGTTCTGACTATGAAAGTGTGGATTCTGATATAGAACTTGCTACAAATAACGCAATACAAACCCTAGTACCCGCTAAATCTCGCAATAGATACGAAAAACTGCCAACAGTCAACTTTGACACGTTCATTCCAATTAATTTTACTTTACCGCGCTAGTGCGGTAAAATATCTCATTACGAAACTCATATCAGTATCGTAATGTTTGATATTACATATTGGTAGTAGGTAATATACTATTACTTCATAGTTCTGTTCTTCGTCAACGATATGCGATGTTTTTAACCGTGGATTTAGTTCGAAATAAAAGATAATTAACTTCTTCATTGACTGAATAGATTCTTGTAGTCGTTCACTATCAATTTAGAAAAACTCACCGGTCAGCGAAATATACAAAAATATACGAAAAGTAACTGGTACTTACCACAAACATAATATTTTGACTTTCCCAATAATTATAATAAATTTTTGTATCGATGGGATCGTCTAAGGCGTAAATTACAAAGTCGAAAGACAGAAGGATTGATACGAATGAGACGACGATAGCCATCATCATCAATTTTCCAGCTACTTCATTAAAACATTCTACGCTTTTATGAATATTCATAATGTGTACTCGTAAATTTTTGAAACGCTTGAAAAAATCGTTTTTATTAGAGAAGTTTTTGGAAAAAATTAATTTGATTTCTCTGTCCAAATCTTCGTATTTCGAGTTGAAGAAAAATGAAGTCTCCCATACAATCATTGTTATAAATGATAGTTGCATCATTATCAGAAACCCGCTAAAATAATGTAAATTAATGTAAAAATTATCTCGCATATTGTGTACAAAAAACATCAAGTTTGAGCAAAATGTTGATAAGAAAAACAGGAAAATGTTTATCAAATGCGATATTTTAATTTCGGTAACTCCATCCAAAGTATCGATGATATCAAAAAAGCTCTTCCAGATATTATAATATTTGAATATTCCATAAATGCAAAAATAGGGTAGTATTAGGTGTGTAGCTAAAATAATCAAAACGGCATTAGATTCCATCAACGGTAATTCAGATGCATAAGAACTAACAAAAGTTTCGTATATAATATAAATTTCAAAAAAATTTAAGGTAAGGAAGATTCCCAGTTGGATTTTTGATAATATCAGGTTTCCTTTAAAAGGAAACGTTCCAAAAAAACTACCGACGATGTATAAAAACTTAAGAGTACCAGATCTGCCTTTCATGTTAATATAATCACGAAAATACATGTTCGTTATTGTTCGAGCTATCCTTAATGCTGCGCCAGTCATATTCAATCGTTCTCAAATGTTAAAATGAAACCACAATTCTTTATAGTAAAATGTAGAATAAAACGCATTAACTGATTAATGTGCTTATTGTTTAATTCATACGTAGAATACTAATTCCTTTAATATTGTTGAAAAAGTTTATTTAGGGTTGACAAATTACACGTTAATAGGCAAATAATACCTGCTTTTTCATATTGAATGTACAAATATTATTATTTTAATAAGAACTCGAATATTTGAAAAAAAAAACAATTAATCTTTAGAACAGCGAAATATTCAAAAATCTAAAGAGTTATGAAACCAATTATATAGGTACAATATGAGCAATAGGCTAGGGACAACAAAGTAAATAATAATTTAGAAAAAGTTTTAATAAATGGGTAGGAGGAAAAATATATGTATTACACAGGAGTAAAGTGGCTTTTAATCCCTTTTATGATTTAGGTATATCCTTCGGGAAGAAAGGTGGCTCTTTCCTCCCTAGTGATACGAATAGCTATCCTTTTTTCATGTTATTGTAACGCTTCACTCGAAAATTGAACTATGAATATTAGAAATATGATGGGTAATTCGTAAACAGGTTATTGATTAATTATTTTTAGAAACAGTAAGAGGGTGGATCGTTACAGCAATTGTACATGTTTTACACGGCGAATAATTGAACTTCTTACCATGCCACGTAATATACTACTACTACTACTTACAGCTATCTTCTTTAACCTACTCCTTTGTAGTTCTAGAGCAGCTCTAGCATGTCCATCTCCTCAATAAAAGCTTGGACTGCCTGAGACCATGTAGTGAGCAAGGTGCTGGTTTCTCAACCAGTTCCTCGTCTCCTTACGGATTTTTTTTGGCCACGTAATATTATCTCGTAAGTATTTTCATTTCTATGTTGAAAAACCAAACTAATGGAAAAAATCATCTCGAATACAAAACTTCTTTTATTATTGGATATACGATTAATTTCGTAATAGTTATAATATTATTTATCACTTTATAATAACCAAATTATACAGAATCAAAAAGAAATATATCTTTAATTATAAATATTTGTACATTTCGTGAAAGGGAAAGTATATAGGCACCACCAACCAACCCTATTACCGAAAATTTCCCCTTCTTCATAAAGCGCATCTCCGTCGTAACGGAAGAACCTCTTCTACCGGGTACCATAATATATTTCCCTCGAAGAACCCGACACGAAAACAACATTAAAATCGACACAATGTTCTAGTGGTACCGTTCTCTAACCGTATCGCGTCGAGTACCACGAGAACCAACGCAGATTGGTATGAATTTTAACGTCGCGTCGATATCATGTGCGCGCTCGGTTTTCTTTGAATAGAAATCCAATTATTTTTTATTTGCAAAGTTTTGAAAAATATTGTTGATGTTTGTAGTGGCGTTTTTAAAATTTTTGTGAAAATGGCTACTGTTTTTGGAAGGGTTGCTACTACCAATAAGAGGAGGCCTAAAACTGCTTGCTCTATAAGGATCAGGTAACTCCTTTACACTTCTCTTCTAGTATAAAACAAGGATTAAGAGATCAGCACATCGAATTATCCACTTAAGATCCTTTAGATTCTTAAGTGGATATTGCGATGTGGTGATACAACCATTGAATGCTAAATCGATTTTTACTTTTCCAACTTCTATTACATAAATTATTTGATAAATTTTAGCCCTAGAAAATGTGGAAAATATATTTTCTACTTGTTTGTTTTAATTTGCCTTAGTGGCATTAGCTGTGTTTTTATTCTATTGACGAATATATATCAAATGTTAACAATGGTTTGTTTGCTTGTTTTGTATTATAAAATGTATTTATAATAATTTCAGTTCAATAAAATCACTAAAATATTGGTTTAGCTTTGTATTCTAGTTCAGAAATAATCGAAATTACCTCTTTCCTCTCCCTTAAGCCTTATTTTCATCTTAATTTGTTTGTAACTTTAGATACTTTCAATCTCCTTATTAAAACATTTTCGTGCATTTTTCTAGACGTCATTCCGAACCCAATGGAGCTATTACAATAATTAACAAGTAGCTTGTGAACTAGACTACAAAACCAAACAATTACCAGACGTGTAATACCTTATTATTTATCTATGACTTGTCATTAGATTTAAAAAAAAACTCCAGTCAATAAATTAATAATTCCCCGATTATTCGTCTAAATAAATTAGTTGAAAACAAGTGAAAGTGTCGTCATTTATACAAATCCAACGAGTTGTTCATTGACTCAATTTTTATGATAATTCCCAATTGTTATTTTACATTTAATTGCCCACTAGAAAGTTTAAGCAAATAATTTACATATTTCGACGAGATTTACTCGAAACAAAATTTTAACTGGCAACGCTTTCGTTAACCTGTTCGATTAAAAAAAAAGCGAAAACAAAGAACGTTAAATATTAAAGATGGGATAATAAATATTTATTAAGGTTACTTATACCAAGTAATTGACAATTTATTTTATTTATTTAAAAAATATGTGAAAGTAGTAGAGAAATTTGTTTAATTAGTAATAAATAATTTCTTTTGTATTTGAACATCAGAGCCGGAACAATTTCATCTGTAAGGTTTTTTTTATTCGATTTCTTCCCCAATCTAATTTCCCAATTAATTTTTATTTCCAGCATAGGCAGTCGATTACTCTCTTAAACAATATTAATTATTAGGTATTATTTAAATATTTCAACATAATATTAACATAATATTATCACGGAAATCTAGAAAGGCAAATATTTATATTTCCTATAATATATAAATCATTCATTAAATATATATATACAATATTTCTTAAAGTTTACGCAACAGTGAATTCTATAATTTATCTTGTGTAATGTTTATATCAAAACTGTATTTAAAGAAAATTAGAAATATTAAAAGGGTACATTATTGGTGAGAAGTTACTAATTAAGCCATTACAGATGTTGTGCAATCGTATTTTTTTAAAGGTTGTCATTAATTCACCAATTACACTTATTTTGTTACAAGGATGCTCTAAACGCTACAGCTTTTTTTTTCTCCGACTTGGAATGACGTAAGTAACTTCATTAAAGTAGAAATCTGTTTAGGTTTTTTTTTTTTTTTTATAAAATCCCGACGCGAAAGCAGAAGCAACCAATTATAAGGAAGATACATTTTAAACCCAACGAAGTGTTAAAATCAGTAAAATAACCATAACCCCAGCAAACATTAAATGGTAATTTACAAGTTTCATTCTACTTATTTTAATTTCTCCTCTCACTACTTCATATGACGCGTTGCATGTAGGGTACATCTTTTAGTTCAAATATAAAATAAATACTGGAACTTTATTGTTCACCTACGCACCTAAATCTAGTAAACAAACAAACAAAAGGTCAGCAAGTATAAAAAAATATAAATAACTGTAGACTTTCATGCATCTAAATCTACAATTTATTATTCAACACGCGATTATTTTAAATTCAATAATTATTGTATAGTTGTAGGTAGCGATTTTATTAGGATAATAAATTTTCAACTGTAATATCTTTCAAAGAACCGGAATATGCTTAAAAGAAAAATGGAATTGTGCGAAAAATGTAATAATTGTAGATTTGTTGGACTATTCCTAATTCTAGCCACAACGGAGATTTAAATTTGAAATTTTTTTATCGAAATCTATGTATTACTTCAAATAAAAAACCGGCTTTTATCATGGTAGTGATTTATCGCAATAACAGTAAAAATGCAACAGTATATAAGTTAATTATGACGAACACACGCCACAAGAGGTAAATACACTAATTACAAACATTCTTTTAGACTTTCTTCGTGGTAGTATATATTGCTTTTAATTTAGAACAAGTTTCGTTGTAAATGTAAAGGTTTTTTCTTTAAAGGATTTGCATGGAAAACAACACTACTATTAGAATTATAACGAACATATGACTATGAGTGTGACATATGACATTATTTAAATAATCTTTACAAACGGTATACAGGGTGAGTCAAAAGAAACTGTACATACTCTTACTTCAAATTGAGGCTTCTAAGGGGAATATCAAATGACAATTTTAAAGGGTCTTTCTCTTAGATTACCAATCTAAAGAGAGAAATGTAAATCAGAACCGTTTTGTTTATATAAGAAAATTCACCCTTTATATATAAATATTTTATATAAACAAAACAAACTAATTTTTCAAGACCCGACCCTGATGTAAGTATGTATAGAGTAAAGTTTACTCCGTATAATTTTTAAACCTTAAGACCTCGTCTCTCTGGACAATTTTCACAATGAACCTGCGTTACAACTATAGAAAAGTATTTATTGTAAGTTGAATGACTGCTAGTTTTTTTTTATAATTGTAAAAGAATTCTACAAAGATGCTCGAACAACTTTTATAGCTGTACAAAATTTATTTACCAACAGATTGAGAAATTCACAATTATTAGAAATTCCTTTTTTTCAGTGCAAACACACAAATGGACAACGATGTAACCCCAGTGTATCTAGCAGCACAAGAGGGTCATCTAGAAGTGTTGAAATTCTTAGTTTTAGAAGCCGGAGGATCCCTCTACGTAAGAGCAAAAGATGGAATGGCTCCTATACACGCCGCTAGTCAAATGGGATGTTTAAATTGTGTAAAATGGATGGTACGTTACCATTATATCATACCGATAATATTAATATGTATTATATAAAAAAAAATTTATAGATCCAGGATCAAAATGTGGATCCAAATTTAAGAGACGGGGACGGTGCTACGCCGTTACATTTTGCTGCTTCCAGAGGACATTTAGAAACAGTTCGTTGGTTACTGAAACACGGGGCTAGATTGTCATTGGACAAGTTTGGAAAAAGTCCTATAAACGACGCTGCCGAAAATCAACAAGTCGAAGTATAATAATGAATTTTCATTTGAATGAAATTGTTATTAACTAGAGATAATTTTTCAGTGTTTGAACGTACTTGTTCAACATGGTACTACACCGGATTATCAGAGTTCGATGGAGAAAAATTCAAACGGAAAAGGATGTTCTTGTACGCGTAAAGGGGACAAACTTAGACGGGTAAGAATTTATGAATTTATTTTTCCTATATTTGGGTTGGAATGTTTTGAATTTTTTAAGTACAACCAAATTTATTGGGCTGAGGGCGAGAGAAAATCATATTAAGCTTTTTATGTAACAATATATTTATACACTTTCCCAATACGTTTATATAATAAAATTATTGTTTATTTCAACATATCTTACGTTTCTAGGAAATGCAAATTATTATTGATAATAAATTAATGAAACCACAAATTATTTAAATAATCCTTCTTTCAAGCCTTTAAATTGATTTTTAAATAATTGTAATCGATTATATATAAACTGTATGGATGAAAATATTACGTAAATATTTCGTTTTAAATCGCATCTCTGTAGAAGTTCGAGAAAAATGTTTGAAACATTTTTTTTCCCAGGGAAACAGCGTTGCCAGTGACTGTTCCAACTGCAAACCAAAATCCATTAGTAACAAAAACACTTTGAAGCACAGCAACTCCGAACCGTTCTATCTACATCCTCCTTTAACCGACAGATCCATCGAACCCCCTCACGCTCCAGAAAACGGTCTCTACATCAACCCCATGAGCAAACATAGACACAGGTATACTTTTAACAAGAACACACACAAAAATATTGTAAAATGTTGAAAACTATTTTTTTTTTCGCAGCGCTTCTAGCAGTTCCGAAAGCAGCGTGAGCAGTGGAAATGGAGAATCCTTTTACTTACATAATCCGCAGGAAGTTATTTATAATCGAGTCAAAGATTTATTCGAAACTACTCAAAGGGAACAAGGTATTTCAGCTTTAACCGGTGAGTTCTTTATTTTCAAATTTTTTATATTTAAACAATTCATCGACCGTTAACAAATTTCAATCGGTTTGTTCGAAATTTCTATAAATTCCACAAACAATGCTGTAATTATCAATTTCCCGATTAACAAATAAAACGCGCATACCTTAACGTTTTGTAATTAAATTTATTGTTCGTTACATGCCAGTTGTCTATTCACCTCACTAGTGTTTTGTTTGAATTGAATTTTTTTGATTTGCCTTCAATAATTTTTATGGTAAGTTTGAAAAAAATTACCTCTAAAGTACCACGAGGTACACGTTTTTGCTTCCTACAAGTTTTTGTTAAAAAAATGTCCTTTTTGTTATGGATCAGATAAATTTGATTTGCGTGTCTTTGGAAAATAAATAAAAAGACCTTCAAGGGACCGAATGGTTGAACAAGTTGATTTAATTTTTTTATCAGTGAAAGTGGAGGTCCATTCCAGCAGCAGCGGAGCAGGATCAGATGAAAATTTGAGCTCTTCTGATCTATCAGAACGTTCCGGAGAACACGAACACGACTATGAAGACATCTACATGATTAGGGAAGAAACTAAAGAAAGAAACAAAAACAGATCGAGATCTAGGGATTCGGGATCGCATAGTAGATCCGCTTCCTTGACCTCGTCGACTTCCGGAGGACACGTAGTAGTACATCTTACTACCGATACAAATAACAATGAAAATAAAGAAGGACATTGTAAAATCGGAGTTGCACCTCCCAAAGAAAAGGATGCGCCTCAAGTAAGCGTTGTGTAATTTAATAGAATTTTTATTTACTTAGTTTACTAAATTTCAGGAATCCGGCGTCTCTTCAGGAACTTCCCATTTAAGTTCCGAGGATGAACCGGAAAAAACCAAGCTCGGTCCGCGTCATTCTCTTCCATCGAAGTCCAACACGAGCAACAGTAAGATTTTGAAGAGAGTAACTTCCGTTCCTATAGACACGTTTCCACCACCTCCACCGCCTCCTCTTCCGAAAGCATTACGTTTGGAAACTGATGATGAACCGCGTGGTGCCGAAATCGTGGAAATCGTGGAGGAACCGACTTTGAGACCGTCGGATATTTTAAAAGGAATGTGCAGAAGCATGTCGGCTTTATGTAAGTTTTTTTTTTGATTTTTAATAATTTTTATACAATAAAATAATATTCTAAAAATAAATATATAATCTTAATTTTACGTATTAGATCAGGGTCGATAATTTTTAGAACAAAAAAAAATAATAGTAGGATGAAATCAATTGGAAAAGGAGGAGAATGTTATAAAAATGAAAGGAAAAATAATTTACAGACGATCTGGGGTCGGGAAGAGGAAGGGGGTGGGTTTTTAAGGGTAAAAAACGGTTTATCTCGATTTTCGGCAAAATTACAAGTCCTATGGAAAAAACTCAAATGGCAGAGTTGTAGGTAATGAAAAGATCTACAACTTTTGTATATATACTTTTTTCACGTAACCTCAAAATTTATGTGGAAAATTTAAAAAACCAAATTTTTGGTTTTTTTTTATCTTCTACAAAAAATTTATTTTTTTTACGAAATTTGGTGAAAACTTGCGTTTTTATGTCCTAAATATACTGTAATTTATTTGATTTGAAATATTTATTTTTTAACCTTATTTTTACTTAATATCGAAAAAGCACCCTAATTTTCTTTCGAAAATTCACCCGTGAAAATATTAGCTCTTTTCAAAAAGTTGGTGTGCTTTCTGTTCATTGAAATCTCTACTTTCCGATGGTGTAAAAAATATATATATATCGCCATAGTAAATCTTGTCAGAAAATGCAAAAAATCTAAAAAAACTCTAATTTGAAATTTTTTTAATACCATTTTTATACAATTTCATCTAAAAAATGTGACTGCTGCAATTTTTTTGAATTAAAAATTTGATTTATTAAATTCTAATTACATTTCTGTCATAGAAAATCGCATAATATTTAAAAATAAATGTAAATAGTACTATTGAATTTAGATACTTTATTCTGATTACATTATTACAAAATTTTTTGCATTTTCTGAGATTTACTATAGTAATATATTTTTTTACACCATCGGAAAATGGAGATTTTAACAAACAGAAAGCACACACCAACTTTTTGAAAAAAGTGAATTTTCGAAAGAAAATTGGGGTGCTTTTTTGATATTAAGTCAAAATAAGGTGAAAAAATAAATATTTCAAATCAAATAAATTACAGTGTATTAAGTACATAAAAAGGTAAGTTTTCACAAAATTTCATGAAAAAATTAATTTTTTTTGTAGAAGATAAAAATAAAAAACCAAAAACTTGGGTTTTTTAATTTTTCCCATAAATTTTGAGGTTATGTGAAAAAAGTGTAAATAAAAAAGTTGTAAATCTTTTTATTATCTACAACTTTGCCAGTTGACTTTTTTCCATAGGACTTGTAGTTTTGCCGGAAATCGAGATAAACCGTTTTTTACCCTTAAAAACTCACTCCCTTCCCCTTCCCCTTCCCGACTTCATATCGCCCGTAAATTATTTTTCCTTCCATTTTTATAATATTCTACTCCTTTTTCCAATGGGTTCATCCTACTATTATTTTTTTTGAATTTTTATTATTTTTAAAAAGGCTTCTACCCTGGTCTAAGTAGCGATAGTGATGATTTAATATTTATGTTATATCTCGATAGCTCAATGGTAGAGATGCTTGACTCTTACGGAAGCGATCGAGGTTCGATTCCCGATGGAAACTTATATTTTATTTTTTAAACATAGTCGTGGAGAAAGTATAATCTTCTACTTGAGTAGAATATAATATTAAGCGACTTTAAAACCGGTAAATATAATTTCTGGTCAGGTAGTTAAGTGGTACTAATGAAATTAATTAATGATTTATATAGTTTATATATAATTTTTGATCATTAATTAATTAATTAATATTTTAGTAATTTTCGATAAAAAAAATACTCCATATTGAAAAGAATTTTGTATAGTTGACCTAGTAGGAATCACATAAATCTGTTAGTCACGGTATCTTGTTCTCCACATGCAATTAATTCCACTTTTGTGCATTTTTTATCAATTCAAATAATCTGAAAAGAAGTAAAAGTAGAGTTTAATACGATTTTTTTTTTCTTCTCTCCCCTCTTTTGACATAGCCGCTAGACGTTTGAATTCGTCGTGTTCGGATCTCACCATCGTCAGTCTAGAAGGAGAAGAAGCGGACAAACACGGTCCTAATTTAGTAAATAGACAACGAGTGCTACCCTTCATCCCTCCGTCGTTTCCGAGCTCCGCCGGATCCAATAATTTAATCAAACCTTCGGAATATTTGAAGAGCATCAGCGACAAAAGATCTTCTATAAGTTCGGTGAGAAGTTTATCGGAAAGTGAAGATACCGAGAGTAAGTTTGAGGAAAAGAAGGAGATTTATAGAGGAGCCGGACCACCACCACCGCCTTTACCAGATTTGAATTCGGTAAGTATTTTTTATAAATAAAAATAGTTTTCCTCCAATTTTTTCCTTTTTTGTTTAATTTTTTTTTCCAATATAGACCAGGGTGGAAAAATAATAAAAAGTGGAAAAAAATAATTGTGGGTATAAGGAGGAGAATGTTATAAAAATGGAAGGTAAAATAATTTACTGTGGTCGGGAAGGAGAAGGGGTTGAGTTTTTAAGGTTAAAAGACGGTTTAGCTCGATTTCCGGCAAAACTACAAGTCCTATGGAAAAAAGTTAAATTGCAAAGTTGTAGGTAATAAAAAGATCTACAACTTTTGTAGTTACACTTTTTTTCACATAACCTCAAAATTATGTGGAAAATTGAAAAAAACCAAGTTTTTCGATTTTTATTTTTATCTTTTACAAAAAAATTATTTTTTTTACGAAATTAGGTTTAAACTTGCCTTTTTATGTCCTAAATATACTGTAATTTATTTGTTTTGAAATATTTATTTTTTCACCTTATATTTTTACTTATTATTAAAAAAGCACCCTAATTTTCAATCGAAAAGTCACTTGTCAAAATATCACATTTTTTAAATGAAATTGTATAAAAATGGCATTAAAATTTTTTTCGAATTCAAACTTTTCTCAATTTTTTGCATTTTCTGTGAATATTTACTAGAAATATATATTTTTTTTTACACCATCGGAAAGTAGAGATTTCAACGAACAGAAAGCACACCATCTTTTTGAAAAAAGCTGATATTTTGACGCGTGAGTTTTCGATTGAAAATTATGGTGCTTTTTCGATATTAAATTAAAATAATGTGAAAAAATAAATATTCCAAATCAAATAAATTACAGTGTACTTGAAACATAAAAAGGTAACTTTTCACCAAATTTCGTAAAAACAATAATTTTTTTGTAGAAGATAAAAATAAAAAACCCAAAAACTTGATTCTTTGAATTTTCCACATAAATTTTGAGGTTATGTGAAAAAAGTGTAGATACAAAAGTTGTATATCTTTTTATTACCTACAACTTTGCTATTTGACTTTTTTCCATAAGACTTGTAGTTTTGCCGGAAACCGTTGTTCACCCTTAAAAATTCACCCCCTTCCCCTTCCCGACCTCAGATTGCCCGTAAATTATTTTTCCTTTAATTTTTATGATATTCTCCTCCTTTACCAATGGGTTTCATCCTACTATTATTTTACCCTGCTCTATTTGAATTTCCTTAATTTTTAGGACGGAAATACCGAAATGGTTAAAAAACAAAACCAGCCCCTTTCGGCTATAAGCATACAAGATCTAAATTCGGTCCAGCTGAGACGTACAGAAAAAGTTGCAGCTTCCAAAACTTTTTCGGCTCCCACAAGAAGTATGAGTTTGCAATGTCTTCAAAGCGAACCGTTTTTGGCGCAAAAAATCGACTTGATAGCGGAATTGAAAATGTCGAAAGACATAACGGGAATAAAAAAGATGAAAATCGAAAAAGCCAAGTGCGACGAGAGCAAAGAAAAGGAAATATTTTCGGAAATCACCAAACAATTAACGACAACTAGATTCGTGGAAAAAGTAAGTTGATTAATAAATAATTTAAAGAATTAACACAGTTTCCTGTAATATTGTTGTATTTATTAAAGCGATTTAACAACAGATGTCGAAGAATAATTAATTTTCCAAAAACAGTAACCGTTTAACTAAGAAGCAACAACTACTTCCCGTGCTATATGCACAGGCGGATATTGAATTACACTTCAAAGTCAAACGGAGTTGGTATATCTAGAAGATATTTTAAAACCAACTATTCCGGTTTGCAATTAGAAGGGACAACACATACCTTGTACTGACGATACCGGTCTATAAGTTGTGTTGTCCCTTCTAATTCCAAAACCAGAATGGTTGGTTTTAAAATATCTTGTAGATATACCAACCCCGTTTGACTTTGGAGTGTAATTCAATATCCGGCGGTGCATTTAGCACGGAAAGTAGTTGTTGCTTCTTAGTTGAACGGTTACAAAATATTTTTCAAAACTTTATAAAGCGTTAGGAAAAAATAAATATTTTGTTTTAATAAACAATTATTGTTATTTTTGCTTAGGTACCAGAAAAGGATAATACTGGGAATATAATCCCGGTGTGGAAGAGACAAATGTTGGCTAAAAAAGCGGCAGAAAAAGCTAGAAAAGAATTAGAAGAACAACTGTTGAGAGACGCTGAAGAGAAACGGTTACAATCCATACCACAGTGGAAACGACAACTTTTACAGAAGAAAGAAGAAGCCGAAACCAAAATGCGGTAATTTTATTCATTAAAATATGCAAAATGTTAAATAATTGTTGATGTAATTTTACTTTCAGTTCAACTTTATACACACCAAAAGTGGTGGACGATATAAAAATAACGAAAAAACTGGAACAAGATGCGACGACAGAAGAAAACGATTACGATGACGTTAACAACGACGAAAGTTTAAGATTTGAAAACGACTCGAACGAAACGGAAGATCAATCGGAAGAAGAAGAAACGCCGAACATTATCCCGTGGAGGGCGCATTTAAGGAAAACGAATAGCAAATTGAATTTGTTAGAATAGGATTTAGCCATTTGTACCTTTTATATGTGGAAAGTTATTGCGATATATTTAAATGTAAATTAAATTAATTTATCGAGATAAATTTAGAGCGAATTTGAATACAAAAAAAAAAAAAAAAAAAAAAGTTTTCATTTTAGTTCGTCTATTTAAATATTATTAAATATGGTAATGAAACTAAAAATAAACTTTTCAATGTAATTCCAGTCAAAACTGTTTTTTAGGATTATTTACATAGTTTCCCTTCCCCTTTCTAGAAAATCTTGTTTGTTGCGAGAAGTACCTAGTAAAAAGGTTTTTTTTTTTCGTCACAATATAAATATCCGAGAATTCGAAAAAATATAAAATTTTATTGTTCAAATTCGCTCAAAAACGTTTATACATATATACATAGTTTTACGTAAAATTTATTGTTTATTTTTACCAGGTGTTTCAATAAAAAAAGGTATTGTCCGTTAAATATTCAAGATACAGGGTGTTTTATAAACAATTCTCACGATTTCATCAAAATTGTTGGTGATATCTTAATTGAATTTTGTAAATCAACCCAACCCATAGACTTACTTAGACATTTTGAGACGTTTTAAGTCGTTTTGAGACGTTTTGAGACGTTTTAAGTCGTTTTAAGACGTTTTGAGTCGTTTTGAGACGTTTTATGTCGTTTTGAGACGTTTTGAGACGTTTTGAGACGTTTTAAGTCGTTTTAAGACGTTTTGACACGTGTTAAGACGTTTTGAGTCGTTTTGAGACGTTTTAAGTCGTTTTAAGACGTTTTGACACGTGCTAAGACGTTTTGAGTCGTTTTGAGACGTTTTATGTCGTTTTGAGACGTTTTGAGACGTTTTAAGTCGTTTTAAGACGTTTTGACACGTGTTAAGACGTTTTGAGTCGTTTTGAGACGTTTTGAGACGTTTTAAGTCGTTTTAAGACGTTTTGACACGTGTTAAGACGTTTTGAGTCGTTTTGAGACGTTTTGAGACGTTTTAAGTCGTTTTAAGACGTTTTGACACGTGTTAAGACGTTTTGAGTCGTTTTGAGACGTTTTAAGTCGTTTTGAGACGTTTTAAGTCGTTTTGACACTTTTTAAGTCTTTTTGAGTCATTTTGACGTCGCGTCAAATGTCTCTAATATTGCGTTAAATGTCACTCCAAAACACGTCTTCAAAATGTTTTAAAACGTCTCGGAAAACAACTCCAACCGTTTTCAAGCCTTAGATGTACTCCTTTTTTTTTAAACACACTGTATAATTGTTATATTTTTCAAAGTCTATTTATAAAACCTTTTTTTGGAGAGGAAAAGTAACACGGTACAAATATTTCAACAAATTCCTTTTCTGTTCATTCTTCACTTTTATTTTTTTTTAATCTTCATATTTTTAATCTCCCATTGCACTCTGCTAACTCCTCAATTCTCTTGATGGAATCCACCAGCTCTGCAACTGAAATGTTTCTCTGTCTGTTTTCTCGTCTTATGTCAAGACGTTTCTTCCTCTTATTGACATAATCTGTACAATGTACATGGCTTCGTCTGTATATTCCACCAGCTTCAAGTGTCTATTGAAATTACAGTGACCAGTCAACAGACTTGCCATAGTTATGACACTATTCCCATATCTCCTGTAAACTTTGGTTTTCGCTCTATTTCGAACAGTTTCGTTTGCATTGCTTTGTGCCTCGGAGCCCAAGCAACTTTGTAGCTTATCGATTAGTCTTCGATTTAGCATGTATAAAGTTGTGCAGTTATGGTAAGTTCAATAGAACCTCCATCGTCCCCGTAGGAGGAGTATGCTGCTCATCAGTCTTATTGATCCCACATGCTGTGTCTTTGTCCATCAGACCACGTACCAATGAGTTATCACTGGGTTATTTTAGGATTTAGGCACCACACAATCTCCTAGGTCCGACTAAGGATTTCTGTGTGAATTTTTGTATGCGAGTGATCCATAATCGATAAATAATATTCTCCAAAGTATTCCGTTTCTTTAACCGATGGAATCTCTGTTTCTCCTAGCTCTACTAGTTTTAGGCAAGGCAGTGCTGTACCGTTTGCATTTTTCCTTCAAATTCACATCTGTTAACAATAATTACTATCACCTCTATATCCTAGGAAAAAAGAGTCGATCCTGAACAGTATGTTTATCTATAAAAGTCGCTCGAGATAGTGAAGACATGACCTCCACTTATCCTTTTTAGCTTTTCAACGTTGTACCGTTACTTTAATTTACTCTCAAATACCTAAATTTTAACTAATATAATTTTATAAAAGGTACCTATACAAAGTGTATGCTAAAAATTCTCTGTTTGCTTATAGGCACAAATATTTCTTAACGCTACAAAAAGTGTATCGCAAGTGCACCTATTCTTGTCTTCGCAAGATCTTTATTGGCTGCTGTTTTAATTTTCTTTCGGTCACAATTCACAACGGAGCCTGGTCTGGCATCAGGAACCTATTTGGAATTGCGACTAAAAGAAAAGAAACCGCGGAATCATTCGGATGCTTAAATTTTATTTAATATTAAAGAAATTAACGTAAAAATACCTTCTTTTTCACAACGCTTTCAGCAATATTTTTTAGATTTATGATTCACCATAAACAGATTTTTAACCTCTACACCCTCTTCCCACCTATACGAGCATATAGATCTTGTGAAGCAAGTTCCTAAGAACCTAAAAAACCCCTCATTGGTCCACCAGCTTGAGGATGACGTGAATGAAAATCTAATAGATTTTCATTCATGTTCAGAGCTAGAACGAGTGATGAGATAAATGAACACCATAGTTTATCGAAAAATATTTTTTTAATCTCTTCCACTCATATTCCTTTACTTACCTACTCTAAACTAATCTTTCTTTCCTCCTTAGCTGAAACGAAGGTTAGGTGCACTTTTGATCCAGCGATCTCTTCCCCTTACCACCTCTACCAATTAACCCCCCTAACCCTCACCCCTCTCCATCCTCTAACCCCTCTTCCCCTTTCCATGTAACCCCGCTACAGGGAACCCTTCTTTCCCTTACCACCTCTACTCCGTACCCCTTTACCCCTAACACCACAATCCCTTAACTCCTCTCCACCCCCTTACTCCGTCAACCCCGTAACTCCTAGTGCTCCCTTTACCACTTACCAACACTACCCCCTTAACCCCTCGAAGTCTACCCCTCTTCCCCATGACCCCTCTTCCCCATAACCCCTCTACCCGTACCCCCCTGCCAATACACGATTGTAATATTACAAATATTCCTATAATTCTGTCTTATTTTCATCGGTTCTCTCCTATATCTGCGTAATAGAGAGAAGGTGGGGGAATGCATTTGATCTGTTAATTGCTGTATAAATTAAACAAAAAATTCATATATGATTAAGCAATTTTTAGCACATTCAGTCAATTATTGTGATTTTTCGTATTTATGTATTTTTTTTGTCGTTGTTATAAGCTATTTAAGCTAAAAATATTTTTTATATTTATAAAACGCTTTCGAGGTTTGGGGATTGTACAAAATATATATTTACATGTAATATTATTGTAAAAATAAAACTTTAAAAGTGTTGATTGAGTTTAAGTCATTTAATTCTGTATTTGCTGTATTTGAATGTAAGTTCCTTTTTATTTCAACAAATATATTATATTAATTAATTTGCGTTTTTTTTTTCATCCTATAAGCCCATAAATTAATTCAATTTTAGAGCAACTCGCTTAATTAACTGCTGTCCTTATCCGTTACTAATTTGTATACGCTTTTGATGAGTAGGTTGAAGCGTAGACAAGTGTAGGTATATAATTTAAGAAAATATTAGCTGCTCCTGGTATATTATATACCTCCTCTCGGTTCTTCAATCGATTATAAAATCGATTTTTTGTTCGATTATTCAGTAAATTTTTATCGATTATTTGGTGAATTTTAATCGATTATTCAGTAAATTATGATCGATTATAATCGGCTCTTTAACCTAACTAGAAAGGCTTCTTGTCAAAAAAGCAAAAAATTCAATTACAAATTATTAGATGCTCCTGGTATATTTGATAAATCCTCACGCTTATGCTCTGATGATAGAAACACAAAATTCGCAAATTTGTTTCTAGAAAATATTAGTTGCTCCTCGTATATTATATACCAACACCCGTTTCTGCTCTCCTGATAGCAAGAGAAAATTAACAAAATACACAAAATTCGCTAAAATAAGTTCAGAAAATATTAGTTGCTCCTGGTATATTATATACCTCTTCGCGTTTCTGCTCTCCTGATAGCAAAAGAAAATCGCCAAAATCCATAAATTTTACAAAAATATTATTTTAGAAAATATTAGTTGCTCCTGGTATATTATACCTCCTCGCGTTTCTGCTCTCCTGATAGCAAGAGAAAATCGCCAAAATCCATAAATTTTACAAAAATATTATTTTAGAAAATATTAGTTGCTCCTGGTATATTATACCTCCTCGCGTTTCTGCTCTCCTGATAGCAAGAGAAAATCGCCAAAATCCATAAATTTTACAAAAATATTATTTTAGAAAATATTAGTTGCTCCTGGTATATTATACCTCCTCGCGTTTCTGCTCTCCTGATAGCAAGAGAAAAATCTTCAAAGTGCATAAATTTTACAAAAATATTATTTTAGAAAATATTAGTTGCTCCTGGTATATTATATACCTCCTCGCGTTTCTGCTCTCCTGATAGCAAAAATGAAAATGAAATTTTAAAATTTTAGATACTGAAATTTATGGATTTTGCTGATTTTCTCTTGCTACCAGGAGAGCAGAAACGCGAGGAGGTATATAATATACGAGGAGCAACTAATATTTTCTAAAATTATTTTTGCGAATTTTGTATATTATTTCAGTTTTCCCTTACTACCAGGAGAGCAGAAACGCGAGGAGGTATATAATATGCTAGGAGCAACTAATATTTTCTAGAATAAAATTTTTGTAAAATTTATGGATTTTGCCGATTTTCTCTTGCTACCAGGAGAGCAGAAACGCGAGGAGGTGTATAATATACGAGGAGCAACTAATATTTTCTAAAATTATTTTTGCGAATTTTGTATATTATTTCAGTTTTCTCCTACTATCAGGAGAGCAGAAACGCGAGGAGGTATATAATATGCCAGGAGCAACTAATATTTTCTAGAATAAAATTTTTGTAAAATTTATGGATTTTGCCGATTTTCTCTTGCTACCAGGAGAGCAGAAACGCGAGGAGGTATATAATATACGAGGAGCAACTAATATTTTCTAAAATTATTTTTGCGAATTTTGTATATTATTTCAGTTTTCTCCTACTATCAGGAGAGCAGAAACGCGAGGAGGTATATAATATACCAGGAGCAACTAATATTTTCTAGAATAAAATTTTTGTAAAATTTATGGATTTTGCCGATTTTCTCTTGCTACCAGGAGAGCAGAAACGCGAGGAGGTATATAATATACGAGGAGCAACTAATATTTTCTAAAATTATTTTTGCGAATTTTGTATATTATTTCAGTTTTCTCCTACTATCAGGAGAGCAGAAACGCGAGGAGGTATATAATATACCAGGAGCAACTAATATTTTCTGGAATAAAATTTTTGTAAAATTTATGGATTTTGGCGATTTTCTCTTGCTATCAGGAGAGCAGAAACGCGAGGAGGTATATAATATACGAGGAGCAACTAATATTTTCTAAACATCCTTCTTAACCTCCCATAGCCTAATCCGTTAGGTTAAAGAGCCCTTTTAATTCTATAATCTATCATTAACGATCAAAATTTACTGAATAATCGTTTAAAAAATCGATTTTATAATCGATTAAAAATCGATTGAAAAATTTCAGGTAAACACCTATATTTTTTGACGAAACGCCTGTGCCTTGTTATGTGAAGAGTATTTTCATAAACAAGTCCAACTTATTAGAGGCCCTAATAAGGGCCATTTGTTAATTCAAAACAAACTTACCACTTTCCGAGTCAATTTTCAGGCTTCACTACTTTTTCCAGTGTTTCCACTTCTTTCCCGACTTTTTCCGAGTTTCTTTTCACGATTTTTGACGAATATCTTCTTTAAGTTCCTTGTGGCATTACTTATTATTAACATTTTTTTCCGATTCATTGAAATCGATTGAAAAATCGAATATAATCGATCAAAATTTCCAAGAAAATCGATTAAGAAATAACCATGAACCGATTTTTAACCGCTACACCCTCCTCCCACCTATACGGACATAGAGATCTTGTGAAGCACGTTCCTAAGATAATAAAAACCCTCGCATTGGGCCACGAGCTTGAAGATGACGTTAATGAAAATCTAAAGGATTTTCATTCATGTTCAGAGCCAGAACGAGTGGTGAGAGAAATTAACACCATAGTTTATCTAGAAATGTTTTTTAATGTCTTCCACTCACATTCCTTTGCTTACCTACTCTACACTATCTTTCTTTTCTCCTTAGCTGAAACGAAGGTGAGGTGCACTGTTGATCCAGCGATCTATTCCCCTTACCACCTCTACCCATTAACCCCTCTAACATCACCCATCTCCATCCCCTTACTCCGTTACCCCTTACCCACGCCCCCTTAACCACGCTAAGTCTACCCCTCTTCCCATTAACCCCTCTACCCCGTACCCCCTTACCAATACACAATTGTAATATAAATTTTCCTATAATTCTGTCTTATTTTCATCGTTCTCTCTTATATCTGCATAATATTCTGATTAAAACGATGTTCCGGGACTACCATTTTATGTGAAAATCACGATTTTTGATATTTTGTTTCGTCTTAGCCAATAAATTTTAGAGCAACTCGCCGATTTACTGCTATCCTTATCCGTTACTAATTTGTATACGCTTTTGATGAGTAGGTTAAAGCGTAGACAAGTGTATATAATTTTAGAAAATATTAGTTGCTCCTGGTATATTATATACCTCCTCTCGTTTCTGCTCTCCTGATAGCAAGAGAAAATTGACATAATAATATTTTCTGGAATCATTTTTGCGAATTTTGTGTTTCTATCAGCAGAGCATATAAGCGTGAGGATTTATCAAATATACCAGGAGCATCTAATAATTTGAAATTGAATTTTTTTGAATATTGATACTTTTGACTTGCCAACAGAAGAGCGGAAACGTGAGGTGGTGTGAAATATACCGGGAGCGTTTAATATTTCAAACTCTCGTTTTTGTGAATTTTTACTTGCCATCTGGAGTGTAGAGACGTGAAAAGGTGTAAAATATACCAAGATGTGTTTTGTTGTGGCCCGCCGCCACATTGCAGCAGTAAAGGTGTGCGAACGTCGTAGCTACCGCCATCTACCAACGGTAGCCCAACTACAGTTTTCAACTTTACAAACATTTTTTATACCAAGAGCTGGGCTTTCCTCTATAAATAATGGAGGTGTATTGTAGTAGCCCACCTCCTACTGGCAAATGTGTGCAAATGGCGTAGTTACCGCCATCTATTAATGACTAAATCTTGTACCTAAAATATTTTCAATCTTAAATTCGTCGTTCTTTCAAATCTTGTTGCTAGCTGCCTTGCCGTTGCTTTACAAAACTTACATAGCCCAATTGTTGCTCTTTATTTAATCAACACCATGTTTTTGAGTAAACAGGACGAGGAATAAATAAATCAAATCAATCTTCAATAATTGTTATATTTCAACAAGTTTCGTAAAAAGAAATCTTCCTGAGTGATCATCTAAACTCAAATTACATTTTCATAATATGAATAGAAAAATTACAAAGAATATTACACTATAATATTGTATACTTGGTAGCTACTATTGAATTAGATTTTTCCACTGCGTATTTTGTAAGCAAATTAGAAAAATAAAACAATTTTTGGTTAGTCCTGATTAACGGCTACAAGACCAATGATAAATATTAAGATTTTCTATATAGAAAAACCTTGAAGTTCAACATATGAGAGTGAATGCTTTGTTGTTAAAAAAATTATTTTATCAATTTGAAATGTATATAATCTTATTGTAACCCACCCCTTTTCAAACGTCAATATTTACCCATCTATATACTACTTCCAACTGATAAGATGAAATACGTTGGTGAATATTTAAATTTTTCAAAATATTCTCACTAGTGAAATTTATTAGTTGCAAGAACACGGAAGTACAATTTACAAGGGTAAGCTAGAATTCGAATTAGGTACACCAAATTCGACGATTTTTCCTGTGATATTTATGGTTTCAAATACTCGATAATATTTTTATTTTATTTTAGTTACAAATATGCTTCTCCAATATCTAGTACTCCTTACACTTCTCCACGAAATCTATCCGTATTACATATACAACGCAGAAACTAATCAGTTATTGTCCTACCCATCTTTAAGCAATTTACCGAAAGGATTCAAAATTATAAGAGCTCCGAAATATATAACAAAACGAAACAACAGTGAGTATTCCGATTAAAATATACAGGGTGTTCTAGCTCTGAAACCTCTCGATAATTAATAACGGAACATGAACCTTTAAAGAGCTTAGTTACCGAGATACAGAGTGTTTGATTTATGTATTTTTTCATATTTTGATTTTTTCAACGAATTTTAAAACACTAGTTTAAAAAATTCCCTTTCTATCGTACTTGCCAAATTAAACAAAATATATATCAAGTCGGTTGGAGTAGTTGGTCGACCATAGCGACTCCCTGTAATTGATAAATTTCTAGTCTGTATCTAAAATCGTATTTAATTCGAAATATTTTATTCCAGAACCTGAAACTCTTGGACAAAATTGTCCAAAAGACGAATTTATCTGTAATGACCCATACGACATATCATCAACATACCAATTTGAATGCGAATACGATTCTCAATGTCCAAAAAACTATTTCTGCTGCCCACAAAAATGTTTCAAACATAAAATATGCTCGAGAGGGACAACTTCATCGTGGGAACCTAAAATCAGAGAAAGACCTTCTTTGGTAGATGACAGATCACAACAATGTGAAAAATGGTCGTATCCTTGCCCAAATCCTTTTCCATACAGCTTTTCAAACAGATTTAAATGCGAATCAGATACACAATGTCCTGAAGATCATTTGTGCTGCCAACAAAATTGTTTTATGCATAAAATTTGTTCCAAAAAAGTTGCAGTAGATCAACATATTGAAGAGCTGCGAAAATCTATTAAAACAACTAGTAGCGGGTTATTTGTAACTGAAGACAGTAATAGAGATGTTGAAGATGAGAAAATTGAATATACTCCAAGAACGACCCAAGATGAGCAAAAACCAACTAGTGAAGATGATAATACAAATACTGTTAAATTAAACAATAGTTTTACTGAAGAAACAACTGTATATTTTGAAGAAACATCTCCTTCTGGTGATCCTTCTTTTGATTCAAATGCAATTTATCCTGATTTATACTATAATGGAAATGATGATGATAATGATGGTAGTGAAGAAGATATTATAGATTTGCCTTGAAAAAAGTGGAAAATGTTGAAATTAATGTAAGGATTTTATTTTGTAATAATTTTGTTGGTTTGGAAAATATAAGGTTCATTTCCATATTGTTTTTAATTGAAAAAAAAGTGGTATATATATGGCGAGACATGAGGAACTTCTAATGGCTGGTCGTCGTGTATATTATACTCGATTTTTTTTATATAAAAACAACACATTACGAAAACAATTTTGTCACTCGCTCAATGACTCAAAACATTATATTACTCATTAATAATCTTCTTTATAAAACTATTATACACTTGATGATAAGATAAGTTAATGTTAATAATACCTCTATATTTTTTGTTATGATTCAGTAAATAAATTTGATTGGAATTGAAAACATGCTCTTATTGTAAATATTTGAAAATTGGTGAGTTTTGAAAAACAACTATTTATTTTAGTGCGAAGTTATAATAGACCGACAACGAGCTGCCATTTTGAGTGAATTATTTATAAAGTTCTGAGATATTAGATAATAATTTCGTATTTCTGATAAACGTCAGTTTCCATGGTAGTGATGGGCGTTGCCACACATACACACAATTATAATTTAAAAAAATCTGACATTATGGAAGGTAAAATTTTGTTTTTACATAATTATATGATCAACTGACTTCATGGTGAGGAGTTGTATGTCAAATATGTCAAAAATATCCACTAAGAAATCAGGGATTTTGGGAAGTGATAGTGGACGAATATAGTTTCAATAAAAAAAAAGTTTGTTTAGTTTTTTGCAGTGGAAAAGTGCTTAGTTAACTACTGAAACGTAGCATCCTTCACTGAGCCCTTTTCCACTACGAAAAACTCGCTGCCTTAGAAGTGGGGAAACACATTTAGCGTCACTGAAGTAAAGTATTTTTTTTCTGTTCAGGTTAAAATGAAATTAAACGTGAGTATCTTTTTCGTATTGATTTTAACCACCATTGGAGGAACGACAGATTTCATATTCAAAGGAGAAGAAGAATATGAAGAAATTTATAATAGCGGAGATTATTCAGACGATGAAGATTTTATTAAAAATAGAGAAAATGAAGAGCTTCCCATAGAAGTTGAAATTATTTTGAAAGAAACAGACTCTAATATTAACTTTACATTGGATTCTTACGAAGACACTACTAATATTTCGGAAAATAATTATGAATATGGATCTGGTAAACTTGATGAGGATTCTAAAAATATTTCTTTTAATATTGGCTCTGATTATTGGAAGGTCGAAAATTTTACTTTTGCATTAAATAATGAGAATTTTACGATAGCGGTACCAACGTATGAAGAGGTGGATCCAAATTTGAATAAAGAAGGATGGAATTTCAAAAAAGACTGTATTTATTCAAACGAAATTAATGGTGATGTTATCGATATAATAAGAAGTAAAAATACTAAATGCAATGTATTTACTAATAAAGAGAGTGATAATATTGTTATATACTGTTAGTATTCTGTCGAATGTATTTTTAAAATATATTTTTGTTTCCTAATTAAAAAAATTTATATACTTTTGGTTTTAGTGATATATTTCCATAAATAGACATTATTGACTGATTTTAAAGTTAAAAATTTACTTTTAGATTAAGATTATAATTTCTACTTACCAACCACAATGGAATTAGACATCCTGAAAATAAAAATTTACTATTTAATTTATACAAGTTACAAGATCAATGCATTTACCATTTTTCATAAAATTTTTGTGTATTCACCGAAAACTAGGATCAAGGTAATAAGTTAACAAAAAATGTCAAATCAGTCATTTATTGTTAACTTGAAAGAATTATCATAAACAAAGTAATGAAATTGTTGAAATTTCTATGACGTGATCCTGTTAAGTATGTGTATAGGACGTTTATACAATAAACCAGGAAGTTCAAGAACATTTCGTTAATTATCAATTGTCTGGCTTGTGGAAAAATTAACTTTAAGAATTTTTTCCAACGACAAAGTGTTCAAGTTACACCATGAGTTTTTCAATTTTTCTAATTTTCAATTTTACTACTTTAAAAAAATTATGTAATGTGACCTATTTTCGGCGTTGAATTCAAACTTTTTTTTTATGAAATTTTCTTTTTTTAATTTCGAATATCTTCGATACTTTTCGAGATATTCGCAAAAAAACCAAACCCCTAATTTTTTTTAAATAAATTGTTTATAACTTTTACAATTTTTATCGGCCCCTTTCCTTAAACTCTACACGATTTTCCGAATCGTAATTTTCGATGACTATACAAAAATTTTGTGATAAATGGTGCATTATCACAAGCAAAGAAATTAAATAAAATATCCTCGTGAATTACATCCTGTCGCAATCTGTTTATTTATATTAAATATTCCAGGATCTGATGATTTTTTTGCTTAAATAAGACCAAGGTCGTAAAGAATACTTAAAAGACTTCTTTGTTGAAAGGATATTTTAGATTATACCTAATTTCCTCTTTTCGGTGTATACGATGCAGATAAGAAATTATGAGCAAATACAGCAGGATAGGTTAATTTTTGTTTTGGGACTTTCCTGATAGTGTGTGTTTGATCATACAGTCATTTCTCTTACACATTTTGGGATAAAAGGGATAGTTTTAACTAAAGTGTTGTTGAGGTAAGTTTTTTAAATTTAAATTGTTCTTCTTTAAAACTTTTTATTGTAATATTAATGGTTTTTATTTATTGCATACTTATACAAGGAGTTATACAATATTCAAGTCGAACTCGATATATAATACCCATCAAGAAATACATTTTTGCCGATATTCATACAAAAACTTTCAGCTACCCAAAAAAATTATCCCTTTATAATTTTTTAAATATAATACCGGTACTTTCTTCTTCTTTTAGATTGAAAAATGAAAAAAATTGTGTCTTTCTTTTTATTTCTTATTTTTGCGGAAGCACAAACTCAAAAATATTATTACAAATGGAATGGAAAGTATTTCGACATTATTTTTTCTGATGGACAATTTGGACAATTCCAAGAAGTAAAATCACCAAAAACGTTCAAGAAACAACATGATGAAAGAGGAGGTTAGTACAAACTTACCTTTTCACAGCCCCTGTATTATAAAATTGACTATAAATTTTATAATACCAATTTGTTTCAGTACGTCCAGGAAGATGCACTATCGGTGAGTTCCAATGCACTGCACCATACCCAAAAGAGCAAACATTTCAATTCGAATGTACTAGCGATTACCAATGTCCAAGATTTTTCAAATGTTGCGAAGTTGAATGTTTCGTTCACAAAGTATGTCAACCTAGTATAGATTATCATGAAACTAATACAGAAGGAACTGAATTACCTCCTGCAGAGCTCAATCAATCGACTATCGAAACAGAAGTACCAACCGAAATGGCTGAAAGCACTAAAAAACCAGACATGGGAATAACAGAAGAACTGAAAACAACATCAATAGATTTGGAAACAAAAGCTACTACAGAAACACCAGATGTAATAGAAGAAGAAGAAAATTCTGCTGAAACAGAAACAGATATCGTTAACAGTATTACAGAAACAGTAGAAGAATTACGAAGGAGATCTACAACAACAGCAGCTTTAACTTCAACAGTAACACCAGATGTAACAGAAAATAAAAATTTAGTAAAGGAAACAACTGAAACAGAGATAGATATCAATAAAAATATTACAGAAATGGATTGGCAAATGAAATCAGAATCAACAGACTCAGAAACAGATTCCACATCGACAAAAACTACAACAGAAGCACCAAATGTAACAGAAAACGAAAATTCAGTAAGGGAAACTAATAAGACAAGTACAGATATAGATAATAGTATTACAGAAACAATAGAAGAATTACAAAAGAGATCCACATCAACAGCAGTTTTAACTACAACATTAACACCAGATGTAAGAGATAATGAAAATTTAGTTACGCAAATAACTGAAACAGAGACAGATATCAATAAAAATATTACAGAAATGGATTTGCGAATGAAATCAGAATCAACAGGCTCAGAAACAGATTCCACATCGGCAAAAACTACAACAGAAGTACCAAATGTAACAGAAGAGGTCTATTCAGTAAAGGAAACTAGTGAGACAAAAACAGATGTGGATAATAGTATTACAGAAACAATAGAAGAATTACAAAAGAGATCCACATCAACAGCAGCTTTAACTACAACATCAACACCAGATGTAACAGATATTGAAAATTTAGTTACGCAAATAACTGAAACAGAGACAGATATCAATAAAAATATTACAGAAATGAAATCAAAATCAACAGACTCGGAAACAGATTCCACTTCGGCAAAAACTACAACAGAAGCACCAAATGTAACAGAAGAGGTCTATTCAGTAAAGGAAACTAGTGAGACAAAAACAGATGTAGATAATAGTATTACAGAAACAATAAAAGAATTACGAAGGAGATCTACATCAATAGCAGCTTTAACTACAACACTAACACCAGATGTAACAGAAAATGAAACAGATATCGATGATAGTAATACAGAAACAGTAGAAGAATTACGAAGGAGATCTACATCAATAGCAGCTTTAACTACAACACTAACACCAGATGTAACAGAAAATGAAACAGATATCGATGATAGTATTACAGAAACAGTAGAAGAATTACGAAGGAGATCTACAACAACAGCAGCTTTAACTACAACATTAACACCAGATGCAACAGAAAATGAAAATTTAGTAAAGCAGACAACTGAAACAGAGACAGATATCAATAAAAATATTACAGAAATGGATTGGCGAATAAAATCAGAATCAGCAGACTCAGAAACAGATTCTGCGTCGACAAAAGCTACAACAGAAGGATCAGATGGAAATGAAGATGAAAATTTAATAAAGGAAACTAATGAGACAAAACCAGATATCGACAATAGTATTACAGAAACAGTAGAAGAATTACGAAAGGGATCCACATCAACAGCAGCTTTAACTACAACGCTAACACCAGATGTAACAAAAAATGAAAATTTAGTAAAGGACACTAGTGAGAAAGAAACAGATATCGATAATAGTTTTACAGAAACAGTAGATGAATTGCTAAAAAGATCCACATCAACAGCAGCTTTAACTACAACAGTAACACCAGATATAACAGAATTATTGGTAAAGGAAACAACGGAAACAGAGATAGATATCAATAAAAATATCACAGACATGGATTGGCGAATGAAACCAGAATTAACAAAGTCGGAAATAGATTTTACGTCGACTAAAGTTACTACAGAAACACCAGAAACACAAGATAAAAAGTTAGTGAATACCGATAAAAGCGTTGAAGAAGCAGAAGAATTACAAAAAAAAACCACCTTAGAAGACTTGGAAATAAAAAACACAACAGCCGAAATACATTTAACAACAGAAACATGTGAAACAGAAGAAGGTATTAGTATTAGTATTAGTAGCACCGAAACAATAAAGGAATTGTCAAAAGATACTAAAATTGGTGCAGAGTCAGACACAAAATCAACAGCAGTTGATACTACAACAGAAATATTGAATATAACAACATACAGGAGTAAGACAGACGTCAACAGTACCGAACTAACAGAATATTTTAGAAAGGAAACAAGTAGTGCACCAGGCTCAACTGATTCAATCACAAAATCCAGTACAGTTAAAAGTACAGGAGAAACCAAAGAAATATATATCAATATCAGCAGTATCAAAACAACAGAAGAATTACTAAAGGAAGTAACAACAAATATCAATTCTAATGATAAAAAAACAACTGAAAATTCCAAATCAACTACACAAGAAATTGCAAGAGAGGTTCCAGCTGTAAAAGTGACAGTAACATCAAAGCCTACAGAATGGATAACAAATATAATGGACAATTCAGAAAGTACAAATCAACAAACATTTACCTCAATGTTGACAACAAGTTTAATAGGATCAGAAACTGTTGATAAGACGAAACCCAAACAGAAAATTTTAGGTTTAATAAAAATAGAATTGTCTACTGAAACAACCGAGACAAAAAAAAGTACAGATGTCAATGTTGAAGACGAACAAACGGTAGAAGTGTTAGGAAATATTTCAAATCAAAGTACTTTGGAACCTATACATACAACAACACAACAGAAAACAACAAAAAGTACAATTGATGATACTACCATAAAAACTAGTTCATTGTCTACAGTCACAGATTTAATAATTGAAGAAAAAACTACTGCCAGTATGAGTATCACGGAATCAAAACTATCAGAGGAAGATACAACTAAATCATCTGCTACAACTAAGCTAACAGAGGAAGATACAACTAGAGCATCTGCTACAGTTAAGACAAGGAGGACCACTACGTTATCCGAAGACTTAGAAACAAAAACAACAGCTACGCTGATAACATTGACCTCTCCAAAAATCAACGGTAAAGAAAATACTGAATATGATGAAGATGATAGCGAATACGATGAAGACGATGACGATTATGATGATTATAGTGAGGAGGAATCAAATAAAAAATCGGATAGCTTACCTCGAAGACCAGGAGGAGGATCGGAAAAAAACAAACACGATTCTAAACTTCCGATAAAAGCGGATGATGAAGACGATAAAAGTACTGAGGATAATAATTACGATGACGGTGATGATATTGATGATGACAATGAAGACGATAATGAAGACTATAATGAAAATGATTATAGTGGTGCAGATGATTATGGAGATGATGATTATTATAATAATAATGATGATTACGATGATGACGATGATTATGACGATAACGATAAGGAAAACGAAGAAAGTGATAAGCCTAAAAGTAAAGGTGGTAAGAAGAATAGTAAACCAAAAGAAAAATCTCGTAGATAGTATTTTTCATTTTCAATTATTTTTAGTATTATATTTAGTGAATCTCGTTTATTATCATTTTTTTATTAGGTTGCTTTGTAATGGATTCTTTAAAACGCTAGATTGAATTGTAAATTTGCATACTTATTTAGAACCGACGACAAAATAATAACAATAAGTTTTTACCAATATCCTGATCAGACTCATCAAAAAATGTAAAAATAATTTTCAACTATTAAAATGTTATCAAATAGCGATAGAAAAACTCTGTAGTTAGTAGTAGACTAACTCCTTAATGTTTAAAAGTTTTTTTTTTATTTTTTAATAAATAAAAGCCGGGTTGTCCCCTTTTTTTTATTTATTATTTATATTATATTATTTTTTTTAGACTTTTTAAAAAAAAAATTAATAATTTCTACCAAGTTCGATATAAATTTTTATATTTTAATTATTTAGAATATAACTTATTATTTTAAACACAGATATGACAGGGTAATATATTCTCAAGCTGAGAAAGAAGAAAATAATCCAAAAAATTGTTTATAAAAATTGTATTAATTATTGTAAATTTCGTAACGTAGTAGGGTTGATATTATATACAATAAATAAAACAAAATGTATTAAAAATGGTGTATTCATTCAATAATAAAAACATTTTAATTATATAAAATTCAGTTAAAGGAGATATTTTTTTATCACTTTTATTGCCAAATATTTAACCTAATCTTAACCACAATTATTCAAATTCTTACAACAACGTTATATTTAATAAATCTATTATCACAGAATTAAAGCTATAGAAATTGATAACAAACAGTACATCAAATCGGAAGACAAATTATGAACATTTTCCTCGATAATTACCAACATTTTTTTTGTTATTTAAAAAAAAAAATTAATTATAGAAAAATTTACGATTATTATGGAAAAAATGTTAGTAATTCTAATAAACCTCTAAATAATTACCTCTACAACAAAATCACAAAAATCACTTAACGCAAGTCTTTATCTTCTTCACCACGGCCTCCACATCGGAGGAGGAGGAGGTCCTTTAGTTTTCGAACCAGGAGATGTCGATACCAAATTACATTTCTGTGAATACTGAACGTTAAAATTTTGCGACACATAATCCAACTGACGTACACAAGCACCAAGATGTTGTAAAAGCTTCCTACCTGCAGCAGGATCAACTGTATCCGAAGGATTTGTAATAAAATGAGTCACTTCTTGAGCACATTGCGTAAATCCCGCTCTAAATTTATTCTCGTACGATTGTTCAGGTGGTAACACTAATTGATGATGACTTTTCAAATTATGTAAATGTCTAACTGTTAATTCTAATATATCAGCTTTTTCCAACTTGGAAACGTTTTCTCCTTCGTTCTGCAGCGCTGTCACCATCAACTCCTTCAACTCATCCAAACACCTGTTTATCCTGGCTCTTCTTTTTCTCTCCAACATCGGTTTCATTACTTTTCTGTATTGGTAAGTTCTCGAAATTGGTTCTTCATTTAATTCACTTATATTTGTGGCGTACGAAGTGGGCGCCATTTTTCATTACACGTTTTGCGAACACTCTGTATTTTAACGATTGTCGGGTCTGCGTTCTATTAGACGTAAGAATGAAGTTGTGTTTTGGTCCTTTTTAGTTTTATATGGATGTTCCTGGTTAGCGTACCACTAAAGAGTGGGGCAGGTTGTATTATATGAATGGGTAGAAGAGAAAGAGTCAGGTACGGTCTTAGGACGTGGTACAAATTTTATTCATTTTATTATTTTTGTAAAATATCGTATTTTTATTGATAAGACGTTTTATAAAAGCTGGATCTTCAATATTTTCAGCTTTTATTATATTTTTAAATTAATTATACAGAAATATTTTTAAAAAATAGTTCCCTGAGAACGAAGGGTAAGTGTATATACAGTGGGAGCTCCTGCTACATTTTTTTAAATACACCAGATGTCGTCATATTGAGATATCTCATGTTCTAAGTAGGATGTCGGATGCTTATGGTAGGTATACATTTAAAATATAAACCTTGAATTTTATAAACTTACTATTCGTTAAATAAAACCCAATATATATATTTTTAGAAAAAAAAACTAAAAATATGAAAATTTGAATGTATAAAAGTGGAAAGTACGTCTTAGGCCTTCCCTGTCTCTTGCTGTGGTTCTATACACCGTCTCTTTTTAGTGAATGTAAAGGAACGGTAGTTTTTATGCATTGAAAAGGGTGCATTACATTTATTTATGTATCGAGTCGGGTGCTAAGCGTGTGACTGGACGACTATGGGAATTTTTTATTCCATTCTTGATTGTGAAGTGAATAAAATGGAAAATTTGACTTTTGGAAGAGGGTACAATGAATTCTTTATTCATTATTCATAAACGGTTGAAGTTTTTCTTCTTTTTTTTTTGTCTGTAAACCATTACAAATTATAATTCATTTCGAATTAAACAATTTATTACTTTTTTACGACATGTCTTCCAAAGAACACACAATTTCAATGATGGTCGACCGTTCCTTACTAGCTTTTTGTAACCAAAATCATAAAATATCTTTCAAAAAATTTATTACACAAAATCCGGTTTCTATGTGAACGTGAACTGAGAAAGAAATGTGTGTGAATTTGTATATTTAATTAATTTATTAAGTTCCTTTGTTAATTAAACAGATCGATTTATTTTAATATACATATTATATCTCTTTTCTACACCTTATACCGTTATACTTAATTTAATATAAACAGTGGCGTAGTTAACATCTATTTCTTGAAAATATTAAATATTACAACGATTAATTTTATTAATAGCCCCCTGTATTATGTGGCCATTTCATGGCTACTAGCTTTACTAACTACTAGAGCATGGTAAAGTGATTGGAAATTATGTAAAAATTTTTATTCTTTCTTTAAATGCATTCAAACGACAAGTCGAAGAAAAAAATACCTCATCAGATTCACGTTTCACAGTTTCATTAAGACGAACTAAAATAATTATTTTAAATCTACGAAAATTTAGGTTTGCTTCGCTATATAGCATACCTAATCATAAAAAAAACTTTTGCAACTCTATTGGCTGTTAAATATATACAGAGTGTATTTGTATTAAAAACTTGGGGTTCAGAATAATGATAGTTTTTGGAAGAAACTTCTGGGACACCTTGTATACATAAAAAATGGTTGGAAACAGTTTTTAATTCAACGATTATTCAATTTTAAACTAGTTAAACATTTAAAAAGGTTACCCAAATATTTGCAGCGATATTTTCAAGGAAAATTAAAATATTCATTTTTATTAGGGATCCAATTTGAACAGACGAAAATGTTAACAGGTGATTTTCTCCATTTTCTTTAATCTTTGAACTCTAACAAAACCTATTAGTGTAGATCCTTCTCCAAAATATATGTAGGTAGATTTTCCTCTACCAGAAAACTTCTAAATTATTAATTATTAATTTAAATTCTATATTATAGGAAACTGACTCCAGTGAAGACCAGTTTTGAAAAATTATACCCATGAGATAATCAATAAAAAAACAGTTTTGAAAAATTATACCCACATGGGATAATCAATAAGTTTTTTTTTAAATGAAAGTCCAACCTACTTTGTCCGTATAAAAAATTCGACAACCAAAAATTTGACAGATGTGTCAAAAGTGGAGGTGATGTCTCAAAATTTTGTTTCTGGACTTTTTGAACAATTTTATACATTACATAGTTTCTAAGCGTGTTGTAAGAAAAGATCATTCAACACCGAAAAAAAAAAACCCCAACCCCTATAAAATCTTTCGCATGTGAAGGACCACGCCGCGCCGGTCGAACGTCCGGCCCGCGCCAACTAAGATCTTTTGTTGCCGCCACAAGAAACAAAACACGAGCCGTGAGCTGAGCTTGGCACGGATGACTTGACGAAGGAGCGGAGGGTCCTTTTTCGTGGGACTCAAGAACGAGAACGTTCCCACGAATGCTTCTATTTACAGATGCCTTTACACACACACAACACACGCACCACCTGGACAGAAAAGGACGGACGATATACACTAGAAAAAAATATAAATTCAGAGAAATTTTTATAATTTCTTTTTGTAGAGAAAAAAATTGTTTCGTTTGGTGCTGCAGATTTTTTGGAACTTTGGTTCTAAATATCTATTTAGAATAATTCACTGACTTTTTTTGAATGCAGAAAAGATATTTTAAAGTCTTTCAGCTTCATCAGTCTGCTGGTGTTCGGACTTTTATGGAAGCCACAAGTTTCGTTGTATATAGTTTATCTAGTGAAAAAATGAAAGAAGAAAGTGGAGTACAGAGATGAAGATTTAAGCTAATTAGATTTATAAAAGTAATAATTTACTGACAATTATTGTACTTTACTGATACGTAGCGGAACATTTTGGAATGAATAACTTATTTTTCTGAGTGTATATACCGCTGCTATATATCTTTGAGTTTATCGAGTGTTGCGCAAAGTGATTGAGCAAATATTAGGTTATGTTTATTTACGTAAATACGGCGCCGCAAAAAAAACTACATACATTTTTTTTCTTTAAACTAAATAATGTTTGGATTAGGAATGATTACATAGAATAGAAAAAAATGGATATAATATGACGACAATATTTAACTGTGTGATACTTTTTACGTATATAAAGTGAAAAGTATTCATTCTTGTTAAACGTAATATTTTTTTTTTAATTCCTTTTTTGGGGGGGGTCTATTTCCACCGTTCGTGACAATATCACATTCAACCAAGAGTAATACAGAAAAGAAAAAAGGCGATTATTAAAAAAGAATAAACGAATAACTGCTAATCCTCTCGGCCATTATAATAATCCACAGGCGGAGGATGCATAATTCACGAGTAGCATTAGTGAAACTTTTTTTTTTAATATAAAACAAGTTAATTTATAATTTTCTGTACAGAGATTCGTGACTTGTTCATCTTTCAAGTCGTTTCTGATCGTTTTTCGATTCTGTTTCACCATTCCGGTGGAAACACCGTGAGAAAGTTAAAAAAATACCTACAGCAATGCTTCTGATGAAAACTATTAAAATTGGTTTAGACGTAACTTCTCGTCGACCTAGAGCGTAGCCAGTGTTTGGTAAAAAAGGGATATTTTTGACGAAATTAAGTTGAAAGTAAATACAATGGGACCATTTAATTTACATTATTGTTTAAAATTCCAATAAATCCGCTCCATCTATAGTTACACTGAAAAAATTAAATCGATTGAATCAGAACTATCCGAGAAATTAGAAAGTAAAGTAAAGTTAACTTCGCCCCTTGAACGAAAGGCGCCAACGTGACGTCACATCAGCCGTGGAGCTCGGCAGCATCGAGATTCCAGGCGTAGAGGCTAGTGTAATAATTAATTTGTAGAACGGCTTTGTACGCAAATAATAATCTGAGATGGTCTCGTTAGAAAAAGGTTTTTTAAAATCCGATTCTGGCAATTTGCCGATGGTGGATGTAATAATGGTTACGCAGTATTTTAACCAAAATAAGAACTATTCCTATCAATGCAGAACTAAGAGGTGTGAAAATGGAAAAGTGTTCGCAATCGTATTCGTTATCGTAAACGGGTACAATTTATTAGCAGGCGAATAAAATTTAGAAAATAAACACGTGTAGTCGTATATAGGGTAGGGTAGTGAAGAATGCAAAATTCGCCGAAAATACCGAATTAAACCAACATTCATTAAGTGTAGTCGGCTATATGAAGCCGCAAGCCGACGCTGCCGGGCTCGTTGCCAGTAGGCTGATTTGACGTCACAGCTTGGACACGCTCCATTTCAAAGCTGGCCATATTTTAACACTGAATTTGAGGGTGAAATCGGTTGGATAAAATTGTGATTTTTTGGCAATTGTCTTTTCGAGTAGAAAACTTTTTAAAACTAAAATAAAAAAATTATCGAAAATGGCCCCATTCTACATCCAGAACACTCTACTGTTAATCTTTATCTTTCTTGAAGTCTCTATGGAGGTAGCTCATTTGGTACTAAAGAGTCTCCCTAAGAACTTTAGACTGTTCTGATCAAATTAAAGAAATTTAAAGTTGTTTTATCTCATAGAGTATCCTTTTTGATATCGAAATGTATCATTTTTAAACCATTTTCTCCGAGTTGCTTTTAACAAAGTTTGTAATAATATTTTATAAAAATCCTTTCCTGTTACGTCCCTGTTTGATCGTGCTCAATATTTGACCACATCCTTTTATTATAATAATTGAGAGAAGCTACCGAAGAAGCTGGTTATCTGGTATTAGGTTATTCGATGTTATGCTCTTAATTTCTATAAAGTTATATACAGCGGCTTTTATAATAGGTGTGATTATTACGAATGCCCAACGTTTTATCATGTATGTGTGGGAAAATCAGATAATCTAGACTACAGAGTTAACAAAAAAAACAGTAGAAATAGAATCATTAAAAAAACCACCTCCTTACTTCTTATAGAAAAATATCATGATGAAAAGGTATAACATTTCAAAGAAATTCGTTACGGAATTAAGCAACAAAAAGGAATGGGATCCAAATACCATTACCAGACTTGGAAAGAATGCCATTCAATGGTACACAGACGGCTCAAAAGCAATAGAAGGAACTGGGATAGGAGTGTACAGGCCAGGAACCAAACACTTTGACAGCTTGGGAAAAACCCCAACTATCTTTCAAGCGGAAATTCACGCAATAAGAAAGTGTGCCCAGTTCAATATTGACAAAGGATATAGGAGGCAAGGGATTATCATAATGTCTGATAGTCAAGCAGCCATTAAAGCGCTGAGTTCTTGTGTAATCAGTTCCAAAATGGTGTGGGAATGCCTAGGCAAATTTAATGAACTAGGCGAGAACAATATAGTCAACTTACTGTGGATTCCAGGACACACTAAAATAGAAGGAAACGAAATAGCAGATGAAGTAGCGAAGAGGGGGACTGAAATACCCTTTTGGGGGCCGGAACCCTTTTGCGGAATCAGCTCCAATGTAATATTGGAAGAAATAGGCAAAGCCGAAGAAAAGAGAAGATTTGACAATTGGAAAGATCTAGTAGGGCTTAGGCAATCAAAGATTATTCTGGGTGACTACAACCTGTTGAGATCAAATGAATGCAAAAGTCAAAGCAAAACTGCACTAAGAGTTTTAACAGGAATCCTAACGGGACATTGTCGCCTGAATGGGCACCTTAAAAAGCTCAAAATAGTGGAGGAAGAAGATTGTAGATTTTGTGGAATGGAAGAAGAGAACCTCTGAGTACTTGTCGGGTCATAAAACAACGTCTTTTGAATATTTCTGGTGTTACCTTGAAAATTACATAGAATAGAATACTTTCCAGACTTTCCTCGTAATTTAAACGCCAATTAAATTGCATTTTAATCATATTACACTCGCCTTTTTAATTATAGAATGAAACAATCTACCGAAATCTCAATTTTTCCGGCTTAATAGATATTTAATTATCACGTACAGTTTGACTTACAAAGTCGATCTTAAGAAATAAAACGCCTCGAACCAATCCAGTTTATTATTCGAAGAGGTGGCTATGGATAATTGGACTTCCGGTGAACCGTGGGAAAGATGGACAGGTGCTAGCGATCTTACTATCTCTCTTTATCCCGCTATCATTTTTGTTAAAGAGATATGATGCTGATGAACTGCGTTTATTGCTTACGGTCACTTAACTCGCTGAACGACTTTTTGTTTGTTTGTTTCATTAATTATTATTATTTTCATAAACTTAATAGGAGTTTTTGGGTACAAAATTTACAAAAAGAAAAACTCCATCTGTAAACAAAACAGTGGTAGTAAAATTGTCAATACTGCAAACGGAGCGGATAGTTATTAGGCAGGAAATGTAGGACATGATATAGAGACAATAAATTTTCGTATAGAAGATTCCAAACATTTACTTGTTGAGCAATTTTGCCTGGTAATCGTTTCTGGATGTTTGTCAATAATTTGAAGAACTGCTAAAGTTACAGTTTCGTAGTAAACGTTTCAGCGGTTATTTGGATAACGCAGGACATACAGTCTCTAATTAGTCGTTTCAACAACGAGATCTTGGAATAATACGATGTTTGGAAACTATAGTAGACAAAATAAACTAATAACATTTAAATGCAATCATTCTACAAGTCATCTCACACTACAATCCTAACGGGACATTGCTACCTGAACGGGAATTTGAAAAAGCTCAAAATAGTGTAGTTGTTCTTGCAGATATCATAAAATTCCTCAGGGAAATAGGATTAAAGGAGCATAGGATTTTGCATTTTGATTTTATAGTGAGATAGAACGACAAAATAAAAAAGCGTTAGGAGATGGGAGATGATAATAAATAGTTCCCTGCATCCTCTACCGGACACCATTCAATCAGTTAACGGAAGCAGTAATCAAGTAGATCGCGCGGCACGGTCTGCTTGCGGTTCTCACGATACACGAGCCCCACGCCTTCTAGATTTCACGATAACGATTCCAAATGCCGATTCCAAGCAATCACGACCGCGGCGGCATTAAGTGGGTGTGCGAAAAGGGGTGGTTTCGTAGAGTCGATAAAGTTAGGGTAGAAAAATAAAATGGCGAACGAATACATTAAATTCTTCCATACTCACATTAGACACGTACTACCATAAAAAAAACCCACAGTCATGCCACGCATACCGAAGAAGAAAAAAAAAACTTTATATGCATAGCACCATTAGTACCATTGTACACAAATGAATGAGTTAATTTTAAATGTATAACGCACTAGACAAAAAGCAGACCTGACAAAATGCGTCCTTTGCAAGGACTTTTAATGTTTACTTAAGAAGTACATGACAGAATGTGGTGGTGTCAGTTTCCGCCCGTTGTGGCGTGGCGGTCTCACGCTATGGACGTTTCAATGGGTTTGTTTTTCAGCTAGAACAACATAATATGAGTGTGGCATGGATGGATTAAATTACAAATAAAAGTGTATTGACAAATTAATACTTTCCTGACTGAAAGGGAGACATAAAGTGTATTAAATTTCATTGTCCGTTATACAAAATGTCCCAGTGTGCATTAATATTATGTCTCCTATTTTTAATTTTGACTCCTTTTCTGTTTCATCCATTTAATTTTGGCTTTGTCATTTTAATATTTATTTAAAGCCACTATAAATTTTATTTTTATGTAAAAAATAATTAAAAGTAATAAAAAGGCCGTGTGAATGTGGAGTTCGACATTTAGTCGAGAAGCTGGTTTAAAAAATACCGTTTATTCGATTTGAAAAATAGTGGTAAATAATACTAGAAACTGGATTATGTAAATAAAGATATTAAAAAGAAAAATAATTCAGAATAAAAGTCGCTGAAGAAAATGCTTTATGAGTTAAAAGCAAAAGCTTGAATCAAAAGTTTCAATTTTGTGAGTAATCAAAGTAAGGGTAACGAAAATCAACTCAAAATAATTCAAAAAAAGCTGTTGGGAAAAATTGGATCGGTTAAAACCAAATCTAACAACAATTATTGTAAAAACTTGTCATAAAAAACGTCGAGTTCATTTTATTATTCTTTCTCTAACACAACAATGATTATAATGACAGTATTCACATTGACACTAAATAGGTATACTCTAACTAAAGTCAGTGTGATGACCATAAAATAAAGCAATGTTGTCAGATATATTTTCTAAAATTGTTAGGCTCGCTACACAAATGTTCCTCTTACTTCAGTAAACTGTTAGTTCGTGATGTTATAAGAAAGCTAGTTTGGAAATATTTTTAAAAATACATAATGTAAATTTATTAGTAAACATTAAAAAAAGTCGCTTGAAAATACTGAAAAAAGAAAAATTATTTAAAACCACTTTTTATATGTTACTATATTTAAGAAAATTTTGAAGAGTTGGCAACGTGTTGCACGGGCAGTCAAGACTTCGAAAGAACCAATCATCAACTGCAGTATTCATCGCAATATAACGAAATAACCGAAGTATACTCCGTTTGACGTTTTTGGCAGAAAAAATTCTACGGTCTTGAGGGTGTTCGGGGGGGTTGTGTTGTGGTTCGGCTTATAATCCATTAGTATCATTCAGTGTCGGGTGTGAATTTTGTTTTAAAGAAATATTTAATATAATATCTATTTCTTGGTTGAGCGAGTTTAGTGAATTGTTATAGGTATTTATAGGAAAGTGTAGGTGATCTAGTGTAGAAAGGTATCATTAATATAATACCTTTTTGATGGTGTAGTGGTTAGGTCGCGTCAGTTAATTGATATTAACATAATATTCATTTGTTCGTAGACGTTGAGGTGAGTTTTATAATATAATTAATTTTGGAGACCATTTGAAACAACAGTCCAAGATGATGGGCGGGATTATTGAATTGTGGATTTAAATATAAGAAGTTAGATAATCGAATGGTAATAATGGAATCTCGGCATATCGCTGAACTTAGACAGGAGTATTTGCGCAAAATAAAAGGGTACCGTGATTCAAATAGAACTATAATTTATTTAGACGAAACTTGGTTTGATACGCATGATGTTGTCAAGTGTTTATTCATTTATTTGTTATTCAAACAAACCTTACGGTTTTATTACATGAATAAATATATAAAATAAAATACATTTTAACTTAATATGTAAGAAAATAGTAGTAATGGTAATTTTATTATGATTAAAACTGTATGAGGATATACACCCACCTTTAAAATATGGTTGGGTTGACGATACAAAAAACTGTTCTCTAGATACTACGTGTTCTAGTGGAAAGCGCTTTATTATTGTATTACAAATTTTATGAATTTTGTATGCAGATTAATTTTTTTCATTCAAATTGATATAGTAGATTAACATTATTTCACAATATTCGAATTTATAAAAAATTTATATGCACGCCATTGGGCGGCTTTTTCGTTCAAAGGTATTAAAAATATGGTTCATCACATTAACTTTACCATAGAATAATAGATGGAAAGAGTATACACTCTATAAGGAACAATGTACATGTAATTTAATATACAAGTAATAGTAAAAAATACTGTCCATTTTTCTTGTAATTTTTCAATCATTTGTTCATAAAACTTAAGATAAATTAGCTCCCAGACTATGTCCATCATTTTTTGACATCCTGTCTATTATAAATAAAAGCAAAAACTGGTTCTGCTTAGCGTAGAAATATAATGGAATTGACTATTTAAGTAATACTTTTTTACGAACCATTTAGAAACGAAAAAAATTAAATAAAAATATTTCAAATCGTATTAATCTGGGAAAAAACAATAATATGATCATCAATATTATGAAATTTTGAGTTTTTATATAAATAAACAAAAAATTTACTACGATATTAATAAAATCTTAAGCGTAAAGGAACCAAATTCATTGAAAACCCTTTCTGTATTTCAATCTAAAAGCCAATTCAATTAAATCTAAAATTAAAACAAAATCTTTTTCAACAGTAAAAATAATTTTTCCCGCCACCTCTTCTATTTCTTTTTACAGTGTCAGCACGTGGTTCCGAGATGAGAGGCAGGTGGTGCTCGCACGCCAGCACAGCACGGTAGTAGTCTCGGTTGGTTTTCCCCTCCTCCTCCTCCTACCCGCCGCACGCCTCAGAAGCGTGGGAACCGCGACTCGAGAAACTTCCCAAAACAGCAGCACCGTGCCAACACACTTAAGACCTCTCTCTACCTCCTCCCCCCCCCCTTCCTCTCGTCGTTCTTCACCCTTCCGCCGACTTAACCATCTAAGAAACTTAATCACGTAATTTCGATAGGCATGGACAGTAAAGTAAATTTTTGTGTAATTATTATGGATTCGTTGTTCGTTTTGGTTCTTAAAAGAGATTTTGTTTACTATTTATTTTTAATTATGGTTTTATTTATGATTTTCACCCCATATAGTCAAAACTATATATATGCTGTATTTTTTTATTCAAATTCAAGAAAAAAAAATTACATTTAATTTTATATGTTTTATATTATCTCCAAAAAGAGATCCAAGATTCAAGAATTGACGTTGCACAACTCTATTTGAATCACTGACATGTACCAAAGGGTTCAGTAGATTCGAAGATACGGAAAAACATAAATATTACTTTTTGACCCCCTCCTCCCCCATGGCAAGATGTAGTAAGATTTTCCTCGACCCACCCCCCTCATCTTACGTTTTGGGTGTAAATGCGTTGAATTTCTTTCAAAAACAAAGACCCCCCTTTCGACTTATATTCAAGTGTTTGTCAAAAAATGTTGACGCCGTTCCTGATATGGTTCTGTTAAAAAAAAATAAGGTAAGAGAAAGATTGAATAGCCTGTGGCGTGTCTAACAACACCGAATTATCTCTTTCCAACAATAAATATTATAAATTGGCTTCCCTTTGTGTGAAAAGATGGACTTATTGGACCCTCTTGATGGATGGATTGGTGGTGGGTTGAGGTACTTTTTTTTAAATTGGTGAGTGTAGTCAGTGGTATGATGTGGTGGTAAAGAAAATAAATGAGATATATTTTTTTTGATACCATGTTTTTAAAACGAATAAAAGCAAAAACATAATTTTTCTTGCAACTAAAAACTTGAACCCTATGCCTACAATCAGTACAATTCATAATTTTCAGCATCCAAAGCCGTATATCGCTCGGCTATAGGGGACGTTTAAATAATTATCTATTTTTTAAATTAGTTTCAAAATGATTTTCAAGGTTTTATCAAGTTTATTTCAAAAATATACTGGTGGTTTTATTGAAATTAAAGAGTGCCGACCTGTAAATTTAAATTTCTTTTCGGGGATCGTAAATTTTCATTTCCAAATTTTATAAAATGAGGTTTTTATAATTCTATAAAATATATTAAGTATTAATTTTCTCTCAATTTTTATTATGTTGAAAAAAATGTTCAGTACAGCCATCTGTTAGCGAGTTACTGAACTGAGCTACTTTTAGAACGATCTAAAATTACAACAGGTTTCTACAATGTCTTGTAATTTTCTACTTCACCAAATTGAAGTTGGCTTTTAAAAAAATATATATTAAAGGAACAATTTAAAGATATTACATTTTTTATTAAAACTAAACAGTGTGTCAGTTTTAAAAATTACGAAAAAAAAAATTGCGCATTGAGTTAAATAATAGGAACGGGTCAAGATAATTGGTTAACACTGCTTTATCGTATACAGGGTTCGTAAAGAGCTAATGAAAAGTTCAAATATATTCCCTTTTTTTATTTTATTATTATTAACATAAAAACTATCAACAAAAATAAAAAAATTCTCATGGGAAACAGTAGCTCCAAAATTCCCAGACATCTTTTTTCTCACTACTGTCCCCCTTAGTATCTCTCACCCTCCTAAATAACCAGCCAATAAAATTCAATAAGTAATGAAACTGAGATTATTGTTTATAATGTAGCACCCTCGAACATCTGTCCTACCGGCACGTGCCCTTCGCCACTTCCTAGTTCCGGTCTTCCTATTGGCTCAAACAGAAAGATAATGACAAAAATGAGGGGTTAAATATTATAAATCCAGAGGAAAATACATTTGGAGTTTAGTTAGTGAAAAAATAGTGAACGATCAACCGTGAATTTATATTGGAAGTTAAAATTAATAAATTTTGTGTAAAAATAGTGCAAAAAGGTTTACAAGAAGATTAAAATATGTGAATTTTGTAAAGTAGAATGATACATTTTTTTTTTTTGAAAAATTGTAACGAAATTCCCAAAATCAAAGTGTAGTGTATCGGAAAATTTGTTAAGTGATCAAGTGAAATTAGTAAAGTTATGTGTTTCGCTTTGGAATTAAGTGTTTGTTAAAGTGATCCAGGATCTTCCACCCTTATGCCTATTTCCTACTTTTACAATTTCTGATTCTCAAAAATTATTTGAATACATTTAAATGCAAAAACCTGGTATCCTTTTTGTAGTTAGTAGATCGATACGACACTGTGGTAAGATTCGATTTCTAAAATTACAGAGGAGGAGTAGATCACGTTGAAGGGTAAAAAAGTGGAAAGCAAGCCTTTTTGAAATTGCCACGTTTGGTAGTTAGTTGTGGGTAACGTGTGTCCATAATAACTGACCGATTCAATATCAAATTATACCTTACAGATTTTAAAGATTAACCGATACTTATCTTCTCTCATTGATTACGTTTTATACGGAGTCTTCTTATTATCGTGTAAAAATCAATATTATTTTCAAGGTCTTCTTTCGGATATTTTAATCAACAAATGTATTACAAGTACGACGTAATTTGATAACCGATAATTTGAAATGATGAAAAAGTTTTGTATTCTAGTAATTTAGTTTTTTTTTTTATATTTTTAATTCAACGTTTCGGTGGTAGAGCTTCAGCTACCGTTATCATGAATAATAATTAAGATTTTCTAAATTTCTGGTGCCAAACGAAACCAAACCAAATTATTGACGTTAAAGCTGTCTCCTCTGGTGTCAGAATTGACCAATAGTAAATCAAATTTCATCAAACTGACTGGTCGGTTTACAGGCGCCGCTAAATAAAGGAAATTTGATTAAATTCATATATCGACGTCACCAATGCAGTTTGATTAGTCAAGTTTAACAAACTATTTGATCGTGAGACGTCTGCTTAAAATTTGTTGTCAAATTTTTTTAAGGTCCGTTCACAGTAGATCATCCATCGGTAAAATGTGAAATAATAGTATATTTGGGAATAAGGGCAAAAAAAGGTAATTTATTATTCAAGTACATAGATAGGATTATTAAATATTCCAGGCTTTCAGAGATTTAAGAAAAATTTGACTTTAATCCACTACATCTCATAAAAAGCTTGGCAATAAATTTGTTTTTCTACTATCACTATCGAAAGTCGTCTTTTGTGCCTTGAAAAGCAACTGCAAAGTAACTTTGGCGCACGCCTAATTTTAAATAAAATAAAAGTTATTTTCTGCTTAAGAGCGCCTAAAATGTCAAATTATGACAGCTCGCGGAAAATATCAACTTTGCAGTTGCTTTTCAAGGCAAGAAAGACGACTTTCGATAGTGATGGTAGAAAAATAGCTATTTTTGTAGGCAATTTCTTCCTAAAACTATTTAAAAAGGGATTGGAATTTACGTGAAATAATATAGAACAGTAAACTAAAAGAAAAAAGAAAAAATAGCGATCAAACTTTGGAGAAAAAAGTTTTTTTTGTAATAAATTTTATACCTAATTTAATAAGAAAAAAAGATCTATTTGAATATTCAAATTTTCTCGATTCTTATCTCAGTTAACACTGTCATTATAATCAATAAATCTCCGACAAAAAAAAATAAATAAAAAGCATCACATCAGTAATACGGTAGCTTAATTGCAGACCCCAGATAAATGATTATGATTACTTTCCAAAACACCTGTCTTCAGTTCTCACGGTTACCAGAAGAGAATCTTTACAGTTGTTACCTTATTTTTCTTCCCCCTTTAAAAATAAAACCAAGAAGGCACACTATTCACCGGATTGCTTGTATCACAAACATCTTAAGTTTTCTCTAAGACTCTTAGGGTAAGGGTCACGCTTAAAATCGACAAAATCGAGCTGTGGTATAAAAAAATTTCGTGATACATATTTTGGTAAAATATTTATCATTATTATTTGGTCGGATAAAGAAAAATTTGCAAAAACGATGTCAAAAATGACAGCCATCTTCAAACCAACTCAAAAAATTTAAAATGAAAAGTCATTTTATAACAGTTATTAAAAATGAGAAAGAAAAATTCTTTTTTGCCAAGAATCCACCTTTTTTGACAGAAAAATTTAAACGAAGCGGTTAGTGGGGGTAGAAAAAGACATGAACAATACAGGGAAAAAAATTAGGCATATATCAATACATGCAGCCGAGGATGGGAGTGAAAGCTGAAAGGTGTGAGAGATGGTTTTTCAATATATCCAGTGTGAAAATTGTTTTTCGTCTATTAAGTTGTAATTCTAAATTCATGCGACAAAATTCAGGAGGTGATTGCTTGTATGAAATTAAGATTGGTCTTTTCTATAACAAAATTTCCGAGATATCACCCTTAAAAGGTTGTGACTAAAATTGAGTTTTAATTTTTTTTCTAAAATTTCAGTAAAGCTAGAACCTTGAAATTCTGTAATTTTCGTGCACTCGCAAAGGAATATTCCTGTTAATACATTATACGGGGGTGAAATTAGCAACCCTTAGTTTATTTCATATCAAAACTTTTTTTTCGAATTTTATGAAATAAAATTGAACTGAAAATCCTTGCTTGGTTTGAAATTTTTTTCCAAAAACCAATAGCTGCAGAGAATTTTTTGACAAAAAATCTGATTTATTCGCATTAAAAAAATGAACCCTCCTACTAAAAAAGGTACCTAATACAATGTGACCCATTTTGTTTGGAAGCACCCCTATAAAAGCCGCATTTTTCAACCGATTTTGATTTAGTCTTTTTTGTTAGATTCAGTATCAAAAACAGTATTTGAGCACACATTTTCATACCATATAGCTATTTTCAAGGCCCTCTATGTTAATTTTTCTTTGCCAAAAAAGACGAAAGTATATTAGGCATTTTATAAAAAAAGTTTTATTAACAACAAAGTTATCACTACATGAATTTGGAAAAAGTTGTTTTTTGATTAAGTTTTTACTAAGAATGTAGACACATTTTAAAAATGGCAACATGGTAAACAGAAACTAGGACTCAAACATATCGCACTGTAAAAATTCGAAGCCGATACCTTAACCTGTTCTGGAGTTATAGCTTCTGAGAGTAACGTAAAATTGTGCTGATGTGACGAAAATACAAATTAACACCTAATAATACATTTTAATTATTATAATTAATAATAATTTAATTCTACATTTTTGTAGCCTCGACTGGACCTCCGTTAATTTCCACACATTTCTCGTATCGTTTGCGACTATGTCTTAGCGCTTTTTTTATTTCATGTGGCGTTATTTCAGCACACGCCTGTTGTATTCTGTCATACAGTTCTGCTCTATTCCTTGGACATGTCTTATACACTTTTTGTGTCAAAAGACCCCACAGATAAAAATCCAATATAGTTAAATCGGGCGATCTAGAAGGCCATTCGATTAACTCGCTACCGCGACCTATCCAACCATTTGGAAATTTTTCGTTAAGCCGCTGCCTCACAATCCTAGAATAGTGTACAGAACAACCATCTTACTGAAATATCAAATTTCTTTTTTCTGCTAGTGGCAGTTCGTCAATCACTGCGGATAACTCACCTTCCAAGAATTCCATGAAGTTATTGGCATTCATGTTACCCTCAAAAAAGAATGGACCTATTATTCTGTCTTTTAAAATTTCGGCTTCGAATTTTTACAGTGCAATATGTTTGAGTCCTAGTTTTTGTTTACCATGTTGCCATTTTTAAAATGTGTCTACATTCTTAGTGAAAAATTAATTAAAAAACAACTTTTTCCAAATTCATGTAGTGATAACTTTGTTGTTAATAAAACTTTTTTTATAAAATTTTGATAGTTTACACTTGTGATGATTCTGAATCCAGTGGTGTAGTCATATTTGAGAAAAAAAAATGCCTAATATACTTTCGTCTTTTTTGGCAAAGAAAAATTAACATAGAGGGCCTTGAAAATAGCTATATGGTATGAAAATGTGTGCTCAAATACTGTTTTTGATACTGAATCTAACAAAAAAGACTAAAACAAAATCGGTTGAAAAATGCGGATTTTATAGGGGTGCTTCCAAACAAAATGGGTCACACTGTACATTTATACAATGCTAATACCTAAACTTGACAAAAATTAAAATATTTCCACTATTATTATTTTCTACCGTTCCTTAATTTTGGAAATCGTGTCCGTTACAGACAGACCTTGAGGGTAGACGTTATTTTTTTTTTTTTTCGACAATTCAAATCCAAAAAGAGACACAAAAAGTGAAACCGTTCAAAAACTTTCCCACATACCATCAAAAGAATTAACCTGTTTTGGGGTTCCCTTTTTTTTACCATGACAAAGTAATATTAGGTAACTGTGACACCTGTGCACCTACCCACTACCCGCATTCAGATTTGTTACTCATATGGGAGGCAATTTCTATAGATTTTAGGTACACATTATTATTTTTCGGTTCTTTTGTGTTTTATATTTTTTTATGTTCCCATAACCGAGAAGTCATAATTATTTAGAAGATCTATGCGAGATTAATTTGGGTATTATGTTGTTTTTTGTCCTCTTCCCAATGAAATTTACGACCTACTCGTCGAATTCGGGGTGTTTTTTTTATGAGGTTATAAATGTACGATAGCAAAAAACTACTTTTCTTTTCAAAGCGGTTTGTTTTTTTAGGTTATACGGTTATGGGTGTTTTTAAAATGTCGAAAAAGATTTTAGGATTTACCTGTATCAATTTTTTTTTAAGGTAGATAACTGTCTGGAGAAGGATTAAAAGTTATTATGACACTATAAAAAATGATTAATCTCTTGGAATAACTATACAGGGAAAACCACGACCAACGGTGAAACTTTACAAACTTTAGTAGCTTGTACAAGAGAAGATATTAAATATTATATAATGACCCGGTACAAGTGTAAAAGTGAAATTTTCAAAACAAAAGAAAAACGGGGAACTGATCAAAAAACGAAATTACAGAAAACTTCCGCTACAACTGGGAATAGAGAAGTGATGGAAATATTTTCATTAAATAGTATCAATTTTCACTTTCAACTTTCGAGATATTTCTAACTGTTTATCTGACGCTCCCTGTATAAAAATATATCATTCTAGACACAAGATACATCCGGTGTATATAAATATACCTTTATAGGTAGTGCACTTAAAATGGAAAATATAAGAAAAGTAATAAAGAGAATTTGAATATAAAAGCAACATTGAAATAGTTGATCATTTAATGGTATGGATAACACGTCGCGAACAAATACAGAGTCGGTGCTAGGACGGGTAAGTAATCAAAATATTAGAAACGTTTTGTAATAATTGTGGAATAATTTGTCCAAAATACTTAGCGTGTGTTGGTCTCTTTTGTCTTAACTTGCCGACGAACAGTATAGAAGAATGTTGAAGGAACTTCTGCAATTGATTTTGGATAAACTCTAAACAATCTGGCCGAGCTCACTTACGCCGATTCTGTTTCAACTCCATATATACATACGTAAACGTTAAAAGAAGTTAGCAGAGTTACACCTGCCCGATTTTCCCACGAAAGATTGCAGTCGGCGGCGCCTCGCGCAAAACAACGGACAATCGACCGCATGGTAATGAGACTAGTACGATTAAGATTCGCAATTTGTTAATTAATTCGAATTTTATACGATCTTTTAATTTTTTCCTTTCTCCTTGTGTAGGATTTATTATACAGCAGCTTAACGTTTTAATTATTGTATATATACGTATGTCGATTGGTAATTTTTATTTTAAAATTTTCTTTGTTTCACAATAAAGTGTAAAGATGCCTAGCAGATTAAGTGACTTCCAGATATTAAAGAAAACTTCTACTATATAAAAAAGTATATTTTCTTGAAAATATGATAAATAAATGAAATAAAACAAATTTAATATACAGATTGCGTAAATTACATCGGAACCGTCCGGATTACACAAGTACGACAGAAAAACAGCTGAAAGAGAGAGAAAGAATAATTAAGGCGTGTACTTTGTTTCACCTTAGGGGTGTATACTTATTTCCCGAGACTGGCCGAATGCTCATTGCCCCCCTATTTTAACCGCTGTTGCCAGAAGTGCAGATTAATTTGTACAAATGATATTTTTGTCTCGTTGTCGTTGACTTTTTTTCGAGGGTGAAAATACAGCACGTTTGTGCCAGCATTACGCCAAATAATCTTAGAGATATGAGATCAAATCTTTATCACAGATTTGGTTATTGTCTGGCACATAAATTTTTTTTATGAACATATAAACCACTTGCATATTATTATAGATGAAACAATTTTCAGGAACTATTGCGAGTCTTAATGACCTCAGACAGACGGGATGGGATTATAATTTATCATGTGTTAAAAGAGGAAGAAAACATGTAGAATCTGGACAAAATCTTAGATGCAGACATTACAGTGACACCATTAACAATTTCAATAAATAATGACTTCTCAAGTGACGATTGTGATTCCGACAGTGATTTAGAGACATTTGCACTTTTACTAAACTAGATTAAGATGAAGGAAGAACTATTTAAAACAATCTACCAGTGGCATGTTCATATTAGTTTGTTAAGCAAATTATAATTTACCTATCATAACTTTGTATTATTTAGAATTCGAACCATAATTAAACGGTCAACATTTTAAACCACACTTATTTCATTTCATAATTTAAAACTTAAGCAATACAACAAATACAAACAATATATACGAACCCCTAATACTGTTCCTAAACCTACGCCTATTAATTATACCCCTAGAAAGTATCAAGATAAGACTCGGTCATTGTTATCTTTCTACAATATCCCTCGGCAAAAATAAATTTCTTGTTTTCACAACATTCCTTACGGCTTATAGTGTAAAATTACCACTTGTGCTAAGCAAGTCCCATAAAATTTCGCTTCAACTATAACAGTACAATATGAAACGCTAAAGAGTCCTTGATCCTTTTTGGTAGTCCAATTTATAAATTTGTAATTCCAGGGGTTTTACAAAAATTTATGTTGGTTAGAAATAACTGCCGAACCTGATGGGCGACGTGTGTTTGTCGTGTGCAAACAGGTAATTTTCATAGAAAAATATGTTCATGTTTATCCTCAATTGTGAATGGTTATGGTGCTACCAAATAATAATCCCAAAAGGGTTATTTGTCGAGAGGTACCTACTTTTTGGGTTTTTGTTGTTCGATACAATACAACTTTAATTTGACATAACATGCTAACGCTAATTGGATATCAAGTATTTTTTTTAACAAAAAGGTATTTAAGTATACAGTATACATAATTGTCGATACTGGTCAGATTCCAATTCAAGAGTATTTCATGAAACGCATACTCAACACCCAGAAAGTTAAACGTTTGGGCTGGAATATTTCGCGATCGCAGGTAAATTAGCTGGTGGTATTTATTTGGAATTACTCGAAAACGCCGTTGATTCCATGTTAACAGACATAACAGAAAACGATAACCGATACCTTGAAGATCACCTAATATTGCAACAGGACGGGGCTCCTCCATATTTTGCCCCCTTGAAATAAAAATAGACGTCTTTTTGCATTTTCTCTAAAAAAAAAATGTGTCTTCAAGATATGCGATCTGTTTCGTTTTCGGTACTGCACCCTGTATTAATTAATCGTAGATATGATAAACAACTTTACTTATTTAACAGGTGACTAATAACTAAATTTTGTCGATTTACATTCAGTATCGAGTTTACTTTCGTATTGGTAGTGCCTTGGATTACAATCTCGATACATTTCCGGTAAGTTTTCATTTTATTTACTGGTAATTATTAGCATTCATGTTTTTATTAATATTTTGAATCAAATATGAACAATTTTATTACAATAAACAATTGATTTTTAATGTATAATCGAAGAAGTCTTAGTAGGTTTTAAATTTGCTTAATCTTGAAATATTAGTTTGGTAATGTGAATTAGTACATTATATTATTATTTAAAATCCATTTTTGCATCCTTTAAATGTTTTTTTTTATACCAAAATACTCAAAAATTTAAAAAGCCGGCCGGTAAATATTCCTAGCTATGACAAATTATTCTTATATAAGATGTTAGTCATGAAATTTTATATTGTGTGTGTGTAAGAGAGATGGTAACGGACAATGTCCATTAACCGCGAAATTTTATATTTGACATATCCCGTAGGAGAATCATATAACAGAAGTTTCTATAATACTTTAACTACATACAGGATGCTTCTAAATTTATGCGAAAAAAGGTGAGAGTAAAATTGGGTTTTTATTTCATTTTCTCAAAAAGTAAAGATGGAATCTTGAAATTTTGTTATAGGAAAGACTCATCGCAGTCAATTTCTGAACTTTTTCGCCAGAATTTAGAAACACACTGTATATATAAATAATTTTTAATGCTGATTCTAAACATGGGAACTTTAATGTTACAAATTGCGTATTTTAATTTAAGGCCAAAGATTCCATGAGCTGAAATCGCTATTAAAAAAATTAATAGATATACAGGATGATTCTGTAAAATAATCCTCCAAGCATACCTTTGTTTTTTTACTCGAAAATGTTTTGTTTTTTAAAATTATCAGCTTAGCTAAATTATTTGTATATATATATGTATATTATTTCAATATATCATTTTTTATTAATTATTTCATTCTTTGTTTTAGGTTTCGTTAAGTATTGGTCTATTCCAAAGGAGTATGAGTGTACAGTAATTCTCAATTTGTATCAAATGACATATCTCAGTGTCAACCTGCCTCATATTTTCTAAATACTATCCAGCCCTCTTTTTACCAGTGGTACCTTTTTCAAAAGACATGCTATGTCGTTCCTCATATTTTCCGTTCTGTTTTTTTTTCCTGTCCTTTCTCCACTGTTGGTGTAATTGCAATTGTTATAAGTACGAAACATATATACCGACTTGTTTTGTTTACGATTGACCTTTTCCCGAAGGGAAGCACGTAGTACCACTCTGTGGACAAGTGCTCGTTCCTAGGTTGTCGGTTAGACTCGCCTAAAAAACGAGCAGTCATCCCGTGATGGGACGAGTGCGAGTGTTTCCCGTTTGTCGAATGGGTATGGGTTGATAAGAAGGGGAAATGGTTCAAAAATCGTAGACTTCTAAGTTGGAATATGCTAAATGGCTACTTGGCAATTTATTACCCTATCCATGTTCTTTCATCCCTTCTTTTTCGACACACTAATAATCTCTTACAGGCTTCATAGATTCCATCGAATTTTCAATGAATTTTTTAATTTTGTTTGATTTTCTGTTTCAGGAATATTTTTGGATATGGATTTATTTGGAATATATCGATATATTTAAAATGCAGATAGGCCTATCTAATAAATTTACTTATTTTATATCCCAGGAGTTACATTAAAATTTTTTTTTTGTTGTAGAATTCTTATCTGGAAAGGATATTTTAGGTTATTTGCTACAGAATTTTGATTAATATTTGGTAAAGTTTTTTTTTAATATTTTTTTTCTTAGATGCATGGGTTGAAAATGTGCATGCCCAAGCTTGGGTGTTGTAGGAATGGTAAAGTAGTGGTGATTTAGGGGTATTAATATTTTGTGTAAGTAAAAATATTATTATGTTGTAATTTCAATTTTTCGGCTCTTATAAAAAAATGTAAATGTTAATATCTTATTGATATTAAACATATCTTTTTTATAATTGCCAAGTTTCCATTTATTTTATATTGTTTGTTAATGTATTTATCTGCTCTTTGTTAGAGTAAATATAAACTCTGGCTTAGTGCAGCCGGTAGAAGACATCCAGATTTCAGGGGGCGCATTTTCTAGTTTTGTCTGTGATTTCCTCCGCCGGCGGGGAATATTTTCCATCGGTTGTGCATATTTTAACCGGTTGATTATATTTTCTACCGATAAAGGAAACAACTTCCAGTTGTGATGGACGACGATTGCTTATATTTGTTTATAGCTGAACGTAGACCGTTGACGAATATATAACTATTGTATGAGATGGTCCACAGAATGCTTTGTTTACATTTTGTTTAACCACATACAAAAATCACGAATTTCTACTCGAACAAGCTTCCCAAGCAATATAAACAATTCGCAAATAGTCCAGAGATTAGTTCTGATTTTCGTCGATCTGGCGCTACGAAACTAATTTGCTAATTTCATTGGCGTATAGATTCAGTTTACTTTTTGTAGAAAATGCAATACGAAATAACCGAAAGATTTTGACAATTTCATTTTCCTTTCACACAGCCCAACCGTTTAACTTTTCTGGGTGTTGAGTATGCGTTTCATGAAATACTCTTGGATTGGAATCTGACCAGTATCGACAGTTATAAACACTTGTCAACCGAACAGAAAAGATCTTGGATTTCCTGAGGAAAGAGAAAGAAAATTCTAGCGCCAAAATTTTAATAAAAATGAATTAAAAATAATTCTTTCGAAATATTACTGCGTAAAATAAACCGATTTTCTTTATACCCACCCCGTTAAATTGCCACCCTCCTTACACGTGCAAGTCATGAGCAGAAAATCCAAATAGGTAGGTTGATTTTTTTTTATTTCATTTTGAATGGCATCGTCCTAGTCCGTGTCCTCGACGTACGCCAGGTGCGTGCTATGTGTGGGAACTCTGCTGAAACTCAGTTTCCCAGGGTCTCAGTTAAAAGACCAACCACCTGCCATTGGAGTGCTACAAGAAGAAGATGGTGCCTTGCATGGCGCGAATACTGATACTACTGCTCCCTTCCCTTTTTTACTATAATATACTATACGAGATATTTCTCGTAAATGGATTTTTTTGCCGGATAAATGCCGTGTGTTATAATATGATGAGAAGGTTTATTAAAAAAAGTGCAAAATGTCATGTATTTAATTGAATCATCTATTATAGCTTGTTATAAATGTTTTTAAAGGAAATAAATGATATTAATTAATTAAATTAAATTAATAATGTCCTAGTAAATTTCATGTAGCCAAAAAGATTTATAGGCAAAATAAAAAAGGTAACTTCAGTTATAGACATATTTTTGTAGGCAAATTCGTGTTTATGGGATCGATTTAGAGGGAGTGAGTTAATTTTCAAAGCGTGTATTGTAAAGAATTTTTTATTTTTCTATTTCCTCAAAAAAACATTAACGCAAAAAAAATTAATAACTCAAAAAATTCAAAAGTTACAACTTTATTATTGTTGCCAATCAATTTGGGAGAAGATTCTCAAAAAAAATTGAGATGGCGATTTTGGAGGGGTTGAGAAATCGATTGATTACATCAGTTTTTTTAAATAAATTAAATTTTACCCTAAAAATAAAGTTTTTAAAACTCCCAACCCAATTTTTGCAACACACTTTCAAAAGAGCTGCCCACTAGGAAAACATTTAATAATACTATAACTGACGGTATTTCCAGTTTAAAAGCTGTTAAAGTAGGGGTAACAAAAAAAGGCATAAAAAACCGAAAAATATTGATAAAAATTTAGATGAATAATATGTTCTCTTAGTAGTAAATTTTTGTGAACAGTGCTCAGTAAATTTTCTGCTGAATGGAAAAAAAATAATGCTACCAAAAACCGTTTAGGGTTAAAATATAAATATATGAACCATTGACCTACGACGGGATTAAAAAGTGTGCTAGAATTTTAATTATGGCTCTAGACACATTTTTAAAATCTCACTAAATCTCCAAATCCCAAAAATTGTTGATTAAAATTTAACTTAATTTTTATAAATTTTATGAATAATGTAATAAGTCCATAAATAATAATTAGACGCTGAGAAAGTGAGAAAATAACCAATTTCTAATTTATATAACAAGACAAAAAAGAGCTCCACTAAGTACCATTCACCTGACCACTTTAAAACCGATAAAAAAAAATTTACATCTAATTTACAACCAAATTAATGTACTAAAAAAATTTATATGGATTACAGTTTAAAATATCATTATTCATTTCAACACATTCTTCTTATATACGATTTTTATGTATATAAAATGGAAATTTTGAAAAACATTATCATTAATTATCCTTATCCTTAAATTCACCAAAGTTTATAATTTTTCACTTTCATTGTATTATATTTACCAAGTGGAAAAAAAAACAACAGTGTATTTTAAAATTGAAATAAGATAATTCATGAATGTATTCATTTCTCTGCTGTTTGGATTGTTGTTTTGCTGTTTAATAAAAGTGAATGAACTGATTTTCAATGATTTTAAATGAATATAGAACAACGCAGATCAATAATTCATTACGTTGTGTCGATATGAAATTTAAAAAAATATACACATCAAATACATAGTTGGAGTGGGTTAGGAAAAATATGCTTTTCAGGCAGCTGGAACGAGATAAATATCTATAAAAATAAATAAGAAATAATAATAAGATATTTATTGAGCTCTCAATATCCTATTAAGGAAATTTCTTTTAAAATACGTTTCACTGTGACAAAATACATTGTTTTCAACGTCAAAGGGTTGATAAAAACTAATTTCAAAGATCGAAACGTTGTCTTTGCCGATAACATTTCTGATATAAAAATATTCAAAAATTTCTCAAAATTAATCTTTTGGTGGAATAGATAACAAGTGTATTTGGTATAAAAATCAATAATTATAGTTTCCGGATTTTAACTAGACAAAAATAATTTTATAAAAACTTTTTTCAAATCTCGATTATCTCTTACAGTTTTTGAGTTATATGCGCGAAATTCTAAATTGGAAGCTATTACAAGAAGTAACTCTAGATATACAGCAAAGTCAATTTTCAAAATCCTTATTAGAAACATTAAATATATTTTATAAATTAAGGAATTTCTGTAACTGTAAATGTCTCAAATTATTTGTAACTTTTCACTGGAATTAATGTTATAGGAAAATAAAATCGAGGTGTACTAATCGTCGTTGAACATTTTTTGTCCAAAAAAAAAACAAGTTTACTGATAGCCGAGTTGAATTTTATGTTTAACCACAAAAACACCGCACCGTAGAATTGAATGTTTCTATTTAGAACGTAGATATAAAAAACTTAAATACCCAATATTTTAAATTTTATTCTAAAATACCAAAAACTAGGATATTATCATAGACGTGCGAAATATTATTAAATATGAAAATGAAATGAAATATCAATTTATTTGCAGTAAAATTAAATTTACTTTTATCACTATCCTAACTGGAATGGTTTGGTCTCCAAAGTTCCTTTGAATAAAAAAAGATAAAAAGTGTATTTCTTTTAAAAAATATTTGCACTTTTTAAAAAGTTCTGTAGCCTCGTTTCTGAATTATAAGCTTGTAAAGTTGAACCTAATTACAATACAAAATCCTAGTGATTAATGACCCTAAAACACTGAAGTATAAAAAAAACAAAAATGGTACCTTTCAGTTGAAGTTTTGCACTTTAAAAAAAATTTTAGGTTCATTTCTTCCCAATTAATATATTTAATCTTTTTTCTTGTTTGTTCACTCTGTAAAATTTACTGCAACAGAAACTTAACACCAGTAGCTGTACCTTAAAAGACGACTAAGCACTGTTGCCAACTACTACATGAAAATTTCAAAACATGAAACGAGATATTCGGACGCTTCCTGATGTCTGCCTTATATTTTCAACAAATTTACAAAAAATAATAATTAATACTAATAAATAGATAAAATTTAGTATAAGACTATTGAATTCTTTCACAATTTTTATCAGACCCCCCCTTAGACATCCCCAAAAATTTGGAATTTCTAACTGATCAACGCACAAAGAAATATATATATATTAAAAAAGAGTGTTCAATTAAATCATCTTTATAAACGATTTCTAAGATATCATCTACATTTCGGTGAATTTGGCTGCACTGTATCCAAGATTATTGACTCGTCCAACCATCCTTTTCATTCTAACGAATTAAAAAGAAACAGTAGAACTTTTTATACATCAAAAAGCTTTTAAGAGAGAATAGAGGATGATTATTGTTTTTGATTTAAGTTTTAAATTTATTTTGGCTTTATCCGAGATGTCGAATATTTTACCACTTTTTGCTCGGACAACTCTTAAAATTTAAAATGAGTTTTTTCGTTTTACAATGGCGTAACATCAACAATAACTTTGGACTGTTCTTGTGATATTTACAATAATAGTATTCAATTCTACGTCAGCAGGTTAATAAAAATTGACACATTCAGGGAAAACAAAAAGTAATGAAAAGAAATGTTTGTTTTGAGAGAGAGAATCCTTCTCTAATCTTTGTATATTATACTTGGGGTTTGTGAAGGTTTCAGGTTTAAAGGGTGTCCCAGTTAGTTTACGAAGGGAGAAAGACACAAAGTTTATTCGATCTCCTGGGACTGACTCTAAGGGCTCTTTTTTTTGGTGATTGCATACAAACCTAAAATTCTGCCCTATTGGATGATTCTTAAATAATGCAACATTTAACGAGATTGAAGTTAAAAATAAAAATCTGGACCAAAAAGATAAAATCTTGCAAATGAATGTTTACGTCAGCAGGTTAATAGAAATTGACACATTCAAGGAAAAAAAAAATTAATGAAAAGAAATGTTTGTTTTGAGGGAGAGAATCCTTCTCTAATCTTTGTATATTATACTTGGGGTTTGTGAAGGTTTCAGGTTTAAAGGGTGTCCCAGTTAGTTTACGAAGGCAGAAAGAAACAAAGTTTATTCGATCTCCTGAGACTCTAAGGGCTCTTTTTTTTGGTGAACATTTCTTGGGAAAAGAAAACCTAAAATTCTGCCCTATTGGATGATTCTTAAATAATGCAACATTTAACGAGATTGGAGTTAAAAATAAAAATCTGGACCAAAAAGATAAATGACTGTTTTTTTCAACTTGAAAGAATTTACGACACTCGAGAGTCGTTTTGCAACCGTGTATGGACCAATTGGCTTACCGAATTAGCACCCAGAAAAAAAAGCTATTAAAAATAAAGTAAAAACTCCATGGAAATTAAACACTGACGAGCATCCGAAAAAGTTCGTTACAACCTTCCAGGGGCAACAAAAAAAAAAGATGAAACAAATTTCCATCTCAAACCGAAGAATCACAATACAAAGACGACAAAAGAAAATAAAACCAAAACTAAAACGGCCTTAAGGAGTGAAGTAGACGGTGTTTAAATGGCACTAAGTAAAGGGACTTTAAGGCGAGTTTTGGTTTCTTTGAATCGGTCGACGTTTCAAAGTTTGTTCTTGAGATTCTGTACTGATTTTATGGTACAGTGAAATTAGGTAGTTTTTGGTTAATAACATTAAATTTTTAACTACAGAATTCGTTTGTGTTTAAAAATATTTATAATTGGTCCCGTTAGGTGGCGCTGTTACTCCTAAAAAGCTAGAACTATTTGGAATACATGAACGTGTTCTGGTACAATTATTCTAAAAAAGAGGAAAGAAAATATTGACTTTCCTGAAAAATTGGAGGAAAGTTCTGATGAATCAAATTTTTATTTTATTAACCGCCTTCTAAAAAAGGTATTGGACAATGAACATGGAATATTCACTAAGAAAACAATCGAAATGGGGTGAGAAATGTAAAGGTTTGTGCCGAGTTTTCACTTACAATTGCACAAGTGGTTTGTGTTTTATCGGGTAAATTTGGGTTGTTTAATGAGAAACTGTTTCCTAGCAATTTAACGAGAATAACTGTCAACTATTAAAAACACGACACCGAAGGTGGAGTGTTTTTAGGTCGACAGTTATTCGAGTCAAATTGCTAAAGGAAACAGTTTAGAATTTGAACAACACAAATTTACCCAATATCAATACAAACCGCGAGTGTAATTCGGCAGGACAATTTAATTAATGAGAAATTTGGAAACATATCAATGCAAACTTTATTTATGAAACATTAAAAATAAACACATTTTTATTTTAATGTACAATTATTAAAAACGCAGTTATTGAAATTCATACTAGGAACAGTGATATCGCTGCGGGTGCCACAGCTAATCGTTTCTGTAGTAGATGTTGAAGTTTTTTCATTTTCCAAACGAATTGATTGAATAATGCTTGAATGATACTCTTTGTCAACTTGTAAGTATGGTTTTATTGATGATGAATTGCTGTGTCCTGTTATTTTTATTAGAGCTTGTTCTTCAATTCCGCTTTTACTTAATTCGCTAACTGCTGCCGCTCGATTTGTAATTTTGACACGTTTGACATCTAAACCAATGCGTTGTGCTGAGCATTTAGTCCATTTGGAAATTTCATTAATTCCAATCGGCAAATTCTTGTACCAACCTTTAGAATTTTTCTTTTTCCAAAAGGGATTTGGTGTAAGAAATACTCTGTCCGAAGTTATAAAAGTGTTTCGTTTTTCCATTAACTTTTTGAATAAACGTATTGGGCAAATATCTTCGTCGAAAATATTAGGCGTGATCCATTTGCTGTCACATAATTTATTGTTGCCGCCTTGTCTCGTTTTCGAAAATAGAGGATTATACTCGATACGTCCAGTTTCTTTTCCATTATTTTCAATTTCAGTAAGCTGCTTCTCCTCCGCGCCAAGCTATTTCAAACGCCAAAATGTGATATAATTTCTTTTGAAGTCCTTCCGGTTCATTTTCGTTGTATAATCTGGCCATTGCAAATACTTCAGATTTATTAAGAGCTGATGCACTACATTTTCTCTTTTCGGGTTGTGCTTGTAGGATTTTACGTTTAGCATTACGTGCAGCTCGTGATGAATTAAACTGAACATCGGTGAAAGGGTTGAATACAATATTAAATTCGTTATAATATTTATTTTGTAGCATTTTAGCGGTGGTGTTCCAAATTGTTTTAACTACCGCTTCTTTGTAGTCTTCTCCGTTACTTTTTCGCATATTAAATGCCCAATCTTGCAATATTACATTCAATTTCTCGATGGAAGTATCTGGCTCAAATGTGTATCTTTTTGCATCGCAAAACGTAGAAAATTGTCGCCAGCTTGATGATTGCGTCGCAACTGTATTAGTAGGTACACAGGTATTAATAATTTGACTAATTTCGGCGTTCGTAGACACACCGAATCGACACATTGTTAGTTCTTGAAAATTCAATAAGTTGTTGACAAACAAACATGTCAAACTATTTATTCTGGTAACCAACACCACGATCATTGATGAACAAATGAATAAGTGAAAAAAACCACTAGTGTATTTGTCGCTGTAAAAGTTGAAGCTAACTTTTGCCGCTGTCAAAGTGACAATTGCACTGTGGCATATGCAATTTTTTATACATGAATTAAATTGTCACTCTAAACAATCGCAGTGTTAGACTCCGTTTTGTCACATCATAATGATGCAAATTACCCTATAAAACAATTGAAGTAGAAAATATTTTTGAAAAAAATTTGTCTGTACTATAAGACCAGCAAACGTGACAGAAAAGGACGGCGATAGTTTTGGCTTGGGCTAAGCGTACGCCTTTTGAGTCGCGTGTATAACGCGCGCTAAGAATTGTACATGCGCGGATCAGATGTCAGATACGAGTCGCTTATATAAACTACGAGCGGTACTACTTGGGAACATTCACCCTTAGATATCGACCTGAAGTAGGTGGTACTGTGAATTTTCGTGCGTTCTACGTCGTATTTTTTGACAATCAGCTGATTTTTGTTTTGAAGAAAAAAATGTGTCTCTACAACAAGTTGGTCGAGATGAGTAAAACTAAATCGCCGAGATCTCCTTATAGAAGACAACAAAGAGAGGTAAATGATATATTTATTTTTAAATTTTTCAAAAGTTTTTATTTTTAAAAAAATATCGATGGCTGATTTGATATTTCTTTGCAGCTTCTTAAACCTAAACTGTCTAGAAGGATAGTTCCCGGTGCCAAGGTGAATTTAAATAACTTTTGGGATCGATTTGAAGATCTGTCTAAAGAAAGTACATCTTTGGTTACTTTCGATTCTCCTACAACTACTGGGGTTTTAAGAAACTCTTCTTATTCCACATACGATGATAACGAAATCAACGAAAATTTGGTCAACGAGCTTCTGGAGCTTGGAAAATTGTAAAAAAAAAGGTTAATTTTTAGTGTAGTTTATTTAAGATTAGTGTGTTAAGTCTTCCAGTAGGATTAAATTGTAGATATTATATAAAAGTAAGATTTTCTGAGCTAATAATCTCTTTTTTTTATTTTGGTTAAGCTGACGTTTTTTTTTTAAAAGTGCAATTTCTATATGTGCAATATTTCTCGAGTGCAATATATCAAAAATTTTTTATATATTTGAAAATAAATGTGATATTAGAGTAGGTTAAAATGTGATATTACTTTTTAAAACAGCTTTGAATTTATTTTTCTTTGTGTACATTATTTTTTTCAACACCTTTAATTTTTGCTCAAGCTTTAAATGATGCTTTGAAAATTTTAATAATCTGGCTTTAATTAGTTTTGTAACTGTGATATTTCGAAAGCTTTAATTTTTTTTATTTTTTTTTTAAGTTAAATTTAAGTTTGCTTTTTCGCTTAAACTTAAAACAATAGTAGAGTATTGTTTTTTGGAAAGCATAGGCCGAAAAGTGTCAATTTTGATGTATATAAGACTGAATTTTAGTTTGCACTAAATTAGATCATAGGCTCGCACATATTCTTTAATCATATCACTAAGCTTTATTTTGATTAAAATAGTAATGCTCAGGCAGGCTATGTGATAGGAATATTTTTGTTGTACATTGTTTCTGTGATATCAGCTTAACAAATGATTTCTTTCATTACTGATGTGTTTTTTATTGGTAGCAAAATTTAGGTATAAGTTTTTTTTTTTGTATCTTATTTTTTAAGCATTTTTTTTTAGTTCAAAATCTCTTCCATAGATCTTTCACTAGATTTAAGAGTGTATAAATGTAGTGGGTTTTTTTTCGTAACTATATTTTGAAAAATAAATTTTCGTAGTATCTGATATATTTGTTTTATTTTATTTTTTTAATTTTCATTCATTTAATCCTAAATAACAATGATCTTGAAGACAATAAAATTTTTTGGAAAAAAAGTAAAGTTCTGGCTGTTACTCTTGATGAAAAGTCATACTCTAATGGTATTTGACTGAATATCCTACACTTTTATTTAAAAAAGAACCTGTCACCCTTCATAGGTATAGTAAACAACCCCCAAGACAAGGTGAACAACCCCTCTAAAAAAAGTTCAACACGTTACGTATAGATGGCTCTAATAGTTTTAAAAATAAATATATTTCAAGGAAAATTGAATAAATGGAATTTTTATAATATTGTTACACTTTAAAATTAAATAACAAATTATACCTTGTCAAATGTGACAGTGTTTAAATTATGCCTATTCTATTTAATTGCACAGTCTTATTGTCCACAAGATGTTTATGCATATGCAACGTTCTAAAAGACAAATCGCCGTTATTATTTTTTTTTAAACAGGGTCGTACTTGTCTAATTGTTCGAGAACTGAGTATAGCAATATAAATAAATGTTTCGGATCTAGTGAAGGTTATCTGCAGCCCTACTTTTTTATAATCCCTTTGTTTTATTACTAATTTTAATATTTGTTACATTTATACGTATATATTTTTATCTTCATTCATTTCTCAGAGCAAATTTTGTGATTTTACTTTTGAAATTGACTTCCTCCACTTCTATTCAATAATGAAATTAGTCTCTAAATTCTTGAACCCCAAATATGGAAAAATAAAAAGAGTTTCGCACAAACTTTAGGTTTTCTTTTATTTGAAAAATTATTACAATACGACCCTGTACTTTGGCCCGATATTTACGTATATACAACGTATAATATATCAATGAGACAAGCAGCAATTATCAACGTATTCGCCCGTCAAGTCTACATCATTATTCTTGTAAAATAATCATTAGATGTTAAAAAAGATAAATATAATGGGTCTACGGACCCACAGCAGCTTAATTAATCTGTTTTTCACTATCGTTTTAATTCAATCAGTGAATGTAACTAATACCAGGGCTACTGAAATACGTGTTAATTATAAAATCTTGATAAAGAATATCTTATTTGATACAAAAAATAATGTTTTATTTAAATACGACTAAGTTACGGCGCCAGTTAGTGTATTTGCTCTAGTAGAACGTTTCAAGCAAAAACGATGAATTTTTTTATACTGTTCATTGGTCAAAATCGAGTCCAAAGGACAAATAAATAAACAAACTTACATTCAAGTGAAGCTAATATAAGCGTGTTGAAAACCTATCACTACCATGATAATAAAGAATGAGAAAAGTGGTTCAAAACTTAATTTATAACGAACCTAGAGGAACCCAGTTCAATTATCATGGATACCGCCAGTTACTATTCACGATTGCTGCAATATCAAATCCTTCCTACCTCCAAGAATATTTTTACAATGGACAAATTGTATACAATAAAATTGAAATAAATTTCTTTGAATAAAGTCTTCTAAGAGTAATCTATGTCTTTTCTTCGGAAATTTTCGAGATAACTAACAATTAAATCGGTAAATAGGGCACTCTACACGACTCCAAAACCATCGAAAGATTTTGCTTTATAAACGTTTTACCACATGCGTTGCTTTTATTTGCTCTAAAGATGAACCACAATAGATGAAAATAAAGCTATAGGCCAATACGTGTCAAACTAAATGCAAAACAAACGTAAATAAGTTGAAATATTTTTAACAAATACAAGGAAGGGCAGCTGCTAATGTATAGTTTGTTTTGGTCAAAGTGAGTTTATTGTACAAATTTTTGAAATAAATGAACAACCAAAAAAGTGTTTTTTCAACAAATCTATTAAAAGAAAATGGAAATATATAAAATTGGAGTGTCTGCCTGACTGTATGGGCCAATTTGTTAAATTGCCAGACCAATTGGTAAATACAAAGTTATTTTAGCAAGAAAAATTGCAGATCTACAAATTTGATTTGTCGACGGTCTGAGCGGATGAAGTCGCGGGAACAAGTATATCTTTATATACTGGTTTCGTAAAGTGTAAATTATAGAAATTGATATAAATATAAAAAATAACTTACACGAGGATATATTGAAAAATTCTTAGCCTACTATAGAACCAAATAAAATTTCAATGCCAAAATATTTTATTACCCAACATATTCTCCTTTTAATTGGATACATTTATTATAGCGAACCTGCAACGTCTCTAGACCTTTAAAATAAAATGTTTCTTCTTGCTCTGCAAACCAGACCTCCACAGCTTTTATTACCTCCTCGTTGGAAGAAAATGTACGACCTTTTAAACTTTTTTTCAGTTGAGGAAAGATGTGATAGTCGGACGGAGCCAAATCTGGTGAATAAGGGGGGTGTTCTAGTAATTCAAACCCTAAATCACGAATTTTTTGCATGGCAACATAAGATTTGTGTGCAGAAGCGTTGTCCTGTAAAAACAACACTTTTGGATAGCTTTCCACGTCCTTTCTCATTAATTTTTTTCCGTGGAGTGGTCAGTAATGTCGAATAGTAATCTCCAGTTATTGTTCTACCCTTATCCAAAAAATCAATCATGATTACTCCATGGCAATCCCAAAAAACTGAAGCAAGAACTTTTCCAGTAGATTTTTGGACACGAAACTTCTTAGATCTTGGAGAACCAGAGTGTCGCCATTCCATCGATTGTTGCTTTGTATCTGGATCGTAGAAATGTACCCAAGTACAATTCGGTTTAAGAAGTCTACATCGTTTTCAAATCGAGCACAGATCGAACGCGATGCTTCTACCCTTGCACGCTTTTGGTCAACATTCAAACATTTGGGGATCCATTTTACAGCAATTTTTCTCATGTCCAAATTGACGTGAACTATATGATGAACGCGTTCGTATGAAATATTCAGTGCTTCAGACATCCGCTTTAGCCCAATTCGACGGTTTGATAAAATCATGTCATGAACTGCATCGATATTTTCGGGGACTGACACAGAAACTGGCCTTCTCGATCGGTCATCATCGTTAATGGAAAATTTACCTCTTTTGAAGCTTGCAGTCCAATTTTTCACGGTCGCATACGAAGGACATTGATCACCAAGGGTATTAAGCATATCTTCGTAAATCTGCTTATCTCTTAACCCTTTTAAATACAGGTACTTGATGATGGCTTGATACTCCAATTTTTCGATTTTCACAATTTCGGTGGACATCTTTTTTCTTTTAATCTATTGCGTAACTCTGGTTTACTTTTTTGACGTCAAACTTCACACTGACACTTCTAATAAGTTATTGTTCGTAGATATGGTAACGCAAAATTTTTTTTATGCAGTTTAAGATGTTTTAAAATCTGATAAAAAATAAATTTCCGTGACTAAATTTGAGAGATAATTTCCTGTAATCTTCTTTAAGTGGCAAAATGTGTCAACGTTTTAAAAGCTTTAAAAACCAAAAATGTTTAAACCAGACTGTGAGCACGTGATGCAAATTAGGTGTTAATATTTTCTTTCAAAAAATTATCTAATGGACTAATTTATATTAAAAAAAATATATAAACGACATTGTAGAAGGCGGTGAAGTCAACTGAAGCGGTAGATGATTATCACGGAAAAAAATTAACGTCAATAATTTTATCAGTACACGTAATTAAGATCGATAATCTTAAAGATAATGTTATCCGACACCATACGTCAACTTGAATGCTTTCCAAGTACAAAAAAAATCCTTTTGTTGCCCATACAACTCGTTATCAGCTTCTTCGATCGGCAAAGATTGAAAGGACAAGAGTTTTATTCTTACAGGATATATCAGTACGCCATCTGCTGATTGAAGATTGTAATCGAAAAAAAAAAAATGGAACTCTATCTAATCGGAGATCTCATCTCGGATTTTATTTTTTTTGAAAGACGTTAAAAGGGACATTATTGTGTTGGTTAAAGCCACGGCAGCTAACCAAACATTGGTCTGTCTTTTAAAAACTTTGAATAGATTTTTGGCTCGGGCTCTTCATTGTTAACCTTTACAGAGATACAATCTCTTACAATTTATAGTATTTTTATTTTAGGGTTTGTATTGCTAACCATCTAGTCGTGAAGAAATTATTTCTTTATAATAATATAATATAACACATTTTTCTTTTCGGTGAAGAAAACGAAATGCCTCTAGGGATGTGTTTTCGATTTACGTGCTTAAAAATCTCGCATGGGTGAAGGGAATTTGGAGATTTATAGTAGTTTTACAATTGCTTAGTATTGTGCGATTTCGGATTTGCAAATTTACGGGTTTGTGATTTTCTTGAAATGATTTTTTTGGATTTTTTGATGTGTGTATAGACGATTTAGAACTTATTTGAGGGTGTAATAGGAGAATTTATTATACAAAAACCGAGACGAATTAATTTTATTCGATAAATAATTAATTTGCAAGGTTTTTATTTAATTGAAATATCTAATTTCATTTTGGAATTTTACTTATGTAAAAGTACGACATTCATTTGTTACAGTTTCGTATTTAATTAAAAACTTGTTGGGAAATTATTTGTTGCAGCGGTTAAATTGAATTCCTAAAATTTCTACAGTATAATAGTAAGTTACGTAAGTAGTTCCAAATGTGATATTTTACGGTAAGAGTAGGAATTTTCCGGTGCACACGAATTCCCGTCAGGTTTCCTAATGACTAGTATAATACACACGAGTTCCCGTCCGACACTTGCAGGTATCTTAATCCTGTACTCGAATTGCCGTCCAGTTTATTTATTCCGTTTTCATCTTAACTAAATAGTTCTGGAAATTCCAGTATTTCGTAATCTTGAAATCTAATGAAAAAGTTGTATAACCTATTGGGGTGGCTAGGGGGTTAGGTTAGGTTACTAAAATAATAGCGAGTGAGAGTGCCAAACATAAAACATTTATAACTATTTTTTATTTCATACATCTGAAAACGGACCTCCCTTAAAACTTTTACTGTTCACTTATTACAATATGCAATAAATACGTAGCTAAATATCAGATGATTCCATAAACCATAAACACCTTTTGGACAGGTTAGTTTTCACCCTCACGGGAACTCGAGTGGCGGCTTAACGTACCCTAATTATGAAACAGGTAGACTGGTTATCCTGACAGGAATTCGTGTGCGTCCGAATTTTCTGGACAAGCCGTAGGCGAGGCCTGGAATCCTGCGAGTATTTTTATTGAATGTGAGATGATGATTTGATTCCATAGGCAATTCTTGATTTAGTAAATAAATTAAACAATTTTAATGCAAAAGGTAATTTGTGAAACTGGCCAAGATGTATATACAGTGTGACCCATTTTGTTTGGAAGCACCCCTATAAAATCCGCATTTTTCAACCGATTTTGATTTAGTCTTTTTTGTTAGATTCAGTATCAAAAACAGAATTTGTGCACAAATTTTCATACCATAATAGCTATTTTCAAGGCCCTCTACGTTAATTTTTCTTTGCCAAAAAAGACGAAAGTATATTAGGCATTTTTTTTTCTCAAATATGACTACACCACTGGATTCGGAATCATCACAAATGTAAACTATCAAAATTTTATGAAAAAAGTTTTATTAACAACAAAGTTATCACTACATGAATTTGGAAAAAGTTGTTTTTCAATTATATTTTTTACTAAGAATGTAGACACATTTTAAAAATGGCAACATGGTAAACAAAAACTAGGACTCAAACATATTGCACTGTAAAAATTTGAAGCCGATAACTTAACCCGTTCTGGAGTTATAGCTTCTGAGAGTAATGTAAAATTGTGCTGATGTGACGAAAATACAAATTAACACCAAATAATATATTTTGATTATTAAACTACTTAATAATAATTGAATTCTACATTTTTGTAGCCTCGACTAGACCTCCGTTAATTTCCACACATTTCTCGTATCGTTTGCGACTATGTCTTAGCGCTTTTTTATTTCATGTGGCGTTATTCCAGCACACGCCTGTCGTAATCTGTCACACAGTTCTGCTCTATTCCTTGGACGTGTCTTATACACTTTTTGTGTCAAGAGACCCCACAGATAAAAATCCAATGTAGTTAAATCGGGCGATCTAGAAGGCCATTCGATTAACTCGCTACCGCGACCTATCCAACCATTTGGAAATTTTTCGTTAACCCACTGCCTGACAATCCTAGAATAGTGTACAGAACAACCATCTAACTGAAATATCAAATTTCTTCTTTCTGCTAGTGGCAGTTCGTCAATCACTGCGGATAACTCACCTTCCAAGAATTCCATGAAGTTATTGGCATTCATGTTACCCACAAAAAAGAATGGACCTATTATCCTGTCTTTTAAAATTTCGGCTTCGAATTTTTACAGTGCAATATGTTTGAGTCCTAGTTTTTGTTTACCATGTTGCCATTTTTAAAATGTGCCTACATTCTTAGTAAAAAATTAATTAAAAACCAACTTTTTCCAAATTCATGTAGTGATAATTTGTTATTAATAAAACTTTTTTTATAAAATTTTGATGGTTTACATTTGTGATGATTCCGAATCCAGTGGTGTAGTCATATTTGAGAAAAAAAATGCCTAATATACTTTCGTCTTTTTTGGCAAAGAAAAATTAACGTAGAGGGCCTTGAAAATAGCTATTATGGTATGAAAATGTGTGCCCAAATTCTGTTTTTGATACTGAATCTAACAAAAAAGACTAAATCAAAATCGGTTGAAAAATGCGGATTTTATAGGGGTGCTTCCAAACAAAATGGGTCACACTGTATAATGTAACCCAGAAGTAAGGGGGTACAAAACGTACCTGTAACATGCATATCGACCTGTTTCGATTTTTCCAAATAAATTCCATAATTACCGCTCGCCGTCATAGTAACCACTTCCAACAATTATAGTTCTGTGGTCTAAATTTCTCCTACTCTCGTTGACCGTTAAGACAATTGACATAATATGTCAACGGCCGATTCCATTTTGAAAACGATCGCCCTTTCTTTCCGTTACCGACAGTCTTACAGTAAAGACATACCTTATCGTCTCTCCAATTTTTACCTTAAATTGCTGTGTTAAGCACCCTGCCAGGCTACAGCTGCCAAGATACCCTGCCAGGTTACAGCTGCCACTGCTAGGAGGATACCGTTACACCACTAGGATACCCCTAGGCATCTAGTTTCCACCAGACCTCTTCATTTAAGCTAAGTACCTATATAAAGTTCAGGTTTCTTTCCTTTTTGTTTTACTTTTCCTCAATGGCAGAATAAAGTTATATTTTGAATTTCTTTTTTTAATTTCTTTATCTACCCGGCTGTAAAAGCTGTAGGGGATCATGTCCGGGTTCCTGTAAGTTTGTAACTTTTTTATTTTTAACTTTTAATTAAATTCTACAAGGTGTTTCAACCTTCTCACCTTAGTTTCTTTTCTTGATAAACAAAATCTCTTTAATGCAACCCCAGATTAATTTGTCTAATAATTCCATCAAAACGACGACATATTTGCCCATATAATCATGACCATCCCATTTTAAATACCCGTTTAATAAACATGGAGTTTTATAACGAAAAAGAATTTCATGCGACGAATCAGATTTTTCGAAAATTTATACGCTATATCTTCGAACACAAAAAGATTTCGGTCGGTGTATTAAAAGAAAAAATATGTTTTTCAAAATCATAATACGACAGCTGATCCACTGTATAGATTTAAACATTTTTCAGAATAGCCTACGATTTGATACGGACCCGGCTTTTCTGACAAATGGATTGTCGGTATGGATTTCCAATCTTGCGTGGCGAATTTCGGATTTCTTGTGATTTTAAAGGAGCGTTTTGAATGTAATCATGTCTATTGCGGTTTAAATATGTATAGATTTATGGTTCTGTATTACAAAGTAAATTGTTGAATGAAAAGTGTAACAAAAAAAAATTACAGCCATGTGTAGAAAGGACGCCAGCATCTACTTTCTGCTGAACAACTGTTGGACGGACCTAAATTTTTACTTTTTACTTATCACGTTTTAAAATGATTCCAATTTTAATTAACCTTAGCGAACAAATTTATAAAAACCGATAAAAATTCATCAGAATGTCAATAAGATTCTCTTTGTCGGGTGTTAAGGATAGCCGACAAAGGACTTATCTCACCTCCACTATTATTCTTTTTATTCGAGTTTTTGGTCTTTTGAAAATCCGCACAAAGACCAAATCACTACCTTGTTAATAAACCATGAATTTTAGGTGAATAGTTCTTGACGAGATATTGTTGTTAGAATCGATTTTGCAAGCGTAGGTATTTTAAAAGTGCGTGTAATTTTTAAAATACAAAAGTATAACTTTATGTTTTAAGATTACCGGAACATCAACCAAATTTATCCAAAAAAAAAATATACATTTTAGAACAAATAATAGACTTTAATGATCGTAATTTTTTAAAAATAGTAAATAAAGTTTAGAAATTTAATAATGGTATATAACCTAATCAAAGTACACATAAAACCTTACAAAAAATACAAAAAACTTGAAAATTCAAAATTGGGTATTTAAAAGGGTGGTGTTTAACATGAGAAAAAGTTTACGATGTTAGGCGTGCAATTTTCCGGAAAATCAACGAGTGAAAATTTTTGTTTTTGATTTTTCGCTCTAATTGTTTAAATAATAAATATACAGAAAAACTTCCAAATCAAAAATTGTAGCTGATGCATTTATCTACAATTTTGTCTAAAAAGTTTTTCTGTAAATTAAAGAGTTTACGAGATAAAATTAATTTATTAACCGCTCGACTTAAAAGTTAATAATTTTGGGCTTATAACATTCTGAAAAAATAAATAAACTCATGTAAAATGTAAAGAAAGATCTCAACTTTTAGATAGAAATACTTTCAAATTTGAAAAAGTAGATTTTCTGACTGTAATATCAGTTTATTATAATTCCTATTTAATTAATTCTTATCCCAGCGAAAATTCCTTTTGGATTTAGCATTGTAAATGAGCATAAAACTTTATTATTATAAAAGTAAAGCCATCACTATTTAGAATTTCAAACGAATTACTTGTTTTTTTTTAGACTTCATTGAATTATATCTTTTTTCGAAATTAATATAATTCAATGAAACTTAACTACTAAACACTTTGAAGCATCTACTTTCGAAACTACTATACAGTTTTTCTATAAATATCAAATTTTTTAAATAATAGACAATTATTTAAAATAAATACTTAAATCAGAGGTCTGTCAGCAAACCTTCTATAACTTTTTATACCGTTTATGATATTATCTAAAAATTTGTGAACTTTATAATGAACCTATTAAGAAGTGATCGCGATACAAAAGAGCACACCTATGGCTCAGGTAAGAAAGAGAAGGGAGCACAAATAAAGGTGAAAAAGCAGGTTAGAGAGCGTGGAGTTTTTTGTTTTTTTTACGGCATTTTGCGGATATTTTGTGTACTTTGACTACGCTGATAGTTGTGAGTAAAAGTAAGTTTTCAGGATCCCGAAGCACTAGTGATTTCTGTACCCTCTTTTTCCGGTGAATAGCAGTAGTTTTACCGATAACTATATTCGCTAGTGGGTAGGTCAAGACTAGAAATGATACTGTTATTTTATTGTGAAACAGTGCAAGCTAATTTTACTCACAATTGTACAGATAGATGACTAAATATTATGGAAAATATTTCTTCGACCGCTAGACCCCCACCAATGACTTTATACAATATTTCATTAAAAAGCCCTTGGGCCTAAAAAAATCTAAATAGGTAGTAGACGTTTTCAACGGACTCTATAATAATTCATTTAACCATACACGGGGTCTTTTCATTATACAGTACGTTATCACAAATCGCCGTTGCGAATTCTATACGGGCATGGTTTTAGTACACGTAATTTTTGTTTTGTTTCAAGAGTTGGTTTATGGTTTTATCAGATTGCAGGAATCAGCGATTCGTTTGTTATTTCAATGCCTACTGTGATATTATCTGATTTTTACAGAAGTGGCTTTTATAATTTATACGTAAGTCATGAATTTGCAGCAGTAGTGATTCGTTATCGGTTCAAATCGATTGGGAAATTTAAACAATACTTTCTTTCAGGAAAAGGGAGAGTTGTGGTTACAGTTTTTGATAATATCATAAGCGTGAGGTAGGTTTTTTTTTAGAAAGGAAACAGTTTAATGAAAAATAGTGAAAAAATTATCACATTTCGACCTATAAGATTTTATGTGATTACCAATCTACATCTATATTTTGAGCCATTAGAGAGATGTAGGGAGCCTCATGTTGTTTCTGAAGAGCAAAAACACTTTACGACTCTATAGACCAGGGTCGATAATTTTCGAAACCAAAAAAAATAATAGTAGGATGAAACCCATTGGAAAAGGAGGAGAATATTGTAAAAATGAAAGGGCGATCTGAGGTCGGGATATGGGTGAGTTTTTAAGGGTAAAAGATGGTTTATCTCGATTTCCGGCAATACTACAAGTCATATGGAAAAAAGTCAAATGGCAGAGTTGTAGGTAATAAAAAGATCTACAACTTTTGTATTCACACTTTTTTCACATAACCTCAAAATTTATGCGGAAAATTCAAAAAACCAAGTTTTTTGTTTTTTATTTTTATCTTCTACAAAAAAAAATATTTTTTTTCACGAAATTTGGTGAAAACATATTACTATTGCAAATCTTCTCAGAGAATGCAAAAAATTTTGTAATGAATAACGTAATCAGAATAAAATATCTAAATTCAAAAGTAAGATTTATATTTATTTTTATATATTGTGAGATTTTCTATGACATAAAATAATGTAATCAGAATTTAATAAATCAAATTTTTAATTGAAAAAAATTGCAGCAGTCACATGCTTTAGATGAAATTGTATATTAATGGCATAAAAAAAATTTTCAAATTCGATTTTTTTCACTTTTTATTATTTTTAAAGACTTCTACCCTGGTCTACTACGGGAAAAGCTAAAAATAAAAAAAATTAACATTCCTTAAGTATGGCACAATTTTTAGTATTGAAATTATTAAACTTCACTAGATTTTCTTTTTAACGCGATATGATCGACTTTTAAAAACTCTATGCAACTTTTCGTCCTTTTCGGTATCCTTTGGTTACTTTTTCGCAATTCTCTCTCGAATACACTCCAGGATAAATCTAAAAAAGGACATTTAAAATCGCCGTCTCCTCGTTCTAAGATAATGTCGTCCTGTAGATACAATTCCGTTACTAATTCATGAAATATTCTGTTTTCTAAAACCGAATGGATTTTTTTGATAATTCTATAGAACGTATACAAAATAAAACTTAGTCCTATAAATATTACTATCACCATCGTCAAAAAATTTTAAGTATAATTATATTTGTTTTTCGTAAAATATAAGATGACATAACGTCTTGGATGACACTTTTGACAGATTTAATTTCGGTCTTTTACATAATAAGTAGGTATCTACAACGATTTCTTTTATGTGAAAAGTTATATCCGGTGAACCAAAAACATCCTGTTTTTTTGCTACACTATTTTTTCCATTGAATATTTAACAAAACCCTAGTCATATTATCTAAGTAGGAAGTGCGTTATTATATTCTTTGTGAAAGCAAAAAGAAAATAAGAAAAGCCATTCGATGGCAAAAGCTATTAGCAATTTGTCGAAAGCGCCTGTATATATATACGCATGGGTGATTTTAAGATATTGTGTGGACGAGAAATGGTTGGAATATGAAATAATGCCGTCGTTTCTTGTGCCTTTTAAAAGTGTCAAATTACAAATGCGGCCTTCCGTTCAACCAAACTGAAGGATTTAAAAAAATTATCGCAAAAGCAACACGTGTGTTAACTTTGATTTTTAATGGTTTTGAATTTCAACTGGAATTTTGTGTATACCAGGTTGATGTATGTATGTATGTATGTATTTTGGGGTAACATTCACTGAGACCTAAAAGATCTATTGTGCCCCCTTACTTCTACTTAGTTTCTGAGGAGAGTCTCAGATACTAGTAGCTCCTTTAGTCCTATTTCCCGAAGGAATTTTAGGATATCTGCAGGCCTCAACTTACGTAACTGTCCCTCTTCTATCCAGTAGTCTCCCAGGTACTGTGCCCTAGGATTCTGAAATACTGTGCAGTTCGCGAGTATGTGGATGGAGGTTTCTTCTTCCATTCCACAAAATCTACAATCTTCTTCCTCCACTATTTTGAGCTTTTTAAGGTGTCCATTCAGGCGACAATGTCCCGTTAGGATTCCTGTTAAAACTCTTAGTGCAGTTTTGCTTTGACTTATACATTCATTTGATCTCAACAGGTTGTAGTCACCCAGAAGAATCTTTGATTGCCTAAGCCCTACTAGATCTTTCCAATTGTCAGATCTTCTCTTTTCTTCGGCTTTACCTATTTCTTCCAATATTACATTGGAGCTGATTCCGCAAAAAGGTTCCGGCCCCCAAAAGGGTATTTCACTCCCCCTCTTTGCTAGTTCATCTGCTATTTCGTTTCCTTCTATTCCAGTGTGTCCTGGAATCCACAGTAAGGTGACTATATTGTTCTCGCCTAGTTCATTAAGTTTGCCTAGGCATTCCCACACCATTTTGGAACTGATTACACAGGAACTCAGCGCTTTAATGGCTGCTTGACTATCAGACATTATGATAATCCTTTGCCTTCTATATCCTTTGTCAATATTGAACTGGGCACACTTTCTTATTGCGTGAATTTCCGCTTGAAAGATACTTGGGGTTTTTCCCAAGCTTTCAGAGTGTTTGGTTCCTGGCCCGTACACTCCTATCCCAGTTCCTTCTATTGCTTTTGAGCCGTCTGTGTACCATTGAATGGCATTCTTTCCAAGTCTGGTAATGGTATTTGGATCCCATTCCTTCTTGTTGCTTAATTCCGTAACGAATTTCTTTGAAAAGTTATACTTTTTCATCATACCATCTTGTGGCATGTCCCAGGTTGTCTGATTTCTAAGAAGTGAAGAGGTGGTTTTCTTTTTAATGATTCCCTCTCTACTTAGTCTGTATCAAGTTCTTTCTGCAACACTCTCCACCACCATATGTAATGGTGTGAGGTTGAGAATCACTTCCATTGCTGCCGTTGGGCATGTACTCATTCCTCCTGTTATGCATATACAGGCTAGTCTTTGAATTTTAGAGAGGTTTTCTCTCGTCGTCAAGAGACTAGTTCTACTACTCCACGCAATGGCTCCAGGTTGATATTAAATATAAAAACTGACTGGTAAAGTTAAATTTGCCGCCAAATTAAATTACAGAAAATTATTAATTTTTATTTTTTCATTAGTGTGATAAAGTTCAGTGCCTCCTTTGTCCTTTGAGATATCAATTTGAAAATTTGAGGGTTTGTAGCCATCATCAGTCTTCACATTTTTAAATTATTTACAATCTTACAGGATGTTCCAGAATGCTGCGCCATATCAAAGTTACATTTTTTTAAATGAAACACCCTATATTTTATCGCATATTTGGAATCAGCTTGACCTCCCCATCACAATATTATAGGGTTATGATGTGTTCTACGGGGTATTTAAAAAGTTATAACCAATTTTCCATAAAAATCGTAACAAGTTCAATACCCTGTACAATGTAAGAGAAATTCAAGAATAAAAATCTGTTGCGGCCAAGGCATTCGAATAGTAGTAAACATTCTGGAAAATTATTTATTTCGTTGATATTCATTGAATCAGATACAGGGTGAATCAAAATACGAATACATTATTTTCTCGGTTTTTTCAAATGTTAGCATCGAAGAGTACTACCAACGTACTTCTTTTTTTATAAAGCATTTCCTATACCTAAAACTATTAGTTCTTGAGATATTTTGATCATTCAACATTAAACACTTTTAGGCATTGTAAACTTCACCTTGTTAACGAACAATTATCCAAGACCACCCTGTTAGTAAACATAAGTAGAATAAGACTCATTGTTCCTTATATAGTCCTATAAAAATAACGAATGTTAACAATGTCATTTCTTTGTATTGATATGTTGCAACTGACTTCTCTACCTTCGTGAATTTTTCTATTATTTTCAACTAGACAAGTCAAACAAAGAATGTCAAAAATAAAGAGACCAACCGTGTCGACAAAACTCAAATAAATACAAACATGATGGTCAGTTAGTAAGAACCAACAATGGAAATTGGGCAGATGGTTTTACAATATAAAGTGACAGCGATGGTAATAAAGGCAACTGATCTAAGAAATTGGACTACCTCAATTACATGTCAATGTTTTTTTGACAAATCTTTTGTTAAAAACTCTTCATAGGATATAAGTCAGAGACTCAACTATCTAAGGAATATCTCCAAAATACCCCTAGTAGTATTTTGTTTCTTTGGCAAATGAAATCTCTGTTTCTCCTAGCACTGGTGGTTTTAGGCTTTGCAGTGCTGTTCTTTTTGTCAATTTGTGTTTTCTGAGCGTTGACCGTCAGTTTCTCTTGTTTACACCAGTTGTCTACCATATTTAGAGCTATTGTGCCCCTTACATCTCCTTAGTTCCCGAGGAACGTCTCAGAGACTAGTAGCTCCTTTAGTCATATCTCCCTAAGGATTATAAAAACAAAAGTGACAAAAAGATAGTGTTATGTGGACTGTTATATCACTGCTAGTACAACGACATTGAAATGGTTTGATCAGAAAGTAAAAGAAGTGATTAAAACTAAAGGATCTCCAAATGATTTAATTCAGATTTGGAATGAAACATAGGATAACTAGAAATCAATATAAAGTCAAAAGAAGAATAAACAAAATCATTTATTTCAAAAGGAAAGAATATTTGTTGATCCATCAACATCTCTATTTAAAATCTTTTGTACAAATTTGAACAATCTATTAGCTCGATCTCGATATATCTCACAATAATCTCGGCATATTTACCAGCGTACAAAAAGCTTCTAATAGCACGTGTTTACTCATCAACATCGTAATATGACCATTATGAAAGAATCCTTACAAGTCTCGTTCTAGGTTTAAAACGCATTGCAAACACGTGATGCAACAATAGCTCTCGAAATGGTTAAGGAGATTTCTTACAGGTAAACTGAAATAGATTTGCCGATTTGAAAGATTCGTTTTATTTAATACAAGAAAAGAAAGGACTAGAAAATTGATTCTATATATTTATGTTGACTTTTAAAAAGTTAAAATTCGGTCCTGCAAACCATATGTAGTGGGTTATTAAGTAGATAATGAGAGACAAACTGCAGATTATAGAAAAAGCCTTTAGACAGCATTTAATTATGCTCTTTCGGTATGCATCACTTGAAAATTTCAACACTCGACCCATCATCAATGGAGATAAGTCTAGTAATAACCATCTAATAAGAATTACGTTTTTCGGATGTTTCGGCGAAATAAACGGAATATTTCTGGCGCCCGGTACTCAGACTGGCCACTCGAAAAATTTTAGAAAGTCGATGGGTGGTCATAAAAAGGAAGTGACACTTCTTAAGTGTTTCCTTCCAAGGAATCTGTAGATAACAGTCATAATTTTCACTTTTTGGGACAGTCAGTATAACAAATCGTTCATATTAAAATATTTTTATCCTTTAAATAATAAATTATCCTTGCGTAAAATTCCTGGAAGCCTTCTAACCACCTTTAATGTAAAAAAATGCAAGTAAGGCCACTTCCTGTTTACACAGCCAACGTACTGAAAAGATTCTCGATATAAAAAAGAAGAAAACCATTCTCGTATTACGAAATTTAATGAAAACCAAAAAAAAAAGTTGAGTTGACCGTTTCTCCATTCACTGAATCAGGTTTAATCCTCGCATCATTCTAAGAATTCACGTGTGGAGTGAAATAAATCCGAAAAAAACCGACTGCGCCAATTCGATACGGGTTATCGATAATCCTTCGACAAAAAGGGCAAAAAGGAAGAATGTCGTCATTCTTGCGCGTCGAATTTTTCATTGAGAATTTTGCGAAAAGGAACCAGGTGCTTGTGGTGAAATTTATTACGACAAATATATAGTTTTGTGTGAAAATTACGCAAAATCTTTTGTCAATTATGAATGTTAATGCGAAAAATTACGATTAGATACGTTTAATTTCAAGTGGTAGCTTTTTAATTTAAACACAAGTACTATACAATTTTACTACGTTTTTTTCGAATTTTGTTTATTATTTATATTTTTTTACTTCAAATCAAAAAGGGATAATTTCTATAATAGTTGGCTTGTCAATCATGAAAAAAAAGGACCACCGAAGAATTTCGACACCTCAAAAAAGCACGTGATCACCAACTGTTAAATTACATGTGCAATTATGGCTTTTATGGTGTTAAATAATAGACCGAAAGTACAATATGCACCCAATTAGAGACCATTGAATAGAAACTTATATTATAAATTAAAGGTTGTAGAAGCGCTATAGGTAGGTAATTACTGACAAGTTTTTTGTTGGAGTACACATAAAAATTGAAAAGGCGACAATAGAATCAGTGCTGGAACATTATTTTCTATACCAGAGATGATTTTATGTTTATCCTTGACTGGTTCACTGGTTAAATTTCATTTCGGTATAATTATGAAAGTTTTAATAAAAAAAAATACAACGAAAGGAAAATTAGCGTAAAGTAATTCTTTGCAACAATTATAATATCATTTTTTTTTAATTTAATTTAAAAACGAATTTTAAATACAGAACAAGTTTTTTGGATTTTTAGATATACACTCACCGGCAAAAAACTCGGCCAAATTGTAGATAAATTCTTTGGTATTAAAACAAACTTCAGAAAAGTTTTCCAAAAATGTTATTATATTATTTATACAAGGTGGAAAAAAAAAAGTGTTTGTAGTCCAATTTCTTAACACCATGTGGAACAGTTCGAGAAATTTGTAGAGTTTACTCTTAGTTTATTACAAAGACCATCCTTCTCACCATCTTTCAGTTTTCATTTCATCTGATATCTTGATTTCTTTTGAAGATACACGTATTCAAACAAAAGTCCACCTCTAGCGGAAATAACTGCACGCAATCGCCGAGATAAGACCAGTACCTACCGAATTATTATGAAACCGGAGCTCTAAATGCTCAACGTTGCATACAAGATGTTCTTCAGGAAGCTGTAGTTCCCTATGCTCCATTTTTGTTGAAGATGATTGTCTTGATTTTAATGCACGACAATACAACATTTGGATGGGGTTGATATCCAACGATTAGAATGGCCTGCATGTAGCCTCGATCTGAATCCGATTGAACATCTCTGGGATGAAATTCCAAGAAACATTTGTCGTCCTCCTAATACTACCCGAAACATTTGACGAGCTTAATATGACACAATTCCTCAAGATCGCATTATTCGTCTCATCAATTCGATGTTATCAAGGTGAAATAGAAACTAAAAGATGGTCTTTGTAATACACAACGAACAGTTCCACAGGATGTTAAGAAATTTGACAACAAATACATGTTTTTTTTCACCCTGTATAAATAAAAGCTATCAACATTTTCGGAAAACTTTTCTGGAGTTTGTTTTAGTAGCAAAGAATTTATCTACAATTTGGGGTAGAAACATTAATTGAAATCGATGAAAAATTACGTTCTTGGACAACAAAAATTTTAAGTGGTCGAGTTTTTTGCCGGTGAGTGCAGTAAGGTTGATTTTATTTGTCCATAAAAATTTACCTTAATTAAAAAGTTGTTTCAGGACACTCTGTATAAAAGTGAGTTTCTACGCCTATGAGTTATCGACCACCTTAAAACACATGGTACCAATTCCGAATAGAAAAATATTTGGCAAAACGATCTAGATGCCACATTATTATTTATAATTGGTATACCTTTTTTTTTCCTCAAACTCGTAAAAATTCGAGAACCCGAAAATTCCGGAACACATTAATTTTTAACAAGTCGAAATTCCTTTTAATGCGTATCCGTTTTCTGAGACATTTTTATTTTCGAATATCCAACTGGGTTTATTGGAGATAAAAACACTAGGCCGTTTGTTATATTTCATTTATCATTTTCTCAATTTTGACACGTGTTTATACAACGACACGTGTTTTTTCCAAAAAGTAATTTAATACCTTTTTTCGTAGTTAAAAATATCGTTTACAGTCGTCAAGAAAATTCCATTAAATTATGAGAACGTTTTGTTTACTATACAAGGGGGTGCGACTTATATAATTTGGGGTAATTTTCCAAAAAGATTCTAGTAAAGTTCGTTTTAATAGAGTTGATGTAACTAGACTAAGAAGAAAGAAATTGTGACCAGGACACCCGGTAATCGGTCAAATAACAATAGGCAATAAAATGCAAATGAAGCATACGCAGTGAACCAAAAGATCCATAGTCGTAGAACAGGGTTATTTATCTAAATTTAAAGCCCCTGTTTTTCATGAGCTTGTGAGAAGCTTCTCTACTAATCGAGAATCCATTACAATAACTGAATTCTGGGGAATGTATTCGATCATTTGTTGGAAATATTCCTCAAAAACGTCAGCCGTCATTTCTTCGTGGTAGTCTTTGCTTGAATTAGATTGAAATTCCAATAATCCTTGATCCAAAAATCCGTTTTCACTGCCTATATGGGTTATAATAAGCCTGCGTCCCTTTCCAGAGAAAAGTCTTAATCCTGTTGACCAACCCTCCATGACAGTTTGTCAGGAATTCAGTATATTTTTATCTTGCCAGACTTTCGATACGGTGTGTCCTTCATTTAGCCAGGTTTCATCCAAATAGATTTTTGCGATTTTTTCGGATTGACCTTAAGTATTTTCGACTCCAGCAAAATCAATAAGAACAGATTTTCTGTTCTGTTTTTCCCACCATACTCTAGTTCTTGTTAGTTGTGGCTGGTTCTAGTCATTCTGGGCGGCTTGCACAATATTGTCCTATGTTTGTATTTCTTTTGCGCACTGTCTCTCTTTTACTACTTGTTTCAAAAAGGGCAATGTTATTATAAAACAACATGGTTCTTTTGGTATCTTGAAATTTCTCCTGGGAGGAATTATTGATAAAAAAACGCTTCTTCAACATAAGCAATCTTTTAAATACCACAAAATTAAGAATATTGAATTGAAATTTTACGATATTTTCCTCAAATGAACAATCTACTATGAAAAATTTACAATTCATAAAATTTTCGAAAAAAAAAGCACCATTTTCGATCCCGTTCAAAAGAAAACTAGCAAGGGATAAAGAAACTGCTGATTACAATATTACATGATAATAGATACCCTCAAAAATTTTACCTTTTTTGTATTTCATCCCTTATTAAAAGATTTTGGTGACTCCACTGATACTTCTGTACATTTTTAAAAGAAAGATAAGCGAAACTTGATACACACGACAGAAAGAAACAATCTTTTAAAGGAAAAAAATACCAAAGGGCATAATTGACGTACCATCATTAGTTTACAGTAAAAGGGCGTCTTTGAGGATTTAGTCTTTCTGGCTGTGTCTTCGGTAAATATTTGTGGATGTAACCCATGTGGTAAACATTAGTAAATACATATGGCTTTTATATTGGTTAAGTAGGTCTAAATAGGGCGGATAAGGGTGGTTTTTAGATGAAACGAACTTATTTGTTAATTATTAGAAGTGGGTAAAGCCTTAAAGTCTTTGTTGACACTGGTAGGATTTTCTAAAACCTATTAGTAAAGCAGTTATACAGCTATAACCAAAAGTATGGAGTGATTATATGGATTTTGGGAATTCTGAATTCTGAATACTGACCATAATAATTGGAATATCTACTGGAAATTTTGGATACACACTCTCAAAAGATCATTGAATGAGTGGAAAAATCCCGGTCCTAACAAAGAAAGCACTTTTTTTTTTTGGTCATCAACATAATTTCCATCAATAACAACGCAATCATTCCAGCACCGCTCTAACATTTCAATACCACTTATGTAGAACGATTTATCTTTTGCTTCAAAATAGACCTCAGTGTCAGCGAAATTCCTCACCGGCGAGCATTTTTTTTCAAATCTGCGAATAGCCAGTAGTCGCTGGGAGCCAAATCTGGCGAGTACGGTGGATGTGGGAGCAATTCGAAGTTCAATTCATGTAGTTTTGCCATTGTTTTGATTGACTTGTGACATGGTGCGTTGTCTTGATGAAACAAAATTGTTTTCTTTGCAATTTCGTCCTTCAAACGGTCTATAATATTCACTGTTGATGGTATTTCCCTTTTCAAAATAGTCGATGAATATTACACCACGTATATCCCAAAATACCAAGGTATTTTTAAAGTAGCTGTGAGTTTGATTGAAAAAAAAATCGTTTTCTATCAAAAATCAAAAGTTGTTCTCTTATAATGGGTTTCTGTCGATCTTTAGAATAGAAAAAGGTTTGACAAAGGCAGGACTAAGGCCAAACTGGGCCGGAATTTAAAGAAACTCCCCATACAATCGCGTTATGGTCGGTGTGGTTTTCGAAATCTTTTAGAATGTATTTTCTTCAACACATTCGTCCTTTAGTGTTAAATATGTAAAGAAATCTTTTCAATTTGACTTATAATAGTTATAAATTATGCTCTTTTATAGGTATCGGTTTTGTCAACACGTGTGCTTCGACTATGGATCTATTCTTCAATTAAAAATGTCAATTTTTCTATTCAACTTTCTGAACGAGGCTTGAGGATTGAATTCAAAGCAAATATTCTTCTGAGGTGAAAAATGCGATGACTTTTTGTAACGGATATTTCGTTTAGAGGCTCTTAAGGAGTTTCGAAATATTTACAGAATATAAGGACCAATACCTATATTTTGTTTTGTTCGATTTTTAAATTTACCCCAACTTTTGTTACAAAATTACATACAGTGAATCCTCAATATTTCTATAATTACCCTGAAATTAAATAGCACGTCATCTGGCACATTACTGACCTATTAAATATTGACCTGAATTTTTAATCTTCAAGTAAAATTGCAAATTCTTCAAACATTGGCAGCATATGGTTTGCTTAGGGGCGTATGGTAGAGGAAAAAAAAATCAGGAAATGGAGGTCAGATATTTTTTATTTATTATTTTTAAGGAGCCGACGAAAGATTGTATATAAGTGGTTATAAATCAAATAAATTAATGTTCATTTGGATTGAAATTATACAATTTCCTCTGAAATATGATTGGTCTAGAAAAGGTTGTAGCGCCTAAAGAGAAATTTTCATATACAGTGATTACAAAAAAGTTGTATTCAAGAGTTTTAAGTGCAATATCCACGCATAGTTGGGGAATCTTGCTTCTATATTCCAGGCAGAAATCTACACTATCGATATGTGTTTGCAATTGAATATCGAAAGGGGGTATAGATGCCAAAAGATCTTTATACTCTCTGATAGTCAGGCAGAACTAAAATCTTTAGCATGTCCTCAGATCAGATCTATACTGGTCTGGGACTGGCTAACCATAATAGAGTTACTCTCAAGGGGTCCCGGGAAACAAGTGCATTGAAGGAAATGAAAAGGCAGACATCCTAGCGTCACTGTACCCTAAGGAAGCACATTGGTCCTTTACTGATAAATATTCATTTTGTTAATCCCAGAACATTAGTATACACTTTTTACTTATAATTGCACAAGTGGTTTGTATTTTATCGGGTAAATTTGGGTTGTTTAATGAGAAACTGTTTCCTAGCAATTTGACGAGAATAACTGTCAAATTGCTAAAGGAAACAGTTTAGAATTTGAACAACACAAATTTACCCAATATCAATACAAACCTCGAGTGTAATTCGGCAGGACAATTTAATGAATGAGAAATTTGGAAACATATCAATTGAAACTTTATTTATGAAACATTAAAAATAAACACATTTTTATTTTAATGTACAATTATTAAAAACGCAGTTATTGAAATTCATACTAGGAACAGTGATATCGCTGCGGGTGCCACAGCTAATCGTTTCTGTAGTAGATGTTGAAGTTTTTTCATTTTCCAAACGAATTGATTGAATAATGCTTGAATGATACTCTTTGTCAACTTGTAAGTATGGTTTTATTGATGATGAATTGCTGTGTCCTGTTATTTTTATTAGAGCTTGTTCTTCAATTCCGCTTTTACTTAATTCGCCAACTGCTGCCGCTCGATTTGAGTGATTTGTAATTTTGACACGTTTGACATCTAAACCAATGCGTTGTGCTGAGCGTTTAGTCCATTTGGAAATTTCATTAATTCCAATCGGCAAATTCTTGTACCAACCTTTAGAATTTTTCTTTTTCCAAAAGGGATTTGGTGTAAGAAATACTCTGTCCGAAGTTATAAAAGTGTTTCGTTTTTCCATTAACTTTTTGAATAAACGTATTGGGCAAATATCTTCGTCGAAAATATTAGGCGTGATCCATTTGCTGTCACATAATTTATTGTTGCCGCCTTGTCTCGTTTTCGAAAATAGAGGATTATACTCGATACGTCCAGTTTCTTTTCCATTATTTTCAATTTCAGATACGAAATAAGTGGTTTTGCAGTAAGCTGCTTCTCCTCCGCGCCAAGCTAGTTCAAACGCCAAAATGTGATATAATTTATTTTGAAGTCCTTCCGGTTCATTTTCGTTATATTAAAATCTGGCCATTGCAAATACTTCAGATTTATTAAGAGCTGATGCACTACATTTTCTCTTTTCGGGTTGTGCTTGTAGGATTTTACGTTTAGCATTACGTGCAGCTCGTGATGAATTAAACTGAACATCGGTGAAAGGGTTGAATACAATATTAAATTCGTTATAATATTTACTTTGTAGCATTTTAGCGGTGGTGTTCCAAATTGTTTTAACTACCACTTCTTTGTAGTCTTCTCCGTTACTTTTTCGCATATTAAATGCCCAATCTTGCAATATTACATTCAATTTCTCGATGGAAGTATCTGGCTCAAATTTGTATCTTTTTGCATCGCAAAACGTAGAAAATTGTCGCCAGATTGATGATTGCGTCGCAACTGTATTAGTAGGCACACAGGTATTAACAATTTGACTAGGTAATTTCGGCGTTCGTAGACACACCGAATCGACTCATTGTTAGTTCTTGAAAATTCAATAAGTTGTTGACAAACATGCCAAACTATTTATTCTGGTAACCAACACCGCGATAATTGATGAACAAATGAATAAGTGAAAGCTAACTTTTGCCGCTGTCAAAGTGACAATAATTGCACTGTGGCATATGCGATTTTTTATACATGAATTAAATTGTCATTCAAAAAAACCTTTTTTAACAGAAAAAAAACCATCTACTCTGAATTTTTTAATGTGCAAAGTAAACAATATGATCAAAAAAAGCATTCAGGCACATTAACAACTTCCAAAAGTTCTGTAAACATCGCTCCAATTTAACGATCTTAAATCTCCAAAAAAAAAAGACGTATTCTTCCAAATTTTGAAAACAAATAGGCATGAAACGATATTATACACGCTTTTTAATCCTTGAAAAACTCAGAAGCGCCTACTGCATCACCGACTGAGGTTAACCGTGAACCGAACAATAGAAAAAAATTAAGCTCGATATTATACTCGAACCGGTAACTGTTCCTATTAGACAAACTTCTTTTGTGCAGTCACCAAAAGAAACTGGAGAGAATAGCAGAATAGGCAAATCACCGTACGCTACAGTGGATACATAAAGTTCTCAGCTTTTCAGCTTGTCGGAGGATGTATTATCCTTGTTAGACTACTTAGGATCATGTCTTACACTTGGATTTGTTGGCGTGGGGGATTTTAATAAAGAATGGGTGCGTTTTGTTTGTGTGTTTAAAAAAAAAGTTTACTCATATCGTATTTTAATACATTGATCTTTATATTATACAAAAAGGATACTTTTTTCCTAATAATTATTGATAATGTCCTAAAAAAACGGCAAAAGCCACAAAAATTGTATTCTCGTGTTTTGACACATTGTTAACATTTCGAGAACCAATTATTTTTCATATCTGTTTATTCAGGACAGATTTCTGTCAGAAGCTTCCTAAGTTGAGTGATCGAAAAAATAATTTTAGCCAAAAGTCAATACCACGTGTTTTTGTTTGTGTTTGTGGGTGTAAAAAATGTCTTCGATGACATATACATGCTGAATTTTAATATATTTTCGAAGTTGGTCGATCTATCAAGATTAAAATACTTTGCCAGACTAATGTAATGTCTGAACATTTCCTGATCACAAATTCAACGAAATAATCGTTTTTTCTTTCGTAGACCTTTAAACTGAATTTTTGGGAAAGTGTTGAGGAGAGAATGATTCATATATTAAATAATAATAAAGGAATTTCACCGAGTTAATCGTGAATTACAGGGTGATATCTGAAACTTTGATATTTTGCCATTTTTATCATCGAACATTTTCATGATCACCCTATATATCCCAACGAGATCATGTTTATACAGTATCAGCTATCTTCGGAGGATGATAATTCACTTGAATATACAGGATGTGTACGAAAGAACCAGCCATATATTTCACCAATTTTTCAAATCACCCTGTAGGAAATGTATGAATTGTGATTAACGATGGAATGAAAATAGTATATTGCATGCCAAAATAATTTTATCAATATTTCAATATTACATCGAATTTTGAGACATTACTAAAATGTTTTTATTTCTCACTCTGTACATAATGATATAATCTGCACCATTTGAATGATATTTACTAATAAGAAGGTACGTTGATGATAAGAGCGAAAAAAAATGCAGTTGGCACTTTCAAATCCCGAGGAAATAATTAAATCAAATTTACAGATTTTTAATTTGAACGCCCTGTATTTCAATATCTATTCATCAACAACTTTGCGATTTTGCACATTCAATCAGTACATCGAATACTACAATATACTAAAAATTCAGACAATTTCACCGAGAACCATTTTACCTATAAAAAGTCCTTTAGAGCAACCTAAATAGTTTAAAACATTTTTTGGTTTTTGTAGATTAAAAAAAAATGTATTATGGTAAATAGTAAATTTTTTAAAGAGCAGGTGCTTGGGTATTTAAAAATGGCCGCTAGACTGGTATCTATTCTTTAAATAATTTAAAGAGCTTGAAGGGGTCGTTGCCATGATGTAAGATTACATCAATACCTGTTCCATACTCCATAAATTAACAGTTTTGTTTGACTTTTTAAGGATGGTTTAACCACTGGCGTTTCTTATAAAATAAATAAATTTTATTTCGATCATTAAATTTTCTTCTCATCCAGATATTACACAAATAATTTTTAATATTTTGAAAACCGTTTTCTCAAACAAAAATACGAAAATTAAATTTAAAAAAAGTCAATCAATCCTTGTCCAAATTTCATCAGATTCAATACTTCATTTTAAAATTTAAAAGGATCCTTTCTGCTGCCACTGACGGTCAATAAAAAATTTCTGACAACTATTAAAAGTGAACAATGATTTTCTTATCCTGTATCTCGAAAACGTGTTTAAAACTCGTCGCGGGCAGGTGCTTGTGGTCTTTAAAAATGGCTGCTTCGAATGCCTTGTAGGGTTAATTTTCAAGGTACTGTAAACTAATGGACTGCCTCGAATCGACCTGTCAATGAAAGACAGTAACAGTAAATACGACTTTAAAAAACTCGTCGACGACGTAACAGGTGGCTAACTCATAATTTTTTGTTGCATTAGCTACAGATATAGGTAATTATTCACCTTGTAATGTAGTGATGATGATTTGGGGAAGATTTGGAAGTATCTACGGGATTTTTGTCACAATATGTTTCCGACGCACTAGCGATTTCTGCACTCTCTATTTCCGATGAGTAGCAGTTTTACAATAACTGTATTAATGGATATTTTCGAAACTTTTGTCTATTATGTATTCTTTTTCTTTCAGCAGCTCCATGCTTTGACCCATTATTTTCTTGTTTCTGTTGCCAGTACATATTTAGTATCATTTTTTGCGTAGACTAGAACATACCAAATTTCTCCCTATTCTCCACTTTGTGGTATAGGTGTATAGGATATTCCTGTGACCGCCAAGATTTCCCGTCCTTACTGTGATAGATTTTTATCTATGGGGTCAAATAAAAGATTTCGTATTTCAGACAATACCGGTAAATACAGCAGATCTTTTATCCTTTTTTTTTTCTATTCTTTATTGTCAAAAATTAATTGTTCTTAAAATTCCACACCCCCTTTTTTTTCGTACAAAAAAACAACCAAAAGCCCTTACCGATTTCTTAATAGATCAAATTCCAATCAACTATTAGTTTATCCGCCGCAGTTTTTTTTGGAAATCTGACCTTATTTCATCCCCAAAGCTATATTCTTGTCGTACAACATTTGGCGGTGTTTAACACACACACTTTTTATCTCCCATTCACCCTATGGCATTGTTGATCTACACTTTTTCAAATACCAATTCATCCAAGTTATCAATAATACCCCTTTTTAATATAATGGAATTTAAGTGGGTTGGCTACTATCACCCCGAAGCGGTCTATGGCACACTTGTCAAAGGCTTTTTTAAAACGGTTGCTTTTATTACTAGCCCTAAACCCTTTCCGCTTGCCAAATTTCTTTTAAACTCAATAGCAATAAAGGGCTCTTCATATTTTCATTATTAGGAATTATAGGAAAGGGTGCAAGAGATGTTAAAAAAAATCGTATGTAGGTAAAACTATTTTTGTGAATTTTATTGAATAGAGACGTAAATTTAGATAAATTCCAGATCTATGTATCCCTATGGAGCTCTCAAATCTATAGTATCAGCATACTTAGAAGCTAGGGGGGGTTTCTGACAGAATTATTATCCCGGTTCTAATAATTTTTCATGATTCTTATACCAATTCACTTGCGTAGAGTAGGAGAACTATGGACAACAAAGAAAACCTCTCCAAAATTCAAAGACTAGTCTGTATATGTAGTACAGGAGCAATGAAAACATGCCCAACGGCAGGTATGGAAGTGATTTTCACCACTACATATGGTGGTGGAAAGTGTTGCGGAAAAAAGGAGATACAGACTAAGTAAAGAGAGAATCATTAAAAAAAACACCTCCTTACTTCTTAGAAATAAAAAAACCTGGGACAAGATGGTATGATGAAAAGGTATAACTTTTCAAAGAAATTAGTTACGGAATGAAGCAACAAGAAGGAATGGGATCCAAATACTATTACCAGACTTGGAAAGAATGCTATTCAATGGTACACAGACGGCTCGAAAACAACAGAAGAAACTGGGATAGGAGTGTACGGACCAAGAACCAAACACTCTGAAAGTTCCAAAATGGTGTGGGAATACCTAGGCACACTCAATTAACTAGGCTAGATTCTAGGACACTCTGGAATAGAAGTATATGAAATAGCAGATAGACTAGCAAAGAGGGGGACTGAACGACCCTTTTGGTTATCAGCCCCAATGTAAGATTGGAAGAAATAGGCAATAGGGACGAAAAGAGATCTGACCATTGGAAAGATCTAGTAGGACTCAGACAATCAAAGATTCTGATGGGGGACTACAACCCGTTGAGATCAAATGAATGCATAAGTCAAAGTAAGACTGCACTAAGAGTTTTAACAAGGATCCTAACGGGACATGGCTGCCTGAACGGGCACCTGAAAAAGCTCAAAATAGTGGATGAAGAAGAATGTAGATTCTGTGGCATGGAAGAGAAAGCTACATCCACATACTTGCTCACCGCAATTCAAAATCCTAGGGTACAGCACCTAGGACATGATTAGATAAAAGAGGGACATTTATCTTAACTGGAAGCCTGCAGATATCTTAAAATTCCTCAGGGAAATATGACTGAAGCAGCTACTAGTCTCTCAGACGTTCCTCAGGAACTAAGTAGAAGTAAGGGGGCACAATAGATCTTTTAGGTCTCAGTGATTGTAACCCCATCATACATTATGTACATAATATACCAAATTATTCCATTATCCAGTTTTGATGATTAAAAAAAACAACTGATAGTTCGTTTCTTTTTTAAATACACACATTTTTTTCCTCTCCCCTATTATTACGTAGACATTAAGTGACTTCCAGTGTTTGGTATGCAGAGCCGTTGTTAAATCTCTAATGGGTGTATTTTTTATGAACTTGTCTTGGTTTTTTTGGGCTTTCGAAAGCTCGCTCGATCTTAAAAAAAAACCCGTTGAAACGCAAGTTTGTCTCTCGTGCACGTGCAAGGGAGACTTCTTTAATTATCAATGAGGTTTTTTTTTTATTTAGGCTCTTGATTTTATTAATTAGTTTTAGGTATATTTTAGTAAGATTATTCAGAGACGAATATTTTTTTAATAAAATCACAATTCTACAGCATCTAAATTTCAAATTAATGTATTTTGAGTGGTCAAAAAATATCGAAATGAATAAAAAAAAAGGAAGGATCACTTTCTTTTATAACTCTAACAAAAAAATCTCCCAATATCTGTAAAATCCGGCCGTTATAATAAAAAAATACAATTATCTTCTATACAAAACTGTCTTCAATAGCAAATAATCTCTCCCACATACAATAGAACCCGTACGTGTTACATAAAAGAAACCCAAATCGAATTCAACCCTCTGCAGCCCTCAGAAATTAAGGACTTAGACACCAAAGACGTATCACATTCAAAATTTCAGGGATAAAATTTTTAATATCCTTTTCTGATCTCCCAATACCGTTTAATCTGAAAAAACCCTTCCATATTTAAAAAATTAGGTTGTTAATTTTGAAGTGTGTAATTTGTTCTATAAATATTCTGTCATAACTTTTTTGTTTATGAATCGATTTCAATTTTTTTTTTGCAGAAGATCCAGTATATCTCCAAATTGGTCCCATTTTAATTTCATAGGTAATGGACCAAAAACAATCAAAATTAAATGGAAAATGTAAAGTAGCTCAAAACTTTATTTTTAATTACCCCTTTTTTAAAAAAAAATCTACTACTTCCATGCTATTTCCACAAATCGAAATGACCAAAACTTTTCACCCTCTTTCCATCTATTATCTAATAAGGAGTCTACACAACAAGTGAAGCATAAACTCATCCGAATCCAAAAATCTACCTGTCAAGAACACACTATAACAATCTTTACAAAAACTGCCCTTAAATAAGGGTTTCAAATGTCTTTCTACCTGTCTTAGTTGTACGGTCCCAAAAATTTATTACACTGAGAAAAAAAACATACGAAATGTATTTTCTAACTTTATAATTGACAAAAATTTCAACCTTTAGAATCCCAGCAGTCTCCAATAGCTACTACTACTACTACTACTACTAAGTTTGCAGGCGAACCTTGTCCTGGACAAACTCAAGCCAAGGTTCCGGCACTGAGGCCACTGGCGGGCCCATTGTGCCATTCCTGCTACCTAGACATCCATAAAGCCGAGCCCTTCAATAAAGGCCACAACCTTTTTCAATGGATGCCTGCTTGTGTCTCCAGGGGCCAAAACAGGGACTCCGAAGATTCGCCTGCGTAGTACAGCCCAGTGTGGACACTCTAGGAGAACATGGACTGACGTTTCGTCAGTCATGCCACAACCCCTGCATAGGGAACTTCCCTCTACTCCTAAGTTGTGGAGGTGTTTCATCATACAGCAGTGCCCCGTTAGGAGTCCTGCTATCTTCCTTAGCCTACTTCTAGGTAGTTCAGTAGCTGCTCTAGTGTGTCCATCAGTCCATCCCTTCAGTAAAAGTTTGGATTGCCTAGGACCCTGCATAGCATTCCAATGAGCGAGGTGCTGATTCTTCAGCCACTTCTTCGTCTCCTTGCGTATTCTTTGTTTTGTTAGGCCCAAGGTCGGGCCCGGGCCGCAGAAGGGAGCTGCCGCCCCTTCCGCAGCCAGTGCATCCGCCATCTCGTTGCCTTCAAAACCAGAGTGGGCTGGAATCCATTCTAGCCGCACCACGTTGTGCCTTGCAAGATTAGCAAGTCGTTCTCGACATTCATTAGCAAGTCCTGAGTTGCTGGTGCACCCACTCAGGGCTTTAATTGCTGCCTGACTGTCGGAGTATATGGTTATGCGTCGATCCACATAACCTCTGTCTCCAATAGCTAGTTAAAAGTTATTTTTCTTCGCTAGTTGGATGGAATCAAAAGAAGCTATTCTGGGGTAGAACAATAAAATTTTTACTGTCAGTTTTGGACACCAGTCAGTTCCTCGCATCTACCTGAGTTAATCCCTTTTCGAACGGAGGGTAGGATTAAGACAGGTCTGCAGTTCCTCACAGTCTGCAGTTCCTCACACTATTGTTTTATTTATTTATATATTTCTTCCGCTATGTTCCTAACATTAGGGAAAATGTATCTATGCATTCGTGAGTTTTCAATAATAACCCAACCAAAACCACCCTACCTTACCCCCTACCCTAATCCGAATCGAAAAATTGAATTGTGTAATTGACAGATTATTATAATAATTTTCAATAATAACCCAACCAAAACCACCCTACCTTACCCCCTACCCTAATCCGAATCGAAAAATTGAATTGTGTAATTGACAGATTATTATGATAATTTTCAATAATAACCCAACCAAAACCACCCTACCTTACCCCCTACCCTAATCCGAATCGAAAAATTCTTCGTATTTTTAGTCAATTTTTGAAAAAAACCATAAGAAAATAAAAATAAAAATATCTGTCATTGTGGACCTTGCTACCTGATACCTAATCCCTTACCCTTCGTATGCTGCGAGGAACTGAACACAAATTTTGTACCTACCTGTTAATGTGCGAGGAACTAGATAACTCCGTCAGTTTTGATGTGGATGTGGGTTAAATTTTTTTCTGAGTGTTGAATAATACCTGGACCTTTTGCACGTGTTCAAATTGCTTTTCTAGATTATCTCGATGATGGAGGGCTAGCGGTAAAAAAGGCATTATTTTACATTTTAATGCCCGATATAATGGCCAGAAATCAGTAGGTGGTAACAAAATATTTTTAATTATAAATGTAGGATTTTTTTATTTGTGTGTCAATTTGTTATTTTTGAAAAGGTTGTGTTAAAATTTTTCATCGTCCTTACAAAAGTTTTGACAGGTTTTGAGAAGTTTCATTTACATAAGTGTCAGAAAGACGACCGTTTAAATTGGATTGATGAATTTCAAGAGACACAAAAAAATTGTTGATTAACCTTTTCCTGAGACTTTATAATTATGCGGTTAAACTGGTAATTTAAAGACAAATATTTGCGTGATTTTTTAACCCAAAGGCGATTTCTTCACGACCTATTAGCTTTTTACAGCGACAGCTGCTCCTTCTTCGATGACTCACAGGTTTAAACTTGTAGATTCTTGCATGATTCACCATCTCATATCAGCGATTATTATTATATCTTGGTTCACAAACAGTATTAAAACAGTTTCAGGTAAATAACACAACAAATATCTCGAATTCGAAACCACCCAACCTCAAAAACTTATCAGATAATCAACTAGGTAATACAGTTTCCTAGATAATATTTTTCCAATTATCTTTTACAAACATCTTTTTCGAGTAAACTAAACAATCTTATATAGGTACCTACCTGCTATCTCTTGTTAACAAAAAAAAAATGCAAGACGCTCGAGTGCGTTTCAACTCAAAAATTTTGACAATTTTCAAAATAAAGATGACACATGTATACACAAAGATTTTTCTGTAACATAATATTTTGTGTAATATTACCGACAGGGGTGGCTGATATGTTTGTAGTAGCGTTAGTTCATCTATGCGCAAGGAATGGGATTTGATTTTTGTTAGGAAATAAAGAATAGATATACAATTTTTTTGTAACGGTGCCTATATCGAGGGGGATGATGTGGAATGTTCAAACATGGATTAAAATATAGAATTACAATTTTTTCGGTTGGATTCATACAGAGCAATTGGGTAAACAAATTATAAGATTTGATTTTGAAAAAATATTATAAAGGACGAGGACAAGATGTAATAACAAACGTTTGGTTTCGAATAATAAAGATTATGGGGATGTTTCTGGTCAAAAAAGTTTCATAAGAAAAAAAATTTCGAAAAACTCTAAATATATCCTATATTATATAAAAGACATAGTTACTGTTCTTATCTTTGTTTATATTTAAATTTATTCAATACCATCTGCTCTTTTTACACCTTCCGACTAGTCTGAACAAGTTGAAGATTCAAAAAATAAATCTCACGTGTTCAATATCTTACTACCGTATTTACCTACGTCTTACACAAAAGACGCAATATATTTTTCAATTCCTTTAAGTTAACATTTAAAACAGGATAACAAAAGGATAATACCGTGTGACTCACGGCATATCCTTTTGTGTAGGAGGTGCCAGTGACCTTTTTTTGCGAGTGAAAAGATTTTTTTGTTATTGCGTATGTGAGCAGAGCAAGTTCTGACTTGTTAGATAACGAATGAGCAGGCGAAACACTGCATAATATTATAGAACACCGATTTCAAAATGTTTTTTTTTTAATTTAATGTGTGGATTGCACTTTCCTCCAAAATGATCTCTCTGAACTACTTGAGGACTTCACACTTGATATTAGACAAAAGACGGTGGTGCTCCAGTATATTTTAGTCAGATTTTTAGGCGATACTTAGATGCAACTTATCCCAACCGTTGGATTGGTCGAGAAGAGCTGCAGCACTGACCTTATGTACATTTTACGAGAGATAAGATAAACAAAACTCGGTTCGCAAGTAAAGTGACATATTTGTTAATGGAAATTAACAATTTCTCATAACAAAAGTTGTGGAAAAAGTAGCATGACATTAGGCATACCCAAAATAAATAGGTACCTACATCAAATTGTCATTCTTCTTATCTGTATCTAAACAATATATTGTACTAATTCTCATCGCCATAAGCTATGTCATATTAGAAAGTGTTCATAAAAAAGTACCGTGTGCAACACACTCGTTTATTTGATTTCTGCATGGTGGTCGGTGGTCGTAGGAAAAATACAGTGTGCAGTACTAAATAAAGTAAGGATTGATAATTTCACCCCCTTATAATTTAACAGGAATGTTGAGTCATTGGAAATTACGGTATTTATTTGAGAAAAAATATAAAAACTCAATAGGGGTAGACTGAAGACATTTTATTATAGAATTTTATACGAGCAATCACCTCTTGAATTTTTATTCTTGAATTCCGAAACACCCTATATAAACAAAAAGGGATTTAGGCAAAATAAAAATTTTGCAAATATAATATATATATAGAAATTCAATAAAAAACTTTTATTTTTCCTCGTATAAAAAGAAGTTATTTCAATATTATAAATTTTTACAAAACAAATATGCGATTAGAGTGAGTGATACAATAATTCATCATCATCTAAAAGCAGCTGCACCAAAAATTTCCTTAAAAACATCCCTTTCTTAAAGAATTCCGCATCCTTTTCTTGAAATCCTTTCAAAAGGATTGTTATTCCGAAAAGGACCGTACACCGTAAACATTACAGTATCAAATTTTGCACAAAAATACCCATTCTACAGAAAAATCAGGTAAAAATTCCTCGTTAGATTCGAAAACAACCCCTTGAAAATTTCCAATATGTATTAACTGACCACCGAATGAACCTGCATATTCCAAAAAGTTTCTACTCGACCGAATAACATAAAGAGAGAAAAAAAAATCAAAGTAAAATGGGTTAAAATCCCTCCCTCGCACATATATAGGCGAAAATCTTTTTTAAACACCCTTACATATACCATCTGCCTTTATTAAAATCGTGGGAACTTCATATACGTCGCGATTCTCACGGACCCAAACACCCTATACATACAACTTCCATCTCTGTCCTGCTTTCTAAAAACCACATATAAGCGTCGATGCTCGAACCTCAAGAAACACCTGTCCTTATACTCGATTTTCATTTGTCGAGGGTGGAACCCCTCTAAGGGACTCTGACGTCACCGATACTGCATTATAAAAACCCGCACTTCGTAAGAAATTATTCACTTTTTCGAATACGTTCAAGTACGATACACCAATATTATAAAAATGAGTTTCTACGACAACGACAATTTTGTCAACGACAATAAGGTCAATGACAAAAAATCCAAATCGACGATACATCAAATTAAAAAATTGATTAAGTGCTTTTTAAAGAAGAATAAACCGACTTACGTGAAGAATCCGCAGCCGAGTTATTTCTTCGAAGATGAAATCAGTGATAATTTGGCCAACGAAATTTTAGAAAACGAAATTTTCGAAGACATCGATAGTTGTGAAGAATTCGCCGGTGTACCTGTTTACGAAGATGGAGAAATGGATCTACTTCCAGTAGTTCGAGGCCAGAGATATATTCCCGTACATTTCGCTAGAACTGCCGCTGGTACTTTTTTCTGGACTTCCATCACCACTCCTGACGCCGATATTTGTTGCCAGGGCGATAAAAACGCTATTTGCAATTACCAAGTTCCTCAAAGGCAAGTACCTTATGACAGATGGGCCCAAGCCTAATTACTTATTATTGTAATACGGTTCTATCTGTGATGTCCAACCCAGTGCCTTATTAAGACTTTTTTTTGTGATGGTATTTGCTCAAGATTTATATTATTTTTTTTGACTGACGTCAAGTGTGATATTTGTAATTTTATATTTTTGTCAGATTTTTTTCTGAATATTTGTGATAAAAGCTTTAATTTTTATTTTAATATTGTATAAAAGCATGTCTTCCATTTTAAAGGTTTAAGAAATAAATTTATATTAATTAATTATGATTTGTTTCCTTTTTTTTCTACTTTTCAGGACGTGTTAATTTTCAAAAAAAAAAAAAATACCTGGTTTATACAGGAATTTATTTTGTATAATCCAAATGGAACTGAAAAATTCTTAGAGAGATCAAATATGGGTAGGTGGCTTCAGGGTTTTATACCTTTGACGATACAGGTAGAAATTAGTGGACCAATGAATTCTTATAGAATTTTACAAAGAGATGGTTTGATAATTTTTTTGGATTATATAAAATAATAACAGCAAAAGAATTTATATATACAGGGGGATCAATAGGTTTATAGTTAATTTAAGAGTGGGTATTAATTTGAAAAATTAAATATTGGGAAATAGGTGATTAATCTTCTTTCTATAGAGAATCGATTGGCGGTTATACAGTTATAACCAAAAGTATAGAAACGATAAAAAGTTTTAACTCTCTGTTTTTACCCTTTTTTATGGGAATTTACATGATTTTAGTGGGTGTTGATGTGTTCATTCATTCATTCGATTGGGTTGCTCTCAACAACCCAGGCACTTGAACTGAACCTGTCCCATTTCCCATGTTCTCTAGTTCCATTCCAGAAACTTTTGTGTCTTCTATGTAGTTTGACTGGAGGAATTTCCAAATTGCTTCCGTCTGAGTCCATGCAAGTTCTCGCAGAAGCAGAGTTTCATCATAGAGTTAGGTTACTAACTTTGCCCATTTTGTGCAGATATTTCTTCAGGGTCCACCAGGTCGGAAACTGTCTTCAAACGTCTCTTACTCATTTTCAATAGCCTGCTGGAGAGTTCCTTATCTACCTTGTTCAGTAAACTCTTTGTTGCTGTGTTGTAGCAAGTAAAAAATTTTACCAACTGTATTTTTTTGGAAACCAAAATTATAATTTTTATAAAAATTCTTAAATACTGTCCTTCCTCAAATTCCAAACGTCACACTATCCTATTACATTCCACATTCCGGTGGATCGCATGTGTTGCATGTGCATCAAGTGTGCAGTACATTACCACCCTTAAAATGTCATCCACCTGCTCTCCCCTTCGTTTGTAAACAATAACCAACACACACACACACCTCTTCGACCGTGTCTGAACCATCAACCACCCTCATGTGCATGTGTAAAATCCATAGAAAGTGTGGGAAAGTTTCGACTAATATACCACGGAATTTTTTTGGATGCTCTAAGAAGGGTATAGATAGAGAGAAGTGTGTGGGTTTGTAGGATATCAGGTTGCTATTTTAATAGGACCGTAACTAAACAAATTTCATCGAATAAAGAGAAGTGACATTCTGTATAATATGATTGGTTTTTTTTTTACGAAATTGGCGCCTTGTGAAGGTAATTATAGAAAATTATAAGCCAGGTATGTTTCCGCCTCTCTTTTGATATACAATTATACCTTCACTGCCTTAATTTTAACTTTAATGTAAAAACAGCAACGAAATCAATTTGATTACAAGACATGATCGAAATGGAAAAAAATAAATTATATATTGAAGCGAGATCACTTTAATTAGGCGTCAAGAAGGTTTTTTTGAGTAATTTCAAATGACACAGAGCCGGAAAGGAAAGTTTTTAAAGCATAATAATCCCAACAGTTATGTATTACCCTGTATATCCTTATTTAAAAGTTATATTAGAAAATATTTTAAAAATTCCATTTTCTTCTTCTTTATTAAAGAAGCTAAAAAAAAAATTATCTACCACTGTATTCAGTTTACGGACATGGAAGCAACAACATTTTTTTTTAATTTTATCTACCTGTTACTTTTTCTCGGTCCTTCTAGCGACCGTATCTAATCATTTACATCCTGTCCGATATAGGTACGAAGGCTATTAGGACCCGCCCACATTACTTAGCGTCTTTTATGAACCTTTTTTTTACACCCTCCACCCCAGTGTCGTTACAAGAACACTTACTTAATAAAAAGCTGGAAAGATGTCAAATATTTGTAATATTTTCGGTAGCTTTCAGTTTTTCTTAAGCTCAGAGTCTGGATTGTAAATAATTTTGAAAAAAAATAGAGAATTTTCATGATTTAATACAATTTTAGACAATTTTTTTTATTTATTAGATCCCTGTTTAAATTCGGTTGGATACTACAATGGTTTGCCGTGGTCGTGCACGTGAATGGCCCGAGGGTACTAATAAACGATCAAGCTAGGCCTACCGAGATAATCTATGGTACTTCATGGTACTCGTATTGGACGTTGGGCACCTACCAGGACAGTGGACTGAAGTATCCTTTTTGCCGAAATTAATGGCTTTAACTTTAACAATGTATATAGTATTGAGTGTTTTTAATTTTTAAAAGATTACATTAGCTGTAAATTTATTATTATTAAAAATTGAATATGTAGAATATAAATCACATTCAATATTTTAGAAACCATTGAGATAAATAAAAACAAATTTCAAATATTTTCCAGTAAAATGTTAGGACTGAAAATTACCTTCATACAGTGTGACCCATTTTGTTTGGAAGCACCCCTATAAAATCCGCATTTTTCAACCGATTTTGATTTAGTCTTTTTTGTTAGATTCAGTATCAAAAACAGTATTTGAGCACAAATTTTCATACCATAATAGCTACTTTCAAGGCACTCTACGTTAATTTTTCTTTGCCAAAAAAGACGAAAGTATATTAGGCATTTTTTTTTCTCAAATATGACTACACCACCGGATTCAGAATCATCACAAATGTAAACTATCAAAATTTTATAAAAAAAGTTTTATTAACAACAAAGTTATCACTACATGAATTTGGAAAAAGTTGTTTTTTAATTAATTTTTTACTAAGAATGTAGACACATTTTAAAAATGGCAACATGGTAAACAAAAACTAGGACTCAAACATATTGCACTGTAAAAATTCGAAGCCGATACCTTAACCCGTTTTGGAGTTATAGCTTCTGAGAATAATGTAAAATTGTGCTGATGTGACGAAAATACAAATTAACACCAAATAATACATTTTGATTATTAAACTACTTAATAATAATTGAATTCTACATTTTTGTAGCCTCGACTAGACCTCCGTTAATTTCCACACATTTCTCGTATCGTTTGCGACTGTCTTAGCGCTTTTTTATTTCATGTGGCGTTATTCCAGCACACGCCTGTCGTATTCTGTCACACAGTTCTGCTCTATTTCTTGGACGTGTCTTATACACTTTTTGTGTCAAAAGACCCCACAGATAAAAATCCAATATAGTTAAATCGGGCGATTAACTCGCTACCGCGACCTATCCAACCATTTGGAAATTTTTCGTTAAGCCGCTGCCTGACAATCCTAGAATAGTGTACAGAACAACCATCTTACTGAAATATCAAATTTCTTTTTTCTGCTAGTGGCAGTTCGTCAATCACTGCGGATAACTCACCTTCCAAGAATTCCATGAAGTTATTGACATTCATGTTACCCTCAAAAAAGAATGGACCTATTATCCTGTCTTTTAAAATTTCGGCTTCGAATTTTTACAGTGCAATATGTTTGAGTCCTAGTTTTTGTTTACCATGTTTCCATTTTTAAAATGTGTCTACATTCTTAGTAAAAAATTAATTAAAAAACAACTTTTTCCAAATTCATGTAGTGATAACTTTGTTGTTAATAAAACTTTTTTTATAAAATTTTGATAATTTACATTTGTGATGATTCTGAATCCAGTGGTGTAGTCATATTTGAGAAAAAAAAATGCCTAATATACTTTCGTCTTTTTTGGCAAAGAAAAATTAACGTAGAGGGCCTTGAAAATAGCTATTATGGTATGAAAATTTGTGCTCAAATTCTGTTTTTGATACTGAATCTAACAAAAAAGACTAAATCAAAATCGGTTGAAAAATGCGGATTTTATAGGGGTGCTTCCAAACAAAATGGGTCACATTGTATAATAGTATATACCAAATTTATGTTTTACATCAATAACAACAAGAAATTAAATATTTGAAAACTTACCACGTAAACATCGACTAAAGCCATTTCACCAAACTGTCAGCCAAACCATCAGTTACCACTGAAAAAGTCACAAGATAGAATTTGTTCATAGTGATTAAAGTCGTTGTAATAGGTTTTTTTTGTATAAAGGAAAAAAAATTACTGATAAACTCAGTTGGTTTTTCTTTTTAACACCGAAAAAACATTGTAGAATTGAACATTCCAACTTAGAACGTATAAAAAACTTCAATAACATTTTAGCAATCATTTTTAAATACCAATAATAATAAAATTATAAAAAAAACAGCTACCTGCACTACAGAACTATTTTTGCCCCCATAATAGGATCAAAATTAGTGCATTTTACACTAAAAATTGGTAAAAATACCCTTACGAATGGATATTTAATATCCCTACAATTTAATTATGATATAATTAAAAAGTTACTGTCTCTATTTCACTTCGCCTTAAATCGTCTCACACCTGACTGAAGGGTCTGATGTGGCTTTAATTTGTACCAAAAAAAATTGGTCAAAATTTCCTTTTTCAACCCATAATTTTAAAAACAACCATGTCAAAAAAAACAGGCAATTTTATTCGCATTATCTCGAAATATAATCTCGAAACAGATCAAATTGTCATACAAAACGATGGTATTAATAAATGAGTTGGTTGTGCAGGGACGTATTTAAAATATTTAAAGTTTTTTTTTAAATGAAATCTGAAGCTGAGATAAAAATGCTTTTTAAAAATCCACTAGAATAACTAGAAATCGCGTAGTTTTTGAAATTCATCAACAAATCTTTCGTTTTTCAAGACATCATTAAAAAATTCATCTACAATCTTTCAATTATGTTTTTTCAAATATTTTTGATTCCAGAATAAAAATGTTCAATACGTAGCTGTGTTATCGACCAACAGTTATTCAACTACTTTCTACTTGCTTGTTCTTTTGCACAACCCCGATGATTACTTGGTAATTACCAATTGAAAGCATATCTTCTTAACGAGAATAATATTTACCGTAGAAAATCTAAAATAATCAATAACGATAATCTATATTCAGTGATTTATCATACAACCCAGACCAATATCAAACATATGTGTGTTGGTTATAAATGTTATTTATTGTTTCTAAGCGCTAATAATTGATGCAAAATGAGTGCTTCTTAATTTTCAGTTGATTTAGTAATAGTAGGGAGTTCAGTCTGTTGGTGCGGCCAACAATAAGTGGTTTTTATGACAAGAATGACAGTTAATGTCTTCCATTCAAAACAAAAGATTTTTGCGAACATCTACGAGGATGTATTGATATCTAGTTAGCCTAGACCAGTTCCATGCATAAACAAAATATTGCGTTATTGTTGCAAATAAACAATAAATTGAAAATTTGGTATAATTATCCACTTGACTACCCTCACTGTGATACACCGTTGAATTAGAAATAAAAAGCTCTTTCATTTGAGCTAAGTTGGATCCCCCCTTCAATTGAATTTTTTTCACTGTTATGACGTCCCTGCTTCTATGATGACGTCACAGATACCCTGTATATCTCGGATTAAATTACTGTAGGTCCCAATAAGGTTATCCAATTTTCAAATGAACCTATTCGTTAGTTCCTGAGTTATAGCCTGTAAACAAAACTTGGGACACCCTGTACGAGGTTGTATTGATATCTAGTTAGCCTAGACCAGTTCCATGCATAAACAAAATATTGCGTTACCGTAGCAACGAACAATAACTTATTAGAAGTGTCAGTGTGAAGTTTGACGTCAAAAAAGTAAACCAGAGTTACTCAATAAATTAAAAGAAAAAAGATATCCACCGAAATTGTGAAAATCGAAAAATTGGAGTATCGAGCCATCATCAAGTATACACCTGTATTTAAAAGGGTTAAGAGGTAAGCAGATTTACGAAGATATGATTAATACCCTTGGTGATCAATGTTTTTCGTATGCGACCGTGAAAAATTGGACTGCAAGCTTCAAAAGAGGTAAATTTTCTATTGAAGATGATGACCGATCGGGAAGGCCAGTTTCTGTGTCAGTCCCCGAAAATATCGATGCAGTTCATGACATGATTTTATCAGACCGTCGAATTGGGCTAAAACTGAATATTTCATACGCACGCGTTCCATATGGTTTACGTCAATTTGGACATGAGAAAAATTGCTGCAAAATGGATCCCCAAATGTTTGAATGTTGACCAAAAGCGTGCAAGGGTAGAAGCATCGCGTTCGATCTGTGCTCGATTTGAAAACGATGTAGACTTCTTAAACCGAATTGTTACTATGAATGAGACTTGGGTACATTTCTACGATCCAGAAGCAAAGCAACAATCGATGGAATGGCGACACTCTGGTTCTCCAAGACCTAAGAAGTTTCGTGTCCAAAAATCTGGTGGAAAAGTTCTTGCTTCAGTTTTTTGGGATTGCCATGGAGTAATCATGATTGATTTTTTGGATAAGGGTAGAACAATAACTGGAGATTACTATTCGACATTACTGACCACTTTACGGGAAAAATAGTAATAAATGTATCCAATTAAGAGGAGAATATGTTGGGTAATAAAATATTTTGACATTGAAATTTTGTTTGGTTCTATAGTAGGCTAAGAATTTTTCAATATATCCTCGTATAATGCTTTATTAAAACCACTTAATGATGGCCACACTGACCTTAGACTGATTTCTCCTCTATTGCTTCTGTTTTTAAGTCTGACCTTCGCACTGCACTCTGTTAAAATTTCATTGATACGGGGTAGGGACAACATTTTGCTACTTCTACCCTGGTATTTCACACATTTTACAATTATCCTAAAACTAGTTCTTTTACTATCCGAATTGTATAGATCGATTCAAATTTAAGTGCCTTAAAAGAGGATATAGAGAGTAATTGTAGTATATAGTAGATTGTAAAAATTTCTAAAGAACCTTTTTAAAATACACCTACTATAATTTAGTCCATTCACAAGTACCATTCTGATGTTTTGAAGTAGAAAACTATTTTGTGGTACTCATTTTGTTGCTCGTTGAAGAACATTTTGATTTATCGGCACTTTTTGAATTTCGTAAAACGTGAAAATGATTCTAAAGAGAGAAATTGTAAAGCTTTTGTATTTCCGTACCATTGACTGTTCATTTTACCAAAAGATATTTTTAAATTATTCGGTAATTATATACTTCTGAAGAAGCTATTCGTTTTTACAGTGTGGCTAGAGTTCTGCCAACGGAATTATGAATTTAAAATTAGAATTCCGCCCCAAGTTTATATGGCATATCTCGAAATCCGACGAAAATGTCATAATTTACCCAACGGCGGACAACTCATGATTAAATTGGATTAAAGTTTATTTTTGTAAGAATTTCGTCCGCAATTTGGTTTAGTATTATTTTATTTTAAGGGGAAGGGTGAATGCAATTATTATATTTCCTTCCCCTTCTTCAAATACACAAATCATATATAAATGTGTTCATAATTCCATTTATTTTCTTGGGTTTGTAAGTCTGACAGCAAATGGAAGTCGGGACTTGGACGGAATATTATGTTATAACATTTTCGGCGAATTTCTGTATATTTAGTATGTAATTTTTATTTAAAATAGCGTCAATCAAGAAGGTAGCAAAACAATTCACAAAAAATCTTTAAAAACTATAGAGGAGGTCATCGTACTTATACATTAAGGTGCCATTACATAATTAATTTCCATTTCTTTGTAAAAAAAAATGATTATTACATCGACCTCATCTAATGCATTTTATGGTTGGGTGTTAGAAACCGAATTAGGAGTAATGAAGCATTTACCACCTGTCATGAAGCACTTTAAATGATTTGATACAGAAAAGAGGGAGTTGTGTAACTAATATGGTTATATAAGTTGCATTACAGATACCTACATTTGATATTTAAATGCATCTACCTATTAAAGTAAACTTTGATTTACCTCTAATGTATTTTACAAGTTTTCAGTATAATGTTTCAAGAATGTGATTAGGCATTGTATACTCTAACTATTGTCAGTGTAATTTACATAAAATAAAGCAATGTTGTCAGATATATTTTCTAAAATTGTTAGGCTCGCTACACAAATGTTCTTACTTCAGTAAACTGTTAGTTCGTGATGTTATAAGAAAGCTAGTTTGGAAATATTAAAAAAAAAATACATAATGTAAATTTATTAGTAAACATTAAAAAAAGTCGCTTGAAAATACTGAAAAAAGAAAAATTAATTAAAACCACATTTTATATGTTACTATATTTAAGAAAATTTTGAAGAGTTGGCAACGTGTTGCACGGGCAGTCAAGACTTCGAAACAACCAATCATCAACTGCAGTATTCATCGCAATATAACGAAATAACCGAAGTATACTCCGTTTGACGTTTTTGGCAGAAAAAATTCTACGGTCTTGAGGGTGTTCGGGGGGGTTGTGTTGTGGTTCGGCTTATAATCCATTAGTATCATTCAGTGTCGGGTGTGAATTTTGTTTTAAAGAAATATTTAATATAATATCTATTTCTTGGTTGAGTGAGTTTAGTGAATTGTTATAGGTATTTATAGGAGAGTGTAGGTGATCTAGTGTAGAAAGGTATCATTAATATAATACCTTTTTGATGGTGTAGTGGTTAGGTCGCGTCAGTGAATTGATATTAATATAATATTCATTTGTTCGTAGACGTTGGGGTAAGTTTTATAATATAATTAATTAGAATGGCATTTTGGAGACCATTTGAAACAACAGTCCAAGATGATGCGCGGGATTATTGAATTGTGGATTTAAATATAAGGAGTTAGATAATCGAATGGTAATAATGGAATCTCGGCGTATCGCTGAACGTAGACAGGAACATTTGCGCAAGATAAAAGGGTACCGTGATTCAAATAGAACTATAATTTATTTAGACGAAACTTGGTTTGATACGTATGATGTTGTCAAGTGTTTATTCATTTATTTGTTATTCAAACAATCCTTACGGTTTTATTACATGAATAAATATATAAAATAATAGTATATTACGTAACAAGAGTTGTAAGTAACCCATTACGCATGAAGTGAAAAAGTTTACGCACGAGTTTTTAAATTTTGACATTTCTATTGAAAAGAATCGATTTCGGAGGTGTTTACAATTTTCAATTTCCCAGTATTTGTCTCAATGTTCATTTTTTTCAAGTGTTCCATTCCAAGTCCGAATACATCAAACGTAAAACTTTGAGACAGAAAGAGCAAAACTGTTTTAGTCAAAGTTTTTGACTAAACGTATTCCATCTTGTTGTTTCACTGCAAATTAAAAGGGCAGACGCACACTGGTCAGTCGCGTAGTTTAAAGCACGTTTAGGCACGTTTAGTAAGGCCAGGCCTTCTTTATACAACTACCAATTAAAAGAGCATCATAATCGGGACGTGATAGAGAATCTAAATCCACCTAAGAAGTTCGTCTGTTACATCAACACCACTTGCATCTCGTGCTTCCACGGAGAGCTTTATGTTGAATACCGAAAGAAACATGCAAGCATTGCCTGGTCCAAGTAGAGAATTTATGGTTATGGACATTATTAAAATAATGTTATATAATTTTTTTAAATAAAAGCTTACCTGAGTAAAATCAATAGCCTATCTTCTGGTGTTAGGCTTGGTCTCTAAATCGTGCTTTTTTTCGTAATATTATCAAATAATACTTCCAATAAATAGGTCATAAGTAGCAGATCTCATTCTAGTAAAATTCTTAAATTTTGTTTCATCTGCCCTTAATTCGTGCAAGAAAGATTGTACGGTTTTTTCGCCAGTTCTTTTTGTATTTATTGTATGCACCCATAATTGTCTGATAGGTGCTATTTCATCCTTGAGTGCCAGAGAATTGATTGACTGTAGAAACATTTTGTTTTTCTTTAAAACATAATTTTTCTTGCAGAAACAACAACGTTTTTGCCTAAAACAGTTTTGCTCTTTCTGTGTGCGGCCAGCCTTATTTATTCTAATACTCTTTTTTTGGGCAACTTTTAAAAACATTTTTATTGAATAAATATTTTGTCTTCTTTAATAGACATGAATAACTTAAACAATATTACAGGAAACTGTAATAATTCTTCATATATTTTATTCGAATAGAATGTTTGAGACAGTTAATATTAATTTACGACTATAAAAATTTTTACCAAAAAATATAAGTATTTTTGTCATTTAAAGTGACGTCGTAAAGAAATTAGTACATTTTGTCCGGCGTGCCGATCGTCCGTCGTGCACAAGAACAGCTCGCTCTCGCCTCATCGCCAGCCTACTTGATAAACACGTGTTCGATTCTAGAATCGTGGGAATAAAGGCAGATGTGCTCCTTCTGAATCATCACGAGTTACCATGCATAAACATTTTTATCTCTTCATTTTTCGATCTCTCTCTCTCTCTGTCTCTCTCGCTCTTTTTCTCGGGACGATCTTAAGTATACCTTCAAGTTGTCGAATGGTTTTTTTTGTTATCTCAAGAGAGAGAGACGGGATTTTGAAAGTAATTAATATAGATATAGTTGATTCAGTTCGGTGGTTTTTGGATTCTACTTTTTATGTGCATTTGTCATAAATTTAAATATTTTTTGCCATAAATATGGAAAAATAGTCCAGGTGAACTAATTCAAAAAGTTGTCAATTCGTGATTAAATTTCTTAAATACTAAACTCATCGATAATGGTAGAAAAATAAGTCATTATAAATATTTGGCGAGGGGATGTCTCTAACAATGATACGCCGCTGGTGAAAACTGTCTTTTTGATTTGATTCGGATGTTTATGAGTTATGACGTAACGATAAACATTCGTGACTTTTACTGTATAAAATGTCATTTAGTCCTGAGATTTTTTATTAGAAATTTATTCAGGATACCATTAAAATGCCAGGAGCAGCTTATCCTGACAAAAGAAAGAGACATAACGATTCTCTGTATGTTAAAAAATAAATAAAAACTTGAAATGATCCAGTGATCTCACCAAACAGCAACATGTGTTGATGATAATTATTTACCTCACACCAGCGATCTCGCGCCCAAACTAATTTTAGCTCAAAATATTTTCCCGCGAGTTTCTTTCACACGCTTCCTAATGAAAGAGAAGAAAAAAATAAAAAGAAAATAAACACTCCGACTCCAGACTGAGTAGTCGCACATTTTTAAAATAATAAATCACACGCAAGTTTGGATGTCGCTAAATAAATAACTTTGGTTAAATTTAAAAAAGCGGGTGATGGAGCAACTGCACAAATAAAGTTACAAATAATCTTTGAAATTTTTTTCGTATCGAATTAAGCCCAAAAGACTACAAAGTATTTTGCAATAAAACAATTTTTAATGTCGTCAAAATCAACTAATAGTGCATGAGAAGTTGACACTAATGACAGTCGCCCTGAGGATAAACAATCATTTGGATAGACTTTAGCTTTTGGTTGTTTTGTATTGATTTATATAATGATCCTTTTTATTATAAACAGTCATATATAGTTGAGCAATTAAAACAATGTCAAAGAAACTCAAACACGATCCAGATAACGTGTGTTTATCATTAGATTCATTAGGACGTGATGTCACATGCACTTGCCCTATTGTTTACCTTGGCGAAACAACTATCGATGGACACGACAATGCACGAAAAGGATGGAATGATTTTTCAACAAAATACCAAACGAAAGCTCATTCAAATAAAGACAACTAGTCCAGTAAATAAAGACCGAGAAAACCCCCAACCTGTTCATCTCATTATTGTCGGACTTTTTTTTTGCAACTTGTAGGTATTCACGGGTAGATTACTCTCTGAAAATATGTCCTCCGCGAAATTTGCGGAAGGGGCTGAAAAATGGTCAATAATCCCAAAAATTGAGTTTTCCGCCGATATCTCCGGAAATATGACACTTAGAGAAGTGGGGTTTTGCTAGGAATAGAGAGCAGTTTATTATCTACAAAAATGATCCTTATCATTTTTGTCAAAAGTTTAACCGTTTTCGAGATAAACAGGCCCAAGCGTACCTTGGATTTTGAGCTGCTGCGCGGCGTCTCCGGGAGCACGCTCCGTGAATGTAGACGAGCAAATTGACCCGTAACTTGAGTAAAAATGAATCTTTTTTCATGATTCAAAGTGCATATGAAAGGAGGGACCTGTACCTATTACATCGTGTAACTTTTTCGTTTTTTTATTTTCCAGGAATATTGAAAAAACTGGTCAAACTTTATTTTTCCTGAATATTTGACCGCCCTTATCAATCCGTTCATATTTTTTAAATTAAGCGTAGTTTTACCGAAACCTTTTGGATAATGGGACTTTGATAGGTGGTGAATGTATTCCGAAAGAATGAATCAATAATTTTTGTGTATTTTTATAAACATGTTCTTCTTGGGACGTTTTTTTTTTAATTCCGGAGTTTTCTGAAAATTCTCGGGTCTACCGCAAATTGATAAACAATGATTGGCAATATCGGTCTTTAATGCACACCATTGGAAAGCTGAAAATGTCCTCTTTTCGATGGTTTTTAAAATTTTTGGCTAAGTTTTTTAGTTTTAAAGCCTTTTTTTGCAAGAAATATTGATCCAGGGACAAAAATGATGGGGACTATTTTTGTAGGTAATGAACTGTACTTCATTTCTAGCAAAACCCCACTGCTCTAAGTAGTATATTTCGGGAGATTTCGGCCAAAAACTGAATTTTCGGGATCATATGCCATTTTCCAGCCCCTTCCGCAAATCCCGCGGAGGACATATGTTCAGAGAGTAATCTCCACGTGAATACCTACAAGTTGCAAAAAAAAAGTCCGACAATAATGAGATGAACAGGTTGGTGCCTTTATTTACTGGACTAAACAGAATAACTGTTAATACATACTGGTTCAGAAACTGGCTTTCAGCTAGAAATCTAGCAGGTTATTATTCAAACTATCATCATTGTAGGAAATGAAAAGGCAGACATCCTAGCAAAGCTAGGGATTGAAACTGCATTATCTCATTGGAGATATAGATTCCTAGGACTAGAACATACAAGGGAAGATTTCTCCAAGGACCTAGTGAAAAGCTTGATAAGGGGCACAAAAAGCCTAAAGACTGAGGAGCCGAGGACTCTGAACCTCTGACTGGTGGTGCTGAATCAATCATCACCACAACAATGATGCCCAACTATTTGCATATCCTTAACCAATTTTTGCATCTCAAAACGATTATTTCATTTCGATCAGTGCAGTTGTATGTTATTTGAACTTGTTACGACGCAAAGACGCGACATGGAACTTCTACACTTGCTTCCCATAAAAGGGGAACGGGAGGCAAGTGCTTACAATATGTTTAGTTTGGAGAAATGGTTTTTTTCAGAAAAAACACGAAATGTTTTCAAATTTAAACATGTGGGAAGTATCTACTCGGAACACAGTTTTATGCAACAATAATTTTCACACGAAATTGTTTACTATTTAAGAAAATATATTAGAATTTATAAACATTTAACTCTGTTCTTATTCGAGCTGAATCCCTAATTGGGTCGTAGCGACCTTTCAAAAGGTCGTGTAAGGACGATACAAGTCCTTACAAGGTCGATTGTACCGGTAAGGAGGTCGCAAAGGCATCAAAAGGGCCAACGAGAGCAGGTCAAGGAAATTGCGTAACCCATTTAACGAGGTCGCAAACAGTATGTTTTCTATGGTCGCAGAGACTTTTTTGATTTGTAAAGTATGTCGCTCAATCAGCAGCTGACATTAGCTATTAGATAGCGCCGCACGCCATATTGTAGTGAAAATTATTCCTTAATTAATGACGCGTTCAGATTAATTAAAGCGACAGTAATGGACTTGAAACGATTTTTTTGTACTTAAACGTAAAAAATAGTATGAAGATTGTTTTTGTATTGCTACATAGTTGGCGCCTGTCCACATAAATATCAAATGTCTAAATTAACATTCAAGTTTAGTTAACTTAAGGCCAAGGTTTCACCTTAACTTAATTTTTAAAGTAGTCGTTGAACTGTTGATGGAAGAACAGAAAGCAATTTGAGTTCATTGGAATCAAAGAACTCTAAACCGGTTTAACGCAAAAAAATATACAGATTGCGTAAATTACTTTGGAACCCTGGCCTCGGATTACACAAGTACGACAAGGATATATGAAAGAGAGAGAAAGAATAATTGTGCGCGGTCATCACTTTGTTTCATCTTAGGGGTGTATACTTATTTCCCGAGACTGGCCGAATGGTCCTTTACAGAGAGAATTCACTAGTTGGTGGTATTCAGTATGCTCCCAACATGGAAGGAGTGAGGGTGTTGAAGAAATAAAAAAATACAATCGTTATTACGTAACCTGTACATCTTAAAATTCATTTTTGTCAACATGATCATTTCAGACCAAGTTGACAATTTCTAACTACAATAGGATATTATTTTAGCATTTCTTGAGAGAACCATTATTAATAAACTAAAAATCCCTTCCATTAATAAATTAAATTGAAAAAATAAAATAAGTAGGTACACCTATTCTAAACATGAAATATTAACTTTCTGAAAAAATAAAAATAAAAATCCATTCTAAAGGTAAACATAATTTTAATGAATTAAGTGCTCAAATAAACCACCTTCCTGTGCCAGACAATAACCAAATCTGTGATAAAGATTTGATCTCATATCTCTAAGATTATTTGGCGTAATGCTGGCACAAACGTGCTGTATTTTCACCCTCGAAAAAAAGTCAACGATAACGAGACAAAAATATCATTTGTACAAATTAATCTGCGCTTCTGGCAGCAGCGGTTAAAATAGGGGGGCAATGAGCATTCGGCCAGTCTCGGGAAATAAGTATACACCCCTAAGGTGAAACAAAGTACACGCCTTAATGACCGCGCATAATTATTCTTTCTCTCTCTTTCAGCTGTTTTTCTGTCGTACTTGTGTAATCCGGACGGTTCGGATGTAATTTACGCAATCTGTATGTCGTAATAGATGTTAATTTTGGAAAAAAAGGAATTTGCGGTTATATTTTGGAGGAAATAAGAAAAAAACTTGTATGTGAAGCTGTAGAAATTAATATGGAAGGAACTGGTATGTTTAGAATATTCAAATACGACACTGAAACGTTTGCCGATAAGATATCTGGAAAAAAACGTTTAATAATCACCTCGTGTCCCATCTGGTTCTAATGTTATGGTCTATGAACGCCGGCTTTGAACGTGTTACATCGTCAATATTAATTAAGATTATTTATCTCGTGCCAAAGCACGCACATGTTTATTGGCGAACAGTTATACATATTGCTATAAGTGATTATACTTTTTACTTTGCGGATTTAATAACTCCACTTTTCGCTTCACTTCTAATTTTGTATATTGTTGATTTGCTTACGTCTGTCATATTACTTGTCTTTGCAACAATGTCATCAACTGAACCTGAAGTATTTGATTTTAATACATTAAAATTAATGCTCAAAATTCTCCACCTAGTTGTTGGCAATAGCACAGTCTCCTATAGAACTTCTCCTTAACTTTGTTTAAAGTTTGAGGTGAAATATTCCGTATTTCTGTAGTTATCCTGTCTTTGAGGTCTACAATGCTAGTTGGTTGTGTTGCTTATACTTTGTTTTTGAGATAACCCCACAGAAAAAAATCTAACGACGTAAGGTCTGGCGATCTAGCTGGCCACTCAAAAGTACCTCTTCGTCCAATCCATTTATTGGGAAAGATTTCATCTAAATAACTTCTTACCATTAAAGCATAATGAGGTGTTGCCCCGTCTTGCTGGAACCAAACATTTTCATTCGGTAAGCTAGGATCGATTGCGTTGGGATATAAGTTTGCCAACGCAGGAATAACTTCATTTCTAAGCATTTTTAAATAGCTGTCAAATTTCCATCTATAAATATAGGACCAATAATATGGTCGCCTATGGTACCGGTCCAAACGTTCACCTTTTGAGGGTACTGAGTATGTGTCTCACGCATCCAATTAGGATTCTCTGCTGACCAATATCTACAATTCTGTCGGTTTACCTCTCCATTCAATGTGAATATTGATTCGTCAGAAAAAAGAATGGTACCAAGAGCTATCTCATTTCTGTTCAGCTTATTCATCAATCTTTCGCAGAAATCCATTCTACGATCTGGATCGTCTTCTGTTAACTCCTGCACAAAAGTTAATTTGTAGGGATGAAGTTTTTCTTTATGAAGACATCTTAGAACAGTTGTATTTTCACGGCAATTTGACGTGTACTTGAAGTTGGATTCTCTTCGACACTTAACAAAATATCCACTTTCACATCATCTTCAACGAAGTGTGGTTTTCTTTTCAATGGTTTGACATGTCCAAGTTCTCTGAATTCTGCATGTTTTTTAGACACAGTACTTTGTGAAATATTAGGCAATTCGGGATACCTGTGATTAAATAAGTTTGCCACTTCAACTTGACTTCTGCAGTTATCCCAGTACCCGATCATCATTAAAATCTCAATTCGGTGAGTTTCAGTTATTTCATTGTTATGTCGACAAGGAAAGAGTGTTTGACAAAGATTTTACTTTTTCAGTTTAAACTGTCAACACATCAACAAAGTTATATCTTGACATGCTTGTAAAAATGCCTTCAGAAAAAACTTTCTCTAATACTTATTCAATCGAAATGGTTTCGTGCTAAACTAACAATCAATTCAAACACGTAACACATGAAAGAGTAAAACGGCGGAAATCCCAAAAGGTTAACGAAACGCTAACAGTGAATTCTAATTAAACAAAAACAAGTGGAAGTCAATTGAAATGTTGGGGCCGAACACGACTTAACTGCTAACGAGTCCCATACAAACGAGGAAGGAAAAAATTGTTAAGTGGGTAATTCGTCTTGGGAAGCTTTTTATTATATTTAAGTCAATTATCTTTAGCTATAAATTTTTATTAATTATTTTGGTAGATACAAATCTTAAGACAACATTTATACATTATTTATGCAAAATAATTAACTGTAAAACATGTAAACAATGGAGAGATCGAGGCGGAAATATTCACACGAGGTTATAGGTTCGGTTTTTTGGTTAAGAGCATTTTAGAGCCGAAATATTCTCTTTTGACGTTGACTAGAACATAATGCGGTAGACGTTTATACAGTTATCGTCAAAAGTATGGAAGGAGTCATATCGCTTAGGTATCTGTAGTTTGCTTTTGACAGGAGAGTTTCCAGAAGCCCTGTATATATAAACCTTCCAGCTTCTAGCAGTACTCACGTAAATATATAAAATATTATCAAGATCTGAACGCTGTCTTTTTCTTCGATTATCCGTCGTTCCTTTGTTCTGCCACTTACTCCTTCGTTATTTTCTTTTGAATAGATCAAGAGATCCGTGTAGTACCCGTGCCCAGCACGCGTGTAACCGACCATTCACCGATTGTGATTACCAGTCTAGCAAACCGTGGCCACATACCTGTGTCGTGGAGCGTGTCCGACCGACCATTTTCACTTGTTTCCCACGGTCTCACGACCTTCCGTCTCTCTTTTCAACCTTAATCCTTCTTCTTCTTCTTCAACTAATGAAATCCACAGTATCGGACTGAACTAAACAATACAAACAAAATCTGAGCAGAGTACAATGTATGTATATTGGGGTGATATTTAGTGAGACCTAAAAGATCTATTGTGCCCCCTTAGTTCCTGAGGAACGTCCCAGAGAGTAGTTGCTCCTTTAACCCTATTTCCCACAGGTATTTTAGGATATCTGCAGGCTTCAACTTAGGTAAATGTCCCTCTTCTATCCAATAATCTCCTTGTTGTTGTGCCCTAGAAAGGAGACGAGGAACTGGTTGAGAAACCTGCTCTTTGCTCACTGGAGGGCTCTACAGGGTCTCAGGCAGTCCAAGCTCCTATTGAAGGGATGGACTGATGGACATGCTAGAGCTGCTCTCCTTCCTAACAGAGCACTGCTGTCTGAGGAAACACCTCTGTAACCTAGGTTTAGAGGAAAGCCCCCTATGCAGGGGTTGCGGCATGGCTGACGAAACGTCGGCCCATGTTCTCCTCGTATGTCCACATTGGGCTGTGCTACGCAGGCGAATCTTCGGAGTCCCTGTTATGACCTCTGGGGACATAAGCAGGCATCCACTGAAGAGGATTGAGTCCTTCATCGAGGGACTCGGCTTCATGGATGCATAAGTAGCAGGAATGGCACAATGGGCCTGCCAAAGGCATCAGTGCCGGAACCTTGGCTTGAGTTTTTCTTGGCCAAGGTTCGCCTGACTAAGTAGTAGTAGTAGTAGTAGTAGTGTGCCCTAGGATTCGCAAGTATGTAAGTTTCTTTTTCCATACCACAAAATCTACGTTCCTCTGCATCCTCTATTTTTTGCTTTTTCAGGTTCCCATTCACTCCAGTTTTAAATAGGAACACCGTCCCTTCGCCGGTACCACCTCAGCCTCTTTGGCTTATTGTGGATTCTCCTAACGTTCTGACTACTGCCTATTCAGCCAATCCGTTCCCGTAAGAAGCTCCGTTATAGTGCGTAGTTTGTTCCTCAGTATCGTCAATGACGATCCTGCTTTTGCAAGTTCGTCAGCTTTTTCATTGCCAGCGATTCCATTGTGACCTGGGACCCACTCCAGTGTTACACTGTTCCGAGTCGCCAGTCTTCTAAGTTCTTCGTCGCATTCCCATACCAGCCGAGATGTTACCTTAGAGCTCTGAAGTGCTTTAAAGGCAGCTTGATTGTTAAAACTCTTAGTGCAGTTTTACTCTGATTTCGGTTATCAAAAAGACCCACAAACACTTCATCGGTATCTTGGTTAACTTGTGAATTGATCAAATATTCGTAAAAACAATTTTTCGAAGCAAAACCTTTGCTATTACAACCCGGATTCGGTTACAAATAAATTTTCTTAAAGTCCTTCTCTGTTTCGGCCTTAAATTGTTCTTCAACTCTTCCAAACAAAGGCCATTTGACGTCTTGAATTATGATTGTGTACTGTAAGTAAGTACTTATACAACTGTTGCACGAGTTTGTCGATTGTCATTGGTGTGGCCGTGAGGTGGAGAATAAAATAAAAATATCGTTTTCGAAGATAAAAAATGAGGTGTGGTTTTTATATATTGCGAAAATATATTATGTTGAATCTATGTATTATTGGCACTTCTATTCGAGGGATGCGGAAGTGACAAGTATAAAAACTTACGTTGAAAATCAAAGAATGATTTTTAAACGTTTCTAAAATAAAAAATAGCCAAAAATGTACTTAAGAGTAGATAATAGACGTAAAGTTCTTCCAAAGTTAATGTGATGACCCATATTTTTAATCCCTTTGAAGGAAAAAGCCGCCCAATATGGTCAAATGGTCTCCAAAATGCCATTCTAATTAATTATATTATAAAACTTACCCTAACGTCTACGAACAAATGAATATTATATTAATATCAATTCACTGACGCGTTCTCACCACTACACCATCAAAAAGGTTTTATATTAATGATACCTTTCTACACTAGATCACCTACACTTTCCTATAAATACCTATAACAATTCACTAAACTCACTCAACCATGAAATAGATATTGTATTAAATATTTCTTTAAAACAAAATTCACACCCGACACTGAATGATACTAATGGATTATAAGCCGAATCACAACACAACCCCCCCGAACACCCTCAAGACCGTATAATTTTTTCTGCCAAAAACGTCAAACGGAGTATACTTCGGTTATTTCGTTATATTGCGATGAATACTGAAGTTGATGATTGGTTGTTTTGAAGTCTTGACTGCACGTGCAACTACGTTGCCATCTCTTCAAAATTTTCTTAAATATAGTAACATATAAAAGGTGGTTTTAATTAATTTTTCTTTTTTCAGTAATTTCAAGCGACTTATTTTAATGTTTACTAATAAATTTACATTATGTATTTTTTTAAAAATATTTCCAAACTAGCTTTCTTATAACATCACGAACTAACAGTTTACTGAAGTAAGAGGAACATTTGTGTAGCGAGCCTAACAATTTTAGAAAATATATCTGACAACATTGCTTTATTTTATGGTCATCACACTGACTTTAGTTAGAGTCTATCAGGTCAAAAAATCTCTCCTATAATAATAGGAATTTTGAGCCGAAATTCTAGATACCTACACGTACTCACTGAAATTAAAATCTCGCAATTTACTGAAAATTAAATAAAATACTGTGAACATTTTATAAATTACGACATCTACCATCTTTATATTTAAAAAATCATATTTTCGGGTAATATCATGTTTCTGCCAAAATAACGAAAAATATCTAATTATTCAATATTTTTATTCACATTTCTACAAATAAAAATATATTTTTAACATATGTGATACTATGCAATATAAATTTCTAAAGAAACATATGTCTAATGAGAATTTTTTTCTCTTTTTACAAAAATTATACCCACGGACATTCTATATTTGACATCAATCAGCCCTTATTACCTGACAATCCGCTGTCATGTTGCAAAGGCCAAAATTTACAAAATGAATTGCACACCAGTTAATGTAGAGGTACATAATATTGTTCAAATTTATTCTTTTGAAAATTTTATCGGTTCGTGGTTTTACAGCCGCCAATTTTCGTCTTTTGTATACTATAACTCGTCGCCGAAAGGCTTTAAACGAGAAAATTTGTAAATTGCGATCCATCGTGTTAATATAATTGTGAATATGTGTATGTAACATAACAGACGTCACTCGTAAACGTTTTTTTCTGGATGGAAATGTAAAATTCATGTCTTTTCTGATGTACCTGGTATATGGCTGGTATATTTCGATATCTGTTGGTGGTATTTTGAGCTTTATACTTTTTATGAAGGATAAAGGTTGTATTTTTAATTTCTTCCTGTTAGTATTAGTTATTAGTTAGTATTTGAGAAAAAAACGCTTAAAACAAGAAACCCAAAACCCCTTACAATTCCACACGTGTGGGTAAACTAGACATTTAATACAGAAATCAGATCCTCATGGATATAAAAAGGATGTAAACTTGAATAAACACATTCCAAAAAAGGTTTCAGTGTTAATTTTATATTCATATTTCATAAAAATTGTTTCTTTACAATTTGATATAATTGAGACGAATTTTATCATGAACTAATTTTTGAATTTTTTTTTCAGAATTTCAGGCTCAGTAGTTTCGGAAATAAGGAAGGAGGAAAGTATATTTTCATCCAGTTTCTTAGATATAAATATGTATTTTAGAATTGTAAAGAAAATATTTTTGCAACCCTCAGATTTTTTCCTTTCATTTAATATGTAACACTTATCAAAACTTTCTTAAGGACCCTCGTATTGAAAAGTTATTCTCTGGTAATTTTCTCTCTTACGACTTTATTTAAAGATAATAATGAACGTATTATCAATCATTAGAGTACAAAATTACCAACAAACTTATTACAGTAATTTTAATTCACAGGATATCCTCAATTTTTATATAAATCTCAGTGCCGCTTTTAAATTTAAGTAGTACAGATTTTCTCTTTTATTACCCTTCCGTAAAAAACATGAAAAAACCATTATTTCCCACAATTAAATACCCCCAACTTTCTTATCTCTTGCCAGCCTGTTTAGGGATTCCTTACAGTTTTTTACCAATCTAGACCTAGTTGTTGGACTTCACAGTCGTCCAGGAATGTTAGTCTGTTATTACTTTTGGTGATTTCTATTAAGTAATGAATAAAATTACTTCCCTTAAGTCCACTAGTTAGTATCAGAATTGTTTCTACCCCTATTTTTTTCTATTTCAGAACGAAGTACATAAGAATTACGATAGGATAAAAGGAGTTCATTTATTTGTAAAAATTTTATACAATGAACATCGGCCACTGATTTTTTTTTTTATTTAAAAACTTGCAATAAAGATTCTTTACAACCTCCAAGTCAACTTATCCGTCATTAAAAATTATCTTCGATAAAAATCAATCGGTAAAGTTGACTAGTTTCCTTGCGTGTAATCAATAAATATATCTGTGCCGACTATAGGAATCCTCTCAGATGAAATTATCATATCGATAGCGACATCGAACGGAAGCAGTTGCAAAAGAAGGATAGTAAATGCTGAATTAACACAAGAAGTACATAAAAAAGAAGAACGACGGTCGTAAGGAGCACCGTGAAGTTCGATACCGTGGGAACGTGTTAGTTGGCCTCAGGTCGAGCAGCGCACTCTACCGGTAATACATAACAGTGAAAGTACGGCGATTATTACTCATTGATTAAGAAAAGAATGGGAATAATATGACTTTTCCGGTTGGATAGAGAGAAATTGCACAAATAATGTAATTAGAATTTTTAAAGATCAAAAATTGATCTACATACAAGATATTAAAAACCACACTGACCACAATGCACCATACCATTTTATTTATTTTATACCGGAACGTTTTACACTCTATTGATCTATGATTTTAGTTTTTTTTTTATTCCATAAACGTAATACGATCAAGAGCAAATAAATTCAAGTTTTCAAACAACAAAAAATTCATTTTATGCCATTTCATTTATTTCACTTGCTATTTGTTTAATTTCACAAAATTAATGTTTGGTTGGTTGTTGGTTTGGAGTATTTCTGAGCTTTTATTTTGGTTATTTGATGGAATTGGATTTGGCAATGGGTTCTCATTAGACCCTTAATCTGGTTCTGGTTGAGAAGACATTAAATTAATGGGTTCTCATTAGACTCTAATCAGATTTTTCTCAATCAGATTGACCTTTGTATTGGCTTGGAGTTTGCTTAATCACACAACTTGATTATTGTTTTATAAAAATTTTTCTTTAGATTATTAGAATTTTATTGTTGAAGTGTCTTAATTTTAAATTTGGTTCGATTTTGTTTGTATAGACTTCAATTTGGGAAGGGTTTTTGGTTTTGGAGCCTCTCTTTATAAACAATTTATTTATCTGTTTTGAATTAGATTAGTTAATGGGTTCTCATTAGACTTTAAATCAAATCTTATTTCGCAGTTTAGATGTTTCCAAAGTGATTTGTTGACGCTACAATCTTAAAAATTTCAAAGCTATACTGTCACTCTAACCAAAATCACAGAAACTACCGTTAAATTGTTACAGAAACCACCATTACTTACAGTACTACAACGTCACCATATTTTAGTTCGAATGCACTGAACTGAAAAGTCATAGAAATTATCTATAGATGGTGAAAAGTTAAAAACAAAATTGAAAATGAACTTCTGACAGATATTACAGTAAAAAAAGAAGAAGAAAAAGATCACTGATTAGTTAAAAAGATTAAAAAGTAACAAATTTTTGGCTTTGTTCAATCCAAGTGTCTATTGGGATAACCCCAACAAGATTTGGAGCTTTTTCTCGAAGAAAACCGTTAAAAATTGACTACTGACACATACTATGGTAAAAAAGAAGAAAAAGGTGACTGGTTGGTTAAAAAGACCAAAAAGTAACAAATTTTCGGCTTTGGTCCATCCAAGTGTCTATTGGGATAAACTGAACAAAGTTGGGAACTTTTTCTCGAAGAAAAAAACTACCGACACATTTTATAGTAAAAAAAGTAGAAGAATAAATTGAATGGTTGGTTAAAAAGACCAAAAAGTAACAAATTTCTGACTTTGGTCCATCCAAGTGTCCATTGGGATAAACTGAACAAGATTTGGGAAGAAAACCATTAAAAAAATTTCTGAAAAAAGTAAATCATGAAATTTACAGATTTGAAATTTAATTGATTTTTTATTTTTAGAATGTCTTTTTACTCGTGTGTAAGTTTCTTTTCTTTTTGATTGAGATTTAGCAATGGGTTCTCATTAGACCTTTAATATTTTTCTATTCATATTGGTTCTGGAATCTGGTTCTCATTAGACCTTAATTTCAGATTATTACAATTGATTTTTAGAAATTTACATATTGGTGTGAGGATATTTACATATTTACTTTATGGTTAATGTTAGTTTTGTGCTCGCTTTGGTTAACTTGAGTTCTATGTTTAACTAGATTGTCAAATGTCATATTTTATTTAGTTTGTTGTTGGTCAGTCAGTCAGTTGGACTCACTGTCAATTTAATTTCCGTTATACAAACACGTGTAGTTTATAAGTATTTGAAAATGTTAAAAAGTTAACGTCAGTTTACCCTATATAATGGGAAAATTTTTTAAATTAATTTTAAATTCAATGTAGCTTTTATGATTGTGTTGTCGATTTATTTTTTGGACTCTTGTATATATACTTGACGAGTAAGTAATTCTCAATATTTCCTTATTTTATATAATTACTACAATTTCATTACTTACTTGCGGGTATCGCACTGATGATGGCGTAAAAGCCGAAAGCGCTTTGCAATTTTTATATTAAAATTTTACACATAATACAATGTTTTTTTGACTCTATACCTTAAAGGGCAGTTTTCCAAAAAAAAAAATCAATGTATACATTTTTTCAAATTAAAAACAGATGCAGGTGATAAAATATCCGATGTAGATACCTTCGTATGTAATTAATTAAAATGATTACAATACAATTAGAACCTCAATCAAATCACACAACCCCTATTGTCCCAACAAAAGACAAACAACACCCTGAAAGCGATAAATTATATAATCAAATTAAAGAAGTGAAAAGGATATAAAAAATTAGGTCCGACCAACATCGTACACTAAAGGTCAACAAAAAAAGGAAGCCCAATTATAATATGTCCTTTTTAACTGTACCTAATAACCCTCAGCTGCGGACAAATACGCACATTTCTATCGTAACAGGAGTGGATTTAGTGAATTTTAGACATTTTTACCACTTTTAGATATCTTGGTAAAAGCGCAACCTCTAAAACCAAACATGTACCGATAAAATATAGTAAAAAAAAAACATAATATACAAGGAACATAAAAAATTTGGATTTGGAACAATAGTAAATGCCACAAAATAAAATTTTTCAAGACTCCCTGTATAATACGTGTGTTTTAAGGCCGTTTGACATGGTGCAATACAACGTCCAGTATATTGCAAATGCAGTCAACCCAACCAATAGTAAAAAGAAAAAACTTTGTTGTTACATGTTTACCATGTGGTGCAAACTTTAGAGATGACACTGTATAAATTACCTTTAATACAGTAAATTTTATGTACATAAATACATTTTGTATATTACGGTCCTGTTTTTTAAGAAAGAAGGAAATATATGTGTTCGTACTGAATTTCCTTTTCTATAAAAGTATTCATATAAGAACAAGGGGTAACTCAACCAATCTTTGGGTATTTGAACAAGATTTCATAACTTCCCACGGTGTTTCAAGTGTGCGGTGCCCGTTGCCCATATGTCGTACGCCGGGCACAAGGAGGGTGAGAACAGGAGCGGCTTAAGAATACTTTCTTAAATGAAGTTATTCTTAATATTGGGTAAATTTTCTAGTGATATACATGATTATATTGAAACAGTGGTTTATAATTTGAAAGGAGATCAAATATAATTCCAAGGGACAACGTTTTTAGGTAATAACTTTCACTACTTCGTTCATATCCATGTGTTTCTTAATTTGTGTTTCTATACAAAAACTAATTCACCTAGAGGTACCTCAAAATTAAGAAAATCCAAAATTTGATGCAATTTTGACTGTTGAATATTTTTTTTATAATTTAATCGAGATGTTTTAAATATGTTCAAATTCCTTTTTTAATAACTGTGAAAAAAAAAGTTTAGACCGATCCTGTAAAAAGCAAAACTGATAATCAAAGAAAAGGTGTTTCTCTACCGTGAGAACCAACTTTACACACACAGAGTGTTCCTTTTTAATATTCGACAACAGCTCAGCTGCGTTCTTCATCTTACGCTAGTAGGGCTTATCTTATGACAACAGAGAGAAAAGGTAATTTTGTATATGTGTGGCAGACACACGCATATAAAAGTATTGTTTGGCATTGGGATACGGAATAAAAAAAAAAAGAAATTTGATAGAAAAGTGTGGTCAAAGCGTGGTCCACACGATTTTCGAGGCAGATGATGGTAAGTGGTGGGATAGAATCTTATTTTTATATTCGAACAATGATTTTTGGTATAACGGAAGTTTTTCTGGATATTAAAGAATCTTGATGTGGTTGGAAGAATGATAGAAGATTTTTTGTGACTTGAAAAATGCTCAAAATTTTTGTTCGATAAAAATAGTGTTATGAAATGTTATATCATATTTCTAGCCTATTGTATTTATTAGACAAGACCCAATACCAAAGATCACTTCACTTGATTTATTAGTATACAAGACTCTTTAACAAAGATGGAATATACTTTCGAACACGTGTCGTTTTGTTTATATCATAGGTAATAAAATATATAATATACGACCAAGCTTGAAAAGAAGACAGGACACGTTTAGGGTTTTTGAAAAGTGAAGTGGACTATCTGGGAATTAGATTATTTTGTCTATGTATAGCCGTTGTACTGGAACCAGTAAATTTGGATAGTTACAGTATCCCCGAGTTTTATTATTATACCTTACCTTCCCAATCTTACATAATTCACTCTAGTTGATCTATGGGAACCATATACCTTTTGTTACGAGGTAAAATATTGACTTATTATTAAGTGGTCGTGGACAAACAATATAAAAACACACCTCCATCTTAATTTTAAACAAAATTCCGAATTTAAATGGTCGTAATTTAATTTCAATGATAAATAACTTGGCAAAACATGAAATTTGTTCTTAAAAAAGTAAAATTAATAAAAAATACAAAAATTCCAATGCGAGCAGCGATCAAGACTCGGATTAAGTAACACCTGCTTTATTTTCCCACAGAAGAGAGGAAGTGTGCGAGAGAGATGAATATCTCACATGTTGCTTGAAAATAACAAGGATAGATCCGTCAGCAGGTTATGAACAATTTAATAAATCAAATGATACAGTAATCAATGTACTTTATAATGTTTAATTTTAAACAATTATTCTGAGTACATACTGTCATTGTTAATATGTCAGTTTTTAAATTGTTTAGGTATTCAAATTTTGAATAGTTAAAGTAGAAAAACATTTTCAAAATACAATAACTTTTGGAGCATCCCCTGTATAATTAATACGTTCATTTTATGGGGAAAAAAACGTATATCTCACACTACAATTTACGTCATTAAAATTTCCATAACCCCTTTTTGTTTACAATCTTGTTTCTTAGTCATCTACGTTTTATGACAAATTACCTATACAATACTTCTACGACAATTTACTAAAATAAATTTATAGAACTAGATTCCATTAAATTCGTTCGTGAAAACGACTACTAAAGATAAAGTTAGCTGCAGTAAACAGTACGTATTTATTCTACAAACAACTATTTGAAAGAGAGCTATAGTTTTTAATTTATTATTTTTGTGCTAATTATCGGTAAACCCAGTACTTTTTCCTACAATTCATAAAAAAATGTATTTACTAAAGCTAACCTCTGTTTTAAATAAATAAAAAAACAACTTAATATATTATGTACAGAACCCTATTACTGCATACTTATAACAAGTCTACATTGCACTCGTTCTCACCGAGCACGTGCTTTGGAGAACGTTCCCACGGTAGTTTACCGCCGCTCCTGCCTCTCTCGCCACACCGCCAACAGCCTTTCGTATGACGTCAAACGTGAGCCACTCACTGATTGTGATTGTTTCGGCAATGTTGTCAGATCTACTTCGTTAAAATAATAAGTGATTTTAGAAGAACGCAATCGTTAATATTTTTTCGACCTTAGTTTTAGCCATTTATCATCTAAGAAATGTCACCTTCGAAGCCCGCCTAAATAACTTTGAATAACTACTAATAACGTCCTAGCATTTAGGTGAATACCAGAGAACAAATTAAATCGTGAAAATATTCGAAAATCCACTGTTTGAAACTTTGTGTCTCCATAACTCGAATAATTGGAGAGATAGAATATTCTAGTCTCCGCCATTCGATTCAGAGGAACATTTTACATATAGATATGAATTTTGAGTTGATATTTCCGAGCATTAAGGGAGATAGCAGAGAGCAAATTAAATCGTGAAAATATTCGAAAATCCACTGTCTGAAACTTTGTGTCTCCATAACTCGAATAATTGGAGAGATAGAATATTCTAGTCTCCGCCATTCGATTCAGGGGAACATTTTACATATGGATATGAATTTTGAGTTGATATTTCCAAGCATTAAGGGAGATAGCAGAGAGCAAATTAAATCGTGAAAATATTCGAAAATCCACTGTTGAAAATTTGTGTATCCATAACTCGACTAATTGGAGAGATAGAACGTTCTAGTCACCGCCATTCGATTCAGGGGAACATTTTACATATAGATATGAATTTTGAGTTGATATTTCCAAGCATTAAGGGAGATAGCAGAGAGCAAATTAAATCGTGAAAATATTCGAAAATCCACTTTCTTGAAACTTTGTATATCTATAACTCGACTAATTGGAGAGATAGAACGTTCTAGTCTCCACCATTCGATTCAGGGGAACATTTTACATATGAATATTAATTTTGAGTTAATATTTCGAAGCATTAAGAGAGATAGCAGAGAGCAATTTAAATCGCGAAATATTTCCATACCTGTCCCTTGCTTCAAAATTTTGCGCCATGAAATTGGCTATAAATTGGTAGCCGGGGGTTTTTTGGGACGAAAAATCGACTGGTACAGTCTGTTGTTTGATAAAATCATTCTTTCGCCTTCTAATAACGTAATGAAATTTTTGAAAATCCACTTTCTAAAATGGAAAATACTCATAACTCGTCTAATTGGAAAGATGGAACGTTCTAGTCTTCATTCAGGGGAATATTTTACCTATAGAAATAAATTTTGAGTTGATATTTCCACGCATTTAAATCGAGAAAATATTTGAAAATCCACTTTCTGAAACTGTATGTATCCATAACCAGTTAAAATTAAAATATTCAACATTAATCTTGGAAAATCATAAAAATATATAATCGGCAACGCTGTAACGATAATATCCACGATCTACTGCTATCTGACACCGAACTGGTTCCCAGATCGTGCTGTACATAATAACAAATGAACGACTATTATTTACATGTAATACAGTCCGCTACCCACATTGGTCCCACAGAAGATGATTATGGTCTTATTTTTTTAAATTAAGATTTTTTTTATCCCTAATGTGTTATTATCATAATACGAGAAGGGTCATTTAATATGGACAAAATATTTTCTGGCATTTTATTTTCTAAATTTGTTTAAAGATAATTAATATCAACAAAAATGTGGAATTTAATCTACGAAATGTCCATTTGGGGCAATAAAGTCATGTGGCAGTGAGAAGGAGTGACTGGAAAGGGCCAGCGGCATAGGCAGGCAAAGTGTCAAAATTACTTTGTCACAATGTTGCCAATGGCGTCACTTTACTTGTGAACTGAGTTTTGTTTATCTTATCTTTAACTTCAACAAGAAGATCGGAATGTAAAATGTACTTGATAAATCCAGAGTAAAAAATATATTGAAATGCGGAATAATGTAGCATTAATACAACCGGAATTTTTCAGTTTCTCAAGTACTTAGTGTATATAGATAAGATAATAATTTTTTTCGTTGACAAGTCTGCAAATAAATTACCCATTGTTTAAGCTTAATTTTCAGATGTTTGCGATAATTTTGTCTGGGACGTAAATCTACGTCACAAAAAATTAAATATTAAATCTTTGCGATAACCAAATTAAAAATAAATCAAATTGTTACGCAATTCACGTTTTTATTATGTCTGAAACCTTCCAAAATAACTAGATATAATTAATAAATTAATTAAATTTAAAAGAAAAATGTCAACTTGACTCGTATAAAACCACACCCGAATAAATCGGTTCATATTTTATGATTACCGTCCGTGGATTTAATTGAAAACAACACTCACTCTCTTGTTTTGAAACATTTAACTCGATTATTACTGTCGTCTGATCAATGCCCTTGTCAAGTACAAACCAGAATTATGACCTTCGAATCAGGTACTGTAGCCGTTGTTGTGTATTGTTTCCCTTTCACACTTACGTCAGTGGATATGAATAAACCCCTTGTATAACTAATTAAATTGTTTAGAGAAATGTTGAATTGTTTCGAAAAAAAATTTGAATATTGGTCTGAAATTAATTGATAAAATCATCAAAGTAAGTGTAGAGGAGATATTCGAATAAAAATAGGTCAACTTTAACGCGCTGTATGTCGAAAAAAGAAATAGAAAAATTGGAGACAAATTTTCTTTTGATGGAAAATTTGATGCTTAGTCGCTTCAAAAAAAGTAAAGGTCACTGCAGTCACTTTAACGATACAGATACATACATATTCGAGATATTTCTAAGCATTACTAGATTCTCATACTATTTCAAAAGCTTGGCAACATAGTCCAGTTATGACAGAAGTCACGTGGGTTGATATTTATAAGTTACAAACTAAAGTGAACGACAAACTAAAAAAAAAACATTTAATTCTGTAAAAAATAACAATAATTGTTTGTGTGTACATTTAGACACGGACACGTGGATCCAATGCAATAGATATATAATCGCAACCGTTATTTTTGTATAGTAATTTGTAATTTCAATTAAAGCTCACGTTCTGTTTTTGCTAGAAATACACAACAATTAAATTTACTCTAAAAAACCATATTATCTAGTTATTCTGAAGAAAAAATGTTGTTCCTAACACAAGCAGACAGTGTCTTTTAGGCACTAGAACGTGGAAAAGTATCACTTTCCGCACACATTTTACAAAATACAAAAAGAAAAAGGTAGTGATACAATTTGTCCGAAATCAATTGGAAAAGCTAAAACACCCTGTATAGTATAGAATGTAGCACACAGATGCTCACAAATAATTCTAAGCAGGCAGACACAAATGACGAACGTGTCAAGCGAGCAATAAGCAGATAAACACATAGTGAGTGGTAAGTAGTTGGGTAAAGGCCGTGGGAAAATGCGCAAGTATTTTTATTATATTGTTTGACCTGGCACACGTTTAGGTTGTATGTACAGACTGCACTTCTTGTATTTGTTTGTTAAAGTAGGAGTGTTGTGAGACTGTTGAATTCCATGACATTATCGGTGTCTCTTTCAGGAACATTATTTATTGAATTGAAAAAATTTGTTAGAAATGAAACACGATGGTTGGTTTCTTACAGGTTATGGTCCCAGCACATTGGGTTTCCTAGAAAAGTCGCGAAAAGTTCGGTTGATTCCGTAGTGTTTGGTGTAACATAACACAATGGCTGGTAATTTCATAGTTAATGTTCCTAAGTCCCTTAAGAGATGGGATGGAATCAAAGGATGCAGTCTTGCCAGGATCACCCTGGGCGACCCTGGGAAGCTGGAGCCGACGAAATATTTGGCGATGACCAGGAGAAACCTACGTTTTACAGTAGGATTTCTGACTGGTCACTGTCAACTAGGGAAACACCTCCATACTATGGGGCTAGTGGACACACCTCTATGCAGGATGTGTGAACAGGAAGATGAAACTGTCAGGCACGTCTTATGCGAGTGTCCGGAGTTATCGTCAATAAGAGAGTGTGTGTTCGGTGAGTCTTGGCCTACACCTGCCGATATAAAGGATATGTCTCCTAGTGACCTGTCCACCTTCCTGAGAAGGACAGGATGGACAATGACCTAGGAAGACAACTCCTTGGGAGGATGTACAATGGGTCACATGTGGCCTAAGTGCTGTGAGCCTACACTCACCCTCCCTACTCTACAGATACAGATAAGTTAAAAGGACGGGAAAACTATGATAATTGGGCGTTTGCTATCGAAAATTTTCTTGTTTTGGAGGGGTTATCCAAATGTATATCAGAAGTTGTGGACGCAGATGACGCCAAAGCAAAGGCAAAGGTAATATTGACCATTGACGCATCCCTTTATGTTCATATTAAGGAAGCGAAGACGACGGTCGAGTTATGGGAAAAATTGTTTGCCAGAAGAATTGGTTTGGTAAGAACTTTGATTACTACACGCTTGGAAAATTGTGATTCGATGGCAAGTTATGTCAATCAAATTGTGGACACAAGTCTGTGTTGAGAAAACAACCATCGTGTTTCATTTCTAACAAAAATATGGCCAAAAACATAAGAAAGTGGAGATTGGTGCCTTATTGGGCGAAGTCTTGGATCCGTAGGAATTGATTCTGAAGTTGAAAGACAAATACATCAACGATGTTAATGCTCAAGGTCCTGAAAAACTGTTCCACGCAAGTAGTGGGTCTGCTCCTGCTGCACAAGAAAAGATAAAAGCCAAAAAAGAAAGGAAGAAAATTTAGGATTCGGTTTATTCGACTGAAACTGTTGTTGTAATTTTCAACATAGTTTTGTACCTTGAAATATATGGCGTGGTCTGAATGAACCGGATCGCGAATAATAATAATAATATTGTAAAATATCTTATCATCACGTGCGTTTCGTTTATATATAGTTACATAAAATCTTACATTTTATTTCGTTTATTGTTATCGTCAGACGATTAACGGTCAACAATGTAACGAAAAATACATATATAAGCGCAGCTCTTGATACGAGATAACTTTTTACTGCGTGCTAATCAACATTAATATTTTTTTTTGTAATCTTTTAAAAAATAAGCGAGTTCGTGTCAAAGGGGAACGAGTTTGTTGTTTTCGATGCATCTTTGAATTTTTGTTAATTTTATTACATGATTAGAGTCATTTTTTTTGAAAAAACAAATATAATACGAATGTCTGGATACAGATGATAATCGGAAAAAAACGAACAATGGATTTTCCATGTTTTTCTTGAATCTATAAAAATAAAAAACTATTTTCCAAATGTTCAAGTTTTATCAATTTTTTTTTACTTTAAAACTATTAATTACAAAATTATAAAAAAAAAGTATTTGAAACCCTTAACCACCTCTTTTATTTGATATATCACAAGATAAAGTTTGCAAAATTACCCTCTAATGTAAAATTCCTTTGTTTCGTTAGTATTTAATTCAAATTAATATTTTAAATTTAAATTAATACGTTCAATTCACTAACGTACGCCAATGATTATCAAACAATTGTTCTGTAATCATGAACACGTGTTAAAGTAGAGCTAGACGGCGGATTTCATCCATTTGAGACGTGCTCGTTTTGTTTTAACAAAATTATTATTAATAACAAAGTTGAAGGATATTTCAATCGAATTTGTGGTACCTGTTTGTCGGTGGATTTTATCAGTACCCGCCACGACAGTCAACATAGTAATCAACTTAAAATATTAGTAATTTCACAATAATTTTTCCGACCGATTTCATATTATGGTTTAGTTATTGTCACTGGTTATATGTTTATTACAGAGATATGTAATTTCAAGACTTTCTATTTGCTTGTGTAGTGAATTTTCCTTTGTATTAGATACTTTTTTATTATTTATTGGTCTAACACACCGATATGCCAATTAATTTAAAAATGTACACCCTCAATTATCTCGAAAACAGATTTTTATAGATTTTGGCGTGCACGGAACTTTGTTATTTCAAATGGATCACCCTGTATATTTTTTGACTTTTGTTTTTATTTAAAATAGAAAATATGAAAACGACAATAAATACAGAAAAACAACCAAAGTATTGATAGTAAATGGAAAACGGTGAGAGAGGCAGTGGCGTAGCTAGGGGGACAAGGGCCCTGGTGCATAGGGGAAAAATCAGTCAGTGAATTGATATTAACATAATATTTATTTGTTCGTAGACGTTATTTTATTTTTTTCAAAGCTGAGTTTAGAGGGCCCACTGAGCTCCGGGACCCTGGCGAACTGCACCACCTGATCCTATGATAGCTACGCCACTGGAGAGGGGAGTAATTACAAAATATTAGAAAGAGTAACAACCTATAACTATCTAAGAAGTATCATAACAGAAGGTAAAACGAAATGGGACAAAGTAAGGAACGAAGAAACAAGAAGCATAACTGATAATATCAGAGATTAAATTGGTTTGGCCACCTAGAAAGAATGAAGCAAGATTAATTATGGAAATGGGAATATCAAGAAAGAGACAAAGAGGAAGACCCAGGAGGAAATGGATAGTCCAGATTGAAGAAATTGGAAAGAACAAAAGAAAAACAATAGAAGAGATGAAGGCATTAGCCAGAGACAGGGAAGAATGAAAAAAATGGGTACAGGAAGATCTCCAACCGGCGCCTGAAAAGGCATAAAGATAAGAGAAAGAAAGGAGAAAGTTTTTATTTCAAAAAAATACCGGACTTTTAATAATTTTTGACATATTTTTGCTAGAATTTTAAATAAATCTGTCGGTTGTCGAACTCCATCAAAAATTTGAGATATCTTTTACATTTTTGGATGTATTTTTTTTAATTTTCGATGTGGAAAGTGCTTATTCATACTTCGGGTTTTTATCATTTTATAATTTAAAAAAGAGTGACTCAGGCACTGTAATTATATGTTGTAAAGTTTCTTCATACTTGTAATTCCAATAAAAACACATAATGTATGAATATGTGTAGGTAGTGCATACCATCACGATATTACCTAATCCTACCTACACGCAAAATGAAAATCATTCTGAAATACCTCTAGGACGTTATAATGTCTTGTGTGTCAAAAAGAAGTTGAAGCAGATGGATACAGTGAAGATTTCGATAAGATAGATGTTTCGTGAAATTTATAATTGTCGAACATGCAATTTGATAAGCGGAGCTCTTGAGAATGCACCCAACTTTCCGCTTTTCAAATTTGGAGAATATTAGAATTTTCCAAACGTTAAAATCTGGTATTTTTACAAAGATATCCAACAAATTTTTAAAAATTTCCCGAGTGGGTAGGTTAAAATCCTGTAAAATAATATTAAAAATTGGTGTACTTATACAGTGTGACCCCTATAAAATCCGCATTTTTCAACCGATTTTGATTTAGTCTTTTTTGTTAGATTCAGTATCAAAAACAGAATTTGAGCACAAATTTTCATACCATAATAGCTATTTTCAAGGCACTCTACGTTAATTTTTCTTTGCCAAAAGACGAAAGTATATTAGGCATTTTTTTTTCTCAAATATGACTACACCACTGGATTCAGAATCATCACAAATATAAACTATCAAAATTTTATAAAAAAAGTTTTATTAACAACAAAGTTATCACTAGATGAATTTGGAAGAAGTTGTTTTTTAATCAATTTTTTACTAAGAATGTAGACACATTTTAAAAATGGCAACATGGTAAACAAAAACTAGGACTCAAACATATTGCACTGTAAAAATTCGAAGCCGATACCTTAACCCGTTCTGGAGTTATAGCTTCTGAGAGAAATGTAAAATTGTGCTGATGTGACGAAAATACAAATTAACACCAAATAATACATTTTAATTATTAAACTACTTAATAATAATTGAATTCTACATTTTTGTAGCCTCGACTAGACCTCCGTTAATTTCCACACATTTCTCGTATCGTTTGCGACTATGTCTTAGCGCTTTTTTATTTCATGTGGCGTTATTCCAGCACACGCCTGTCGTATTCTGTCACACAGTTCTGCTCTATTCCTTGGACGTGTCTTATACACTTTTTGTGTCAAAAGACCCCACAGATAAAAATCCAATATAGTTAAATCGGGCGATCTAGGAGGCCATTCGATTAACTCGCTACCTCGACCTATCCAACCATTTGGAAATTTTTCGTTAAGCCACTGCCTGACAATCCTAAAATAGTGTACAGAACAACCATCTTACTGAAATATCAAATTTCTTCTTTCTGCTAGTGGCAGTTCGTCAATCACTGCGGATAACTCACCTTCCAAGAATTACATGAAGTTATTTAGTTTTTGTTTACCATGTTGCCATTTTTAAAATGTGTCTACATTCTTAGTAAAAAATTAATTAAAAAACAACTTTTTCCAAATTCATGTAGTGATAACTTTGTTGTTAATAAAACTTTTTTCATAAAATTTTGATAGTTTACATTTGTGATGATTCTGAATCCAGTGGTGTAGTCATATTTGAGAAAAAAAAAATGCCTAATATACTTTCGTCTTTTTTGGCAAAGAAAAATTAACGTAGAGGGCCTTGAAAATAGCTATTATGGTATGAAAATGTGTGCCCGAATACTGTTTTGGATACTGAATCTAACAAAAAAGACTAAATCAAAATCGGTTGAAAAATGCGGATTTTATAGGGGTGCTTCCAAACAAAATGGGTCACACTGTAAGTAAGATATAATATTTTTTACGTCTACTTTTCCGCACATTTAGCAGTACAAGCTGCATAATTTAAAAACAACTCTACTGTATAATTTTCTGCAATAATTGTGGGAACTTAAAAACATCAGATATAATGACACACGAGACCGTTAGAGTTAATAACCGTTTTATTGAATCAAAACAAAAGTTAATTTAAAAAATAACAGAATATTATTTTCTAGTCATTTGTTTCTTTTAATCAATAAAATAATTACTTTTTGGGTCACCCTATATGTCTCGGCACCATTGTTTCTTTTTGAACTTAAATACCCATATTTTTCAGATTTATTTATTCGGCGACATAAAAATTTAAATATGATCTGAATCTACACTTTTATATCAAAATGTTTTCGCTAAAATCGCCTCTAATACACCAAAGGTATCAAAAAAAAAAGGTAATTCATGACTACATTTTATTCAATATTTCGCAAAGTCTAACTGGTATTTTTGAAAGGTTCGTTTTTAGTTTAAGTAATTGGTCACGTACAAGTATAACACGTGATGCAAGAAACATCAGATAAACATGCCTATTGACATGTAGTTTGTGTCAGAAAACATTTATAAATGGTCGTTATGATTTTAGTTCAGGTAGAGCGTAAATTTTACTGTATAATTATAACTAAATGGATTACACAAGCAAAGATTACCAGGAATGTCGATAAAATTTATTAATTGTTATATTTTTTTCTAAACTTCACATTTCGCTACCCTGTATGTCATTTTATCCCATTAATTTAAAAAATTTTTTTGTTTCTCCCTGTAATTGGAATTGATACGTATTTTCATGATACATTCGCTTCATCGTTGAAAAAATAAACCACCCCAAAGGTCAGCAAACAAAGTCAAAAATTAGGGGACGCTATTTTAACCCCGAATAGCGATAGAGGGGAACAAAAAAAATCAGAACAGTATGAAGAAATCATAAAAATTACGGAGCACGTTATAAGCACGAGCTGAAAGACAGAGATAGAGATAGTTTATGCTGTAATGTAGAGGAAGAAACAATTATGCTTAACAGGTCCTCATAGATAGACGCATAGCCGTAGAAAAAGGATATTAAAATATTTATTCTAATTCTAATAAATGTTTTTATTATATACACAGTTCCTTTTAACTTTTCAAAGTACCTTGGTACGTAAATTGTACCATTTATTTTGAGCCCTGTCATGAATGTCGTCACCCAATTTGTACCAGAAATTTGAAATAACATTCTGATTAGCTATATGGTGGTATAAAATCTTGTAAATCTAATACCAGAGTGGCAACAGTGCCAGTCCCAATATTTCTCAAACGGCTCCTCAACGTTGGGACCTGGGGGAGAATTGGCGTCATTTCAATTGGTTTCCGTCAGAGTAAACTCCAGGATGTCAAATGAAAAAGTCGTCAATAGAGATGAACACGTTGTTAGTTTTTGCATAAACTTTAAATACTAAAAATTGAATGTGTTTAAACAAAATGATTTAATTGTTTTTGAAACCCTTTTAAATAAAAGTAGCGCCGCCGATGCTGCTGACATCGACTAACAGAAAAGAGAGAGACCACTCCTTAAAGCGAGATAGAAATAAAGCAGCTGCACGCGCTGGAACAGTCACAGGTGGCTGAAGTGTGGGAACACCATAGCCTTTGAGATTCCCACGATCAAAAGCGCACAGCACACAGGCCCGTTTAACTCACTCTACACACCTGGGTGAGTTATAAAAGGCGAGCCCCTTCCAGTTGGACGTTCATTCACAATTTAACTGTCGAGCAGTTGAGTGCTACTGTCTCTACGAGATATATTTTATATTATTTGTGCGTTTAGTTTCACGTGTTTGTTTATACGATTATGTCGTACGAAATGATAAGTCCCGCTGCTGTCGAGGAATCGCAACCGATTTCGAGAACATACCAATACAGAAAAGTGATGAAGCCGATGTTGGAGAGAAAAAGAAGAGCTAGAATCAACCGTTGTTTGGATGAATTGAAAGAATTGATGGTAACCGCTTTACAAAGTGAAGGTGAAAACGTATCAAAATTGGAAAAAGCAGATATTTTAGAATTAACGGTTAGTCATTTACATAAATTAAGAAAACAACAAAGATTATCGACGAATCCTGTTATTGATGCTGATAGATTTCGGGCTGGTTATACGCATTGTGCTAATGAAGTTTCCAGATGTCTCGCTTCAACTCCTGGTGTTGATATCCAGTTAGGTACCAAATTGATGACTCATCTTGGACACAGACTCAACGAAATGGATAAAGTTTCGCCGTTAGTTATTCAAGTGAGTTCACCTTACACTCCTCCTGGTTCTCCGAATTTAGAAAGTGAAGTGCCTCATCATTACATCATGCCTTTAACTCCTGCTTCTTCGAGTTCTTCGAGATGTAGTCCTTCGCCTAATCAACCGATCGATTGTTCTACGGCTGGGCTACTTAAAGTTGCTAAAAAAGAGGATGTTTGGAGGCCTTGGTGAAGGTTTTCTTAAAGACTTCTTTTTCTGTGTAAATATTGATAAAAATCTCAGTTTTTTTTCAAAAAAAAAATCATTGCTCAATTGCTTTAAGTATAGTTTTAATTTTTAGATTAGGGAAAGATCTCTTCCAATTTTTTAAAGCTTTAAATGTTAAGGAAACTTTAGATTTTAAATGTTTTTTTTTATATAAATATATTTGTGATATTCTTGTTGGTACCTGTGATTTTGAGAGCAATCTTAATCAAAAAAAAAAAATGTTATGACAAGTTTGATAGATTTTTTGTAATTTTTGTATTACGAGCGCCACTGTGATACAGTTTTTTTTTGTATTTTTGATAGAAAATACTATGAAAATAAATATTATTTGTTACATTTACTTTTTTGTTTTTTTTTCTTCTTTTTTTCAGGTCACCCAAATAAGAATGAAAATATTTTCTTCATTATTTCTCTATAAATCTATATAAATCTAATTAATAATATATTAATATTTACCACTTGATAAGGTGAAAAATATTTACAAAATAATAAATAAATCCAAAACAAATATTGTTATTCTGCTGATTGTTCAAACTAAATATTACTGTATTTATTAAAATTTCTATTTGATAAGGGAATTGGTAAGTAGATGATGGGATTGCCTGAATTTTTTAATGCAAGTTCGTTTTGACATAAATTTCAAGTATACATAGTTAAAAAAATATTTAATTCTATTTAGGGGGTGAAAAAAATTAAAAACTACCTCCAAAATAACTTTTTTGAAAATATCTCGATTAAATATGAAAAAAAGTTTTAAATAAAAAATGTAGATATCAACACTATTATTATTCTATAAATTCATTTCTATAGAGTTTTGACGTATTTGCAATAGAAGCCAAGATATTTGCAATGAACAAATTTAGTTTATAGCTCTGCCGCATAAAATTTATTGTTTTCCATATCTAAATTTGTTATTTAATTTTTTCACATAAAAAGTTATTTTGTGGGCAGTTTTTAATTTTTCACCCCCTAAATGGAATTCAATATTTTTTAACTATTATATACTTCAAATTTATGTCATTCAGACTGGTAGAGCACTGTATTCATAAAGTATGGAAAAATAAATATACAGGGTGAGGCCTGTTTTCTTAAAGTATTAGATATTTTGTGGATTCTATATTTCGAAGTCCAACCTCCAACACACATGAATTTAAAATTAAAACTATTTTTGTAAATATTTTGATATTCACTTTGAATACGAATAAAATTACCTTCTATTACTTTTAAACTTATACATTCAAGAATTCTACCGTGTGTGTAATACCTGTTGCGCGAGAGGCACACCCCAAAAATAATTTTTTGATAGGGGAAGATCCCTCGTCCCTAATCGTTCGTGAGAAGTCATTTATTTCATGAAAGTGTACCTAACTATGTGGTAAATAGAGCCATTGTTCGACTCATATTGCAGATTTTATTGAACATATGTTTTGAAAATGATAAAAGTAAACTAAAAGTAGGTAACTATAGTCTTGTTGAAAATGGTTTATAGCATTCAGATTACAAAAATGATAGTGGTATATTTCATTCCACGATAATTCGTTTTGCCTTAGAACAACATGATTGATTTAAGACCAAAACCCACAACAGGTAGTCGTTAATACTCGTTCATTATTAAACTACATCTTTTTTATTTCAAACATTTTTTGGTAACTTCTGTCAATTAGATGAAATAAATGAAAGCGTATACGGTTGGCCATCCTGTATATTTGTTCAATTTCAATTAATAAAAAGTTAAATTTGTTTATAACAAATTCGGTGAATTTTTTTAACAAAATAAATTTGATTTATGTTTGAGTATCTAAATGTTACCGAGTCCGGATCTGTTACTGTTTACTATACTGAAATATTGTGAAATTTTCTTTACTTTCAGTATATCCACCCGATACAACTCTAGGCTCAACCAAAATATAATATCATTAAATGTAAACAATTTCCAATAGTTATATTTTAAATAAAAAAATCTCCAATTATTTCAATTTCAATTTAAATATTTTATATTTCAGTTTGTGTTAAGGTATAAAATGTATTTTTATGGTGATAAAAATCGACTTAAGCGAAGTTCATAACCCCATTAACCCCAGCAGTTTGAACCAGACAAACGAAAAAAGGGGACATTCATGGGAACGTGGTTATGAACGTGTCGGGTCACGAAACACAATCGAAACGAAGCAAGGATGTGAAAAATGTATGGGAACGTGACTTACGCGCGTTCGACTCGAAACATTTGCCCACATGGTTGTAAATAATGGGAAACGGGAGCTACCATGCAAAGGCGGTTTTGTAAACTTCTTATTATATTCAATAAGTCAGTTTTGTGATAATTTATTTTCAGAATTTCAACTATGATATGTTGAATTTGGTTTTTATTTATTTCCTCTCATATGTATTTAGATCTCCAGAAATACCGGGTGTCCCAGAAGTTTCTGACCCATTTTAACTGTAAAAATCTCGGAACTCTTTCTAGATACCTACATAACAGCCTATCATTAAAAATGAAATAACTTACCCATTTTTCATCTAAACTTCAACAAATTATACATTTTCAGAAAGGGGAAGAGTTCAGCTTTCAGATAGAATAAAAATATATAGGGTGTTTCATTAAAAAAACAGACGATATTTTCATTTAAAAATACCATTTTCTTAAAAACACCCTATATAAGAATTCACTAATTAAACATTTATACTGAAAAAACTTTATAAAAAAAGAAATTGTTCCTCGAAAACCGCACCTCCCTATCGTTTCTGAGTTCCGAGATTTTTACAGTTAAAATGGGTCAGAAACTTCTGGGACACCCGGTACATGCCGAACCCTCTAACAATGATGCGCCGCTGGTGAAAACTGTCTTATTGATTTGATTCTGATGTTTATGAGTTATGACGTATCGAGAACCATTCGTGACTTTTACCTACTATAGTTTTAGTTCTTTAATAAGTTTTGTTATTTGAGGGAGGCGGAAAAATCATATATGAATAACATAGGGTTAAAGAGCCATTTCCTCCCTTGAACGATTTATATTAGATACGTAGTAGGGCCAATAATACCGGGAATTTTGAAATTAAATTTTAGATACATACGGGCAACCAAAAGTGAAAGATACGGAAATTCGAAAAAAAAATTTACCATAGACTTTAGAAACTTTTTATGTACATTTCGGGTTCGAATTAGCGGATTTCCATATAAAAGTACCTGAAGAAACTTGTAAATTTGAAAATAAACTCGGAAAATTCGAAATCATTGAATTAAAGGTATTTTATAAAAAAAATTTCAATTTCCCAAATTTTCCAACAATTTTTTCTATTTTGCACATCGTTTTTTGTATAATATAAGCGCGCTCGTCACGTTCCTATACACAATCACCCAATTATACCCACCATAGACCCATTACATTCCAACCATATGGACATATAATCGCCCGACCGTCCTTTCAGCTATTCAAAATAGACTCAGATCGACTCTCAGTCACCCTATTTCCCACGATCCGATGGAACCGCCCCTAAACACCACCTGGGTTCCCCTTCTATAAAACGGACCGCTACTCCCATTCAAAAACCATTCCAAGTCGAACCTCAATCGAAGTAAGACGTCGTTTTTAGTGTCTCGTTTTTAAAAAAGTTTACGTATTTTATTAAGTTTGTGAAGATGGCAAATCCCGCTCTTTTGTGTCAAGAAAACCAACCAATTTCTCGCACTTTACAGTACCGTAAAGTGATGAAACCGATGCTTGAAAGAAAAAGAAGAGCTAGAATTAATCGTTGTTTGGACGAACTCAAAGATTTGATGGTCTCAGCTCTAGCTACTGACGGAGAAAACGTTTCAAAACTAGAAAAAGCCGATATTTTAGAACTGACAGTATCGCACTTGAGAAAACTCAAAAATCAACAAAAACTATCCGCAAACCCAGTCGTAGAAGCTGACAGATTCCGTTGTGGATACACTACTTGCGCTAAAGAAGTTTCTAGATGTTTAGCTTCAATCCCAGGTGTAGATATCCATCTTGGTACCACTTTGATGACGCATTTAGGTCAAAATTTAAAGGGAATGGACAATTTGGAATTACCTAACGCTTATACACCACCAGCTTCGCCAGTTTACGAAGAAAATATCCATTATTCATCGCCTCCTTCGCCTTCATCCTCGAGAAGCACATCTAGCCCTGTTTATTCAGAAAATAATCCTGTTTGGAGACCTTGGTGAATTGTAAAAGTTTTTTTTTTTGTAAATTTTTTGCTCACTTTTGAAAGCTTTAATTAGATATTGTAAGTATTTGTTAAATTTTGTCTGTGATAATAGTAAAGATAGGGCTGAATGTCTTCCATTGAATATGACTGTATTTTTGTATTTTATATGTAATAGTTTATGTTTTTTGATCTATTTTAGTTTTGAAAAAATAATAAATAGTCTAAAAAATATTTTGTTGTTTTTTTCCGAAGATTTTTGGTACCCTTAATTGTGCTTCAATTTCAACGTAATGTTAATTTGTGTATTAATTTTCACACTACCTATATATATTTACAACAATAGAGATAAGAACATAACAACAAAAGTGTTTAATTGAAAAAACACTAGTAAAATATTAAATTTACTTGAAAGTAACAATAAGATTTACGTAGGTCAAAAGAGTGCTCCTTCGTATAGGAACCGACCTTGACAGTAATTAACCGAACATAGCCGAATGGACAAAATATTATCAGACATATTAATAAAATGCCCTTAAAATTGATAATTGTTACTGTTATTTCAAACTGAAATCAATGAATTTACAATGATTCCAAATCTTTATAGAAACAAATTAAAAGTAACTTAACAAAACTTTTATGAAAAAAGAAATAACTACCTGTTGTGCAAAATGGCCAATCTATAGATATCTAGCTTGGTTAAAATAGTAAGTATATTTTGCATAGTAATGCTATATCTCTTTTTATAATAAAAAAGCAACATATCGATATTATCCAATTAAACAGGTAATAACTACATTAATTTATATATTTCACTTACCAGAACTCGTCGTCGAAGACAAACCTCATTAAGACCTCCATAACCTAAACGAAACACAGAGTCTTTAATAGTTTATTCACTTATACACTTTGATTTTTAATTGTTAAATAGTATACCGACATTTTACAATTATTCAGTTCAAAACAAACACCACCACAGTTAATAAAAGAAAATATTAATCATGAATAATCGAATTAAATAAGTACGCTACCACGCGTCTGTACTTGTTCTTTCTAATTCAACGATTTATGAAAAAACTGTACTTTCCTAGAAGCCTCCTAAAACGCGAAACTGGACAAAACACATTTTTCGTAGTAGGCCGTTTCAATCAGGTGTATGTAGATTTTCAAATTGAAGTTCCCTCTCTTTTTCTCTCACACGATTTAAATAGGATCGATTAGAGTCGCGCTCTGTTGTAGGACGTTTATTTAATTTGTAGAAGAAAATTCATAAAAATATAGTTTCATAGAAACCATAGAGATTTCATTAAACCGCATATATTTTTAAAATCGGAAAAATACATCGCCATTTGAAAAGAATTGATAAATGTTAAATTATGACAAGAAAAATATTGGAAAGTTGCGATACTTTTAGGGTTAAATTGTATTGAAAATAGCATGACTGTTCATTTTTGAAAAAAAATTGAGGTTTTCAAAAAATGTTCTCTATCTCACCTTTGATCGTTGCTAATTGCATCAAAAAAATTAAAATATTAAAATTAAATTTCTTAATCTTTTTACATAGACAACACACTATACAACTATTCATATTCAAATCATCGTGTCATTTGACAAATGACTACTATCTTAACCAAAAAAGTTTGCTTTATTTTAATATATTAAAGTGGTTATTAAAAACAGCTTTACTTCAACTATTTTGTTTTTAAATTGTTTCAGAAAAATCAAATTATTTAAATTCAATTCCTTAATCCTTTTACATAGACAACACACTATACAACTATTTATATAAGCTGTTGCCTAAAAATACTATGTCATTTCACAAAATTACTTAATTTAAGCAAAGAAGTGTGGTTTATTTTAATATTTTAAATGGGGTTTTAAGAGCCCTATTTCAGCTTTGTTCGTTTTTAATACTTTTACATAGACAACACAATATACGACTAGATAAGCTTGTTGCCTGAACAGCATTCTCCATGCAGCGTTTGCTACGTTTATTATTTGACAAATGACAGCATACTTAACCAAAAAAGTTTGCTTTATTTTAATATTTTGCATCATAGCATTATAGTTTTCTAAAAAAGTTTTAAAAATTTCAGATTCCAGTAGCAATCCTCAGTAACCATGGCTGGTCAAGGGTTTCTACTAAAAACTGTAAATTTAATGAATGGATGGCTTTTATCAGCTAATAGGTAAACAAATAATCTTAACTGATTCTTTCGTTGTATTTGTATGGTTATTTATACCTGTAACTTGAATAGACGTACTCCCTTATATAGATTACTTTTTCAATTTATTTCAGAGTATGTTTCGTAGCCCATCAACACTCTGTACGGACAATAAAAGAAGACACTAAAGATAGGTTAAAATCTTTGAAAATTCCAGATAAACCAAAAAAACCATTAACTGCTTACATGCAATATATGGCTGAATCAAGAAATATTTTATTGAAAGAAAATCCAAGTATACGACCTGTAGATATAGTTAAAACAGTTGCACAACAATGGAAGACAGTAACAGAAGATCAGAAATCGAAATATCAGGAAAAATTTAAAAAAGAACAAGAAGTCTATGATAAGGAAATATTAAAATACAATACAAGTTTAACTGAAGAACAAAGAGAAGCTTTACAGGCAGCAAGTACAGAAAAGAAACAGGAAAGGAAAAAAAGAAAACTCACAAAGGTATGTAATCAATATTTATTTTCCTAACTAGTTTATTATAAACTATTTTAATCCGATAGTTATTAAAAGAAACTCACAAGCCAAAGAGACCTCCAGGTCCTTATCTATTATACCTTAGAGAACTAAGTCAGACCAAAAATATTCCTCAAAATATTCTAATGAAGAGTGTAAAAGATGAGTGGGCAAAAGTACCCGAAGCTGAAAAACAGAGGTATAAGGATGAATATACAAAGGAATTGGTGAAATTTGAAGTCGATTTGAAAAATTGGGAGAAACAAATGTTAGTTGAAGGTCACCCAGAGCTAGTTAGAGTTAAATCGAAAGTTCCTGTAGCAAAGTCCCAAAGTTCCCGAGTAAGTTATTTAATTGAGGCTTTTAATAGTTTTTATTGTTATAGTGTACAAATCAAAACTTTTCTACAGATTTTGGATCTGAAACACAATAAATTGAAAAAAGAATAGGAATTCGAGTGTCTTCACTCAGATTCATCCGCCGCTGCGGGTGAAGACACATTGTTTCACATTGAAACTAAAAATATTAAAACAAACAAGAGGACTAAGAATCTATCAAGTCTAACGGACTCACATGGAAGTGAAAAAAGTTTAATTTTTGAAAAACAATCAGTTAACGATTCAAGTTCTGTATCACAAAACTTAGTGGCGGAAGAGGACAGAATTAATTTGTTGACCAACAAAGACAAGTTATTGAAGAATGTCGGAGAAAGGAAAGAAACTGTCGGTTTGGTCAACAAGTTTTGGAAGTTCTTTAAAAAGTTTTAATTTTTTATAGAAATATTTAGATTTTGTTTTAGATTTTAAAGAGTTGGAGTGAAAAGAAGTGTGATTTAGTGTGGAAGATTTGCAACTAACCATCTTGTTACGAGTTTTTTTTTTTGTTACCCTGGAATCTTTCATATGAATATATTCATTTTCTTTTTTAAGTTTTATAATTTTAATAACTATAGTTGTAAGTTTCATAAATAAAGTGCTTAAAAAATACTTTTCATAAAATTGAACAATTCACTTACATCCTCAGCCAATAATATACGAATTTTTCTATCTTTAATAACGACAAATTGTTCTATATTTTTGCATATATCTCCAAGACCATTTATCGTAGCAACCTGTACTATTTTTTAATCGATTCAGCATGAAATTTACTACAATAAGAAACTGTTTCGTCCATTTTTTCTATAATTTTTACGAGATATAGCGCGTTAAAGATGACTATTGGTTTTTTTAATGGTACATTTTTATTACCCTTAATTCGACGACTTCTAAAATTGAAATATTATAGACTATACTATTGTGGATTTTTTTCCTGGTAGAGTGGTCCTTTAAGAGAGTCCTGCTAAAATTTCATCCCAATATTCACATTTTTGTGGTCTGTACGATTTTTAAAGTTGACGGATGTTTTTTCGAAAAAGGACAGGTTTAAATAAAAATAAAACTCTGGTAACTTTTTAAACGGATATGTATATATTACAATTCTCATTGTAAGCGCCCTGTAACATTTGTTACAATTATTTGGTAAGTCTTTTTTTACATAAATACTGTTTTATTTTTTCAAATAAATAACATTTCTATTTGAGAATATCTCAGTAATAACGAACGACTAGGCCTATTTTATTGAAAGAACGGTTAATAATTTTGGTTTAGGTAATTTTAACTCGAATAAAATTATTTTGAAGAAACTAGTGTCAGTTTGGTGACAAAATTTCAAAGTATCTTTGGTCACCCAATCAAAATTAAGTTTATTCACATTAATTTGTATCTTATGTTATTTATTTTTAATTTCTGAAGGTGATTTGAAGTAATTTTTGAAAAATTTTAGAGATTAATTTTTCTACGCATGAATTTCAACCTATTCTCTCGTATTTTCTATTCCCAATCCAACAAAAATGTATTTAGAGCCCTCTTTTGACATCGTTTCATATTTTTGCGTACACCTCCTTAGCCGTTTATCGTACCGACTCTTTTTTAATCGATTCAGCATGAAATTTACACAATTAGGAAAAAATATGTTCTACTTTTTCATACATTTTTACGAGATAGAGCGCGTTAAAGTTGACATTCGATTTTTTTATCAAAGATTTTCGCTACCTTCAATTTGACGACTTGTAAAATGAAAATCCCGTTGACTATACTATTGTTAATTTTTTCCCTGATACAATGATCCTTTAAGAATGTTCTGTTCAATTTTCAACTCAATTACCACATTTTTGTGGTCTATACGATTTTTTAAGTAGATGTGTGGTTTTTTCGTGAATCGATTGATATCCCATTTTAGGATCAAAATAAATGTTGATTTTATTAAAAAACTGATTTTTACCTCCCCAAAAAATACGATTTTGTCCCCAAAAAAAATTTGGCTGGATTTATAATTATAGTTACAGATCACTTTTGATCCTGTTCCTTAAACATTGTTTCATATTTTTGCTTATACCTCCCAAACCATTGATTGTAGCGACCTCTACTCTTTTTTAATCGATTCACCATGAAATTTACTACCATAAGAAACTTTTTCGTACATTTTTTCATCAATTTTTACGAGATATAGGGCGTTAAAGTTGACCATTTTTTTACTTATTTGTGGTCCATTCGAATTTTTAAGTAGAAGAGTGTTTTCATAAAATCCTTTCATCCCATCGATTCGACAACCTTGTTCAATTTTGAAAATCAAAAATCGAAACTAGTTTTAAATATTAAACAAACATCATACTACATTATGAAGTGAGCTTAGTAGTAAAAAAATATTTTAGAAGAGTATTTTTCAGCTATTCAATATACAAGTTTTACATTGGTCAATTTTTTAACGTGAATTTATTTATTTTTTTCAATATACACAGTAAAGCATCGTATATAGCAAATTTACTTAAAATTCACAAAATTCTAGTAAGTCGGTGAAATTTAAATACATCTGACAACAGAGGAAACGCGATCGTTGTCAAAGGTTAATGTGAACCTCTCCTTAGATATACCGTTGGTATCACTTGACACATGTCAAGTAACGTCAAATCATTTCATTCCAGTTCTCATTTAACAGTCAATAAAGCCAGTTGCCATCTAGACCTTGTTTGTCAAACGGATATCAACAATCGTTTATTACTTGTTTCAATAGTTATATGACAGCTGACAACAAGATATTTTTCCATTGACTAGCGACAATATATTGATAAATGACAGCAGCTACTTCATACGTATCAGCGAGCTTTTAAATGATTCCAATGTTGCCGGATTGTGAATGTTATATCAAAATTCCAGGAAAAAAAATCTTCTGCATGTTCCCTGTGGTGTATTCATGATTATTTTTGTTATTTGTTGGGGGATTAAACCACAATATTTTTTTTAATACAGCCTCTGAGTTTTTTTTAACAACACCTCTCTGGTGGCTCTTGGTTATAATGTGCAAGCTTTATATCTAACATAATATTATTCACAAGAGATATTTTATTTAAATCGAGAATATTCAAAAGATCGTAATTTTGAAAACAGTACTTTAAATATGAATTTTATTATTGTATGATCCTCGTATATTCAGAAAACGAAATTTTATTATATTTCTTTGGAAGAAAATAGACATTTTTAAAATCAAATCGGTGCATTTACTTTTTTTTAAGTACGTAGCAAAAATGCTCCAATTAAAAATATAAAATTAAGTACAAGGTGTCCCAAAAAAAAATGTTTTTTTGATGTTTCAAGTCACTCGGTATGATTTTACTCCTAAATTTTCTTTCCGTGTCATAATTAGGTAGGTGCTTTAAATATGAATATTTGTTAGGCCATTTTTTTTATCTTGAAATACTTTAATTATTGTATGATCCTCGTATATTCAGAAAACGAAATTTTATTATATTTCTTTGGAAAAAATAGACATTTTTAAAATCATATCGGTGTATTTACTTTTTTTAAGTACGTAGCAAAAATTTTTCCAATTAAAAATATAAAAATTAAGTACAAAGTGTCCCAAAAAAAATGTTTCAAGTCACTCGGTATGATTTTGCTACTAAACGTTATCGTTTTTTATTCGATTTAAATTAAAAATATATATATATATATATAAAGGGTGTTCTAAAAAAAAAGGTGACTCCGCTGGTATTATAATAATAAAGCACTGAAAAAAATTCAAGATACTTTTGATTTCGGACACCTTGTATAAGCCTTAAACATTTGACTAGAAAATTATGACTTTTCGTACCCAAATATGGCACAATAAACACCAACAAACTTAATATAAAGAACGAGACGTTCTCGATTTAATAAAATCTTCACTATGGCCGCCAGCCCATGATTACCTTCTTAAAAGGTACAAATATACCATGATACGGTTCACTGTAAAACAAAAACAAAAATCACCAAAACTATTGACAGCTGACACGGAACTAAACAACGCTATCACTTCAGGCACAGAACAGAAAGAAAAAAAATCGAATAAAACAATTCCTGTAAAATTCACAAAATGTAGCATACTTACCATTGAAAGTACATCCTATTGTTATAAGTCCCATCACAATACCCATCTGGACAACTCAATTGAACTCCGACAAAATGCTCCGTCTGCGAAATAACCGGACCTATATACCTCACCCTACCGCCCTTAACTCTTCCTTCCGAAGTAATAACTTTCACCCAATTGTCCAATTTCAAGTCTCTGGAAACTCTCGGTAAAAACGGCAACCATCCGGGCGGCGGAACGTTATCACCGGACGGTTCCGGCGCTGAAGCCCGTCTCACACCCGTTTTAGGCCTCGATACACTAAAAAAAAACCACCCTGTATACAAAAAAACATTCAACATTTTTGTTTACCTGTAGCTCGAAGAAAACGCCTCTCTGCCAATAATACAATCGATAGATCTTCTGAGATAATTTTCGGCTTCTTCGACTAAACTGTCGGTGGAGTCGCCACTATCCACCGTACTCCAATCGCCTCGCAATTCCGGCAAGGAACCGTTAGCGAATCTGACCTTGGAAGGGGTGTGTTTTAACACGCCTCGTCTAGATGGCGACACCGGAGCTGAACATCTTCTCGATGGAATCGTTAACAGGTACATGCTGTTGTAATGCGACTGCGTTTGACTATTGTCGCTGGGTGAGGCCGTTGTGGCACTCCAAGTGAATTTTTGAGACTGAAAAATGACGGTTGAATCGTATTGTTGAGAGATCTAGCGGCGCATTTCGAAAGTAGGTTTGCGGAAGAGCAAATTAGTGTTTTTTTGTTCTTATCCCCATTTAAAAGATGCTATTTTAAAAATTTCCGGCTTTTAGATTTTTGACGTCACTAGTGTAAGTTGAAGTTAGTAACATATTTTGACATGGAACAAAATAATCATAAGAGAGGGTAGTTACCCAAATTGGGGGAAAAGAATGAGTTAGGGTTAGAGTGACAGTGAGTTGTTTCTATTCGCATGTGTTGTTGTTTCAAATTGGTTTAAATTTTTAATTAGTTTGAGTTCAAGAATTGCGGAATTTATTATTAAAATGCTTTCAATTTAAATTGAACAAGGTAAGCAACAGAAATAGATGTCAGAAGTCAATATTTTTTTACTGAATAAATTCAAACATCCCAATGAAGGAGGGAGGAAGAAGAAGTAGCTGAACTTGGAACAGCAAAGGAAGACTGACGACAACTTCACATTTAAGCTAGTGACGTATCTGCATAATTTTAGTAAATTTTTGTTTTTTCTGTTTATAAATCTAAAGACTAAATTTAAAATAATTTTATTTTTTGAAATACCTTATTAATATTATCTAATAAAACATGAGGCCAAAATTTTAACACCCAATTAGTGTGGCCCACTTAATAAACTAGGCCAGGGTAGAGGCATTTAAAAATAATAAAGTAAAAAAAAATAATAGTAGGATGAAACCCATTGGAAAAGGAGGAGAATATTATAAAAATGAAAGGAAAAATAATTTATGGGCGATCTGAGGTCGGGAAGGGGAAGGGGGTGAGTTTTTAAGGGTAAAAAACGGTTTATCTCGATTTCAGGCAAAACTACAAGTCCTATGGAAAAAAGTCAAATGGCAAAGTTGTAGGTACTAAAAAGATCTACAACTTTTGTATTCACACTTTTTCCACATAACCTCAAAATTTATGTGGAAAATTCAAAAAACCAATTTTTTCGTTTTTTGGAAAAAGCATTTTTTTACACCATTCGTTTTTTGAAAAAAGCTGATATTTTGACGGGTGAACTATCGATTAAAAATTAGGGTGCTATTTCGATATCAAGTGAAAATAACGTGAAAAAATAAATATTTCAAATCGAATAAATTACAGTGTATTTGGGACATAAAAAGGTAACTTTTCACTAAATTTCGTGAAAAAAATAATTTTTTTGTAAAAGATAAAAATAAAAACCAAAAACTTGGTTTTTTGAAGTTTTCACATAAATTTTGAGGTTATGTGGAAAAAGTGTGAATACAAAAGTTGTAGATCTTTTTAGTACCTACAACTTTGCCATTTGACTTTTTTCCATAGAACCTGTAGTTTCGCTGGAAATCGAGATAAACCGTTTTTCATCCTTAAAAACTCACCCTCTTCCACTTCCAGACCTCAGATCGCCCGTAAATTATTTTTCCTTTCATTTTTATAATATTCTCCTCCCTTCCCAATGATCCTACTATTATTTTTTTCACTCTTTATTATTTTTAAAGGCTTCTACCCAGGTCTAGTATCAAGTGAGTCAAATGTAGATGTCAGCACAATAAATTACCCTAATTGATTACCTACTTTTCAACTAATACCTACTTTCGCCAGGTGCCGCTATATGGCGCCACAATCGAGAGGTATTATAGAACAAAATTATATCTTTATAATGTTATTTTTGGTTATAGAAATCAAAGAATTCAAGATGGAGAAAATTCACAGATAAATAAGACTCACCGTATAAGCTGGAGAATATAGATCTGTGGTCTTTAGAAACTGCCCGTAAATGGGTGCAGCGCCGCCGGTCGGTCTTAAATTCGGTGGAAATAAATGATCAGCTGATCGAGACAATTCCGGTACCATACTGGTGAAACCGATGTCTGACAATAAAACGCGTCTGGCTTCGACAGTTTTTTCAGATAAACGCAATCGAGAGCCCGGCAGTGGTAACTTTGAAGGTAGAGTAGTGAAATTTTCACCTAACCTCGCCTGAAAATAAAAAAAAAATAGCAAATACGTCCCGGGGTGCTAAAAATACTTACTTTATTGGCCAAACTACTTTCCGATCTCCAATAGGATCCTGGAAGAGCGGATATATCCGTCTGAGCTCCGGAATCTTTTCTTATAGCGTTTGATTGTGTTAAAATCGGTCGAGTTTTCCTACCGGGACCTAAACCTTTAGAAAGAGCTTCCCTAAAAACAACAACATTTTTAAACCACCGTATAGTCCGGATCTAACAAAATCTTCTCACCTGTGTATGAGTGGTTTGTACTGTAAGGGATTAGGACAAGTATTTCGCCGCCCTACGACGTATTCTACGTCGTGAATACCGCATTTTGAAATGTCAGTTTCAACTATTCGAATTCTTTCTTCGAATCTATCGAAACTTTCGTCTTTTTCCAACGATCTATTTTCGAAACTAGAATCTTGCAAAGAATAATAACTTTTCAAACTCTTCTCTTGATTTATGGAATTATCCGATCTAGAATCGCAAAGTTGTGAATTGTCTCTTTTCATATCGAAAGATTGGAAATTCGAATTTTCCTGATTTTCGTTTTCGAAATTATCGTTAAAAACGTCGTCTTCCATCTCTTCGCGATCGGAATTATTCTGATCTATGTCACCCAATGGTAATCGTAACATATTCGAGATTTGGGACACTCCCTCCCTGGAATCTATTGAAACCAGCTGCTCCTAAAGATACATTTCTGTATAAACTACAGTTACAATGACTCTTAAGTAGTGGACATTATTTGGTTCCTCCGATTTCATAATTTGATAAAGTTATACAGGGTCAAAGTTGAAGGAATTTTTTTTTGACATGCATTCGTAAAAAAAAGTATACCGCCTACGCCTATGGAATCGAAGCAACCAAATAGGCATTAATCGACAATATAAGGGTTATATTAAAATTTAAAAAATACGCCACTTCTTAATTACCACTTGAAAACGAGTTATTAAGGGTCAAAGTTGAAGGAATTTTTTTTACATGCATTCCTAAAAAAAAGTGTACCGCCTACGCCTATGGAATCGAAGCAACCAAATATGCATTAATCGACAATATAAGGGCTATATTAGAATTTAAAAAATACACCACTTCTTAATTACTACTTGAAAACGAGTTATTAAGGGTCAAAGTTGAAGGAATTTTTTTTTGACATGCATTCCTAAAAAAAAGTGTACCGCCTACGCCTATGGAATCGAAGCAACCAAATATGCATTAATCGACAATATAAGGGCTATATTAGAATTTAAAAAATACACCACTTCTTAATTACTACTTGAAAACGAGTTATTAAGGGTCAAAGTTGAAGGAATTTTTTTTTGACATTCATTCATAAAAAAAAGTGTACCGCCTACGCCTATGGAATCGAAGCAACCAAATGGGCATTAATCGACAATATAAGGGTTATATTAAAATTTAAAAAATACGCCACTTCTTAATTACCACTTGAAAACGAGTTATTAAGGGTCAAAGTTGAAGGAATTTTTTTTACATGCATTCCTAAAAAAAAGTGTACCGCCTACGCCTATGGAATCGAAGCAACCAAATATGCATTAATCGACAATATAAGGGCTATATTAGAATTTAAAAAATACACCACTTCTTAATTACTACTTGAAAACGAGTTATTAAGGGTCAAAGTTGAAGGAATTTTTTTTTGACATGCATTCCTAAAAAAAAGTGTACCGCCTACGCCTATGGAATCGAAGCAACCAAATATGCATTAATCGACAATATAAGGGCTATATTAGAATTTAAAAAATACACCACTTCTTAATTACTACTTGAAAACGAGTTATTAAGGGTCAAAGTTGAAGGAATTTTTTTTTGACATTCATTCATAAAAAAAAGTGTACCGCCTACGCCTATGGAATCGAAGCAACCAAATGGGCATTAATCGACAATATAAGGGTTATATTAAAATTTAAAAAATACAGCACTTCTTAATTACTACTTGAAAACAAGTTATTAAGGGTCAAAGTTGAAGGAATTTTTTTTGACATGCATTCCTAAAAAAAGTGTACCGCCCACGCCTATGGAATCGAAGCAACCAAATAGGCATTAATCGACAATATAAGGGTTATATTAAAATTTAAAAAATACACCACTTCTTAATTACTACTTGAAAACGAGTTATTAAGGGTCAAAGTTGGAGGAATTTTTTTTTACATGCATTCCTAAAAAAAAGTGTACCGCCTACGCCTATGGAATCGAAAAAAAAATAAAAACATGGAAAATTAATAAATTACGAGGGTAAAATGAAGATTAATTTAAATTTTACCTTAAAATCCGAATCTTTGGTATCATCTGTAGTAAATATTAGTTCGATATCGTCCACTTCCTCAGTTTGCTCCTGTTCGTTCTGAGTACTTGTAACTTCTTGTTCATCCACACTATTGTTAAACCTGTCATTATCCTTGTTACTCATCTCTTCATCAATATCTATATTGAATTCTCGACTTATGTGACTGGATAAGTTAGAAAAGCTAAAAGTTTTTGAAAACGACAATTTGTTCGATCCTTCAATAGGTGATTTTAATATCGTTAGACTTTCTAATGATCGAGAAACATTTCTTGGACTTGTTGTTTCTGATTTAACTGATATTCTTGCTTCGATATTACAAATTTTCCTTGGACTTACTTTTGGAGTTACAATCGTTACTTTTTTAATCTTTGGTTCTTTAATATTAGAAATTTTAGGCGATTCTTTCAATGTACATGTTTCAATTAAACGTCTAGGAGTAACTGATTTTACTGTTGTAATCGTTTCGATTGCAGAACTTTCTGGAGTAGAGTCAGGTTCAAGATCTGAAGCATATAAATTATAATAAATTTAAAAGCCACTTACTCAAGATATTTCATACCTTCTACATCAAATTCATCCAATTCTTTCTTACCACCATTAAAAACGTCTTCTGTATCTTCATTGTTATGGCTTGTAGTTTTTTTCAATAATTTTTGCTTTAAAACGTGGTTTTCAAGTGACAGTAACTTAAAAGCTTCTTGAACAGAATCGATAGGCCAAACTTTACTTTTCAATTGCAATATTTCTGTTTTACTTTCTTCCAAAGCAGCTCGCAATGCAACAACTGTTTGGTGTAAGGCTCTTACTGTTTCTAATCCTTGTTCTCTTTGACTCTCCCCTCCATATTCCATTTTAAAATTGCCTTATCCATACTGCTTTTGCTTTTCTAGTTACTTTATTTTCAACAACTTCTACATTATCACTTAAATTCTGACAGCTACTTCTGAAAACATATTAAAAGACCACATATTCATTTTGTGTTATGGTGCAGATAAAGACATTCATGATAATTAAACAATTCAATAAGAATGCAGATTTTTCATGATAAATGATACAGATTTTCCATTCACTCACTTCAGTAATTTCAGTAGCAAATCTGCATCTGTATATATATTTTTTTTATAAAAAAAATGATTTGTCACGGAAATATGTACGCACCCAGGATATAATAAACAAAAAGGACTTGCCCTATTGGAAGCTCTTCGGTTTTTCGTGCTTGGCAACGCAATAAACAAGGTAAATTACTCAAACTATTTAATCTTCACACAGGTACCCTAAAATTTCTATTTCAAAACATTACAATCAATAAATGTAATTTTGTACAACCCCGGGAATTAGTAAATGATCCAAGACGTACGGTTAAATAATACATATGTTTGGGGAAGGTCAAACTTTTCAAACAGTTGTCGTAACTTCATACGTATATCGTCGAAATAAAATCAGTCCGTCTCTTATTGAATTATAGGTAACACATAAGTTTATCTTCTTTTATCCTCAATGAAATGGATTTGTGCAAGTCAAAAACGGTTTTTAAATTATTCATTACGATTTCCTGATACAGTTTGTCATATTCATCTTCGACCACTGTTGCCGTAGCTCGCTCCATTGAGCAAGATCTCACTCACTCACAATTTCACTTGGTTGTTCCTCTTTGTCAAATTTCGTTATTTTGGTAAACATGGCCGATATTATTTTGGAAGCTTAGGCCCAAATTAAAAAAATAAGAAGAAAATACATTGTTTTTTTATGGTTATGGTATTGTTTTTAATTTTTGAAAAGAAAAAATACGCTGTTCCTACGAGTATACGAGAGGCGATAGCGAAAGCTTGTTGAAATTTAAAATTGAGGATGAAGGACTTGCAGCACTGTCTTTGCTTACTCATAAAAGTTCCTACCATAGAAATATAACCCTGAGGGTTAAAACCGGGTTATCTATGGTTAAAACTCTGTTGACTCCACTTTTGTGTAAGTTTTTTTCAAGTAGATATAAAATAAGTATTATTATATGGATATAAAAAATATAGGTTAGATCCATTTATTCAGGTTCATTTATTGGTTCGCCATTCTAAATAATGGATAATTTGTTGAAGGTGATACTTTTTATTCAGCATTAAAAAAGTGTACCTTTATTAAAAATGGAAACTTGGTTTGCATTTCCACATTGGCAACATTGTACTATTTATTATGAAAACGTGCTAAATTTCATAAACAAACTTGTCCAAGATTTGATTGGTTTTTATGCAAATTTTATAGTATGCAATTGATAGATAACTGTTTCTCTTATCTATGGCTGTATGTAACAGAAAAAAACTTGAAGTAGATATAAAAATAAATTTGTAGTAGGGCAACTACATTTTTATTCTAAGAAAGCTAAAGAATGTGAAGACCCTATTTCTAAAAGAATAAAATTGACCTTCTAGTTTGATAATATTTTTTGGTTATAAGAAGATGGAGAAAAGTAAAAACTTTAAAAGAGTAAGTAATAATAAAATGGGTTAACTCACCAGTATGTTGTAAATTTGAATTTACCAACAATATCAAGTAATATTTTTTTAGTTATGCGTCAGACCTTATAAAAATGGTTTTATCTATCCAAAGACTATTCCAAGGGAAAGGGGGCCATTGGCAACATATATATCTTGTGGTATATGTACATTTTTATTTGTGTGTAAGTATTTGTTAGTTGTATATACATATTTGTAAATTTTAAATTGTATAACCAAGAAACTTATTCTTTCAGATGATGTATTAATGTCTAGCAATCCAATTCGTATAAAATTAAGTAAGTCAAATTAACCAGTACATACCAATATCTAAGACATCATTTATTTTAGTGCAATATAGTGTTGGTATAATTTTTGGTTTACTTCTTGAGTTTCTTCATCGGATAATATTAATTTTTGAAGAACGAAGACATTTAATTTCACGTTACGAAGGAAGCTGGATAGTTTTATTGAAGAATGCTCTCCATATCGAGAATTTGACATTGCTCATATTATTTTTAAATATTGTTAATGCTGTCTCTTATTTCTCTACTGCTGGATTAGAGAACATCCAATTCTCAAATGTTCTTTTAGTTACAGCTCTTTTTCTGCTTGGGAAAATTATAAAAGTGGTAAGTAAAAGTATTTTCAGTACTTATGGCATAAGTAGATTTTTTCTTATCAAACATTTATTTTCGGTATTTTCTTTTTCCAATTCCTTTGTTCAACTGTAAACACAATAACGTAAAACCTTTTATTTGTAAATTCAATTAACCTGTTGTGTAATTTTGTAAAAATGGTTTCACATGAACTTATTATTCAACTGACAATGAAGGTTTTATAATACACTTACCCACATTATCAATCCACTTTCAAGAACATTATATTTCATCCTTTATTATGAAAGAAATTTAATTAAATCAACTCTTCTAATATCATCCTATAACCAACTTCACAACTTAACTGAGACGGGTTTATAAAAAACTAATGTTTTTATCCTTGAGAATGATATTCTGGGATTCCCCCAAAAATATATTCAAGTGTCAATGTTTGAAGTTTACAACTTTCAAAAATCTGTGGTTTTATGACTTCTATGTTCTCTAGCTTGAAACGTTATGTTAATGAAGGTATTTGGCATGGTATTAGGGATTCAAATTTATTATTTATTACAGTAAACATCACTTTCTTTGCCAAGATTTCCATTGGCATTACTGTTTAGTTCCTCTGTGCCAAAGTATTTGATATTTTTAAAGAAGGGGAAGGGTGAATTTAATAATTATTTTCCCTTCCACTTTTATTCCTGGTTTGCTTGTTATACATTAAGTCTTTTATAGGAAACTAGTCCACTTAACGACTCTCTATGGGTAGCTGAAAATAACGGCTTAGACTATGGTTCTGGTATGGCCTATTCCTTTTTTCACGGCTATTTAAATCTAATCTTACCGAAAACTGGTAGGGAAGATAAACATCTTAAGGAAATCATGCAGGATTACGAAGATAAAAACGGTGTAAAATTTCGAATATACAAGTTATTCATATTAATACCGGAATCAATGAAATGTTTTGTTAGTTTGAAAAATGAATATTCCCCTTCCATTGAAGAAAGTAGTGTAAGTATCAAAATTAGTTTCTAACAGCCACAGACTACTTCAATCACACAGAAGCGACACTTTCGTTTCAATTAAAAACCTTTTAGGACAATTTCAAATGATGTATTCTGTACCCCAGTTTACTACTGCTTACTAATTTTTTTTTTAGTCTTTAGATGCGAAAATTATAACAGTAGCAGGCGTACAGAATCGTGTATATAAAAATGCAGTGTATAAAATTGTTTCTGGCGGAATTGGCGGAAAAAAAACGTACAAATACGTTACAGCAGAGTACGCTACTCCCTTAAAAACGTTCAAAGATGTATTTGACAATCGGGGTGTTCATTCGGGTAATTGTTTTTATATACGGGGTAGCTTCGTAATTTACAATTTATTTTTGTTCTAGAATATTATATTAAACACAAGAAAGATATTATTTTACAGTTCTACTTGACCTTGGGAAAGGTTTTGGAGGAAAAAGGTCTAAGTGACGCTTGTGAATTGATTTATTATGAAGGTATTTGTTTTTTTATTTAAATAAAATGTTGTGGCTGTATGAAAAAATTATGTATTTTTTTTCACAGATTGTTACCAGAAAGATGGTGTTACCATTTATCATGACGTAGGAGAAATACTTCAAGAGAGACTGAAGGAACTGGAAAAAAAATCTGTTTAATGTTTTTAATAAACACATTTTTATTGATTTTCTGGGTTAATTTGTAACATTTGAGGTTTTATTTTATAGAAAAAAACTTTTTAATTATTGTATTATTTAGGTTAATTCGTTTGAAAAGGTTTAAAATTTATTTTTGTTTGTTGCTTTTTTATTTGTATTATTATTATTATATGGAAACAAATATAATATTTTATAACTGTTCTATTATTAATGAGAAAAAGATTATATACGCTTATTAAGGTAGGTACATAAAAAACCACAATGCAGAATTAATACTGGAATACTTCAAAAGTACATAATCTTATCATTAAACACAAATTTAGAACAAATATTAAGTTGATAACATTTAAATCAAATGACGACACATTGCATCATATTGACAACATGTAAGTAACAGATACATTTAAATTACATCACCACATACGTGACAAATATCAGGGGTACCCTAACAGGCTATCCAACTTAAAATTTTTTCAACCACATTTACTTATAATGAATATGTTACAGTTGTAGATAAAATAAAATCTATAAATAGCTCGGGTTGGTTGATTAGTACAAATAATCATGTAATTTTTTTTAACGACAACCGTGATTAAAAGTCAAACCGTAAATGTGGTATTTGTTTCCTTGGCTGATGTCACGTAACGCAGCAGACATATATGCCATTATTTAAAGCGCATGCTCCTTTTCAATTTCTGTAGTAATCGATAAAAACAATGTTGCCGTCTTAAATTTAAAGAGCCAGAAATAATACTTGCATAGGAATAATACTTTTTATTGCAAACATTTTATATTATTAATCTAACTTCTGATTTGTATTTTGTCTAGAATGTTCGATTAAAAGTGGGGTTAGTTCCTTTTTTACTCATTTTTTCTTTCTTTAAACTACAATTGTTTTACATAAGAGTAGTCGCTGACTGACTTTCAAACCGTTTTACTAAAGCAGTCTTCAGTTTGTATGATTTGCATTATTTTATTTGCTTAAAATCAACGTAGCTTCACTATACTTTATAAAATAGTCTATTTTTTTCATAATTTTAATTAAGAAAAATACAGATTTGTTTTTCTATTAAATACCCTCACTCTATTCTAAATCTAAAACAAAAATTTTAGTAACCTTGGCAACACCACGAATCAGTTGAATCACGTGACATACGAATTTTATTTTTATGTCAAGATTTTTCCTGTAACTGACACTTCATAGTGAATTCTGGTTTGGAATTTTCTCCCGGTACGTTGAAAAAAATGTAAGTAACGTTTTAATTCCTAAATTAATAGCGAATTAATATAGTCGGTATGTTTTTTTTAAATAATAATTTGATATTAGTATCGATTCGAGTTTGGATATTTCTAGTGCATAGGTATCTACTTTATTTTTAGAACAGTAAATTGGTTTTTATATAATCACTTTTTGCTAATAAAAGTGCTTTGATTTGTTTCAAATTCATTCTCATTGTTAATATTATAAAGCTGATTTTAGAAAAAACGTATTAGATACACTGGAAAGGTGGAAAAAGGAGTAATGCCGACCGGTTTGACCTTCTCTGACCTTCATGTGTGCACACCCTGCTATCTTTCAATAACGTTCAAGTTTTACTTATAACTGATGCATAAACAAATGTTTAGATTAATTTAATGTTTTTTATCAATAACTGACCGGACTTTCAAAAATTACTATGTTCCTAATAATAAGTGTAAACCTGTTATTGATAAAAGGTCATTATACTTTTTATGACAATGATTATTAGGATTATACATTTTATTTATCAAAACTACCAGTTTTGGTGACATATACAAATATTTTGTAATGTTTTATCAATTATATATACCTAATGAAAATAGTGTATTTGTCAAGTTACCTAATTAAAAGGTTTCAGAGTTTTGTGGTTCTTTATAAATGACACTTTTATTTCAAAGGTCAGCAGAGGACAGTTTTCTTTGGTATTTAAACACAATTTTCTCGTCATTTGTGATGATTTTTCAGCACATTTGTTCTCGTTTGAAAAATCAACAACGTAATCTAGGAACTTACTTAATTTCAATACTTTTGAAAACACCGCTTTTTATACAGTGTGACCCATTTTGTTTGGAAGCACCCCTATAAAATCCGCATTTTTCAACCGATTTTGATTTAGTCTTTTTTGTTAGATTCAGTATCAAAAACAGAATTTGATCACAAATTTTCATACCATAATAGCTATTTTCAAGGCCCTCTACGTTAATTTTTCTTTGCCAAAAAAGACGAAAGTATATTGGGCATTTTTTTTTCTCAAATATGACTACACCACTGGATTCAGAATCATCACAAATGTAAACTATCCAAATTTTATAAAAAAAGTTTTATTAACAACAAAGTTATCACTACATGAATTTGGAAAAAGTTGTTTTTTAATTAATTTTTTACTAAGAATGTAGACACATTTTAAAAATGGCAACATGGTAAACATTAACTAGGACTCAAACATATTGCACTGTAAAAATTCGAAGCCGATACCTTAACCCGTTCTGGAGTTATAGCTTCTGAGAGTAATGTAAAATTGTGCTGATGTGACGAAAAACAAATTAACACCAAATAATACATTTTGATTATTAAACTACTTAATAATAATTGAATTCCACATTTTTGTAGCCTCGACTAAACCTCCGTTAATTTCCACACATTTCTCGTATCGTTTGCGACTATGTCTTAGCGCTTTTTTATTTCATGTGGCGTTATTCCAGCACACGCCTGTCGTATTCTGTCATACAGTTCTGCTCTATTCCTTGGACATGTCTTATACACTTTTTGTGTCAAAAGCCCCCACAGATAAAAATCCAATGTAGTTAAATCGGGCGATCTAGGAGGCCATTCGATTAACTCGCTACCGCGACCTATCCAACCATTTGGAAATTTTTCGTTAAGCCACTGCCTGACAATCCTGGAATAGTGTACAGAACAACCATCTTACTGAAATATCAAATTTCTTCTTTCTGATAGTGGCAGTTCGTCAATCACTGCGGATAACTCATCTTCCAAGAATTCCATGAAGTTATTGGCATTCATGTTACCCTCAAAAAAGAATGGACCTATTATCCTGTCTTTTAAAATTTCGGCTTCCAATTTTTACAGTGCAATATGTTTGAGTCCTAGTTTTTGTTTACCACGTTGCCATTTTTAAAATGTGTCTACATTCTTAGTAAAAAATTAATTAAAAAACATTTTCCAAATTCATGTAGTGATAACTATTGTTGTTAATAAAACTTTTTTTATAAAATTTGGATAGTTTACATTTGTGATGATTCTGAATCCAGTGGTGTAGTCATATTTGAGAAAAAAAGTGCCTAATATACTTTCGTCTTTTTTGGCAAAGAAAAAATAACGTAGAGGGCCTTGAAAATAGCTATTATGGTATGAAAATTTGTGCTCAAATTCTGTTTTTGATACTGAATCTAACAAAAAAGACTAAATCAAAATCGGTTGAAAAATGCGGATTTTATAGGGGTGCTTCCAAACAAAATGGGTCACACTGTATATAGAGTGTTCTGAGTAAGCAAGTACAACATTTTTTTGGCCAAATTCCGAAGGTTCTGCTCTTTCATGACATTTCTTTGAAATAAAAACATTTTTCAATGGATCTATTCATCTAATAAAAAGCTGTTTATATTTCAGAACTTAATTGAAAATGGTGGTGAAAATTGGAATCAACGGTTTTGGCCGTATCGGTCGCTTGGTACTTCGCGCAGCCCTCGCCAAAGGCGTAGAAGTAGTAACCGTCAACGATCCATTCCTCGATGTCGACTACATGGTCTACTTGTTCAAATTCGATTCCACTCACGGTCGCTATAAGGGATGCGTCAACAGCGATGGCAAAAATTTGGTAGTCGACGGTATAACCATCTCAGTATACCAAGAAAAAGACCCAGCTCAAATTCCATGGGGCAAACACGGCGCCGACTACGTAGTAGAATCCACCGGGGTATTCACCACAGTCGAAAAAGCCAAAAAGCATCTTGAGGGTGGCGCTAAGAAAGTCATCATCACAGCTCCATCTGCCGATGCTCCAATGTACGTCTGTGGCGTCAACTTAGACGCTTACAACCCAGCTGATCCCGTAAGTACTGGCCGAATTCTAGCGAGTACCGAATTATTATTTCGTTTACTTTTTCCAGGTTATCTCCAACGCTTCTTGTACCACCAACTGTTTGGCACCTTTGGCCAAAGTCATTCACGATAATTTCGAAATTGTCGAAGGTTTGATGACCACTGTACATGCCACTACTGCTACGCAAAAGACTGTCGACGGTCCTTCTGGTAAATTGTGGCGTGACGGTCGTGGTGCCGGACAAAACATCATTCCAGCTTCAACCGGAGCCGCCAAAGCTGTCGGAAAAGTCATTCCCAGCCTCAACGGTAAGTTAAAAATTTTCAAATTATAAAAAAGGGTTTCATTTATCTTTTTTTGAATATTTTTTTGACGTTTGGAAACGATTTCAGGCAAATTGACAGGTATGGCATTCCGCGTACCAGTACCAAACGTTTCAGTCGTCGATTTGACCGTACGTTTGGGTAAACCCGCATCCTACGACCAAATCAAGGCTAAAGTAAAGGAAGCCTCCGAAGGTCGTCTTAAGGGTATTTTGGGCTACACCGACGAAGAAGTTGTTTCCAACGATTTCATCGGCGATACTCATTCTTCGATTTTCGACGCCAACGCCGGAATCCAACTCAACGACAAATTCGTCAAACTCATCTCTTGGTACGACAACGAGTTCGGTTATTCCACCAGAGTTATTGATTTGATCACTTTTGTCGCCTCCAAAGCTTAAGGTGATTTTTTGGAAGTATAAGAATGATCTTATCTTAACAAACACACTGTACACGGTGACTTTTAGCGTCTCGCAGAAATAAGTGTTGAAAAAAAGAGGGGCTAGTTAGTAGTCCTTTGTTGGTTAAAAAAAAATGTACCATTTAATTTTTCTCTATTTAAAATTTAGACTTATATAAACATTTATGTTGAAAGAGAGTTTATTATTTTTCAATTTCCCGCGATACTTCACTGTCCAGTGCACTTGTGAATGCATGCAGGATTTTCCTTTCCCCTTCTCGAAAAATATTTTAATACGAAAAAAAAACAAAGATAAAGACAAAATATCTACTCGCTCAAACAAAAATCCGATCCTTATTAAAAACCATGTGAATTTTTTCGAGAAATGGAAAAGAAAATCCTGCTTGCACTCACAATACATTGAGCAGTAAAATCTCGCGTCCTGAAACTCTCTTACTTTTCCCTTTTCCTGCTCATTTTCTTTCAGATATTCTTGAATGTTTTGATACGTACACGATACCTAATTTAACGATTTAATCTTAGGAAAACTGACCGGAATGGCATTTAGGGTACCAACTCCGAATGTCTCGGTGGTGGATTTGACAGTTCGATTAGGAAAAGCTGCTACGTACGAACAAATCAAAGAAACAGTTAAACAAGCCGCGAAAACTACCATGAAAGGAATTTTAAATTACACTGAAGAGCAAGTAGTGTCTACGGATTTTTGTGGTGATGTACATTCGTCAATATTCGATGGATTAGCTGGAATTGCGTTGAGTGATAAATTTGTCAAGCTCATTTCTTGGTACGACAACGAATACGGGTACTCTAATAGGGTGGTCGATTTAATTTTGCATATATCGACCAAAGATAAGTTTTAGATTGAAAAGTGATGGTGTAAATTTTTGGTTTATTAAAATTTACTGATAAAGTAACTAAAATTGTGTTTTATTTTATAATAGATGTTAAAAATTGAAATAACCGCAGCTATTTTATTGAAGGGAAATAATTCATTAGATTTTAATTAATCATTCACTTGCATTGGGTTTTATTCAAAAACATATCGACCTGTAGAATATTTCTGCCGAATTACACTAGCTAAGAATTATGGCAAAAATTATTCTGAAATTTACCACAAAAATGTTAATAACATTTTCTTGAAACCTGTATTACACGGGGAATAAATCTAAAAATTTTCGATAAGCATGTGCACAGCGTTATTTGGTTACAGCTGATGTAGGTATGCCAGTTGCAGATTAACCTATAAAACTCCTTATTAAAAACGTTTAAACAAACACGCTTTCATTAACCTAATATTGTTTATTTTCTTATCAGAAATGGTGAACAAAAAGAACTTGTAATATTACCTAGATGTTGTTGTTGGTTTATAAATTTTCTAAAAGGCAATTAATGAGTGTAAAATCAAACAAACCGATTATGAGGTTCTGCGCCGATTCTCGCGCCCTTTATAAATTTTGTCAGAAGAATATAGAACATGTTTTATATTTTTACTCCGAAAGTTTTAGCGAGAATTTTTGGTCGTGTAATTATAGCAAATTTTATTAACGAAAATTATCGTGGTCAATTATTTGCCATGTAGAACGGCTCCTAGACAATGATATACCTACTGGGGTGAGATTCACTGAGACCTAAAATATCCCACCTTAGAAAATAATATTTTTCATCATTTTAAGTACATAACTTCGACGGAATGTTGTGTTATTCTTTTATATTTTAATATACTTTCGTTAATGTAAATTTATCAACTTAAAATCGTAGTCTTACCGTTGTTTTTTTTGCTTCCCGAGAAAACTTGTAGCTCCCGCCATTACACCATTATAGCATCAACGTCAGGAATTGAAATTTTGGAAATACACTCAACTTTTTAAACACACAATACATTTTATATCACCACCCGTCTAATGTTATTATTGAAACTATTTTTAACGTTGCTATTTATTACTTTATTTTAATCTACGTAGAAAAAAGGAATTACGACCTTCCTCAACAAAAAATTTCAACGTACTACCTAACCTAACTTTTTTTACTCATTACCATTTGTTATTCAATTGTTTTTTAAAAGTAAGGCTGGTTCACCTAATTTCTTAACGTATTTTCAGCAATTTGGTCGGCAAGAAAGAAATTTTTAATTTTGTAATTGTATAGACATTATAGTTTTTGTTTAAAAAATATTGATTTCTCAATAATGAACAGGTATTAATACATTTTTGTTGCAATTCTTTTATATTTTACTTTTCTAGTATAACATCAAGGTCATGAGTTTAAATTCTGGAAATACGGTATTAGAAATTTGAGTTGGACGTTGGAGATAATTTTTTGTCCAAAACATAACGAGGAATTTTGGATAGAAATAAAAATCACGTACTTATCAGTTGATGTATCCTTCAAGGATTTTATTCTTCCAAAAAAAAAAGTCATAAATCATTTCCTAATAGGTATAGTCTTAATCACACAGCATGCATTTTTTCATTACGCAGGCCAGCTGCAGTCTGGACCAGTCAGGATATTTCAAATTAAAAACAAATTCTTTCCAACCTTTTTGGAGAATTTATAATACAAATAACTTTCGAAATATTATTATCACCTTGTACGTATTTGATACTAGTATACAGAATGTCTCATATAATTGACTAGTGAAAAATGTTACTCGGGTAACGAAAGAAAGGAATGAATTTCAATTTGAAGTAGTAGACTGGCCTTATTCGACTTAATTCACGATTGTAAACAAATAGTAAGCGTAAATAACGTCAAACATAAAAAAATAAATACTAGGATATAGGAAGTAACAAAAAAGAGACGTCGAAGAATATAAATATGGCAGAAATAAAACTAAACACGTTTTGTTGGAGAAAAAAAAGTTTCCCAACTGTACATGTATACATGTAATTTCAATATTATTGAGATATTTCAGTTGGAAAACTTGAAATGTAACAACAATTTTAAGACTGTCACTTTTACAACCATCGGTATATTATAGAACTGTTTTTATTTATAAATAAAATCTTTTGATGAGGCGAAAATGTTTCAATTTAAAAAAAAAATATTTATACAGAGTGAGTTAATTATAGAAAGCCTCAATTATTATAGAAAATAAATCACACGATTTTGATTATGACCCTACATAGTTTTCTACACCCAAATTCCTCAATTTCAGAGATATATGATAATCCATTTGAGATATCAAAGTTCCATTATATTCCCAGAAGAACGGAAGATCTGACAACAATGTACCGTACGTTCGGCTATATCACAAAACCCTCACAAACTAAAATTTATAAAAATCGTGCAATCTGTAACAATGAAGGAGTTCCATACTCAAGAACCGCCCTGTATGTAAACAAAAGTTTAAGTACAACGCTAAAAATATATCAAAATCCTTCAAAAATTAACAAAAATTTCTTGTCGAACCAATACAAAAATAATTCATTTACAACCCACGATAATAACAATCAAAATATATAAATTCCAAGAGATTTAGGTTTACCAATAACAAAACGGTAATTTTTTCCTTCATAACCTACAGTCGATAAAAATGTAATAAACGTTAAAAGTTAGTTTTTCATACAAGATTTCATAGGGGGTACTTTAAGTACATTTAAAAATAATCTAGTGTGAAGTATTGAAAAAATTTCCTGGGATCTTTATAGTCATTAAAAATATGATTTAGATTTACACAGTTGAACTGGTAGTTTTAAAGACGACCATTTTGCGTTAAAGCATATCGCGTCGCGATCTACCGGTGATTGTCGAAAGCTCTAAATCTACTGATTGTCGTAAACAGCTGAATATCATGGAGGTCTCGAATTATATAGTTTCGTTTTTGTATGAATTTCTTCCCTCCCCAAATTTTGAATATAACAAACATTTTAAATGGCTTGGGATTATTAAAACATACAAATTTAGACGATCAGGGTTTTCTACAATCATTTCGAAAGTGTAGTTTTACTAACCTTCGCTAGATCGCGCTACGATAGGATTTCTAGTACCTGTCCACGTTGCCATATCTTTTAATAAATCAGCACTTCCCACAATTATACCGAACAATTTTCTTTTAACGTTTATTTCATGTTTTTTCGATCACTTATATCCCACATTATAAACATTCCCAAATAAACACATGACTTTTTTTTTCATTTTTAATTATTAAAACGATTTGAACATTCTTAATTTTTACAGAGATCATAACGAGTCAGCCAATAGCAAGCTACATTTTTTGTAGACAAAAATGAGTACCTTTGTGCTCAAATACAAAAAGAAAATAAAGTGGAGTTGTTCACATCGACCCCACAGAGGAGTAGGTACCGTAGTTATAAATTATATCACATTATTTTAAGCTAACAAATGAGATTATTACAAAAAATTATGCAAAAATAATTGAGGAGGAGGAGGGGGAACTGTGCTATGCTATTCTCCCGTCGAGCGATTAATAAATAAAGTCTAAATTTATTAAAAATCAACACCCAAATTGCCGTCTCTCTTGGTTGAATTTTAACGCATGTGCATCGCAAAATGAAACACTTACCTATTCTATTTCTGCAAAAGTGACAGTTACAGCGACTGTTGAAAGTATACGATCGGGGCCACTTTGATAAAAAAAAAAAGAAGAAACTAGGGTTAGGAGTAGTTGAATTTGATTTTGACAGGTTAATTGACATTTTGTGTGAATAAACGGTTGATTGAATAAAAGACAGAGTCGACGTTAAAAATTTATTAAATAAATTTCTCTCGAGACGTTCGAGATACGCAAAAAATAAAAAAATATATAATATAAACGAGGCATTCAAACCTTAGAACAGGAGAATAACACAGGAACAGAAAACGTAAACAAAAATAAGCATCAGAAGTTGATATCGAGACAGGTGTGAAAAATTACCAACAAAATATCGAAAGCAAAGTGATTTTTTTTTTTTGGTTACAATTTAGGCGATGTTTTTGAACGTTTTTTACACGCAGCATTGTTTTTAAATGAAAATTTTCATCTTGGTTTACGATATTTTGTATAAATTTTTCACTTTTCTTGAACCGATGGGGGCGATAGACGAAAAATGACGTAATTTAGTATATTTTTTGGTAAAACCGTAAAAATTAAAGTAAAAATAAGAAATGAGTAAAAAACGATAATTTTGTGTTAGAAAAAGCTGCTGCAGATGAAAAATGTACTTTTAATGCTGAAAAAAATTAAATAATCCCAAAAAAGATATAATTACCTAAAAAAAAAAGTTTTTTTTTCTCAAAAATAGTAATAGAACCCCATTTTTATTCAACCCGACAAAAATACCCCAATTTGATAAAAAAAACTCACCATTGTTCTCCAAAATACGTCATTTTTCATCCACACGTAGGGCGAAACAAAAAGGGAAAGACAATTAAAGGGATCAAGTCGGAGGGCAAAACTAAGCTTCCGTGGAAGCGACAAGGGAACCCTTAGGTGTGTAGGCCGTAGCGTTCGGATCGAGGTTCGAAGGAGGACTTTCGGCCAGACGTACTCTGGATATATTGGTAGCCGACGTCGGGGAACCAAATGTGTCGGTAGGCATCACAGCCAATACTTGCGCTATCTTGCCTTTTAATTCTTCGATTTCTTTTTCGTGTGCTCGGTTAGCATCTGAAAATTAAACATTGGCGGTGAGGATTCAAGGACAAATTAACAGACCAGGGTCGAGAATTTTTGAAAACAAAAAATTAATAGTAGGATGAAACCCATTGGAAAAGGAGGAGAAAATTATAAAAATGAAAGGAAAAATAATTTACGGGGGATCTGAGGTCGGAAAGGTGAGTTTTTAAGGTTAAAAAACGGTTTATCTCGATTTCCGACAAAACTACAGGTTCTATGGAAAAAAGTCAAATGGAAAAGTTGTAGGTAATAAAAAGATTTACAACTTTTGTATTTACACTATTTTCACATAACCTAAAAATTAATGTGGAAAATTTAAAAAAAACAAGTTTTTCGTTTTTTATTTTTATCTTTTACAAAAAAAAATTTGTTAACACGAAATTTGGTGAAAAGTTACCTTTTTATGTCCCAAACACACTGTAATTTATTTGATTTGAAATATTTATTTTTTCACCTTATTTTGACGTAATATCGAAAAAAACTCCCTAATAATTTTCAATCGAAAATTCACCCGTCAAAATGTCAGCTTTTTTCAAAAAGTTGGTGTGCTTTCTGTTCGTTGAAATCTATACTTTCCGATGGTGTAAAAAATATATATTACTGTGTTAAATATTCTCAGAAAATTTAAAAAATCAAAAAAAAACTCGAATTCGAAAAAATGTTATAATGCCATTTTTATACAATTTCATCTAAAAACTGTGCTGCAATTGTTTTTCAATTAAAAATTTGATTTATTAAATTCTAATTACATTTATGTCATAGAAAATCTCATAATATTTAAAAATAAATGTAGATCGTACTATTGAATTTAGACACTTTATTCTGATTACGTTATTCATTTCAATATTTTTTGCATTTTCTGAGAAGATTTACTATAGTAATATATATTTTTTTTACACCATCGGAAAGTGGAGATTTTAACGAACAGAAAGCACACCAACTTTTTGAAAAAAACTGATATTTTATCGGGTAAATTTTCGATTGAAAATTATGGTGCTTTTTCGATATTAAGTCAAAATAAGGTGAAAAAATAAATATTTCAAATCAAATAAATTACAGTGTATTTGGGACATAAAAAGGTAACTTTTCACAAAATTCCGTGAAAAAAACATTTTTTTTGTAAAAGATAAAAATAAAAAACCAAAAACTTGTTTTTTTAAATTTTCCACATAAATTTTGAGGTTATGTGAAAAAAGTGTGGATACAAAAGTTGTAGATCTTTTTATTACCTACAACTCTGCCATTTGACTTTTTTCCATAGAACCTGTAGTTTTGCCGGAAATCGAGATAAACCTTTTTTTACCCTCACTCCCTTCCCCTTTCCGACCTCAGATCTCCCGTAAATTATTTTTATAATATTCTCCTCCTTTTTCAACGGATTTCATCCTACTATTATTTTTTTTTCACTTTTTATTATTTTTAAAGGCACAAAAAAAGGAATAATTGTTAACAAAAAACAAACTTACTTTCTCTTAGTTCGAGCTGCCTTTTGGCTTCGCCCAAAGCGCTGAACAGATCCAACTTGATCCTATTTTCCGCCGATAAGGAATTCTCCAAATGCGTATTCTTTTCTTGCATGGCCGACAACGCAGACATAAGCAATTCGGTATCGCGTATCTGCTCGCTCAACGCGCTGCTCTCCCTTTCGAGCACCTGCAGACGATCGTCCTGCCAATGTTTGGAAGCTCGAAGTTCCGATATCTCCGATTCCAATTCGCGTCGTCGAGATTTACACGAATCCGTACATTCGCCACGTGATGATTGTTGAGCTGCCACCTGTCAAAATTAATTCACGCCAACCCTTTTTTTTTTTTCTATAACGATTTTCGACGTACCTGTGCCGCTCTGACTTCTTCTTGTTTTCGACTTTTTCGTTCTTGATTAAGTTGCGATTCCAGACTTGATCTCAGCCGTCTTTCTTCGGCCAATCGTCGCTCTAAATTACTAATTGTTTGTTTATCGGAAGATTTTGTACTTTGGGCGCTCTGCAATCGCTGCTGCAGCTCTTCTACTTCTCTTTGCAGCGAGGATATCTCGCCTTTGGACACTTTTTCCATTGTCGTCAAAGACGCCACCTATACGTAAAGTCTAACTAAAGTCAGTGTGATGACCATAAAATAAAGCAATGTTGTCAGATATATTTTCTAAAATTGTTGGGCTCACTATACAAATGTAAGCGCGTGATGTTCTCAGAAAGCTAGTTTGGAAATATTTAAAAAAAAATACATAATATAAATTTATTAGTAAGCATTAAAAAAAGTCGCTAGAAATTGCTGTGAAAAGAGAAATTAATTAAAACAACTTTTTGTATGCCTACTATATTCAAGAAAATTTTGTATATCTGGCAACGCATTGCAGGTGTTCAGCGTTATACAATCATCAAGTACATTATTGTTTATATTATAATGAAGTAACGGGTCACTTACTAAGGTGGACTAACTCTAACTAAAAAAAATTAAACTCCGAGGGTGGCCTGCGATATTAGAGAGATATTAGTATTGTGTGTCGATTCAGGGGCGTGTGTGAATTTTGTTTTAAAGAAATATTTAAAATAATAATATATTTGTCCTCGCTTTCCCCATTTTTTTTTTTTCACTTACCTGTAACCTAAGATCTTGTTCGCTGCCTCTGCTCAAGTGCAAATCGGACCGGAGCTTTTTGCAATCGGTTTCTAACCTCTGCAGATATTCCGCTGCCTCTCTTTCTTTATCCTGCTCCTTCTTTTCTCTTCTACGCACGGGTCTCGTTTCTGATTCGTGCCCGCTTCCTTCCTCTATCGATGAATTCAACACCGACCCGTTTGTATGTGCGTGGTTCACTTTCTGTCGATCTATATGACGATCTGAGTGTCTACTGTACAAAAAATGAAATAAAATTTAATAAAAAAGTTCCTTTTTTTATTATACAGGGTGTTTCATTGGGAAAGGGCCTAACTTTAACTGTAGATGGGGATCACTTTGGTGCTTCTAAGAACCTATATTTAATGTGTATTTTGCACTTTATAACCGAGATACAGGGTGTTTTATAAATTTATCGTGTTTCTTTCAAACCTCATAACTTCCGAGTTACGCTGTATATTATTTTGAAATTTGGTACACGTAATAATAATTACCTAGAAACTCCATCAAAAGCATCTCCAGAAAGATAATGCAGGTCCGGCTTAACAAAAAATTTCGAAACTCGTCTTTCCTAAAAATAACACCCTGTATATAGATTTTTTAAAATTGCTCTTTATAATTGGAAAGAGTATAAAAAATCGAATCTACTTATTTCCTTTTTATTTTTCCGCAGACAATTTTAGTACCAAAAATTGACCGTCAAAGTACGGCCCTGTAATCACATTTTTTAGTGGTCTGTACTCGTAAACATTAGACTGCGTCAAAAGATTTTTTTTTTTTTTCGATTAAACGTATGTAAAAAGTTTCTTCAGTATAAAAAAAAAATTCTCCTAAATTTTGAACTCAATATCTCAAAAATTGAGCTGGCGCCTTTCCCGTTTAAAATACATAGGAATTTTTTTATTTTTTTTGGTTTTAAAATATCTACATGCATAAAATTGTTAAGAATTTTTGCTTCTCACTATCTTATAGGAAATTTAATTCTCTACAAATTGCTTTCCGGGTTTTTTTTTAAACTCAACCGCAACGAAGCTACAGGGCGTTGAATAAAAGGCAAAAACTCAATTAATGATTTAAGAATCGAAAGGGCAGTTGCTTTAGTTGAAGAATTTAATCAGTTTAGTACTAAAGATGAAGAACAAAAACAGTTTTTATGGAAAGTTGTACAGAATCATCGCAAATTGTACCCTACGTGCAATAAACAAAATTACAAGAGTCAAACTAGTCAACAATAAATCAAAAAATTGTATATATAATAACTTAAATTAATTAAATGAACTAAAATTCATATAATGTGAAATTGACAGATTTTGTTGAATAATTAAGTGTTTTGAGTTAATCTATTGATAAATAAATATAATAAATTGTTTTCGATTCTTAAATCATTAATTGATTTTTTGCCTTTTATTCAGCGCCCTGTAACTTCGTTGCGGTTGAGTTTAAAAAAAAAACCCGGAAAGCAATTTGTAGAGAATTAAATTTCCTATAAGATAATGAGAAGCAAAAATTTTTAACAATTTTATGCATGTAGATATTTTAAAACCAAAAAAAATAAAAAAATTCCTATGTATTTTAAACGGGAAAGGGGACCCCCCTATGCGCCAGCTCAATTTTTGAGATATTGAGCTCAAAATTTAGGAGAATTTTTTTTTTATACTGAAGAAACTTTTTACATACGTTTAATCGAAAAAAAAAAAAAAAACTTTTTTTGACGCGGTCTAGTAAACATACAAACTCAATTGAATTCCTAGGATGCTTTTCTAGATGCATTAAATACATTTCATTTCAAGCTAAAAAATAAAAAAAACCTCTACGATACCATTATTAACCCCCAAAAAGTGTATAAATTATAACTTTGACGGTCAATTTTTGGTAGTAAAATTGTCTGCGGAAAAATAAAAAGGAAATAAGTAGATTCGATTTTTTATACTCTTTCCAATTATAAAGAACAATTTAAAAAAAAATCTATATACAGGGTGTTGTTTTTGATGCTTTTGATGGAGTTTCTAGGTAATGGTTATGACATGTACCAAATTTCAAAATAATATACAGCGTAACTCGAAAGTTATGAGGTTCGAAAGAAATACAATAAATTTATAAAACACCCTGTATCTCGGTTATACGGTGCAGAAGACACATTAAATATAGGTTTTTGGAAGCACCAAAGTGATCTCCATCTACAGTTAAAGTTAGGCCCTTTCCCAATGAAACACCCTGTATAATTTGTATTATTATCCATAAAAACTGCTAAAAATATTCAAAATGCTTACGTATTGTGATCATTCCCATGTTGATCTTGATCTTTACATTTTTCCACTGATTTTCTGTGATGTGATTTTGTATTATGAGTATTGTGTACCCCATTGGCAATAGTCCCATTCAGTATATGTCCATTCTTTTCATGGGACTGCCTACTACAAAATAATAAACAATTTCATCTATTCACAAAAATATTTCAAATTAAAAAAGTACCTGTTTTGTATTTTATTATTATTATTCAACACAGGTTGAACAGGAACAACGGCATTTGAAGCAGGTTCGCTCTGCTCCTGTGCAACAGTGCACGTTTCTAACGGCAATGCCTGCTGCATCAGCTGCATGTAAAACTGATTTTCTTTGGCAACTACTTGTTGTTTACGCTGCCTCATCCTATACCCTACATAAGATTTAAAGCCGAAGCCCAAAGTTACCACAGGGTAACCTATGCAGTGTGCTGCAAAAGGCCTTAAAAAAACACAATAGTAGAAAATATTTCAGTAATAAATTCCAAAAACTCACCTGCATAGATCTAAATGACCAGGCATATGTTTGATGTCTCTTAACCTGACAGCGGCCTCTAGATAAACAAACAAAACCCAGAGGATGATTGTGGGGGCGCAGATTCCTTTGTCTGTGTGCCAGACATACTGCACCCACACGTAAGTACTTGCTGCGAAGAACAACCAGTGTACTGGTATGAAAAAATAGCATAGCATGTCCGAAGTTAGTGCTATGCACACGAAGAATATCGAAAAGGCTAAGCCTTGATACTTGAAAGAGTCATACACTGAACGGAGTAGTAAGTAGAATGGCCACAAAAATTCAAAACGGAATTCCAATATGAAGTCTGCCAAAATTACCAAGACCCATAAAATCACAAATTTCAAATACAGAAGTGTGCTGAAATAAAGGAATATACTTTTAATTATATCAGATTATGACAATTTTAAATTATTTTGTTGATATAAGAATTGTTAGTCATAAAAAAATATTTAGATCCCTATCTATTACACATTTTTAGGATATCATTTATAATGTTTATATAGTTATCTCACAGTACCTATAAGTTGAATAACAGTATCTAAAAAATAGGGTGGAGAGCCCATAACAAAAGTTTATCTGTGGTTTTTGTTAAGTAATAATGAAATTTTACTGATAACACAAAACATCTCAAATCTAAAATCTGATAAGAATTGTGTACAATCAAACTATTATTTAATGAAATTTTTATATTACTGCAACTGATTGACAATACTGTTGATTAAAAAGGGATTCCAACAGTAGTTGATGAATGCAGGTAAATTAAAATGTTAACATATTAACAAAATACTGAATTTGAAACATTTATTAAAGCGGTAATGATAAATATTTCGATTTTAACTACTAGGCATAAATGTATTCCAAAAATAGTTTATTGAAATGAATAGAATGTAAGTAAGTAGGTAATTGCTTACAGAGTTTTTGTTTATTTAAAACATAAATCGAAGTGCTTCTCGTAAAGTATAATATTCAACCCTTAAAGGGTAACTAGGTGTTCCTTACAAATGTGTGTCAAATAAGGTATATAAAAAAGTGATATTGAATAAATTATACAGATATAAAAGTTAAAAATAAATTTTGTTTTGACAGTTGTAATTCTAACCTAGGATGTTAATAATATCTCGTAATAATGCTTTGAAAATAATACAAGAGCCGAAATAAGTTGTCACATAAAAATATTACACACTAAACTTTAAATATTAACTAAACGGCAAAAAATTATGCATTTGTTTAGGGAAACCAGCCATTTTGAACCCACATATGGGATGAAAAAGTTTAGAATGTTATTTTCACCGTTATATTTTTATCTATACGTCACAATCTAAACACGGAAACGTACCTTCCGTAAAATCCTTCGGTAATTTTATTCTTTTTCAAGGGTCTTCTCATTTTAGCGATCTCAGCATTTCGCCTCTTCATAATTTCACTCAAAACCTATACACTAAAATAATTATTTTACTCACTCCACTCAAGGATTTAAATTTATACTTATTTCTCTCATGGATTTCTGGTCACAAAAACCTCACTTCTGTCGTAAAAATGTATTTGTTGTCACCCGTTTACTTCTAAACCACTCACTTAGAGGGCGCCACACTCCGTACTTTTTCTAAAACACGTTTGTATACCAACGGCGCCTCGGAGATCTTTTTACGGTTATTTAAAAATATTAAAAATGAAAGCAATTAATAAATAAAAATTAGTTTCCTTCAAGAAATTACTGAAAAAATGTTGCATTAAGAATTTATTTAAGCAAATAAATATGACGAAAAAAAAAGTTATTTGCTGTAATAGTTACACTAAGAAAAGGTAGCACAACTAAATTCGTGATTTTTCAAGCAAAAATTTTATAATCCAGCCAAACTTCTATTTTATTAAAGGTAAGCAATTCAAGGATATATTATGGACATAATATAAAATAGACAAATTTACTTTTATTAATTTTTATTAAATAAAATGACACAAAAAAACATTTTTACAATAACTAAAATAATTAATCAGTTTGATATCACATCATAGACAGTTTAAAGAATCATCTCTGCCCTAAGATCTAATCGCTATGTCCTGTTTGTACAAAATGCCTTTTTAAAGAACTTTTATCAGTAAATGCCTTGTCGCAATCTGTACACTTGAAAGTTTTTCCCGTATGAGAGATTAAATGCCTACTTAGCCCAGACGCATGGCAGAAAACCTTTGGACAAAGTGAACAGTAGTGTAATTCTAAATCGTCTGGATTTGTAGCGATATGAGTCCTCATGTGAATGCGCAAAGGTTCCTTCTGTGCGAAACCTTTGTGACAATGGGGACAAGAATACGGTTTTTGTCCAGTGTGTGTCATCAAGTGCCTGTAAAGAATTTCCTTTTGTGCAAAGCTCTTTTGACAAGCTTCACATTGGAATGGTCGTTCACCGGTGTGACTTCTTTCGTGTCGAATTAAAGCTGACCTAGATGGGAACCACTTTTCACAAATACCACAACTGAATCCTTTTTGTTCCATATGAACTGAGGCATGCCTCTTCAACTGTATCCTTCTGGAAAACGATTTCGGACAGTTGGGACATTGGAAAATAAGAGCCTCGCCATCAGAATTCACTTCTCCTTCCATAGGTGGAGGTCGTACAGTTTCAGCTGCTTCTTCAGTTAACAGTTCCATTACAATAACAGAACCATCTTCAGTTGTGACTTCTACATGGGTGGATTTACCTTCGGATTGATTCAGTTTCATTTGTACTGGTCCACCTAAATTTAATCCTAAAAGACATTATTTTAAAATTGGATAGTTTATTTAATAAGAATCTGTTCACCTGCTTGATTGGCTAGGGTAGCTTTTACAGCATCTGCAATAACATCCATGTTGGTATCTTCAAAATAATTCTGATCGTTTTCGTCTAGCTGGTATATATTATCTTGGACTTCTTCGTTATCTGCTTCATTTTCAGTTTTTAACAGTAAATTTGTCTTTAAAGTACAGTTTTCTTTATCCAATTCATCAGTTTCCTTGGGAAGTGTTATACTTTCTGGGTCTGGTTCAGGCTCTTGGTCTTGTTGAATGTATGCTACTTTAGTAACTCCTAGAAGATGAAAATTTCAGTAAATTGTTGTTTTAATAACAAAATTAACAAGTTTACCAACTAAATCCTGCTCTGTACTAGGTTCTTCTTCAGTATTTTCACTTATTTGTTCTTGACTAATTTCGATATCGTTTTCTTCTGTTTGCATATCTTCTTTTTCATACTCATCTTCAGGAAGATCTCTTAGGTGAAGTCGAAGTTTAAGATCTGAATTTTCGCATTTCTTGCGAAAATTATACGATTTTTCCAACAGATATTTACAAGGGCGACAAATTTTGTCAGGAAGTCCATCTCCTTCGAAAACCTGTTACAAAACACTCACTTTATGAAATTTATATATGTTTAGTGCTAAAAAATTACCTCAAGGGCCACACAAGCCATAATTTTAAGGGTAAGAGGTACAGCATCATCGTTGGTATAGATTGACATCAATTCATCTTCCTTGTTCATACATAATCTGCAGATTTCATTCAAATCTATGATGACTTCTTCACTATCTGGTCCTAAGGCGCCGGTTTTCTTTCGGCTATAGGTTTTCATTTTTGATACAAATTTCAAATTGATAAACTAGGTAACTATTTATTACTAACAGCTCGGTTACTGTTTTACCTTGTTTGTGTGTATGTAGTAACTGAAATGGCGTTGCTATCTGTCAAATAATGGACAGATTCCATTGTATTTCTGACAACATTTTTGCTTTAATTTCTGCTTCGAAACTATTTAAAAAATTATGAATAGCTCTTTTATTTTAAATTGTAACATTGGCATGAAAAAAATTTAAAATTTATACATATATGATTTATTTTAAAATAATTTAAAGTTACTATTTTGGTATTGATTAAACATATAACTATGGAAGCAGCTATTCACTAACAGATGGCAGATTAACAATTAACAGGGCGTTCGACAGTTACTCTATTATATAGAAACACATACTTACGTTTCAACACAATTTATAAGAATATAAACAGGAAAAACTCTAAGTTCACTCACAGATTCTGAATATAGTTAATCCAGACAAAGACTATTGTATATAGCATTTTTTGAGCTATACTCGGCCATAAGTCTACATAAAGCAGCTGAACAATCAATGTTAAGATCTATGAATCAAAACGTCAAAGTCAACGTGGTTTTTGACACAAACTAACCTTACTTTTTTTGAACTGCAGGGATAATAAATAATTATTTATTCAATAATATTTAATCATAAATGCTGTGCAACAATGGCTGATTTAGAAAAATTTTTAGAAGGTTTTCAACAGTTAACACAAAAACCGGAACACTTCTTAAAGTAAGTACATTTTAGTATTTTTTTTTTAATTCTGGTTTATTCTCAACATACAATCTGTTTCAGTGCCGATGAGACTATTCCCGAAACTGTAAAAACCAGTTTGAAAGAATTTTATGATTTTTCAAAAGCACAAGAAAAAAAGTTGGCGAATTCTATTGGATTGCCAAAGTTACTTATCAAAAACTTTGATATTGAACAAATTTGGCAAGAGATTGAACTTCAAAACAACAGCGTCCTTTCAAAATCAGTTCACAATATACCCAAATTACTGATTAATAAAGAAAAATTAGTATTTTCAAATTTAGATGGTATAGACCAAGAAGAGGATGAAAGCGAACATGAGGACCTAAGGGATGAAGAAAAAGATGATCAGTCGGATATAACAAAAGAATTTTTAGATAATGAAGAATGTGATGATATTGATAGCGATAGTGAAAATGAATTGAACTCTTCAAGTAAGGAAAATAAAGAAAATTATACTTCTAAAAAAGAATCAATTGTAGATGATGAGTTTTTCAAATTGGATGAAATGGAAAATTTTTTGAAAACAGAAGAAAAAAAGGAGCAGAATTTAGATAAAACATTAACTAAAGAACAGGAAGAGTCAGACTCAGATGAAGAAGAAGGTAATTTTCATGTTTTGTGAACATTTAACATTGGCTGATTTGTTTTGTATATTTTTTAGACAGAGTAGATTTATTTGAAGCAGAATTAGACGAAGAAAATGACAAAACTCGTACAGCAAAATTTAAAGATTTCTTCAGACCTAGCAATCCTCAAGAACAGAAAAAACCAAAAAGAAATAAATTTTTGGAAGAAATGGATGTGGATGAAGAAATGCGAGAACCAAAATCTACATTGGAATTAAGACAAGAAAGACTTGAGAAAAGAATTGACGAATTAGAAGACAATGCTATTAGTGAAAAACCATGGACTTTAAAAGGAGAAGTTTTAGCTGATAACAGACCTCAAAATTCACTATTAGAAGAAATTTTAGAATTTGATATGACATCTAGACCAGGTTTGCTTTGAATGTTTTATTTCAGACTTAAATGATAACATCTAATATTATTTTCAGCTCCAGTTATAACAGAAACAACTACCATGCAACTAGACAGCATAATAAAGCAACGTATCAAAGATAAAGCATTCGATAGTGTTGTTCGAAAGGAGAAACCTGTTCAAACCCCATTGGAATACAAAAAAAAACTAACTTTGGACCAAGAAAAAAGCAAACATTCACTAGCTCAAATCTACGAAAAGGAATATCTTGAACAACAAGCAGCTATGGGTAAATTATTATTTATTATGAAAACATTATTATATTAAAATAAACATACTTTAGATCCTGCTGATGCTGATAAAGATGAAGAAGAACCTGTGCTGCACAAAGAAATAAAAACTATGATGCGTGATCTATTTAATAAATTAGATGCCCTGTCAAACTTCCATTTCACTCCTAAGCCTGCTTTACCAGAAATGAGAATCGTTAATAATCTACCAGCCGTTAGTATGGAGGAAGTTGCCCCAGTAGCTTCGAATGAAGCCTCTCTGCTGGCACCAGAAGAAATCAGAAATAAATTGAAAGGAGATATTTTAGGAGATAGCGAGAAAACTAAATCTGATAAAAATCGAGAAAGGAGGATAAAGAAAATAAAACAGAAGAAGCATAAGCGGCTCATAAGCAAAAATATGTTGTCCAATAGCAAACGTATGGAAAACAAAAATACAGAAGTTTTTAAACATAAAAATACCCATAAGGTAGGGTTGTTCAAAACCAAAACTCATTTAAACTACATACTGTTATTTTTTTGTTGCAGCTGGATGAAAATAGTAAAACAGTTAAATCATCAAAAGCATTCTTTACTCAATTACAAGAACAAGCAAAAGCACACATTGATAAAAAGGTTCGAAACCCCACAAAAAAGAAAGAAAAGAACCAATTGAATGCACGAAAAATTAAATTGTAACATTATAGTTTTTTTATTAAATATCAATGTAAATGTAAATGTTTGTTTTTCTTTTGAATTTGTATACTATCATACAACTACTTATATATCTCTTCAATGACATGCTAAACTCACCTACTTAAGCACTAAATGAGGTTTCTTCAATATAAATTAGTGGTAGATAAAAGCATAATGGGAAATCAATTATTTTTAATACTTTCATTCTCAAAAGGTTTGAATATGATTGTATGATTTAAATACTCCGCCATTACGCTGTGACACACTTACTAAACGAGAAGTTAGCTACATAAGGTTTGACTTGGGACCACAATTCTGTCGTCTTCTTTTAAAACCGTGAGCTGTTTACTTCAGATTTATTTCTCAAAGTAATGAGAGTTAAAGACCAGTGATGGGTATTAACCGGTTAATAATTTTGTTAACCGGTCACTGGTTAATAACTAGTTATTAACTACCAATTTTTAACCAAAAATTTTTTTTTATTAGATATTTGTGTTCTACCCACTATTACAAACATTTTGACATAATTTAAGCTTATTTGAGATGTAAATAAAAGCTCCAGAACTCAGAATTCATCGACAGTCACGGACGTCAGGAGTCTGCGTAATGACATGAAAAAATTACTGCGCAAACTCCTGATGTTCGCGGGATATATTTTTATAAAAATTCTTCTTTTTTAAGTGGCCGCCTAAATTGTTAACCGTGGTTAATTTCAAACAATTTTTAACTTAGCGTTAATTAACGCTAAAAACTGGTTAACAACATAGGTGGTTATTAACATTACCCATCACTGTTAAAGACTAAAGAGATGAAACTATCAATAAAAAGGAGATTTTTGTACTTTTTCCAGTTTTGATTTTAAAATGTAGCATTACGATGTTTACTTATGTCATTTGTCTCTGCTTACGTTGAAATAGAAGAAGACAATAACACGTTGACATTTGACATTTCCGCTTATGGTTTTAAATCATTGTTTTTTGGTGTTGTTAAACAAATGTATTATTAAGTAAAAAAGTACGTAAAATGGAGTGTCTAATAGCAAACGTAGATCACATAAAATTCGATATAGAGGTAGCCTTAGAAGAACAGTATGGAGCTCTTCCATTACCATTTAATGGCATGGACAGTAAGTTATTTTTGTTGTTCAAAATTGTGCATGTAATAATTTACAACGATCTTTTTTATTCAAGAATCTACAGCGGCAGTTTGTTTATTCTTTACTGCACCCAGTGGTTGTTCAAAAGGACCCCAATGCCCTTTCCGACACGTTAGAGGCGACAGGACAATTGTTTGTAAACATTGGTTAAGAGGACTGTGCAAAAAAGGAGATCAGTGTGAGTTCTTGCATGAATATGATATGACAAAGATGCCCGAGTGTTACTTTTACTCTCGTTTCAATGCCTGTCATAATAAGGAATGTCCTTTTTTACACATCGATCCAGAAAGTAAAATCAAAGATTGTCCTTGGTATGATCGAGGCTTTTGTAGACATGGTCCACATTGTAGACATAGGCATGTCAGAAGAGTATTGTGTACCAATTATCTAGCTGGGTTTTGTCCAGAAGGACCTAAATGTAAATACATGCATCCTCGATTTGAGCTTCCAGCACCACCTGATCAACAAAAAGAACTCAAAAAGACACCAGTTATTATTTGCCATTTTTGTGGAGAACATGGCCATAAAGCTATTCATTGCAACAAAATGGTTGATCCTACTAAAGTACAGTTTATTCAAGCAGATGATAAAGACAAAGGACCTGAAATAAATCAAGAAATAGCCGCTCATAATTCGTATTTACAGAAGATGCTACCAAAAAGACTGGAAGATGTAACTTGTTATAAGTGTGGTACCAAAGGACATTATGCTAATAGATGTCCTAAGGGACATTTAGCCTTCTTATCTCAATCAAAAACTGGAAATGGCCAAGAAAATTGTGATATTTGAGTAATTGTGTTTTAAATTAAAATAAAGGTGTTTGAATATTTAGTAAAAAGTATTCTTTTGATCCATACTTTTTGGGGAAACTGGTAAGTAATAAAAGAACATTTTTGAAATATACTCATATTTTATATTTTACTCTTTTACATATAATACAGTACACCTATGGCAATAATATAACAAAAATAATTCGGATATAACACATTTATACTGAAATAGATTTTAATATTAAAATAATATTTTGCATCTATACACACTTTGCACTGGATAATCACCAATGGTATCTTTTTTTTTCACTTAATCTACTTGGATAATTAGAATTATGCTTGAGTGGATTTACCGGCAGCGGAGGTATCTTTTCATTTAAAAATCTCCACCACCAGAGTTTGCAATCCAAAGTAAATGTTCAAATAAAGAACAACACACAACAAATATGTTTTTATATATATTTTTTTTTATTTACCAGTTTAACCATAATTCAGAAATTAAAGTATAAAACTGACATCTTGCCTGCAAGATTTTTTTGTTAAATTCCAATTCTACAAAGTGTTTCCAATTAAATCGATGTTGTTTTCATATGTACAATAATAAGCAAATTAAGTAAGTTATTATTTTATGGAAATTATGTTATTCTGTAATTTTTAACTCGTAGTTCTATGAAATGGTCCCATTTGTTATTGATATTAATGTAGTGATATTATATGGGGGCTGATATGGTCTACAAACAAGTGTAATTCACACTTTCTAAGGTTTGCAATCTGTCATAGTCAAAGATTTTTAAAGTATAGTTGAAAAATGGCACAAAAAATCACTAAAATAAATAAAATTAGGCTGATAATTGGCTGAAAGACCTCGGTCGATGGCCTGTTGATACTTTAGTGTAGGCTGATAACCAAAATAAAAACCTCTTTGTTGATCTAAACCAGTATATTATTATAGAGTTCCTAGAAATAAAAAAGCAAACGTATTTCAGAAACACTTTGTAGAAGTAAATTTGAATTATGGACCTGGCAAGTTATTTTATTATTTATTCACGCTATACTTAAATATTTATGTTTGTTACATCGTGCTTGATACAATTCATAATCCATCGAAGCACAAAAAATAATGGTTTTCACAGGAATTGCTACTTTAAAATCTACTGATACCCATATATTTAAACTTAACGCATTTAGAATTTCACAAATTGCAAATAAAAACAAGGAATTGCAACCTCGTCAATTATACTATTAGTGGAAGTACAAGAATATCAAAAGGTTGTGTGAGAATGTATTTGGTATTTAATATTAAATTGTCTAGTTGTGAGCAAGATTTAGACCGGCCAGCAGTCGTGGTCTTTTTTCTAAATGCGTTAACAGTTTTTCTCATTATTTCCACTAAAACTAACATCTATATAGAGTTCACACAAATTTAACGAAAAATAGAATAATGTTTTTTCACTGTGTAGGTACCTACCTATTTTCTTTTGCTATATAAAACATATTGTTAACTGTATATTTAGACTTTAAATCGTTAGTAAAACAGTATAAAGATTCTTACGACAAAGTGGGAAAGGTGATATATATATATATATTATATGAAATTTTAGTTGTGGCACAAAACCCAGCATAAAACATTTTTGTTTAGTTGAGTGCTTGAACTTAACTTGAACTTAACAATTCAAACGGATTGTCACTAGCTAAATATATTTAATATGATATTACCATATTAATACTATACTAACATTTATAGACATCAAATTGTCTGTATAGATTATTTATATTTATATAAAGTGGATTGTCATGTTTCAATGTTAGGCCATTGATTACAGTATTTTTTTTTCTTCAAATAAGTTTTGAGACACTCAATATTTTTTTATATAATATAATTTTTTAATATCAAAATTCATTAGATTTGAAATGATTATTTTATAAAAAATAATAATAATACGTGTTTGTCTTCTGTCAATTTACGTTTAACTGTAATTTTTTAAAGATTTTTTCTGTCTTTCCGATATTAGAGGCTAGAGGAAGCTGCGACCCATGATAAACCTTAAAAATTTAGCAGCACGAGACTTCCAATTTTATTAAAAATAAATTAATTAAAACGTTCCTTGTGATGTTCCTCGATACTAAACATTTTGTCTTTTCTTGTAATGACCTTGTTAATATTTGAATAGTATTTAAAGAATTTTCTGGACATTTTAATAACCAATTACTATCCTAAACACTGCGAGCTACTGTACTATTTTTTCTTTGACCAACAAGTGCTTCTACTTTTTTTTTTATAAATAATCTAGAATTTGGCACGATTTTTTCTGGAAATGAATAAATTTTAGTTTTTAAAAAGCATAGAAAGTTATCAGTCGTGGTACTCTTTTTTTTAGATTGTCAAAAGCTGTTGGAAATAAATAAAGTGTTTTGAACAGTCAAATTTTATGAAAAAATTATACAGGATGGTATTTAAATTCGACTCCACTCGATTTCATTTCACGTCTATATATTTAGTACAAAATAGGTCTCGAGATATTGATTCATACAGACTTTATTTACATTTTACTTTCAAATTAGATAATAAAAGGTCCTCACGTGGCTTTAGCAATCTTCCCTTGGATATAATCAATAAATTCTCTTCTCAAAGACATTCATTGAACCGAATACAAGAGGGGAGGTATTTGGTAAAATTCAGTGGCGTAAAAATTATATTCCTACTACAATTAAAAAAAAATATATTCAAAAAGGGAAAGGGAAATTTTTATTCGAAAAGTGATATACAGGGAGGTGATAAAAATTATTTTTATGTTTAAAATCATTGGTCCATGATAAATCTTTGTTTTCATATAATTAAAGATATTTTTTCGTCGATATGGTGAGTATAAATATGTAGAAGTGGTATAAAAATTAATACAGGGCGTTGAAAAAAATTTTAGTAATCGTAATATATTTTGTTTTGTTTGAACGACCTGTATATATTAATCATTCTGTAACGCAATCGAAATATTACATCTATATAAGCAATTTTTAATGTTTTTCGGTTTCGACATACACTGACCGTCAAAAATATTCGGCAACCAAAAATTTTACACATTTTCAAAAGTGATTTCTTTTGATTTTGATAATTTCTTTAAACAACAGATAATATCGTGAAAAAAAAAACCAAATTGTTTGTAAAGCATGGGGACAAGTTGGTGCGTGAAAACTGACTCAAATAGAGTTTTTCTAATTTCGGGCAAACACATGTTTTGTAACGGGTTGATATGTTTATTAATAATCTACAAATTACCATACAAAAAATCTAAATTAAAATCCTAAATAATTAAAACAGAGCATATATATTATATATACAGATTGCGAAAGGGCTTTTCAAACGGTACGATTTAAACACGCACGACAAGGAAAATATGAGAAAAACAGCTTGAAAGAGAGAGAAAGAACAACTGTGCGTGGCTAGCGAGGGCGTGTATTTAGTTCCAGAGGCCGGCCGAATGTCCACTGCCCCTCCCATTTCAACCGCTGTTGTCAGAAGCGCAGACTAATTTGTTCAAATGATATTTTTGTCTCGTCATCGTTGACTCCTTTTCGAGCAAAACCAAACACGTTCATCCGGCAACAGTGTCTTTACAGAGAGAATTCACATTTAAATTGCTATTCCTAGGTCTTTTCGCTACAAACGTTGGTCATGTTGGAAGCGCTTGCCATTGTATTTGAAAATGACACTGTTGCCGGATGGAGGTGTTTGGTTTTGCCTAATAGTGCATGAGCTCGAAAAGGAGTCAACGATGACGAGACAAAAATATCATTTGTACAAATTAGTCTGCGCTTCTGGCAACAGCGGTTGAAATGGGGGGGCAGTGGACATTCGGCCGGACTCTGGAAATAAATACACGCCCTCGGTGGCCACGCACAGTTGTTCTTTCTCTCTCTTTCAAGCTGTTTTTCTCATATTTTCCTTGTCGTGCTTGTGCAAATCGTACGGTTCGAAAAGCCCTTTCGCAATCTGTATATACAATATGCCGTGTCGCGGAGTCCAATTCAGCAAATGTGTCAAATTTTTGGTAGCCCCAATTTCAGTTTATATTACAAAAAAGAACGTATTTGATGTAAAATGAGCGGAACACTTTGTATTAAATGATAATATTAAAATTAAATTTAGAAAAATTATCATTTTTGACATAAAAAGCGTGAAAATTAAAATTTTATATAAAAATATCCTGAAAAGCGGTTTTCAAGTTGATTCAAATCCGGCTAGGCTATTTTCTCGATATTTCCCAAATACTTTTCCTTTTCGCAGCTTTGACAATGCTGTATACAACCGCCAGGATTTTCCGGTGATTCTTTTAACCAATTTTTTTTTTCAACGACTATTCCGCGGAACTATCCGGTGGACTATCGGCCATCGGTCAAGGTGAATCATTCGAATCCGATCCGAGAGAGTGAATAGGAAACAACGGATACCAACCGGTTAATAAATGCGTCAAACTTATCGAATCCAACGCTACTTCCGCCCCTCCAAGACCTTGATTATGCTCGAACCCTCCTTGTCTTTCCCATAACATTACTACGAGACTTCTACCCAACACATCGCACGCTTGGTACTTCAAGGTTTGTCGAAATTGAGGCTCGCAAGAGTGTTTTATCACTCTGGTTTTTTTCTTTTGTAACCAACGATCTCCATCTCTATAATAAATTTTGAAAAATAAAAACTCTCTGTATCGATTTAAGATACAGTGTGACCCATTTTGTTTGGAAGCACCCCTATAAAATCCGCATTTTTCAACCGATTTTGATTTAGTCTTTTTTGTTAGATTCAGTATCCAAAACAGTATTTGAGCACAAATTTTCATACCATAATAGCTATTTTCAAGGCACTCTACGTTCATTTTTCTTTGCCAAAAAACATGAAAGTATATTAGGCATTTTTTTTTCTCAAATATGACTACACCATTGGATTCAGAATCATTACAAATGTAAACTATCAAAATTTTATAAAAAAAGTTTTATTAACAACAAAGTTATCACTACATGAATTTGGAAAAAGTTGTTTTTTAATTAATTTTTTACTAAGAATGTAGACACATTTTAAAAATGGCAACATGGTAAACAAAAACTAGGACTCAAACATATTGCACTGTAAAAATTCGAAGCCGAAATTTTTTAAAAGACAGGATAATAGGTCCATTCTTTTTTGAGGGTAACATGAATGCCAATAACTTCATGGAATTCTTGGAAGGTGAGTTATCCGCAGTGATTGACGAACTGCCACTAGCAGAAAGAAGAAATTTGATATTTCAGTTAGATGGTTGTTCTGTACACTATTCTAGGATTGTCAGGCAGCGGCTTAACGAAAAATTCCCAAATGGTTTGATAGGTCGCGAATTAATCGAATGGCCTCCTAGATCGCCCGATTTAACTATATTCGATTTTTATCTGTGGGGTATTTTGACACAAAAAGTGTATAAGACACGTCCAAGGAATAGAGCAGAACTGTGTGACAGAATACGACAGGCGTGTGCTGGAATAACACCACATGAAATAAAAAAAGCGCTAAGACATAGTCGCAAACGATACGAGAAATGTGTGGAAATTAACGGAGGTCTAGTCGAGGCTATAAAAATGTAGAATTAAATTATTATTAAGAAGTTTAATAATTAAAATGTATTATTAGGTGTTAATTTGTATTTTCGTCACATCAGCAAAATTTTACATTACTCTCAGAAGCTATAACTCCAGAACAGGTTAAGGTATCGGGTTCGAATTTTTACAGTGCAATATGTTTGAGTCCTAGTTTTTGTTTACCATGTTGGCATTTTCAAAATGTGTCTACATTCTTAGTAAAAAATTAATCAAAAAACAACTTTTTCCAAATTCATGTAGTGATAACTTTGTTGTTAATAAAACTTTTTTTATAAAATTTTGATAGTTTACATTTGTGATGATTCCGAATCCAGTGGTGTAGTCATATTTGAGAAAAAAAATGCCTAATACACTTTCGTCTTTTTTGGCAAAGAAAAATTAACATAGAGGGCCTTGAAAATAGCTATTATGGTATGAAAATTTGTGCTCAAATTCTGTTTTTGATACTGAATCTAACAAAAAAGACTAAATCAACATCGGTTCAAAAATGCGGATTTTATAGGAGTGCTTCCAAACAAAATGGGTCACACTGTAAAACTTACCTTAAATAGCATTTAACGTAAGTATCTGGGAAAATATCCTTAGCGGGAATGTGCCTGGCACAAACGACTTCAACTTCCAATTGACCTTTAGTCATAAGTAATCCTAATTTCACTTCTACTGGTTTTGTACTTGAAAGACGAAATCCTCGGGGTTTTATTTGGCCTGGACCTAGTTGCGGTGGTGATGTGCGTTCAGGACTCGAAGGCGGACTCATTTCTTTAACGTTTTCATTCACCTCAATAACGCTTTCTTTACGAGAATCTCTGCGTTCAGAAGCTGTACTTGAACCTACCAAATGATGGACGTTTCAAATAACACACAAGTACAGAGCCAGGCTCTGCTTAAAGTTAGCAGTAATTCAACAAATAGGTCTAGACTGGTAAAAAAACTGTAAAGAATCTAGCAAGAGACAACAAAATGTCTCTTCTGGCACGTGAGTTCAAATATCATATCCTTGAAACACTTTTTTAAAAAGGTGTAATATAATTTACTTACGTCTATGTCTCTTGTCGCCTGTAAGACTCATAGTCCTTCCCAACTCTCCTTTCACAGCCTTGAGACTCTTTAAAATTTCTTCTGGATCTCTCAACATCCTGGTGCAGCTGCTTCTTCTTCTGTCTCTACTATAAGACGCCGGTGGTGGTACAGCTGGTCGGTCGAGTTCTTGTTGTTCTTGAGCCGATTGAAAAGAAGATCTTCTAGAACCTGGTAAAGATCGTGAAAAATCTTTCCCCAATTCGTAAACTTCCACTTCTAATTGCTCAGATTGCGAAGATCCTCTTCTGGAACCCCAAGCGTGATCGGGGTGAAGAAGACTAGCACATTCTCCTATAGAATCAACGTCGTCAGATACACTTCTTTGATTCCCGAAATCGTTTCTTTTGCCAGCTCCAACGATGGATCCTCTGGGTGATGTATGAGGGGATTTTCCTCTCATCTGTCTGGGATCTTCTAACCTACACCAAACAGCTCTGTCGTCCAAGAAAGCTTTTTGTATATCAACCGAACATTCTCCTAGAAAAGCATGTTCATTATGGGGTGTTAAATCCCATAGGGTTATTTCTAATACGCGTTCCATGAGTTCGTCTCCTGGGACGTTTGGGAAGCTTAAATTAGCGTTCCAAATGGGGTTATGACTGGCTGGGGCTACTTCAGTTTGAACGCAGTGCTCTTCAGCTCTACGGATTAAAAAAAATCTAAATAGATATTAAAAAAAGTTCGATTTTACATACGTGAGAGGTAGTAAGCAAAGTCTAGCGTAAGCTTCGGGTACTGATCCATATCCTAGGCTATCGTCTCTGGCTCCAAGATCATCCGCTGCTAATACGGCTACTACCAATTCTTTTCGTTCGTCGTGGTACCATATTTGAATTTGTATTCTACCAGAAACGCATCTTTCTCTGGCAAGTTGTTCCTGAAATACACAATATTTTTTAAAAGTGAAACTGCCTATCCTTTTTTTTGTATGCGCATGTCTGAAACGAGCCATTTTAAGATACTTGTCATACTTCACTTGTCAACCAATATATCGCCGATATTTAAAAAATTTATCATTTTCTCAGTTCTCTAATTTTATTGTTTTTGTAATTTTCTAGTGAAGATTAAACTCTAAAAAATATTGTCTAAAATTATCAAATTAATAAAATGCTATAAAAATATAGAAATATTCAAAAAAACCAAAAAAATATCAATGCGACCGGGAGAAACGTTTTGAATGGGACATTCTTTACATGTAGTCTCGTTGCAAATTCCAGTAGTAGTCTTCTTATTCTTTGTTATAATCAGATTATCAGAAAATTTTGGCTACTATTTCGAAATATTTTTCCCAAAAATACTTTCTAAAATCTTATTGTTGAATTTATGACAATTCAAAGAGAAGGTAGACACTCAAAAATGATCAGGGACGTACTAGGATAGCTATAAGGTGGTCTCATTTTAATTTAATGGGTATTGGATCTTAAACTTTGTAGATACACCAAGAAAACAAACAAGATCTTCAAATACTGGAAAATATAATGGGACACCCGGTATTTTAAAAACCAATCGTGTATTCTTCTTATTCTTGTAGCTTTCATGAAATCTACATCATTAATTCTAAATTACACTCGATTAAAAATATTTTTTTCCACGCTCTAAAATATGATACTTTTTTTGCGATACAACAAATCAAGATATTGTTGGCTAAAAATATTCTAAAAAGCGAAGGAAATTTTGTAAAACATTTAAAATCTCATTTAAAACAGCCAAATTACGAGGGTACTTCGGAAAATAGCCAAACTGGTACGACTTTCTACACCAATTAACTGAACCAACATTTTTTCCACTTTTTAGAAACGGTCTATTTGGTTTTTTTCATTATTTAACCTTCAAAGTTCCTCGAGGGGCATTAGGATTGTAATTTCTGCATATTATTTTTTTTATGTATTCTTTATAATAAGACTATTATTGATATAATCTGATTATGCATATTTAGACTCCGTTACAAATAAGAAGAAGCGACGTGAAGTTAGCCAACTGTCTTGCGCAGAAACCAAAATCGGTCTTGTTTATCGCCTTGTAATGACCGTTTCATGCCATTGGCGTTACATACGATGCTTTATAAATAGAAACATCTTCAACTGATTACATTTAAGAAAGTACAGCACCGGTCTGAGTAATTTTCAGAAATATCCTCGTAAATTAAAACATTTTTTTTTATTTTATAGAAACTAACATTACAAAAAAATACTACTACTTACTAAACAAGCAACTATGGAAGTGAAAAAGCAAAATATAACGTGCCAGTTGGGACAAAAGGCGGGTAAGTATTTCTAATATAAAATTAAAAGCCAAAACGTACCGTGTTTTAATTTTTTTTTTCAAAAATCACTGCGAAGTCGTCGTCCGGAGGGAAGGTTTTATATATAATACAAAAACACGAGTTAGGTGATTTAAAATGTTTACTTTGTAGACATTTGTATACATTTTTGTTTAGTTTGGTTTTTGTAAGTCAAGCTGTGAGTTCCCAACAACAATTTTCCTTCAAAGGTGCGTTAAGAAATAAAAATCTATGTTACTTTGAAAATTTTCACAGTTTGACTTACTTTTATTTAGTTTTTTTTTTTTGGACAATCTTGTCCCAGCTGACACTAACATCAAATAACAACAAACAACTATTGAGTGTTATCGAAATTTTTGGAAATTTCGATAATATTCTTTATACAGGTTTAAAAAAAAATACCTACTACATTTATCCTAGTTAGACATCGAATATACAATATTGTCCTTTTAGTAGAGATCCAGTTTAGTTTTCAAAAAGCGATCATACCAAATTTTATTTCATTTTTAGTTCAAATACTCGAAAAAATATATTTTAAGTTGTAGATTTGGTTTGATTACCTTCTATGTCCCCGGTTATAATGAAAGTTTCGTTTGTCTCAGAGTTAAATCAGAAATATTTTGATATTACTTACTACATAACGTGAGAAAAATTTACACAAAGATAAAAAAGTAAGTATATCAAGAAATGTCAAATCGGAGCATCATTATTAGGCCTTTCAAAGATTTTACATTAAGAATTATCTGTTGTATTTCGTTGTATATCGCACTGTTGCCGAAATAACAGAAAGCAATTGATATAAAAAAATCTCTAAGCCAGTTTAACGCAGAAAACAGTAAGAAAACATGAGTCTGGGCGCTTATTGTAAAAGTATTAAAAATATTTTGACAGAAACGGAAGATTTGAAGAAGATAAAAATGGAATTAAATGTTTGGTAGAAGATAGAAAAGGTAAAACATGAAATAAATAAAAATATGAAGACTTACCATTATTGCCGGGTAAACTGTATCTACTTGTTCTACTGTAAATAGCCTTAGTATATAAGTTGACGTCCATGACATTCAACTACCATAAAAATATTTTATAAAAATACATAATTTTCCAGAAAAATAAATTCTTGAAGTATGAACGTTTTAAGATATGGTTTTTTTTTAAATAAATATTCTTTATAATTTAATTTAATTGTTTCATGGAGTTCACCTTGTATAGTTAGCACAGAGATACAATAAAAATAGTATACAAAGTGTGGCAGATGAAATGTCGATTAGGATTTTCGTCATAGAAATTTATACCTATTGTTTGGGCTAGATTTAAACTTCTCAGTTTTCGAGATTCTGTTAATCGAGATTTTATTTGCCACACCCTGTGTGATATGTACAATAGTCTTTTTATGACACAAAGTTAATAGCAAACATAACACCCATTTTTATTTTGGTTTAAAAAATATCAAATTTAATTAAAAAATAATAGGATCTAGGTAAATTGTTCGAAATCAATTATTCGAAAATCAATTGTTCGAAAATCTATTGTTCGAAATTCAATATTCTGAATAGAATATACAAAAATAGATAGATAGAAGTTTTTATTACTTTGTGAATTTATCGAATGACAATTTTTGTAAAGTAAATTATAATAATTTTCAATAACAACCCAACCAAACCTACCCCTACCAAACCACCTTCGTATTTTTAGTCAATTTTTGAAGAATAAATTATAATAATTTCCAATAATAACCCAACCAAACCTACCCCTACCAAACCACCTTCGTATTTTTAGTCAATTTTTGAAGAATAAATTATATTAATTTCCAATAATAACCCAACCAAACCTACCCCTACCAAACCACCTTCGTATTTTTAGTCAATTTTTGAAGAATAAATTATAATAATTTCCAATAATAACCCAACCAAACCTACCCCTACCAAACCACCTTCGTATTTTTACTCAATTTTTGAAGAATAAATTATAATAATTTCCAATAATAACCCAACCAAACCTACCCCTACCAAACCACCTTCGTATTTTTAGTCAATTTTTGAAGAATAAATTATAATAATTTCCAATAATAACCCAACCAAACCTACCCCTACCAAACCACCTTCGTATTTTTAGTCAATTTTTGAAGAATAAATTATATTAATTTCCAATAATAACCCAACCAAACCTACCCCTACCAAACCACCTTCGTATTTTTAGTCAATTTTTGAAGAATAAATTATAATAATTTCCAATAATAACCCAACCAAACCTACCCCTACCAAACCACCTTCGTATTTTTAGTCAATTTTTGAAGAATAAATTATAATAATTTCCAATAATAACCCAACCAAACCTACCCCTACCAAACCACCTTCGTATTTTTAGTCAATTTTTGAAGAATAAACTATAATAATTTCCAATAATAACCCAACCAAACCTACCCCTACCAAACCACCTTCGTATTTTTAGTCAATTTTTGAAGAATAAATTATAATAATTTTCAATAATAACCCAACCAAACCTACCCCTACCAAACCACCTTCGTATTTTTAGTCAATTTTTTAAGAATAAATTATAATCATTTCCAATAATAACCCAACCAAACCTACCCCTACCAAACCACCTTCGTATTTTTAGTCAATTTTTGAAGAATAAATTATAATAATTTCCAATAATAACCCAACCAAAACCTACCCCTACCAAACCACCTTCGTATTTTATCACCATTAGGAACCTGCCACCTATTCGATAAATTGATTTCGAACAATTGAGTTTCGAATAAATGATTTTCGAATAATCGGTCATTCGAAAAATTGATTTTCGAACAATTGATTTCGAACAATTGATTTCGAATAATTTACCGGTACCCAAAATAATAGTTTATTATTTATTTTTGTTATGTTTGCAATTTAATATAGACAAATTTACAAATACATTTAATTAAAGCTCTCACAGGATTGATTCTACATGATTTAGGTGTCTTAATACAGGGTGTCTCATTATATTTCGATTCTTTTTAAAACCTTTTATTCTCCAAATAGTTCTAGATAACGAGATGGTGTTAAAGTTGCCTATATAGCTTAGCTCTCCCTGTACCAATTTGAAACTTTAAAGTGAAAATAAGTGTCTTTAGGATATTGCTTAATATAAATCACATTTATTGACTTCAATACAAATTTTATTTCATTATCTAGCAACGTTTGGAAGATATAAGCTTTTAAAAACAGTCAAAATATAATGATAATAATAATTAGCATTCTTTTGGATATGCAAAGGTCATCACGTCAAGTTTATGCAATACAGGGAGTGTATAGAAATAGAGTTGCTCTTTTTTTACATCGCACACGAAATTAAAGCCAAAAGTCATAGGCATTAACAATGTTAATTTTGGGCCCCTAGCCATTTTTGGAAACATACTCTGGTTTGGACTAGTTTGGAACGTCTTCTCCTAGACTTTCAGCCCCTAAGATGCTTTAGGGGCGTTATTCACGCAAAAAACCATGTTTTTATTCAAGTTTTACGCATGAGAAAATTTCCCAACAAAAACGATTTTTTTTGGAACTTTATAGCTCACAAGAACGCTTTTTTTAACGAAAATATATACTTTTTTGGCTTTTTTGCAGTTTTGAGCCAAAAAAAAATAATATTTTGAGTGAAACTAAAAAAATAACAAACAGCAAAGTTAATTAGCGGAACAGATAGAGGCCAAAAAGTGTCCAATCATGTTTTTTTTGCATTTGCAACGCCCTTAATTTTTTTTGTAGCTGAAAATTTAGAAAAAGACGTTCCAAACAAGACCGCAGAGTCAAGTTTCAAAAATGGCTAATCTCCTCTATTGCCTTTGAGCTAATAAATCAACTGCAATAAATTGAGACATTTAACATTCATCTAAGTTTACAATGTCTTCAAGAATTATTTCAATTTTAGAATATTCCATGCCGAAATATACAGGGTTATAAATAAGTAATGGTCCAAAATTAAATGGAACATATGCTGGAACTCAAAAAATTACAATCTAACGTTTAATTGTAAAAAATGTTTTTCACAGTAAATTCCATTTCAGTTTGCACCATTACGTACGGACCACTCTGTATAGAGTATCAAACTATACCTCGATCTGAAAAATTTTGTTGAGTCTACTTTATGATAAAACAGTGAATGAAGACAAAGTTGGTTTTCTACGGTAAGTTTTTGATCGTTTTAAGCCTACTGTTGGTGATTGGAACAGAATAATAAATTATTCTAAATTATTTGAGTAAATCCTTCAATGATTCGTGTTGATTTTGCTTTAAAGACATTTCTAAATATAAATACTTTGGCAAATACAGGAATGAATGTGAAATAGCCACGCGATGGTAGTAGGGATTAGTTCGGTCCCTGAAGCAGTTTTACTTGACTATTTTTGTCAGTTCTATTGTGTCTGTTAGATAGTGAAGAGCACTGCGTGGGTACCTGCTTTCATTGTTTTTACTGGATACCGAGAAAAATATTTATTGGTGCAAAATAAAGATATTATATAAAATGGAATTCGAATCAAAAGTGAAAAGAAAAGTTTTGAGTGGACAAAGTCGAGAAATTTTGGCAAATATAATTTATTTTATGCGCCGGGAAGCATCAGAAAATAAACCTATAAAGGACATGCAAAAGGTTCAAGAACGTGTTGCTATTGCCACAGGTGTCAGTGTGCATACGATTTCAAATATTGAAAAGGAGATGCGGCAAATAGAAAATGGGGAATCTTCATCATTTTCTACTCCAAACAAAAAAAGGAAAATATCAAAACCGAAAACAGGCTTGGATAATTTTGATAAAGGTGTTCTAAGAAGATATATTTTGAATTATCAAGTGACCCATAAGAGAGTACGCAATATACATAGAATATTTCACGATGAGTATAGCTACACAGGTTCAAGGGAAAGTTTAAGAAAAATTATGCATAGGACATACATCCGGATTAAGTTAAAAATATTGGAATACCCACTACCTGCTTCTTTAAGTAAATATCTGCATTCTTATTTCATTGTTCTAACAGATATATTATTAAACATTAATAAATACTAATAATACCTTCATTTACGTCTCCTGAATAATTAAAGAATGTTAAATTACTTGATTATTTACCGGACTAATTCACCAAGCGCATATTACCCTCTTTATCAACCGAATACTTTCTCATTTTAACTTCGCGCATCTCGTACGTTTCTCGACATTCACTCCTGTATTTGCCAAACTGAACCTACCTACCTACCTATCTACAAGTAGCAATCTTGTATTTATAGAAAAACAAGTTCAAGTCTTTATTCCGTTATGATAGTCTTATCTAGGTACGAAATTTTTAGTGAAAAAAATATTGATTAGAGCGATCAAGTTATATTCCAAAATTTGATACGGAAAACAAATTCTCATAAAAAATGAATCTTCACATGTCGAAATTACTTCCAAATATACAGGGTGCTCTGTCCAAATGTTAACCACTTATTTGATATACAGACCAGATATCGCAAAATATAACAAACTTATAAAAAGTTTTTATTTTTAAAAATCAAAGGAATAGGGAATGTTCAACAAAGGTAATTTTTAGGGATAATATAATATACAGGGTGTTCCATTTAAAATAACCTAGCAAATGATGAAGATGAGTTTTGGATCATCCTGTATACAAATTGGGAGTTTTTAAAAACATGAAAAATGAAAATCAACCAGGAAAATAGAGCCTAGTAAAAATTGTAATCTACTGTACCATATGAAACACGCTGTTTATTAGAAAATAATTTTCAAATGCGCAGCTTTATTTCCTCAATAACTTTTATATGAACATTTTTTTTTATATTTCTCAAGACTCTGGAGTTGGATCACCCTGTATGTTGAAAAAAAACTATTTATATCAACAACACATTTTTGTAAAGAGTTTGGAGCAGTATAGAGTGATGAGAATTCAAAGTAATTGGTTATAGAAAGAGGAAATGGTTGTAGTTAACCAGTAATTTCATGCTTTTTAAGCGATACAAAGTTTTCTGTGAAGAATTTTTAAAGCAAGTTTAATATGAAAACAAATAAATTTAGGCCTTTTTAAAAACCTAACCAAAAATATTCCAGCTTCAGAAATGTCTACGGTAGCTTTGCTAATTTCAATTAGGCTGTAAAGTATATACGAAACAAGAAATAAATTATGTCTTTTTTTCTTTCAATATTCTACAAAAACATTTCTTGTTTCTCTTGTACCTCTTTTTCTCTTTTAATAAAATATTATGATTGTTTTTTAACGCTTTCGTTTTCCATACTTCCAGTTACAATATTTCAAATCCTTCAATTATTATCATAACTGAAAGTCAAACTAACGTTCTCTCTTTATATCTCATACAAATAGATATAGAAAAAAATTATCAGTCGCGTTGAAAGAGTAAAGATATGTATAGTAAAAATATGTTAAGTAGCTTATACCGGAGTTTTTGGTAGTTTTCGCCTTGTCGGTGAAGATGGTGCTTTGTCCGTATCAGGCTCTGGAACAAACAAAAGATCATGTTGACCACAAAAAATATGCTACGATAAAAATGAGGAAAACGATTCAAGAGTAATCTTAAAATCAACTCTGGGACCGAATAATACACAAGGTGTGGAAAAAATAAATTATGGATCTAAATAAAACAAAAATCATCATCAAATAACACACAAGATGAAGAGAAAAATATTTGGGACCAAATAACACACACGAAGGAGAAAATAAATAGAAGAGGTACTTAATGGAGGACGGTTTAGGATTAGAGGTTTCATTGGCAGGATCAATGAGACGAAAACCTGCAAAACTCATCTTCAAATAACACAAGATGAAGAAAAAAATATTTGGGACCAAATAACACACAAGAAGGAGAAAACAAATGATTTCTGGTACCAAACAACACACAAGAAGGAGAAAATAAATAAATTCTTGGGCCAAATAACACACAAGATGAAGATACCAATATTTGGGACCAAATAACACACAAGAAGAAGAAAATAAATAAATGATGGGACCAAATAACACGCAAGCAGGGAAAAACAAACTGGGATCAAATAACACTCAAGATAGAGAAAATAAATAGAAGAGGTACTTGATGGAGGACAGTTTAGGTTTAGAGGCTTCATTGGCATGATAAATGAGACGAAAACCTGCAAAACTCATCTTCAAATAACACACAAGATGAAGAAAAAAATATTTGGGACCAAAGAACACACAAGAAGGAGAAAACAAATTATTTCTGGTACCAAACAACACACAAGAAGGAGAAAATAAATAAATTCTGGGGCAAAATAACACACAAGATGAAGATACCAATATTTGGGACCAAATAACACAAAAGAAGAAGAAAATAAATAAATGATGGGACCAAATAACACACAAGAAGGGAAAAACAAACTGGGATCAAATAACACTCAAGATAGAGAAAATAAATAGAAGAGGTACTTGATGGAAGACGGTTTAGGATTAGAGGCTTCATTGGCAGGAGCAATGAGACGAAAACCTGCAAAAATGATCACCAAATAACACACAAGATAAACAGAAAAATAGCTGGGACCAAATAACACACAAGAAGGGGAAAATAAATAGAAAAGATACTTGATGAAGGTCACTTTAGGTTTAGAGGCTTAATTGGCATGATATGTGAGATGAAAACCTACAAAAACCATCATCAAATAACACACAAGATGAAGAGACAAATAGCTGGGACCAAATAACACACAAGAAGGAGAAAATAAATAAATTCTGGGATTAAATAACACACAAGATGGGGAGAAACATATCTGGGACCAAATAACACACAAGAAGGGGAAAATAAATAGAATAGATACTCGATGAAGGTCACTTTAGGTTTAGAGGCTTCATTGGCATGATAAATGAGACAAAACACTGCACAAATAATCTTCAAATAACACACAAGATAAAGAGAAAAATAGCTGGGACCAAATAACACACAAGAAGGAGAAAACAAATGATTTCTGATACCAAACAACACACAAGAAGGAGAAAATAAATAAATTCTGGGGCCAAATAACACACAAGATGAAGAGACAAATATTTGGAGCCAAATAACACACAAGAAGGAGAAAATAAATAAATTCTAGGATTAAATAACACACAAGATGGGGAGGAAAATATCTGGGACCAAATTCCAGACAAGATAGAGAACATAAATAGAAGGGATGCTTGATGTAGGAGGGTTTAGGCTTGGAGGCTTCATTGGCATGATAAATTAGATGAAAACCTGCAAAAATCATCAGGCTGGATCCGAATAATGCTAAGAAGGATAAGAAGACTAAAAAAGACAGTAGTCAATTATAAACCAGGACCGACAACAAATAGTAAATCGTTAAAATTAGGTTTGATCCACTTTAAATAATGGATCAAACTTTTTGGTCCGGGCCAAATCCGCAAAAACGAATATTTTGGAACTTACCTATATGCAGGGCGGATATATTCGCCTCTGAAGGCTTTCTACCCGTTATAATTGTAGAAGGTGGTGGAATTGGATCGTCCAGTAAATCGCACATTCGTAGGTCCGTGGCATGTTCCACCAGTAACTCCACAGTATCTCCTGTACGGTCCATGATACCACAGACTTCCTCGAACGAACGATCTATTAAGGATACTCCACCCCATTCTAAAACCTAAGAAGAAAAATGTCGTGACAAGGCATAAGGAAGATAGAAATTCATTTAATTTGTCTCTAAAATGTCGGAATGCTTATGTTGAGGAAATAAAAGCTGGAAAACGGCAATAAACTTATATACCTATAAATTAACTGACAATTGAGTCAGAATGGTTTTATATTTAATAATATTTTTATAGTTGGATATTAAACTTAGCAGTAAAAGACAAAAATGCTGTTCGAGAAGACGGAATTTTATTTGAAGCCGTAAAATTGTAAAAGTTACTGTCGACCAGTTTGTATGAATAACACGTACAAAATAGTTTTAATTTTTTCTAAATAAATTTCTAGGATAATAATTCCTTCGTAACATAAACATTCTACACATTTCAGATAATAATTTTACCCATTTTATTTCGTGTTTGAATATTATTAAAATCGAGTTACAATCTAAAAACATACAAACCTTGTCGCCCTGTTGCAGTCCACCCTTTTCGGCCGGTCCACCTGGGACGGTCCAAACGATATAGGCGAAGAGACGGCCATCGGGAGCGGTTTTACCTCCCACTACACGCATTCCGAAACCTCGAGCTGAAATACAAATAAATAGTGAGGCTAGATAACGAATACGTAAATTGAATGAACCATTTAATTGCGTTGTTATTTTCAGTTTTTTTATTGTTAAATATTTGAATAAATGATTTTTAATATTCTCCTTTAATATGAACACAAAATCTAGAACAAAATTACAGTACCAAACACTTGGAGATTCTTCAAGGCGCGGCAAACTACATTCTGTCCGAGACAGTTCGATGGGAAGTGTTTGGTTTTGCCTAGTATTGCATGAGCTCGAAAAGGGGTCAACGATGACGAGACAAAAATATCATTTGTACAAATTAGTCTGCGCTTCTGGCAACAGCGGTTGAAATGGGGGGGCAGTGGACATTCGGCCGGCCTCTGGAACTAAGTACACGCCCTCGCTGGCCACGCACCGTTGTTCTTTCTCTTTCTTTAAAGCTGTTTTTCTCATATTTTTCTTGTCGTGCTTGTGTAAATCGTACGGTTCGTAAAGCCCTTTTGCAATCTGTATGTAGACGGCATTTGTGCGTTTCAGCTGCCTCGCTTCGCCAAACATTTGTTTAGTCAGGTACAGGGTAAGTAGTACTGGTAGTCAACCTATTTCGGTATAAAGATGTCGACCACCAGCGTTTCTTTTTTCTCATTTTTAATAACCCAGCTATAACTACAAATGCAGCACTGGCCACTATCAAACAGTCGACGTCCTCCTCTTGACGAATCACTGTTCAGTGTTCGTACGGATGGATCGATGCCTCGTTCGTTGCCGAGGCAGACTTCATTTGCGACCAAAAAATTTACAAGCGAGGCATCCGTTCGGCCTCACCTTGCTACTAGGGATACGTTCAACTCACTGTTTTTTATTCTTAAGTTAAGGGGAGGAGGGCCCGATTATTTCCCTATGCACCAGGGCCCTTGTCCCCTTAGCTACGCCACTGCTAGTAAGAATGAAGCAAGATAGAATTGCGAGATTAATTATGGAAATGGGAATATCAAGAAAAAGACAAAGATGAAGACCCAGGAGGAAATGGATAGACCAGATTGAAAAAATTGAAAAGAACAAAGGAAAAACATTCGGAGAGATTGGCCAGGGACAGAAAAGAATGGAAAAAATGGAGAAGAGCTCCAATCCGACGCCTGAGAAGGCATAAGGATAAGAGAAAGAAAGAATATTCTCCTTACGAATATGAATAGCCACCACATTTTGATAAAATACCAAGTTGTTTTTTTTTAAATGGTGAATGCGTTGTTTATTTTTGCATTTTTAGGTAATAAAAATAAAATTGAAATAATTTTCTATTAATAACAACCGGAAACAAATCCAACCTACTTTACGACGATTTTTTTTTCAATTGAACTCTCGTTATCTCGATTACTAATTGTGGAAACAGCATTGGCTCGTAGAACTATTTTTACAAAAACTTCGGTCGTTTCTACTTCGCTATAAAAGCATCCAATTTAATCGTTTATGTAAACCCGTTGTTGGTAAATCTATTCCAGGGAAAACAAGGAACGGGATAACTCTAATTGTTTCTCTGATGTATTTAACTAACGTTGCGGTTTTTACGGTTATTTCTACCGGATTTCCAGCATTCGAATTTTATATTTTGCTTCATTTCTCGTATCGTTTTGTTTTTTAACTCAAGTAGCAGATCAAATTTTGAAATTACAGTAGCATTGTAAAGGGAAAAAAATAAATATGTCTCAAAGAAATGTCAGATCGAATAGATCATTCCAGAATGCCGTCACTGACAGGTCGGCCATATTGCTGTGGGTCCTTATGTTATATTCTATTTAGTGCCGGTTGTAGATGTCACAGGTGAACGTTAGTTTAACTGAACTGCCAGTCAACTTTGAACCGAGTTCATTTTGGTTTTCGTTGTAGAGTGCAAGATCAACATTAGTTTGGTTGAACGCCGTTCAGGTCACGTTGGTTGCACTGAACTACGCTTTTCATCTTAAATTTTAATGTTCCATGCCAAACTTGATCGTTGACTGACAGTTGACAGTGTTAATTGGCGCGTATATCCTAACCTTATTTATACGTAACGTATATGGTGTGATGTGATGTTACTTATGATATTTCGTTTCATTTTCGTTTATTTGGATTGGAACTATATATATTTGAGATCTGATCGATTACAAATCTCACAGTTCGTTTTTCTAATCGAAATCTACATTTAAATTCAATATCAGACCATATTTCAAAATGACTGGGCCTATTTCTAAAGGTTTGCGGTCTTCTAGGATGTAAAACACCATTCAAAATTTCTAAAAAATCTTCATAGTCGGTTAATTCGTTCATTTTGATTGAAATAATGAATTATCAGATATTCAACCTCACTTTTTGAGGTTAACAACTTAACGTCAAATGCCAAAACCCTCTTGAACCGACCTGTCAAAGTCAGGTGTTCTGCTGTAAGTCTATTTCGATGATTTCAACCTCAGAAATAGTTGTTATAGTTTTGTGGTTTAAACGAAAGTTGCTAACAAAGTATACGCAACGTCGTTTTCGGCAAGCTTTATAAATATAACCAAATACAAACTTGAGAAACAAGCAAAAATTTTGACTGCAAGTATATGTGCAAAATAAGATTTTCTTATCATTGACTTTGACAGGTCGGCCATGTTGTTCTGCTTTCGATATGTGAGGTGAGTTCAGAATGGATTTTTGGTGCGGTGATAGTATAGTGTTCGTGTAGTGCAGAGTTTAGTCACGTGCTGATGGTGTAAGGATGGAGTGATCGACGGTGTAACACCTAATACACCACCATTTTGTACCGAGTAAACGGTGTTCCACCATATTTACACCATTCATACCCCAAAGGATTACCGAACGCAATAATAGTGTGCACTATATTTTCTCTGACCAATTAACGAACGCAGTAGTGCCAAAAGTGTTCACTTTTTACCATTCCGAACTCAGCTTTATAGTGTTCTTTTTTTGGTAAATATTCACCCCAATTTTCTCAAAGACTCATCAATAGAAAATTTCGGTTTCGAATCTCCTAGTTTTGTTCCAATTCTCTTCGTTTAAATGTTTTTTTTTCTCTCTCCAGAACATAGCAAAAAAAAAGGATTTTCTCGTTTATTTAGTTTATGATAAGCTTCTTATATGTGAAACGTTAGCTTGGTATAGGCTATAAAAACCTTTTTCGGCGTATAAATAACACTGCGAAGTGTTTTTCAATGGAAATTCACAAAATTTAAAATAATTTATTTATATTCGATATTTGACATAAGAAAAACTACTTAATACTTTTTTTAAACTAACGAACGCCATTGCTCGCTTTTTTAAGCTTGCGTTCATTCGAAATGTGGAACGGTAAAATTTTCTAAATGTTCGTATTCAGCGCACACGTTGAATGCTGGCAAAAAAGTATCTTAAAGGACATGTTGAAGTATATCATTATGTTTATTTTGAATAGCACAAATTGTTGTACTGCATTTTCGAAAACGTTGAGTTTTATAACAGAAACTGGAAATATTTCTTCTAATTCTCGTAAATATTGATCCAAAAGTCATTTATATATGTAAATTTTTTTCTTGAATCGATTGGTAGTCGGAAAAACGTTATAAAAATCCGATTATTTGAAGTATGAGCACTTTTTAGTGACAAACATTTTTGCTGGGTTATTAATTCATATTTTTACTTCTAACAGCCAAAACCTTATACTGTATCGATTCAGCACAAAATTTACTGCAACTAAAAATGTTTTCATTCACACAGATTGCGTAAATTACTTTGGAACCCTGGCCTTGGATTACACAAGTACGACAAGGATATATGAAAGAGAGAGAGAGAAAGAATAATTGTTTCATCTTAGGGGTGTATACTTATTTCCCGAGACTGGCCGAATGGTCCTTTACAGAGAGAATTCACTAGTTGGTGGTATTCAGTATGCTCCCAACATGGAAGGAGTGAGGGTGTTAAAGAAATAAAAAAATACAATCGTTATTACGTAACCTGTACATCTTAAAATTCATTTTTGTCAACATGATCATTTCAGACCAAGTTGACAATTTCTAACTACAATAGGATATTATTTTAGCCATTGTAACTTGAAAATAAAACAGCATTTCTTGAGAGAACCATAATTAATAAACTAACAATCCCTTCCATTAATAAATTAAATTGAAAAAATAAAATAAGTAGGTACACCTATTCTAAACATAAAATATAAACTTCCTGAAAAAATAAAAATAAAAATCCATTCTAAGATAAACATAATTTTAATGAATTAAGTGCTCAAATAAACCACCTTCCTGTGCCAGACAATAACCAAATCTGTGATAAAGATTTGTTCTCATATCTCTAAGATTATTTGGCGTAACGCTGGCACTAACGTGCTGTATTTTCACCCTCGAAAAAAAGTCAACGATAACGAGACAAAAATATCATTTGTACAAATTAATCTGCGCTTCTGGCAACAGCGGTTAAAATAGGGGGGCAATGAGCATTCGGCCAGTCTCGGGAAATAAGTATACACCCCTAAGGTGAAACAAAGTACACGCCTTAATTATTCTTTCTCTCTCTTTCAGCTGTTTTTCTGTCGTACTTGTGTAACCCGGACGGTTCGGATGTAATTTACGCAATCTGTATGTCGCGACCATTTTCCGAGATATAGTGCTTTAAAATTGGACTGTTATTTTTTCGACGATTTCTACTTCGACGATCGCTACCTTTACTTTGACTCCCTTTAAAATGAAAATCCTGCAGGCTAGACGATTGTTGAATTTTCTCCTGATAAAATCTTCCTTTGTACCACGCTAGTGTTTTTCCCCACTTTAATGAATGTTTTCTACCCCCGTTTATTTCAAATTTATATTTTACGACAAAGTAAACAACCCTAAGATTTTACGCTTCTGGTGGTTTTGTTATTTTTCAAACGAAATTCAATTCCCTACACTCTATAAAAGCTTTTTAAACACAAATCCCTAAATTTTAAGAGTAACATTCCTCCACTAACTCGTTTTGCTTTGTTTATTCATCCATTATCCAACAAGAAACACGATTTTTTTTCTACTATTTGACATTTTACACGCAAAGTTGTGTCTTAATTTAGACCCCGGGCACTGGAAATCTCCAACAACAGAGGAGAACAGCATGCAACGAAAACGTTTAGAAGGGGGTATTTGATTATCCAATTAGGAGACCTGTTGAACGATTCCCAGCCACCAAGTCGTTTCTGTGACGCACGGACGTTTCTACACTAAGAAAAATGATTCCTAATACTTTGTATATACTAAGTTGGGAATTTTACATATATAAGTGAATTTTAAGTCGACATTTCCAATGTAATTTTCAGTTTTACTCGAAAATTCTTCAAAATTTGTTTCAATTTGGATATCGAAATATCTTTCTGTACACATTTGCACCCAACAAACACAATGGCAAATTTACAGTTTTACATTAGCTCAATCTGTGTTCGATTCGCTTCGCCCAGTTCGACTATAAATCAGTCTCTATTTACCGTGCACCACAGTATTTAGGCTCTATTTGAGGGAGTAAACTGAAATTTCACAGACTGACTGATAATGTCATTTTCATATAGAGAGTGTTGCCCTAGCGATAGTCGAATTAGTGAGTTTAGATGGATTTTCCTTCACGCAAATTGTTTCATTATAGTGTCAAGTGAAAAATGAACAAAAAAAGGATGAAAAGTGAACCGGAGGATCTTGGGAATAATTCAGACGCTATCGAATGATTGGGGATAGTGAAAAGATATTATACAGGGGGATTTAAAACACGTGAAATTTGCAAAAATCTAATAAACGAAAGAGGAAAAGGTAACTGAGTTTTCAAAAAAAAATTTATAACTCAATTGGAAAGATAGAATATTCCTATTGATAAAAGTTTAAAATAAGACATTGTATATCATCAAAAATGAACTAAACAACATATATATTGATAACTTCCCAATTAAATTACATAACTGACTGAACAACGTCGGGTATATTCATGTAAACGTTGAGGAAACTGAAATTTAGGTGTAGTTTAAGGCGTGTAGTACAAAGCGGAGACAAACAGGACACTATTTCCTTTTCCTTTGTATCGTTCTACCAAATCTACCTATCTCGAATACAAAACCCTCATACAACTTGAAGTTCCAACCCAAATTCTCTAAGCTAATCCAAAGGGAAGTTGCGTCTCAATTAGTAAGTCCGTTCTATATGTGGGTTTTAGTAAATAACGAAAAAAAGATGTTAATTGACAGGGAGTTTATATTGAAGTTGTTTATCTTTGATTTGGTTAGGATTTTTCTCTTCCCAGTTTCTTCGTAAAGAAAATTTGGGAGTGAAAATGAGGATAGTACGTTCAAAGGATTAATTAATCAGGAATATTCAGAAAGGAAGATCATAAGGCCACGAATATGTACTTAAAAAAGTGTAAAAATAGGTTCTCGGTCGACCGATATAACATGACTCCATACTTTTGGCTATAACTGTATAACTGTTATGTCTAGCTTTTTCTAGTCAACGCCATTCGATTCAGCATGAAATTTTATAAAATGAGAAGGATTTTTCTTCTCTCAAATATCCCTATTTTTCGTTTTATAATGTCTCAAAAACACTTTTCTTTTTTTTTTTTCAAGAATATTTCATAACTTTGTTACCACATATTTTTTTTTAGTAAATTTTTCAGATACGGTTCTGTTGATTTTTTTCCTTATCAATTGATTCTTTGGGAACGTTCATCTAAAATTTCAAGTCGAAATTCTCATTAATATGGCCAGTATGATTTTTTGAGTATGATTCGGTATATGTAACATTTAATTGGTTTGCCCCCTTACTATATTGAAATTAAAATTTTTCAAAATCCAAAATAGACGTTTCCACATTTTCCAATATAAAAAATCCCATAGATCACGAAAATGCTCATAAAAAAGTGTAAGAATAGATATTTAAAAATTTTTTACCGGTTCTCGTAGGACCGATATGACATAATTCCATACTTTTGTGTATAAATGTATAACCGTTATACCTAGCTTTTTTTAAGAAACGCCATTCGAATCGGCATGAAATTTTCTATGATAACAAGGTTTTTTCTTCTCTCAATTATGCCTAATTTTCGTTTTATAATGTCTCAAAATCACTCTTCTTTTTTTTTTCAAGAATATTTCATATCTTTGTTAAAACATATTTTTCTATGGTAAATTTTTCAGATACGGTACTGATGATTTTTTTCCTTATTAATAGGTCCTTTGAGAACGTGTATACAAAATTTCAAGACAAAATTCTCATTAATATGGCCAGTATGATTTTTTGAGTTCGATTCGGTATATGTAACATTTAATTGGTTTGCCCCCTTACTATATCGAATTTAAAATTTTTCAAAATCCAAAATATACGTTTCCACATTTTCCAATATAAAAAACACCATAGATCACAAATAATCCCATAAAAATAATAGATATTTAAAATTTTTTACCGGTTCTCAGTAGACCGATATGACATGATTCCATTCTTTTGTGTGTAACTGTATAACCGTTATACCTACCTTTTTCTAGTCAACACCAATCAATTCAGCATGAAATTTTTTATAAAAATACGATTTTTCACCTCTCAAATATCCCTGTTTTCCAATTTATAGTATCTCAAATTAACTCTTCTATTTTTTGAAATTATTTCACAATTTTTTGTTCTCACATATTTTCGTATATAGAAGAGTTATTTTTTTCAAATATTTCAACGTACCAAAACCCATTAATTCGTCTACTTAGACCACGAAAAAATTCCCATAAAAATGTGTAAGATTTTTAATACTGCACTAGTTCAAATTTATCAACAGCTGTTCAGAAGCAATGTGGAAAGAAGAAGCCTATCATTAGCCTTGGTTCCAGCCCACTCTGATCACAATGACAACGAAGAGACAGACCCACAACTTGGATGAAATCATTACTACCATTACTTTTACCCCGAAATCATGGAACACTCAATTATTATTTTTGATCCTCAATTTTCAAATAAAAAAATCTCTCTTTTGTCATAAAAGATTTTAACACCAATTTACTTTTCCCACGTTTCTATTTGAGCTAAAAGGTCTTTATTTAAACATAATATATTTGTTAGTTTCTCCCGTTTCGCAAATGTAAGTCCCGAAACTGTACTCGGCAACAGAATCATTATTATTTCAGGAAGAAATTTCGATGTTTTCATGGCATGGGCGTCTACTGGTATTGATAAAAACGCTTTACATTGCGAGAACACAGTTGAAAATAAAAGACATTTTTAAAGCTCTCGTGATCATCAACAAATAAAAATAAGCAAAATTTCCACACTTTTTAATAAAAAAAATCCAATAATTATCATTTTTTAGATAAAAAAAAAACAACTTACTTCTGTGAGCTTTATCTGTCGGATCTCTCCTTAAAACAACCCGTTTCTGAGCTGCAGCTGACGTACCAGAATCCACATCGTGTATCACTATTCTTATAGCCTCCGCGTCTACGGATTGCTGCCTCCTGGGTGCCGCTTCTAAATCTTCTAGCGCCGGCGCCGGTCTCGGACCCATTGGTCGAAGACCCACTATATCAGGACTGAAAATTAAAATAATTCACTGTAATAAATTAATTTTTTTTAAATAATTTAAAAACCTTACAGATACGATCCTCTTCTTCTTGTTCTTCTATCTTCTTCCAATGCGATTAGTGAAGCGGGAGGTCCGTCTGGACTTGGTGGACTTCCTGGATCTTGAGGAGCGATTCTGAAAGAGGCTCTTCTAGTCATACCTGCTGTTGGTGCTGTTGTTACTGTACTTAAACCAGGCACTGAGAATACATCATAGGCTGAGGCCCTTCTGGGCATAGGCGCTGGTAAACCTAGGCCGTTATCCGTGGGACCACCAGGGGCTACTGTATTTTTTACCTGAAATATTTTTAACGAAACTTTTCTAAACCACTCTGTATACTCCGCATCTGGTGATGTATGTACTTTAGCGAAATAAAATGATTTCAATTCTTAAACTTTTACGAGTATTAAATCTGTTGGATTATCTGTAAGGTTGGGTTTTAAAAATTGGTCCCAACAGTACTAGTCGGACGCATAAAAATCCCATAAAATATGCACACTTCTCGTTCCTTATAAATTTTATAAGAACTCGCCTTCCGTGGAATATTTTACGACGACAATTATTTGGATATACAGATTGCGTAAATTACATCGGAACCGTCCGGATTACACAAGTACGACAGAAAAACAGCTGAAAGAGAGATAAAGAATAATTATGCGTGGTCATTAAGGCGTGTACTTTGTTTCACCTTAAGGGTGTATACTTATTTCCCGAGACTGGCCGAATGCTCATTGCCCCCCTATTTTAACCGCTGTTGCCAGAAGCGCAGATTAATTTGTACAAATGATATTTTTGTCTCGTTATCGTTGACTTTTTTTCGAGGGTGAAAATACAGCACGTTAGTGCCAGCGTTACGCCAAATAATCTTAGAGATATGAGAACAAATCTTTATCACAGATTTGGTTATTGTCTGGCACAGGAAGGTGGTTTATTTGAGCACTTAATTCATTAAAATTATGTTTACCTTTAGAATTGATTTTTATTTTTATTCTTTCAGGAAGTTTATATTTTATGTTTAGAATAGGTGTAGGTAACGTATCTACTTATTTTATTTTTTCAATTTAATTTATTAATGGAAGGGATTGTTAGTTTATTAATTATGGTTCTCTCAAGAAATGCTGTTTTATTTTCAAGTTACAATGGCTAAAATAATATCTTATTGTAGTTAGAAATTGTCAACTTGGTCTGAAATGATCATGTTGACAAAAATTAATATTAACATGTACAGGTTACGTAATAACGATTGTATTTTTTTTATTTCTTCAACACTCTCACTCCTTCCATGTTGGGAGCATACTGAATACCACCAACTAGTGAATTCTCTCTGTAAAGGACCATTCGGCCAGTCTCGGGAAATAAGTATACACCCCTAAGAAGAAACAAAGTGATGACCGCGCACAATTATTCTTTCTCTCTCTTTCATATATCCTTGTCGTACTTGTGTAATCCGAGGCCAGGGTTCCAAAGTAATTTACGCAATCTGTATTAAATTTTCTACAACTATTTGATGTTTTATACATCCATTGGTAGCTGAATAAAACGAATCAAGGAAAAATATAATAAGAAAAAAAATGTATAACAAAATCACTCACCTCGTCGTCATAGCTGTGTTGTCTAGCTACCCTCGAAGCCCTTCTGGAGCGTGGAGCAGCTGGTGGTACAGCTGGAATTTCCCTTGGGGGACTGTTCTGTCTACTACACGCAGCACTACGACCACCTCTATTACGTGTCCAATCGGGTTCAGGAGTTTTAGCTCCTGTACCTTTCAACTGAAATATGATATTCCTATTATATCTCCGTTTTTTCTTTATATTCAAATCGGAAACATTTAAGGTTATATCCACTGTAAAAGACATTTGTGCTCAAAATACAAGAAATTTACGCCAACTGGAGATACTTGAAATGATAAATACTTGCTCCTTTATAATTTAGAAGTTTAAATGGATTTTTTTAACGATGAATGATTATCTATCAAAACATTTTCAGAGTGCCCGAACACACTAAGGATTTAAATTATAGTTTTCCGTTTTTCTTTAATGGCGCACATTTTCTCTTTCCGAATCAAATTAAGTTATCTCGATTGTATGGGGAATATATTGATGGATTTTGAATGTCTGATTTTATTACGGTTTTATTGGAATTTGTATCTTTAGCGGTGGAAATGTACAGAATGTTTCTAAATTCATGCAAAAAATTCTGAAGGTTATGGATATTTTTGGGTATAACTTTATAGCAGTTATAATTAGTCCTTTCTAGTCAACGACATTCGATTCAGCATGAAATTTTTTATTAGGGGGCCACTCAAATATGCCTATTTTTCGTTCTATAATGTCTGAAATTCTTTATTTTAAAGAATATTTCATAATTTTTTATTCTTACATATTTTCGTATGGTAAATTTTTCAGATACGGTTCTGTAGATTTTTTTTCTTATCAATTGATACTTTGGGAACGTGTATCTAAAATTTCAAGTCGAAATTCTCATTAATATGGCCAGTATGATTTTTTTAGTATGATTCGGTATATGTAACACTTGATTGGTTTTCCCCCTTACTAAAAATATATCAAAATTAAAAATCCAAAATAGACGTTTCCACATTTTACAATATAAAAAATCCCATAGATCACGAAAATGCTCATAAAAAAGTGTAAGAATAGATATTTAAAATGTTTTTACCGGTTCTCGTAGGACCGATATGACATGATTCCATACTTTTGCGTATAACTGTATAACCGTTATACCTAACTTTTTTTAAGAAACGCCATTCGAATCAGCATGAAATTTTCTATGATAAGAAGGTTTTTTTTTCTCTCAAATATGCCTATTTTTCGTTTTATAATGTCTCAAAATCACTCTTCTTTTTTTTTTCAAGAATATTTCATAACTCTTTGTTAAAACATATTTTTCTATGGTAAATTTTTCAGATACGGTACTGATGATTTTTTCACTTATTAAAAGATCCTTTAAGAACGTGTATATAAAATTTCAAGACATTATTATGGCCAGTATGATTTTTTTAAGTAAATATATGTCACATTTGATCGCTATTTATATAAAATTACGAAATTATATAATTATTTTTCTCCTTCTCTTTCTCTTGCGTAAAGGAATTCCCATTGCTCCATAATACAACCGCAAGAAATCAATAAATCGTGTCACCGAGTCGAGGACCCAAGATAACTAAATTTTAGATACAAAAAAAAATCCAAAAATTATTAGATAACAATTGACTATATATAAAAATAAAATAAAAAATAACAGACGTTCGACCTCTCCCTGGAAACCGAATAAAAACCTAATTTTCAGTTAGAAGGTAGTAGAGGTAGTAATAAAATCATGGTCTGAGCGTCCCTAAACGGGGGGTCCATATATCCCGGCCGTTGATTCATACAAGGATGGTTTCAATAAAAATTTTTCCCAATGAAAATTGTGTTATTTTAACTAACGTAAAAATATTCCGATTTAATTTTGGTGGAATCGTAAAAAACTGATAGAAATCGAAGATGAGCGTGAAATATTACCAAGTTATTGAGGTTGATGCAACACATATTGGATAATGTTTCATTAGCTTGTCATTTTCCATATTATTACCTCTCGCTAACATTCTAGCTAGCACGCGATTTGATCATTTGAAGGGAAAACGTCGTTATAGATGGCGTTGGCTGTTGTTTTTTTGCTTTATTCGGTTTTTATGGGGAAAATAAAAAAGCGATTTTACTACGGATTTGAAGGTTAAACGTTTTTTTGTTTAAATGATCGTTAGGCAAGGTAGTGGAAGAAAGAATAGGCCAAAAAGGACGAAGTTTTTGTAATTAATATAAAAAGAAATGGACAAATTTTATTTTCCCTAAAAGTATTAAAATACAAAAGACGCGTTCTCTGTTTCATCTCTAACTTAATTTTTCTACTGCCAAACGTAAAAATACCACAACTTGAACTTAAAATGAAATAATTTCGTATTTCTGTCACTCTTCGACATTCGCTAAAAACATAATAAGCCTCTTAACTATAAGTCAAAAGAGAAAATGTGTCACCTACTTTTTCAAGCTCCTTAAGCGAAGCTGGAGACACGTCCGAATGCCTCCGCAACTCTGGACTCCGAGGGGGCGCCAACCCGCTTCCCAATCCCCCGACACTGAGTCCCCCAACGCCTCCTCCTCCACTCCCGGATCCCAACCTGGCCTCCGAATGCCGACGCTGCAGCTCTTGGAGTGGAATTTCTAATAAACTCTCGTTCGAATCCTGTGCGATGATGGCTGCTTTCGATTGAAGCTTCCTGCAAAATAAAATAGTAAATTACGGATGGTAATTAATATCTCATACCAAATGGGAGTTATAAGGTTAAATAGCGCTATAACAATTCTACGGCCTCCAAGTGCCACAAAATAAAAATTCAAGGGGATGAAAGACGACTTTTTTCCCTAAGAAAAGAAAACTCAACCTCAAAACCGTTGAATTCGAATGTAGACAAGAATTCAAATCTCTACGAGTGACTCTAGAAAGTAAACTCAACCTCAAAACAGGTAAATTTGAATGTAGACAAGAATTCAAATCTCTAAGAGTGGCTTTAGAAAGTAAACTCAACCTCAAAACCGTTGAATTCGAATGGAGACAAGAATTCAAATCTCTACGAGTGACTCTAGAAAGTAAACTCAACCTCAAAACAGGTAAATTTGAATGTAGACAAGAATTCAAATCTCTAAGAGTGGCTTTAGAAAGTAAACTCAACCTCAAAACCGTTGAATTCGAATGGAGACAAGAATTCAAATCTCTACGAGTGACTCTAGAAAGTAAACTCAACCTCAAAACAGGTAAATTTGAATGTAGACAAGAATTCAAATTTCTACGAGTGACTCTAGAAAGTAAACTCAACCTCAAAACAGGTAAATTTGAATGTAGACAAGAATTCAAATCTCTACGAGTAACTCGAGAAAGTAAACTCAACCTCAAAACAGGTAAATTTGAATGTAGACAAGAATTCAAATCTCTACGAGTCACTCTAGAAAGTAAACTCAACCTCAAAACCGTTGAATTCGAATGGAGACAAGATTTCTAATTTCTAGGAGTGATTAGAAAGTGAGCTCAACCTCAAAACTGTTAAAATTGAATGTAGATAAGAATTCAAGTCTTGCTAAGTCTTTGTGAGACCAATAATTACTCATGGATCCATTGCAAGGATTAGTAGGACTAGCCTATTGACCAACGTCTCCAGAATTCAAAGACTATGTCTTATAGATAATCATGTGAAATGACAACCAGAGTAAGCCTTCACTAATGGCTTTGACCTTATAGGATACTGCTGACTGAATGGGGTTATACATACAAATATTTACTTTTAAAAATATTTTTCAATTAAATATTTCCAAGATGAAAAGAAACAGACCCGATTCATTTGAAGTTCAAGTAAAACTTCGAGATTTCTTCTTAAAAGAAAACAAAACAAAAAAAAATAAGATCCAACTCACTCTTTTTCTTTCGTTCTATAGAAAATGCCGACTAATAAATCTTCTCTTAAAAATACCTTGGAAGCTGCGAGATCGTTTAAGGTTTCCTGATTTATCACAGATACTTCGAAGGGTAAGCAAACACCATTTCGACATTAAAAGAACTTTGATCAGTTTAACGATAATAAAATTGGAAAAATCAGAACGACACTTTCGTTATGCAACTCTATATAGGATCATTCAAAATAGCTAAATTAATTTGGATAAACATCGTAAACGTTGTGGCTATATCACGAAGTGTCTGTGTGTGTGCTCGGACCTTATTTTATAGGATACGACAAACAATTTCTTGTCAAGTGAGAAGGTTGACCCATATCAAGACTTGAGTTTGAATATATTCATCAAGGTTAATTAATGGATTGTACTTGTGGAAGTTGCTTGTAACAGTGTGTTTATTAATATATTTACGTGGTTATAACTGTCAAACATCAAGCAACTGCTAAAAAACTACTTAGGAACGTCACACTATTAAAGAATATGAGTGTGTATGTGATTTTGCCAAGAAATAAGCCTCAAACTGTTTTTATTGCCTTGAATTTAATTGTTACAAAAAAGCAACAGCCTGGAAATACAGAAATCTAATTGTACTGTTTTTGATGTTTTCTTTTATCGTTATTATATAGAAGAGAAGTGTGCGGAATATTGTTTTCGCTAGAAATGAACTTCTTGAATGAATGTGCTAGAAAAAAGAAATGCGATCGATGATCCTGTGCGCTAAAAAGTGTTTTATTTGATATTTTCCAGATTTTTCATTCACTTTTGCCTTGATTATTTATAGGAAAGTGTAGAGAAAGATCGATTTTTCGCCAGAAATTAGTTTCTTGAATGAATGTGCAGGAAAAAAAATGCGCTCTATGATCCTGTGCGCTAAAAAGTGTTGTATTTGTTATTTTCCAAATGTTTTCTTCTCTTTTGCTTTGATTATTTATAGAAAAGTGTTGAGAAAGATTCAGTTTTTGCCAAAAATGATTTTCTTGAATAAATGTAATGGAAATAATAATGCGCTCGATGATCCTGTGCGCTAAAAAGTGTTGTATTTGTTATTTTCCAGATTTTTCATTCTCTTTTGCATTGATTATTTATAGAAAAGTGGAGAGGAAGATCGATTTTTCGCCAGAAATGAGTTTTTGAATTAATGTGCAAGAAAAAAAATGCGCTCGACGATCCTGTGCGCTAAAAAGTGTTGTATTTGTTATTTTCCAGATTTTTCCTTCTTTTTTGCATTGATTATTTATAGAAAAGTGCAGAGAAATATCGAGTCTTTGCCAGATATTAGTTTCTTGAATGAAAGAAGCAAGAAAAAAAATGCGCTCTATGATCCTGTGCGCTAAAAAGTGTTGTATTTGTTATTTTCCAAATGTTTTCTTCTCTTTTGCTTTGATTATTTATAGAAAAGTGTTGAGAAAGATTCAGTTTTTGCCAAAAATGAGTTTCTTGAATAAATGTAATAGAAATAATAATGCGCTCGATGATCCTGTGCGCTAAAAAGTGTTGTATTTGTTATTTTCCAGATTTTTCATTCTCTTTTGCATTGATTATTTATAGAAAAGTGGAGAGAAAGATCGATTTTTCGCCAGAAATGAGTTTTTTAATTAATGTGCAAGAAAAAAAATGCGCTCGACGATCCTGTGCGCTAAAAAGTGTTGTATTTGTTATTTTCCAAATTTTTCCTTCTCTTTTGCTTTGATTATTTATAGAAAAGTGTAGAGAAAGATCGATTTTTCACCAGATAATGAGTTTCTTGAATGAAAGAAGCAAGAAAAAAAATGCGCTCGATGATCCTGTGCGCTAAAAAGTGTTGTATTTGTTATTTTCCAGATTTTTCCTTCTTTTTTGCATTGATTATTTATAGAAAAGTGCAGAGAAATATCGAGTCTTTGCCAGATATTAGTTTCTTGAATGAAAGAAGCAAGAAAAAAAATGCGCTCGATGATCCTGTGCGCTAAAAAGTGTTGTATTTGTTATTTTCCAAATTTTTCCTTCTCTTTTGCTTTGATTATTTATAGAAAAGTGTAGAGAAAGATCGATTTTTCACCAGATAATGAGTTTCTTGAATAAATGTGCAAGAAATGAAAATGCGCTCGATGATCCTGTGCGCTAAAAAGTGTTGTATTTGTTATTTTCCAAATTTTTCCTTCTCTTTTGCTTTGATTATTTATAGAAAAGTGTAGAGAAAGATCGATTTTTCACCAGAAATGAGTTTCTTGAATGAATGTGCAAGAAAAAAAATGCGCTCGATAATCCTGTGCGCTAAAAAGTGTTGTATTTGTTATTTTCCAGATTTTTCCTTCTCTTTTGCCTTAATTATTTATAGAAAAATGTAGAGAGAGATCGAGTTTTCGCCATAAATGAGTTTTTTGAATGAATGTGCAAGAAAAAAAATGCGCTCGATGATCCTGTGCGCTAAAAAGTGTTTTATTTGTTATTTTCCAGATTTTTCCTTTTCATTTGCTCTTCTGATTCTTTATAGAAAAATGAACAAAAAGATCGTGTTTCTATGAACAATGACTCTCTGCTTGAAAAAAAAGCTACTCTGTTGTTTTGCTGAAGAAAGGACACATAGAATTTTGGACCACCAATGTCTTATATAGTAGAGAAATTTGACTGAGGCATTTTTGGGTTTAAGAAATTTTTTGGTATTTGACGCCGAAGCCTGAATATGTACCTAGGTGTAAATTTTGGGATAAATCTTAACCTAACCACAATATGGGAGGTAAAAACTTACAATAATTTAATGACGGTATCTAGATCTAATAATCTCTTTCAAACAAAAATATATATTTGTTAAAATAACAAACTATGGTAGATTATAAATGTGGATTTCAGCTCGTAGAAATACAGTGAAACTCCCAGCTCGTTTAAAACAGAATATTACAACTCATTCATCACGATATTTGCTGTTTCATGCTGAATTCATGGATTATGTTTAACATTTTAGCAAAATGGATAACAACCGAAAGCACTCGTTGAAATTAAAATCCACGGTGATGTTGACAAAGCTAATATATCTCGTTACAACAGGGTTGGACTAAGCTAGCGAATGCGGGAACAAATAATAACAAACATAAAACAGTTTACAGAAAAAGCGCTATAAAAGTGCTCAACGTTTTTGGTATTTTACCTTCTACAAACACTGCAAGTCCAATCAGCAGGATCTTCGTTTTCCTTCAATTTACTGTAACTTGCGCAGTCCTCACAAACTCTTTGCGTACATTCAGCGCAAGTTCTGCTGAAATCGTCTTGCTTGAAAGCCTTCAAGCAAACTCGACAAGCTCCAGCTCTACTTGGTGGTTTTCCAGGCTCGGTTTTATTCGCTGCGGCAGTCTGCGATTGCTGAGTGTCCAACGGAGGTTTTTCCTCGTTGGGCGGGGTCGTTTCTTGAACGTCGGGGATTAGGGAAGGGCGAGGGGCCATTTTCGTTACTGGAAAAAATATAGTTTTACGATAAATTCTATCATGGGAGTACAATACAATTTTTTTAAGGTAAAAATTCCCATTTACATACGGAGTTAATTTAATGGTAAAAATATCCATTTACCATAGTCGTACGATAAAATATTTATAGGGGGTTCTTTTAATTCTAAAAAAAATTCCTTTCTTTATAGACGCACGATAAAATGTTTAAAAGGGGAACATGGACGCACGTGAAATTTTTAAAAACAAAAAATTTACATCTAAGATGGGCGTACCAAGGAATTTCAAAAAGGGGTTCATTTACTTTTTTCCGGTAGTCCTTTATTTCTTATTTTATTCTCACCTTTGTCCTGTGCGGTAAGCAGAGATGAAGAAATGGTTTGTTTCAATTTCCCAAAAGTCGTTCCTCCGTCTGTTGTATCGTTGGCAGTATTCCCAGCTCCGGGCTCAGTCGTTACTCCAATTTGGATCTAAAACAACAACAAAAAAGCCGTTAATCTTTTAATTTTAGTGGAAAAAATTGTAATAATCATCATCATGACAAATATATGCTGTAGTAACCGTAAAAATATCCGCGATAAACGTATTTAAAAAAGTATTTTTATTCTACAAGCTACAAAAAAAATTCAAGATGCATAAACTTCTCGTAGAAGGGTGGATGGCAATTTTAACCCTGCTTTATCAAGGTTTTCTCTTCCTTAATACCAAATCGTATATCTGCTCTTGTGTAAAGACCATTCCATGCTCTTTTCATGACGAAGTTTCTCATATTTTGTCATTTCTCGGGGATCAGCATAGTAAATCCTCACATGTCATGTCGGCTATCATTAAAGCACCCCCTATTTTTCGTGACTGCTACATACAGTGTGACCCATTTTGTTTGGAAGCACCCCTATAAAATCCGCATTTTTCAACCGATTTTGATTTAGTCTTTTTTGTTAGATTCAAGAACAGAATTTGAGCACAAATTTTCATACCATAATAGCTATTTTCAAGGCCCTCTACGTTAATTTTTCTTTGCCAAAAAAGACGAAAGTATATTAGGCATTTTTTTTTCTCAAATATGACTACACCACTGGATTCGGAATCATCACAAATGTAAACTATCAAAATTTTATAAAAAAAGTTTTATTAACAACAAAGTTATCACTACATGAATTTGGAAAAAGTTGTTTTTTAATTAAGTTTTTACTAAGAATGTAGACACATTTTAAAAATGGCAACATGGTAAACAAAAACTAGGACTCAAACATATTGCACTGTAAAAATTCGAAGCCGGAATTTTAAAAGACAGGATAATAGGTCTATTCTTTTTTGAGGGTAATTCTTGGAAGGTGAGTTATCCGCTGTGATTGACGAACTGCCACTAGCAGAAAGAAGAAATTTGATATTTCAGTCAGATGGTTGTTCTGTACACTATTTTAGGATTGTCAGGCAGTGGCTTAACGAAAAATTTCCAAATGGTTGGATAGTTCGAGGTAGCGAGTTAATCGAATGGCCTCCTAAATCGCCCGATTTTACTATATTGGATTTTTATCTGTGGGGTCTTTTGACACAAAAAGTGTATAAGACACGTCCAAGGAATAGAGCAGAACTGTGTGACAGAATACGACAGGCGTGTGCTGGAATAACGCCACATGAAATAAAAAAGCGCTAAGACATAGTCGTAAACGATACGAGAAATGTGTGGATATTAACGGAGATCTAGTCGAGGCTACAAAAATGTAGAATTAAAATATTATTAAGTAGTTTAATAATGAAAATGTATTATTTGGTGTTAATTTGTATTTTCGTCACATCAGCACAATTTTACATTACTCTCAGAAGCTATAACTCCAGAACGGGTTAAGGTATCGGCTTCGAATTTTTACAGTGCAACATATTTGAGTCCAAGTTTTTTTTTACCATGTTGCCATTTTTAAAATGTGTCTACATTCTTAGTAAAAAATTAATCAAAAAACAACTTTTTCCAAATTCATGTAGTGATAACTTTGTTGTTAATAAAACTTTTTTTATAAAATTTTGATAGTTTACATTTGTGATGATTCTGAATCCAGTGGTGTAGTCATATTTGAGAAAAAAAAATGCCTAATATACTTTCGTCTTTTTTGGCAAAGAAAAATTAACATAGAGGGCCTTGAAAATAGCTATTATGGTATGAAAATTTGTGCTCAAATACTGTTTTTGATACTGAATCTAACAAAAAAGACTAAATCAAAATCGGTTGAAAAATGCGGATTTTATAGGGGTGCTTCCAAACAAAATGGGTCACACTGTATATATATATATCGAAAAAACACAGGTCGGTATTATTTGTGACTCATTCTATATGATTTTCTTCATCTTAATCGAATCAAACTTTCTTATGTAACGAAATGCGACTAATCAAACAGTAATTCTTTTTGGGAAGCGTCGTCGATCGATATATTATTTCCTTGGTTTATATATTTTATGGAATTTTGGTTTATGAAAAATGTCGATGAAGTGATGAGTTAAGGAAAGATCTGAATTAGCGACACTTTAAATTTTTCTAAACAATGGAAAGTAAGCTTTTTTTGTATCATGAGTTATCCACAAATTTTCAATTTTCTTCTCGAGCTTTTATAAAACTGGGATTTTATTACGCAACACATTCTGGAAAATTCTATAAAAGTTTAGTAAATATATAAAGTTCAAGAGTATACTTTACTGAGCTGCAGTTTGTTCGACAACAACAAAGCGTTTCCTGGACTTTATATTTTTTTCCAAAACAAAACTACATTTTAGATACGAGGGTCATAACATTTGTATTGTCTCCAGACTCTTCTAGAAGAGATAGAAAAGTGTATTCCGTTCAATATTGATAAAACCTTTTATCAAACGCAAAAACTATAAGGGATTTTCCAAAAAAAAATGCTCGAATAAAAATTGAATGTTTTTTCTTCGTACAAAAACTGGATTTGATGTTGTTATTGCCCTTAAAAAGGACGTAAACGATCATATAAATACGTGCTTTGCAATAAAGAAATTGACGACATAATATCGCCTGTTGCCTGTTTTTTTACGCCCCTTAACGTTTGACAGTGGAAATACTTGAGTGGATTATGGTTAGAAACCTTCAAAATCATACTCGACAACTAGTTTTTTTCGTTGACTCAGATATTTTATCAGTAAAATTTAAAAATATTCTGATTATTCTCTATTTTAAACAATTTTTTTAAATAAAAATAACTATTTAAGGTCATTTGTTATAGAAGTGAGATCCTTTTCAGGATTTACAAAAACGTATATTGACTCAAGCTCGCGAATTAATTCCTTATCCATTCAACAGTGAAATTCCTGTTTTTTTTTTGGATTATTTATAGGGCACAAGTGTATCGAAACATTAATCTTCAAAGTGTAAGGACTTTTTCGGTATTTCCTGATTTTTGGTAGATGTTGATGAAGAGGATACACCGGAAAAAAAATAAAAATATTCACTGACAGCTACCAGTAATCCAACAAATATGTCTAAACTAGTAAAAACTGTAAAGAATCCTAAACAGGCTGGCAAAGAAACAAAAAAGTCCATGGAATGGATAACATGGGAAATGGTACTAAGATTCAGTTCAAATGTCGTACCATAATATGTAGATAAAGTCAGTCTAGTACGGACGCCACTAGGGTTGTAACCCAAAAATCCTGAGCTGGATGTACACTGCCATAGTGAGACCAATTATCACTTATGGAGCCATTGCGTGGAGTAGTAGAACTAGCCTCTTGACGACGAGAGAAAACCTCTCTAAAATTCAAAGACTAGCCTGTATATGCATAACAGGAGGAATGAGTACATGCCCAACGGCAGCAATGGAAGTGATTCTCAACCTCACACCATTACATATGGTGGTGGGGAGTGTTGCAGAAAGAACAAGATACAGACTAAGTAGAGAGGGAATCATTAAAAAGAAAACCACCTCTTCACTTCTTAGAAATCAGACAACCTGGGACATGCCACAAGATGGTATGATGAAAAAGTATAACTTTTCAAAGAAATTCGTTACGGAATTAAGCAACAAAAAGGAATGGGATCCAAATACCATTACCAGACTTGGAAAGAATGACATTCAATGGTACACAGACGGCTCAAAAGCAATAGAAGGAACTGGGATAGGAGTGTACGGGCCAGGAACCAAACACTCCGAAAGCTTGGGAAAAACCCGAAGTATCTTTCAAGCGGAAATTCACGCAATAAGAAAGTGTGCCCAGTTCAATATTGACAAAGGATATAGAAGGCAAAGGATTATCATAATGTCTGATAGTCAAGCAGCCATTAAAGCGCTGAGTTCCTGTGTAATCAGTTCCAAAATGGTGTGGGAATGCCTAGGCAAACTTAATGAACTAGGCGAGAACAATATAGTCACCTTACTGTGGATTCCAGGACACACTGGAATAGAAGGAAACGAAATAGCAGATGAACTAGCAAAGAGGGGGAGTGAAATACCCTTTTGGGGGCCGGAACCTTTTTGCGGAATCAGCTCCAATGTAATATTGGAAGAAATAGGTAAAGCCGAAGAAAAGAGAAGATCTGACAATTGGAAAGATCTAGTAGGGCTTAGGCAATCAAAGATTCTTCTGGGTGACTACAACCTGTTGAGATCAAATGAATGCATAAGTCAAAGCAAAACTGCACTAAGAGTTTTAACAGGAATACTAACGGGACATTGTCGCCTGAATGGACACCTTAAAAAGCTCAAAATAGTGGAGGAAGAAGATTGTAGGTTTTGTGGAATGGAAGAAGAAACCTCCATCCACATACTTGCGAACTGCACAGTATTTCAGAATCCTAGGGCACAGTACCTGGGAGACTACTGGATAGAAGAGGGACAGTTACCTAAGTTGAGGCCTGCAGATATCCTAAAATTCCTCCGGGAAATAGGACTAAAGGAGCTACTAGTATCTGAGACTCTCCTCAGAAACTAAGTAGAAGTAAGGGGGCACAATAGATCTTTTAGGTCTCAGTGAATGTTACCCCAAAATACATACATACATACATACGGACGCCACTATTAAAAACAGGGGCAATTAATAATGTACAATTAAGACTAGACATACACTGATTGTTATAATCTAAAATTCGATAATTCCATAGAAAATTTTCAGTACTATTTAAAAACTTTCTAATTTCGTGAAAAAGCCCCCTCACTATTAAAAAACCATTGTTGAATGGCTGATAACGAAAAAAAAAATCGGTTGTTAAAAAGCCTCATTCACCTCTGACAAGCAATTAGAATCGAATTTAATCTAAAAATTATTTATTATGACTTGTTTTCGACCCTAATTTGTTTTTCATCGATCCCAACAATTCTGTAGATTCTGCGAAAAAGTCTGTTTTCGCCCGGTTTTTTTTTATTATTCAAAAATATGCTGATACGAGGTTTGATTTATGAATGATGATTTTTTTTTCTGTTTTTATCACACATAGCCAGAATTTTTTCCGTATTTAATACCATGTACTACATATTAGTTAACGGTCATGAAACAATGAGAAAAGAAATTCGAAGCACCAAAAAAATATCTGCAAAATTTCAAACTCTGTAGTAATTACAGTGCTGCAGCTTTCATCATCTGAAACTGCACAAGAGATCAACATTTTAACTGTAAAGTTCGCTCTTAATATGTATGAATTTTTTTTGCTTTTTCGGTTTCTTCTTTGACTTTTTCGGCTTCAATTTGGTTTTTTTGACTGCTTCTGTCGTTTTTTTTCTGTCTTCTGTGGCTCTTTCTTCTTCCTTTTAACTTTTTTGACGTCTTATTCGTTTTTTTTGGCCTTTTCCGCGTCCTCTATGGATATTTCATCGTCCTTTTGACTTCTTCTTTGATTTTTATGGCATTTTCGGCTTCTTCTTTTTCTCTTTCGGTTTCCATTTGGCTCCTTTGGTTCTTTTGGCTTTTTCGGAGTCCTTTACGGCTCTTTCGTCTACCTTTTGGCTTCTTATTTGATTCTTTCGGCATTTTTGGCTTTTTCGGTATCTTCTTTGGCTTGCTAAGAATTTTTCGTTCTTCATTTCGATCGATATTTGTAGCTCTTCATATTCCGAAACACTTCACTTCAAATTCCAAACCCAAAGTTGATGGAAACTTTAATTTAAAATATTTTTTTCCTTTTTTTTTTAAGGTCTCGAGAACCTTTTTCCCTCGCTGAGATTTGTGTAGAAATGTCCAAAGGAAAGACGAATTTATTTGTTAACATAAGGGTTTAAAATACGTAGTTTGTTTGTGGAATAATGGCGAATATTCTAAGCCGGAAAAAAGGACTGTTTGAACAGTTTAAAAATAAAACCACCAAGGATATACATTTTTGTTGTTACCACAAAGTAAAACATTAAAGATTTATCGATTACGAAGTCTTGTGAGTGGATATAACTTGTCCTGCAGGTTGATACTCGTGAAAAAATATAAAGGATCATACACCATAAATTTCTATTAAAAAACAATAACGTCATTCAAAAAGGATAAAGGTAAAAACCTATCAAAATATGATATAAAAACCAAAAGATTTCTATTATCGTAAAACAAAAGATGTCACATGAAAAATTTACTACCCCAGTCGAAAAAAACAAAAGTTTTTACAAGCTCCAGAAGTGGATTCAGTGAAAAATCATATTTTTGATATAAAATCGGTATATTATTTCAAATTTTCATCACCACTGACTATACCGTAATAAATATCTTTCGAGTTAATTATTCCTGTTTAATTTTTTGAATTAATATTAAATATATCCGAATTTGGAAAACAACAAAATTGTTAAAATTGAATTATATATTTAGGAACCACCCTGTAGACTTCTAGTATATTATTTTCATATTTTAGTGGAAAAAAAAGAGCTAAGTATTGTAGAAATACAGAAAAATATCGATTTATATACGAAAATCCTTTTTACCACTCCACCCCTGTCACCGCGAACAATTTGTAACTAGGACCTACCTTCACGTATGTCACTTACATTGACAGGGGCGTACACCTCATGAATTTATTATATCCTATATATATCTTTAAGGTCTTGGGCATTTTTATTTATTTTTTCAGATAAAGACATCAAAGCCAAAAGCAAGTAAAGGTGAGAATACGGAATTTGTTTGTAAACTTTCCGAAGATGGACGTGTATTTTATGCGAAGTTTGGATGGAAATCGAGCGGTTACTTTGAAATTTGTTTTTGTTTATATGCGGAAAGCGGTCGCCTTTGCGAAATTAGTCATTATTTGTCTGTGACTTTTTAATATAATCGAAAAAAATGACAACCTTTATTTACATTCTCTTTTATTGTTATTTTGCTCAATGAAAAAAATTAAGTTTGCTTGGAAAAATTTGTTTATTTGATAAATAGTGCTCTGTACAGAGTATACCGAATCGGGCAGAAAGAAGGCAAAAAATTAAAATTGAATTTTCTCGAAAACGATGCATAAAAGAGATTGTCCAGGAAAATACTGTCATCCATTACATGATGGATCACTTCCACTTTAAAGCAATAAAAAAGATCGACCGGACTGGCTAAAACGAAAAATGATAACCCAGCGCGTGAATTAAATCACTGGGAGTTCGATGTAATCACAAAAACTTTTCTACTTTGTGTGTCAAATATACAGGAGCTCGTACCAAAACTTGGGATGTGTTAAAAATAATGAAAGTTCTTAATATACTATAATACTTATTTCCATCGTTAACGAACTATAGGAATCTAAAGTTAAAATTAGATTTGTAAAGCAATTTTCTGGCGGATTTAGTGCCTTAAATTATGCCGCCTTGGCCCGGGCCTCACGGGAAAACTATGTTTCGTCAAATAACAACCATCATCAGATTCGTACAAATAGAAGAGTGTGTGAAATTTGTGAAGTTGAATTTTACTAACTATGTTAATAGTTTGTTTATTTTGTTCACCTGTTTTTCGTGACAGTTTCATTGAAAAATCCACAGCTATGGAAGGTTAATATACATGTAGACTGGAAAATCAAACTTTTGTGAAGTTTCGGTAGCTGAATCTCAATACTCATACATTATTCAAAAATTCAAAGGGGAATGCTAAAACTTGAAATTTAATGAGGTCAACAAAAAGGTCGATTTAGAGGTGTGTGTGTGTGTGAACTATGAAGCTAATTTTCACAGTTCTAAACGATAAATACAGGGTGATTGTTTAGTGTAATAAAGTTCAGTGTCTCCTTTGTCCTTTGAGATATTAATTTGAAAATTTGAGGGTTTATAGCCATCATCAGTCTGCACATTTTAAAATTATTTACAATCTTACAGAATGCTGTGCCATTATCAAAGTTACATTTTTTTAAATGAAACACCCTATATTTTATCGCATATTTGGAATCAGCTTGACCTCCCCATTACAATAATATAGGGTAGTGATGTTATCTACGTAGTATTAAAAAAGTTATAACCAATTTTCCATAAAAATCGTAACAAGTTCAATACCCTGTACAATGTAAGAGAAATTCAAGAATAAAAATCTGTTGCGGCCAAAGCATTTGAATAGTAGTAAAAATTCTGGAAAATTATTTATTTTGTTAATATTCATTGAATCTGATACAGGGTGAATCAAAATGAGAATACATTATTTTCTCGATTTTTTCAAATGGATCACCCTGTATTTTATGTGAGAATCGAAAAGGACTGAACTTTATCACACTAATCAATCACCCTGTATATTGGTATGTTTTAAAAAACTCTAATTGTACTACAAATAGATGGTGATGCTAAAATTTTATTCAATATTGATGTTTTTGTCGATATGTACGCGATTTTATTGTTGACATCTTGTAAAACTTGTTTCCTTCAGGAAACAAAAATTATGCTCACACAATTTTGGCGGTCGCAGCTGAGCTTTCTTGTCAATTTGTAAAACTCTTAATTCGTTTGCTAGATTAGGAAATATTTAAGTTTTTAAAAATCGAATAGACGAGGCTTTTTAAAAATTTGGTTATTTCGCCAATATGGTCCTATACACCACTTTTTTTTTCAATAACCTAATTTCTTATTCAAACCATGTATACAGGGTGATTTATGAATAATTATTAATATCTTAATAAGTAAAGCTGTTTCGACTTACCTTTTTCATAACATTCATGAAATTTGAAGGAAACATCTTGCAATTAGATTGTCTAGTTTTTGTTTAAAAAAATCGAGAGGCCCGTTATAGTGTCTCCAAGTCGATATTTTCCTCGTAAAGATTCCATTATTTAACTAAAACAAATAAAATTGTTAATAAAACAAAATATATAATAAGATTTAACACTTGCTACATACAAACTTCAAGATTTATCTTTGAAATTATTTATAGACAATTTCTTGATCTTATAAATCAAAGCCTAATGGAAAATCCTAATCCTCCTAAATATCTTAGAAAGTTGTTCTCCAAAGATGTAATTATAATTAATGATTTACACTGAGCTTTATGGCTCTGTGAATCTAATATTTTTTTATGCCGGTCCTGCATTCAATAAGTCAGTAGTTGTATGTAAACTAGAGATACGAAACTATCGATAGTAGCAACCATCGATAGTTATCGATAGTTCGAGTATTGACCTTCGGTATCGCGATTTTATCATGTCAGTTTTTCTCGTAAAATTAGTGATTGGCAAAACTGTTTTGTTGCAAAGAGAAATTTATCTGATAAAAGAAAAGCTCGAGTGTTTTTTGGCAAGATAAATTAACGGCAGAATATATGGATGAACAACAACAATAATTATCTTTATTAATACAACAAAGTTAAATAATTACCACACCGATTCAAAATAAAAGCACTATATGTTTAAAATTTAAAAATCTGACAGACTAATTGACAGTTTTTGCAGTTTTGCCACCACTTAATTGCTGTGAAATTATAAGTAACCAAACTTGCGACTCATTGTCATTGTGTAAAAGTGACGTCCGCTTACTAGATATTGAGGAAGAGAAGTTTTTATCCGATAAAAAAGGATGTACCTTTTTTATCGATGTCAAAGTGACAATAACATTTCCAGGTAAATGACATTTCAACATTGGAGTTAATTTATCAATTTAAAAAAACCTCTGTCTACACTCAAACACGTACCAGAAAAGTAAACAAAATCTCTTAATTCCCTTTGCACCGATAATCAGCTATTGGGGATTCAAATTAAGATCGCAGCGCCAACTGAACTACTTCTGTGTACACTGTTTTATAACCTCAGTTATCTTTTACACAAGATTTTCATCGTTTGATTGTAGTTAGATGTTGCCTTTGACTTTCTTTGTTATTTTTATTATATTATCAACCTATAAATTGAAATCAAACAATGGAAATTTTATGGCAAAGAGAAGCGAAAACAATGCACAAAGAAATAGTTCGTGTTCTGCCGCCAGATAGAGTATCGCTTATATTGAATTCCCAATAAAGAAAAAATTAAGAAGATTGTCGAGCTTAAAGGAAAAACTTATTTAATTGAAAAAACATGGTGGCTAGACGATTTACACTGGAGGCTATTTTATTTATAGTCCCACTTTCACGACTGCTGAATTGTAGGAGTTACGAGTTATTTTTTGTTCGGGAAATTGGTGTTTTTAGTGATTTTACCCTTAAAGTTATAAAGTAGTGTTTTTTTTCCCAGTAGATTTGTATTTTGAAAGTACTATTTTAAAATTTCAGTTCAATATTCATAGTTTTGTGGTATTTATAATATACAAGACTTTTTATAAAGCTTTACTACTGGTACTTAACTAGAAATACTATAGGCAAGGAGAACAGAGTCAGTTTGACCTGGATGCCGGGGCATCGAGGAGTGGTGGGCAAGGATAAGGCCGATACTCTGTCAAAAAAGGGATCAACAAAAACTATTAATGAAAAAACCATAAAAATGTTTTATTAAATTTTTACATAAACACATTCTACTTTTCTTGATCACTTCCGTCACTCGGTCCACCATAAATCTTCCTCAATCTCTTCTCCCTCTCATACTCCTTCATTCTTATAACAAAATCATCGTACTTACATCCTAGGAACTCGTGTTTTTCGTGTTGGCACTTAACAACAAACGGAAAATTTTCTTTTCTGCACGCAAGAAATTTCAGCAACAAATGCGCACAATAATCTCTATCTTCTATAGGTATTTTAGCGGATCTCATTTCTTCTTCCGTAGCTATCATGTCCCTTTTTTTTCTTCCATTTTTGAAACCCTTTAAAGGATCGTACGTTGGGTCTTCTAAGGGACTCGGTGTTACTTCTGGATGGTAATATAAATTGAAACCATTATCAATTGTATGTCCAATAAACTGACCCATTTTTACATGTCAGTATGACAGATTAATATTAGTTGCCATAGACCATTTCAGAATTACGTCACTGTCAGGTCTGAGATATTTTTTGTCGGTGACAATTTAATTCATGTATAAAAAATCGCATATGCCACAGTGCAATTGTCACTTTGACAGCGGCAAAGGTTAGCTTTAACTTTTACAGCGACAAATACACTAGTGGTTTTTTCACTTATTCATTTGTTCATCAATTATCGCGGTGTTGGTTACCAGAATAAATAGTTTGGCATGTTTGTCAACAACTTATTGAATTTTCAAGAACTAACAATGAGTCGATTCGTATGTCTACGAACGCCGATATTAGTCAAATTGTTAATACCTGTGTGCCTACTAATACAGTTGCGACGCAATCATCAATCTGGCGACAATTTTCTACGTTTTGCGATGCAAAAAGATACACATTTGAGCCAGATACTTCCATCGAGAAATTTAATGTAATATTGCAAGATTGGGCATTTAATATGCGAAAAAGTAACGGAGAAGACTACAAAGAAGCGGTAGTTAAAACATTTTGGAACACCACCCCTAAAATGCTACAAAGTAAATATTATAACGAATTTAATAATGTATTCAACCCTTTCACCGATGTTCAGTTTAACTCATCACGAGCTGCACGTAATGCTAAACGTAAAATCCTACAAGCACAACCCGAAAAGAGAAAATGTAGTGCATCAGCTCTTGATAAATCTGAAGTATTTGCAATAGCCAGATTATTATAACGAAAATGAACTTCAAAAGAAATTATATCACATTTTGGCGTATGAACTAGCTTGGCGCGGAGGAGAAGCAGCTTACTGCAAAACCACTTATTTCGTATCTGAAATTGAAAATAATGGAAAAGAAACTGGACGTATCGAGTATAATCCTCTATTTTCGAAAACGAGACAAGGCGGCAACAATAAATTATGTGACAGCAAATGGATCACGCCTAATATTTTCGACGAAGATATTTGCCCAATACGTTTATTCAAAAAGTTAATGGAAAAACGAAACACTTTTATAACTTCGGACAGAGTATTTCTTACACCAAATCTCTTTTGGAAAAAGAAAAATTCTAAAGGTTGGTACAAGAATTTGCCGATTGGAATTAATGAAATTTCCAAATGGACTAAATGCTCAGCACAACGCATTGGTTTAGATGTCAAACGTGTCAAAATTACAAATCACTCAAATCGAGCGGCAGCAGTTAGCGAATTAAGTAAATGCGAAATTGAAGAACAAGCTCTAATAAAAATAACAGGACACAGCAATTCATCATCAATAAAACCAAACTTACAAGTTGACAAAGAGTATCATTCAAGCATTATTCAATCAATTCGTTTGGAAAATGAAAAAACTTCAACATCTACTACAGAAACGATTAACTGTGGCACCCGCAGCGATATCACTGTTCCTAGTATGAATTTCAATAACTGCGTTTTTAACAATTGTACATTAAAATAAAAATGTGTTTATTTTTAATGTTTCATATATAAAGTTTGCATTGATATGTTTCCAAATTTCTCATTCATTAAACTGTCCTGCCGAATTACACTCGAGGTTTGTATTGATATTGGGTAAATTTGTGTTGTTCAAATTCTAAATTGTTTCCTTTAGCAATTTGACTCGAATAACTGTCAATCTAAAAACACTCCACCTTAGTGGTGTGTTGTATCTCACACCTAAACTCGGTTTAATTATAACTGATGTTTAGACTGTGACGTATTGATTCATTTATTATCAATAATTACATCAGTCTAAACATCAGTTATAATGGGCCTTTTCAGTAGATACTCAAATCTCAAAACAAATATGTTTATTTGAGAGCTTACTGATCATTTTTCACCTTGTGCAGCTTTGTTTTGAATATAAATGTCCCAAAGCTTAATAAAAAGTGAAACAAATATTAGGGTAATTCAAACACTCGTTTGACCTTGGGGCAAGTGACGTCATAAGGTCTGGAATTATGTTGGTAGTATTTGTCAGAATGGCTGGTCAATTGCTGCTACAGCCGAGGCCAAAGCATCTAACGAAGAAGAACCTTAACCCTTAACTGACAAAGACAATTTTGTTTTTGTGTTTGTAGTTGCCATGAGTTTAGGTGTGAGATACAACGCGCCCTAAGTGTCGTGTTTTTAATAGTTGACAGTTATTCTCGTCAAATTGCTAGGAAACAGTTTATCATTAAACAACCCAAATTTACCCGATAAAATACAAACCACTTGTGCAATTATAAGTGATATGGTCGACATGGTCGATCAACAGGCTAGAGTCACTCTATTATGACCACCTAGTCTATTGAGGGCCTTGCGACACTCCTACACCAGATTTGATGTCCAATACGAGCTTATCCCCTTTAGTGCTGCTTGGATGTCAGAGTAGATGACGATTCTTTGGTTATCCACCTCCTGTTTCATCAACTCTTCTGCACAGCATTGCACCTCCATTACCTCTGCCTGAAAGACAGTTGCATGTTTCCCTAGGCTTATAGAGATCGCGTGTGACCCAGTGGTACATATTTAGCATTATATTTTCTACTGGTAGGAACAACTTCCTCTTCGAGCTAAGATTACTTATATTTTGTTCAATATTAGGAACTGTTTTATTTGTTTTTGTTTATCTATATGATTATTTATGTATTTTTCTTTTGAAATTAAATGTATCGTACAGAAATACACTTTATATTATAGCAATAAAATCGATATTCTCAAAATACCGACCGTCAGCCTTTACCAAAGGATTATCTCAACGTCAACGAGTCTTTAGAGCCACTAAGGACTTAATTTGGGAGCGCAGGCTGATTTAGTTGATCAGTGGGTGCTTTGTAACTTGACACATGATTAGGGTATGTCGAATTTCAGATGAATTTATCAGTTAATTGATATTTTAAAGTTAGTTTTAACATGTCGATAACACTTTTAGTCGACAAACATAAGTTAACAAATATATACCAAGCGCTATTTCTATTTAAATTTGATTTATTTTGATGCTATAAAGCTCTTGTGGAAACTCGACGGTATCTTTCCAGATCATTTACCGAAACTACATAAGCAAAGCTTTAATCAGTTACAAAAGAACGTTTCTAATTTTCAACTTAAATCAAGAAACTTATGCCTTTGTAAATAAAGAAACAGTTTAGTAACAAAAATACACTTAAAATTCGACAACTGACAGTTCTAACCTTAAAATTTTTATTATAGAAGCTGTTAAAAATAACGACAATGTCGTGCAAAACGTTTCACGTCAAATTAGTAAAATATTGTAAGCCAAATTAAATGGTGTGACAAGTGACATTATTCCATTCGATAGTATCGAAAGTTACACGCGATCTGCTTGTAAATCGTCGAGTCCGACATTTTGATTGATAACCAATCTCGAACGGATGAAAAAAAAAATACTGTCGATTCGACAACACGTGTACCTTTTTTCGAATTTCATTTCCTGTAAAACCATGCGAAAGCTATGTGGAAGAAAAGCTCTATAGTCCAGTAAATAAAGACCGAGAAACCCCCCAACCTGTTCATCTCATTATTGTCGGACTTTTTTTTTGCAACTTGTAGGTATTCACGGGTAGATTACTCTCTGAAAATATGTCCTCCGCGAAATTTGCGGAAGGGGCTGAAAAATGGCCAATAATCCCAAAAATTGAGTTTTCCGCTGATATCTCCGGAAATATGACACTTAGAGAAGTGGGGTTTTGCTAGGAATGGGGAGCAGTTTATTATCTACAAAAATGATCCGTATCATTTTTGTCAAAAGTTTAACCGTTTTCGAGATAAACGGGAACAAGCGTACCTTGGATTTCGAGCTGCTGCGCGGCGTCTCCGGGAGCACGGGCGGGCAAATTGGCCCATAACTTGAGTAAAAATGAATCTTTTTTCATGATTCAAAGTGCATATGAAAGGAGGGACCTGTACCTATAACATCGTGTAACTTTTTCGTTTTTTTTTATTTTCCAGGAATATTGAAAAAACTGGCCAAACTTTATTTTTCCTGAATATTTGACCGCCCTTATCAATCCGTTCATATCTTTTAAATTAAGCGTAGTTTTACCGAAACCTTTTGGAGAATGGGACTTTGATAGGTGGTGAATGTATTCCGAAAGAATGAATAAATAATTTTTGTGTACTTTTATAAACAACATGTTTTTCTTGGGACGTTTTTTTTTTTTATTTCCGGAGTTTTCTGAAAATTCTCGGGTCTACCGCAAATTTATAAACAATTATTGGCAATATCGGTCTTTAAGGCACACCATTGGAAAGCTGAAAATGTCCTCTTTTCGATGGTTTTTAAAATTTTTGGATGTTTTTTAGTTTTCCGGAAAATTTTTGCAAGAAATATTGACCCAGGGACAAAAATGATGGGACCATTTTTGTAGGTAATGTAATGTACTTCATTTCCAGCAAAACCCCCACTTCTCTAAGTAGCATATTTCGGGAGATATCGGCCAAAAACTGAATTTTCGGGATCATGGGCCATTTTCCAACCCCTTCCGCAAATCCCACGGAGGACATATTATTTTCAGAGAGTAATCTACACATGAATACCTACAAGTTGCAAAAAAAAAGTCCGACAACAATGAGATGAACAGGTTGGTGCCTTTATTTACTGGACTACTAATAAAAATGGTGACAATAAAAAACTCGAATACGTGAACCGGTCATCTAGCAAAACTGTAGAATGAGGAATTTTATTTGAATATTCTACTTTTATGCCTTTTTTATTGAAAATACGATTAAATAATAGTAATGGAACTAATCCTGAATGCTAATAACCCTCTCTCTCTCTCTCTAAACTAATTAAGTTTCTAGGGATGTAACCTACATAACTCTCGAATGTAGGCAGCAAGCTGAAACTTCTTAGTTTGTCAAATCTAGCTCCATAAATTCCAAATTTTAATTGCCGACATTATCTGAAATTTTCAATTAAATATTGCCGATGAAATAGCGGAAAACATACAAATCTAAGTGACAAGTATATTCACTTACGACTCGTGTCACGTTCTATTCAGTTTTCCAAAATAGTGTTGTAGTGTGGAATGCGAGGAGCAAGAAAAAAGGTATCTTTTTTTCGATTTCCAGCTGTTTTAACCAAGCTAGATGACAATTTAATTGATCTGTCTGTACACCTGAATCTGTAGCTCTTGAACCACTTAACTCCCAGGATTGAACCAGTCCAAAATATCTAGATATATAGGGTACACTTTTTGTACTTATCGGGAATTAAAATAGAGTAAACGTGTGGGTAGTATTTGCTTCTAAGGAAAACTTGGATGTTTTATGAGACTGTAATGTAGATTGACGTTGAAAAGTATTTTTGCATCGATCAAATAGAAAAAGGTGGTGTCGGGTAAAGGATATTTTTATTTTTAACGGAAATATTTTCTACTAATGGAAGGGTTTTAAGCGAATCTCAATAAATCATTCACCTACACAGATTGTTTGTTGATTTGTAGATCCGGATATTTCTTCAAATTTTTCTATTTGAGTCAGTCGAACGTATGAGGTACCTAGATGAGAAAAGTATGTTTTGATTCTAAAAATCGGCTACCAAAAGTGTAATATATTTTTTATATACAGATCCATGTGTTGAATATTTCAGAAAGCACAAGTCATTATTTTCCAACAATACTTCTTTACAAAATCGCTAAATTTAAGGAAAATGTATTTGAAGTTACTGGTTTACCCAGTTTTAATCGTTTCAAATGTCACTTTTATCTCGAGTCTTATTGTGCATTTCACTCTCTCGTCATGTATTTATTTATTTCTATGATTCCGTGCACAGAACTAATGTTTAAATCTATGGTTTTAAATAAACAAACAATTGATGTGACAGAAGACTTCTACACTAACAAAAAAATCTAGTTATTTAGAGTAGCCAACAATAACTACTGTCTGACTGATAACTTTATTATGTTCACTGTTTTGACAGTTCCCAGCACTCTGATATATGACGGAATGGTACCTTGCCACCGTTTTGTAACCAATCATATTCCTATATTTGAAAAACTTCGTTTTGGTGTCAATTTATGACAGTTTGAATAGAAAGAAATGTATTTCAATACGTAGGTAGTAGCTATTTAACGAAAATCTAATCATTTCAACATTTAAATTCAAATAAAAAATGCCAAAATAAAACTGCGAATCGATGACAAGTATAAATGACCACCTTATCACGTCATGAGTGAAGGTTACCAAAAAATTAAATGGGTTACAAAAATTGGGTGAAGGTTATAATAATAATTTAAGAAAAAACAATAAATTTATGTATAAAACTTGACGAAAACTCGAATAGATACCTGTTAATTGTATACAAGCGGTTCCCATATAAAAATGGCAACCTGTGGAGGAAATCGAGGAAAATGTGTGGAAAAACTTCTTCGCTAAACCAACGGTGCCGTTTATAATCCACATATCACAGAGCCCCCCGCCGTGGGGGGATACTTTTCGCGATTAACCCTTCGAAAAATAATTTTTTCCGGAGAAACGAAAATTGATACCGACAACGGCCCGGAGCTGGTGTGAAACTCCAGTGTAACAAGTAGGTAGACTGTGGTGACTGGGAATAATGCGCGCGCAATGCTCGACCAGCGGCGGGGCGGTGAAATCCCGAGGGATAGGAGGGACACAAGGAAAAATAGGTTGAGTAAATCATGTAAATGCACTTGTTACTCGTCCTAAGCGAGTATGAGGGAAATGGAAAGAAATAGACATGAATTCGTAGAGAAATTGTTACTTAAGAGGACAGTTTAATAGTGAAGAGCTCCCTACAGTAGAAACGGTGGAGAATTACCATCACGTGCAACAATATTCATATTATGAATCAAATCAAAACTTATGTCAACTCAATAGAAATAATCGTTTTGACTAATATTCCTTTTACGAATTGGAAATTTAACTTTTAATTGTATTTATTTTATATATATACAAAGTCCAAAATTAATATTAATATTAAATGGTTAGGCATTTTAGTTAGGCATTTTAGGTGTTATGAAATGTCAAAAGTTAACAAGTTGATAATGTATTATATTCGTACTTACCAATGTCAAATGGAATAAAAAGTCAAATTAGTTCTTACATTAACTGATTTTAACAATAAATACACTTTCAATCCAAAAATTCGCTAAAACCAAGACATTACACTAAACTCGCATAACCTCAAATGCGGTCAAACACAACTTTTAGTATGATCAGTTATACACGTTACGTCAATTATATCGTTGTCTCTTTTTACTATTACTACGGCAACTATTACGTATGTCTTGTAGTTGGTATTGTGAAGAAAACAATCGATCGTACGTTATTATGTTTGATTTATATTGATTGAAGAAAAGAAAATCTATTGATTGAAGAAAAGAAAATCTAGTTCCTGTTTCTTATCACAACAATATACCTAGTACTTCTAGTTCTGTGTTAGGAGTTAATGAATGTTTGGTGTCAAGTACAGATGGGATTTATCAGGTTGTTTTATACTGTGTATGCTCTTAAGTGTTCATTGTGTCTAATTTCAACAATTTTTACTCACCATACATTACATTACATGAACGCCCCCATGCATTTGCCTTCTAAACAACTTTATTTATGCTCCTGGTAAATACCTATGCGAAATATATTTTAAAACCTAGCCTCCATAATAAATTATATTTTTGTTTCCATCTCACGTTGGAGGCGTATAACTACATTAAAAAGTAGCACATCGTGTAATGTAAATTATTTCATCAAATCTCCCGGCTCTAAAGACATCGTAATTCCTCCACTAACATGAAAAATTAATAAGCAAGTCAGTCTTTCTCTCTCTCGGAAGGATACACCAAAATATATTTTACATATTTCTACCGGAAAGTTTGTAAAATAGAAGCATGTTATGTTGAATTTTAGATTTATTATACTCCGAGGGATGGAAATGCCACAATGATGTAGAAATCCAAAACGGTAACATGAATTAAATACGCAAATATTTGGATAATTTGAAAATATGGTGAAAGCGCTCTAAATAATTTTTTTCAACTTCTTCCTAAATAGTGTAGTACTAGTCAAAGGAAAATAAGTGTCTCAATAATTGTCTGTTAATAAACGATTATGTTTATAAATAATATAGTTAGGTTTAAATTAACTATGGTGAATTGTATATGAAATTCGAATATCCATTTAAAAAAGCATACATACACCGCCATCTGTCATCGAGTGCCGAAAACTTTAATCATATGAAGGAAAATCCAAAAAAGGTATTTTTTATTGAATGACATTTAAAAAGTTAGTTACTTTTATTTAAGAAAAAAACTAAACTTACACTGCTATCTATTAATGAATGACGAAGATTTTAGTCATGTGAAAAAAATTTCAAAATCACAATAATCTCTTAATAAATTACTTTTAAAAAAAATACTTACACTGCCATCTATTAATGAGTGTCGAAGACTAGTCATGTGAAGGAAGTTTCCTAATACTATCCATTCTTTTGCAGAATTAGAATTATTTTGTTGGGTTATGTTATTGTGGAGTAATTTAAAGAAAAACAATGAACTATTTAAAATGATTTTATTGTTGTATACAACAAAATATCAAGTTACATAGACTAAAATGTTCTATAAACAATTTTTGTCCTTAGTTATCGTGTACTGAAAACGTTTTATTAGGTATAACTGTATATTTCCACACAGTTGTAATGAAATCCAATTTCGAAAAGTGAAGACCTAACCAAATCAAATAGGAATACTACCAAGAAACACTTTCTTTCCTATGTTCTCCAGCTCCAACATCAATAAGAGAATAGTCCTACAATGAATACAGTAAGGTAGGTATGGGCAAGAAAAATTGTCAAAAACTTATTTGTTTGAAGCATCTCAATCTTGACACTAATAAGAGGTAGGTTTGAGTAGATGTAGGTTAATATTAGTAAAATAAAAACTGAGAGGAACTAGAAAAGATGGGAATATTCAGTGCAAAAAGAAAGTATAGGGAGAAGCCGATTATATATTATTAAAAATACAATAATTGTTATGTTTTGCAGGGTTTTTACTAGTAACAAAATACATAACTACAGAGTGATATCTGCAGTAAGTAAAAATCAATGGGACATTCTTAAAGCTTTATTTACATCATCTATTGACATTTCAATTGAAAAAAAAACACAAAAATGAAATGTAAAAGTTTCGTAGCTGCATTTAGACATTCATATGGATTTTAAACTATAAAAAAAGATGCTTCTGTCATACTACAAAGTGTTGAATAAAGTAAGTGAGTTTGAGGAAATTTTAGAATTTCATTCCATGTTCCGAAAGATAAAAAAAAAACTAATAGCACCATCACCGAACCTAAAATAATGAAATTAATATTAATGAGCTTGTGAAAGTATCAAATACAAAAGATTTTACAGTGACAGTCGGTGAACGTGTTAAATTATATTTTCCCCAAATTTTCATTGCTTTATTTTTATATTTTTCATTCGAACCTTCGCGTCCATTTAGTTTTCAACTTAAAACATGTTCAATTTCCTTTTTTTTTTCCTCCTTAACAAAATAAACCAATTCAGAGTGTTCTTTTCAACAAAATATTTAACTAAAAATATATATCTCAACAAATTTCACTAGCTTAGTCTCCAATTTACATATAAAGTTTTTACACTGAGCGTACTGTGATTTTAGAGGGAGGCACCAGAGGGCCGGACCCTTTGTCGACTATCACTATCTTATCGTTGCTGATGAATCACTGGCTGGGGGGAACGACGTGATTGTGACGGTAAAGAAACGGCACCTCCCGTTTGATTTGTGGACGGACTATTACCGTTACCAGCGGATAATTTGGAAAACGCCATAAGTGTGTCGGGAAAATTTGGTGGAGTTGCTGGTGTATTACATGGAGTGATCACCTAAAAACAAAAAAAAATGTTTTCAATATTGGGAGTGGGTATTTTTTCACGACAATGATAAAAATAATAAAGGTAAATTAATCGGTTTTGTACGTACTTGTAGATAATAAAACTCTGTATGTAAATGGATGATATATTTAACTGTGTTTGACAGGTTTGTTCGTATTCTAGTGTAATTCGACGACTCATGCGCAATGTATAGAAACCGTTCTTTGCACATATTGTAAGTTGTCTAGTTTCCATCAGCTGTTTGTAATTGTACTGTTTTCGGGTAGGTTCCTTTCTCTCTTCTATCTTATTTAATGAAGTTCTAACAAAAATAAACTGACAAAATGGCGTAAGCAAGCAGTGACATTAGTCAAGGTGTCGTATACCTATAATCATTTTTATTTGGATTCACTAAACTACCTAATAGGACATCGAACTTCATAGCGGCGTTTCCCTGAGTAATACCGACGAATTTTGTGTTGTAATTTTTAGCGTAAATATAAACAGGGAGATAAAAATGTTTACCTACGTAGGTTTGCCAAAATATCGCAACGTTAAACAATTTGGCCAATTTCCAATTCACTTTAAAATGTAATCGAAGTATCAATTTTATTAACAAGTAACTAAACCCGCAACTGTTATCAATATTATCAAAAACCACAAAATATCATAATGAATTTCAAGTGGTTACATTCGTTAGTTGTATGAAATAACGTCCCATCTCTAATTCAGTCACGGTGATGTCACATTCGACATTTCTTGAGCAATGTATTTGTTGGTGATAAATGCAATTACAAGAGTGTTTGTTTATATTTTCAAGATTAGGTATTTAAAGTATACATAAATAAACCATAAAACAGTGACAGGTATTACTACGAAAATACAGATACAAATTTAATGTGGTTTAATTAAACAGATAATAGTTATCAAATTAGTTCAAGTGGAATTGTTGAGTAATCTAACAAATATATTTTTTTTAATTATTATTGACTCACTTACCTGACCAAAATGTGTAGAAGCCCCAGATGGGCACGATGGTAATGCGGCGTCTTGAAAAAATATACTCAATGCTGTCTGAAATTAAAAAAATACAAATAATATTTGCAGTATACACCTTGTACAGTTATGATCTATTTTTTTTTAAATAAAATAAAATTCGAAAAATGGAAAAACGTGATGATGATTCATATAAATAACCCCGAAGGGGCATTATATACCTATTTATCTTGTAACTAAACGGTGTTGATCTTTTAAATATTTTTACACTATACAGGAATAATTTGTATTTACATCAATAAACATTTTTTTACTGGTTACATCATCAAAGTTCATACACCTAAGCGTACATACACTGTTGTTGAATATGTAGATAAATACAAAAATAAACAACCTATCAAAAACCAAAACAAAAAGCTGATAAAGCTAACAACCTATTAGTGTTCATTTTTGGCTGCCTCTATTGAACTGGTTTAATATTAAAATGTCCCACGCTAGAAATAAAACAAAATAAACCAATGTTTATATACCAATAATGCATGACCTTGAATTCAAAACAGTCAATAAACGGCCACGGGCTGAGAGCACAGACGGAAAGACGACGCAAGGGGAGAGGGTGTTATTAAACACATAACATCCGCCATTTTCTTTCTCACGATAATGTTTGTTTACAAAATGTTGATAATTACCTCAAACTGCCAATGCGCTGATTGTAAAATTTGTTTGGCTTGATCGTGTGCACAGCCTGCCGCCACTACGAACTGATTTATCATTACTTGTTCTCTTAAAGGTGCATCCATTTTAAAAAATCTTGTAAAGACCGGAACAGACTACACTCGTTTTCAAATCTACAAGCACTCCACTAATGGCACTACGTTGTCTCCTTCCTTTTTTTCTCCGCTTTGCGTCCCTCTCTTTCTCAAGGCAACAAGTATTTATGAATAACGTCAAGAGTACGCGAATGACTGCTTACATACACTGTTGCCAAGCCTAACTACGTTTTAATTATTCTAAAATAATTTTTTTTCAATAATATGGTTGAATAAGTATTTTTATTATTAAAAATACACTATTTGTATCAATATAAACTTTTTCAGGGATGATGGGCGTAGAATTTTATGGAATAAATATCAATACAACTTTGTTTTGATGTTATCGATTTTAACTCCTAACTCTATTCCGAAAAGGTGATCTTTCCTAATAATAAAAGAACTAGTGTAGCTGGTAGTTAAATGTTTAATTATGTAAAGCAATATTTGTGTTGTTTACAAAGTTGATGTCTACAAAGTAGGAACAAGTTTTATCAATTCAGTTTTTATGTTGGTCAGTTGGTCAGTCACCAATTACCTTCTGAGTTACGTTAGTGTACGTATAATCTTTCTAATGATAAAAGTGGACATTAAAAATAATTACACAAAAAGTACCAATGCTTGTTATGAACATGATAGAGGCAATTTACTTACGGTTACTGAATACGTAACTGATTAAAATGTAAACCTTAGACAACACTGGGAGAAGTGCGGTAAATACATAGTTGCCAGTTAAGTATTCTTGAGATTCAAAACAAAGTAGAATGTACATTGTTTTATCATTTCTTATTATTAAATAATCTCATTCTGCACTCGTACATTTAATACTAATGTGTAAATGTGAGATGTTATTATTACTACTTATGTCGATTGGTGCTAAAATCAAAGTTTAAGCTGAATAATTTTTTATGTCGAAAATATTTGACAACGTCGTAATACTGAGACAAGCGACAACGCCATGTCTTTCCTGTAATCTTCCATCACTGTAGACCTACACAAAAATATTTTTATTTGGCAAAATTATATAGCAAATTGAGAGAAAACTGTGTTCAACAGGAGTATTGCGAAGTAAATAAGGTAAGAGTAAAGTACGTGAAGTAAAAAAGTGGTAATAACAGTTTCTTTTCTTCCAAAGATTGTGTTATGTATAATTACAGTTAAGTTGATGCCAGTAGTACATGGTTAATATTTCAATAGTTCGTATCAAGTATAATGTCGCGAAAGACTATTAGTAGTTTGTGTTGTGAGTCTCGAAGTTAAAGTCCGGGTTTAAGTCAAATAAGTTAGTAGTTTGGAATAAAAATGTATTTAATGAAGAAGCAAAATATATCCCAACAGTGCCTTTATGGTAATGAAGGATTTGACGTCTGTCCGAAGGTAAGACTGAACTACCAACGGTCTCAAAAGAATTACGTTAACCAGAAGTGCTTAAAACTGCTCCAGTGAGATTGGTTCATCTGTTAATTTTTATTATTTTACTAACCTAACAATTTTTTATGTTCCCAGTTCTCATGGATTCCGAAGAATCGCGAGAGGCTTCCTCTGGAAGCGAAAGCGAAGATAATAAAGGCAGACAAAGTCGTTCTAGTAAGAAATCAGATGCTGGATCCTACAAATCAAGATCAACTTCAAGAAGTTCAACTCCTGGAAGTAGAGCTCATTCTGCTTCTTCTCAAAGTTCTAATGGAAGTAGAAGCAAACCACCATCTCCTGAAATTAGACCTCCATCAAGATCTTCTGTTAAAAGTAGATCTCCAGTTTCTCATTCTAGCAGGAGTAGGTCTCCAGTAGATCATTCAGATAAAAAGGAAATTAGATCACCTGCTGCTGAATCACCTAAACCCGGATCTCCACAAATTAATAAAGGTATGCTATTAGTGTGCTTAAAAACCTTCATTTTTGATAAATGATGTTCTAAAATTTTATTTGATTCCATATTTTTTGTTAGCTGGACCAAGGTCACCCAGTTCATCATCTCAGTCGTCAGATGAAGAAAGACCAAAATCACCAGAACCTGAATCTGGTATGGCAGGAGAACCACATCAAAATAATAATCCAAAGTCACCCAGTCCAGAAAAACAAATTCCAAACCATCCCAGATCGCCGTCACCACAAAGTTCTTTCCGCAGCAGTTCTCCAGGATCACCAGAGAGAAACCAAGATAATTTCGAGACAAATAGTGAAAACATTAGGTGAATATTGGATTTTGATGATTTTTTTTCTTTATTACTCTTTAATTTCGTTAAAAATAGGAGTCCCAAAAAACCTAGAAGTCCATCTCCTCTGAGTTCAGTGCAAAGTAGTGCACCAGGCTCTCCAATAAGAGATGATACATTCAATAATCAGAGGCGTTCTGGAAACGAAGACAGACCCTTGAGCCAAGGTATGAAAGGACCAAATTCCCCACAAAGTTCTTCACGCAGCAGCTCACTTGGTTCACCACCCAGGTCTCCTGATCAATTCGAATCCAGAAAAATGTCGAAACACGATGAAAATTTATCAGTGAAAAGTGATAGTAGCTCCAAATCGAGCAGACAATCTAGAAAAACTACTTCTTCAAGCGGTTCTAGGGGATCGTTACGGCATAGAAGGCAAAGAGTTTCTTCGGATTCTAGTGATAGCAGTGTAGATTCATCGAGTAGGAAAAATAAGAATATTAGTAAAATTATTGACGTTCAACCTGAAGAGATTTCAGAAGGTGAGTTACCGAATAACCTTATCGAATATGATAAATTTGTGTTGTTTTATTTAGGAGACATTGAATCCGATCATGAAAAGGAAGACCGATTAAAGCAGAGTGCCCCAATTAGACACGAAATTAACATTGTACACGAAGATCTTTCTGATGTATCCGATCTAGAAGATTCTCTCGGAGGCCAAACTGACAACGAAGACGATCAAAGTTGTAAATCAGAAAATAAAATGAACGGTTCGGAACAAAGGCAAGAATCCATTCGTACACCTTCACCAGAAACTAAAAAGGTAAATAGCGATCTAAATAATTCGATTATTATCGAGATTAAATTTAATTTTTTTACAGTTGACCGAAAAACAATCGAGAACAGAAGAAGGAGAAGAACAGCTGGACTTCGAAGCCGAAGACGGCGAATGCGAAGGAGAAATTACCAAAGAAAAAGATGAAGTCATTAAAATTGACGATTCCGAAAAGACTGAAGAATCCGAAAAAAATAAAAAACCAGACGAAGAACTAGAAGAAGGAGAAGTAACAGACGAAGATGATGCTAGACCGGAAGAAACGGAACCGAGACCTGTTTGTAGATTTTTTTCTAGAGGACAGTGTACTTGGGGTGCTAGCTGTAGATTCTTACATCCCGGAGTTACTGATAAAGGAAACTACACCATGTTCGAAATGATCAGACCGGTAGTACCAGGAGAATTTAGAGACGAGAGAATGTTCGGCGCTAAAACCGAACCGCCGGTGATAGAATCCGCTTGGGAAAGAGGACTACGAACCGCCAAAGAAATGCTAAGAAAATCGATGAAAAGAAAGGAACAAGATATCGATTTCGAGGAAAAGAAGATGAATTTGAGCCTAGCCCAAGAGGAATTCGATAAAGAAAACGGGTATTATGGAAGAGCTTCTTCACCAGAACCACGGTTAGTTATTCTATAATATTGTCGAAAGATTTTTAGTGAATGTTTTATTTTCAGATACGTTCGACACGTCGAATACCCCGTAGCTAGACCGCCTCCAGAAGAATACTACGGACGTCGACAAGTCGTTTACGAACAAGAATACATGCCACCGCCGCCTCGCGAACGCGTTCGATCCTACCGAGAATTACCGAGTCATCGAATGCCGGACTATTACAGCAACAAGTACGAAGAGGAACCTCCTCAACACGTAGCAGCTGCTAGTAGTTCGAATAAGAGAGTGGCCAAACCGAAACGTGAGGTTAGTCTGCAATAATTGTTTCCTTTTCACACTTCAGGTTGTCGGAACGTGAAAAAAATGTAATTTCACTTGGGAACGCTCAGAAACGTTGTCACAGCGTATCTCTAGAGTTTATTTATGTAACTTTTGGTTCGCTCTTGTCAACTGTCACTTGTCAGGAGACTGCGTTTCAAAACTTGTGTAGCTCAGTGCAGAACGGGAATAGGAAATTGGACCGGGGTAGAAGCCTTTGGAAATAATAAAAAGTAATAGTAGGATGAAACCCATTGGAAAAGGAGGAGAATATTATAAAAATGAAAGGAAAAATAATTTACGGGCGATCTGTGGTCGGGAAGGAGAAGTGGGTGAGTTTTTAAGGGTAAAATACGGTTTATTTCGATTTCCGGCAAAATTACAAGTCCTATGGAAAAAAGTCAAATTGCAAAGGTGTAGGTAATAAAAAGATCTACAACTTTTGTATATACACTTTTTTCACATAACCTTAAAATTTATGTGGAAAATTTAAAAAAACAAGTTTTTGGTTTTTTATTTTTATATTTTACAAAAAAAATGTTTTTTTCACGAAATTTGGTGAAAACTTACCTTTTTATGTACTTAATACACTGTACTTTATTTGATTTGAAATATTTATTTTTTCACCTTATTTCGACTTAATATCAAAAAAGCACCCTAATTTTCTTTCGAAAATTCACCCGTGAAAATATTAGCTTTTTTCAAAAAGTTGGTGTGCTTTCTGTTCGTTGAAAACTCTACTTTCCTATGGTGTTAAATAAATATATTAAATCTTCTCAAAAAATGCAAAAAATCGAAAAAAACTCGAATTTGAAATTTTTTTAATGCCATTTTTATACAATTTCATCTAAAAAATGTTACTGCTGCAATTTTTTTAAATTAAAAATTTGATTTATTAAATTCTAATTACATTTAAGTCATAGAAAATCTCTTAATATTTAAAAAAAATGTAAATCGTACTATTGAATTTAGATACTTTTTTCTGATTAAGTTATTACAATATTTTTTGCATTTTCTGAGAAGAGTTACCATAGTAATATATTTTTTTTTCGCACCATCGCAAAGTACAGATTTCAACGAACAGAAAGCACACCAACTTTTTGAAAAAAGCTGACATTTTGACGGGTGGATTTTCGATTGAAAATTTTTCGATATCAAGTCAAAATAAGGTGAAAAAATAAATATTTCAAATCAAATAAATTACAGTGTTTTTGGGATATAAAAAGGTAAGTTTTCACCAAATTTCGGTAAAAAATTTGTTTTTATGTAGAAGATAAAAATAAAAAACCAAAAACTTAGTTTTTTTAATTTTCCACATGAATTTTGAGGTTATGTGAAAAAAGTGTAACTACAAAAGTTGTAGATCTTTTTATTACCTACAATTTTTCCATTTGACTTTTTTCCATAGGACTTATAGTTTTGCCGGAAATCCAGATAAACCGTTTTTTACCCTTAAAAACTAACCCCCTTCCCCTTCCCGACCTCAAATCGCCCGTAAACTATTTTTCCTTCCATTTTTATAATATTCTCCTCCTTTCATCCCACTATTATTTACCTTATTATTATTATTATAACCTAAAAGAAGTTGACGCTCCACTCTGGTGCAACCCAGGAACGCCTAGTGTAGAAATAGAATCGCTCAGAACTGCTACATTATCTTATTGTTGTTAATTCTTGTCACATGCCTCTTTGTATCTTTTATTAAATAGAAAATATTTTGAAGGTGATCGTGCAACGGGTAGAAAGTGAACGACCCGCTTCGGGACGTGGAGACGAATGGTCAGACCCGTGGATGAGATCCAAAGATCAAGCGAGAAGAAAAGAACAGGCCGGTCGAAAAAGATCCTACAGTTCGGGATCTTCGTATTCGTCCAGCAGGTTTGTACTAAATACTAAGTTTTATCGTCACCAACAAATTTATATAACCAATGGTACTTCCCTTATCCTTTTTTTGTGCCTATAAATGTTATAACTTATAGTTCTTCTAGAAGTTCGTCGGATTCGAGTAAAAGTTCCTACAGATCGAGATCACTACGTAGACGAAGATCGCGCTCGCACAAAGGAAAACCCGTCTCGCCGTCGGTGATAGTGTCGGAAAGAAAAGCTGCGAACGAAAGAGCAGCTTTGATGAACCCACCAGCGCCAAAGAGAAGAGCACCTTCACCAGGTGAGTGAGCGAAACTTTTTGAATGTTCCTGAAGTATTTTTTTTTTTTATTAAAGGTATGATGAGACTTAACGCGTCTGCTAACCCACCAGCGCCTTCTAGAGAGGATGCTTTCAATAGGAGTAGAAGTAAATTAGCCGTTGCTGCTGCTTTAGCCAGAGTTAGAGGTCGTAAATCGTCTAGATCGTCTTCAGGAAGCTCTTCTGGTAGTTCAAGTGATTCGGATTCGTCGGATTCTAGTAGTTCTACCAGCAGAGATAACAGTCCTCCTGTTAGAAGTCCAGGTAAGATTCCTTAGAGGATTTTTTTAGTATCGGATGTAATTTTTTTGTTTTTAAAGCTGTGGATCTGGTAAAAGCGATGGACGCTTTAAAAGGCGGCGCGCTCGAAAAGAAACAAATAAAATTGAATCTAAAGAATCCCGTGGGTGTGAAAAAGTCGGATCAGTCTCGAAATGCTGAACCTCCGCCGGCGAAAAAACGTCCGGCTAATTCTCCGCCGCCGGGCGATTCGAAATCTAAGAAAACCACGTCTAGAAGAGAGGAATTACTGAAGCAATTAAAGGCCGTCGAAGATGCTATCGCGAAGAAGAGATCGAAAGTTATTTAAGGATCCATCGGATTTATATATTTAAGCATTAACGATTTTTTTTTTGTTTGTTTTTGTATATATAAGTATCGGAACAGTAGGAGCGTTGTTGAAGAGACACAATTAAAATAATTAATTATTAAGTTTTTTTTCTTTTTATATTTCAATTATATTATCTAAACGTGGACAGATTTCATTCAGAATAAATGTAACAAAAAAATGTACGTTTAGTTTTATTTTAATCCCCTTTCAATAATATTATCGTACGCCACACGCGGCTAAATAAAACTCGTATTTATTCCTAGTATGGACTTAATCATCCCTCCAAACTGTTTCCACCTCGTCTGTCCTATATCTTTGAGTAATAAACGCGTCATCCCATTTCATTCTCACACCAGCTGTGTGCATTTCGGCTCCTGCATGAGCTATCATAACTCCATTATCAATACAGAATCTTTCGTCTGTTGCAAATAATTCTGCGTTTCTTTCTTTGCACATTATACCCATCATTTCTTGTAGTCTTAAATTGCATCCTACACCTCCGACTATGAGGACTTCTCTAGAATTGCAATGAGCTAAAGCACGTTCTGTTGTTTCTACTAGCATGGCAAATAAAGTTTCCTAAAAATGAAAACACCACTCAATTTTTCTCAACTGAAATTATTAATATATTAACATACCTGTAATGAAAAACAAAGATCTTCAGGTGAGTAACCTTCTTGTAGGAGACTTTTGGTTTTTTCTTCCATAAATGATAAAATTCCTGAAAAACTAACGTCCATTCCTTTCACGCAATATGGTAGTTGAACAAATTTAGAACCTTTCTTAGCTAATTGTTCAATATTGTAACCAGGGCTGGGGTCGTTTGAAATTTTTAATACCCTAGCAAATCTATCTAAGCAATTTCCTACTGCTATGTCGATAGTTTCTCCAAAAATTCGATACCTTTTCCTTGCGTATGCTATAACTTGTGTATTTCCACCACTAACATACAATACTGTTGGATTTTTGGCTCCTGTTATCAATCTACCCATTTCAATGTCTGGCATCAAGTTAAGAAAAACACTAATATAGTTAAATAGTATAAATTTATTATCAAAAGGATACGTCCAATACAGTGATTAACTCCAAGAAGAGGTTTATTCCACAATTGTGCCATAGTCCTAGCTACTACTGCAACAACTGCTAAAGGTGCACCCATTCCTGGTCCTTTCGTATAGCATATCAAGTCGACATCTTCAGTTTCTATTTTCGATTCTTCCAATGCTTCTTTTAATACTACTAATATAAATTTTTTATGGTGCTGAGCAGTTTCTTTGGGCAGAAAACCCTCTCCTGGAGGTGTTATGAATGTTCTTCGACAGTTGGCCAATATCTCACCATCTTTAACTACTCCTATGGCTAGTTTATTAGCGCTGCCTTCAAATCCTATAGCTACAACCATTGTCACAAATTAAATAAATTTATATAAACTTTTCTAAATACAATTTTTTATTTTTGAATGCTGCAAACATGACATAACCTATAATCAGGATCAGGGTTGCCAGTACAACAGAGATAATCACCATATCTGTGATAATCACCACAGATAACATACTTAATAATCACAACAAAAAATAAAGCAAATAAACACGTATTTTTGTACAACAATAAATACATTTCCTTTAATATTATAGTTGACTTTAAAAAACAGTCTCGTTTCTCCAATATATAATATTCAAGTAGGATCCTGTATTGAATTCTTTTGAAAATACTGTGAGTCAAATGAACACTAATGAATAAAATTAAAAATTGACAGTTCAAAACTGTCAAGTTTAGGCCACTCAACTCAATATCAAAATAGTTATTATGACAAAATATTATCAATCATCAAAATTTTTCTGTTTAATAATGAAAGAAAAAATTTATTACGTTCGATAGATGTATTTAATTGTGTCACAAATGGCAGACATTAACTGGTATGTACATAACCTCATAAAAAATATAGAAAATATTTTAAACTATAATATACAAATAGGTACCAATCCAATGGGAAATGTTCCGATGGGTCGTCCAAGAGCGAAAAGATAATTTCATTATATTCTTTAGCTGAAGTACAGTTGAGGTTTCTATGTCCTGACGATTTGGACGAAGTTAGAGCCCTTTGTCAAGAATGGTTTCCTATTGAGTACCCTTTTTATTGGTATGAACAAATTACTTCTAGTAATGGGTAAGTATGTAATTACGTTTATTTGTTAACCAAATAGCCTTATCAATTAATCTAAGTGTCTTTAATAAGACATTGAAAATTATTGTGTATAGTCCTCTCGAGATTAATTCAATGAATCATTTAAATTGATTGAATAATTGTGGAATTTGATTAACAGGTATCTGACTATTATTTGAGCTAAAGCAATGTTGCAGTACATAATACGTTTGTTCTAAAATTATTACATAGACCTTGTAGAACTATTAGGTCTAGGTCACTTAAGTTAAAAAGGGGTTTCTTGTATAAAAAGAAAATATTTAAATTGTTCTCTGCTTAGTCATGGATTTATGTTAGTTTAATTAACATTATGAAGGTGTAAATTTGGATAAAATATTGAAATTATTATATCACATTTTTTAATCTAATCTTAATTATTTGCAATAGCTATCTGTGAATGAATTTAATTTCCGCTTCTATTTTAATTGGTATCTCTAAACTAAGAAGTATAATTTTAATTATGCCATCAAATGATTTAAAAAAGTTTTAGCTATTTAAACGAATTGATAAAATTGTTTATTAAACTACACATTACAAGAGAGATAACAGAAATTTTATTAGTAACAAATTCTGTTCTAATCTGTTATTTATTTAAATTCCTTGTTATCAAAGACATTAAGATTGATTGAATAGTTGAATTTAGAAACCGTTTTGAAATTTTTATTGTTACCTGTACTTAACAAACTTTATTTATAACTTTATGTTTTTTTCTTAAATTTTTCGGTAAAAGAAAATTTTATTCTCTGGCCGCCGTCTACAATTACCAGATCATCGGCCTTATCGTCGCCAAAATCAAACCGTATACAAATTTAAATGAAGAAGATAAAGGAATCCTCGCCAAATCGCTGTCTGATTGTGACATAGCCTATATTCTATCGTTAGGAGTATTAAAAGAATATCGAAGAAACGGTATAGCTTCTTTATTATTAGATTCATTGCTTAAAAACCTTATTACTCCTGAAAGAAGAAGAGTCAAGGCTGTGTTTTTGCATGTATTAACAACGAACTCTGCTGCCATTTTGTTTTATGAACAAAAAAAGTAAGTATCGAGATGAACTAATCGATATTTTTTTTAATGTATGAGTGTTTGTTTTCAGATTTAGATTACATAGTTTTTTACCTTACTATTATTCTATAAAAGGAAAATGTAAAGATGGGTTCATGTACGTTTTATACATAAATGGAGGCCATCCACCTTGGACGGTATAATATCCTTTTTTAATCAAATATAACAACTGATATAATAAAGTTTTTTTTTTCCAATTAATATACGAGTATTCATGTATGTTCAGTAAAAGTGAATGGGTTAATAATCGTACAGGGTGGTCACTGTTTAATTGTTCCTTATTGGTATCTCAATTAATAGTGACCATTCTGTATTTGTAGTTCGAGTGGAAATAAAAATATGGTTGTGGACAAAACTGTAGTGATTTTTCCTTAACACTGCTTACCGATTACATACAGTTCATGTGTAGCAAAGTAATAAATGGTGTGGGACTTTTTTCCTGGATGGTGCTTCAACTGAACAGGGCGTTGCATTGGGTATGGAAAGAAGATAAACACGATCAACAAGGGAATCATTAAACAAATTAAAAACTAGTCTCTTCGAAACACTGCGCCGAAATTCGATATTTTTGGGCTAAGTGTTATACTGTAGTACTCGATAAAGAAACAAAATTATTTGTTATACAATTTTTGTATGAGATATTTATATAAAGTTAGTTTTATATTTTCGTTATTTAATTTTAAGTATTCTTAGATTTTTTTTTAAATGTTAAGTTCGTTATATATCGCGAAATAAAGAATATATATATCAGTATTATGCATAGTCACTTTTGGATTGTCGTGTGTTTTTTTGGTGAAAGTTTCGAATAATTAGGGGGTTTTGTGTCTGGTAATAAATCGGAGGAAACAAAAAAGTACCTTTAGAGATCGTTCTTTAGTTTGAAATTGTCTATAACTTTAACCATCTCCCAGATTTTTGTTATTAAATACCAAACATATACAGTGTGTCCCTTTAAGAACAACCAAAGGCTCGATAATTAGTGTTTTTAAAAATAGATATTTTTTTACGTAAAGATATTTCTGAATATTCAGATGTATGTCACGTTCTTAATAGTACATCTTGTAAGTAGCTGGAGGAGATTTACATTATTTCGAAATTTGCACAAAATTATGCTCAAATTCCAAAAATAGTTTCCTCTGATTTTATTGTGTAAGATTGGGAAGAACATTTCTTGTAGATAAATTAAATGATTATTGGTACTAAAATCTCGACTGAAATAGCTTTAGAAATATTCATCCCATCTTTGATTCTGTATTAATTAGTTACAAATAGAGAAAAAAAATTAAAATATTTGTTATTTATTTTTTTTTTAATTATACAAATTGTCTCAAATGTCAAATTTTGGCAAAAAATTGCGATGTAGCGTCGTGAAATTTTTCCTGATTACAAGGAATTTTTATCCAACGAGATTTTTTTAAAATTTTCTCGAATATCTTCAGTAATTAACTCGGAAGTATCATAATAATTATAATAATAGTGATACTTGATCTAAAACATCTGCCAAAAAGACAATTTGTAAAATTTTGAACATTAGTTTAAGGATTTTATTAGTATACAGAGTGTTTCAAACATAGTAGCCGAAATTATCGTGAAAAATGTGTAAACAATTTCGTTACGAAAAATTTTTACTGGGCAAACTTTTTTGAAACACTCCGTATAAACGACACGTGATTACAAAAATAAACTCAAAATATTGACCTTTTAAATAATATACAGGGTGATACTTTAAATCGTTTTTACATACGAAGTAGTTTTTTCCTCAAAAATGTTGCACAACGAAGAAAAAAATTATCATAGGGAAAAGTGCGCTACTTTTATTTCGAATCATCCTGTATGTTTGATAAAAATTCAACACGCTGTATACTATGCGCCCTCCGTGATCAAATTTGTATATAAAAAAACCATCCAGAAGAATGCAAATATCCATCTCAGTAGTTCTAATGTACAAAAACTACAACCTCACAACAATATTCATACACCAAAGGATTATTTTTTTTTAGTTTTCATAGTTTTATTGTAATTTATTTTATATTTTATGTACAGTGTTCATTAGTATGTTCAGCAGAATAATAAATATACAATTAATTTAATGCTTAACATTTTTATTAAATCATACAAACGATGAAATGAAAATTTAATTTGTTCATATCTTCATTAAAAAGTACAAAATATTACATTTTTTCAGTCAAAATAGTACCTGGTTGAACACTAGCTTGGTATATGCCAGAATTATTGACGTTTTTTTTTGTTATTCTGCTGAATTTTAGTGTTTGTCTTTTTGAATTTTTAAATATTTTAGATTTTGATTTGACGAGGATACTTTGTTAATTCTTTCTCAGGTAAGGATATTCAATAAATAAATGCCTTATGTATCCTATATGCTTTATTTATTCCTCATTTCAGCAGATTTAATCACTTTATACATAAAAAATTAATAAATATCGTGATACTTTAGCTCACTTTTGTTTATGTAGTTAAAATATCCACTCCACTCTCTGTGATGGCAATAGTATGCTCAAATTGTGCAGTTCGAGCACTATCTGCAGTAACAGCTGTCCAATTGTCTGCTAAAATCTCAATGAATTCATCACCTTGTGTCAAAATTGGTTCAATGGTAAAAGTCATCCCGGATTCCATCTTACCTGGATAATTATTTCCTAAAACAAAACAGCACATTTATATGGATCAATAGTAGAAATATTACTCACTAATGTGATAAATATCGGGAGGTCCATGAAAATAACAGCCGATTCCATGTCCTATGAATGAAGGTATAACTTGAAATCCAAGATTTTGAGCTTTTTCTTCAATACAAAACCCAATATCGCGAAAATATACGCCAGGTTTGCATATACTGATGGCTTCGTTTAAACAAATTGCAGTAGCTTCTACTAGTTGTCGTCCCTCATCATCAACATTACCTACTAAGAATGTCTTTGAACAATCCCCATGATACCCTCTATAAAAGACCTGTAAAGGTGATTAGAATTTAAAAAAAAAACACTTTTATACTAAATAATGAAATTAATATGTACCTACTGTTATATCAATATTAATAATATCGCCATCTTCTAAAGGTCTATCATCAGGAATACCATGACAAGCTACATTATTCACAGACGTGCATACTGACTTTGGAAAATGATTATAGTTTAAAGGTGAAGGATAAGCATCGTTTTCAATGCAAGTATTAAATACAAATACATCTATTTCATCAGTTTTCATACCAATCTAAAAACCATGTTTTATTTGACTGTTTAAATACATTTGTAGCTTACCTTAATAATTTTTTCTACTTTGTTTAAAATATTTGCAGCTAATTTACAAGAATCTCGCATTCCAGATATTTGCTGCGTATTTTTTAATTCTGGTTCGAGTGGTAAATTTGTTAGATCTGGTATTCCTGTTGCGAAGTAATTAGGTTTTTGTATGTGATCTGGAACGGTTAATTTTGAAGACACTGTTCCGGGCATTACAGTGTTATATCTTCCAAAATTAGTCCTACAAAAAGTCATTTTCAATCTATTATTTTCTGAAATTAGTTTTTGAAATACTTTTTTCGCTTCCAGAAGAAATTTCTGTGAGTGATAGTATATGGAAATCTGGAACAATTCATTTTTAATTTCCTATTTTCAGTACTAAACTTTATATTTTACAAAATCTAACCTAAAACTTTCAAATCTGACATTTGTCAAAATATTGGTGACATTTTTTCACATTTGTGCGACATCTAGTATATACTAGTTGAACTATACCTGTTTACAGTCTACTCAGAATTTGCGATAGAATAAATAGAAGACGCAAAAATGAATACTTACAAATATTTAGCTTAGATACAATTTTCTAAATTATATATACATTGCAACAAACGAGTTTTTTTATTAAACTAGTTATGCAACATATAGTGACCTGTATTTTATAGCTGCGCATATTCACTCATAGATGTCAGTAAAACAATACATTTTTTTTAAATAAAGCATATTTTTAATATACAAAACGGTATTGTTAATTACTTTTATTTATTCATATTAGAATCTTATAAACTAGTTCCAAAAATTTGAATAGACAGCAAATTGGAAAACTTGCATTTTTAACGACCATATAACCAGAAAAGTATATGGCAGATTGCAGGCCATAGTACAATTTTTGTATATATTTTTTTTAATGTAATTTTATTTTATATAACTTGACTCACAATTTCCCACGTTAAGTTTTTTTACTGGCATTGTACGTCATATATATATAAATGATACGGGTACGCGGCGCCAGACAGACGAATTGTAACTGTCAATTTTTTAGTCACGTGACCAAAGCAGGGCGAAGGAAGGCGGAGCGGAGATAGGCCTTCCGATAAAGAGATGTTTTAACTAATGCAATTAAATTGGCAAAAATATGTTTAATAGGAAATTCTCGTGCACTTTATTCCAAATCCAGACAGTGTCAAGTAGCAGTGATAAAAATATGATTAGTTCGGTGTTTGTTTAGCTAAAGCATTGACAAAAATAATTGTGTGATCGAAGATTCCCTAGGTAGGATACCATAGAAACAGAATAAATTGTTTCGGTCTGTTTTTTATATAAGAGTATTGTGTGTTAATGGTATCAACAATAAACATAGGAATACAATTTGTTCATTCTCTACATAATTATTATTCTGGTATCGTTTTGTTTTTAAACAAAATTAGTTATGAAATGTGATAGTATATTCAGAAACCACCTTGGACTTTTTTTATATTATTACATAAATTTGAAAACAATTAATTGGAATAAACAAATGTTTCCTCAATAATTTAGGATATTCTTGGAAATCAACTTATAGATATTAATTTTGTGCCAGGTTTTGTACATGTTTGAATTAAATTTATAAAAGTTTCTATATGATTATCTCCTGCTGGGATTGAGATTGAACAAATACATTCAAAAATTAATCTTTTTAATGTTTAACAACAAAGATATTATTGTTTACTTATTTGTTTTATTATCAATTATGTACCTTTATAAAATAAACAAACTTTTTTTTCAGGGTATGGTTTAGAAAACCCTTTCAAAATGTTGATATTACTTTTATCTACATTTTTGCTTTTCTCTGGAGTTTTTTCTAAGGATATTGATGACTTAATTGTGTGTGCAAACTCTGCTGGTTCCATAGCACACATAGCAGAAGACAACAGTCCTGAAACAATACCCAGTGAATTGTATCAAAAATGTAAAAGTGATTACTGCTATACAGTTTGGTTCGAAGATCCTAATAATGGTAGCATTGAAGTCATGGGACAAGGTATGTATTTATGTTCTATTCATATGTAGATACAATTTTTTATGTAACTATTTATTATCAAAGCAACAAGTGATCTATAAATTGAGTAATTAAATTAAAAAAATACATTTAACACTCTCAAGTGGTACTTATAGAACACTTTCCAGATGTAAGTTTTGAAAACAGATTCAGATAATGGTCAAGTGTTTTAATTGATTTGAATTGGCTCTTTAAAATGTGACATAATATACAACTCAAAATGTCTAGCTGGGTATTTAGTCAATTAGTTTAAAATATATTAAATAAAGGGGAAGGTTAAGTTTTGTTTAAAAATTAGTGACACATTTTGAGTTATAACACCATAAATTATTATTTTTCAATATTTTTGAATGAGTAATAGTGACAAGTGGGTGTATGACCTCAAAAAATAGCCTCTAAATTCAAAATTTGATTCAATAATTAACTTGTAACATTGAGAGAACCATTTTTTTACAGTAAATCAGTAATTTTATTCAGATTTTATGTTCAATTTGGTATATTTCATAAATTAATATAAATAATAATCATATTGTTATAAAGAAAACACTATAATTTTTTTTTAATGGAAATTATTCTCAACAAATTGTGCCCCATATTTTGTGTCTCCTTTAATCTGTGCCATCTAACAGATATGCATAAATGATTTCTTAACATAGGTTACAAGAGATGTCTAAAAAGTTTATTTATTTAGGTTGTTGGGAACTATCTGGAAAACCTAACGAATGTGAGCGATCTGCTTGTATAGCAGATAAAAAACCTCCGAAAGCCTTGAACAGCACCAAATTCTGCTGTTGCAACCAGAGCAAATGTAACCTTAATTTTAGGTAAAAATTATCCACGATTTTTCCTATAGATTTGTAAATATTTATGTATCTTTTAGTGATGCCTATGTACCTGCTGAAGAAACTACACAGGAAGATGTACCTTTGAAAGAATCCCTCAGTCCTCTAATTTACGTAACTCTTGCTGTTGTTTTTTTGGTATTTCTCGTAATCTTAGCATCCATTTCTTACCTATGTTGGAAGATAAAACCAAAAAAACATGACATAGAAAATTGTCAACAACCTCTACCTCCTCTAGCCGAATACTGTTTAGATAAGTTGAAAATGATAAATATGATTGGTAAGTACAGAAGATCAGCTATTTTTTTTTCTTTATTAAAAACTTTCAGGTCAAGGTCGATACGGAATGGTATGGTGCGGGGTAATAGAAGACCAACAAGTAGCTGTTAAGGTTTTCCCCGCTCATCATCGCAATTACTTTCTTAACGAACACGAAATGTACAAAATGGTCGGTGAAAATTCCGGTATTCTAAAATGTTACGGAGGTGGTGAATATTCCTTCAACCTAGGTACCATCGAATACGTCTTACTGTTATCCCTGGAACAAGAAAGTCTACAGGAATACCTTAAATCTCATACTGTTGATTTGGTTACGTTGGGAAAAATGAGTTTAACAATTGCCAGAGGATTGGCGCACTTACACAGCGATCAGGGTAAATTTTGTATAGCCCATCGAGATATCAACACTAGAAATATTTTGGTAAGACCAGATCTTTCTTGTTGTATTTGCGACTTGGGGCTCGCTGTGGTTCCTAAGAAAGCCGAAAATAAGTCTATAAGCGAAGCAGGTGAGTCAAATTTTAATTTTTATGTGAAAAAATGTTATCGTTTAAATTGTTTTTTTCAAGGTACGTTAAGATATATGGCACCAGAAGTGTTAGAAGGGGCGGTAAATCTTCGAGACTGTGAGAGTGCTCTTAAGCAAATCGATGTGTACGCTTTGGGTTTGGTGCTGTGGGAATTGGGTACCAGATGTACTGACATGCAAAATGCTGAGCCTTATGCGTACTCTGCTCCTTTTGCAAAGGTAATAATAGTGTAGAAAAAGGATTTTTTTCTTATAAAATTTGTAATTTTAGGAAGCCGGAGAAAATCCTACTTTAGAGCAAATGCAAACATTGGTTAGTAGGAAAAAAGTTAGACCGCTTTGGCCTGTATCTTGGAAAGATACAGCATCTGCTCGATTACTTTGTGAAACAGCCGAAGATTGCTGGGATCAGGATGCAGAAGCCCGTTTAACAGCCTTATGTATAGCAGAACGCCTTTTCGAACTTCCCACTTTAAAAGGCCGCATTCTCCACCCCCATCATCCCCCAGCTAGTCCGACGCCGCTAATTAACAACAACCACCTCCACGATCACCAGTTCGACTCTTCTATTAACACTATAGAAACTCTTTTATCACCTTCCGAGGAAAATTGTAAAAATTCCAATCAACTAGCCGTTTTCGTGACTCCTTTGCAGCCTTATCAAGGAAGAAATCCTTGTATGGAAAGAAATTTACTCTCAGGTTCCAGCGATAGTTTGCTCATAGATAAATCGTCGAAACATTGCGGGGGATCGGAATCGCAGAATTTAATCCCCAACGAATTTTTGAATTTTCAAATAAATCACAGAGCTACACCGATACCTTACGTACAAAATGCGGTGTACGGAATGCCGAAACAACAAAACGATTCTTATAAAAACCCTACAAAGTCCAGATTCAAATGGAACGGCCTTAAGAATTTTTTAAATAGTAAAAAGAATTCCGGAAACGTCGGATCTTGTAAGGAAACTCAGGTAAGTAAAATTCGCGTTTAGCATAATTTTTTTTTTGATAAAACATTTTTTTTAGGTAAAATTAAACAGCAAAGTAGTGAATGGATTCGGTCAAAACGGCGTAACTACGTCTCTATTAACCAGAGAAAACGAAACCGTCAGGCCTTCTACGTTATTACTTAAACCGGCGGATAATTCAAATACGTGCGGCGTTACGCAACTATTAAAACGACAAAATAACCTTTCCAGGCAAAGATCTTTGGATCACTTCAATGAGGTACGAATTTTGGTTTGTGTCGTAGATAAAACATAGTGTGAACAATATTGATTTTACATTCTCGCTTATTAAAAAAAATATATTACCTAAACGCTTCTGGATTCGAAATTCTAACGATATAGGGAAAGGTACCTTTGAACTACTCGGTTTTTATATTCAAAATTAAGCTTAAGCGAATGTATAATAAGAATTTTTCTTTTAAATCTTATAGTGCTACCTTTTCTTTGTCTTTTATTGTAAAAAATTATAATTTTGTTGAGTAAAACCACCCCAAACGCTTCTGGATGCGAAATTGTAGCGATGTAGGAAAAGGTACATTTGAACTACCCGGTATTTGGTTTACTATTTAGATTAAAAGACACGTTTAAGCGAAAGGATAGTAAGAATAAGTCGTAGATGAAATGTAGTGTGCCCAATATTGATTTTACATTCTCGCTTATTAAAAAAAAAGATAATTTTGTTAATAAGAAACTAAAGGCTTCTGGATTCGAAATTCTAACGATATAGCAAAAGGTACCTTTGAACTACTCGGTTTTTATATTCAAAATTAAGCTCAGTCGAATGTATAATAAGAATTTTTCTTTTAAATCTTATAGTGCCAATTTTACTTTGTATTTTATTACAAAAAAATGATAATTTTGTTTAGTAAAACCACCCCAAACGCTTCTGCATGCGAAATTTTAGCGATATAGGAAAAGGTACATTTGAACTACCCAATATTTAGTTTAATATTTAGATTAAACGACAAGTTTAAGCGAAAGGATAATAAGAATAAGTCGTAGATGAAATACAGTGTGTTCTATAATATACCAAACAGTTACATTCCGTTTTCTTTAAAAAAAATTTTAATTTTTGTAAATCTGAACCACCCCAAACGCTTCTGGATACGAAATTCTAGGGATATGGAGAATGGTACATTTGAACTACTCATATTATAATAGTATTTATATTGACTACTAGTGTTGGTTAAGTAAACTCACCTTAACTGCGAAATTCTAGCGTTATAGGAAAGGGTACATTTGAACTACTCGGTTTTTATATTCAAAATTAAGCTTAAGCAAATGTATAATAAGAATTTTTCTTTTAAATCTTATAGTGCTAAATTTACTTTGTATTTTATTACAAAAAAATGATAATTTTGTTTAGTAAAACCACCCCAAATGCTTCTGGATATGAAATTGTAGCGATATATTTGAACTACCCGGTATTTAGTTTACTATCTAGATTAAACGACACGTTTAAGCGAAAGGATAGTAAGAATAAGTCGTAGATGAAATATAGTGTGTTCTATAATAAACCAAACTACATTCCGTTTTCTTTAAAAAAAATTTTAATTTTTGTAAATCTGAACCACCCCAAACGCTTCTGGATACGAAATTCTAGGGATATGGAGAATGGTACATTTGAACTACTCACATTATAATAGTATTTATATTGACTACTAGTGTTGGTTAAGTAAACTCACCTTAACTGCGAAATTCTAGCGTTATAGGAAAGGGTACATTTGAACTACTTGGTTTTATTTAATAATAATACAAATACATGTGAAACTTTTTGGAATAGAGGTTTGAAATATTTTATAACATAAAAAGAGATTAAAATTGAATATATTTATGTCTACCTTAACTTTTACACTATTGGAGGCCTTTCAACACCATTCAACAGAGCCATTTGTAACTTGTTTTTAAACTGAAACTAATATCAAACCCGTCACAAAACCAATTTTACATTGTATGCAGTTGTTCGATGGTGGGGAAGAGTAAGATGATTTTTCATTCGGATTTTAAAGTTCTGAATCTTATTTTATTATATAAACGTGAGGGAGTTTTGAAAGCAATTATTATGTATATACAGTATTGATTCTTTTAATTCTTTGGTATATTTTCCAAAAATTTTTTTGTTATGTAGGTATTCTCATCGACTGGTGACCTCTCAAGACTGAAAGACCCCTCCCAAAGAATAAAAACTCCCGGTGACGTGCCTCCTTCGGTGCGTCGTACGAGAGGAAAAGCCGCCACGGAGTCGTCAGCGCGATTTTCCCTGTACGACGACAGGATGATGGGACAGACCCAATGGGGTAGTGCCCCAGATTTGGACTCGCAAAGGCAGCAAGCACAAGTAAATGAAGCACAAGATAGAGATAGTGTGAGTAGCTTTTAGAAAGAAACTTTTTTTATTATTATTTAACGATTAGTTGTAATTAATTATATTTAAGAAAAAAGGAAGTTGATGGATATGTTTATAAGGTTGTGAGTTAATTGTAAGTAGACGTTTAAGTTATTGTGTTGTTCGAAGTAGATTTCTTTTTGAAGAATGCGAAATGGGGAAAGTCTAAAAAAAATTTAAAAACTGTTTATCGAGTTAATTATAGACTGTCAAAAAATCAAATATAGATGCAATAAATAGAAATTTGTTTATACTTTCCCCATTTTTTTTTGAAATTTGCGTTTGTATACGAGATTATAAAGATAAGAATTCTCATTTTACTTTTCAAAATTGCTCGCCCATGTATTTTTTCAGATACTCTAATCTATTAGGGATTATATAAATTGTATAACCTTATTGCTAGGAAAAAAATGTAAAACACGTTTTTCTATTATTCAAAATTTGCGAAAATAGATGATGGGTGCTTTTGTAATGTATTTTTTGGTGCTTTGAATGTTTAAATCCAATTTCAGTTGAATTGTTTTCCATTTTTTGACTTTCTCTGCTAACTGTCTTAGAAATATATCAAAATTTCGTTGTAAATGTGGAAAATTTGAGTTTTTGTTTGTTCGTAACAAGAAAATTTAATCGTAAACTATATTTTTGGTGTTTTAAGCAAGTTTAGGGTACAAAAATATCAAACAAATAGTATTTTTCACTACTTATTCTTGTAAATTTCATTCCATTCTTCTTTCTGACCTCCATTTGACCTTTATTTTGATTCTATTACCAGCGAATCTTCTCCAGAAATCAATTTCTAATCCCTACAGCCCTCCTAAAAGTCAGTGCTTACCATATTCCTCTTCTTTTCTTCTCTTGCCACGTATGAGTACCATTCCACTTCTTCTGTTCATTCAAATACCTGACTAGGCTCATACGCAGGAGATCTTCACTCCGAGCCTGTCTGACAGTTTGTATTAAGTAAATACTGGATAATGAAAAAACTTGTTAAAAAAAAAATTAACTACTAATTTACTCTGTACAGATTGTAACTGTATTTATAGTAAAAAAAAAATAGGAATTAAATTAAATAGCTTTATTATACAATTGTTTTAAAACGGAAACGCTACAAAAAGTAATGGAAGTTTCATTTCAAATGAGCCATGGTTATTTAAGTCGAACGAAAGGAAAATGATTTCCTTACTTCTATTTTCTTTGTAACCTGTGCAATTTTTCGTTTTTTTTATTTTTCGAAATTTGTTGTTTAACAACAAAAATTGTGTATTGGAATTTGAAAATCCGTGTGTTGTATACATTTAATTTTTATAACCGATATAGTCTGGTTTAAAAAAATAGCTTTATATTTGAAATTGAGATTTTTTATTATTTGGCTGTGTGAAGTTTACAATTTTACATTCCCGGTATATAAATTCGATATGTAAATAAATGGCGTAATTAAATTCATACATTACAATTTAGTTGTTTTATTTTGCTATCTCTATAAACCAAATCGCTGGTTCCGGATCTGTCAATAGTGAAATGCGCACTCTCGGAAAGCGCTCGACGTCTATCAGGACTTAGTTACTTCTATGATTTAACACTGAGGCAATTTTTGGTGAGTAACAGGCGGATGATCTTCTTCTGATTATTAACCTCTTACTTTGCAGCATCCGGCCAACAGGCGGATGATCTTCTTCTGATTATTGGCCTCTTGCTTTGCAGCATCCGGCCAACAGGCGGATGATCACTCGCTAAAATTAAGTGTAAATGTCCTTACCCATCTCAAGAAGAACATAACTAAAATTAGATGGTTGTCACTGGATTCATTAATTTGATTTCAACTTTTTATAACTACAAGTACTACAGCCCTTGTGTTGTCTCTGATAACTCGCTAATAATTGCCTATGCTTGTCTAGAAATGTCAAGTTATTAAATGGCATCTGTTGTGCATATTTACAAAAATTCTAGTACGTACTGTTTTTATATGTGTTATAATTTATAATCGTTTTTTACAATGGCAGAAGCAATTGAAATTCTAGATGATGGTGATAGCTTAAACTCTACAAAAGAGAGAGGTATGGTATTTATTAGTCAATGACCTAATTGTTTATTTATATGATTTTATTAAATAGGTGAAAATATGGAATGTGCGGTTTGTCTACAAAAATGTATTCATCCAGCACAACTGCCGTGTGGTCATATATTTTGTTTTCTATGTGTGAAAGGATTCGCAAATCAGAATAAGAAATGTGCAATGTGCAGACAAGAAATACCAAGAGATTTTATCGAACAACCTAATCTTCTAGAAACAGTATTAATAGATAAAACTGAAACTTTTGACGATGGGTTTCAATGGTTTTACGAAGGAAGGAATGGTAAGATATGTTGTGATTCATTTTTTTAAAAGGAAAATTAGTTTTCATAAAAAATGAGTCCCTTGATATTACAGCCTCTCTTTTGACTATAGTACTTTAAGGTTGGTGGAAATACGATGAAAGAGCCAATGAAGAAATTGAAGATGCTTTCAAATTGGGAGTCCCGAATTTTAATCTCATTATATGTGGTGAACTATATAAAATAGATTTTGTAAATAATGTTCAATATCCCAATAGTAACACGACTAGAAAAAGGTCTATCAAACGGGATAAAATAAGAAATATTATTGTGAAAGGTGTAGCTGGCTTGAGAAACTAAATGTGTCATATACTGTCTTTGTTATTATTCTCTTTTTTTAACTAATACTTACAATAATAAAATGTACCTACAACACATTTTGTATTATTTAAAATAAAGATTTTGTATTCGTTGTAATTCTAAATCTATATTTGTATTTACATTTTTGGAACCTTCTTTCTCTCTAAGACAAAAAAATTGTAGGTATCAAATTACTAACTAACAAGATTTTTCATATTTATAAAATAAATCTGGTTTAACGTTTTCAGGTTGGTGGCAGTATGATGAGCGTACTAGTAAAGATTTGGAAATTTCTTATAAAAATAATGAAAAAACCTGTGAATTATTAATTGCTGGATTTTTATATATAGTAGATTTGGAAAATATGTTGCAGATAAGACGGAACGATCCGTCCAGAAGGCGGAGAATTAAAAGAGATTTTTCTTCAGTACCTAAAAAAGGTAAATTTCAACAGTGGTGTAATGAAAAAATGAATGTTTGAGGTATCCCAGCGTTTTGAATACATTTTTAGGTGTTGCTGGTCTTCACAGTAATAAACCGAATCAGTGTAATGAAAATTCTGCTCAAATTAATGAGTCAGATGAAAGTAGCGTGACCACACCACCTGAAATAGATACAAATTCTAATGGACAAGAAGCGGAAGATGTTGAAGTGAACGAGCTGGAAGCTGCTGTAGATATGCTAAACGATTTGCATTTAAATGATAATCAATGATCTGATCTCAACCATTGAAAATAATTTTCAAGCGTAATATAAATTTTGATGTTGTGTACAATATATATTATAGTATATTTTTTACTACTTATAACCTATTTAATAAAAAATAATAGAAGGTTGTAGATAGAATTGTTTTTTAAAGATATATATTTTTGTATGATGTGTTCAAAAATTTTTTAGATTGACGTAAATTATATCAGAAATTCGAATATATTTTAGATTACCATTTTTTTGTTCATTTCCCTTTAATCTAACCAGTTTTTTACAGGGTGTACACTTGAAATTTGTCAAATATAGTTAACACTCACATTGGTACTAAAAACATTGTACGGGGTGATTCACCAAGAATGTACAATCTCCAAACTAGATTCCAGTCCGTAAATTGTGCCGGTTCCCAAGATATAAAGTTTGAATTTGGTTTTTGGATGACCATATTTGAAAACGAGCAACATTATTTGACACATTTTACATGGAAGTGTCTATCCAATTATTTTTTATTCAAGTACGCTTGTGTCATTGTCAATGCAATTATTTTCTATTGAAGTTGGCTTCTGTCATTGTCAATGCAGTTCTTTTTTTTAAGTGTCACTGTCAATAGTGTTCTTTTTCAAGTAGTAATGTGTCATTTATGAAATAGAGGATAAATGAAAGTCGATATTTGAAATTATTTTTTTATAAACTGTATGTACAAGATATTTGAAATGTGTACATATTGCCTCTCACTTCCAATAAACTATGTCTATTTTTACAGGTTAAAAGTGAGAAAAAAAAACAATGTGAAAATAACCAAACGACTAAATTGAAATCATCATTTTATTATTAAAACATTTATTTTTCATATAAAATGGAATGTTTTTCGTTAATAGAAAATATGAAATTGGTTATTTTCACATTAATCGAGTCTCTATTTACATGGATGGCTCAAGATGCTGACATATCTTAAAAGCAACTAGCTATAAAAAAATAGAGTTTGTACTTAGTTTTTTTTACACTGTTCTCTAAAACATACTTTCGAAAATAAATAATTACAAAAAAAAAACGAATGACTTCCAATTAAAGAACATCAAATCTTTATGTACAAAAAATTCTTACAACGCTTCACGGAGTATGTCAACATAAGTTCACTCAAAGAGGGGTCAAAAAACCGAAATCTTTTATTGACATCTGTTTATGGAAAGCTGAATACGATTTAGGCACTTTAAAACTGAAAATTTATAAATTCAGATTAATTTACATATTTTTCTTTGAAATAATAGAAATTGGGCTGAATTAAGTTCAACATTTTTTTCGAATTGTGGAAGTGCCGGAAAAGATCTTCGAGTATTCAAAGTACTTTTTGTTTAACAAATCTCGATAAAATAATTTAACACGTTTTATATACAGGGCATTTAAAAAAAAGTGACCCTGTTGCTGGGACAACATTTTTATTTAAACACTTTGTATACGTAACATAAAAATGAAAAATTCGAAAAAAAAAAACGTAAACAATTTTTTTGCACTATAAAAATTAATGAAGGAAAAAAAAGTACGAAACAGTCGATAGCGTAAAAATAAAACTCCAAATTGAGAAATCTGTTCGAAATATACTAGCGATTATTCGAAATTTTAATGTCACTTTTTGTTTTCTTATTTCGAACAAATTTCAAGTACTAGGGTATAAATCTAGCACCAATTAGGTATGACGCACAAAACAGTATTGCACTTTTAGCTGCAAATTACAGCCAACATCAGCCGATAATTTCCACTAAAATTGAAGTTTCATTGTCGAATTTTCCAAAAAAACTGATTTAAATGTGACAAAATTTGAATGTTTCATTTGAACTAACACGATTTTTTAAAGAAACGTGACCAAATTTGAATTGTTCACTTGAACTACCACAAAATAAGACGAATATTCCAAGAAACTGATTGAAATGTGACAAAATTTGAATGTTTCATTTGAACTAACACAAAATAACAAGAAATTTTGAAAGAAACTGGCTTGAACGTGACAAAATTTGAATAGTTCACTTGAACTACCACAAAATAAGACGAACATTCCAAGAAACTGATTGAAATGTGACAAAATTTGAATGTTTCATTTGAACTAACACAAAATAACAAGAAATTTTTAAAGAAAGTGTCTTGAACGTGACCAAATTTGAATTGTTCACTTGAACTACCACAAAATAAGACGAATATTCCAAGAAACTGATTGAAATGTGACAAAATTTGAATGTTTCATTTGAACTAACACAAAATAACAAGAAATTTTTAAAGAAACTGGCTTGAACGTGACAAAATTTGAATTGTTCACTTGAACTACCACAAAATAAGACGAATATTCCAAAAAACTGATTGAAATGTGACAAATTTTGAATGTTTCATTTGAACTAACACAAAATAACAAGAAATTTTTAAAGAAACTGGCTTGAACGTGACCAAATTTGAATAGTTCACTTGAACTACCGCAAAATAAGACGAAAATTCCAAGAAACTGATTGAAATGTGACAAATTTTGAATGTTTCATTTGAACTAATACAAAATAACAAGAAATTTTTAAGAAACTGGCTTGAACGTAACAAAATTTGAATAGTTCAGTTGAACTACCACAAAATAAGACGAATATTCCAGGAAACTGATTGAAATGTGACAAAATTTGAATGTTTCATTTGAACTAACACAAAATAACAAGAAATTTTTAAAGAAACTGGCTTGAACGTGACCAAATTTGAATAGTTCACTTGAACTACCACAAAATAACACGAATATTCCAAGAACGGACTGAAATATGACAAAATTTGAGAATGGAAGATGAAATAAATTGGGATATCCAGAGGTAATGGGCGAGGTTGGATTATTATAATTCAATGGGTTTTAACAAAGATATTTTAAATTTTGGTTTTTTATGCTTGATCCATTCAGAATATATTTCATAAAAATTAAAAACTACGTACCTGGTTGATCTACTATATGTATAAAATTTCTTTATCACAAAACCAATTTTCTAGAATTTATATTTTGGAAATACAAGAGTTATGGTCCAAATGATGCAAAAAGAACAGTTATATACCAAACGGGAAAAAAGTAAATGTTTTTAAGAACCTAATTTACCGTTTGATGAATAATTGTTGTTGAATGAATGAAATTTGGACAAAAATGAGACAAAATTCAAATTTTTACGTAAATTTATCAAAATATTTTGATCGGCCGATGTTGGATTGATTACTATAATCAAGAAAATAAAATAAAACTTATTATTATCAATTTAATTAGATAAAAATCTGAACAAACAAGTACAATGAGTTTTGGACTTAACTTAATAGGTACATATACATAAAAATTGTATCACTGCGAGGGCCTTTTCACAAAAAAAAAAAAAATAAATTAAAATACTTTTTAATTTTATATTATAAAACAGTAACGTTCAAGTGAAGAAGTTTCTTTTTCCAACAAAAAAGTAAGTGGTCAAAGCACACTCATGGTTGAAGTAAATTGTGCATTTTTTTCAACAACAATTCGTTTCGTGTTAAGAATTTTTAAAAAAAATCGAAATTCAAACAGTATTGGTCAAAATTTGTGACATTCGTGTCGCTTGGAAGACATATTTATGAAATATTGCTCTGTTCCAAATTTAAAAACAAAAACATCATCCCGAGTGTACTTTTCTCAAAATAAGCATTTTTAAAATATTTTTCCACGCTCATTTTGATGAAAAATAAGAAAATATGCGCGGAAAACTATTGAATATGTAATTTCAGTTAAATTTTCAAGTCTGCAAATCATTTTAGAGAATATATTCCTTTCGACTCAAAAATATAACCAAACTTTATGTTCTAAGTGATTCAACGTGGAGTTTCCCTTAAAAAGTGCCTTGGTATTGTCAATTTTGTTCTACCAGCCACTTTTTACGTTTTTATCGAAGAATAGGACCAAATTTGATGGATTTCGAAGGGAACTTCTCCCCATAAGACCTTTGGCATTGGCAATTTTGTCCTTTCGACGTTTTTACTCAAAAATATTGTAGATTTTGCGGGGAACTTCTCTTAAAAGGAGCCTTGATATTGTTAATTTTGTCCCACAAACCAGTTTAGGGCATCGGTACCAGCCCTCCGCCATCCCTTATCTTTTTATTTAGAGAAAAGTACATCGAAAATTCTGTATCGTTTTTATTTTAAGTACACTTGATATATAAACATCTATCGACGTTGTAATGGTACAAGTTGCTTTGAACACTCACACGGAGATGTCCAAGTGACGAGACGAAAAAAATTTCATGAAAAAAGAAACTTTGAAAGAAAAATATCGAAAGCCCCGCCACAACACCACACATAAAATTTACACCTTCGTAAGGAACCGGTTCATTGTCTTATAACAAACAACAATTACAAAAAAAAAAAATCAACACAAGATTGCAAAAAATTGTTCCGAGACCGTTTCGAGAAGTTCGGACGATTGTTTGTGCGTCTGGTTAAATCCCGCGAAACGGTCGATTATTTTTGAACATTTTTGATTTTCAGACGTTCGATGGGTCTATAGTCGACGCCAAACGTTCGACACGATACCTGTTGTAGGGCACGTACGGAGTCCGTGTAAGATCGTTATCGGTTAATACACGCGTCCTATTCGGCACAACTCCCTCGCACCTACCCATCAACCAGTCCGTGCACTGCTTCACTTGAATGTCACTAACGTGCTCGCCGGTCCAATGTTTCAACCACTGCCGAAACCGGCACGCTTTTTTCTTCGTCACTTGCGGATGAGACTGGAATAAAAAACAAATCACTTCAATAAGAAAGAAATTTACTCGACAGACAAATTTTATGAATGGTTCGTTTAAATATTCCAAGAAATAGACTTCAATTTGACTGTCACATTTGATTTACGTACCACAAAAACAGCACAAAGTTTCAAGAAATTGAGTCAAACCCGAGAAATTTGACTGTTACATTTGAACTACGTACCAAAAAACAGCACGAAGTTTCAAGAAATTGAGTCAAACCTGAGAAATGTGACTGTTACATTTGAATTACGTACCACAAAACAGCACAAAGTTTCAAGAAATTGACTCAAACCTGAGAAACGTGAGAAATTTGACTGTTACATTTGAACTACGTACCAAAAAACAGCACGAAGTTTCAAGAAATTGAGTCAAACCTGAGAAATTTGACTGTTACATTTGAATTACGTACCACAAAACAGCACAAAGTTTCAAGAAATTGACTCAAACCTGAGAAACGTGAGAAATTTTACTGTTACATTTGAACTACGTACCAAAAAACAGCACGAAGTTTCAAAAAATTGAGTCAAACCCGAGAAATTTGACTGTTACATTTGAACTACATACCACAAAACAGCGCAAAGTTTCAAGAAATTGACTCAAACCCGAGAAATGTAAGAAATTTGACTGTTACATTTGAACTACGTACCACAAAACAACACAAAGTTTCAAGAAATTGAGTCAAAAACGAGAAATTTGAATGTTACATTTGAACTACGTACCACAAGACAGCACAAAGTTTCAAGAAATTGACTCAGTCACGAGAAATGTAAGAAATTTTACTGTTACATTTGAACTACGTACCACAAAACAGCACAAAGTTTCAAGAAATTGACTCAAACCCGAGAAATGTAAGAAATTTTACTGTTACATTTGAATTACGTACCACAAAACAGCACAAAGTTTCAAGAAATTGACTCAGTCCCGAGAAATGTAAGAAATTTTACTGTTACATTTGAACTACGTACCACAAAACAGCACAAAGTTTCAAGAAATTGACTCAAACCCGAGAAATGTAAGAAATTTGACTGTTACATTTGAACTACGTACCACAAAACAACACAAAGTTTCAAGAAATTGAGTCAAAAACGAGAAATTTGAATGTTACATTTGAACTACGTACCACAAGACAGCACAAAGTTTCAAGAAATTGACTCAGTCACGAGAAATGTAAGAAATTTTACTGTTACATTTGAACTACGTACCACAATACAGCACGAAGTTTCAAGAAATTGACTCAAACCCGAGAAATGTGAGAAATTTGACTGTTACATTTGAACTACGTACCAAAAAACAACACAAAGTTTCAAGAAATTGACTCGAACCCGAGAAATGTGAGAAATTTCACTGTTACATTTGAACTACGTACCACAACACAGCAGGAAGTTTCAATAAATTGACTCAAATCCGAGAAATTTAGACTAAACCATTAAACTACCAAACAATAGGATTTTTAAAGAAACTTACTTGCAAAACAACACGAGTTTTCCAAAAAAATTGACTTAAATGTGAGAAATCTTAATAATTACATTTGAACTACGACAAAATATCAAATATTTTCCAAGAAATTGACTTAAATTTGATAAATTTCAACTAATGCATTTGAACTACCAAAAAAAACTAAGTAATTTTTAAAGAACCGGATAAAATTTTTTGCTCACCTTTCTCGCTTTATGGAAGGCACTAATATTGTACAAATAACTGTCTTTTCTGACAGTAAACATAATTTTAGAATCTTGGACGTTGAATTTGCACTCGGTTTCGTCGTTGACTTCGTACCCGGGATGTTCCGTTTGATCCCTTTCGGGTCCCGTTCTTTCGTTCAACTTCCTCTCGATTGCATCGAGAATGTTGAAATTTTCACCATCCATCTTCTTATTATCCTCTATCAGTTCCTCGTCTCTGCTAGATTGATGGTTCCTAATTTGCCGTTTGATTTTGCCGAAATTGTTCGCCACCTAATTGAAAAATTAAATAATTAAGACAAATACTTTTTATTCTTTTCAACTTCTACAACTAACCCTCCTTTGGTACAGCCTTAAATTTCTGTCTAAGTACACCGGCGATCTGGGTTTCGAGTCCAAAGTTATATCGACGTAGCGCTCTTTGTACGCGCTCCATTTCTTTCCGTCGTCTACTTTTTTGTTGCCGTCTTCGTTTTCCGCATCGAGTAGTTCGAACGTCATCCGAAAATCTTCTTTGTAGATGAAAACGCGAAAACAGTTTTCGTCTTGGACCACCTTTTCGGCTGAACGCAGGTACGCTAATTCTTGATGAACCTAAATCGTTAAAACATTGAATTATACTAGAAATCGACTTAAATATAACAAATTTTTAATATGTCATTTAAACAATCACAAAATAGCAAGAATTCTCCAAGAAACGTACCAAATTTTGAACATTTACCGCAAAATAATAGACAGTTTGGACTAAACTGGCCTAAAAATTAATAAATTTTGAGTTCTTTATTGAAATACCCTCAAAAAGGACCTACCCTAAAATTGTATAACGGTCTAAAACGTGCCAAATTTAAAAATTGCAAATGAACTACTACCACAAAATAGCAAAGATAATGAGAAATGTGATAAAGTTTGAATATTTTATTTGAACTACCGTAAAATAGCACAATTTTCCAGGAAACCGTTTTAAATACGAAAAAAATTCATTCATTTCATTTGAACTACCACGAATTTTTCAAGAAGTTGACTCAAATAGAAGAAATTTAGACTAATTAATTTGAACTACCACAATATAAAACGCACTTCAAACAGAACTGGCCACAAAATATCTCGAATATGAAAAATGTTGTCATTTAATTTAAACTACCACAAAATAGCACGCATTTTCCAAGAAATTTGATTAGATGCAAGAGATTTTAACTAATTCACTGGAACTACTACAATATAACAGGAATTTTAAACAAAACGGAACTAAAAATGACAATTTTGAATATTTCGTTTGAACTACCCCAAATTAGCATGTAATTTTCAAGATTCTGACCCTATATTAAAAATTTTGAGTGGTTCATTTGAACTATCGCAAAATAGTAAGGATTCTCCAAGAAACGTACCAAATTTTGAATTTTCTATTGAAATGCCCTCAAAAGGCACGAATTATATAACGGACTAAAACGTGCCAAATTTAGAAATTACTAATGAACTACTACCACAAAATAGCAAGGATTTTCCAAGAAATTGACGAATGTGAGAAATTTTGAATATTTTATTTGAACTACCAAAAAATAGCACAATTTTCCAGGAAACCGTTTTAAATACGAAAAAAATTCCTTCATTTCATTTGAACTACCACGAAATAGTACGCATTTTTCAAAAAGTTGACTCAAATAGAAGAAATTTAGACTAACTCATTGGAACTACCATAATATAACATTAACAATGAACAGAACTGTCCGCAAAATACCACGAATGTGAAAATTGTTTAATTTGAACTACCATAAAATAGCACGGATTTTCCAACAAATTTGATTAGATGCAAGAGATTTTAACTAATACACTGGAACTACCACAATATAACTGGCATTTTAAATAAAACGGAACTAAAAATGACAATTTTGAATATTTCGTTTGAACTACCCTAAAATAACAAGAAATTAAATTCAAAGAGACAAATTATCCCAATAAAACTAACTAAATGTAAGAAATTTAGAATAATTATCACAAACTGTAACAAAATAACAGTAGTTCATTCAAACCTCAAATTAGCAGCAAATTTCCAGAAAAAAACCGGCCCAAATATGACTATATTGAATTGTTCATATGAACTACTGGATTATACGGAAAAAAAAACATGAAATTACCCTCTTATGAGCCGTACTACACGGTCCCCCGGCAGCACCTCTTTTTTGTTCTTTCAAAAACAAATCCTGACACGAAATCGCCGTCCTTTCGGTAACACAATGTTGCAACTGCCGCACCGCATACGACACGACCTTATCCAACGTAAAAGCGACGTAAGCGTGTATACCGAACATTTCTCGCAACGTATCTTCGTAGGTATTCGCTTCCATGTTGCCGTCGAGAAGATTCTTCACCATATCGAGAAAAGCGGGATAATAATCTTCGATTTCGATTTGGGGTTTCGGTTTTAGGCGAAGCGCTATCGCCGTACTTTCTTTGCGATTCGAACGGGATTTCGCTTCATCGGCCGCCATCGCTACGGCTCTTTCGTAGATTTTCGCTAGACGTTCGCAAAGGATGGCGTGTAATCGCAGGAAGACGTACCAATTGTTGTTCGCCATGAAAAGCGTATACGCTTCGTCCTGCAATAAAAAAATATATTTAATAAGGGATTGTGTGTTAATTTTTTTTTGGTACTTACAGGATCGCTGGTTTGCGCGTGTAAAAGTGCCTTTTGATCGTCGTCCTTTACGTCGATTTCTATTTTTACGGATCCCGGACTGGCGTCGCCTCTGCCGGGGGATTTACCCGGGCTGGAACTTTCTTTTTTCGATTCTTTTTCCGATTTCGGCGAACTACTGGGGCTTTCATCGCAATCGTCCTTATCATCTATAAAAAAAAAAGGAAGAAAAATATAGAAAATTTTTGATGGTTTTGGAGAAAAAATTCCAATCGACTCACCGTCGTTTTCTCTTTCATCGTCGCTAAGTTGTTGTCTGGGATGAAAGAATAAATCGGGTACGAATTGCCTCAACAAATGTTTGATTCTTCTTTTTTCTCCTTTTTGAATGCCGGTTTGTCTTTTGACGTGATGAATAAGGAGATTAGAGGCATCGTCCAATATAGTACGATCCTTATATTGTATCATCAAGTGCGGACCGACGAGAGGTTCGGCGCCTTCTTCGTTTTGTTCGTGCCTCTGGGAAAAACAAAAACAAATAAAAATCGAGTAATCTTTGACAAAATACGTTTGAACTACCACGGCTTTTCCAAAAATTTGATTTCAATGCGAGATATTTCTATTGTTTCATTTGAACTACCACAAAATTTTTTCAAGAAACTGATTAAATGTGATCGAAGTTCAAATGAACTACTACAAAATAGCTCGCATTTTTTACAGAAACTGACAAATTTAGAATAGTTCATTTGAATTTCCACAAAATAAGGCGCATCTTCCAAGGTGACAAATTTTGGATATTTCATTTAAACTACCACAAAATAGCATAAACTTTTCAAGAAATCGACTTAAATATGAGAAATTTTAACGAATACTTTTGAACTACTAGAAAATAGCCAAGATTATCAATAAAAATCGAGTAGTCTTTGACAAAATACGTTTGAACTACCACGGATTTTTCAATAATTTGATTTGAATGCGAGAAATTTCTATTGTTTCATTTGAACTACCACAAAATAGTAGATTTTTTCAAGAAACTGTTTAAATGTGATCGAAGTTCAAACGAACTACTACAAAATAGCTCGCATTTTTTAGAGAAACTGACAAATTTTGAATAGTTCATTTGAATTTCCACAAAAAAAGGCGCATCTTCCAATCAATTCACTTAAAAGGTGACAAATTTTGGATATTTCATTTAAACTACCACAAAATAGCATAAATTTTTCAAGAAATCGATTTAAATATGAGAAATTTTAACGAATACTTTTGAACTACTAGAAAATAGCCAGGATTATCAATAAAAATCGAGTACTCTTTGACAAAATACGTTTGAACTACCAAGGATTTTCCAATAATTTGATTTGAATGCTAGAAATTTCTATTGTTTCATTTGAACTACCACAAAATAGTACAAATTTTTTCAAGAAACTGTTTAAATGTGATCAAATTTCAAATGACCTACTACAAAATAGCTCGCATTTTTTAGAGAAACTGATAAATTTAGAATAGTTCATTTGAATTTCTACAAAATAAGGCGCATCTTCCAATCAATTCACTTAAAGGTGACAAATTTTCCAAGAAATTGACTTAAATACGAGAAATTTTAACGAATACTTTTGAACTACTGACTTAAATATTATCAAACTTAAAATTTTCAGTTGAACTACCACAGAATAACGCGAATTTTTAAATAAACTGACTTAAATATAACAAAATTTGCTTAGATTATCAGAACTACCATAAAATTTGGTACATTTTTCCGAAACCGACTTAAATGTGACCAATTTCGAACATTTCATTCGAACTACCACAAATTAACGAGCATTTTACAAGACACTCGCTTAAATGTGACAAATTTTGAGTAATCTATTTGAACTACCACAAATGTTGACTTAAATATGTCAAATTTTAAAAATATAATTTGATATACAACAAAGTTTGCCTTGAACATGAGAAATTTTCATTAATACATTTGAACTACCACGAAATACCCTCGTATTTTCCAAATCTGACAACCTCTAGTACTATTTACCACTCACCTCGTCGAAGATGGTTTCGATTTCGTTAAAAAGACTTTTCGACCGCAACGCTTTGACGTCGGTCTGTTTAAAATTGATTCCCTGATGATCGAGACTTTTCAAATAGTACTTTTCGTTCTGTTCTCTCCAAATTTTATTAAACCCCTTTTGGGCTTCTCGCCATTCTTCTTCTTTAGCTTTCAGCCTTCTCAACACCACCGGTACCGCTACCGCCGGATTTCTCTTCAAGCCGTCGATTATATCTTGTGCTTTATCACCGTATATCCTGAAAAAAAAATAAAAAATCAATTACAAAACAATTTACCGATAAAAAGACGTTATAGTACCTTTTGATAGCTCTTTGATGCAACGTAGGTGAATTGCCGCCTAAACAATCGTCGAGTTTGTACTTGGCCACGTCGTCGGGGTTCATGCGGCTCAATTTTTTATTGACTCCTTCCAAAACCCTGATGGTGGAAGCGTTCACTTCGATCACCACGTCCAGTTCGAAGCGCTCGTCTTCGCAACGGTACATGTATTCTTCGTACTGAGTTTTCCGAGAACTAACGAAAGTACTGTCTTCCGACCACGTCGGAAACGACACCCACTGATCGTTCAATACTTCTTTGCAAAGCTGAGTTCTGCCGGAACATTTGAGACCTTCTTGCGCTTTCGGTATGATGCAGTAACTCGCGCCTAATCTCTTCGCCGTGGCCAGATCGATTTCCAAAGCGTGGTCTCCTTGGGGCCGTTCGTTTCTGGCGACGTTAAAAGGTACAGCTTCGGTTTCGTTTTGTCCCATAAATTCGCGGAACCAGCGTAGCAATTCGGGGAATTTACCGAGGAACGGCGTTACGATTTGGATTAGTTCGGATTTGGAAACTATTTCTTGGTTGAAAAGGGTGAGGCAACGAAGGAAGTTGTTGTAGACTTCTTGGGATCGAACAGCTTTTCGTACCTGTAAACAAATTGGCGATTGTAAAATAAACATTTTTCCAACAGTTCATCTGATCTACCACAAAATAACGCGCATTTTCCAAGATACTTGCTTCGATGTAAAAAATTTTGAGTATATAATTTGAATTATTACAAAGTAATACAAAGTTTCCAGGAAAACGACTGAATTTTGACAAATTTTGAATAGTTCATTTGATCTACCACAAAATTTAATGAGGTTTCCAAGATAATCGCTTAAATGTGATAAATTTTGAGTATTTCATTTGAACTACTACAAAGTAGCATGAATTTACCAGGAAAATTGCTGAATTTTTTGCAAATTTTTTTAATAAAAAACATGTATTTTCATTGGAACTGACAAAATTTGTATCATTCATTTGAACTACCACAAAATAGCAAGGATTTGCCAAGAAACTGTCTAAAATTGACAAACTTTGAATAATTCATTTGAACTAACATACAATTTCCTAGAAACTGACCTAAATTTGACAAATTTTCAACAGTTCATTTGAACTATCACTAAACAAAACAGATTTTCCAAAGAGTTCGCTTACATATATATTTCAAATAGATCACTTGAACTACCACAAAATATAATGAACCTTCCAAGCTTAAATGTGATACATTTTGAGTATTTCATTTGAACTACCACAAAGTAGCACAAATTTACCAGGAAAATTACTGAACTTTGGCAAAATTTTAGCGCTACATGTGAATTTTTTTTAAATAAAATACATGTATTTTCATCGGAAAATTTTTATCATTCATTTGAACTACTACGAAATAGCAAGGATCTGCCAAGAAACTGACTAAAATTTCGAATAATTCACTTGAACTAACATACAATTTCCTAAAAACTGACCTAAATTTAACAAATTTTTATCAGTTCATTTGAACTATCACTAAACAAAACGGATTTTCCAGATTCGCTTAAATATATTTCGAATAGATCACTCGAACTACCACAAAATGACATTTATTATCCAGGGGATTGTTTAAAGTGACAAATTATAAATAGTTCATTTGAACTATCTCAAAATAACCCTCATTTTCCAAGATACTTGCTTCGATGTAAAAAATTTTGAGTATATCATTTTAACTATTACAAAGTAGCACGAATTTTCCAAGAAAATGGCTGAATTTTGACAAATTTTTAATAGTTCATTTGATCTACCACAAAATATATCGAAGTTTCAAAGATAATCGCTTAAATGTGATAAATTTTTAGCACTGCATGTGAAATTATTTCAAGAAAAAACATTTTCATTGGAACTGACATACAATTTCCTAGAAACTGACCTAAATTTGACACATTTTCAACAGTTCAATTGAACTACCACTAAACAAAATGGATTTTCCAAAGAGTTCACTTAAATATGATATTTCGAATAGATCACTTGAACTACCACAAAATGACATTTATTTTCCAAGGGACTGATTTAAATTGACAAATTTTGAGTAGTTCGTTTGGACCATTTCGAACATTTTCCGAGGAAAACAGCAGTTGATTGTACATATGTCGACAAATATGAATAATATCAACATTTAACTGTATTTCGATAAACTAATGCACATTGTTGTCCAATCTACCACATCGATGTTTGTACTTATTTTTCATCGGCAATATTTACCTTGTAACAAACGTTGTGTATAAAAATATAATATTTGTGCGGTACATGATAATCTTCATAATAAAAAAAAAATCCTAAGGTCGGCGACCGTAGTTTGTATTTTAGCAAAAACATACAACTAAAATATCAATAGACTTTTGTGCAATTAGATAAGATTGAAAATATAAGTTTTTGGCAACGTCGATTAAAAAAATTGGCGGACAAATAATTTTTCTTGATTTAATTTTAATATTAAAAAAAAAAGATTAAAAATTTCAAATTACCTCGTGGTATGCATCGATAGTAACAAATTTGGTTTAATTGAGGTAATTTTACGGTATTTTGATAAGATATTTGTAATAAAAAATTTTCGCGGTGAAACAGAATTCCACTTCCTAAGGAAGCGTGCCCCGTCAAAATAGTACCTACCTAATAAATAATTCCCAACAATTTTGGCAATTTTAATATCACACAGTCGAAATTTGAAAAAAACTGTCGAGTACCGAAAAAAATGTTCGATTTCCCATAATTTTTTGCTGAGAAATGGGACTGTAAAGTTGAAAATTTAAAATAAACGTAAAATGCGCTAGACATTAAAAATAATTACAGTATCTTCAAAACACGTAAAACAATTTCGTCAAGATATGGCACGTTGAACAAAAAAAAAATATACATATGTTTACTCTGGAGATATATATTTGATAACAAACAACATACGATTCTAACAAAATATTTTCAAAGTAATGGGAAACTCAAATAAATTTTTTTCTAAATAACTCACCTTATCGAAAAAAGCGTAATCGTTTAGTGTACCATATTTCCCGGCTTCGCTAAGACTGACGTCTCGACAGGTTGAAGAAATCTTGTGCTTTTTGGGAGGCGGAGCGTCGCGATGTTGATAACTCGAATACGGCGGTGATCTTTTAACAGGACCGCCAGTCATATGACTCGGTTTATGTTGGACGCCGTGTCGTTCGAGCATGTGATCCCGGTGATACGGTTTCGCAGGAAGCTTTTTGACAGAGTTCGAATGCTCGGAAACTGGTACCTAAAAAAATAAACAAATATTTCAATTGAACTACCACAAAATAGCAATTTGACTTAAATCTGAGAAATATATTCGTTTGAACTACCATAAAATAGTACACAAATATTCCAAGAAACTGACTTAAATTTGAGAAATTTTCAGTAGTTCATTTGAACTACCACAAAATAAACGCTAAGGAGATTGCTTAGATATAAAAATATTTCATTTGAACTACCATTAAATAGAGGAACAACAAATATTGGCAAATTTATATCAAAACTCTATTTGGGCGCAATTTGTAGCTTTTACCCCCCTTTATTTAAACAAAATCTACTTTAAATTAGAATTTATAACAAAATTACTCATCGAACAGTTAAAAAATCCAATTTTTTTTACCTGATTGGCATGACTGGTGGCATCCGGTAAAAACTGTCCGAATTCCGCCAACAGATCACTTTGATTTTCAAAAAGTTTAGCAACTTGACTGTATACCTCTTGCTCGGTTAAATGTTTTATGCCACTGGCTATACTAGACGATTCTTTCAATGTGCGTTGTTCCTTTTGGTAAGTATGCAAGATTTCCAAAAACTTTTTATATTTCTCTGGCTGACCTTGAAAACGGTTCTAGAAAGAAAAAAAATTATACATTTTTTTAAATTGATATTAATTAATAGCTGTTGTGTTACAGTTATTGTCAACCGCCTGTATAGATAAGTAGGTCCAGTTTTATAAAACAATTTTCCTGACAATTAATGAAGTTCTTATAGAACTAGATGAAGTCTCTTTTTTTTTTAATGGAAATCATTTAAAGAAACAAGAGGAACCATATGTTAGGCTACTCGTTCATCACCACATAATAATATAGAAGATCCTATTGGGTATAAAAATATAAAAAACAAGGATAAAAGGACACACTCAGTAAGATTATTTGTTTTACAATAAATGTTGCATTGTATAGAGATAGAATAAAGCAAGTCAATATAAATTTTAGCCACAATTATGAAGAGCTGTATATATTTTTGTAAGTACGTTCGAACATTATTTGTTTACGGATCTTAGTGCATCAAATTCAGTTTAGATTCAAGGTAGTACCATTTCAATTTTATTGGTATTGTACCTTGCACTTTGAAGATACACGAAAACTATAATTTCTCGATTACATTAAATGAAAAAACAAATTGTAGGTAAAAATGCATGAAAAGAAATTTTAAAGTCGAGGAATGTCTAACGAACAAGCAAGTGTAGTAAACAATGCGGAATATCTTCCTTTTAAGAACAAAAAAAGTTTACGAAAGAAGTATTTGTTGTTGAAAAACTATACAAGGGAAAATATAATGAAACTTACCTTAATTTTATTGACATAGTTGATAGCATGATTAAATTCCACAGGTTGATTCTGCGGTGTGTCCGTGTTTCCTTGAAGAGCGTGAGTAACCGCAGCTTGAGCAGCAGACAACGACAACGTACCATAACTAAGAGGTGGAGCCGCGTTGCCTCCATACGGAGGAGTATGATGAACTATCGGTGGTTGTGGCTGAGGCTGCTGGACAGGTGGTGCTTGAGGAGTAACCGGCGGTAGGTGCTGAGTAAGAGACAGCGGCTGAGAGGTTGGTGGACCGGGAGGTGGTTGTTGCCCAGCCACGTTAATAGGTCCTGAACCTTTCAAAATCATAGCCGAACGATGTTCTTGCGGTCCCGAGTTGATCGTACCGGTCGGACTGGGCATACTCACAGACACTTGGAAAGCGTAACCCTGATCGTTACGTTGCACTTCAATCTTGTAACCCGGAGGAAGAAAAGTATTGAAACCGACAATTAATTCGGGAAATCCTTTAAACAGATTCGACACTCTCGTAATAACGCCCGGGGTGTCGATGCTTTGACTCTTAAATTCCTTCATAATGTCCAAGAAATCGTTGTAAACTTGTGGTTTGGAACCGAACTTGAATTTGACCAGATCCAGATACGAAAGAGCATCTTCGACTTTCAATCGTTGGAAATTGGTGGTGCTGGAGGATTGTTGTTGTGCAGATTCTTGAAGTCCGGCTCCAGAAGGCGAACCACCGGCAGTGCGTAGCTGGGAATGTCCGCCGATCGGGATGGACATCGTCGGTGGTTTGAGGGAATGCGGCGCTGTGGCCGACGGTAATGAATGGCCATAGCTGACCGGCGGAGCGGGAGGATATAGTCCGGATTGCATACCTTCGCTCACTACTTTCACGGTATTTGAAGGGCTATTTGCTGAATACAATGAAGCTGTTACCACATTGGACAGCGTTTGACGATATAGGGCACCGCTCTGGCCGATGCCACTTAAAGGGGGTTCGTTTACTTCTTTCACGGTTTCATCAACGCGCAGGCGTTTCATTTCAAATTACATTTGGGCGGCTGTAACAAAACAAACAAAAAATGAAAATTAATGTCATACACAACGATTACAAAAGGCTAGGAACACTGCGACGACAGTAAATTTAGAACGGCACGACTATTTATACATGAATATTTCCAGTCTCTTATTTTTATAATACTGTTTTTTCTTCGTAAGTAATAACTTTCTAATTATTTCTTAACTTACAAATCAATATGCTCTTCAGGATTCTTTACGCATTATTACAGAATTAAATTTGCATCTTCCACAAACAACCATAAATAAATGATTATTTAAGAATGGGAAATTGATAATAACCTGTATATAAATGTGTTGTTTAATTTAGAATTAGTGAAAACTATTTGAGACGGACAACAAAATCCGTTTCAGTTAACGAAATACTAATTATTATTTTATGTAGTTTTAGTTCGAGCATCTTTTTGATAAATAATAATCAGGAATTATTATTAAAAACCTTGAAGAAATATTGTAGAGGCGCAGTAAACATTTCATTAGACATTTCGGTGCCTCGTTAACGAGTGCATTTATATAATTCATTATAGTGTGCACTCTACCATTTTTGGTGTTGCTAATGATAGGTGCAATATCATTAATTAAAATTCAAAATTAACATTCTTCTATATGCTAAATATTTAAGGTAAACACCGGATTGTGTGAAGCCGGCCTTACACTTAGTAGTAGATAGATTTACAAATATTTGTGACATAAAAAAAATGTAAACAGAAACTGCGTCATTCGAATTTTTAACATATAAATAAGGTATCTAATTGTTGTCCACTGAATTCAAAAATATACGTTTCGATGTTTCAAGCAGCTAGTATATTATGACGAACAATAAAAATTGTAATTGCACTTTGATAATGATAAACTTAGCTAAGGTAAATAATGTATGAGATACAGTACCATGAACAAGAAAAAACCATGTAACTTCCAAAAATGATGAAAAACTTTGATGTTTAACATTTTTAACTGTAGTTATTTGGTATTGCGAACAAAACTTGACATAAAACGTTCAAATGAAGCCGACAACTGCCATGTTGAACCGATGGAGTTCAGCTGATTGGTAAAGTCACGCCCACTTATTTATTTCAAGCATAAACAAAACCGGTAGCGATAGCATCACTTGATTACTCGATTCTCGTCTTACGACATTGCAGATTTTTAATAAATACAAGATCGCGATTTAAAAAACCTTGTACTTGTGAATAAACCTTGTTTAAGTGGGCCTGTCCATTATTTTTAAGCGAAAAGTAAGGTTATTTTTTTTTTTTAACAAAGGTGAGCCTACTTTTACAAACATTCATTCGAAAAATAAATAGCAATTTTAATTTGTTTAATCCGATACGTATGAATTTCAACGACCTGTAGTACGTTACGTAATAAAAATAAAAACATGTTTAGAGTGTACAAGAGCGCGCGCAACCCAAGCACCATGCTATTGGCTGTATTAACCCTAATATTACCCCGGTTGCGCAATTTGACAATGCTGCAATCTGCAATTTCTGGATAATCTGCACGAATAAAGGCGTTGCACCTGAAATAATACGAAATGAGGTATGCTGCGAGATCGTAAAAGAAAGTCCGATAGTATTTTATGCATTCAATTAGCAACAGTTAACTTTCCCGTTTGACCTTGACTAACAACTGTTCGGAAATTACGAAGATCAAAACTATGTGACATTTGCTTTAAAATTACATTCTTAAGAATATGAATACTATAGAATTTTCAAACACGAGATACCCTATACGCTTTCCCGAAATCTATTTTTAGATCTACCTATTCCACTAGTTACTTGAAATCCATTTGCTAAATCAGGTGTCATTCTATAACAGTAAAAATAATTTTGATAGGCATTGTCCTCAAATCAAACTTACATTTTCGTCAAGTACCAGTTAAATGATACATTTTCCATATCGGGCAGTTATCGAACCACGCCAAGAGCAATAATATGCACCACAAGTACAGTATCATCCTTTCGGACTATTTAATACGTCGCACAATCGTGATTATAGAAATATAAATATACGTATGCGATGCGAGAATGTATGCCCAGAGTTTGGCAACATCGTTTGCCCTCCAATATTGGGACCGCGTTGCCGTTGTTACAGGTACGATCAAAAACCATTATTCTGATGGTTTTAGTATGAGTAATGGGCGTAAAAAGACAACGTTGCAAGAAGAGTTCGCTCCCGCGAGCCGAGAAGAGAGCTCTCCATTGGGCAGACGTCGAATCGATAGGAGAGTGGAAGGGTAGGGAACCGGACGCACACAAAGCGCTATTGCCAGCGGTTGCTCTAAACAAAGTGTTCGTAAAGACGAAAGTCGCTTGCGAACCTTTGTCAGTAAACAAATACAAAATGTTACGAGAATATTTCATAACGAATAGTATGATGAAGGCATAATGGAAATTTTAAAGCCAATAATTTTAATGGCAGCAAAAGTAGATTGATCTAATTTATATTAAAATATGAAATTTGAACAAATCTCCCCATTGGCATTTAAAAATCATGTTGCTTACTAATCTTTTATAACACGCTTTCCGCGGTTGCCAGGTCAAGTGTTCTCGACATCGCCGACAACAAACATCTTACTAAATTTGGTATTAATAACAAATATTTTTATTTAGAGCAAAAGATACAATAAAAAAGTATTTTAGACACCTCACCTCCCACTTTGAAAAACATATGAACTAATTTTAGAATATCTACAAAAGCATAATAATGAGGTAATTATGCAAAATTACTTTTAAAATGGACTATATTCGATAAATAACCGAAATAAGAGCGTCTGGACATCAATAAATGTGAATTAGATGATCTTATGGATAAAGGAATCAAAAATATGTCACTCACCTCGAAAAAGCCTCTTCGGTGTTGAATTTTTCGATAAAACAGCTTTCCAGAGGCACAATACTACTTTTTAACAATATTACTGAGTTTTCACAAAAAATGAACAACCTTACACTCAAATTCATGAAAAGAAAATTCTGACACATTATGTTCTACCTTTCTATACGGTGACCGATTGGCGACTGGCTGCTAGCAGTGCTTGCCTGCCTGTTTCAGAATCCTCAAAGCTTGTTTGGAACAGTTCATTTCATATAGGGGACAAGTCACGTTTTAAGAATTTTTAAAAATTCGAATCTCTCGGTGCTTTTTCAATAAAGAGATATGAAGAAGTAATTGTTTAAATTATTTTATCATTTCAAATTTGCATTCAAACACCCATCTTTTGTAGTAAATGATATATAAGAAAATTAGAACCAAAAGCTTACTCCCCTATGAATAGTGGACGGATCTGAGTGTAGAATCACGGAATGACAACGCGAGTGCGCCACTGTATCGAAATTTCAAAAAAGGCGCGTATTGCTAATTTGAGTTTACCATACGGTTGCATTTAATTGGTTAATATAAAATACGAAACTATTTCACAACTAAATACTGGTTAAACCGATATATTTCAAGTGAGATCTACTCTTTTAAATTTTGTATAAATTAAAGCACATACGAGTAATTGAACAAATCAAATTATTATTCTGGTATTATATTTTATCGATTGGCACCCCTGAATTTTTTTCCAATAACCAATTAGATATGAGATACGTGTCAAACGAAAAAACAGTAAAGTAAGTAAGTATACGTTTGTTGATATATTTATTTGATATAATAGTATTTAGTAGTGCTAGAAGATTTAGTTGTTGTTTGCAATGAAGTATTTGTATTTCATATTATCGTATTTATATTTCCATTCAGCAGAAGCACAAACATTTGCCACAGATACAGACATCGATTCAGCAGAATTAAGATGTTTAGGTTAGACAGTACCAGATTTTAATACTCTTCTACCATTTCGACGTGGATAATCCATAATATTAAATAATCAAAGATACTGTAACGTTCGTTATTTTTGCTTGTGTATTTTTTTTAATTTGGAACCTACACAATAATTTGCATGGAATTTTTTATTTTATCTAATCTGTGCTTCACTATTTATTTTTAAATATTTTTCTATTTCGATTATAAATAATTTATTAATTCTGTTTATAATGTTTAATGATCTAACGAATGAAGTAAAATTATGCAAATATGTAAATGTAACCTTAATTTTTAGAACACAAATACTATATTACTTGTTTATTGCTTCCAGCTTTGTGTTTGCTGTACAGTTTCATATCTTGTTGCAATATTTGTACATAGTTTTAACTTTATCTTTCTTCTTCTAGTTTGTAAAAAAAGCATCTTTGAAGTATCCAAAGAAGTAAGCAAATTAGATCCAAATAAAAAAGTTGATGTTGGAGGATATCGACTCGATGTGGAAGGTAATTATGAGCATAAAACTGTACCACAAACCAAATCCGAGCTAGCCCTTTCAGAAGTAATTGAAGGAGTATGCAACAAAATGGATAACTACATTCGAGCAAAGTGGAAGGAAAATGGTACTCTTACTCTACTCAATATGCTCACTGAAGAAGGTGTTATGAATCCAGATTGGTCTGATGTAGATATTATACAAGATGGGGATTTAAATAAAAGCCTGAAGTTTTATGTAAGCTCTTTATTTTATTTTTGTTGATCCAGATTGATTTTATTTATATTGCAGCAACTTGTACATGTCTCCGAACATCTTATTGTACTAATTTCACTTTGACAATCCCAGCATTGGATTTAGATTGATATTATTTCTTTTGCTGTAACTTGTTGATGTTTCTACCATATTTTTATATCAAATTTTGTAAAAAGGATTCCAGTGTAAACAGGATAATTTCCAGAACTCGTAGTTTTAGCTGATTTGTTTAAATTAATTCACCTTACATCTTCGTACATCTAATTTCTACATGTAATTGGTGCATATAAATAGATAATTCAAATTGAAGTAACCAATCAACTTTTCGCCTTTATATTTGTTTTCAATAAAACTCTGCCCCTTCGGATTTGCAATATTTGTTGTATTTTTAGTGTGAAGGCATTATGGAAGAATATGAAGACGATATTATAAAATTGTACCAAGATGGGGAGATTGATGTACCAAAAGCATTTTGCATTACACAGAGTAATATATGTCCAGCACCCAAATCATTGAAATCGGAACTGTGATTTTAAAAATAATATAATATGTTGTAATTTTGATGAATAATAACTATACGTTTTTATGAATGTTTTATTATTTAATATTCAGTGTAAATTTGACATTTTCTTTTGTTAAATGTTTGCCTATTGACCTCTTCTTTTTTACTTTAAGAAAATCTAAATTTAAATTGGTTGAAAAACTCACGAAATTGCAAAAAATAACACTTTATTTGTGATTTTTTTCTCCATTCAGAACTATACAGATAACGGAGGGAATGGATAGTAGAAGTAGTGTCATCTATACCAAAGTATCCGTAATCTTCGTTTACAGTTTTCTTCAGGGTTTTCATCTATTATTCTCTTAGTAAGCTTCAAAATACATTATGAAATTATAACCAAATATTCTGGGAAACAGGGATGAAATTTTATAATTATGTATGTCATGAATTATAATTTTATAAGTAAAAGTCATATAGCTGAATACAAGCTAGTTATTGAACGTCAGAATCACAGCACACGTGGTCACAATTAAAAAAGAAGAAGATAGAGTTTTGACGTTTTAAATTTTTAATCGGGTGTTTTGAAAAACAACTTCATTGTAAATATCTAACCTAATAATTTAAATATCAATATGTTTTATTATCATACAATTAACGCTTCAGAACTATAATTAAATTTAAAAAAGTAGAATGAATTCGCAAGTGTCTCCTTATAATACTAATATATCTGAATATCAAACGATATCCATTTTGGGTCAGTGTTTCGATAATAAAGCGATTGTCCAACTCGCCAAACACTTACCTTCTGGCGTAATGGTTGCCGTTAAAAAATTTAACATTGATAAAATTAAAGAAGATATAAATTTGTTAGAGGTATTATGACGTGAACTTCTTGATGGAATTTTCATTTCAACTTTCAACCTAATTTTTAGAGTGAAATTATTTTAACCAAACAACTCAGTCATGTAAATATTCTACCTTACATTACTACATTTGTATCTGGTCCTGAAATTTGTGTAGTTAGTCCACTCATGGCATACGGTTCATGTAGAGATCTGTTAACCAGACATTTCAACGAAGGTAAATGTTAAACTTTATATTTGGAATAATTTAAAATTGTTAATTTTTCTTAGGATTACTGGAGACCGCTATAGTATTGATTATAAAGGAGGTACTGTCTGCATTAATATATATTCATAAGAAAGGTTATATTCACAGGTAGAATAAGTAATTATTATAATCATTCAATGAAATATAAAAAAACACATATTTTAGGGCTATAAGAGCCAGTCATATTCTGGTTTCTGACACTGGACAAGTTTGTTTAACAGGTATGCGGTATTCTTGCCCAATTGTAAAAAATGGTAGGTGGCAAAGAAGTATTCATTCATTTCCTCCAACTACAGAAAAAAATCTAAACTGGTTAAGTCCAGAATTGTTAGAACAGAATCTTCAAGGTACTTATATACTATCCTACATTTGAGTGTTTTTTATCCTCAATTTTTTAGGCTATAATGAAAAATCTGATATCTACAGTATTGGTATTTTAATATGTGAATTAGCGAATGGTTCAGAACCATTTTCTGGAATGCCCAAGACATTAATGTTAACTGAAAAAGTTCGTGGATGTGCTCCACCGCTTTTAGATAGAACAACAATTCCTAAAGATGAAAATTTGGATTGTGGAGGTAAACTACCATTATATTTTGTTTATTCCCTTTTTATTTTCTCTTTATTATCATACTGAAGTTTTACATTTTTTAGGAGATATGGAAATCAGTCAGAACGTCCTTAGCCGAAGATTCAGTGACAATTTACACGAACTAGTTGCTCTCTGTTTTATGTGGGACGTTCCGGATAGACCTTCAGCAGCTCAACTACTTAATCATCCTATATTCAAGACTGTTAAAAAAGCTTTACCCTTACCAGAATTACTAAAACCTGCTTTACCTCTAAGTGACAGAGTGGGTTTTGATTCGGATGAGATTGAAAATTTTAATACCATGAATAAGTTGTCTCAATTAGAATTGTATTCTTGCGAATGGGATTTTTGATGGTTTTGTGATATATAGAAATATAGACATTGTTTATTACTGTGTTTATTTTATTTATACCTATAAGATTTGACATACGATTAGTCTGGAAAATTATACTTCATAACACTTTATTTTTCTGTAGCATCAAAACCTACAGGTACATCATACTTATTTCTAAAATCCGCTAACATTATAACGTTATCCTTTAATGCTAGTTCAGCTTCCCTGCGTATTTGCTGAGTTTTATTATTAATATCAAATGTAGGGTAAGTCTCGTCAAATAATTGATGATTTTGTAAATAACAGTCTCTTAGATTGATCCAAACATCAGCATCTTTGCTCCCGAACTGTTCACAAGCTAATTTTAAAGGACGCTCCAGTTCTTTGATGGCAATATCTTGTTCAGTCATTTCTAGTTTTGCCATTTTCATGTGTAGTTCTTTGCAATATGGAGGTGTTATTGATAGGGTTTTATAAATTTCTCGAGCCTCTTTTATGTCTAAAATTATCAAGTTAGTCATTTATTATTAAACAAATTAAAGTAGCATACCTTTATTTAAAGTTATCCACTCAATATAATCTGGTTTGATTAAATTTGCAATTTGTTCAACTTGTCTAACAGCGTCTTTATAAACAGCTTCGATGATTTCATTTGGTGATGATAATATGTGATACCTAATCAGTAACTGCCAAAGCGGAGCTGCATTTTCTCTCAATGTCAGATGTCCTTGTTTAAATGCCATATTGAGAGCTTTTGTATCATTTTTTATTACCATACATTTCAATTTTAACTTCCATAGTTCTACAGATTTCGGTAGTGCTTTCAAACCTTTCTCAACAATATTTAAAACTTCATTTTCATCAGAGAGTAGCTTTGCCCATATAATGTAGTATCTTTCTGTTAGAATTGAATATTTACTGCCTTCTTCTAATTTTTCTATTAAAGTCATTTTAATCATATTATTTGATAAATTTTTCTGTTGGTATCTGTCTATTAAAAAATCTAAATATAACATCCACATAGCTGATTTTTTCTCGTTAGATATTACAGATAATCCCATTTCAAATTTCTCCAAACATTTTGTTAAGCGAAACTTAGTTGATGTTCTTAATTCATCAGGAACTGGATAGTGATGTCCTTCTTTTTCTCTTTCTGCTAGAGTCTGCCAAACTTCTGGTTCATTGCGATATTTGTCCATTAAATGTTCTACAATTTTGTGTTGAATATTTTTGGTGAAACTGTAAGGTTCTAACATGTTGATAACGTTTATAAGACAAGAAAAACTATTAATATTCTGGAATATTGTATCAACATATGTTTCTATCTTTTTATAACAAACTTCATCACGATTTTGGACTTGAACATTATCAGGCCAATCATCTTTTTCTCTGGTTAACAGTTCTAGTTGAATAGCTTCAATATAAAGATATTGGCAGCTGGGATGAATTATCAAACCTTTATGGATGACACTCAAAGCTTGTTTGATATCTCGCTTCATATGCCAAGCTGCTGCTACCTGCCATACATCAGAGATGTGAGCAAAATTTTTTATCATATTTTGAACAACTAAAGAAGCAGCTTGATTAAAATTAGATTCTTTACAAAATTTAAAGTAAGCTAGACTGAAATTAAAATCATGAGAGAATCGTTGCGAAGCTATTTCATACAAGTTCTTTATCCTCTTCAGTATTTTCACTTCAATACCACTTTTTCTTTCAGCTATCCTGAATTTGTTTCGTCGCAATTTGATATCTTTCAAGAGAGTCTTTTCGTACTGAATGTAATCTTTATAATCTTGTATGTTCTTCATCACTCCATTTATCTTACGTTCAAATTGTTTTCGCCTTTTCAAGATTGTTTTCGTTTCGGTAGTTGAGAATAATTTCAACCTTCTCATTTCCTCAATTTCTTCAGACATGGGTTCCATCCGGTGTTCCACTATTTCAGCCATGGTTGTAAGTTAAAAGTTAATTCTTGATAGGAACTTTAAATATAAACAAAAACGTGAATATTTTGAAGTCAACAGATTAGGTTATGTATAGTTTATCCTTCAAATTTTCTTCTTCTTTTATTTGATATATCTAGCTGTTACGCTACAAGCTGACAGGCACTTAAAAATACATTCCTATTTTCTTCTTTGAAGTAGTAAAGTAATTTTTCAGTGAAATATTCATATCTAAATATATAATTATTATGGAATCATTAAATAAAAAAGAGTACTAGCTATTAAAAGAAAAACTGTTCAAGTGGATGTATATGAATATTATATGTTAAGAAAAAATGAGAGTAAAGTAGTTTAAGCTTATTTAAATTGATATAAATGGACAAATATTGTATATAAATCGTATTCTTCTAGAGTTCTAGAGGGTAAATTCTCTTTGTTCATTGATAATCTTAACATTTATTTTACTCTTGTGTACGTTAAATCATAACAGGATGAACGAAAAAAGAAATCTACCTTACCGACTTATTTGTTATTCTGTCATTTTCCCAGAAAAAAGAAAAAAAATAACTAATATGTCTACGTTCCTGATTTTGGTGTGTGGGCATTGGGCAGTGCAATTTGTAGTCTCAATTTAATTTAATTTTTGTTACTGTGTTTGTTTTTGAAACGTGTACGATTTTCCAAACTACAGCCAAACTGTTCCTTTTTAAAAAAATTATAAACACTGGTAAGTCTGATGGTTTATTACTAAAACATTTAGTTAGGCAAATGTCATCACAAATGGTACATCATGTTTTTTTAAATTGCTTAATGATTTCACGGTTTTTGAGTTGCTTATTCGTGTTTTTTTGGAAGTATTTTTCAAGATCATTGCTTATCCTATTAAAATTTAGCTTTCGCACTTCTACCTTGCTTTTACTTTTGCTATCTAGGACAAGAGGCAAATGGTTAATTTAATTATTCTAATTTAATAACCTGACTGTAAATGTTCATGTTTTATAGTTATTTTTGTCTCTGTACATAGTTATTTACCGAGTAATTCATTTAAGTTCGTTATAACTACTGTCCTTTTTGATTTTTTGCTACTTTTTTTTTATAGCGATACCACGCGGACACCTGCCAATTTAGTTGTACATAAAACTATTCTTAATCGATTAAGAATGTTAATTTTAAAGTCATGTGCTTGAAAAAATCTTGTAAAATATGCCTATACATTATTTTTTTAATTTTTCTAACAATATGAAGAAGCTACTCAATCTCAATTAAAATCCCATTTTTCCAAATTTTTTTTGCCTTTTTTATCGTATGCTTAATTGAAAACTAAATAATAATTTTATTTGTGTATTCTTGAACCTTCATTCATGGTATGATAACCAATGTTTAAAAATATAATTATTATCATTGCGCTCATATTTTTAAACTCTTATTGTTAATAATTTTTTGTTTATTTTATAATTGATTGTTTTAATAACCACGACAGGACTAAAGGAGCTACTAGTCTCTGAGACGTTCCGCAGGAACTAACTAGAAGTAAGGGGGCACAATAGATCTTTTAGGTCTCAGTTAATGTCACCCCATCATACATACAACCATGATAGTGTTTCCAGCTAAAATTCATCCTCAAAAAATTCCTCCTTAATTTATTTCTTCCTTACTGTATATTTTTATTATAAAACCAGCTGTATATTTATCTATACCGTCTAATAAGTACGGATTACGGTGCTGCAAACGGTACGACTTTCATGCAGTGGACCTCCAACTGTTACAGCAGCCAACTCGTGGAATTCCATTTATTGTATTTGTTTAATTGCAAGTTCATAGATGTTTAATGAGAATGATAGTTACCGGCATCGGCAGTTTCTGAATTTATTTTAAGAGTAAGAACTTGCGAACCTTCTCGCGTTGACAATTTTAGTTGATATAGTTTTTACTTTAAGTGTTGTCTGTCGAGTTATATATCCTTTTTTTAAGGTGAGCTTCTATTTATATCTCTCGATTAAACGGTTCTTAAAAGCTGCAGTCAGTTTCAAACTTTTGACTAGCGAATATTTCGAGAATTGGTATATAATGAATACATTGTTTTTAGTAGATTTCATGTTTTTATCCATGGAAATGTCACTTGAACTACCTCCCTACATAAAATAAGTATTTTCAAATATTTCAAGTAGAGATGAGCAGAATCGAATCATTTCAATAATCGAATTTTTAGAGAGAGAGTTGCCATCATCCAAATATTTCTCTCGAGGTGTCTAAAAATAAAGTCGTAACACGCTAGAAAAGAAAGAGAATTCCTATACGCTGCTCTAAATAAGATCACTTCGTTTGCGATCGCCGGTTTTGTCACTCTGCAGTAATTTTGAGTCATTGGGAAATGGTGAAAGTGTAGAAGTGCATTTTTTTCTTTCGATCAAGTTATTTTTGTGTTCTGAAATATGGGAAAAAAACATCGGTTAAATAGGTTCATCTCGAAATGGATAAAAAGGTTTGAAAAAGTACTTTGAATAGATTTATTTAGATTCCGCTAAGTCATGTTTGTCTAATTTTAGGTTATAACGATAAAGAAACCGATGAACATAGACAAATATCTTTGAAACCCCAAATTCTTTAGAATCCTAAATTAAATTTCTCAGTCAAATTCCTTTTATTTGTATACAATTTTACCTTCGCCAAATCATACACATTCAAATTATATACTAGGTTAGAAGCCTTTAAAAATAATAGAAAGTGAGAAAAACAATAGTAGGATAAAAGCCATTGGAAAAGGAGGAGAATATTATAAAAATGAAAGGAAAAATAATTTACGGGCGACCAGAGGTCGGGAAGGGGTAGGGGGTGAGTTTTTAAGGGTGAAAAACGGTTTATCTCGATTTCCGGCAAAATTACAAGTCCTATGGAAAAAAGTCAAATGGCAAAGTTGTAGGTAATAAAAAGATCTACAACTTTTGTATTCACACTTTTTTCACATAACCTCAAAATTTTTGTGGAAAATTCAAAAAATAAGTTTTTGTTTTTTTATTTTTATCTTTTACAAACAAAAATTTATTCCACGAAATTTGGTGAAAACTTACTTGTTTATGCCCCAAATACACTGTCATTTATTTTATTTGAAATACCAAAAACTTGGTTTTTTTAAATTTTCCACATAAATTTAGAGGTTATGTGAAAAAAGTGTAAATACAAAAGTTGTAGATCTTTTTATTACCTACAACTCTGCCATTTGACTTTTTTCCATAGGACTTTTAGTTTAGCCGGAAATCGAGATAAACCGTTTTTTACCCTTAAAAACTCACCCCTACCCCTTCACGACCTCTGATCGCCCGTAAATTATTTCTCCTTTCATTTTTATAATATTCTCCTCCTTTTCCAATGGGTTTCATCCTATTATTTTTTTGGTTTCAAAAATTATCGACCCTGGTCTAGGTAATGCAACCATCCTTTAAAAAGGTACATTATAAAATTTTGCGAAGAAGTACCTATTGATAATTATGTACAACCAGAGCTGAAAATGCATGGAATTTTTTTTCTAAAGCTTTTTATTATTCACTAATGTTATTAAATAATAAAAAAAATAAAAAAATAACCAAAACAAAATATGATGCAAATAGTACAGGTGTTGATTAGGTTACTTGAAATTGTCATTTTTTTTTTAATTTTCATGGCGTTTGTCAAAATTGTTATGGCGTTTGAGGTAATACCTCATCATAACATTGCTTTTTATATCATTATTTAGTAATAAAAAGGGCTACGAAAATATTTGGAGCGGTTGTCAGCAGCAGCCCTAGTTCTAGATATTCACTGATACGATTTATTAGATAAAATACTGCTTATTTTTATTTGTACATTTATTTTCGTGGAGTATTTTTGAAAAGAAGAAATTCTACTGATAAGAATCAGTGTTTTTTGTGTAAAAACATATGCGGTAGTGAATTTTTCATTAAAAAAAAACAGTTTTAAAGTTTACTAATTGTTTCTTCACTTCTCTAATAGATAGCGCTGGTTGTATTTTACGATTTTCTTTAATTTATTATCATAAATCAGAAACGAGACAATAAATATTATACACTTTTCTTAATATTATCGACAAAAAAAAACGAACGGCAGTTTAAATTAAAACCCATCCAAAAATATTGTGTATCCCTATAAATATCTTCTCCAACCTATCTAGTTTATTTTTACCCTTCGTCGTTCATCGAACACAAACGTTTTTTCAATTAACGTTCTTGTGTGCTAGAGTATATCTCGCTCATAAAAAAATTCGTAATGAATTAAACCTATTAAATTGGATAATTAGACTTTTATACTGATTTTAATTTTGTACCTACTCCAAACAACCTCAACCGTTCAACAAAATCTAATAGGTTTTTTACAATACAGTAGTTTAATAAAGGAATATTTAATTTTAAAATAAAAAAGACGAAAAGATAATTCATTTTAACTGTAAAGGGTGTCTCAATTTTTACATGTTAGGAAAGTTTCACAATATTTCGTTGACTTGAGGATTTAGTAGATAATAAAACTTTATAAATCCCTCATTGTACAGTAACAGATCCGTTCTCGGTAAAATTTAGATACTAAAACATAAATTGTCTACAATCCACTTCGCATCCGGCTGACAAAGGAAAACAAGCAATGAAAGCTCTTTATACTTACACAAAATTAGTCTCAAATATTATTTTACCAGCCAAATATTTCAGTTGTCAAATAATCATATCGTGTGATGCCGTATTAACGTTTTGTTATTAAATAGATCATATTGGCATAAGTAAAAGAGAAATAATATGTTGAAACGAAGTATACATTTGAAATGGTTTTCGAATTATTTTGTTCCAAATTTACTTTACTATTAAAAAACCCAATCTGTTTTTATTTTAAATCCAATTTAACTAAATTATCGTTTTTCCGCTCGACTGTAAAAACACACATTTCTTTTACAGCTACCAATAAACAAAACTTCCCTATACGTATATGTGGAAGAAAAAAACTGAAACCTTTATGGGCCCTGTTGAAATATTAAAACCCGCGTGCCATGTGTCGAATAAGGAATTAAAATCTTCAATTTTAATAGGCCTTTTTTTTATAGTTCGCGTTCGTTACAATGTTGTGATTATTTTACGTCACGTCAAGACACATTTTACGTATTGAGGTTATACGAGGGTGGATCTATTTGTATATATTCGAAAAAACTACAGGGCTACTTTCAGTGGTGGAGTAGCTCGGGATTTATATTAGATACGATTAGATAAGATAAAAAAACCTGTTTTTAAACGATCTAGTTCCCATAATTTAACGGTAGATCAAATTACAAAGAATATGATACACTTATTATTAAATTTCAAGGTGACATGTAACATATTGATATGAAATTAAATCTTGCTCTTAGCGATCTCCCAGAGGAACACAGTACCGTTCTCCTATTGGGAGTGACACGAATCCCAACTTCACCGATACCAAATCGTCGTCCTTGCTCTCTACCCGCTTCCGCCGCCCTTACCGATAAAGGAGATCATTATTTTGTTGGCGAGGGTGGTGTTAGTAGACAATCTCGACGTTCCTCGGTATCGGATAGCAGGAAGATTGTAGTAGTGAGGAGGAATTCTTTTAAGAAGAGTACCGGTAGTGGTGGTGTTGGTAGTGGTGGGAGGAGGTTTCAGGTACTATTTTTGGAATGCTTTTTGAGTTTTTAACTAATTTTATATTTAGTTCGAAAGATATTAACGTGAAAAATGGATTATTTAAAACACTTAACCGGCTTAAATATTGTTGTCGCGAAACAATGCCTATAATGTCATACGTCAAATTAAATTCTTCAGTGACAATGCTTTGCGCGGTTTTATTTTTGAACCCTTGTGACTGCTCGAAGCAATACACAATTATTATTAAAATTTGTTAAGTAATAATAAACAATTTTTATCTTTTTTTATTGGAGTCAAATACGTAATTAAATATGATTACTTCAGAATTGGGATGAAGATAATTTTTCGATAACTTGACATACTTTTTCTTTTGATTGGAAATACATTTCTAATATATTCTTATGGTTGATATCTATCGGAACTTTTATTTAGTGTTGTTGAGTGGTTTTTGACTTTTTAATAAAAAAAAATTGGAAAATTAGGCATATTCAGTGTCACAATAGATGGATTTATTATTAGGTGAGTTCTTAGGAGCTAAAATTGGCATTTGCTCACGTGTTGCACACTGTATATTTCCTACGACCACTACTTTTCCCACAACTTTTGCTGTTTTGGATGGTGGTCGTAGGAAAATCATTTTTTCATGTGTGGGAAGCATTTAACAATGTATGAAGTCAATTTTGAATATAGGGTAAAAAAAAACAATTTATATGATAAAATTAGAGATGGAACGTTATTTTAAAACGGTTATTAAATCCCTGTTTATATTAAGGTGGTTTATTTGGGCACTAATATTAGTTTTTGTTAATAGCTGCTTTAATTGTAGTGTGTAAAGATTAAATTGAATTTTCCCTTGTGGTAAAAAAATCTACTTTATCAAAGGTTCCTTCGATAGGCGTACACCACGTGGACATAATCCGTTCACAGGTGTCCGTTACTGCCAGAGGATGTTCTGAAAGTGCATATTGTCGGTCGACTACCCCGCAAAACAGCCAAACCGACGACGAAGACGTCGAGACGCCCAAGGCGTCTCCTGTATCCAGATGCAGCGTCGTTGATGTCATGTCTACTACGACTCCAAATGACGTCATGGAGAGATCGGTTGATTCTATTGGGACTTGTTCTTTGGACGTGGAAGCGTCAGTAGATCTTTCAGGTTTGGGAGATTTTGAAATTTTTTTTTGTGATTTGGTTTTGTCGTGACTAGCGTGTGGCTTTTGCACTAATTTTTTTTTTCCTATTAGGATGATTCAGAATTATCTAGATAATAAAATTATTGAAACATTTTCTATGGAATGTTTGATATCGAAATAGTTGTAGCTCTATTCAGGATTTATTTTTCAACCTCCTCCCCTTTTATCGAAATTTTAAAAAAGAGGTTTTTTTGTAAATTAAACTACTGATAATTCTGAATCAGTTTTCTTCCAAATAAATTGAATGTTGTTTAACTTGTGTAGCTTTTATTTCGTATTTTCCTTTTGCATGTGCTTTTCTATAATCGTTATACGTAAATAAAAAGTGTTTTTGATAACATAGTTTATACAATATCAGTTAGAAAACAAAAAAAAAACCTAATCCTTTGAATTGCCCAAGTGAAAAAATATATCCTGAATGTTTTTAGCCAACTTCCTCTAAAGTTATAAAGAAGGCATTCCTGATAAGATGATAAACCTTCTCTTTGACGATTTGTAAAAAGAAAACCTTTTGGGTAATGGCATTGTTAATTTTTTTCCTGGTAAAGTGATCCTTTAAAAATGTCTCGCTGAAATTTTGGCACGATATTTTCCGTTTTGTGGTTTGCACGATTTTTTAAGTGAATGAGTGTTTTGACACTCATATGACGTCCTTAACCATCAAGTTAAAATCAGTATAAATACCTATAGATGGTTATATAAATAATAAACTTTGAATCCCGTAATATTTATAATAATGTTACACTCATTAACATAATCAATTTTTGTTTATTTATTAAAATAGAAATTTATGGTATTCGAACGTTTTTTATTTTCAAGGAGAACGAAGAATTACCATCTTTTACCAGTGGCGTACATATCGAAATTACTTTTACAAAATAAATTGTGATATTCTTAATTTACTACTCGTAACCGATTTCAAGAAACCTGACAATTATTTATTTGCTTTAAATTCAGTTTACCTCCAATTCAATATCTTTGGTATTTGAACTTTAAAAGTTTCATACTTTATTTTATTATCTCCGCCACTGCATATTAATTTGAAATGTCACCCACAGAAATCAAATAGAATAAGATTCGTCGTCAATAGTTTCGTGAAATGTTAATTCAATACCGGTGGGCACCTTGGCAATATAATATACATACAGTTACTATATACAGGGATATTCGTACAACTGTTTAGTTTTGATCGAATTTTTTTGGTGTATTATTGGAAAAACAGTGAGTGTAAATATGTCAGTATATTAATTAGTTTGTTATTGTTTTTTTTTTCATTAATTTTTTTCTTAAACTTTATTCCTATTTGAAAATTATTTTGATTCGAAGAGAAATGTGTAGATTTAAATTAACATTGAACTAAAAGACGTAGAAATTTAAATATAATCAAATGTTTATTGAAGAGAAAAAAATATATATTGATAGATTTTTCTTTCACGTTCCGTCCTGTATACTGGAATTATTTAGCATAACTAGATTATCCGTTTTGGGCAATTTGTAACCATAATTATTTTTTTAGTGGGCGCATCTCAAGGTCGACTAACGCCCCGAAATTGTCTGTAGCAATTGTTAAAAAAAAAGTGTTAGTAGTTATAGAAATTTCGCTTGGACTACGTGTATTTTCAGTTTAATTTAAAGGTGTAGAAAAAGAGCCGGTTTTTTAAAGTGAAAGTATTTCTTTTAAATCGATGTCATTTCGGGATTGTACGAGGTAGGTTGACTTGAAATTAGTCTTAAATAAAATTTTAAATACCCCAGAAGTTTCTGACCCATTTTAACTGTAAAAATCTCGGAACTCAGAAACGATAGAGAGGTTAGGTTAACCAGGAACAATTTCTTTTTATATAAAGTTTTTTCAGTATAAATGTTTAATTAGTAAAATCTTATATGGTATTTTTAAATGCAAATAACGTCTATTTTTTTAATGAAACACCCTACATATGTTTGAAAGCTGAACTCCCTTCCCCTTTCTGAAAATGTATAATTTGTTGAAGTTTAGATGAAAAATGAGTAAGTTATTTGGTTTCGTATCGCTAAGAAAGTATCGATACCTAGTGGTATCAAACGAAAAACGAAAAAAAATATATTCCTTTAAAAATATTACACGTCAACATCAAATAAAACTTTTTTTTCAAATGCTCCACTCAAATTTGGAGCAGCTTCCTAAGAAAATAAGTTTGTTGACCCTGTTTAGAAATATCGATACTGGTATTGTATCGGTAGTATCGGAACATCCCTACTTCTGGAACACCCGGTAAGGTAAGGTGCAAGAATATCCTAACGTCGTCAATATTAGTGTACAGGAGGTGGCAAATAAAAAAGTTCTCGATAACTGTTTAGCTGGCAAAAAGAGGATTTTATTGTTTTTGTATTAAATTTAACATTTTAATTTTGAAAAACTTTTTGCTTCTATAAACATTGAATGTTTTACACTATAAATTTCTGCACGAAAACTCAACATTATCGTGTTTTTTTAAAATAAATTTGTGTTTTTATTTTTGTTACAGATTGGTCTGAAGCCTCTTCGGCGGGTACGTTACGTAGCGCAAGCGTAGTTTCACCAACTCCAGAACCGCATCTACCATCCTACTTAAGTCTAGCCTGTACCGTTAACGGGTACTCAACTTCAACGCACTACGATCCAGTACGCCTGGCGTCCAGGTACGTAAAAATAATCATCTTAATCCTAGAGATTTCAATTTTTTTTTTGTTTACACACGATAGTTGTATAATTTTACAGATCTCGAGATGTTTCTCCACACCGGATAGATTGCGATAGTCAAACCGTTCCAAAAATTGCGACCTTTTCTATTCAGAACAATCTACTATCTCCTCCAAATATTGTTCCTCTACCGACACACAAAATGGAGAACGCTCTAACCCAACACCGCAACGAATTTTACAGGTAATAATTGGATATTTTCCTAAATGTCGTAGAAAAAATATTGTTCATAACAAGCATATACAATAGTCTGAATTTTTAGCTCTCTGAAGACCACTAGCTACATGAGCAAGCAATCTTATTCTTCCGGCATATTCAGCAGTATATCCCAATCGAAAGATACGACAGACAGTTGTTTGGAAAACGGCATACACAACATCCAAAATAAATGCGTAAGTTTCGAGAGCACAAGTATGACGGCGGCGAGCGGTCAAAGAAAATGTATCTCCGAAACGACCATGAAACAAGAATATTCCAATGGCACGGAAACTAAATCTTTTATCCAACAACGCGTCGAACGTCTTTACGGACCCGGAGCGTTAGCACAAGGTTTTTTTATTACAAAACCGCTAAAAAATCGTTTATCAGAATCCGACAACAAATCTCATAACTCCGGTAAGTTATATTTGATTTTTTTATCTATTTTTTTTGTTAATCGTAGTTTTTCTAGTGTTTTGTATAACCTAATCGTTCGTTAACAAATGGGACATCCGGTTTAGTATTTTTTCGTGCCAAATTTTACACGCTCTTATATAACAAAATATTTCAAATATACAAATTCTTATTTCGACTACAAATCTTACACCCCCGGTAAGTTGTGCTCGATTTTAACGAGTTTGTGTGCTGATGTGAGAATGACAATATATTTTTGGTTTATTTTGGTTTCCTCACTGTTTTGTATAACGTAATCGTTCGTTAACAAATGGGACAACCGGAATAGGATTTTTTTCCTATCATTGGAAGTTTAACAAAAATCACCAATAAAAGCAGCTTTATTTTCGTCCAATCTTTACAGTCTGAATCATTCCTTTATTACATCTATCTAGTGGAGGTAAATCTGAACTGTTCGGTAGGTAGATCAGTCCGATGTAAATCTGTGATGTGAGGTTATGTTAAAGTCAGCTTGTCTAAGCACTAAATCTTTCTTGATAAACTTGTTTATTTAATTTTTATTTGCCATTCTCCATGGCTTTGAGAAAAATGTCCGATATTGAGTTAAAAGTTCGTTTATATCTATGGTTGGTCATCCCGTTCGCTAATAGCCATTTGCACAGATTAATATTTGATCAGGTGACCAAAAATTGGTCACCTCTGCAATGCAACTCATAAATAACTTACTGCAAATATTGAACGTAGCTATTTTATCACCCTTAGATACCAAATCCCCCTATCCATACCAAATTTCACTATTCAGACACCTTTGTATACGAGGGGCGTTCAAAAATTTTAACATCTAATTTTTATTAAAGCTAGCGGAAAACACTCGAAATCCATGAACGACACCCTTCTCGAAGACGATCTGGAACTCGGCATGAAACAGAGCACTAGTAGTCCGACTCTTCCGGTCCTCAGGCATCTCAGGCCCGAATTTAGAGCGCAATTACCGATGATAAATCCTAGAAGGGGACAATTAGAAATTACTACTATACAAAAAAGTATCACCATACCGAAATTGAAGGACGAAATCAAAGTAAACGGACATTCGAATAATATCGAAGCCGAAACGATACGCGACGTTAAGGAAGATTCTAATGACACCGTAGTAGGAACTTGTAATAACAATAATAATAAGACTGTGACAGGTGAGACATTTTATAAATATTATGTTGTTAATGGACATAAATAAAAATATGACGTAATATACTTGATTTAATCCCTTATAATCTCTCAAGGTCGGTGGAGTGTGTTGATATAATTGTATCTCTATATCTGGGCGGAATAATTAATTTTTGGGTTTATCATTAAATGTTTTAAGATATTGCTTTTGGGTCGAATAATTTTTTAAAATAAAATGCCGACGGTTTCAAATAATCGTAAGTATTTATCCCTTTTTGGCTACACTTTATAATTTGTACCACCCTGTATGTCTGTTTTTAATTTCAGAAGAAAAAGATGGTCATTATTTTCTAAAAATTATCGAAGACCAAGCGAAAAGATTGTTGGAATTAACCGCTAGAGTAGAAAGTGACATTTCCACACCGGATTTATCAGAAGAAGTGATAGGAAAACTAAGATCAGCATCTGGCAAAGCGAGATTGTTGGTAACGCAAAAAATGCAACAATTCAAAGGGCTTTGTACAAATAATATTAATCAGGTGAGCTGACATATTTAAAATTTTGAATATTTGAAAAAAAATTTGATTTTCGATTACTTAGACTGGCAGCGAAGCGTTCCCTACGACAAACGAAGATCTTCAAGGATTCTGGGACATGGTGATGCTTCAAGTCCACCAAGTCGACGCTATTTTTAAAGAAATCGATTTGATGAGAATTAATGATTGGAAAGAACCCGCTAAAATCGAACATAAAAACGGTAGCGCAAAACCGAAAAAGTCTGCTGCTACCCGCATCCGTCCGCCGTCTGCGGTTAATGAGGAAGCCAGAAAACAGCGGGAGATCGAGAGGAAGAAGATGATAGAAGAAAGACGCAAAGCTATGAAAGCAGATCAACAATCTAAGCCTACTATCGAAATTTTTGTGCCTGAAACTACTAGCTGAGATTCGTCACCAATGTAGGTATTTTATTAGGTTGTAGGGAAAAGCGGTTTTTGAAAATTAAAATGTCGGCAATTTCATTTTGTGAAGGATCATCTTTTTTTTGAACTTTCCTGATCATCCTTTTCATCTTTGGAGTCGAAATTTTTTGGATTTGTCGACGTTTTTTTTTTTTTGATTTCCAAATTCGTTTTTCGCTGCATAATTTTTTTTGCTGCACTATATTAATTTATATATTTTAATATGCTCACTTGTACAATCTAAAAATACATTTACTGCAACGCTAATCAAAATGTTTTATTAAGAATTGAATGAATTCATAGTAGTGGATTGAGATTTTGAAGCATTTCTATTAAAATGACAATTTTTTGTTTTATACCTCTTACTTGAATTTCTTTTTTGAAGCAGTACATTTTTACGTAGAGCATAAGGAGAATTTGTATATCGGAACACCTTTGTTCTACCTTCCCACATTTGACACTTGCTTTTACGTAATACACAATTCCAACCCTTTAGTAATCACTTTTTATCTTTCCTAACCTTCCCACTTATCCACAACACTTTCCTTGCACTATTTTCCTACATTTGACACATTATTTTATGTAATATTCAAGTTAATTCCTCTAGTATGTCTCCAGTTTATAGAAATCCTTCTAGGATCTCTCGAGTCTGCCTTGTTTCCTCCTTACATACCCATTTCATCTTTGTCCATTCTTAATTCACTGTTGTTTACGTACTGCTTCCAAAAACACTTGTAGCATATATATATTTTTTATCTATTTAAACGATATTTTCATTTTTGCAAAAAGACTGAGTTATAAAACAATAACGTTGAATCGCAAAGTTAAAACGAGTAATAACATATATATTACCAATAATAACCAAAAACTATTGTACTAAAAAAAATAAACATTCCCAGTGCTTTTTATAACTTACTGGTGCATTTTTTTAATCATATTTTTTATTGAGAGTCTTTGTTATACACCGAGATATTAAATGGGACGTTTGAACTAATTTTGACATTCGTGTCAAATGTTAAACCTTGTGGCAATCACTGTAGGTATTGAAAATATTGAAATTATTTACATTTGTTTTTTTTTGTTGTTGTGATACTTGGTGCTGGTGAAAAAATCCTCTTTGGCTAAAAAAAAACGTTTCTAAAAATTGTTAATCATCAAAAATTTACCACTTAAACTGTTTTTAAATTGTCTGCCTTATGTCTGTCACTGTCAAAATCTTTTTATTTTACTCAATTCATTTGCTTGTTCTTTTCGGTAACTGATGTCAACGATAGTATTGGACAAACAGTGACTTTGGGATTATTAATCTTAGGGAGTTTTTGGCGAGTAACATTTTTAGAAACGGTTGTTAAATTATTTTTACGTAAAACGAGCATAAATTAACTTTCTAATGCCTCTTTCGGTTGATTGCAAATAAATTTCGTCCAAATCGGTGTATGTTGTATGTAATTGTTAACGGATTTTTTTAAAATCTAGTTGGGTTTAATATAGGTACGTTATATTCTATGTTAGTTTTAAGGTGAAAAGTTGAAATATTGAAATTATTTATTACGTCTTTTATATCAATTTTTAATTCGATCGGCAATGTGTATATCTCATTTTTTCTTTTTATAATTATTTATTATATTAACTGCATTAAATAAATTATTTACTCGAATTATGCGTTTCATTTATTTGTTACTGAAAGGGGTGGCTTTTAAGGCTATTGCAACTCAACAGTAAGCCCTTACGCAAAATGGTAGCTAGCTTCGGCTACTTCTCAATAGATGGCGCCAGCTGTATATTTGAACACTGATTGACAGATGAAAGAAAAGGGTAATTGAAGTACACAAAAGCCATTTTTTTTAACTTAACCGGGTTAACAATACCATGACGTAACGGTTTGTGGAATAATGAATGAAATATACAGACAACTAACCTCCATTAAGATAATTACCTGGTCAAACTATCTCAGTGAGCTGGTTAGTGTGGTTGGTTAACTGTTACGTCATCAAGTCGAGGAATATTGACCGGTTAACTTATAGTTAATCCGGTTTGTGTGGTTGGTTACCTATTACGTCATCAAGCCGAGGAATATTGACCGGTTAACTTCTAATTAGGCCGGTTTGTGTGGTCAAGTTCAAAGAAATATGGGTGTAAACTTTGAATTTTGTATTACTTGTTGACATTTCATACAAGGCGATTTGGAACAATATACAAACAATGACGCGTCAATAAAATAAAATAATAACAAAATACTGAATAATAAAACGCTTAAAAATACTGAGGAATGTAGAATTATCACTTAAAGTCGACAAATATCCCAATGCCAACTTTTTGCACTCCCTAAGATTTCTTTACTAAAAATAATGACTATCACCATTGATGATTCTGGCATTCGTTACATAAATTAATAAGTTCATGATTGTACGATTCTACTTGAATAGTGCAGCTTATAACAGGTATTTTGCTTTGTATTGCCAAAGCTGTCTTCTTAAGTAGCGCGTCCCTATCACAATAATCATCTAAAACCAAGAAATTTGTGATAAATTAAAACATCGAGTTGTACTTAAAATTATCTTACCAACAGCTAAATGGACTGACACAATGTTCTTCTCCGGTGCTAGTGCCCAAGTGTGTAAACTATGTACATGCTTTATATCCGCTAGTTTGGCTATTTCATTTTTTAACTTCATACTGTCTATGGGACTTCCTTCGAGCAAAAACCAAAGAGCATCTTTTCCTACTTTCACTGTTGTAAAGATAACAATGACAGAAAATATTAAAGTACATATTGGATCCGCTATTTTCGCAGTTGGTTCGAATTTAATAATAAGCGCTGCTAACAATACCCCGAAACTTTGTAGTAAATCGCCTAAAACGTGTATTGTCGCTGCTCGTACATTTATATTAGATGAAGGGCTCGAATGAGAATGCGCAGCCATTCCATGTGAATGTGTATGAAAAACACCATGTAGAATAGCACCCATTCTAAAAAAAAATTATTAGTCAATAACCGGTCTAAAATAATTAAGTTCGCGAATATTCTCCTAATATTTTGACAGTCAACGTCACATCTGTCAGTTGTCGGTGTATTAACCTCTAAACAATTTTGTTTGGTTCGAGTTTACAAATAAAAACGAAATATGGAAAGAAATAGAAACGGTTTTCACTCCAATCGTTCTAATAATTTTTCACCGTGGGAAACCAACAACGATTCAGACAATTGGCGATCCAATTTTAATCAGTTCAATAATCCAAACCCTTGGATTAATCAACAAACAATGCAAACAAATTCCCCTTGGATACAAAATCAAAATAGCAGACAAGAACCATGGCTGAACAATTTTAATAATTCAGTCGCAAGGAATCAACCTTCAGGAAGATTTCAAAATATTCAACATGAACGAAGTGGAGGCTATTGGAAAAATCAAACAGGTAAATATCAGCCTAATCAAGATTGTATAAAATATAATTATCACATTGAAATTTTAAGGAAACCCAAATGAAAGGAACAATAGTAATTGGCAAGGGAAAAATAATTATAACAGAGATAGGAGAACTCCTTATGACAGACCATCAGGTGATAGAAATAGACCAAACAGAGGTGGAAGAGCAAATTTCAACAACAGAGAAAGAACACAAACAAGAGAACGTGAACCTTCTCCAGACTTACTGTCCGAGCCTATTGTTCCATTATCACCATTGGAAGCTAAAATTGAAAAGTTAATAACAGCAGTACAAAGTCAACCAGATAATATCGGACAGCTTATTTTACTACAAAGTAACAATGAAATACCACCAGTTTTATTAAATAATGCAGCACACCAGGTAAAAAACTGCGTGATGGCTATTGATAGAGATGAATCAACAGGATATTCAAAATTCAGAATAAATTCAACAATAATCGCTGAAGGTATATATCCAACAAAAAAAGATGCGAAAGAAGCTCTCTACGAGATGGGACTGGAAATTCTAAAGAATAAATGTTTCTACATTACATCAAAATCACATTATGAAGAAGTATCCATGGATGATATCAACAACCAGAAAGTACAGACAAAAGAAGGTGAAAGTGATGCAATGAATAGTAATAGTAAAGCTCTCCAAATGATGTTGAAGATGGGATGGGGTGGTAAAGGTCTCGGAACTAAGGAACAAGGTGAACAAAAAAGCGTTGCTGAAAAAATTGTTGAAAACATTTCCAGAGAAGGTTTAGGATTAAGTGGACAGTCAGTAATGCAAGAAATTGAAAAGATTCTAGCCAATTATGCCAGATCTAACAAAACTGCTACTTTGGGTTTCGACTCTGGGTTTACAAAAGAAGAACGAGCACAAATACACTCGATGGCATTTAAATATCACTTGAAATCCAAAAGTGAAGGTGGTTTCAACAACAGAAGAATTACTATCAGTAAGAAGCTTAGCAAATGGGTGTTGATTAGGGAGTTGTTAAGTGTTGGACTCGAGAATGAGTCTTACATTTTGACGATTCCTGATGATTTTCAAGATTTATGGGTATCAGACGAGGAAGTAACAGCTTCTTCTTAAACGTTTTGTGTTATTAGTTAGTCCCCTGGAATACTGTTGGAAGTATTTTATATAGAAGGTAAAACATAATTTAATAAAAATATCAATATTATTGAACCATTTACTTATCAATATTTTCATTTATTTTAAAATCGGGAAATTTATATTTGATAACATCCAATATATTTGAAAGGGGCTTAACTAATGAACAGAAAAGGGTATACAAGGAAGGGATTAGAATATAGGAAACATTATTTATAAGATTTTCGTAGTGTAAAGGATATATTTTTAATTTTTTTAAAAATAAATCATTAAAATGTGCACCAGCTTATATCAACAAAAAAAAAGGTTTTTTTTTATATTTAGGTATCATATTTGTGAATAATTTTGTTAAAAGATATTTTATTAAACATTTTGAAGAGTTCAATTCGTAAAAAATATGTTTGCATATTTTGAGTACATATTTTGCTACATTTAAATTCTAGACACTTGGAGGAATCGGTGCCCTACTAACCTATTGAAAACAACCACCTTATTATACAGTGGATAACAAAATATTCCCTAATTTACTTGATTATTTATATATTCAGTTTATCAGCTGAGATTTGGCTTTTAGCACTCGGAAATAAAGATATAAAGTTTGGTGAAAAGTAATGCAATGAAAAGTGATTTTCAATATAAAAAACTTGTGTAAATACACTTTGTTAGAAAATTTTAGTATTCTACGTATTTGTGTTGAGTAAAGTGCTTGGAATAAAAGTATGTGTAGCGTAAACAAAAGTTTCATTTAAAAAAACCCCCAAAGTACCTACTAGAGCCAATGTTTGTCTTCTTCACTGATTTTCCAAAATAAATCAATTGTCCACACCTATTTACAAGATAATGAAGCAAAAAGTTTCAGATAGGAATCCAAAAAAACACATTTAACTACCGAAATGTTGAAAAAGAACCAATTTTTGAATTAAATTCGAGATTTTTAAAGAAAAAACTGTGCTATCCATCCAAATCTATTTAAAAAAAAACAAACTATATTCTGGATGGTCCCAAAAAAAACCGCATTCGAAATGTCCAACCTTATGCACTTGCCTAGATCATTCGATATTAAGCTGGAAAAAGGGACACAACCCCAAATCCTTCAGACCAATTAGCCTAACATCGTTTGTGCTTAAAACGATGGAAAAAGCTATTGACAACTATATTAGAACGGAAATCCTAGAGAGACTACCTCTCCACCCGTATCAGCACGCCTACCGGGCAGGCAGATCTACGGAGACTGCACTGGTACAACTGACGGAGGATATCCGAGGTGCCTTAGACAACCAAGAAACTGTAGTATGTGCATTTTTGGACATAGAAGGAGCTTTTGACAACACTCCACATGAGGCTGTCAAGAGAGCATTAAATAGAAGAGGTGTAGACAGCACAACATCCAAATGGATGTCGGAACTGCTCACCACCAGAGTAGCAGAGACGAGAACGAGCAAAGACATTGTCTCCATCTGCACAACCAGAGGATGCCCACAGGGAGGAGTAGCATCCCCATTAATGTGGAGTCTGACGGTTGACGAACTCCTCTGTGGTTTGACAGACCTCGGAATATCCTGCCAAGGATATGCCGATGATATTGTCATAACAGCCAGGGGAAAATTTGAAAACACCCTTTGTGACATCGTACAAAAGGGTCTGAACTATACAAATAGCTGGTGTAGGCATGTGGGACTCAGCATCAACCCCACCAAAACCATCTTGATAGCCTTCACTAAGAAAAGAAAACTCAACCTCAAAACCATTAAACTTGATGGGAACGACGTTGAATGGAGACAAGAAGTCAAGTATCTAGGTTTGACTCTAGACAGCAAACTCCTGTGGAACAAACACGAGAAGGAGATTACATACAAAGCAAAAATGGCTCTAATGGTGTGCAGGAATCTGTCAGGGAGAAACTGGGGTTGTAACCCAAAAATCCTGAGCTGGATGTACACTGCCATAGTGAGACCAATTATCACTTATGGAGCCATTGCGTGGAGTAGTAGAACTAGCCTCTTGACGACGAGAGAAAACCTCTCTAAAATTCAAAGACTAGCCTGTATATGCATAACAGGAGGAATGAGTACATGCCCAACGGCAGCAATGGAAGTGATTCTCAACCTCACACCATTACATATGGTGGTGGAGAGTGTTGCAGAAAGAACAAGATACAGACTAAGTAGAGAGGGAATCATTAAAAAGAAAACCACCTCTTCACTTCTTAGAAATCAGACAACCTGGGACATGCCACAAGATGGTATGATGAAAAAGTATAACTTTTCAAAGAAATTCGTTACGGAATTAAGCAACAAGAAGGAATGGGATCCAAATACCATTTCCAGACTTGGAAAGAATGCCATTCAATGGTACACAGACGGCTCAAAAGCAATAGAAGGAACTGGGATAGGAGTGTACGGGCCAGGAACCAAACACTCTGAAAGCTTGGGAAAAACCACAAGTATCTTTCAAGCGGAAATTCACGCAATAAGAAAGTGTGCCCAGTTCAATATTGACAAAAGATATAGAAGGCAAAGGATTATCATAATGTCTGATAGTCAAGCAGCCATTAAAGCGCTGAGTTCTTGTGTAATCAGTTCCAAAATGGTGTGGGAATGCCTAGGCAAACTTAATGAACTAGGCGAGAACAATATAGTCACCTTACTATGGATTCCAGGACACACTGGAATAGAAGGAAACGAAATAGCAGATGAACTAGCAAAGAGGGGGAGTGAAATACCCTTTTGGGGGCCGGAACCCTTTTGCGGAATCAGCTCCAATGTAATATTGGAAGAAATAGGTAAAGCCGAAGAAAAGAGAAGATCTGACAATTGGAAAGATCTAGTAGGGCTTAGGCAATCAAAGATTCTTCTGGGTGACTACAACCTGTTGAGATCAAATGAATGCAAAAGTCAAAGCAAAACTGCACTAAGAGTTTTAACAGGAATCCTAACGGGACATTGTCGCCTGAATGGACACCTTAAAAAGCTCAAAATAGTGGAGGAAGAAGATTGTAGATTTTGTGGAATGGAAGAAGAAACCTCCATCCACATACTTGCGAACTGCACAGTATTTCAGAATCCTAGGGCACAGTACCTGGGAGACTACTGGATAGAAGAGGGACAGTTACCTAAGTTGAGGCCTGCGGATATCCTAAAATTCCTCCGGGAAATAGGACTAAAGGAGCTACTAGTATCTGAGACTCTCCTCAGAAACTAAGTAGAAGTAAGGGGGCACAATAGATCTTTTAGGTCTCAGTAAATGCTACCCCAAAATACATACATACATACATCATTCGATATTCACGTGATTTTACTTCGTGCGGTTTTTCTTGAGAACGAACCGACTTTATATAAGTTTTATCAATTACAATACTTACATTATATTTATAAACAATCCCAGAGAAGAAATTGTTATCATAGTATTAGCTTCTATTTCATAATCTTTGGTATACAATCTATTAATTGCCATTGTAGATAAAACGGCTGCTAGTAGCCATATTGTTAAGACACTAAAAATGTAAACAAAGCTTTCGTTTCAATCGGAAATCTCAGTTGTAGTTTCTTCTCTCTTTCTCAGTTCAACCTTGACTAAGAAAGTGACAGACACAATTGAGATGATATTTTGTTTTTACCTACCTAAGAAGAGCACCGATTACTTCGGCCCTGTAATAACCGAAAGTCATACTTCGAGTAGGTGGTTTTCTTCCCACCCAAATGGCTAATAAAGAAATTAAAAATCCTATTAAATCTGAAAATAAATGAGCTGCGTCTGTCATCACCGCGAGACTTCCAGCTATATAACCTCCTGCTAATTCTGCCACCTGAAAGTACCAAAAAATATACAGGGTGAATATAATTATTTTAAAAATTAAATTACCATAAATAAACCGCAAAATACAGCAGCACTGCTCAATTTTTTCCAAGCGTTTTCATCTTCCGAAGATTTTAAAAAACGGTGGCAATGAAATTCAGGATCTTCATAGAAATCCTGAAATAAATACTTATACAGTGTGACCCATTTTGTTTGGAAGCACCCCTATAAAATCCGCATTTTTCAACTGATTTTGATTTAGTCTTTTTTGTTAGATTCAGTATCAAAAACAGTATTTGAGCACAAATTTTCATACCATATAAGGCACTCTATGTTAATTTTTCTTTGCCAAAAAAGACGAAAGTATATTAGGCATTTTTTTTTTCTCAAATATGACTACACCACTGGATTCAGAATCATCACAAATGTAAACTATCAAAATTTTATTAAAAAAGTTTTATTAACAACAAAGTTATCACTACATGAATTTGGAAAAAGTTGTTTTTTAATCAATTTTTTACTAAGAATGTAGACACATTTTAAAAATGGCAACATGGTAAACAAAAACTAGGACTCAAACATATTGCACTGTAAAAATTCGAAGCCCGAATTTTAAAAGACAGGATAATAGGTCCATTCTTTTTTGAGAGTAACATGAATGCCAATAACTTCATGGAATTCTTGGAAGGTGAGTTATCCGCAGTGATTGACGAACTGCCACTAGCAGAAAAAAGAAATTTGATATTTCAGTAAGATGGTTGTTCTGTACACTATTCTAGGATTGTCAGGCAGCGGCTTAACGAAAAATTTCCAAATGGTTGGATAGGTCGCGGTAGCGAGTTAATGGAATGGCCTCCTAGATCGCCCGATTTAACTATATTGGATTTTTATCTGTGGTGGCTTTTGACACAAAAAGTGTATAAGACACGTCCAAGGAATAGAGCAGAACTGTGTGACAGAATACGACAGGCGTGTGCTGGAATAACGCCACATGAAATAAAAAAAGCGCTAAGACATAGTCGCAAACGATACGAGAAATGTGTGGAAATTAACGGAGGTCTAGTCGAGGCTACAAAAATGTAGAATTCAATTATTATTAAGTAGTTTAATAATCAAAATATATTATTTGGTGTTAATTTGTATTTTCGTCACATCAGCACAATTTTACATTTCTCTCAGAAGCTATAACTCCAGAACGGGTTAAGGTATCGGCTTCGAATTTTTACAGTGCAATATGTTTGAGTCCTAGTTTTTGTTTACCATGTTGCCATTTTTAAAATGTGTCCACATTCTTAGTAAAAAATTAATCAAAAAACAACTTTTTCCAAATTCATGTAGTGATAACTTTGTTGTTAATAAAACTTTTTTTATAAAATTTTGATAGTTTACATTTGTGATGATTCTGAATCCAGTGGTGTAGTCATATTTGAGAAAAAAAAATGCCTAATATACTTTCGTCTTTTTTGGCAAAGAAAAATTAACGTAGATGGCCTTGAAAATAGCTATTATGGTATGAAAATTTGTGCTCAGATTCTGTTTTTGATACTGAATCTAACAAAAAAGACTAAATCAAAATCGGTTGAAAAATGCGGATTTTATAGGGGTGCTTCCAAACAAAATGGGTCACACTGTATAAATGAAATTTAGAGATCACTGGGTTCATTATTTTATATTAAAATTTGGACATCATTTCTATATCCAGAGATCAAAATTCGATTTCTTCTGCTTACACCTTGGCCCGATAAGTGATTTTTTGTGGATATCATATTTTTAAATGACACCTGTCTAAAGTTTTACAACATTTATTGTCTGTCTACACTCTACACCAGTGAGGCGGAGAAACGAATTTAATGTACAACTTTAGAGGCTTATAGCTCGTTAACCAAGAGAGTAAGCCCAAATTTTATATAAAGTACTATCATTATTTTTGTCCTCTTTGAAATCTAACAAAAAATTACATCTCACCTTTTGACAATCTCCCATTTTTTACAAAAATAAATTTTACAACACAAACGTCTCGGAACTAACGAGCAATGGATTTGAAATAATTTTTGGCGTCAAAGTAACTATCTAACCATTATAATAAGTAACAGAATTGCGGGTGATTAAAAGTAATCGTTATCATATAATTATACTTGAAAAATTATAAATAACATCCCTATGAATACCTCTAATAAGCACTTGCAACACAATTTTTATTTTAAACAGCAAATAGGGCGAGTACTGTACTGGTATTAACATTTAAGTAAACGATTTGGGGAAAAATTAAAAGGTATAATTATTTCGGTCTTAATCTAGTTAAATATATATTCCATGTTTGCCATGTACAACAAAAATAGAAAAAACCGGGTGGTTCTATTTAAAAAAATAAAGAAATTTGATATTTATGAAGTTAAAGTTTGAACACTTTTTATACACACCCTGTATAAAATGAAAAATTTTTCAACATAGAGTCAAATACGTCTGACCTTGCTAAACGCAACCGAACAGAAACAATTTTCTATCTTCAAGGGTATCCTCGTAAAAAAATAATTTATAAGGGTCTGCAACGGTCGAAGTTTTTACAAAAAAATTAATAACTCAAAAAGTATGCGTTTTTCGAAAAAAGTTTTCAGACAAAAGTATACTAAAATTTTACGTAGATTTTAAAAATGTATCAATATACAGGGTGTTCTATTTAAAATAACAAAGTTACAGTCGACTTCCGGTAGAGCTGGGAGTCGGCTATCTTTGAAAATATTTTAGTTAAAAAGATCATATCCGAAAACCTAAACCTAGAAATTTTCATGATTTTACTTTAAGTATTTTGCCATAAACAGATAGTTTCAACTCGTCGTGGGACACCCTGTATATATTCTAAACAAAATGGAATTATTTTGTAACTTGTCGCTAGTGAAAATCCAACGCTGCTTATAAACAACGATTAACACAAAATTAGAGTAAGAATTACAACTGTAGTTTCAAAGAGAGAACAATCCACCCCACTAAATAATATAAATCCGACCAAAAACACTGTAAATAAGAATTACAACTGTAGTTTCAAAGAGAGAACAATCCACCCCACTAAATAATATAAATCCGACCAAAAACACTGTAAATAAGAATTACAACTGTAGTTTCAAAGAGAGAACAATCCACCCCACTAAATAATATAAATCCGACCAAAAACACTGTAAATAAGAATTACAACTGTAGTTTCAAAGAGAGAACAATCCACCCCACTAAATAATATAAATCCGACCAAAAAAACTGTAAACTGTAAAATTCAAAAGGATAGATTCAGTTTATTATGCATACTCACATTTGCAACACGATTCATATTTAAAATCAATTTAGTTTTGTATAAAAATATTATCTAAGCTTTTCTCATTAAACTTTCCAATAATTATTATGTTTATAGGACAAGCAATAGGTAAATAATTTTGACAAAAATCCTAGTATAAAAAGGATACTGCCTTCATATAAAATACATTACGTAGTATCATTTTGATATGTTGAAATGTTGTTTAGTAATTTGTTATGAACATTTAAAATGGAAAAAACCTTTTTTTTTAGTTTTTTTCATATAACGTAAAGAGTACAGAAGCAATATCAATGGTATGTATGGATAAATTGTAGATAATTGAAATACGAACAAAATGAGGGGTCGAGCGAGTCAATCGGATAATTAGGAACCGAGAAAATTAAGAAAAATTTGTAATTTTTTAGATAATTCATATATTCGTCTTTTTTCAATTGCAAGAGCTGAAAGTTGGTACAAAAGAAGTTCTTCTCGTATACAATTTATATGCGCGAAGAGCAGACGCCAAGCGACGGTTACTTTTATCGCAATTGCAATTGTAATTTTTTGACTCGGTAATTTGAATCGTGCCTGGATGCGTTATAGATTGTCCGATTTTAAATTTTAAAACGGTTTTGTAAAGTGTTTATGTAGAGCAGCAAAACGTATATTCTCGATTTGTAATAAAATGGAGCGAAGTTGGCCAAAAACGCCACCGAAAAGGACCGTTTACGCCGAGTACCAGCGTGCTGACTGCTACCTATCTACCCCGATACTTTCTAGCGTTTGGTCATTTTCGGCGGTGTTCTCGGGCGTTTTTGGTCGACTTCAGATTATTTTATTACAAATCGAAAATATACGTTTTGTTGCTATACATCTATACTTTTCAAAACCGTTTTAAAATTTAAAAATCGGACAATCTATAACGCATCCAGACACCATGCAAATTATTGCATAAAAAAATTAAAATTGCAAGTGCGATAAAAGTAACCGTCGCTTTGCGTCTGCTTTTCGCGCATATAAAGGGCATACGAAGATCTTCTTTTGTATTAAGTTTCAGCTCTTGCAATTGAAAAATTACGAAGATATGAATTTTCAAAAAAAATGACTAATTTCCCGGTTTTTCCTGATTTTCTCGGTTCCTAATTATCCGATTCACTCGCTCGACCCCTCATTTTGTTCGTATTTTAATTATCTACAATTTATCTATATATACCATTGAAATTGCTTCAGTACGTTTTACGTTATATGAAAAAAACTAAAAAAATAATTTTTTTTTCGTTTTAAATGTTTATAACAAATTACTGAACAACATTTGTGTGTCCAAAACATATCAAAAAGATACTACGTAATGTCTTTTATATGAAGGCAGGATTTTTGTCAAAAATACTATACTTGCTTGGCCTATTACAATATATTTCTACACCAAGATTAATTACACAGTGTTGCCAATAATACCTAGTGATTAAATACATTTTTTCTTTAGCGAAAGAAACAACAGATCGATAAAAAATTATTGGTACTGGATAGTTCCATGGCAAAAAAAATTGTATCTTACCATTTTTTTACTGTCCTCTTTGACGAAAACGAGTTCAACGACACACTTTACTTGAAACGATAGTAAACAATCGATTTGGAACAAGTTGTAACCATATGATTAATTACATTTTTTTTCAAAATGTTCCAACATGATTGTGATAACGATACCTCTATCATTTTACACAAAGATGTAAGTTTAAGATTATTGATAACATATTCGAGAAAAATAAATACTTCAAAAGATAAATTAAAGGGTCATTATTTAAATTTGTCGGATTTATAAACGAGTGAGACTTCACCCTGTATCTCAAAAAAAAATTATGAAGTATTTATCAGCAAACCGAAACGTTTTTTTTTATGGTTAGAAATATTTTATAGCTTTGATAATTTTATATGTTTGCACTTAAATTATATATATTTTTTTTATTATTAAATACCTCTAGAATGAAAGCATATTTTATTTTACTGAAGATTAGAAGCTAATTTAATTTTACCAAATTATCAACAATAACAACTCTCTACCTCCCATGGAGAATATACATTTGAAAAAATAAATAAATCGATTAATAAACCATACCAAACAACCTTTGGCAAATAATGAATCATTTACCTTTGTAGAAGTATCTAAATGCATTTGAAAAAACCACAATGTCAATATCTATAACACAAATTCATTAACAACTAAACACAAGCATAATTTTACCATAAATAACCAGTTGGTATACATAATTTGGATAATTCGGTTAGACAACAATGTTTCAAGGACATTTTGCATATAAACGATGGAAAATTATTAAAATTTGCATTGACTTGATGACAAATAAGTACTGATTCTGATTATCACTAAGAAATTGTATTTATTCGTATATAATATACTCATATATAAAAACATTTGTCTAATTACTTAAACTGAAGGAAGTGTGGACCATAAATATAAGGTGGATAAAATTATTATTATAATACAATAATTGTTGTTAAATTGGCAGCTTTTGAAATTACACTATACTAATAAAACCTAATTAATATAACAATAGAGATAATTAGCCTATTTTTACAAGTACACGTTTCATAAGATCTGAATTAAATGAATAGGTACAGTGAGTTTAACAACTTTTTTAGCTTTCCTTTATCCTTCATTGATTATTACAACAGAGTAAAAACCACAAGCATGTAATGTGGAACCAAAAAATAGAACAATTACTTAAAATCATATTTCCCGGGATCGTTCATTAGTAAAAAAAAAGTAATACTTACATCTATTAATAATGGCGAATCTTCCAAATTATCAATTTGATCTTCAGTATGAATGGAATCATGTTCTCGAATATAAATTTTGTTCAATTCTTGACCCAAATCAGAATTCCAAACTAATTTATGACAATTCAAACATTTTATCTGCTTCGAATTTTCGTCGTCTAATAAAAAATCTTCGTCTTCGTGATGATTGCATTGATTCATAATAGTTGCAATTTTTCAAAGTTTCTAATAATGAATTTTTGTTTACTTAATCATAACCTCAAATCAGCATCGGACGTGTTGGCAAAGTCGATTAAAATTCATATTTGTTAGTTTATAATAAACCCAATTTTTGACCTATAATCAAAAACAGTTAGGTCTTAAATCTAAACATAAAACATTGTATTTTGTTTCTTCCCTAATTGTATTTGCATAACAAAACCGACCACGTGATACGTGATTGTTGCTGACACTGACATTAGTGACATGATGTGGTAGTTGGCATCATAGATAACCTGGTTTTTAGTTCTATGGTCACAAGATACATAAAATATCATGAAAAAGTATAAAAGCAAACTCATGTTAGATAACATAGAAATTTAGAAACACAAATCTGTTGGAATTGAATCAAGCATTTTTTAAAGTTATAATGAACGCAACCAGTAATACTTAGACGTTTTGGAAGATGTCTATTTAGAAATCAATATATTATGACATAGAAACATTAAATAATCAGACATCTGATATCATTTTATGATAAGTTTCGGGCTGGTATTCTGTGCTTGAGTTATAGCATACGCGTTTATCAATATTATGATAATATTTTATTTTCTGTGCTACCGTCCAAGGAGGAGCGTCTAAATGTAGTACTCTTTACCAACGTTGCCAAGTGTAGTCCTAAACTAAAACGTTTGTGTTTTGGAAAGTAAAAATATTTTAATAATGATATTTATCACAGTTGATTAAAAAGCAATGTGTTAAGAAATCAATATTTGTCATTTTTAAAATTATGTTTAGCAAAACGTACTGAAAATTGTTCGAGTTTACAATACAGAATTATCATACAAAAAGGAAAACTCACGAATGCATAGATACATTTTCCCTAATCGAAAAATTGAATTGTGTAATTGACAGATTATTATAATAATTTTCAATAATAACCTAACCAAAACCACCCTACCTTACCCCCTACCCTAATCCGAATCGAAAAATTGAATTGTGTAATTGACAGATTATTATAATAATTTTCAATAATAACCTAACCAAAACCACCCTACCTCACCCCCTACCCTAATCCGAATCGAAAAATTCTTCGTATTTTTAGTCAATTTTTGAAAAAAACAATAAGAAAATAAAAATAAAAATATCTTGACTCGGACACGACTCGAACCTGGTACCTCTGTGTTAGGAGCCCAGCACACTTACGCTGGGCTAATCTCTGCACACATTAATGATATCGTATAGAAGGTTAAAAGCTTTAGAACCGTGCGCGCTTCGCATGAAAGCCGAGCGCCACCGGAGATACTCGATGGCGCCCTTTCAGTTTAGGACTACACTTGGCAACGTTGGTAAAGAGTACTACATTTAGACGCTCCTGTCCAAGGTGACATCAGCGTAGGCAACCTATTATACTCACGTGTATTGCTTGTAGCTAATGTCTCGCGAGTTGATTTGGATTTTATATTTTTAACAGTCGAGTTGATCGAGAGTACTTATTTTTCGAAAACCGCTAATAAATCGTTTATCCCAAAATCATAGTACGATAATTAAATCCAACAATATTCGTGTATTATTCCAGACGGTCGTTATGACAAACAAATTCTGTTCAATTGTAAACTTATCGGAGATACAATGGAATAACATCAGGCATGAGTGGAGTCAGATTCGCCAACACATTTGCATAATTTGACAGAGAAATTTACTCCCTGACTAATTTGTGCCGTTCGGGGGTGAGTTTATATAACAGACCCATTAAAATCTGCCATAATGCATTCATTGGGGGAAATTAAAATAAAAACACTGACGGTTTTGGTTTGGATTTTTGCCTGTCACTTTTTGATTTCCACAGTTTTTATCGGGGGAGCTGAGTATTCCATTCAGTGATAATGTTTAACGTTTAAAAATAGATATTCTTAAAAGTAAAATATCTTTTAACCTCAGACAGAGTGGAAAAAATGTTTACAATTAGTCATTTTTTAGGAGTACTTCCGTGACATCATATAATATTAGGTAACTGGTTTAATACGGAAAAAGGGCAATAAAGCCGATAAATACATTACCAATTACTTACAAATTATAGTCGGACGACTGGTAAGCAATAATTTTGTGTATAAACTCAATGACTATCATGAATTTTTAATATGGAAACCGATACCCCTATAAAGCAAACTCGATTATTATATCAGGTGTTGGACGGAGTGAGACTAAATGGAACCCGATTTAAATATAATTTAAAATAAAGTTTGAATTTGTTTTAAATTTTCAACATTACAAGACGTGATTAGGGGTTTTCTTATATTTTCGTGCTAATAGAGATAGATTCACTATTTTTAACGACTGACGTTGTTTCTTTTGTGGTTTATATCGATGGTTGTTCTTTTTAGGGAAATGCCATCCATTCTGTAATTATTTTAATTGTGGGACCATTTGTTGAACAAATACCTAATCACTCGTTGATACGAACGACAAATGTTGGAAATTGTTGTTTATTCTATTAACGGACACAAAACTAATGATTAAAACTGGATAATGGAATAAAAAACGACGTTAAGTACTTTTTTTATGATTTCTAGGAATAGTAAAATGGTTTACAGACGGTAATAATGGAAAATTTAATGTTTTTAAAACGATATTCAACCAATTTTTCAACTTATATTGAGTGTAAATTTTGAAGTCTAGTTATAATTTATTTTTTCAATATAAAAACTCGGAAGTAAAATTAGTTTTAACTCTAAATATACCTAGAGTATATCTAACCATTTTTTGACGGTCACTGTTGATAATGCCGTAGAAAGTGTTGGTATGAATGAACCTAATAATGCACTAATATTGATTTGGACATGGAATATATTTAACAATATAATAAAACCATTAGATACTGGTAGGATTATAAAGTATATTACAATTGACAATTTATAGTATAGAACAATATAATGAAATTGTTGGCACGTCGAGCATGTTCTACGAGGTTCTTTGAAAAATTTCCGAAATATTATATAAACATCAACATGTGTAGAATCGATAAGTCATTAAAATCAATCGAGGGCTTAGATAGTTAACTAACAAGAAGTAAACGGACTTTTAGAAAGTGAAGATCACCAAGATAGAGGGTTTAGTAGATTTTAAATACAGTTTTTGTTCAGCTTTTTATTACTTATAGGCAAGGAGGAAAGTCGACGTGAATTTGTAAAGTTTTAATTAATATCTTTTAAAAGAGATTTTATCTCTTTGTTTTGCGATTTTAATTAAACCGTGACGTTTTGGAGAAGAAAAGAGCCGTATTTGGAGAACTTCAGTTTACTTAGATTTAGTTTTTTGATAAAATCATTCGTTCGCCATCAAATAGTATAATGGCGACGAGCTTACACTAGCTACACTCGATTTCTATAAGAATTGGCATAGTTTATGGCGAATTTATGGAAAATATTTTGAAGTGCACGACAACTTTGTTATTTTAAATGTAACACCCTGTATATTATCAAGTTTTCGGATTCTACATTAAATTTTAATGTCACTTTACAGTATACTATAATTTTTGCTTATATTGAGATATTAATTTTCTTAATAAGAAATTGACGTTGTAAAACTGATATTTTAGTTACTTTTGCCCCATTATAATTAGTTGTTTTTTTAATATAACCGGAAGTCAAAATATTTTCCATAAATTCGTCAAACATTTTTATAGAAATCGTTCGATATCTAGTACGGTTCTGTTAATCCTGTGCTGCACTCAGAAGGGACAAAACAAAGTTGCGGCTAAGCGATTTTCTGTGTTCTCATCAATGATAATTGTGCCCTCAATTAGTCACCGCTTAAATTTCCTATTTATTTTGTCCTTTGGCGTCGCAGCGCCAGCTTCTCCGTACCGATTGCAGCGTCGTTTATTCAAAAACGTTCCCTGTGGACCGACCACTTATTTTCGTCTTCCGTTTCTCGACAGATCACTTTTGCATTTACAACGATTATTATTAGATGCATTAACATAAACACCAAAGAAAAAAATTAAGATTTCAATTATATTTTTCATTATTTAAAATATAAAGCAAAGCCGTTACGGGTAACTATAGTCGTTAATATACCTACACTTAGAAACGGTGGAGCTTTACTTTCACGTGACCCAATCTAAGATTTATGCAACACATATTTTCTACATCCTATCTTCTTCTATCAATATAAATCAAACATAATAACGTACGATCGATTGTCTTCTTCACAAGACCGACTACAAGACATACGTAATAGTTTCTTTAAATTTGCCGTAGTAATCTTAAAAAGAGACAACGATATAATTGACGTAACGTGTATTAACTGATCGTACTAAAAGTTTAGTTTGACATAACCGCATTTGAGGTTATGCCAGTTTAGTTTATTGTCTTGTTTTTAGCAAATTTTTGGATTGAAAGTGTATTTATTGTTAGAATCAGTTCTTGTAAGAACTAATTTGACTTTGTATTCAATTTGACATTGGTAAGTACGAATATAATACTCAACTTGTTAACTTTTGACTTTTCATAACACCTAAAATGCCGTATGTCGATGTTAACCATATAAATAAAATAAATACAATTTAAAAAGTTAAATTTGCGCTTTAACGATTATTTCCGCGAAAAGAGTATACAAAAGATTAGTGACAAGCATCCCCTAAGGACTAATACACCCTTTCTCGACAAATCTAGAAAGATTTAATATTAAACCATCAATAAACAGTGGCGGAGGACTATTATTAATTCGTGGTGAGAATTGTAAACAAATTATTTTGACAATAGATACGTTTTAGTGATTTAGATGAAATAGTTTTCTAAACTGCACTCCACTGAGTCCACTAAATCACCCTTTACATCAAAGACAATAGTAAGGGCAAAAGTAGGGTCGAAAGGTTGAAGTAGATACATATGTTTTTGTCATAGTGCCACGTCAAAACAGATTTTATATCACTTATTGTATACACCAAGAGACCCTGCTTGCTTTTCGGACATCGCCAGAAATCCGCAACAAAACCAGGTTTTCACCTGCACAAGAAAGTGTCTTTTTCCTTCGCCATCGATGTGTTTTATGAATTTTATACTAAGATTGAAATCCCTCATTATATTAACGTGACAAAAAAAGCGGAGAGCATCAGAAATATCCTACTTTTATCTAAGACAGTCCATTCGCTGGTCTACTATCGTTGTCGTTTGGGGCGGCCACCGTCCATTTGTCAACTACATTCCCCAAAACTTGGGAGACCAGATGAGTTAGTAGCTGTTTTGTTGTATCTACAAATCTCCAGTATCATACATTTTTCTGGCAGAAAATTATTTATAGCCTTCACATTTATTAAGTTATAGTTATTTACGGAAAATGACAGAATGGAATTTCAAAGATTTATTTGGAATTCATAGGCGTAGAAAGTGCAAAAAATGTTTTATTCATCATTCAGTTTAAAAATGAAAAGTTCGAGTGTGAAAAGGATTACAAGGAATTAACATTGTGATCAACATAATAAAGAGTGAGTTTTAAGTATGGAAAACCTACAACAACCGAAGACAAATCTTTAAATGGTTGTTTCATGTTGAAGGTATAGTTTCACAATTTGTCGGCGAGGTAAAGAAATCTGAAAGCAGAACCGGTTTCAGAGACATTTTTCATTATTGCAAATCACAGAAATGAACTAAACCCACCACCTGGGACGTTAACAGTCCATGTAGACTAACAATTCAAGTAAATGTTTCATAGACCAATCGGAAGCTATATTGCATTAATGAGAATCAATTGTTCGCTTGTGGGTAAGTCAAGACTAGAAATGATTGATGGCTTTTTTTTTATATTTTCGACTTTTTAATCTTCAAAGAGACCTTGCGGCTTTCTGTGCAAATTAATTTTACTCACAACTATACATCTTTTTATTAAAAATTCTAGGTGAGCAACCCCAATGCCATTAAAAGGGAATTATTCTGCTTTATTGTATACAGGGTTCGTAAAAAATTGAGTTAAAGTTCGACTTCACAGATATCTCAAATTTATTTTACGAATTTTGAAAAATAACCTTACAACTAATGTATTTTAGTAGAAAAATTAAGAATTTTAGAAAACTTACATTAAATGCGATCACAGCATATGCTCAAAATGTTGTCCGTTTACTTCGACGACTTTTAAAACTTTGCAGTTGTTCTCATTTCTCTATCTTTTAATTTCTGAATATTGGTTCTACAGGAAATAGTCTAAAGGATTCATGTCGGGTGATTGCGGGGGCCATTCCATCCATCCAATCCATCTTCTAGGAAACAAAGTTACTATTAATACCTGTTTTAACAAATTAATAAAAATATAAAAGGAAAAGGAACCTGATGAAATGGGATAACGTAAGTCGTTACACTCCAACCGGTATCTCGTGAAATGAGGTGACGATGCGCCGTAACAAATTTGAAAGTGGAGATCCGGCAAAGCCTATCGTGCGGTAGACGTTATGCAGTGGGCAGTTCGAAATTGGCCCAATAAGTTCTCTCTCTCTGCGTACTGGAAGCTCCGCCTTGTCACGAGATACGAGTTTTTACCTGTACCAATGGTTAATCCATATCGAAAATGCATAAGGATTGGCAAATACAGGCATCGTTATTAACTGAAGACAAACGAAAAAGCATTTGACACAATAAATGTCAAAATTCCACTGATAATAAATATAGTTTGGCAAGTTTATCTGAAGGTACACGGAATCGGTAAGGGGGTGAGGAAACATGGCGGATATCTGTCAAAAACGTACCAATGGCGTACGGTACTTATTTTTATAAAAGTATTAAAAATAATAATTATTATTATTATATATAGAAACTGATTTTTGCTTTGCTTTAAAGGTAAGGTATTTTTCAAAACACGGTATTAGTTAAAAATATTGTTAAGAATCGTACTTGAATTCAATATGGATACGAAATAGTTCAAAATCTGACACTGACAATACCAACGCCACTAGATAATCAATGTCAGTCATTTGACAAAGTGAGAGGGAAGAACACACGCACGCGCTTGCAAATAGGAAGTCACTAAGTAACGAAGGTTTCGATAAATTTCACCAATTGAGTTAGTTCCGAGGGCGTGAAAATTATGGTTTTCGCACAACGTTGCTAGAGCTCGAAGAAGATCATAACAAATTTGGAGAAGTGTTCATCTTTTAAGATTCATAATTGAAAAAATAATGTTTAATCCTATTTCCATGATAGTCCAGTAAATAAATACCGAGAAACCCCCCCCCAACCTGTTCATCTTATTATTGTCGGACTTTTTTTTTGCAACTTGTAGGTATTCACGGGTAGATTACTCTCTGAAAATATGTCCTGCGCGAAATTTGCGGCAGGGGCTGAAAAATGGCCAATAATCCCAAAAATTGAGTTTTCCGCCGATATCTCCGGAAATATGACACTTAGAGAAGTGGGGATTTGCTAGGAATGGAGAGCAGTTTATTATCTACAAAAATGATCCTTATCATTTTTGTCAAAAGTTTAACCGTTTTCGAGATAAACGGGCCCAAGCGTACCTTGGATTTCGAGCTGCTACGCGGCGTCTCCGGGAGCACGCTCCGTGACTGTAGGCATGGGAGGGCGGGCAAATTGCCCCATAACTTGAGTAAAAATGAATCTTTTTTCATGATTCAAAGTGCATATGAAAGGAGGGACCTGTACCTATAACATCGTGTAACTTTTTCGTTTTTTTTATTTTCCAGGAATATTGAAAAAACTGGCCAAACTTTATTTTTCCTGAATATTTGACCGCCCTTATCAATCCGTTCATATTTTTTAAATTAAGCGTAGTTTTACCGAAACCTTTTGGATAATGGGAGGTGGTGAATGTATTCCGAAAGAATGAAAAAATAACTTTTGTGTAATTTTATACACAAAATGTTTTTCTTGGGACGTTTTTTTTTTGATTTCCGGAATTTTCTGAAAATTCTCGGGTCTACCGCAAATTGATAAACAATGATTGGCAATATCGGTCTTTAATGCACACCATTGGAAAGCTGAAAATGTCCTCTTTTCGATGGTTTTTAAAATTTTTGGCCAAGTTTTTTAGTTTTCCGGAAAATTTTTGCAAGAAATATTGATCCAGGGACAAAAATGATGGGGACCATTTTTGTAGGTAATGAACTGTACTTCATTTCTAGCAAAACCCCACTTCTCTAAGTAGCATATTTCGGGAGATATCGGCCAAAAACTGAATTTTCGGGATCATGGGCCATTTTCCAGCCCCTTCCGCAAATCCCGCGGACGACATATTTTCAGAGAGTAATCACACATGAATACCTACAAGTTGCAAGAAAAAAAGTCCGACAATAATGAGATGAACAGGTTGGTGCATTTATTTACTGGACTAATAGACAAAATCCAAGGAAAACAAGCACAGTAAAGAATGAACGTTTAGTCAATTTTCTAATTATTATCACTACACACTTAGCACTTTATCTTTTTCATAGTTAAACGTGGCAATATCGAATGTTTTCGACTGCATTCCTTTCACGGCTTCAGACAAACTTGCCAAACTATATGTTCATTCTTATTAGGTTTGGTCACTAAGAAAAAATATTACAGAATATGATGGATTGGTACAAATATTCAGTTCAAGTGCCTGGACTGTTGAGCACAACCCAATGAATGAATAAGGATGGACCAAGCTAAAGGTTCTTTGTAAACCTCACTCTGAGGCTTGCCCCCCCCCTGCGAGGTTCTGCCCCTTAATTAATACCTCCAGTGAGGTTTTTATTGAAATATTAAATTAAAATTGAATTTAAACATTTTAAAACGTAATTAAATTATACTAAAAAACGGACAATCCATTAAAAAACAACTAGGTACATATTTGTCATAACACTCGAAATAATACAGTAAATATTAAATTAAAATCAATCATCCCCAAAACGTCGTCACCACGATATCAAATACATAATAATATATTCGCTATTTTATTGATGTATTACGTCTAATAGCCTCCAAATTGAAACACTAATTCGTCTCCACGTCTAATTAAGCCCCCTTTAACAACTACCAAAATTGATGCGATCCGATTGGTACGACGATCTCCAACTACGTAAAAGAGGGCGTTTCTTCTGTAAAACCCCTCCTTTGAGGTATCTATCCGACGATCGACTCTTAACTTTCGAACAGTTTCTTGGTCAACTTCATACACATCGGGCAGTAATAAAATATTTAATTATTTTATTATTATTATTATTAAAATAAAATATGGAAATTTCGTCAAGTGAGGGGGTAAAAAACGAGTGTGAGTCGATGACTAAACCTGTGCCGAGGCCGTTTTCGATCGAGGCTCTAATGAGTGACTGTGGTCCTCGAAAAAGTACGAATTTTATACCGTGGGGTCAGCAAAATCATCAGTTTGTGCATTGTAACAAAGACACCGATTCAGATGGAAGTATAGAGATGGATTTGGCACAGGATTTGTCCAACAGGAGTCAGAAAGATGGTTAGTAGGTACCTACACTATAATAGTGAAATTTACTTTATTGCAATATATCTCTAAAAAATCATAAGATGTAGGTAAAAGTTTTGCGGCAAATTTTCGTTTAAAATTTGGAAAATTTGAAAATTTTCTCCAGAATTAGTTGGGAGAAGACGATCGAAATGTATTTTATCTACGACCACCTTTAAAATTAGGCATTTACGAACCAAACAATATGTGTGAAATCACACATTATACGGGACTTTCAGTATAACACCCAAAAGCGTGCGTAAATGACCAATGCTTTTTAAATGGGGTTTTCATTTTAACACTCTTTATTAGATACGTAATTATCTAGTTGACTTGAATTTAGGCGTTTGTTGTATAAACTTTTGTGCTGACAGTAAATTTGACAGAAGTGTCAGACATAGTGAAAAGTATAATTATACAGTGTGACCCATTTTGTTTGGAAGCACCCCTATAAAATCCGCATTTTTGAACCGATTTTGATTTAGTCTTTTTTGTTAGATTCAGTATCAAAAACAGTATTTGAGCACAAATTTTCATACCATAATAGCTATTTTCAAGGCCCTCTATGTTAATTTTTCTTTGCCAAAAAAACATGAAAGTATATTAGGCATTTTTTTTTCTCAAATATGACTACACCACTGGATTCAGAATCGTCACAAATGTAAACTATCAAAATTTTATAAAAAAAGTTTTATTAACAACAAAGTTATCACTACATGAATTTGGAAGAAGTTGTTTTTTAATTAATTTTTTACTAAGAGTGTAGACACATTTTAAAAATGGCAACATGGTAAACAAAAACTAGGACTCAAACATATTGCACTGTAAAAATTCGAAGCCGATACCTTAACCTGTTCTGGAGTTATAGCTTCTGAGAGTAATGTAAAATTGTGCTGATGTGATGAAAATACAAATTCACACCTAATAATACATTTTAATTATTAAACTTTTAATAATAATTTAATTCTACATTTTTATAGCCTCGACTAGACCTCCGTTAATTTCCACACATTTCTCGTATCGTTTGCGACTATGTCTTAGCGCTTTTTTTATTTCATGTGGGGTTATTCCAGCACACGCCTGTCGTATTCTGTAACACAGTTCTGCTCTATTCCTTGGACGTGTCTTATACACTTTTTGTGCCAAAAGACCCCACAGATAAAAATCGAATATAGTTAAATCGGGCGATCTAGGAGGCCATTCGATTAATTCGCTACCGCGACCTATCAAACCATTTGGAAATTTTTCGTTAAGCCACTGCCTGACAATCCTAGAATAGTGTACAGAACAACCATCTAACTGAAATATCAAATTTCTTCTTTCTGCTAGTAGCAGTTCGTCAATCACTGCGGATAACTCACCTTCCAAGAATTCCATGAAGTTATTGGCATTCATGTTACCCTCTAAAAAGAATGGACCTATTATCCTGTCTTTTAAAATTCCGGCTTCGAATTTTTACAGTGCAATATGTTTGAGTCCTAGTTTTTGTTTACCATGTTGCCATTTTTAAAATGTGTCTACATTCTTAGTAAAAACTTAATTAAAAAACACCTTTTTCCAAATTCATGTAGTGATAACTTTGTTGTTAATAAAATTTTTTTTATAAAATTTTGATAGTTTACATTTGTGATGATTCTGAATCCAGCAGTGTAGTCATATTTGAGAAAAAAGAATGCCTAATATACTTTCGTCTTTTTTGGCATAGAAAAATTAACGTAGAGGGCCTTGAAAATAGCTATTATGGTATGAAAATTTGTGCTCAAATACTGTTTTTGATACTGAATCTAACAAAAAAGACTAAATCAAAATCGGTTGAAAAATGCGGATTTTATAGGGGTGCTTCCAAACAAAATGGGTCACACTGTATAATATATACAAAATAAAAAAGAAACTACAAAAAAAATTTCGGAGCAGAAAATCAAAGCTTTGAAGAATAGACCCTGGCAGAAAATTCTTCAATCTCACAGCCCAAATCGAACGGTTTCATCGATATTGATACATTTTCAACTTCAAATTTAGCATCCCAATTATTGTCTTGTAACCAAGTTACTTTAAAAAAAAGACCCAATGTTATAATTAGTAATTTGAATAATTGTCCTCATACTACTGTAAATATTAGGTAATTTAAATAATTAGAATTCGTTGTGTATTTATTTGTTTATAGAAAATTTATTTCTATGTTTTTTGACCACTTTTTTTATTTTTTCTTCATGTGGTCGTAGATAAAGTTTTGTATGACACTTGTGCGCAAAAGTATAACTTGTATCATAAATAACTATTGTCGAAAAATGTTTTGCTCACTTTGTAAGTTATTCGATAGCTCGTACATTTTTTTTGTACAGTAGTAAATTTGGAAAAAATAGGTTGAAATTTTCAAATAGCTGTAGTTCTTTTTTTCAAAATTTTACATTTGAGGGGTAGTTGAGAGGGTCTGGAAGCACTCACAATTTATTTATAATAATAATATTTTTTGGAATACTTCAGTAAAGCTATTTTCACAGCATTTTCAACAGCAGACTTGGTAACCAAGTTAAACCATATATTTTATTTGGGCCACCTGTGCTGTATATTTATTACCATCAACTTTTCTTTTAATAAACTGATTATACAAACAAAATGTATCTAAACTTTGGGGTAAATATTAAACAAAACACACATTTTTCTTTGGCATCGGATAAAACCATTTTACAAAGCAATTTTTCCACAAGAAACATCTTTGCTTTCAAGAAGGGGATGAAAAAAAAAACAAAAATAAATGTTATAAACGCCAGTTCTGTGACCCTATGCCTTTAAAGGGCAAGTAACAAATTTAATTACAACGTTTCACACACAGGAAATGGTTAAATTGATAGTATTATAGTTCAAACCCCTTTAACGGGCCATTATCGCATGCATTATTGAACAAAACGACTTAAATGCGATTTGTATTCTTAATATTCAACGATACACATAGGCGTAACACTGGAATTTTTAATCATTCTTAGCGGGGTCCGTTTTTCTAAATAGGTAAAGAATATTTTTTTGTATATACCTTCTTTTTTTTCATTTTGTATAGTATACCCATGACAAGTTAACAAGTTTCAGAGGTTGCTACGGGCAGAGTCTGTAGAGTAGGGAGGGTGACTTGTCTTCCTAGGTCATCGTCCATCCTGTCCTTTCCAGGAAGGTGGACAGGTCACTTCATCTTCCTGTTCAAACATCCTGCAAAAAGATGTGTCCACTAGTCCCATTGTATGGAGGTGTTTCCTTAATTGACAGTGGCCGGTCAGAAATCCTACCACTAAACGTAGATTTTTCCTGGGTCCCAGGGTCGACCAGGGTGATCCTGGCAAGACTGCATCCCTTGATTTCATCCCATCTCTTTACCGAGGAGTTAGGCACTCTTGGAAGGTATAGAGTTGTGTAGATGAAGGCTTCTTCAAAGTATATGAGTCTACAAAAGAGGTTATTAAAGGTTAAAGTTGTCTACAATACGAATTTTTCGGTTGTATTCAAGCTTAGAGCAAATAAATCTCCTTTTGTACGCCACTGGAAAAACCGATCATGTGAATGAGTTTATTGTGAAAATAACAATCATGTAAACTGTTTATTGTGGGGTTTCTGGATATGGAATGATTTTTTGAATAACACTAAACTCGAATACACTTCGTCAACGACGCGGAACAGTTAGATTTTCAAATTAAGGTTGGTAACATTGGCGTTGACATGTAATTTTGACGTTTATATAGTGAAGTATGACAATTTTTACGTTTTATGAATAAATATAATATTCTAAGCGGTAGTATGTAATCCCAGTGGTGTACCTACAGGTTTTCAATTAAAATTATATAGTATGTGTACTCTCCGGAAATGTTTTAGTCTGTTCAAGTTAAATGATTATAAATAATTATAGTTATCGTATCTTCGTGTGGTTATCGGGGTAGTTTATATTATAGTGACAACCTTATTTCAATTGAAACATATGTTTTCTATCAATATAATACGTTCCTTCTATAATGTTAGGTTATTTAAATGAATGTAATTTCATCCTTTAAAGGATAATACGTACTTGGTGGCAACAAGCTGATGCTATTATTGTTAACATTTACGTTAAATTTGACAATTTAAAAGTTGTATTTAAGGTATTCATTTGCTTCCGGTCTTAATTATCCAGTTGCAGGATTATTTTAATGTCCATTATTATCAACTTAAACATATATTTAGTGTAGTGTGATCCAACCCCATCCTTGCTTCTCCCATCCTCACGAGAGGAAGAAAATCAAATAAAACTCAATAGTACTGTTGTTGGAGTGCTTCTTATGCATATAAGAAAGTTCTAATCTCATCGTTAATGTGGTCTCTGATCTTGTCTCTACGTTTTCCAATTGTTTTGGTCCATGTTAGAATCAATAATTACCCGGAGATTTAACCTTGAAGGTAAGTTGATCCCAATCCCAATAGGTCCCTTTAAGCACCATTCACATCTACCAGCACGTACCAGCAAAGACCCAAAAAATATTGTTACATGTAGAGTATTCACATCTACAGACATTGAGCGGAACGTGTACGTACAGACACGTACCAGCAGCGGCCAGTATTGTCGTAAAGAATATTTTGTCTGTGCTGTGCATGTCTGTCTGTGTCTATAGCTCTGGCACGCTTAGTATGAATTAGTTTGTCTTTGCTGCTGCGTGTCTGTGGCGGCACGAATATTTTTCATGTACAAGACACTATATTCGAATAGGTGGGACTTACATTTAAACCCACCCCTTCTAACTATTTTGAGGTTACATAAACTATACCAAAATCATCTTCAGACATAATTGTCTAAATGTTTCAATCTCATTGTTTCAGGCAACTCAGATCTAGACGACGATCTAGACGAATCGCAGTCAGCGGAGAACTCCGCATCAACAAAAGCTCGTAGAAGACGCACAGCTTTCACTAGCGAACAGCTTCTGGAACTAGAAAGAGAATTCCACGCCAAAAAATATCTTTCTCTAACAGAAAGAAGCCAAATAGCGGCGGCTCTTCGATTGAGCGAAGTCCAAGTAAAAATTTGGTTCCAGAACCGTCGAGCCAAATGGAAAAGGGTGAAAGCTGGCTTGGGCAACGGACCTCATCAAGGAGTTAAAAATTCGCAACAGAAAAGTAAACTCGTTGTTCCAATTCCTGTACACGTCAACAGGTAAATATACGAAAATAATTTAGATTTATTTTAGTTGAAATTGATTTTAATTGTTGCAGATTTGCTGTAAGAAGTCAACACCAACAATTAGAAAGAGCTTTAGGAGATTTAGCGGGGAGGGTTTTAGCCAGTCACGCTGCTCTTAGGGTAGGTTTAGATTTACACGGGTTTCACACACAGCCGCCGCCTCACTAGACTTTTTAATTTCGAGTGAATAGACTTGAAAGAAAATTAGTGATTCATATGTGATGTAAGAGCTCAATAAGTGAATGAATTTGAAGATTATACCACTTTTTATATCTTCTCAAGTGTTTAATGATCAAATTAATTATTACTGATAACTTAGAACTTGATTTTTATCTGATTTTAAATGTGTAGATAATAAATTTTTTGGTAATATGCTCCGTGTAACATATTTGATGAAATCTTCTGTTGGTATTACATGAAATAATCGATTCAGATCGAAAACTGCGTTTGTAAGATTGAGTAGAAATGTTCATTTGGGTATTTTAACTATGCTTGATTTATTTTTTTATCTTTCCAATTATGCAGTACTTCCAATTTTGTCAAGATTTCCATATACAGTGTGATAAAGTTCAGTGCCTCCTTTGTCCTTTGAGTTATCAATTTGAAAATTTGAGGGTTTATGGCCATTATCAGTCTTCACATTTTTAAATTATTTACAATCTTTCAGGGTGTTAAAGAAAGCTGCGCCATATCAAAGTTACATTTTTTTAAATAAAACACTCTATATTTTATCGCATATTTGGAATCAGCTTTACCTCCCCATCACATTAATATAGGGTTGTATGTGTTCTACGGGGTATTTAAAAAGTTATAACCAATTTTCCATAAAAATCGTAACAAGTTCAATACCCTGTACATTGTAAGAGAAATTCAAGAATGAAAATCTGTTCGAATAGTAGTAAAAATTCTGGAAAATTATTTATTTCGTTAATATTCATTGAATCTGATACAGGGTGAATCAAAATACGAAAACATTATTTTCTCCGTTTTTTCAAATGGATCACCCTGTATTTTATGTGAGAATCGAAAAGTACTACCAACATATTTTTTTTTATATAGCATTCCCTATACCTTAAATTGTTAGTTCTTGAGATATTTTGATTTTTCTATGCAAAACATTGATTCTGGAACACCCTGTAAGATTGTAAATAATTTTAAAATGTGGAGACTGATGATGGCTATAAACCATCAAATTTTCAAATTGATATCTCAAAGGAAAAAGGAGATACTGAACTAATCAATCACTCTGTATTTTCAATATACATTTTTTTTTGTAGATACCTACCTAATTTTAACTGTGAATTTTTTTGATATATTTCCAAAATGTGGTGCAATATTTTTGTAGATTATTATTATTTTCAAAATTAGGAAAATACCACTTATACATATTATTTTATTGTAAAATGTACATTTAAAGAAATTGGTAGTATTTTTATTTGAAAATTCAACCAAATACAGAACCAGTGTTAAATATAAGATGTAAATATTTGTAATATATATGTTGAAATACTAATAGGTCTTTTAATATTTCCAAAAACTACAAATTCTCAAAAATGTAATAATTAATACCGAACCTTAGTAGACGTCCATTAATTACGTGCGGCATTTTTAAGGATTTTTTGACCCCCCCACTTAGTGAAATAAAGATTTTTCCCGACCCCCCCAAAAATCTCCTAATCTTAGGCAAGATTTTTCAATATTTGTGTGCCAGAATTTATACAAGACACTTTTTTTATTTTAACTTAACTGAACTTTGACGCAATGTTACATCGTTTTATGATAGAAAAACATTACGTGATATTTGCCAAGACCTCCCCTTTTCCCCAAGTGAGATTTGATGAGATTCGGACTGCGTTTTTAATTTCTGAAATGGATTCTTTTCCAAATTTTCTTCAGAAACACTCTAGTGATATACTCAACATAAAAGTCTTGTAACTACCCCACATTTTTTTATTCCCCCCCTCTCCTCCTCTACGCTTTTGACATAGAGATTACCCTATCGCTTATAACGATAATTACCCTGCAAAACTAACCTAATCTCGGCTTATTTCTTTCTATAGTTCCCATCAAGGTATCGCGTTAAATCCGACACGGCTTGAAAAGTCACGGCGTAAAGAATCAAGTGGGCGTGGATGAATTTTGTCACCCTAGCTCAGACCCTGTTAGTGACAGGGATAGCCAGGTGGCGAATCCGCTCCTGCAGCTGCCTCGTATAGGATCTAGTCTAGGACAATCGCAATTATCTGCTACAATAACTTGACTTTTGTTTGGTCTAATGGTTAGATGTTTGTTATTGTTTGTGTTTTACTAGTACGAGGGTTAAATTTAACTGTTCCCGTGAAATTTGACCGAAAATACTTGTTTTCGTCCAACATAAAGAGTGATATTATATAAATATGAAAAATAGACAAAAATATGTCAGTAGAAACGTCACAACTGTAAATTAAAACCACGAAATGCGATTATTAATGACAGTTTGACAAAAAAATAATTCCCTTTGGTTATAAATTAACGTTAGTTCGTAAATAGAATGGAAAAAAATTGAATTGGAAGCAAATTAATTCAGATCGCCCTTTCATAATCAATTTAGGTATATCGATGAAAAATTGCGAGTTGGTGGTCGTAAATCTTCCATTATTTTATTTGTGTTGCGGTTTTCGGGGGATTTATAGGGCTATGAAATAATTGACTTGGTCTTTTACGGGGGTCGTTCGTCCTCTTCAACGGCGGCGTGCAGTTAAGGACATTATGCAACATTAACGGAGCTTTTAAAAGGGACCAGCACAAGGTCCCAAGTTGTCATAAAAGTTTATATAAACCGGAAGCAGTGCAAAAGTGACTTTTGAAATTTTTGACAAAAAAACGACTTCTTTTTGGTATAGTTCAAGTTTTTTCACAAATTAACACATGCAAAAACTCGTTTTTTGATGATTTTGCAAATAAAATAAAATGTACTTATCGAAAATTTTTTCAGAGAAAAATAAAAAAAAAATTTTCTCTCCAATTTAATACAAATATTAAAAAAACAATTTTAATGTGTCATTCTGTACAGGAAACTATTCAAAATTACACTTTCTCACTAATTATAAAAAAATTCAACAATTTTAATGAGCAATATTAATTTAATTTTTACCAAAATATTGATATCAACCAAAAAATGTATTTTTAATCACATCAAACAACATCTCCAGTGAATTTTACAAAAAAATATCAAAGATTAAAAAGTAACCCCGAGTATTTTATTTTTTTACTACGCCCATGTGCAAAAATCAGCAGCGCCAAAATATCGCTTAACGTCAGCAGATCAGAACACAATACAGACGATGATGTATGAGGAGGACCTCCCACCGAACAATTTGCTAGCATTACAACCAAACTGACGATGCCATTGTGTGCTCTGTTGTCATGTCGCGTTATCCTTTTCCACGCTTATTTCGTCCTTGTTGACCAGCTTTTTGCTCGGATTAGTGTTGCCGATTATATTGGATTTCATTAATTCATATTCAGTTTTTATCACTGCACGGAAACAACGACACAGAATTCACTTTTTATTGTAATATTTCAAAATTTTTGGAGATTTAGAAATTTTGTGACATAACAATTAATAAAAACTAGAAAGTAGTTATAAACAACCAAAATTGTATGCTGCTAATAACATCTGGTGACTTTCTTTATCACATTACTTAGTTTGAAAGAAAATATCGAAGAACCCTTGTAGAAATGTATAAAAAGACCGAAAGGAAATTATCGAAGTGGCGTTCCAACAAATTGGAACAGTTCCGAGGTCGATTTTATGTTAATGATCGGTCCCGGGAGATTTCGACTCTAAAAGCAGAAACTTGCTTAGTCAGAATAAAAATATCCGAAGACTGGTCCATTTTTGATTCCCTTGTCGAACAGTTAACTAATTTGCATTCGATTAGGATTTTTTGAGAAGAATATTACTACGTTCTATTTATATACAGAGTGATATTTACCTAAATATACAATTCCATAAAATAACTACACTAAAAAAAATTTCATGCTGAATCGACTGACGTTAACCAAACGGTTATTATACAGTTGTCGTCAAAAGTATGGAAAGAATTCTTATCTTATTTTGAGCTGAAATTTCAGATATACGTTCTTAAATAATTGATATGGAAAAAATAACAGTATCCTATCTACGATATATCGTATACGAGGGTATGCGGAAGTAACAAGTCCTGAATCTTGTGTCGAAAATCAAAGAGTGATTTTCAAACGTTATTAAAATGAAAAATATGCGTATTTGAGAGCCAAAAAATTTTATTTGGGTAGATAGTAAATTTCATGCTGAATCGATTGAAGTTGACTAGAATATAATGCGGTAGACGGTTATACAGTTATCGCCAAAAGTATGGAAGGGAATATAGTCAAGAGACAAGTTAAATTTTGCCTTTTTGCGTTGTAATAAGATAAAATTTAATCTAGAAAATTCCATTATACTCACACAACCGTTAAAACACTCTCTACGCTGTTCAAGAAATAGACGAAATCATTAGCAAGAGTCTGCAAAATTTCCCCATTACTGGGACCATTTTTCTCGACAAATTGGTGGGTCGTAAAAAGCGAAGCAGCGGCCAAATCGTCGGTCGCAGTGTCGCAATTTGCGCCAACCACGCCCCCTACACAAACGCAGCAGGACCGCGGCAGGAATACGAGCACTCGCTATTGTTCCTGCTGGATGTGACGATTTAGTATACTATCTACGAGGGATTTTCCATAAATTCTACCTGAAAATTGATGATTTTAATAACAATACGTCAAAAAAAAAAGGGAAATTGAAGTATTATGATCAAAATTTCCATAGACGAATATTATTTAAAAAAATTATCCCATTTATATGTATATGTCTAGCGTACCAAAACTAGTATTGTTATCTTCCTCTTCTCGTTTCTCTGTTAACCAGATTGCGGCGTAGTATCAACATCCGGGGGTGGTCGGCCCCCCCGTGGCTTTGATAATTGCTTGGGGGCCCCGCCCTGGGTGCGCCGCGTGCTCGCATCTCATTACACTTGTTGACAAATGAAAAACGATTACTAACCGCGGATACACACACTCGAGCACTCCATGAATTCACTAATGAACTTTCATCGTTATAAAGATGAGAGTCTAATGAATCACTAATGCGTTTAATGGGGGCTCCGAGGATACGCCCATTTTTTTTTTCATACGAATTTGTCGTTCTTTTGTATCGAACTACCGAATCTGGAATGTTTGGGGAAATATTTACAGGGTTGGAGATCAAATTTCAACGTAAAAATATTATAGGACCTAAAAATGGATATTTTATAAGTTAATGAAGATTTTAACACTCAGAAACGATCAGTGATAGGAAAAGTAAACCAATTAGAATAGAGGAGTTTAGTCTCAGTCAGTGTGGCCAACAACAGACGGAAGCACTTTGGACTGAACTGAAAATTTAGGAGATTATTCTGAAAAGACCAGTCTACCGGGAAAATAATTCTCAAGACCATAACCTGAAGAGTTTTCTTTTTATAAATTATTTAAAACTCCAAAAAAAAAAACAAATTCTGTAACAATGCGTTTTTCCCAACACGATTATTCTCATCTCTTATGCTAAACCGTTAAACTTAATGAACATTTTCGTCAGGATCTAGATAACCTAACCTTTCGAAAAGTATTACAAGCCTAAAGATATCTAAAAAAGATATTTTTAATTTGTTTTCGTAATATAACTTCAACTGGAAATTTCGTTAAGATTCATAATATTAGGTATGTATAATTCATGTATCGATATTTGTATGAGTTCATTACGAAATTGAAAGGACAAGTCGACATGTATTTAAAATTATCATATAATCAACGTTTCGGCTTTATCAGATCGAAACAAATAAAAACCTATGCATGAAAATGAAGAAAGCAGTCGGCATTTACATTGTGTTTATAAAAGCTCTAATCGGTTTACAGTAATTGAATCTTTAATGTAAAAATAGCGATTAGAAGAAAAAAAATAATGTAAATATTCATTGAAAGAATTTGTAGAAAGTTGTAGACACGAGTGTTGTAGCGATAGACCAGGCAATAGAGCAAACAAGTATAGTAATTTTTCTGGGGTCTTTCTGGCCGATTTCACATAATTTTATATAGATCACCAAAAAAAAATTCTGAAAAGTCAATTTTGAATTGTGTAGAACCATTTGTTCATACAGTGTGACCCATTTTGTTTGGAAGCACCCCTATAAAATCCGCATTTTTCAACCGATTTTGATTTAGTCTTTTTTGTTAGATTCAGTATCAAAAACAGAATTTGAGCACAAATTTTCATACCATAATAGCTATTTTCAAGGCCCTCTACGTTAATTTTTCTTTGCCAAAAAAGACGAAAGTATATTAGGCATTTTTTTTTCTCAAATATGACTACACCACTGGATTCGGAATCATCACAAATGTAAACTATCAAAATTTTATAAAAAAAGTTATATTAACAACAAAGTTATCAGTACATGAATTTGGAAAAAGTTGTTTTTTAATTAAGTTTTTACTAAGAATGTAGACACATTTTAAAAATGGCAACATGGTAAAGAAAAACTAGGACTCAAACATATTGAACTGTAAAAATTCGAAGCAGAAATTTTAAAAGACAGGATAATAGGTCCATTCTTTTTTGAGAGTAACATGAATGCCAATAACTTCATGGAATTCTTGGAAGGTGAGTTATCCGCAGTGATTGACGAACTGCCACTAGCAGAAAGAAGAAATTTGATATTTCAGTAAGATGGTTGTTCTGTACAGTATTCTAGGATTGTCAGGCAGTGGCTTAACGAAACATTTCCAAATGGTTGGATAGGTCGCGGTAGCGAGTTTATCGAATGGCGTCCTAGATCGCCCGATTTAACTATATTGGATTTTTATCTGTGGGGTCTTTTGACACAAAAAGTGTATAAGACACGTCCAAGGAATAGAGCAGAACTGTGTGACAGAATACGACAGGCGTGTGCTGGAATAACGCCACATGAAATAATAAAGCGCTAAGACATAGTCGCAAACGATACGAGAAATGTGTGGAAATTAACGGAGGTCTGGTCGAGGCTACAAAAATGTAGAATTCAATTATTATTAAGTAGTTTAATAATTAAAATGTATTATTTGGTGTTAATTTGTATTTTCGTCACATCAGCACAATTTTACATTACTCTCAGAAGCTACAACTCCAGAACGGGTTAAGGTATCGGCTTCGAATTTTTACAGTGCAATATGTTTGAGTCCTAGTTTTTGTTTACCATGTTGCCATTTTTAAAATGTGTCTACATTCTTAGTGAAAAATTAATTAAAAAACAATTTTTTCCAAATTCATGTACTGATAACTTTGTTGTTAATATAACTTTTTTTATAAAATTTTGATAGTTTACATTTGTGATGATTCCGAATCCAGTGGTGTAGTCATATTTGAGAAAAAAAAATGCCTAATATACTTTCGTCTTTTTTGGCAAAGAAAAATTAACGTAGAGGGCCTTGAAAATAGCTATTATGGTATGAAAATTTGTGCTCAAATTCTGTTTTTGATACTGAATCTAACAAAAAAGACTAAACCAAAATCGGTTGAAAAATGCGGATTTTATAGGGGTGCTTCCAAACAAAATGGGTCACACTGTATAAACCCAGAATAGGTATATATGGAATTAAAAAAACTGGGGCAAGCGAAACGTTTTTTTTTATTTCTTCTAGTAAATCCAGCAAGTCATTCTATATCATTATTTTTTACACGATTTCCCAGCGGGTTGTTCATTCAATTTATTCTATTCTATTGACTTTTTCTTTCAATAACATTCAACGGCGTGAACGACGAAAAAAAAAAAGAAAAAAACAAATTTCCAAGGTCAAATATCTCTGGTACCATTGGAAAACATAAATTTTGATAAAACTAAACCCGAGATCAAATACACTGAACGACAAAAAATTCTGTCCAACAAAAATTCGACAACAGCCAAAAATAAACGTATTGTTTGTCTGGTTGAAAACCATGCAATTCTTACGGAATATTATGCACTCATAATTGTCGATTGTGTTTCAATACATCCGTTAGGTTCCTTTTAAACAATTTAAAAACGTAATTTGATTGTACAGACGCATTTTAATGCGATGTTAATCAGTTTAGGAAACTGCCTGTCTGGGCTTAAAACTCGCGTATAAAGAGGATTCCGTACGATGAATATTTTATCAACCGAATATTTGAAATCTGTCCGTGATATTTTAAAATCATAGCCTAAAATCATTGTGATAAACTTCGTTTAATTTTTAGGGTGAAAAAATGCAATTTTCATCCCTAAAACTAGGTAGGAAAATTCAATTTTCAAAAGAAGTGTTAAAAAAATATATATTTGTGACCCTCAGATCAAGCCCTTATATTAGGCAATCCAGATCACGTGTCCAGGGCAAAGAATTAAACAGTCTCCGTAGATTTTATTTTATGTGTTTTATATGTTATGAACACACTGTGGTTTGACTTTGTGTTTATTTGAAAACCTTCATTTGAGACATTATTATTATTATCAGACACAAGACAATCCTTAAAGCCAAATAAAATCACCTTTCTCCAAAAAAAAACACTCGTATGTATACCAAAAGACAGTGGGGGGGATTTAACTCCTGCGGGGGCCCACTTAAGGGCTGAGAAAAACCTCAAATTACATTTTTTCTGTACCACGGGGTCCCCGAAGATACGCGGAGCCCGGAGCTTAATCCCCGGCTAGCCACTTTGTTCCCCCGCCAATGCCAAAAGACCAACACAATATTTTTGTTTGCCCTAAGACTGTATACTGAATTTTATTTGACAGGTCGCTGAATTGCCTATAATTTGATATATCACTCAGTACAGTACTTACAGCAAAACTTTTTATTTTCCAATTCGCCCCCCCAAAAAGATACCCCGTCATCAAAATTTGGTTACAGATATTCATGTTTATAAAAAAATTTCTTCTAACCAAAAAATCGTGACGTCGCAAAGTCAGGTACCAACAATATCATCGATAGTCGATTGTTTTGTGTCCTAAAAGCAGTACCGCTTATAATAGATCGTCGATAAGCTGTCGCTCATTGACTATTCATGGGCATTTTATTTGACGAACTGATGATATTCCAATTGAATCAACTGATCAGACGGTGTCGGCGGAATATTAATTGTGTCGAAATACTTCGAAGACGGTGACAGAAGAAAAAATGCATTTCATAAACAGGATGCAATCGGACAAGAAGTCATAATTATTGTTTAAAACGTTGATGCACCTACAAATTGATTTATTTAAAGGTTTTCGGTAGTTTAAGATATCGTCATTCTAATTAATAGGTATTTGCCAAAAATAAAAAATAGATAAAATAATTTAAATACCTTTCATCTACAGGTAAACTGGTATCTCGTGACAAGGAGGAGCTTCCAGTACGCAGAGAGAGAAAGTATTCGGCAAATATCGGGCTGCCCACTGCATAACGTCTACTGCACGATTGGCTTTGCTGGATCTCCACTTTCAAATTTGTTACGGCGCATCGTCACCTCATTTCACGAAATACCGGCTGGAGTGTACTCATTAGGCTAGTGGGAAACAGATGTTATCAAGAAGTTCCATTATAATTCACAATAATTAGGTTAACCTAGAAACTTTCCAGCGATTTCTCTTGGCCATTTTTACCAAGGTATTTTTTCGCCTAAAGTTATAACATGAATAGTTTCTGATATATAGCGAAGAGATCGGTTTATTGGACCACCCGGTACAGATTATGGATTATAGAGCCATTTTTATTATAATAAAATATTAAATAGCTGAGAAAAATTATGTAAAAATGTAAATAAAGTTGTTTTTATTACCACATTAAATTAACCAGACACTAATATATTATTTTGTAACCAATGAATTTGCGATATAATAATGGAATAAATATTTTTTTAAGAAACCACTCTGTAGGTGTATAAACGAATTATAATCGACTACTAATAGGTTGGTAACAATGCGGTTTCCGTTGATGATTATTATCACTGGAAATGAGCGGACTTAATTAAGATCAACTACCTACCTTTGCGGCACTGTTTAAGGTAAAACTTACAGAGATCGCTGTGTATCATAAAATAAGTATTTAATTAATATGCTGGGCTAATATCAAAACCACAATTTTCAAAAATAGCAGGAAGGAATTGAGAATTTGTATCTGTTTTATCAAATAACTTCAAAACTATTCAACTTAAAAATTAAAAAGATTTATATTTGTAATCCTCTCAACAAGCTCTTCAATTTGGTATGTCACATGGACCGGTTCGCAAAACTTTTTTTTCAATTTCTATTTTACCCCTCTCAAAATAGACCCCCAAAATTAAAATTAATTAATCTACTTCGTACATGTGTGTTTGGGTCTTAGAGTTGCATAAGTATTCCAAATTTCAACTTAATCGACCCAGTAGATTCGTAGCAATTTCAAATTTTGTAAACTAGTGGTCTTGGAAGTTTTTTTTTTAATCTTCCGTAGCCAAAAATTTTCAAATTAACATGACATTATTATGTAAAGTAAAGTTGATAATAAATAAATTTGTCTAGTACTGATGTCACTGTTTAAACAAACGACAATGATCGAGCGAGGAATTCCACCTTCTTGCGTGCAGTAATCTGGCTTGAAGAATCGCCGACGGAGACTTAACGGAAGCGGTACTTTTGACAGATTTCGGCATCGTTAACATTCAAATAAGGTCCCACCTACCTACATGGGAATATATGCGACTGTCACACAACATTTATCTTTCTGTAATTGAATACTCAACAGACAGGAATACAACGCTCATAACGAACTTGATCAATTTTAAAGTTACGATGAATAGAAGACAACATGTATGAATGATAAAATATAACTAGAGAACTTTAACAGGGAATTATAACCTAAATGCCTAAGCTTCAAACACAATTTGATAAAGAAAAATACCTCTCTGCAATCAAAACAAAGCGTACTTCTCGATTTTTTATACAATATCTAAATAATTGTAGTTGTAACTAATTAAAAAGAAATGTCAGTTTTTTCAATTGTTTCACAAAACTTTTATTTGCCTAGCAACCCGTGCCAATGCTTGGATATAGGAAAGAAGAAGAAGACGCTACCACACACTAAACTAACAGTGACCTTTGAAAGGTCAGTTACTTTTTTCTCCTCAAACGTGAAGCATCGTTAAAATTTTTATTACATTTTTAATATAGAACAAAATTTGTGGTTTTTAAAAACGTAATTAAGCAAGTGTTGGCCTACTACCTATTGTGTTACGAATACATTTCAATAAAGTTATATTACTGTCTGGAACAAAACTTTTCCGTGTAATATTTTCGGTAATAATTGTTTTCAGTGAATAAAGTGTTCGTGATGGATTTCAAGTGGTCGAAGAAATTGTATGCAAGCGAATCGTAAGTAATTTTATTATTCTACAAAAGTTTTACCTGCCAAATTTTGTTTACTACCTAATTATAAGGTTTAAAGGAGGTAGGTATATAATTTAATATTAAGTTACTTACATTTTGTCTATAATGGTAAAATTTTCCACGTTCACATTACACAAATCAATAATTTAGTCACTATTATTCTGGATTTATATTTTATAGCGGCAACTCCAACTAACGCTACTAAACTAAAATGATGCTTAAATGACAGGTGGCAATTGTTTTTCTTTTAAGAAAAAGATGAGGCTATATGCAATAGTTTTAATAAGCATTACAGCCAGGTTTAAAATAACTTAATAATTAAGAGACTTGTTTCCACGTTTATAATGTTGCTTTTATTATAGTGAGATGCCTGAAAACTGGGAAATGACAGTAGGTAAATCATATGATTAAAGAAGAGAGAATGTAGAAGTTAAACAATATTACTGATGAAATGATCCAGCCACTCATTGTAAATATAGGTAGGTATTGGTTCGTCTTCTAATTTGGATTTGTAAGAAGTAGCTCTACTTAAATACTGGTGAGTTTTTATATTAAAATTATTATTCCTGAATGTAAGGTTGTTTAAAAGTCAAAGTTTAACCCTTATACATATATAACCAGTATGACACAATGTTCTTAACATGTATTATAGAAAAAATTGCACTTTTTCACCATCAGCTGTTTAGTAATTATAAGCAGGTTAAAAATACCTAATTAATTTACCTATCAAAGTAAAAATTTTATAGACACAAACACTGGGAAAAAAGTATATTTGATAAAAATTGTTTGTTTGATCATCCGGTTCGGTGATTAAGTATAATTATTGTTATTATAACTATTACGGTAATCAACTAATAATAAACGTGCCATCGAACATACATTTTATTACAGGCAACTACCGATTTAGTAGCTAATGAGTCATTTCATAAAGTCAATAACCATCATAACACAATTTTAATAATAGGTAGCCATAATTTTATTGAAATTATATTTAAAAAAATATGTTTACTTATACATATATCGGTACAGGTAAAGTGTACTGTATAAATTTATCCATATTTTCAAAATCTGTAACATCGATTTGATTCTCTTCGTCAGTGTGTTCTCTCCAAAATTCAGTGTCTTCTTTCGATAGATTTTTCAACCACGCCTAAAAGTGAAATATTTTTCAATAAAAGCCACTCGTGGCTTAATCTGGAGAATAAAGTGGATGCGGAATCAATAGTTACAAGCGATTTGTGACACTTTTTTACTTACCATTTCACTATGTTTGATATAGCTGCTTTCGATGTCGTTGAAACACATTTCAGCATATTTTTTCCCCAATTTTAAAAACTTCAACGCTCCCTTGTAATCATTATACTTCACAATTCTATAATAACCTTTCATGTGGTACAATCTACAAAGGAAACATCTTGAAATTCACGTTTCTTAAGATAAATTGAGAAATCATCGACTCACCTCGGTAAAATGAACTTGAAATTTTTTTCGTACTTTTCCAAAATGGAAAATAATTCATTAATCCTCTTCGTGGCCCGCGTAACGGCTTGTAAATGCTTTCTATCCATTTTATATGTCAAATAAATAATCATCCCTTCCAATAAATACAGACCAGTTATTAGATGTATGGTATTTTCTACTTCGGCATCCAATTGAAATTCCCAAGCTACTTCTTGCCAACCTACAGCCGATTCCCAATTTTCGTTTCGAATTTCCCTAAAAAAATTAAAAGTTTGAAGAAATAGAAAAAAAATTTCAAGGTCAAATATTCACCACAACCATATTAAAACGATCAATTGCTGTTTTCCATTGGGGTCTCTGATGGTTGGTTCCCATCCTTCCTCTTGCATGTATTTTAGAATGTTAGTAAAACGTTCAGCTGCAAGACCCGTTTCTATGTGTACCATCAAACACAGATCGTAGTACCAACTTTTTTCTGCAAAATAATACATTTTATTCGGGTTACTATAAGTGGACAAACCTATTTTGGCACTAATTCGACCCCGTTGAATACGAATATTCCCATAAAAAAAGTGTATAGTTTGTCTCAAAGTATATCGACCATTTAAAATCCAAGAACAGTAGAGTGACAAGGCGAGGGTGTAAACGAGTTTGGTATCGAGTGTATGATGGCTGCATTGAATTCATTTGGCAGTATTAAATATTCCGTTTTAGCATGTCTTTTCAAAGAGCTTTCTATACGAGTATTATAAGTTATTAGTAATTTTTTTTCGCAATGTTGCGTCGAAAACATTTGTCATTAGATGCAAAGTAAATTGTGAAAAATGTGTATGATTGTTTTGTAAGTAGAGTAGCTTTAAAAGAAACTATTCACAAAGACTAATATCGTCTATAAAGGATATTATTAACAGTGAAAAATTAAGTGGAAGAAAAAACATAGTGATGAACATACTGTGCTACGTTTTCCTTCATAGCATTGTATATTCAACCCCAAAGAGCATTATTTGTGGCATCAAGTAAAAACAAAGTTGTGAACAGAAAATGTTACTCCTACTTTGGGTCCCAGTGCTGTAGAATTAATTAAAAATGTAGTAAATAATATACCCATTCAAAGCTGGAAAAATTATGTACCGGGTGATCAATAAAATTAAGGGTAGCGATCGGCCATATCTCATAAGATATTGGTCATATAGATTTAGGAAAAAAAAATTCATGATAAAAGTCGCCAAGAGAAATTGCTGGAAATTATTTTCGAGATTGTCAAACGTCCGCTAGAGGGCGTAACAACCAACACTAAGTAGAAAAATGGGATTTTTATAGAATTTTGCCTAATGAAAGTATATCGATGATATCATTTTCATATTTACTGACTATTCACCTACACTTTTTGACTAAAATGTTTTGTTCTATCTATCAAAATAAAGGGGTGGAGGAAGTTCAATTGTTTTTTTAAACAAACCAAGATTTCTCCCGTTTCGCTTGACCGATTTTAACAAATTTGAGCTCATACGAAAGAGCATAATTTACACTACAAAACACTACTTGGTTTTGACTTTTTGACCTTCGTCTTCACCGCTAGATGGCGTTAACTGAAATGGTAGCAAATTTTTGAGTTTTTTTTTCAAAAAAAAACAAATGTAATGGTATATTCATTTTAACATATTTTAAAAGAGGATACGTTTTTCTAAAATTTAATGAAAAAAATTAATCATCTACCTTATTTTGAACCGTTGATATTGAACAAAATATAATTTTATTACATTAAAAAATGGCACGCCACTGCTTTTTATCGAAATAAAAATAATTTCCGTAATCACTTATTAGTTGCTAACAGAAAAACCCCTGACTTTTTCTCGTTAGACGATTCAACATGAAATTTTTTTCTTAATTAATATTTATTTACTATTATTGCGAGCTCCCGCTTTTTTATTTTTTAGTGCCACGATAAGTTTGTACTTTTTCTATATTTTCAAGTTGTATCTACCAGAATTGTCAGTATCTCGATTAATTAATGATTTAACTTCTCCGAGTAGATTTACGAACTCTGGAATTTGTCTTCTATGCAGTACTATTATTGCCAGTACCGGTAACGTTCGACACAAAAGATTTTCGTTCTTTGAAGCCGCCGCCAATCTCCATACTACGTAGCCTATTTGTAAGCATTTGTCAATTTCCGCACGACGTAATCTGGAATGTGTTGATACTTATTTATGCAACAAGTGCAAAAAGTAAGCGTTTATTGCACTCGACGTGAAACTAGCCCTAACGGCCTCGTCGGACATCACGTTGGGTGCAATAAACACCTTTTGCACGAGTTGCATACAATATTTTTTCTACGTTCAAGCAAAAACCCAAAAAATGTCTTACTTAGGTTGCTCTAAATGGACTAAAAATGATCTTTTGCCTAATTTACATTGTCCCATCACACTATAAAATTGTCAAATGTCAAAGTTCTTTAATTTTCTCACCTAACGCGGTATATGGCATAGTAAAGGTGCGCCAATGCTTTTAATTCTTCGACTTCCACGTGCGTCTTCTTTCTATGACAAAATTTGAGTGCAAAAACTTCCAAGTACAAGCAAAATTTGTGATTTCCCATAACGGATTGGATGAATATTAAATTTCCGTAAGCCAGGCACAATTTTTCGAAATCCGTTTCGGTTTTTATGGCTCTCGACAAGCTCCACATCGCCGTCAATTCAGCTTCTTGCCAACGACCTTTTTTCTAAAAAATAAGCCCCCTTTAAAAAAAACGCCTATGATATATATTATACAAGCTGAAGCACCACCAACGGGATAGCTTTACGGTGACATATAAAATGAATTGCCTACTACACTGTACTCTATCCCTATCTTTGGGCGTGATTCATTCTATACAAATGTTTACTAATAAATAAACCCCATAAAATTTTTTTTCGTACGCCACTCACCGTAAAGTATTTACATAAAAAATACAAACTTTCGGACACGTCATTATTGTACTCGGCATAATCGTCGTCGATTTTTTTGGAAATGTTACTACCTCCTAAATAATATTTCAAACTTTGTTTCAATTTGAAAATCGCACGTAGAATTTTTTTCCCGCCTCTGGTCTTCGGATAACGGACGCTGTAATATTTTAAAGCTTCCATGAAATAGTTGTAAGCTTCATCGTCGTCGATTTGCATTCGCGCATGCCCTAAAAGCGTGTACAATTTTCCTTTTTTCAAGTCTATCATCCAATCCAATTCTATTTGATCTTTCATCGGGCCCTAGAAACGAAAACTTTAGAATATATGATGAGGATTTGCCTTGCTCTGACAGCGACTCATTACCTCTAGCAGTTGCAAAGCTTCTTCAAGGACTCTAATAGCCTGAGGAATATTCATATTGTCGATACAAACGTATGCGTATTCTACGGTGACGTTCAAAATTTTCTCAGCCAGACCTAAAAATGTTTAGGATGATTCGAATTTTTTTTCGTTTTCAAAAATTCACCTGCTCCTTTGCAATGGTCGATTAGTTGCGAGTACATGGTGGTCAACACAAGATGACAGGTACACTGAGAATAATTTACAGTCGAAAAAGTACGCATTAGATAAAAATTGTCTTTGAGTCTTTTAATCACTGCGATTCCCATTTCGGTTGTTCTTGATAAAATGTGTTCTGTAAATGGAAGAAATCGTTATTTTAAGTGGATAAAAATTACTTTCTATTTACTTGAATCGGCGAAACTTGCAGCTTCACTGGAATATACTGAGAGAATGTCTTTTTGGCTTCGTTGAAATTCTTTGGATTTTCTAGAAGTGAAACTTTCCAAGCTAACGAAAGACGAACTTTGAAGCAATTTAGTTGAGCCGAAAGTGTCCACTAAACTGGGAATATCGGGAAGTATTAATTTTTTATCTTTTTTCGAGTAGATTCGTAGAGTGTTGTCGACCCTTGTACCACCTATTTGTCTTACAAAGTAACCGTTTCCACAAGCTCTACATCTGCAAAAATCATGGTCGTATTACACATGACGATGAAGTTAGCCGCGTTTGGAAAAAAAAATTTGATAAAAAAGTTTTCCGCAGCCTGGCGGAGTCGGGCATGATTTTTGTCTAAAATATAGGTCTTTAGCTATTCAATAAAAAATTTTAGAGCATGATTAGAGTGGGCAGGAAAAAGTTTGAGGTGATCGAAAAAAAAGTGACGTGTTTCGACATTTTTTTATTAAAAATTCTAGGTGAGCAAAAGGAATTAGTTTTCGGGTTGGTTAGTAAGAAGATTAAGTAATTGGTGACATGTAAAAAACTGCTTTATTGTATACAGGGTTCTTAAAAAAGCGAGAGAAAGTTCGACTTCACAGATATCTCAAATTTCTTTTACGATTTTTTGAAAAATAACCTAACCTTCTGGTTTCTTTTTCCAAATATCTAATGGCTCTTTCGTGGAACTCTCTTTTTTGGTTGTCGGTCAATAAATTATACGTAGTTTCACGAAATTCGGATGATCGAAACCTCAAATAACCACAAGATGCGTATTTCGGTAAATCTCTGCAATTTTCTGAAAAAAAAAATAAATTACAAACCTAAACCAGAAAAAAAAAATATATTTCGTAACAAACCATCAACAATCAACCCTCTACAATCACATTTAATGTCCATATACGTATTGGGATTTTCTAATCGTTTTTCAAAATCGAGACCACCTACAATAAAATCCCCTTTGGCACAGCTAAGTACATGGATTTCAAACAACTTTTTAACAGCTAAAAAAATCTAAGTCGTAGAAAAAATATTGTTTGTAAAACTTTTTTTACTTACCTAGGGCAGTCGTACGTATGGCTGATGAAGACATAATGTAGAGTAGCATGTCTCTAGGAAAAGTATCTCCCAATACGGCGCTGCATTTTAATAAAAGTTGTTCGTAGGACGTCAGGGCGTCGAATATTTTTAAAATTATAACGTCGATAGCTAGTTCGGGATCGACGTCTTCCAAATTGAAGGTTTTGTTTACGGTTCCAATCACTATTTTGTCCGTTTCGCTAACCACGCTGTTGAATACTTGACCTACCGTTAAATCTGGATAACTTTCCTTTAGAAATTAAAAAAAAATTATTGATTAGTAGTTGTACAATGCCGATACGAAATCACTTTGAAAAAAATGAAAATTTGTTTTGTACACCCCAATTATTATTCGCTTAATATTTTCAATTATTCTCGACTCTCAATGAAACACATTGTATATTTCTCACCCTACAACTATCTATAAACATTTTCCACCGAGTAGTCATCTTGTCCTCAGTTGACAATTTTCTTTCCTCCATTATTTCAACCCATAAACTCATTTCTTCTTTTGACAATCTGTAATAGAAAAATCTGTTCTATTATAACTACTTGCGTAGTGTGGGAGGGAGGGAAAGATCCAAAAACATCGAAAAACTGACTAACTGGAATATTGTTTTGGTCGACATAGACGTACGTATGGGGCGACATTCACTGAGACCTAAAATATTATTGTGCCCGTACTTCTACGGGGAACGTCTCAGATACTAGTAGCTACTTTAATCCTATTTCCATGATAGTCCAGTAAATAAAGACCGAGAAACCTGCTCATCTCATTATTGTCGGACTTTTTTTTTTGCAACTTGTAGGTATTCACGGGTAGATTACTCTCTGAAAATATGTCCTCCGCGAAATTTGCGGAAGGGGCTGAAAAATGGCCAATAATCCCAAAAATTGAGTTTTCCGCCGATATCTCCGTAAATATGACACTTAGAGAAGTGGGGATTTGCTAGGAATGGAGAGCAGTTTATTATCTACAAAAATGATCCTAATCATTTTTGTCAAAAGTTTAACCGTTTTCGAGATAAACGGGCCCAAGCGTACCTTGGATTTCGAGCTGCTGCGCGGCGTCTCCGGGAGCACGCTCCGTGAATGTAGACATGGGAGGGCGGGCAAATTGACCCATAACTTGAGTAAAAATGAATCTTTTTTCACGATTCAAAGTGCATATGAAAGGAGGGACCTGTACCTATAACATCGTGTAACTTTTTCGTTTTTTTTTATTTTCCAGGAATATTGAAAAAACTGGCCAAAATTTATTTTTCCTGAATATTCGACCGCCCTTATCAATCCGTTCATATTTTTTAAATTAACCGTAGTTTTACCGAAACCTTTTGGATAATGGGACTTTGATAGGTGGTGAATGTATTCCGAAAGAATGAATAAATAATTTTTGTGTATTTTTATAAACAACATGTTTTTCTTGGGACGTTTTTTTTTTGATTTTTGAAAATTCTCGGGTCTACCGCAAATTGATAAACAATAATTGGCAATATCGGTCTTTAATGCACACCATTGGAAAGCTGAAAATGTCCTCTTTTCGATGGTTTTTAAAATTTTTGGCCAAGTTTTTTAGTTTTCCGGAAAATTTTTGCCAGAAATATTGATCCAGGGACAAAAATGATGGGGTTACGCAAAAGGGTTCCGGCCCCCAAAAAGGTCTTTCAATCCTCCTCATAGCTAGTCTATCTGCTATTGTGGAATCCACAGTAAGGTTACTATATTGTTAAAAAAAATAAATTTTACCTCATGGTCATATACAACGGTGGAATTACTATTCCTAGGTTATAAGCATTGGCTCTAGTTATTTTTCTAATAATTAGTCCTCCGGACTGCATCAAGCTCACGAGAAAACTTTCAATCCATCCAGGATTTCCATTACTTTTTTGTTGTATAGTTCTAAAAATACATTAAAATCATTGTTTTTTCCAAAGAAAAATCTTGAAACTGACTTTTCTAGCTCTGCCGGAATACCATCAACACTCAACATTTGACAAGCCAACCCAACATGATACCACTTATCGATCGCTTTCAATTCCACAATTTTAATCTTCGGGTTTCTTAGCACCTGCATAGCCAAAGTGGATAGGAACGTTTCAGTATCCATGGCACCCACGATAAAGACCAAGTTAGCGTTTATCAATAAATTTATTAATAAACTAGACTCGTTATCTATGTATTGAGCATCGTCGATTAATAATATCCAAAATGTTTGGAATACCTACAAAGAAATATGGAAAAATCTAGTAGAGTTAACATACTTCAGGGAAAATCTGATCAAAAGCTATACTTCTCTACACAAATGCTTAAACATTTTTTGCAACCATTTATATCTATCATTCTTCGGAATCGCCTCGTATTTAATCGTATGTGGGAAATTCACGTCAAATACTACGTTTAAAAGACACAAGTACGGATGCAACGCAGAATTCTGGAATCTTGCTTTAATTTTATCCTGTTTTATTTCTTCCTTCGTATTTTCATCAATATCCAAAAAACGATAAAATATGATTCTTACCGATTCATAAGGAACCTACAAAAAATACATTTTCATACTTAAAACAGAAGAAGAAAGGAATACCATGAAAACAATGGCCAGAAGAAGATAGAGTAGAGTTGAAAAATGGATCTTACATCATAAATAAAAGCGGATATCGTGAATTTGTGTACGGAAAAATGCTTCGAAGCAGTAAACATAATCTCATCCAACAATCTCGTTTTTCCTTGCCTGAAAACACCTTGGAAGATCAACGTGTTTAATATTGTTTCTCCTCTTCGAGACGCATACGATGTTTTAGCCCATCTTAACATGTTCAAGTACAAATCCATCTCTTGTTCGCGTCCTAATAAAGGATAAGGATTTTCCAAAGGACACGTCGTCTGAAATCTTAACACAGATTTTAACTAACAAAAATAATATATAGAGAAATTCACATACGCTTGTACTCCTTTGAATTCGTAGATCGGTCCTGGATTCGCGATTCCTTTTAAAGGCTTATATTCTTGTAAAATAAAATTTCTCGATTCCAGTTTGCTGTGTAAAAACGTTTCTCTGTCACACGTGACTTTATTCGGATACGCTACCATTAATCTAGCTGCTTTATTCACCACCAATCCGATTACAGTGTATTCACGCCTTAAAGTATGTCCAAAGGCACCGCAGTAAGTTTTTCCTAAAATATTCCACGTCCCAGATAAATATCTAATATTTTTGCGCCCAACGTTGGGCGTAATTATTTTCTCACCTGTTGTAACCCCAGCGGCAACGCCATTGACGTTTTGATTTGACGTTAGTGTATTAAAACATTCTATAGCACATTTCAGAGCCAACTGACTTTCCAATTCATGCTTGAAACCTCGAAGTCCGAATATCGCTAACAGCATTAGATCTTTATCGAAATTACTGATCTTATTCACGCATCCATTTTTGTCTTTTACGGTACTAAAAGTACAAACATTTTAATCGCCCCCGGTATTTAAATATCTGCTAAAACCTACTTGCAAACAGTCAGGTATATTTTATTGGCCGTATCGATTCCTTGTACGGGAGAAAGTTTGTCGTTGACTTTGATGTTTATGAAGAGAATACAAACTTGTCGAATTTCGGTAAGGTACTCTATGGGTTCCTCGGCATCGATTCCGTTCATTACGGGGGGTATGATAAATCTTCTTAATTCGTACATTATGTTGATTCTTACTGCGTGGTTAACTGCCGGTCGTACTGAAATATTTGACATACTAGATAAATAACGTCGTCAAATGTCTCTTACTCAGTTTCAATAGTCTGGTTGAGAGTTCCTTGTCTTAAAAAAAAAACAGTTTTCGGGCATGTTGCAATAATCGCGACCAAAAGCAATAGAAACTTTTATGAAACAAAATTCAACTATTATAATGTCAAATTGGTAGGTTAGGTTAGGTTAGGTTTATGGTGAGTGGGTCTATAAGGCCCTCCACTGCGACTCGCAAGAGTCTATTGTGGCTCACACCTATTCAGATTTCACCAAACAAATTCAGCTTCTTAACAAAGCCGATTAGCTTATTTGGTGAATGATTTTTCAGGTCCGAGGGCGAGAGAGCATCCCTGCCAAACATCAGATACCTGATTCGAGCCGCGGCGGGGCAGGCACAAATTATATGCTCTGCTGTTTCATCATCTTCCAGACAAAGACGACAGGTCGGATCTTCCGACAGTCCAAGTTTTAGCATATGATGATTCAGATGACAGTGGCCTGTTAAAAGGCCTGTTAGACAGCGTAGGTCATGCCTGCTATAGTCTAACATTTGTTTGGAGACATTCTTCGAAGGATGTATGAAAGCCTTTGAATGAACCAATCCTGGTAAATTATGCCAGAAGTCTAATGCTCTTCTTGCCGCCCAGGTATTCAAATTGGTTAGTCATTTGGTTGCTATGGTAATAACTGTATTCTTCTCAGAGAAAAAGCGTCCAGGAAGTCCAATTTTACTTACGTGCGTATTGGTCATTAACAACTTTAATAGCAATCGATTGATTGTCGTCTTCCAAACTGCTTTTTTCAGAAATATTATCATTATCAACATCCTCAGATATTTCTTCTATTGGTATACTTAAAATACTGTAAATTTCTAAAAAAAAAACATTCTAATTATTCATATTTTTTCACTTGGCCATTTAATATTACCCACTAAATCAGTTTTTTCATAATGCCTTTGAATATTCCTCCAATTAGGACCGACACCTAGAATCTAAAAAAAAAAATTTTTACTACCCCTTAATATTTCCTTCAAATTAATCTCACTTTAGCGTGAATACCATCAGGAAGTAAATCTATGAGATATTCATTAGCACTTGTATGATGTACAACTCTTGCACTTATAACAATTTCTCCAGCAGAGCTCTTTGATTCAGCTGCTTTTATATCATCTATAGGCTGCCCTATCATCAAATAATGCGAATTTCCTTCGTCACCCAATAAGGAAAATATCAAATGTCCACAAGCCACTGCAAGTTTCACTAAAAAAAATCTGTTTTAAAGCAGGTATGCTTTTATTAACTACGACCACGTTTGAACATAAAAAGGGCATTGGAAATAAAGTAAGAATACCTCGAACAACTACGTCTACATCAGTTTGATAAGTCCCGTATGTCTTTTGTATCACCAAAGCGCAATCTAAGGCTTCGTGTACAGCATCTCTTAACGATAGATGATCTGTTTCTTTCCACATCGCTATAAAAGCATCTCCGGAGAATTTTAGTACGTCACCGCTGTGGGAGAGGATTTCTTGTACCATAGCTCCAATGTAGGAGTTTAAGACTTGGGTCAATCGAGAGGGTCCACCTTTGCCGGATTTGTTGTATTTTTCGCATAAGTCCGTAAAACCTAAAATAGATTTTTCATATGAATAAGTGCTTTAGTTTCCTTGGACGATGTTGATTGATTGGTTGGTTGGTTCAGAACCACCAGTCGGAGGCTAGAGCAGGGTATGGTAACTCTGAACGAGCGATGGTACGGCCACCTACTGGATCGGAAAAGTTACTAAAATTGCTGATTTAATGAAAACTGTAACGCTGCTAGTAGTTATTCTAGATATTTGCGCATGCCTCACGGCCTCACATTGTAGTCTTACGCCATTTTACGGTTCATGTATGTCGTGCTTCAAGTTTGTTGTTAAAGTGTGAATTAGTTAATATTATCTTTCAATAATCATTATCGAAAAAGACAATGTCCAAATTTATTGTGAAGGAATATAATGTATATAGTGAACTCGGTAAGTTTAATTTTAGTAAAATAAAACAAAACATCTTTCATAACATAAAAAGTAACAAATTACTAAAGTAGTTTTTTGTTTATACAGCTTTATACTTCCAATCCAGGAAGAACAGCTTTTAATTTGATGGAACGAAGTGGGAACAAATGCTCGGATTTGAAGAGGTAATTTTTTACACATATATTTATTGAATGTTATTAAACATGATTATATGTTCTAGATTATAAACCAAAGAAGTTAAAGGACATTTGTTTGTATCAATTGTATCCCACAAGAAACAATTCCATCTACAAGCAAATATAGTGTGTCTAAGAAGTGTTGAAGAGCATTAAAGCCATTCTGAGTGGTTGATAATCGTATGAAAAGTAATATAAATCTCATATAGTATAATTATATTTGCAAATAATAAAATTCTTTGCAGATACCAGGATCATTATGGAACCATCTATGGAGACTCCCTCCTTAAGAAGTGCCAATAAAAGTCTACTGGAAAAAGGTCGAACAATTTTCAAAGGTAAATAGTTTCGAGAAACAAAATAAATATTCAAACCTTCACAGTACTATGTGTTTGAGCTAATTAAAAATGTTTATAAATATATTGATGATAGTCATATTGTCCTCAAGATTGACTAGATTAAACGATGAAATAAAACAATTTAGTTTGTTTAATATCATCGTTTAGTATGGATCTTCATCAAGTAAAAGCCTCATCTATTCAATTTACTAGATTGGCATTGTAAACTACACTTTGCTAATAGTATGCAAGTTTTGGTATTTAGTTAGTTTTATTTGTAGCAACCTGTAAAAGTCAATGTTTTTTAATGTATATATAGCTGCCTACAGTACCGGTTGATCAATTTGTTCAAGTTTTTTAAAAAATCTCGATACCACTGTTTTCCTTGAAACTTGAAGGAAATTTTCACCTATTGTAGGCTCCTGTATATTTATATTAAATACATTTGTGTGCTTACTAATATCACTTTTCTTATTATTTGTAGAACTTTTATAAAACAGTTGACTGTGAAATAAAAAGTTGAGCCAAAAGATATAAAAATTTCAGTCTCATTCTATCATTTCTTTGTGTTATATTTAATTATTTCTGCAATCCATAGTGTGAGCTCACTATTTCTATATTTGCTTTTTAAACATGCATTTTTATTACTGTTGATGAAAACTATTATCATTATTATCTAATTAAAAAGTTTTCATCACCTTACAGTGCATGCTGATTCTTTTCAAAATTATTTACTCAAATTTTATTTATTATTAACTGTATTGTTAAGCTCTTATTATGTCTTTCTGTTTGTCTTGAAATAAATGAAAAAAAACGATCTGTTTATTGTTATTTTTGGTAATGAATAAAAGTATATAAACTGGTTGATTATTGTTTAATTTTTCCCACTTCAGGCATTGTATGGTCCATATTTTGACATTTCATTTAATCTAACTTGACTATTTGAATGTTATTAATATAATATCAATCAAATGTTGAGTTACTTTAAATGAAATATCAAAAAATGGACCATAAATGCCATATTTCAATAAAAGTAATATTACAGTAATTTTGAATATGCCGCCAAAAACTGTTAAATTACAGGAATCTACTTTTTCGGTAGTTAGCGAGGACCACAACCATGTAAAAGGTGTTAGAGCTTACTTTTCCGACCTGTAAGATGGCGCCACCCGTCAAAATTAATTCGCCCTAGTTAGCGCCACGGTCAGATGCCTATCTATAAGTATGTTATCTGTGGGCTAGAGTACCTCGCTTTTTGTGCTCTTAGTTGTGCCATTAACGTGAAGAGAACAGTAACCCTTATCAGGCTCAGCAGACTTTTCACTTTTCCTTTGGATGTTTTAGTCCTAGGAGTCTATAACTCCAATGAGATAATGCTTCAAAATCGAAGATAATGTGACATGTTCCATGCACAACCGACAGATATATGCCGTGCTTTCTTAGGGTACAGTGACCAGTGCGTAAACCCGTAGTATTTCATAAGGCAGCATCTCCTAGGGTTTTTTGACAAACAGTTTGCTGTGTTCCCGTTTTGGCACGAGACTCCAGTACGACGTTAATAAATTCAGATATAGACTGGAACCTAAGCTCTATATTTAAGCTTCTAGTGATTAGAAACCTTACCAGAAACGTCTCCAAATAACAAGCAAGCATCCATATCTCTTTTGGAATGGTCTCCGATATTATATATGATCTCGTCTGGTACTAAAGAAGCCATTATTCTTATGTGAGCTTCGTCAAATTCATTATTTTTGGATTCAAATCTTGCTCTTAGATGGATATCGGATAATGCCATAGCTCTCCTTTTTTTCCATTCTTCATTCACTTCGCTTCGCAGTAAACAATTTTTTAAAGCCCACTGGTATTCTTCGCAAGGTTTTTCCGCTACAAGAAATGATTGAAATATTGTGGATTTTATTGAAACATTAAAATAAATGTTACTTACTTTTTTCCATCATTTTGGGTGGCTAAGTTTTTTATAAAATCAGGTAAAATATGTTTAAACACGATCGGAGTTTGTAAATATATCAAAATTTATTTGACATTCACCCAAAAAAGTTGATTATAGTCCATTACAGAACACCTGACTTTGACAGTTTGTTGACATGTGGTATAGGATTAATGCCCACTTGCTCCGTATTCGCAACACCGTAATTTTAGGGTTCTTGGTTAAAATAAACTAATCAATCAGTCGCCGGTATTTCCTATTTTTGTTAAGTTTTTGCTTCAGGTTAACGAAATAAAGTGTTCCTAATTTCTGGAGGACAAGGGTAGGCGTAAAGTTCTTCCAAAGTTAATGTGATGACCCATATTTTTAATCTAACTTCTTATATTTAAATCCACAATTCAATAATCCCGCGCATCATCTTGGACTGTTGTTTCAAATGGTCTCCAAAATGCCATTCTAATTAATTATATTATAAAACTTACCCTAACGTCTACGAACAAATGAATATTATATTAATATCAATTCACTGACGCCACTTAACCACTACACCATCAAAAAGGTATTAAATTAATGATACCTTTCTACACTAGATCACCTAGCCTTTCCTATAAATACCTATAACAATTCACTAAACTCACTCAACCAAGAAATAGATATATTAAATATTTCTTTAAAACAAAATTCACTCCCGACACTGAATGATACTAATGGATTATAAGCCGAACCACAACACAACCCCCTAGAACACCCTCAAGACCGTAGAATTTTTTCTGCCAAAAACGTCAAACGGAGTATACTTCGGTCGTTGTATTGTTGTTTAGGTAAAGCACACAAAATCAACAGACAAGCAACGGTAATCAGTCTCGCAACTCGAAGCCCTTGTTTACTAGGTCGCTATGCAATTTCGACCAACTTTAGCCAACCTTACTGCCTAAATTTTAAAGCGACATTCATTGGGAACGCAACCTTAAATAATAAAAAAAATGTCAGACGACGAAAAAAGCAATCAACAGATGATTTATGTGATTCCAACGGAAGTCAAGAGCATCAGATTCAGGTGCATATAGAGACCTTATCTCCCCGCATTCTACACTACAAAACGATGGATTTAGATCATTTTAGGAACTTATTACTTATAGTATAGTAGAGTAGCATCTTTCTATATTATTCCATCGGAATACAGTAGGTGTTCTGTGAAACTTTTTCCGTTAATTGGAATGTATATAGAGAGATATTTTTCAAAAATTTCAATTAGAATTTTCACGCCTAATATAAAACGAAATACATTGGGCATGACAAACATTTGGCTTTCATTCCTCAGTTGTATATCTGAAAATAACATCTGCTTATCTTTGAAGTTGATGGCTTCGGTACGCCCAGTTGAATAGCATAATTATCTAGCAGTTAATAGAACAAAATATGACGAGCTTTTCGTTTTAATTTCGTTAAAGTTGTAAGAGAAGAATTCTACATTGTTAGGAAAATTATAACGTTCAAAAAATACAGAAATATATTTGTTAATTTTGCATTTTTTTTCTTAAATCTCCAGCCGCATAAGTCTTGATACGCTTGAGAAAAATGATTGATGATTCCATTTAGGATTGTTGATTTGTTATTTTCAAGACGGGGCGGGTTTTAAGCTCGTAAAGTTACAGCGTCGTTTCCAAATAATTTAATTTTAGTCTTTGCAAAGAAAAATTTGTTTAAAATTCGCTTTTCAATATTAATTTATATTTTTGTAATCCCTTAAAAATATTTTTCGGTAACGCCACTGATTTTCGACAAATTTTGATTTATATCGAACGAAAATCAGTTTCAATATAAATTAAATTTTTTGTATCCCTTGAACTAAATTTTTACTGCCGTCACTGATTTTCGGCTAACTATAATTTGTCTCGATCGAAAATCTGTTCCAATATAAATTAGTTTTTTGTATCCCTTGAACAAAATGTTTACTGCCGCCACTGATTTTCGGCAAATTATAATTATTTGTCTCGAATATGAAATAGATTTTTTTGTATCATTTGAAAACCTTTTTGCCGACGCCACTGATTTTCGGCTAATTATAATTTGACTCGAACATTAATATTGTCATGTGGTTAACTGCCAACTAGTCAACATGCGGCGATATGGACCGGTAACATCAACAACACTTTAGACCTTTTTTTGGTCTTTAAAAGGGTTTTGCCACGCCTCTTTGCAGCGCATACTTTGTTGTCTAAACCAAGAAATTGCCAGTTGCAATTTTGGAAAGAACATTCTTTACACTGTAATATTCATAAGTGATCTCAACAAATCCAAAAACGCTCATAGCAAAATCGGGGGTCATTGGCAATCTATATTTTATTTTACATCCTACTCGATCCGTTGCATCATCTGCCATTTTGAATTACTCGTTTATTTTCAATTTTACACAAAAAATGGTAATAACAAAAGATGCTTAGAATTAAATTTCCTACAATTTTGGTTCCCATCAATTTTTTCATAAGATCAATATTTTTCGATTTATTGATCGACAGAGAGAATTGCAGAAAATGGGTTAAAAAAAATTGTTTAAGTTAAAATTTCAATAGATTTATTGTATAAACATAAATATTAAGTAGATATAAACAAAAATTTTGTAATCCATACTAAGTAGAACTCGTACTGATGAACCTAGAACAAGTTTCGAGTTTAATTAAATCGAACGATTGCGTATTAAAGTGATATTGATAAGAAGGTACTTTACTTACTTTTTTCTCCTCTACAAACCGATATGCTATCAGGTATATCACGTTGAACAATCTCCTTAAAACCCTTCAAAGGACAAAAGTCTTCACAACCTGGTATTTTTAACTGCTGCGGCCCATTATCATCGTTTTTGAAAAAAATCTAAAATATCGTTAAATAAAAATTTGGAATGAAAAAAAAATGTTAATTTTTGTTAAAAACTTACTTTAAATCCAAATACATCGTCAATATAATGTAGTTCCAATACAACGTAGCTCCCATATTGTATAGTTTGATTCCCATCCCACAATTTCATCAGTTTCAACAAAGCCATAATGTTGTTTTCGTGAGCGCTCCAAATAAACATTTTTTTAGATGAACTTTCCGCGTCGATTTTCTTTTGCGTATCTTCCAAAATGTTCTTTAAAAGATATCCTGCAAAAATAAACCATTTTTTTTATTAAAAACAAAAGAATAAATCAAATTATTGACGTACTTACCCCCTGTCAACTGTCTAAGCGTGGGAGTTGAAGTAATCATTTCGTAATAGTCCATTACAAGTTGATAAAGAGTCTGTGGGTAGATTTCTTTTGACCAATTCGGTAAAGTATAGTTAAGTTGTTCCTAAAATTGATTCAAAAGATGTCGGTAGCTTACAAGCACTACAGATTGTATTGAAAAACATTAAAAAGACTATTTTCTCTTATATTTTTTGCTTCCTCTCTAAATCGTTTTCTTGGTACCTGCATCTAATTTTGATCGTAATTTATCTATTTTACGATTGTGTTGAATTTTCCCATAAATCCCGAAATAATTTTGACTGGCCGAGAAAAACAGTTATAAATAATTAATAACTAGAAAAGTGGTGAGAGGCATACTTTACTAGTATTACTGGGAAAACATATTATTTTACTTACCAAAATTTCAAACCCAAAATACAAATAATAAGCCTTCAAAATATCATCGTATACCTCCCCCGTATGTTCAGTTAAATATTCCAATAAACCCTTATATTTTTCAACGAGCTTAGACCCTTCTGACATTTCCATATATTCATTTAAATGTAAATCCCAATTTTCACAACCAAAAGCGAAAAGTTCCTAAAAAAAATGTTTTTAAAAAGAAATTTGAAAACATATTTCTATCTTAAAACCTCGTCTACAGCTCGTTCTTTATAGGTATACGGAATGGGCTGCCAGTCGAATCCTTCTAACCATATCAACTCCTTGGTGGGGGGAAAAAGTCCTGCTAAAAACAATTGCAAGGACGCTTTTGTTCTGTTAAAGTCGCTACTTGTAGCTTCGATTAGATCGACGGTGTATGCTTCTTCTAAGAATCCTTTGTAAAGTTCCCTGATTTCTTTGCCTAAATTGTATATTGTTAGTTTTCCTTTCTGGAAAAAAAAAATAGTATAAATACATTAAGAAATTTAATATTTATACACGGGCGACTACGTAGGAGTGCCCCACGACACCTAGACCTAACACTTGCAGAACTTCTTGCGGATTTTCTTCCTCAATTCCATGATGACTGTCTGATAGTCAAGCAGCCATTAAAGCGCTGAGTTCTTGTGTAATCAGTTCCAAAATGGTGTGGGAATGCCTAGGCAAACTTAATGAACTAGGCGAGAACAATATAGTCACCTTACTGTGGATTCCAGGACACACTGGAATAGAAGGAAACGAAATAGCAGATGAACTAGCAAAGAGGGGGAGTAAAATACCCTTTTGGGGGCCGGAACCTTTTTGCGGAATCAGCTCCAATGTAATATTGGAAGAAATAGGTAAAGCCGAAGAAAAGGGAAGATCTGACAATTGGAAAGATCTAGTAGGGCTTAGGCAATCAAAGATTCTTCTGGGTGACTACAACCTGTTGAGATCAAATGAATGCAAAAGTCAAAGCAAAACTGCACTAAGAGTTTTAACAGGAATCCTAACGGGACATTGTCGCCTGAATGGACACCTTAAAAAGCTCAAAATAGTGGAGGAAGAAGATTGTAGATTTTGTGGAATGGAAGAAGAAACCTCCATCCACATACTTGCGAACTGCACAGCAATTCAGAATCCTAGGGCTCATCACCTGGGAGACTACTGGATAGAAGAGGGACAGTTACCTAAGCCTGCAGATATCCTAAAATTCCTCGGGGAAATAGGACTAAAGGAGCTACTTTCCTCAGGAACTAAGTAGAAGTAGGGGCACAATAGATCTTTTAGGTCTCAGTGAATGTTACCCCAAAAGACATACATACATACATACATACATTCCATGATGACAATCGTAAAGGTCTTTCACATACGGGGTTGGGTTAAAATATGGAACACTAACAGTACGAAACAAATACTAACAGACAAAACTATACTATAATAATTGAAAATATTTACATTAGTGAGTTGGCCAAAACCGTATGGTTTAAAATATGATTCGTTGTAATAAGGACTAGATTCATATAAATTATTTTTTTCAGGACATCGATCGCCATGTCGGAAAATCTAAAAAATTAAAAAAATATAAATTCAGTTTTATTTCGTCAAAATTCCTAATATCGTTCAAAAAAGATTGTCTAGATTGCAGAACCCGGTCACTTCTACTTGATTCAGTGTTTCACCCTGTATATAAAATAGTATACATACCACGCGTGAAGGATCATTCCATCCACGGCTTTTAGGTCGCCTGGGGTCTCTTACAAAGCCTGGGCTGTAATGATCTACTTCCCCGCTAGGTATGTAATATACTATTTAAAATTGACAGCAACTCGACTGTTTTCAGCTGCCTTGAGACTTCCAAATAATGTTAAAATTATCGAAAACCCACTGATAAATTTCATTGCTATACTTTACTTTGTTTAAACTGTTTCACCCTGTATATAAATCTAGTAATAATTTTATCATAAAACTCGTTAATCAGTTGTCTAGAATTGTATCACGTGGTACATCTTGAAGGTTTTCTACTAAATAAGTAAGATTTAACCATAATATATTTTAATGAAAAAAAATATTTTTAAATCTCACCAAATTGACAGCAACTAGACTATTTTCAGCTGCCTTGAGACTTCCAAATAATGTTAAAATTATCGAAAACCCACTGATAAATTTCATTGCCACTTTACTTTGTTTAAACTGTTTTTAAACAGCACTTATCTGTATAAATATGTATGTTCTAATGAATTTTGAAATTTCTATTTCGTATTAAATACTGAATGGATTAAATTGAGACCAAAATTATCTATGAAATGTTAATTACTTCATAGATGGCATTTTTAAGGTAGTATACTGCTTTAACATTACTTTTCAGAATCTTTTTAAACTTGGTATACAGGGTGTGAAGTTTTTCATTGGTATTGTATTGGTAAAATCCAAACAACAAGAGATAGCGTTGAACTTTTGTACTTTTCATCGTGTTTTTACGAACCCTGTATAAAATTAACCAGTTTTCAACATGTCACCACTTACCTTCCCACTAACTAACTTTTTTTTCTATAATTTTAATGCATAATAAAAACTAATCATTAATAAATCATTAACGAAAGATTTCCATCGTTTGTGGTCGTAAAGGGGTGCTTTTTCATGAAATGCCCAACCAGCAATTGTAAACTGAGCAAATGATCCATTTGCATAAAGAATTCATCTAATTACATATCATTCTAACCGTTACCAACAAACATCTGACAGGTTTCCGAGGCTTCAAGCAAAATACACATTAAATTTTTTTTTGGCCGTGGCTATATTTACGTTAACGGAAACTTTAAAATAAAAAAAAACATGCATAATAAATATTTTAATAAATTGTGTAGTTATAATATAGAAAATATTGAAAACCTTTTAATTTGTTTTTTTTTCTTATTTCTTGAACCTAACGTGATCACAAATATTTGAAATAAGTTGGGAACAGTTCCAGTAGGTGCCGTCAAATTCTTCTTTTCCTTCATGGCTAAATAATAACTTTATTCACTCAATAAATAAATAAATACAAAAAAAATACATGGTGGAAGCCACAGCCACAGCCACAGATATAATGACATTTAATAAGTATGTGTTGAAACCACAGAACTAGATATGTGGTTGAAAGGAAAGGACGACACTGATCATCAAATACAAATCACGAAACGACAGACATATGTAACGGGAGCAAATCGATCGAGTTACGACAATTCATTTTACTTGTAGGTGTTATAAATCAACCCAAAAATTTTATATTCACGTTGTAGACAACTTAGACACAGCGAGATTTTAAAGAAATGCTCTACTGATCGTTCAAGTCTTTGTAGTTGACTAAAATGGAAATATAAATTACTATAATTCACCTACGTACTCAAATTAAACATGTGTATACATATAATAAGAATAAATAGGTATAATGTTAATGAAATGTTTTTATTGGTAACAGCAACGTGTGCTACAAATTAAATATAATATATACCGAAATTATACTCTATAAACTTTTGTGTTTGGCATGCGATAATTTGTAAACTAGTCCAATTCGAAGATAACAAATTTCATTTCTATATTTGGAATTGGAAACATTCATTTTCTAAATAGGTTTGATATATTATAAACCCGATATTCTTGGTATACAATGTTGCCAAATATATCTTTTTGGCGGATAATCTTAGAAATGAAATATCTTTTTTGCAATTATACAATTTTTGATAGTGAAATCGTCACGGATGCACTGTTTTTGAAAAAATTACACCAAGAGTGACTAAAAAGATTTTTTTTCTCCGCAAACATTACAAAAGGTTATTAAAGCTTTAATAATTCGTTTATGCGATTTTTAAAGGGTGTTATCCCGCGTACAAAATGAGTGACAAACAAACAATGGCTTGACAGTATGACAGCTTAACAAAGAAAAATCCCCAGTCGCCGTCAACTTCACATTTAACGTGATTATACGGTTGATCTATCGAGTTAATTCGAAACTGAAAGGGGTGCTGAAATATATTTTCAATTTTCTATTAAGACTTTTTTCTTTTTTGATACAGAATCTTCAACATAGGATGATGGTTTAAATAATCAACCATAACTTGATATCGAACCGAAGCCAATTCTTTGTGTCGACATAACCTCATTTGTAACGTCTTCATCACTGTCATTATATCGTTAACTTCAACGAAATAATCAGCTTCTTCTGCCGGTGTTAACATGTCGTGGGTGGCAGTGTAATATAGTTTTTTAGTTTGCAATTTGTCGTGCATTTTTTCGAAATTTTTTTGAATAACGTTGGCCCGATTTACAAGAAGATCTTTGAATTCTTTTAAACAACAATCTCTGGCTTCTCGAGCTTGTTTAAATGTGAGACGAGCTGGACCACCTGAAATAGACGTGAATATGTTGTGAGCATGTTAAAATTGTATAGAAGGGACATTAAAAAATTTACGCATCCTTGTAAAAATTTTCCATTCAGTTAAATCTTATCTCTTTATAGAAGAGTGTGTTTATATTATATTTATCGCAAATCGCGACGTAAATATTAAAAAAATCTTCTATTTATATATATTTTTTTTTGATGGATGACAAGAGTAGATGAGCAAAGCGGGCATCACTATAGATATAGGGAAAACAATGTGTTAGAGAGAGAGGGTTCACGATGTATGTATGTATGTATGTATTTTGGGGTAACATTCACTGAGACCTAAAAGATCTATTGTGCCCCCTTACTTCTACTTAGTTTCTGAGGAGAGTCTCAGATACTAGTAGCTCCTTTAGTCCTATTTCCCGGAGGAATTTTAGGATATCTGCAGGCCTCAACTTAGGTAACTGTCCCTCTTCTATCCAGTAGTCTCCCAGGTACTGTGCCCTAGGATTCTGAAATACTGTGCAGTTCGCGAGTATGTGGATGGAGGTTTCTTCTTCCATTCCACAAAATCTACAATCTTCTTCCTCCACTATTTTGAGCTTTTTAAGGTGTCCATTCAGGCGACAATGTCCCGTTAGGATTCCTGTTAAAACTCTTAGTGCAGTTTTGCTTTGACTTATGCATTCATTTGATCTCAACAGGTTGTAGTCACCCAGAAGAATCTTTGATTGCCTAAGCCCTACTAGATCTTTCCAATTGTCAGATCTTCTCTTTTCTTCGGCTTTACCTATTTCTTCCAATATTACATTGGAGCTGATTCCGCAAAAAGGTTCCGGCCCCCAAAAGGGTATTTCACTCCCCCTCTTTGCTAGTTCATCTGCTATTTCGTTTCCTTCTATTCCAGTGTGTCCTGGAATCCACAGTAAGGTGACTATATTGTTCTCGCCTAGTTCATTAAGTTTGCCTAGGCATTCCCACACCATTTTGGAACTGATTACACAAGAACTCAGCGCTTTAATGGCTGCTTGACTATCAGACATTATGATAATCCTTTGCCTTCTATATCCTTTGTCAATATTGAACTGGGCACACTTTCTTATTGCGTGAATTTCCGCTTGAAAGATACTTGGGGTTTTTCCCAAGCTTTCAGAGTGTTTGGTTCCTGGCCCGTACACTCCTATCCCAGTTCCTTCTATTGCTTTTGAGCCGTCAGTGTACCATTGAATGGCATTCTTTCCAAGTCTGGTAATGGTATTTGGATCCCATTCCTTCTTGTTGCTTAATTCCGTAACGAATTTCTTTGAAAAGTTATACTTTTTCATCATACCATCTTGTGGCATGTCCCAGGTTGTCTGATTTCTAAGAAGTGAAGAGGTGGTTTTCTTTTTAATGATTCCCTCTCTACTTAGTCTGTATCTTGTTCTTTCTGCAACACTCTCCACCACCATATGTAATGGTGTGAGGTTGAGAATCACTTCCATTGCTGCCGTTGGGCATGTACTCATTCCTCCTGTTATGCATATACAGGCTAGTCTTTGAATTTTAGAGAGGTTTTCTCTCGTCGTCAAGAGGCTAGTTCTACTACTCCACGCAATGGCTCCATAAGTGATGATTGGTCTCACTATGGCAGTGTACATCCAGCTCAGGATTTTTGGGTTACAACCCCAGTTTCTCCCTGCCAGATTCCTGCACACCATTAGAGCCATTTTTGCTTTGTATGTAATCTCCTTCTCGTGTTTGTTCCACAGGAGTTTGCTGTCTAGAGTCAAACCTAGATACTTGACTTCTTGTCTCCATTCAACGTCGTTCCCATCAAGTTTAATGGTTTTGAGGTTGAGTTTTCTTTTCTTAGTGAAGGCTATCAAGATGGTTTTGGTGGGGTTGATGCTGAGTCCCACTTGCCTACACCAGCTATTTGTATAGTTCAGACCCTTTTGTACGATGTCACAAAGGGTTCACGATACAGCAGTCTGCAGTAATATTGGTCGCGTTCATCCCAACAAAATTGATCATGTAGCGATTTTCAGAATAATCCATCATTTCTTAATTCTGCTGAACGTTCTAAATCTTGATACAACAACATATTCAAATTTTATTTGACATATGACTGCAATAATTATTCATTCATCTGCGATTTCAATTTAGTTTAATAGTTCCCAGTGGTGTTCATTTATTTTCAAGATACAAAGGTCTAAAATATCTTCAAACAAAAATATGCTATATCATTTTATATGTTTATTCACATGATATTTGTCATAAATGACAGTTAATAAATCACTGATCGGTAGCGTAGCTACCACAGCGCTGACATCAATCAGTTGACAAAACACGCGTTCAGCAGGAAATTGATTATCGCTCCGGTAGCGCTACGTTGAGATGAACGCGACCATTATTATTCCAAAAAGTATAATACTTATTATTGAAAACGATGTTTCATATTTAACCACATCATCACCAATAATAGTCGTTTGTCAATCTGCTTGGAAATATCGGTTTGATGATTTTGTAGAATGTTCCTGCTTTGGGTATTGTCTTGAAGAATACTGGTAGCCGATCTCTTTGGTTGCACACATCTTTCGCATCTATATTTTTCACAATATTAAGAACGTTTACATACAAGACACTGTTCACAATTGTCGTTTAAGACAACGAAACTTGACAATAAATTGAGACATTTTGTAGGTTGGATACGTCTCTTTGAATTAGTTGTTGACAGCTGTCTAGTTTAAAACACACTATCCCCACATTGTATATATATATATATTTAGACAACCCTGTATATCACTTATACACCGTATGTTACTTAAATAATGTATCAGTTTAGGCAGCCCAGTATATCACAAAAAACGCTCACCAATATCAATCTAAGGTGACGTCACTAGATTGCTGTAACGCGAACCGCCGACTGCTGCCCTCTCTCTTTCTCTATCTTTCTCGCCCGACACACACTCTCTCTCTAACACAGTGTTTTCCCTATATCTATAGTGATGCCTGCTTTGCTCATCTACTGACAAGCTATTCTAACCAGTGATTCTAATTTATTTCTTATAATTTGATGTTTCCAATTAAGTACCATACCGTTTTTCGGTAAGTCCTTATCAGCGCTACTAGAAAGTGCCGACGACGATTTGTTGAATTTTGAATTTTTGAACTTTAAAATGGATTTACCTAATTTTGCCAAATAAGGAGCAAAATAATCAATGTCTTCCTCAATTTCCTTTTCCTTATAAGCCCTGGCTTGTTCTTCTCTATCCAACATAGCTTGCCTGCTTTCAGCGTTTTGTTCTACATTAAATAAAGGCACGTCCAATTTTGAAAAAGCCATTTCTCTAGCTCTTATAAGTAAAAATTCCGAAATTTGAGCTTCGACCTAAAATTGAAAAAAAAAAAAAACTGAATCTCCAAATACGTTAAAAAAACAAACTAACCTCTCGAATATTATTAATGACTTTCTCCTCTTCCTTCAACTGTTCTTCAAACATCAAATAAAGCGTCAACTGTCTCGGTCGTTTCACCCCAATTTCCGCTTGGTAACCGTATGTTAATTCAGGATCAAAAACCATCTCTTCACCTCCAATCTCGGATATTGGAGGCTTCATAAAAACCCTTGTAGAAGCTGTTACATTATTTTTTCCATAATGAAATTTAATCCTTATCTCTCTGTCTACTATAGCAAACTCTCTAGAAGCTACATCCTCGTGGGAGAATTTACTTTCGTCCCTTTCGAATTTTTGAATGACTTTTAAAATGGGACGTCTGTAAGACGGACCCGTTTTGGCGTGCGGATCTTCTCCGGTGTCGTATGTAACTTGTCTAAAGTAAAGTTTATCATCTCTATCTTTGTAATGTTCGGTAATTTTGTTTGGTTCTACTTCGATTTTGTGCAGGGCATCGTAACGTCCTAAAAATAGTTACAACTTATCAATATCTCAAGAAATAGTGCCAAACAAAGATTTCTAATGCAGTTTCAGAAACCGATCTTTTGGTTTACTTTCACGAAAAATCTAAAATCTGCCGTATTGAAGTATCCTAGACTTCGAGCATTTTTGAAAAGAAGAAATGACAGATAGGTATGAACCCAAAAAATCTAGAATGTTTGACAGGGAAGATGTAAATAAATGTATTTAAAATGATGAAGGAAATCAGCGAATACTGGAGTTGATGTCATAGTTCTTAAGCGACTTGGCGGATGGAAATCTGCAACTATTTTTAGAAATAATGTCTTACTACAAAATTCATGTAGGTATACAGTGCTATTCAAAAGTCCCCTCCCCCCTTCGTATCTTTGGAACAGCTACACTTACATTAATAAAATTTGGAATGTGAAAATAAAGTGTTGTAAACTTCTCTACGAATGGTAACAGTAATAGATGATGTCGCAGTGCCACTCTGGCCAATAATTTTAAATAGGACCTTATGGCAAGTGATATCTCGTTTGAAAGGCATTGACATTGGCTACATAGCCATATTAATTTTGTTTGGGTTTAAACAAATTTTGACGGATAAATTAAATAAATACCAAAATTATTGAAATTATTTTTTTAAATTTAATTAATCAAATATCAACAATGGATTCTTATAGCAAGTGTTCGAAATGTGCTCCGTCTACTTCCTGACAGTAATACATCCTATTAGTAAACTCTTGTCGTACTCGTTCGAATGTGTCAGCTGAAATTGCATTGCATTCTTCAATAATTCTTTCTTTCAAAACGCCAATGATATCTGGTGCCGTAGTATAAACCTTGGATTTCAAGTACCCCCATAGAAAAAAATCTAATGGTGTCAGATCTGGTGGCCATTCTATAGGACCTCGCCGGCCGATCCATCTACCTCGATATTCTTCATCCAGGTAACGTCTTTCTGCACCATAATAATGTACAGGAGCACCATCTTGTTGAAATGTTATTTCCAAATGGCCGAATTCATCTGGATTATCTTTCAGAATTTCAAGAATTAACGGCTCAATTGCATTTTGTAACATCTCCAGATACACTTTTAGGAAAACAGGACCAACTATGTGGTTTCCCAAAATACCTGCCCAAACATTGACTTTTTCTGGAAATTGGGTATGTTGTTCACGAAAGGTGTGAGGATTTGTGTCACTCCAATACCTTACATTTTGTGTATTCACATTTCCATTGAGGCAAAAAGTACTTTCGTCGCTAAAACAAATTGTTTTTGTGTAATGTGGGTTTTGACTAATTTTATTTGTCATACATTCACAGAATTCGAGTCTTCTGTCGGGGTCGTCATCCGAAAGGTGGTGCACCATTTTTAACTTGTATGGATGAAATTTATTTTTAACCAACACTCTCTGTACTGTACTTTTACTCACTTCACAGATAGACGCAACTTTAGTTGAAGAGGAAGTAGGGTTTACTACCATTTCAGCAACTATATCAATTTTTTCATCATCACTAAATGTTGGTCGACCAAATCGTTTGGCATCTTGAACACTACCTGTTGCTTCAAACTTGTGAAGAAGCTCCCTCAAACAAGTTCTCGAGATAGGGCGATTTGGGTATCTCTCATTAAATAAACGTTCCGCTTCATGGAGATTCTTTCCAGATTCACCAATTATTAAGATAGCTGCTACTTTGTCGGCTTGAGTACGTACCATTTTGCCTATGGAAACTCTTGAACGTCTCGTTAAACAATAATAAAATTAAATATTTAAGCTATTTAGAAAAACTTTGCAAAGCAACAAATACTATTAAATTGAAAACGTCAATTTTTTTGACAACTAACCAGAGGCGGACTGAAAAATCTACAATATTTAAATGTGAAATAATAATTTTGGTATTTATTTAATTTATCCGTCAAAATTAGTTTAAACCCAAACAAAATTAATATGGCTATGTAGCCAATGTCAATGCCTTTCAAACGATATATCACTTGCCATAAGGTCCTATTTAAAATTATTGGCCAGAGTGGCACTGTGACGTCATCTATTACTATTACGTCACCTGTAGAAGAGAAGGAACTGGGATAGGAGTGTACGGGCCAGGAACCAAACACTCTGAAAGCTTGGGAAAAACCCCAAGTATCTTTCAAGCGGAAATTCACGCAATAAGAAAGTGTGCCCAGTTCAATATTGACAAAGGATATAGAAGGCAAAGGATTATCATAATGTCTGATAGTCAAGCAGCCATTAAAGCGCTGAGTTCTTGTGTAATCAGTTCCAAAATGGTGTGGGAATGCCTAGGCAAACTTAATGAACTAGGCGAGAACAATATAGTCACCTTACTGTGGATTCCAGGACACACTGGAATAGAAGGAAACGAAATAGCAGATGAACTAGCAAAGAGGGGGAGTGAAATACCCTTTTGGGGGCCGGAACCTTTTTGCGGAATCAGCTCCAATGTAATATTGGAAGAAATAGGTAAAGCCGAAGAAAAGAGAAGATCTGACAATTGGAAAGATCTAGTAGGGCTTAGGCAATCAAAGATTCTTCTGGGTGACTACAACCTGTTGAGATCAAATGAATGCATAAGTCAAAGCAAAACTGCACTAAGAGTTTTAACAGGAATCCTAACGGGACATTGTCGCCTGAATGGACACCTTAAAAAGCTCAAAATAGTGGAGGAAGAAGATTGTAGATTTTGTGGAATGGAAGAAGAAACCTCCATCCACATACTTGCGAACTGCACAGTATTTCAGAATCCTAGGGCACAGTACCTGGGAGACTACTGGATAGAAGAGGGACAGTTACCTAAGTTGAGGCCTGCAGATATCCTAAAATTCCTCCGGGAAATAGGACTAAAGGAGCTACTAGTATCTGAGACTCTCCTCAGAAACTAAGTAGAAGTAAGGGGGCACAATAGATCTTTTAGGTCTCAGTGAATGTTACCCCAAAATACATACATACATACGTCACCTGTTACCATTCGTAGAGAAGTTTACAATACTTTATTTTCACCCTCCAAATTTTATTGATGTAAGTGTAGCCGTTCAAAAGATACGAAGGGCGGAGGGGACTTTTGAATAACACTGTATATGCATCTAAATGTGTCGGGATGGGATCAATGACAGAAAGAGATTGCCGATAAAAAAACACCAACCATTTATTACCTCAATGCAATCCCTTATCGCTTAGGAGTTGAAAAATAATTTACGACCGATTCTCATATCTACCCAACATGCACAAAAATTTTCATAAGAATCGTTCAAGCAGTTTCGGAATAGTTTGTCCACAAACACTAGGACACGAGAATATTTTATTAGATTTAAAAATTTGGCGAAGTTGCCGGGTGATAAAAACTCGTTATAAAATGATAAAAAAGCCATTTTTTAACTAGTTTATCGTTTAAACAAGCTGAAACTGTTTGTTTTTAATAAAAAATACATGTGGGATATATATGAAGACTAAAGTGAGAAGAAAAGCTCCATAGGGAATTAAAAATATCTTTTGCTAACCTTCGTGGTTGAAAAATATAGTCCTTGTAGCGTTAACTTCATCGTTATTTTTAATATAAACGTGTTTGATAACAGCGTCCTCTCTTCCTTTATGAAAATAATCGGTTACCAAGTTAGTATCACATTTATATATGCTTCTGTAGAATTTATCATGTCGATTTTCGAATTCTTCTTCGACAATTTCGGGTATGGTACACTCGAAATCTTTATACCTCGTTATACGCAACACCAAACCGTCGTAGGATATGAACGATGCGTATTCCTCAACGACAACTCGTTTAAAATTCGTCGTTCGACAACCTAAAACAACCAAAAACCGTTTTTTTTTCTATATAAAAATTTCTTTTTAAGAACAAACCTTCTGGGAAACGTTTTTTTAAGGCTTCGTGTGGGATATTAATTTTCATAGACCAAGAAGTAGGCATGTCTAAATGTTTTTCTTCAAACATATCTCTATTTTCCTCTTCGTCGCCTAATTCTTTGACTTTTTGTTGTCGAAACCTAATTGGTTCCGCAACTAAAAAGTGGACCCACTTTTCATTATTTTTTAAATCGTATTCCATATCGGCTAGACCTTTGGTACAATCCTGTAAGTTGACATAGTAATTTTGATGGTTCCAAATACTTTCTATTCCCAAATATATATCGGTATCTGTGGGATGTGAAAACCCAGTGTTCGGCTCGATGTAGAAGGGTTCTTGGATGTCTTTATTAGGTGGTAGAATTACCACCCAAGAGTGTATTCTTTGACCTTCCAATTCATCTAGAGGACGTTCTTCTTCTTTCAGCCTCTTCTGACTGAAATTTAAATAAAGGTTTAACAAAAGAATAGTATGAGTCCATATGATTGGTTTTCTGGTAAGCAAGATTCTACTAACTCATTTTCTTTTGCAATTTTTTCTTCCTTTTCCCGAATTTTATCCAGCTCTCTTTGTTCCATCATCAGCAAAAATTTACTTCTTAAATCTCTGGGAGGTTTCAGCTTATATTTTTCTTCCATCGGTTTTTCCGGTGGTTTTTCTTCTTCTTCTTTAAAAGGAGGTATAGGACAATCGATTCTATTCATTATCCTTAAAGTAACGTCTTTAATTGCGTATCCGGAAACTACGTAAGCATTGTATCCCACTCCTGTGAACATAGAGAGAATTTTTTGCATAAGTGGTTTGTATTTTATCGGGTACATTTGTATTGTTCAAATTCTAAACTATTTCCTTTAGCAATTTGACGAGAATAACGACACCGAAGGTGGAGTGTTTTTAATAGTTGACAGTTATTCTCGTCAAATTGCTAAAGGAAACAGTTTAGAATTTGAACAATACAAATTTACCCGATATCAATACAAACCTCGAGTGTAATTCGGCAGGACAATTTAATGAATGAGAAATTTGGAAACATATCAATGCAAACTTTATTTATGAAACATTAAAAATAAACACATTTTTATTTTAATGTAGGTACAATTATTAAAAACGCAGTTATTGAAATTCATACTAGGAACAGTGATATCGCTGCGGGTGCCACAGCTAATCGTTTCTGTGGTAGATGTTGAAGTTTTTTCATTTTCCAAACGAATTGATTGAATAATGCTTGAATGATACTCTTTGTCAACTTGTAAGTATGGTTTTATTGATGATGAATTGCTGTGTCCTGTTATTTTTATTAGAGCTTGTTCTTCAATTCCGCTTTTACTTAATTCGCTAACTGCTGCCGCTCTATTTGTAATTTTGACACGTTTGACATCTAAACCAATGCGTTGTGCTGAGCGTTTAGTCCATTTGGAAATTTCATTAATTCCAATCGGCAAATTCTTGTACCAACCTTTAGAATTTTTCTTTTTCCAAAAGGGATTTGGTGTAAGAAATACTCTGTCCGAAGTTATAAAAGTGTTTCGTTTTTCCATTAACTTTTTGAATAAACGTATTGGGCAAATATCTTCGTCGAAAATATTAGGCGTGATCCATTTGCTGTCACATAATTTATTGTTACCGCCTTGTCTCGTTTTCGAAAATAGAGGATTATACTCGATACGTCCAGTTTCTTTTCCATTATTTTCAATTTCAGATACGAAATAAATGGTTTTGCAGTAAGCTGCTTCTCCTCCGCGCCAAGCTAGTTCAAACGCCAAAACGTGATATAATTTCTTTTGAAGTCCTTCCGGTTCATTTTCGTTATATAATCTGGCCATTGCAAATACTTCAGATTTATTAAGAGCTGATGCACTACATTTTCTCTTTTCGGTTTGTGCTTGTAGGATTTTACGTTTAGCATTACGTGCAGCTCGTGATGAATTAAACTGAACATCGGTGAAAGGGTTGAATACAATATTAAATTCGTTATAATATTTTCTTTGTAGCATTTTAGCGGTGGTGTTCCAAATTGTTTTAACTACCGCTTCTTTGTAGTCTTCTCCGTTACTTTCTCGTATATTAAATGCCCAATCTTGCAATATTACATTCAATTTCTCGATGGAAGTATCTGGCTCAAATGTGTATGTATCTTTTTGCATCGCAAAACGTAGAAAATTGTCGCCAGATTGATGATTGCGTCGCAACTGTATTAGTAGGCACACATAGGTATTACCAATTTGACTAATTTCGGCGTTCGTAGACTTGAAAATTCAATAAGTTGTTGACAAACATGCCAAACTATTTATTCTGGTAACCAACACCGCGATAATTGATGAACAAATGAATAAGTGAAAAAACCACTAGTGTATTTGTCGCTGTAAAAGTTAAAGCTAACTTTTGCCGCTGTCAAAGTGACAATTGCACTGTTGCATGATTTTTTATACATGAATTAAATTGTCTTTGGAAAATATTCTAATAGTTTGTCTCAAAGTATACCAACCTATAAGAATGGAACAAAGTACTGTTGCCATTTCGAAAGATTGTCCACTTTGCCGTAACAAAGTTGTATGCGGTGAGTATAGTCGATTTGGAAGTAAAGTGGGTATGTCTTCAAAAGGTTCGAATTTAATGTGATCCGCTAGGAACTTAGCACATCCTTCCCAAGTTTCTAGTTCTGGATAAGGGATATTTGTAGGACGAAGAGTAGTGCACACCATTTTAAATATCCCGCACTCATTTTCCACCGCTAAAAGTAAAGGTTTTCTTTCCGGATATTTTTGAATAAATTGTTTTCTAAAAAAAACTATTAATAAACATATTAAAAATATATTTAACCACTCACTTACCTGAAATTTTCGGCGTATAACAATAAAACCTTTTCCTTTTCGTTATTTTTCAAATATCTCACTGGAAAATTCGTCCTGTCTTCGAAAAACGGTTCAAGGACTTCCGGCCAACACAATTTTATCAAACCCAATTCGTAAATGATTTCCTTTAGATGTTCGTGTGATAAATCCACGGGTTCAGGTAAAATTCTAGGTTTATCTAAAAGTTTAAAATACGAAAACGGTTCTTCTTCTTCCTCAACTTCCTCGCCATCTTCAGGGTTTAAAAGTAGATATTCGTAAACGTCTTTGTCGCTGTTAACTGGAGGTTCCATTTTTGTTTCAAAAATTTGTTGACAGCTGTCTTTTAGGTGAATACTTCTTTACAAATATGTCAAATCTTCTTTTCTGTTTGACATAGGATTCGATAGACATTTTTTCATCCTTTCTATTATCGATTTTATTAATTGAAAATGAACCAATTTTATGATTCACTTCTGTATTGAATTTGCAGGTTTATATTGAAAGCGAGTTCGTTTTGTATATATTAAATCGATACTGTCCAGGTTACCCTAAACAAGCAGTTCAATGAATATTGCGTATAAAATTACATCTTGAATATTGGCATTAAATGTTAAAGTGTTATGAATTCATTTTGATATTTTTTGTTTGACACTTTTTGCATTCGTATCTGGCCACCCGGTTCAATTAGAAATAAACTTTTACTAGGCTCAGGATGTGGAATTTACTCCAGATCACTAAGCATAAGGATTAAGTGGGTAATGGGAAAAAACACCAGCGTGTTTCAAACAGAACTAGCTGGTATCTCAATTGCCACAAAGGAACTAACTAGAAAAATAATTTGTAGCAAAAAAATAATAATCTGCACTGATAGCAGACAGAAGCTCTACTAGCCTTGAACAGACAACGTGTTACATCAGGGCGTTGAGTGAAAAATTGTTTTCACTCAACGATCAGGGCTAATATTGGAATGCCAGCGAGATTTAGTTAACGCCTTGGTAGATAACAATATTATCCTGAGGTGGGTTAAGAGGCAGGACAGATAGGAGCAAAGGTAACCGCATTGCTGATCTAAGGGACTAAGAATTCTTGGACCCGGCGACACCTACGGCCTTACGAATTCGACAATTGCAGAATTGGCTACACAATAACTAAAAAGATGGAAGGAAATCAAGGTATGCAGTCTTGCCAAGATCACCCTGGAAGCTGAATGAAGATTAATCTGTCAGGCTTCTCCGGTTAGTATGTTTTTAAGCTCCAAATTCGTTAATTGTCGGTACTCTCCATCTGTAATCTTTTTTGGTCCCATTATTCTCCTAATAATTTTTCTTTCGAAAATTCTTAGCTGCTCTTCGTTCCTTTTGGTTAGGCACATATGATTTCTGCCCCATAGGTTACTACTGGTCTAATAGCTGCTGAAATTGCAGTTTTAGCTAATTTTACAAGGTTATAAATTAACTTGTTAAACAGAAGTCAAAGCGACAAAGACCAAAAAAAGGAAAATTGATAAAAATGGGATGATATAAATTAAGGACCGACTAACTCACTCACACACACGTGATGATTTGTCACGGCTCGTAAAATCCCACTTTGAACAGCCGCTGCAAACTCCTTCAGGCGGCAAACTAAAAATCTTTCGAAGCTTCACATCCCAAAGAATTTAATAAAAACGAGACTACTGAATATATACGTTTAAAGAAACTCTTTTTATTTTGAAAATATCGTCACTAAAAATATATTTTACAAACTCGCTATGTATACCGGGTGGCCAACTAAGAACATCTCAGGAATGGATTATAAGTACAGGTTCGGGAAAAAAAATTGTGGCTTCGAGAAACGCCTGGAAATTGTTTTCAAAATTCTAGGTCCACCGTTAGATGAGGTGTTTGACAGTTAAAATTTTCCAAAATTTGCTCAATTAAGGGACATATCAAATGCTATAATCAGATTCCTCGACAAATTCTGCATATTTTTTATACAAGTTTTAGTCTATCTCTTCAAATAAGGGGTGAGGGAGAGTTTGTTACGAAAAAAACGCCTTCAATTCCGGTTCTGTTTGACCAAACAGTGTAAACCGCAAGTCGATATATTTTTCCTATCTTGAGATATCGTAAGAACCATGTAATTGGTAGGAAATTGTTCTTCCAACGTCTTTTTTCCCAAACCTGTGCTATAGTAAAAATCACGAATGTTTCTCGTTACGTCATAACTCATAAACATAGAGATGTAGCTTAATTCAGGCACAAAAGACATAGGTACCTTTCCATTTGTTTTAATTGGACATACGCAGTCAGTGATGTCCACATAAAATTAGAGTGTCTTTGATACATTTAAGGAAGTATGACGTAACGAGACACATTCGTGACTTTTACTGTATAATCCATTCCTGAGATATGGCCGACGGTACATACAATATAATCACGAATATTATAATTATAAGGTATCAAGTAAACATTAAAAGTAAAATCGTAGCAATAAAATATTATGTAATTAAAGTACACATAGAGAAGATAAACAATCTTATCTGTATTATAAAATAATATAAAATCACTAACAATAAATTTTTTTTTTTCACCAAGCGAACTTCCTTTTGAAATCTAGTCGACATCAAATTCGTTTATAAAGAGAGCAACTCCATGACAGTGTAAAATATATACTGTCGACGGATAGCTCTCTTCATTCCCGAATTTTTTTTAAATATTTCCAATCTTCCAACATCGTTTTGGCATATTCCCGTTCCATAATATTCCTTAAAAAACTGAAAGTTAAAAAAAAGAGAGAAAAGTTTCACTTGGAGACGGTTACAACACTACATTGTTGCTTTTTTCGACACCAACTTGCGATCTAAGTTTCGCCAAGACAGAGACGTATTTAAAAAAAATTAAAATCACTTATATAAGAAGGTATAAGTGAAATTTATTTTTACCATAATTTTTTCTTACCGACGCTACAAAACTAATAAGAACATAGAAGACACAAAGCTTCAGGAATGGAAGTAGATAACATGGAAAATGGTACAAAGATTCACTTCAAGTACCTGGGCTGTTTACCACAACCCAATCGAATGTATATAAATTCACTCGAGTCCCATTTTGTCAAAGACCTGTCTTCCTTTTATTTACTGTTACCAAAAATTATTCAAACCAGCCCTGTCTGCTTCAAATACAAGTATGATAATTATGTATGTTTGCTACCAGTACAGTTACCACCTAATGATGCATCTCGATTTTTATGTACACTTAAAATTAACACAGCAGAAGTCACAGACACAAACCTAATTGCCAAAACAATTAAATAAAGAAAAGTACCAGAGTTGTTAAAAAGTAAAAAAAATCAGACACGAGTTTTTATGATACTAATCGTGTCATCGAATAAGCCACTATAGGTTTTTAATAATTTTTATCACTGGAAACATTCCATAAACATTTTATATTATGTGTGTAAGAGCAATAAATTCAAATGTTTACTGTAGATAGTCATATTTACCTCAAGATAAACCCGTTGCTTTATAAAACAATGGCGATAAATAAATACTGCGTGCTGTAACTAACTCTAAGATATTCTTTTCAAACTGTTACAGTTTTTCAACTTACTTAAATTATTTTATTTGAATAGGAATTTGTCGAAAATATTGTAAAACTTTATTAGGCTAAATATATAGACAAGATAATCTTGATAAGAAGATATACAACCAGAGTAAAATTTGCTGTAAAAATATTTTTATCTCAAGTTTTATAAAAAAAAAATAGTAACAAGTGTAATATCAAAATTTTCTATAAAAAACGTCTCTATGAACTAAATATGCATTTTCTTGATACTTCTAGAGGTAGAGTACAATTTTGTGATTATTTTCTTTGCTGTTCGATAAGATATTAGCAAAAGTAAAAGTTAGGGATTCATGTTAAAAATTATTAATGTAAAATAATAAAAATCTAGTGGGTGAAGTTCACTATCGACTTCGGTAAATAATATTTAAACACATTCTATACAATTTTGGTCTCGGATATTGACATGCTTCGATTATTTCGCTTATAACTTCAAAACCTAACCTCGTATTACATTCTAGTCAACGCCATTCGATTCAGCATTAAATTTTCTATGATTTCCAGTTTTTCAGTGGATTCCATCAAAATTGCCGACGTGTTCGCGAATTAGTATATATGTGGTCAACACTTGGAATTATTTTTCGGATATTTCAAAATTTCTAAATCCAAACCGCAAGTTTTCCCCACACTTTTGTAGAAGCTAAAACACGTGTTTTATTTTCTGATGAAATCGTATGAATCAGGTTTTGAAAAACATTAAGTTTTATGGGATCAATAATGATATCTTGTTAAAAATACATTTTTTTTCTCTTGGACACCTCAATCGTGAACACACTGTTCATAATTCTCAAGAATCTTCCATGTTAGTTGATTGAAACCAAAAAAAGTAGTAAGTGTGAACCTTGAAGAAGTAGGTTTCTACTTTAACGCAGTCAAAAATGTTCCAGGAACAATTTAAAAAAGGAAATAACATTTTGACATATCAAGAAAAAAAGAGAAAAATGTAGATCAGTAGCTGTGGATTAAAATAAAAAGTAAAATAGATTAAAACAGAAGAAATATGTGGAACATTCGTAAAAAAAATTTGCATCGTTATCTATTTGTGAAACCAGTCGTGGAAATTGTTATTTACTGATTTTATTTAATAATTATTGTAACTCGGCAAACTATTATAAATTTTTTTGTCATGAAGTAAGACTTAATTTCAACCCCAGATTAATTATTGGTATAAATGATGATGAAAATATTTTTACATTAAACAAAAAAAATTACAGGTCGACTTGTTATCAACTTAAACGATGATAATTACCAAGAATATATCAGCCTACTTTATTTACATTCTTTATGTTTATCGTCGATTGTATCGTGTATGCTAATTTGAAAAAAAAAGGCCGTGGTCGACAGTGATAAAATTCAATTTCAATATTGGCTCAAGGTTCAGGTAATTTTCTACGTGGCGTTATTTTAAAAAACTTCAAATAAAGTATAGAAAATAATTTAAAATCGTATTTTTCCTTCGGGTTTTTAAAAAATTACAATTTTTTTGCTGTAATAATGGAAAAATCCAGGATTCAGCTTACATAATTTCAACAAATATTATTTTAAAATGTATTAATGGCAATTTTTTATCAAAATTAAAAAATATTCTCACAAATCTGTTGAATTTTTTTATATTACATAAAAAATTGGTAATCCACAAAATTTGGAACAATTAAACAATTTTTAAAACCAATTAAAAAAAAGATACTTACTTGGTTGAATCAAAAAATATTTTCAGCATCTCTGAGACACACAGCTGTGTTTAAAAAAATCAAGTTATCACTTGCCGCCGTGGGCGTACTACCTGTACTATGTGACACGTAACCGCTACCATAAGTACTCTATCCTTACGTCATAGCTGTTATCACAAACACCTGCATAGAGGGGCGAGTATTATCAGCGTTACTATTCGAAACGCGCCTTGAATTGTTTACTCCAGATTATAATGTAATCCTCGGTCTTATTGTTTTCGATACGTTCGGTTTTCTTTATTTTAGATAAATCTACAGCTACTGATCTACATTTTTCTCTTTTTTTTCAAGATATTTCGACACACAAAATCATATTTCTTCTCTTAAATTGTTTCTGGAACATTTTCGACTGGGTTAAAATAAAAAACTACTTATACCTACAAAAGTTCCATAGATTTCACACTTGCTACTACTGTTTTAATCTATTTTATATTTTATATGAATCTACAGCTACTGATCTACATTTTTGCAAGATATTTCGACACACAAAATCATATTTCTTTTCTTAAATTCTTTCTGGAACATTTTCGACTGCGTTAAAATAAAAAACTACTTATACCTACAAAAGTTCCATAGATTTCACACTTGCTACTACTTCTGTTTTAATCTATTTTATATTTTATATGAATCTACAGCTACTGATCTACATTTTTGCAAGATATTTCGACACACAAAATCATATTTATTTTCTTAAATTCTTTCTGGAACATTTTCGACTGCGTTAAAATAAAAAACTACTTATACCTACAAAAGTTCCATAGATTTCACACTTGCTACTACTTCTGTTTTAATCTATTTTATATTTTATATGAATCTACAGCTACTGATCTACATTTTTGCAAGATATTTCGACACACAAAATCATATTTCTTTTCTTAAATTGTTTCTGGAACATTTTCGGCTGGGTTAAAATAAAAAACTACTTATACCTACAAAAGTTCCATAGATTTCACACTTGCTACTACTTCTGTTTTAATCTATTTTATATTTTATATGAATCTACAGCTACTGATCTACATTTTTGCAAGATATTTCGACACACAAAATCATATTTCTTTTCTTAAATTCTTTCTGGAACATTTTCGACTGCGTTAAAATAAAAAACTACTTATACCTACAAAAGTTCCATAGATTTCACACTTGCTACTACTTCTGTTTTAATCTATTTTATATTTTATATGAATCTACAGCTACTGATCTACATTTTTGCAAGATATTTCGACACACAAAATCATATTTATTTTCTTAAATTCTTTCTGGAACATTTTCGACTGCGTTAAAATAAAAAACTACTTATACCTACAAAAGTTCCATAGATTTCACACTTGCTACTACTTCTGTTTTAATCTATTTTATATTTTATATGAATCTACAGCTACTGATCTACATTTTTGCAAGATATTTCGACACACAAAATCATATTTCTTTTCTTAAATTGTTTCTGGAACATTTTCGGCTGGGTTAAAATAAAAAACTACTTATACCTACAAAAGTTCCATAGATTTCACACTTGCTACTACTTCTGTTTTAATCTATTTTATATTTTTTATGAATCTACATCTACTGATCTACATTTCTTCAAGATATTTCGACACACAAAATCATATTTCTTCTCTTAAATTCTTTCTGGAACATTTTCGTTTGCTTAAAATAAAACACTACTTATACCTACGAGAGTTCCATAGATTTCACACTTGCTACTACTTCTGTTTTAATCTATTTTATATTTTTTATGAATCTACAGCTACTGATCTACATTTTTCTCTTTTTTCAAGATATAAAAAACCACAGGTTTCACTCTTGTTACTATTTTTGTTTTAATCCATTTTAGATAAATCTACAGCTACTGATTTATACTCTTATTTTCTTGATATTTCGACACGTAAACTCTACAATTTCACATAATGGTTTTTCATAAAATTTGCTTTAAAATTAAGAAGGTTTGGAAAAGCTTATTTCATTTAATAGGGTCTTGGAACAAGAAAAACTTTTTATCAAGAATGACATTTTTTGCTAAAACTTAAAATAGCAAGGTTACTACTTTTGGTTTTTGAGTTTTTATTTTATTTTCTCAATTACCTCCTGAATTTTTTCGTTTGAATTTAGAAACATTCTGTCTTTTTTTATTCTTATAGAAATATGGAGAAAGGTCCAAATCAACTAACAAATTGTTTTACCTTTTCAGTTTATTATCTGTGACCTCTAGAATGTAGGTGACTAATTAAAGCAAATGTGATAATACCTTTATGCTCTATATTTGCATAATATTTAAGTTTCTATAGAAATAATTATATTTTCGTAATATGGTAAATAGCGACATATATTTTCTTTTGTATTACCACCTACTGGAAAGATTGATAACAGCCTCGAAATTTAAAAATAAATTAAATATAATAAAAGAAGATCTCCAAAGGATTTATGTAAACGAAAAACAAACTATTGTAGACTTTGCAATTTCGTTTTTTAAAATCTACAACAAACAATTTAAATACGTCATATTTTTCGTAAAAATGAACCAAAAATGATTTTACAATACATTGCAGAGGATTGATTATTATGACGGGGACAGAAAAGGACCTACAACAGAACTTAGACACATGGAACTATACTTTAAAAGAAAATGGGATGAGCCTAGCATAGATGAAACCAAAACAAAAATAATGCACATAATATGTAAAAACAGTAAAGAAATGGAGATGGAACAAATATTGTGTAGAGACATTGAGAAATATTGTTAACAATACAGACATTAACATATACCCTACACCATTAAATAATGGTAACAGGGATTTTCATTATATATATATTTTTTTTCATAAATTTTCATATATTTTCTGTATAGTAGTGAAAAATGAAATAATTATAACATCCAACATTATATTAATGTGTGTAATAATCGTTATAACCCCTATAAGATCTGATTTATAGTATTTGTTTTGTAGATAACAATGATGATGATGATGGTTAATATTTACCTAACCGATAACTCGAACTAAATATATATATATATATATTTTTTAACTATACAGAACTCGCTATCCCACATACATATTTCACCTGACTTTAATTTTTATAATAAATGAATAGGAAATTGGTAAAAGATAAATTACGTACACCCAATAAATTTTGGTATATAACGTACTACAATCGATATGCTAAGTTTTTTCTTAAAATTTGTAGTTTAAAATATAATTCTACGCGTAAAATCCTATCCAACCGTACTTTAAACCTCAAAATAAGACTACCCATTAAAAAGTTATAGTTATATTTTACATCCCCCTTTTTATTATACTCTAAATTTTATTTTTATCAGTTTTTCTCCATCGTATACCCCTTGAAATATATTAAAAACGCCACCCATGCTTGATAACGGGTTTTGTTCAAATCGCTGTAAAACTATATCTTAAGCCTGTCTTGTCCAATTCCTCTTCTATTTTATTTGACGTCATATATTTATAGAACCTGGAGAGATTAGGGCAAAAATATAGGAGAGATTCCTCTTTTTCAATGTCATTTTTTACTAGTCAAAGAAAATTAAATTGATCCTCTGATAAACGTAAAAGTTTTTTATAAATATTTGCATCTCTGCTGCCAGTTTTTCATTCAGCATTTTAGTTGTTCTTAAGCCTTTTTCGTTCCTTCTTTTTGACCATGATTTCCGTATTACAGCTTTTCTTTCTCTTGCAATATTCATTATTACTAAATTTATAACAGCTGCTGCTGTTAATAATAAAAATTCATCATCCATATTTGTGTTTAGAACAGTAAACTGTAAAGGATAAAAATACCTACCTTCCTACATTTAAATGAAAACTTTGAGTATTGGATACATTTGATTTTATAATTTTAATGTTTAGTGTCCTAAATATATGATCCTAAAAAATTGACCATTGATAATTTTATTATTACAAACGGGATTTAGATTGATGCGCCAAAGTTATGCAACCAAAGATGCGTTCAATTGGAAGGTCACGCTTATAGACACTGCGTTTTATTTTTGACCCAATTTACGTACAAAACACTGGAAGGACTTGACTAAAAAATTTCAATTCCCTCTATCATTTTATAGAGTACTTTTTGGAAGAATAGTAGTGTAACTGTGTGTGTGTGTTGAAGTTTGAATTAATAGATTTAAAAAATGGTATTTAGAACAGCAAGATACCTAGTTTCAACATTCCAGAGTAAGTTTGTTATTTGTCAAATAAGATTATTTCAATTATTTCAACAAGGTATTATTTAATGATTGCTTTGAATGTTTGTATTTGCTTATTGTACGTATTTCGCCGCTTGATTTTTATACAGGAGAGGTTGGTATGTATTTGACGCCATAAAATGTCAAATCAGGTAGTAGGGGTAGGAATGTTCATGCTATTTAGCCATTGCCTTTAACTGTGATGGGGATATGAATTACTTACATTGACTACCTGTTCTCTAAGCTAAATATTGCAATATAGATGTTTATTTTGTCTTTAATTAGTAGCAATTCTGTAAGCATATGTTAACTTTTAACGCATGGTTAAAAATTAGACAATCTGCTAACTCCATTTTATCATTCTGTATGCATAATAAGCTTTAAAATATTAACGAACAACTCTTAATTGGACACCATACCTGTTAAAATTTGAATCCTAATCTTGACTAGATATGTATATACGTAGATTACATTTGTAATCGCAGAAAATTTTAACCACTTTTTATAGAATTATCAACTCATAAAATTTAATTTGCTTGAAATAGTTTGTTAAAAATAGCCAAATTCTATTTATATAAAAAAATTTACGAATTACACACGTGTGTTTACTATTTATGTGTAATATTATACAGCGTCCAATAAAAAGAAGAAATAATTACTTACTAAATTGCTGCTTTGTAATTTTTCTTTCGCCCCTCGTGTTATTGATTTATTACAACAAATCATTCGTTCCCAGTTTTTAAAATTTTGCATTATCATGCGTAGATATGTATTCAAGGTTGTTGTCAAGTTAAATAATTAAAATGAACCTACGTTTTTAGAATTCAATTTTGATCAAATCAAATAAGACTATATTATAGTCAATTATTATATTTTTTTAATAATTTAAAGAAAGCCGATTACATACAGAAAGTTTTTGTTAATTAAAAATATTAATAACATGAAGAATCTAATTATTGGGGCATTTTATAGTCATATTTAAGCAATATTCTATAGAATTGAAATATTGATTGTTATGAAAATGTGAATTTTTGATCCAAAAACCTTATTTTTATTAGCAAGAAATGCCAGCAATGTCTCCTTTATTGGACTGGGACAAATGGGTACCAGAATGGTCAAAAACCTTACCAGCAAAGGCCAAGAAGTCAAAGTTTTCGACATATCACCAGCAGCTGTCAAATGTGTAACTGATATAAAAGGTGCTCAAATATGTAGCTCACCAGAAGAAGCTGCCAAAGATGCTAACATTGTCATTACCATGTTACCCACTGGAGATATTGTAAAAGAGACACTACTAGCTGAAAAAGGCATTTTAAAAGGTATAATAACCTCGTCTTATTTATTAATAATTCAATTGAAATGTTAAATTTCTTTTAGGCATTCCTAAAAAATCCCTCTTCATAGACTGCTCAACGATAGAGCCAAAAATGGCTCAAGAACTTTCTAGAATATCAAAAGAAAACGATATTAGATACATTGATGCTCCTGTATCAGGAGGTGTCACTGGGGCTGAAGCTGGTACTTTAACTTTCATGGTAGGCGGAGATCAAAATGATATGAAAGAAGCAGAACCAGTTCTCAATAAAATGGGTGCAAAGATATTTCAATGTGGAAATATCGGTGCAGGTCAAATTGCAAAACTTTGTAATAACCTGATTTTAGGTAAATTTCTTTGGATGTGAAAAGTTTATATTTTAAATTGTTTATTCTGTTCAAAGGAATTACAATGATTGGTACATGTGAGGCGATGAATTTAGGAATCAAATTAGGTCTAGATGCGAAGCTTTTAACAAATATTGTCAATGTATCGACTGGAAGATCATGGTCGTCAGATACTTACAACCCTGTACCAGGTGTAATGCCAAATGTACCACCATCCAAAGGGTAAGATTCGTTTATTAAACATCAGTTGAAAATTAATTAGTAATATTTTGATTTATTTTTTAGATACGAAGGAGGTTTCAGTGTACCTCTAATAGCAAAAGATTTGGGTTTGGCGGAAGCAGCAGCTTTAAGCTGTGGTACTCCTCTTCTTTTAGGAGCTTTAGCCCACCAAATATACCGGGCACTTATACTAAATGGATATGGGGATAAAGATTTTGCTGTTGTTTACGAATTTTTGAAAGGACAGAAAAAATAAGTTTTTATCAAAAAAAATTTGTTGATAGAACAGCGATACATTTTGCAATGTAATAGGTATTACATTGTGATTTTGCTGAAATATGTGGTAAACACATAAAAAATAACCGTACTATATAATATTTTCACATTTGGAGGCCAAATTTTGGAATTGACAAATTTTTTTACTTTTAAAATCCATTTTTATACATAATGGTGACTTTTACATACAATATTTATTAAAAACGTAACTATATCTATCAACAAATAATGTATTTGTTTTTATTTTAAATAAAAGAATTTAAACTTTTGTAAAAAAAATCATTTTTCTCATCACTCTCTATACGTGTTCCAGCTTCATGTGTTTCTTCAAACTATTCTTCCATCTGAAGGTATCTGAACATTTGGGACATTTAAGAGTCTTCTCTTTCTTATGACTTAAAGTATGCAGTTTTAAAGAGCTTTTGGTCGAGTAAGATTTCAAACAAACATTACAAGTATGTAATTGGACATCGTAGTGTCTTTTCAAGTGGACGATATAATTAAGTTTTTTTATGAATGTTTTACTGCATTTTTCGCATTTGTACCTGTACTCCTTCTTATGCGCCATTACGTGGTTATCTCTATTAGATTTGCCGGAAAATCTTTTTAAACAAATATCACATTGATACGGTTTTTCTCCTGTATGTTTTCGAAGGTGAACTCTAAGGGCATGTCCCTGAATAAATCCTTTTTTACAATAAGTACACATATATTTAGCATCGCCGATGTGATACCTCAAATGTTTCCTTAAATTTGTGTTACTTGCAAATCGTCTATCACATATGTTGCAAATGTGACATTTCTCTCCAGTAGGTGTCCTTGAATGAGTTTTTTTATTTTGTAATATTTTCAATCCGTTTTTCTTTTCATCACCCTGTACAGTTTCTACACACAATTTTACATGGTCTAGTAACTCATTTTTATTTGACAAAGATTTTAAGCAAGTGGTACAGTCGAATGGCTTTAACTTGATGTGTTTCTGGAGATGTGCTGCTAATTCTTCAGTGGACGGAAATTCTTTACAGCAAAGTGTACACTGAGAAAAAGTTTCAAGATCAACCTCTGGTGGTTCAGTTTCAATTTGTATATAGCGTATTTTCTCATCAATAACTTTGTCAATATTTTGTAACAGCTCTTTTTCTTCTTCTTCGAATGTATCTATTACTTTTGGTTTAATTGTAGGTCGTGAATTTTTACAATCTTCCTTTGCTTTAATATTTAAACTGCTTTTTTTATTGTGTGTTTCTAAATGTTCTAATAATTGATCCTTTTTACTGAATGACTCTGGACAAATAGTACATGTAAAACTCTTGATTCCAATATGACTTCTAAGATGAACCGTTAAATCAATGTTCGACTTAAAACTTTCGAAACAGATTATGCATTCCCAAACCTCAATGCTTTCTTCGTCGTTCATTTGGCTTTTAAATAATTATTTCAATTGTAAATTGGGGTAAAAGTTAGTTTATTTGTGCAAATAAACCTTGATAAATATATTTCAGCGGTAGTTTTAAATATTAAACGTTTAAATAACTACTTACAATCATTGGTAATTTATTTTACAAAACTGTCAGTTTAATTTTCTTCTTTATTATTGCACATGTACTCATTCATCCAATTCGGAAATTGTTTAAAAAAGAAGAATATTTTTACAGTTGGCTGGATAATTAAGGCACATGTCGAGACCAATGGCATAAGCACAAACGACATCCACCTCTAATGAAAATTGTTAAATAAGAAGAAAATTAAAAAAAATTGGCTAGTTATAATATAAAAAAGTTTCGGTGTTGTAAAAGTGAGAAAGGTCTAAACCATAGTTTTTTTTTGATTGAAATAGAATTTTAGGATTTTGAAATTTTCATCACAAAAATGAACAATATGGAAAATGAGTTTCAAAACCTAAAACTCCAAGAAAACTGTAACAAAAGTATCAATTATCAATATGTTACAGTGTATAAGGTAATATTCAACAATATACCCTAAAATTTATTATATATCCTATATATTTTAGAATCCTAGTAAATTACCAATTAATCAAATACATTTGGAAAGAATTTGGTATGAACTGAATCATGATATTCCAAAAGTAAGTTGCAACATATTTTGTATAAGAACAATTTCATTATGAAACATTATCTATTTAACAGCAGCAGTAATTATTATACTTATAATTGAACAAATTATAAATTTCAGTCATATCATATACTGTTATTTAAGAATGTATTGTGTAATAGGTGGTGGTAACATCTGGCTGTCATAATGTGGGATTCCCATATCCTCAAAGTATGGTATATTTTTAGGATTTTTTAGACTTGCCAGAAGATGTAGTATTTCAGAAAAAGCTGTACAACAAGAAATCTGAAATTATACCAGCGTTGGACAAACGATGGCTGCCAAAATTACTTCTGTATAATTTTGAGCCTTACATATTCACCATTTCTAAGGAAGAAAATATAGTGTTCCTCACAAATAATGTCATGTACATAGATAGTTTAGATTATTTGTTGAAATGTAATTTTCATCAATTCTGGTGTACCATTTTATTTGAACCATCAGCTGCTGTTTCATTAAGAAGCTTTCTCCTAAATCCAATAATTCCCCATCAGAGAGCATATTTAGAAGATGAATTTGCCAAAGTTTACAGTACAGTATTTAAAAAGTTTCTTTTAGTATATCAAAGACTGATACATTTCACAGCATCTGAAGTAAGTTTTGAACTACTTTTTTATTCTTAATACTAGTGATTTTATAATATTTCAGTCCGAATATTTATCCAAAGACTACGGTTACGACAAGCTTTTGGAAAAGAAATTAATTAATCTCCCTATTGTTAACACTTTGTCATTAATTTACAAAGATACTGATGTCAATTTCGTAAATACAGTAACTTCATTGTATTTTAATGATACAACTCATTTGGATTTTCAAATTAAGGAGGTCGAAGGAAACATTGATCAGACTTTACTAGTAAGTGAAAATAATTTTATAAATTTTGCACTCTTATTCTTTTTTTCATTAGATTTTAGAAATGATAGGTGGACACTTGTGCGGATTTAGTGAGGGTGCTGTAGTAGTTCCGATTGCTATTACTCCTCGACCTTCAGTGTTTAATTTATCCTGGGTATACTCAGTGGTTGATTATCTGTTAAACACCATGTCATTGTTACACACACTTTTAGAATTCTACCAACCTGCTAAGGAACTATGTATACAAAAAAACCTGCCATTTAGGTAAGTACATAAATAAAATATTTGGGGGAAATGGAATGGTTACTGTCAGTGGGGATATGGTAGTTGTTTAACTATGGAAAAGGTAGGAAGTTTTGACTCGCATAGTATTATTTTACAATTTTTAGGTTGCCCTTTACATATGTAAGCATTTACAAAGAACTTTACGAACTAATGAGCAACAGAGAGGAATTAGAACTGCAACCGATTCTTTCTGAAAAGGTATTCGATGAAATTAACTTGGGCCGTTCTCAATTCATTGAAGTTTATCATATGTTTATATCGTATTGCTTGGATAAAACCTTAGATTGCATGTAAGTAGAATCTTTTTTTGTTGTATTTTTTGTGTATCTTTAATTTATTATCCAGGGGTGATGACAAAAAACAAGAGGAATTGGTTGAATTATATTTAAAACTGATGACTGTAGCTCTTGAAGATGATTATTTTATCTGTGATTATAATATAAAATATAACGTTGCTAACCAAAACGAAATGTTTGAAAGTTGTACAACACTGTATCCTTTTTTGAACCAAAAAACTTTATTCAGTAACAATTCTATCTTGAAGATTCCTTAATTGATGACTCAGAGATGCAACTCGAACTGAATTTATAGTATCCTGTATCAACAAACTTCCTAGGCATAAAAAATTGGAGCAGTTGTTGAAATTGAAGCAACAAACTGTAGAAGATGTTTTTAAACGGTTCAAACCGCCAGAAATTGAAGTAGAACCTGAAGAAGAATCTGTTGCTGGATTTTCGTATGAAAATCAATCAGAAGTAGAAATTGAAGATAAAATTAAGGAGATCATGGAAATGTTCCCTCATCTAGGAGATGGTAAATACTCACCCGATGTGTTGGTTGACAATTTTATTTCTTAATTTTCAGGATTCGTTTTACAATGCCTAGAGTCATATTCGTTTAATTCGTCCGATGTAATAAATGCCATTTTAGAGGAAAATTTAGTGCCTCACTTATACAACGTTCCATTTGATAAGATTCGAATACCCCCAGAACCAGAGCCTGAAAAGCCCGTCTTAGCCTATCAAGGTAAAAAGCCTGACTACGATGATGCCTTGACGTTACTCAACGACAAAAAAGACATCCAGCATTTGAAATCTTTCTTTTTGGAAGGAATGTACGTAGAAATATCTAACCTAACTATTATTATTAAAAACTGTGGTTTCCAGACAATATTCAAATGACTATCTCTACGATGATGAATACGATGACAGAGACGCTTACGATGTTCCCATCAAAGTTGCCGATAATCCACTGGAAAATGAAATTCTTACCTATAACCCTAATCACAGAGAAGCCGATAGTGATTCTAGTGAATCCGAAGAAGAACCTGAAAATAATCAACAAAAAGGAAGTGATAAGTCTGTAGCTAACAGTAATCCAAGTGCTTCGGGTGACAACAGGTTAGTTCATGTAAATTTTGATATATTTTTCTGGTTCTTGTAAATAAAATGCCAGGATGCACAAGGAAAAACAACGAACTTTATTTATACATTACATATTCGTTACAACCACACATGATCATCAGCATGATACACATCAGGTCTTACAGTTACCCACACTGTCATATGTCAAAAAATAATTTCGTCTTAAAACTAAAACTCGCAACTAAAATATAGATCTATGATCTTTTTAGTGTAGAATACTAACAAATTTTAATAGTCCGTTTCCAGGTATTTCGTTACACAAAGTTATATAATTTGACTTATAGAACTATTTACGTTATTTTCGACAAAAAATTGAATGAAGAAGAGTCTTATTTATTTGATAATTTTTTTCCGATTTTGCAGACGAAGGATGAACTTCTGTGAAGATCCAGCTTTGATTCGGGAACGAAGAGAGGCGAAATTCCGTTCACACCATCGGCCGCCTCAAACCACTTCACAAACAAATCCCAACGTAGTCGGTAAACCGAAAGGACAAGGTCAAGATAAGAATGTATTAAAGGCGAGAGATAAGAAGAACGTTAACAAGTCCTCGAGGGCGAATCACAATAGAAAGAGCGGTGCGCAGTTTAAAAGAAGCAGAGGGATGTTTCCGATGTGAGAATTTATACTGTGTCAGTTGAATTATTTTTTATTTTTTCTACGTTTAGCGAGTCTTGAAGACTATTTATTTTTGTTTTGTTACGTGTAATGTTCGAGTATGAAATAAAATGGATATTTTTCATTTTTGAAACGTTATTTTTGTCACTACTCTACAAAAATATCGGTAAATAAGCTACCGGTATAGTGAGGCGCTTTGGTAGAAGTTATTTAGGCAAAAACAACAGTCAGATTTATTCTTCTGCTTATGAACTTCACATTTCTGGACGCTGCTTCCGTTTTGACCAATCAAATTTAACACACAGGCAACGAAACGCGCGCAATTTCTGTACTAGCAAAAATTTTTAAAACCTGCCAAAATTTTGGGGAGGTTAAGAAGCATTTGTTGGGGAGGTTAAAAAGGACTTTTTGGGGAGGTTAAGAAGCATTTTTGGGGAGGTTTAAGCTTTTTCTTGGGGAGGTTAAATATAATTTTTTGGGGAGGTTAAGAAGTACTTTTCGCAATTTCTGTTTCATGTTTTGGAGACTTTGTGTCGCTGGTGGACGGAAAGAAAAAAAGAATAGTATTTATATAACAATTATTTTCTCATGTTTTATCATTCGGTGCACATGCTTGAGTCTTTGTTGCGTGTGTCGGCTAGATGTGGAACAATCGTAGGGTTCCAATAAATTTCGCATCCCGATGAATACACTTAAACTTCTAATAATTACAATATATCAAGCATAAAATTTGCAAAATATATGCTGAAAAGGAGGACCACATTTACTGGAAAACGCTTACAACACTTCATGAGAATCTGGCGCCTTTACGTTTTTAAAACCGGACAATCCCAAACAACTGGAAATAACGAATCACGCAACAAATTCTAGGCTTCGTGTCAAAATTTTGGGGTGGTTAAGGAGCATTTTGGGGGGGTGGGCGGTTAAGAAGCATTTTTTGGGGAGGTTCGATTGGGTTGGAAAACACGACGAGCAACGAGAACTAGAGTTTTTAAATCGGGGAGGTTAAGAAGCCATTTTTGGGGTTAGTTTAGGTTTTGAAAAGGAGCACCACATTTAATGGAAGATACTTGCAACACTTCATGAGAATCTGACGCCTTTACGTTTTTAAAACCGAAAAATCCTAAAAAAAATGGGAATGACGAATCGCGCAACAAATTCTAGGCTTCGTGCAAAAATGTCTAGGCTTCCCGCCAAAATTTTGGGAGGTTAAGACGCATTTTTAGGGGAGGTTTAAGCATTTTTAGAGGAGGTTAAGAAGCATTTTTATGGGGAGGTTAAGGAGCATTTTTTGGGGAGGTTGAGAAGCATTTTTTTGGGGAGGTTCGATTGGGTTTGAAAACACGACGAGCAACGAGAACTACAGTTTATAAATCGGGGAGGTTAAGAATCCATTTTTGGGGAGGTTTTAGCATTTTTTGAAGATGTCAAGAAGCATTTTTTGGGGAGGTTCGATTGGGTTGGAAAACACGACGAGCAACAGAACCACAGTTTATAAATCGGGGAGGTTAAGAAGCCTTTTTGGGGGAGGTTTAATCATTTTTGGGGGGGGTTAAGAAGCATTTTCTGGGGAGGTTGACAAATTTTGGGAGTTTATGAGCATTTTTTGGGGAGGTTAGGTTGGAAAACACGACGAGCAACGAGAACTACAGTTCATAAATCGGGGAGGTTAAGAAGCCTTTTTTGGGGAGGTTTAATTATTTTTTGGGGGGGGGCCAAAAAGCATTTTTTGGGGAGGTTAGGTTGGAAAACACGACTGTCAACGACAACTACATTTTATAAATCGATCTATTTTGAGAGTTATTTTGAAAATGATCAATTTTTTTATCCTCCAAACCACTTAAACTTAAATCTGCGATAGATTTCCCGTGCCACGTGAACGTATTCTCTGTTTTCTCATTCAATTTTGTGTGATTGACTGAAATTATGTGCAATTGCACGATTTCGGAAGGTTTTATGTGACAAATGTTTAGGTGTATTGATGTGCGTTGTTGGATGTAACAACGGCTGATTGTGTGTTCTCGGTTTGGGACTGTTTCTCCCAACAGATTATCAGTTTTTTGTGTAGCAACATACCAAGCTAAATCCCAAGCGGAGATCGCTCATTACCAGTGCCGGCCCAATCCCCCGAATAAAAACTGTCCTCAGAAAAACTGAACAATTTACAGTAATAATCTCTGATTGTGTGTTCTCGGCATAGAGATACTACAGATAGAGGCAACAAGCCATAGGCCGCTGTGTAAGTGGGAATGTCAGTCTGAACTCCGGTGAGATAGAAAGAGACAGACGATCAGAGGTTATTCCGTCTTTGTCTGTGTATATAGCATGCGCGCTATTAGAGAAAGATAACCTAAACCTCCGACTTTCTATCTCTCTCTTAGATGATGACGGGATCCGAGCTGGCGTGTTGCCTCTACCTGTAGTATCTCTATGGTTCTCGGTCCAATAATATTTGTTGAACGGATGGGGTAAACATAAAACTAAGATTAGTATAAAATTATTTAATAAATACACAATAAAGTTACATTTGCAAATCGAAAAAAAAAAGTTGGCGAGAGAAGCTGAAAATGATCATTTTTAATAAAGATATTGCAATTAACTATACAAAAACTTTCCTAGTGCGCACAATCATAAAATCAGTTGTCATAATAGACGTAGACTAAAAGCAGGTCTATCGAATATACCATTCACTGTCAAAACTCAATTTTTTTAAAATATCAAAAATTGTATCGTGTACGTTTAGTTTTCAGAAAAAAATGTTATACTACTTTCCTTTTGCAACAAAATGAAACTGTATATCTTTATTTATGCCCGATTTTACTACAAAATTGTACATTTTGGATATTTCGAATGACCGTACTTCAAAAAAAATATATATATCAAATCAAGTCGGCGGGAAATTCGAAAAATTAATAGACCTACAAAATTCTTTCGTAAAACAGTAAATACGCTTGCGCTGCTAACACCTTTGCTTCCGTTACTTCGGTTACGTAGGAATCGCTAATATAGAACCACCTACCGGACGGTGCTTCCGGTTCGCCTAAAGCACCTTTCGCACTGTTATTGTCAGTCTTTTGTTTTTGGTTTTTAGGAAGGTACTGCCATCTATAACTATTTTCATCTAAAGGAGATCGTACTTTTATGTAAGCTACGTAATGACCTCCGTGCATGCTACCGCTATGTTCAACGACTCCGTACAGGGAGTACAAAACCTTAGTTTGGCCGGCTTCGAAGGTCGGTAGGTTTTGGGAGCGTTTTGAGCAAAATGGTGCCAAGTCGAGTAGAGTCGTAAATTTGACGTTTTTGTTGACTTTGGCTGAACGGAATCTGTAAACCTTGAAAGAAAAAAAAATTATATAAAATCAACTTTGTTATTCATGGACCAGGGTAGAAAAAGTGGAAAAAATAATAAATAGTAGGATGAAACCCATTGGAAAAGGAGGAGAATATTATAAAAATAATTTACGGGCGATCTGAGATCGGGAAGGGGAAGGGGGTGAGTTTTTAAGGGAGAAAAACGGTTTATCTCGATTTCCGGCAAAACTACAGGTTCTATGGAAAAAAGTCAAATGGTAAAGTTGTAGGTAATAAAAAGATCTACAATTTTTGTATTTACACTTTTTTCACATAACCTCAAAATTTATGTGGAAAATTCAAAAAACCAAGTTTTTGGTTTTTTACAAAAAAAACTATGAAAAAATAAATATTTCAAATCAAATAAATTACAGTGTATTTAGGACATAAAAAGGTAAGTTTTCACCAAATTTCGTGAAAAAAAAGTTTTTTTTTGTAAAAGATACAAATAAAAAACCAAAAACTTGGTTTTTTGAATTTTCCACATAAATTTCGAGGTTACGTGAAAAAAGTGTAAATACAAAAGTTGTAGATCTTTTTATTACCTACAACTTTGCCATTTGACTTTTTTCTATAGGACTTTTAGTTTAGCCGGAAATCGAGATAAACCGTTTTTTACCCTTAAAAACTCGCCCTCTTCCCTTATTCAACCTCAGATCGCCCGTAAATTATTTTTCCTTTCATTTTTATAATACTCTCCTTCTTTCCCAATGGGTGTCATCCTACTAATATTGTTTTTTTTTCAAAAATTTTCATTTTTCTTACCTGAAATCTCTTCAAATGTAATATCAGCACCGCTGGTGGATTGTAGATAAGTAATTGCTTCGAAGCGTCGGTATATACTGTTTTCTTTTCCGGACCACCCAATCTTTTGGTACACAATTCGCAACCGACTCGATTATTTCCCGCCATCAATTCGCACTCGGTGAATTGATTCAAACATGACTGCACCGAACACTCTCCTTCTTCGCACTGATATCGGGGCGATATCGTTACGGACCACAAACTTTCATCGTCGTCTTCTTCTTCTATACACTCATCTTCTTCCATCTAATTAAAGACAGTTACATGAAATACAAGAGATTTTATTTTTTAGGTCAAACAAAATTGCCAATGACAAGGTTTTTCAATACATTTTACTGATGATACAATATTAAATAAAGCGTTTAATTAGTAGCTTTTCTTAAATAGACCATCATGATAATATTTTCTTTAGTATCAGTGACATAATATGTAATAAATTTGATGACAGTTTGGAATTGAATTAGTTTTTGAAGGAAGCGACATCACGTGGACTTAAATGGTATCCAATCCGTCATACTGGTGCTGGTTTTATGTCACTAAGCGATTTTTTCTTGGTACACCACATATACAACGATACATGCAAGAAAAAATCGCCTAAGAGTCAGTTCTTTCAAAAACACTCGTTAAATGTCAGCCTCTATATACACTAGATTTAGCAACTTGTGATTTTTTTCAGTTATTACATATTTTAATGATCAGGATTCCCTTTTATTTTCAATTAGAAGTGGAAAAACTTTCCTCGATATCCTCTTCCAGATACTCGTAATAAGTTTTTCGAGTAAAAAAGAACGTTTTGTGATCTCTGTGGATCCCAAGGGGGAGAATTGTATTTATTGTCATTGATAGGGGGAAAATATACAAATAATAAATATAAAATATAGCACAAAATGTAAAAATTGACCCACAAAACCTAATTACTGTCAAGTATAGATAATATTCTACGTTTACATAAAACAAAGATACATGCAATTGAGACTCAAACGGTTTTTTATTCTTTTAAAACATTCCTGTGATAATTTCAATTATTTACTGGAAAAATGATGTTATTGACTTTTACATTACGAGAACGATTAATAGAACGTAACCCTCCAAAACACATAAAAGATAAAACTGTTATTATTAGGAAGAGTGGACGGTATTTTTTTTTTTTAACAAAATCTACAAAACTCTACCTTTTCGTCCTCCTGAACGGGACCGCAAGCACCTTCCATAGTACTATCTTCATCTTGATCAAAAATCTTTTTCTTTTTATCAGCATTTACTAAACTAAGTTTTTCTAGGTCAACTTTTAGATCCGTGTTCTTATTACTTACAAACGCCAATCTTGACTCTGGCCTTTCGAGTTCCTCCACCACCCTGCAACAAATTAAACGTTGAAAAAAACGAAAAGGTACAAATGAACTACTTTAAAGAAACTCACTCGTCATTGGGACTATTACGTCCGCAAACTGGACTGGAGCTACTGCAAGTATCTAAATTCGTTTCACTGGAAGCCGGACTATTTTCAGGACTTCCTCTTGAGACACTGAGCATACCAATTATAGGACTGGGTACACCACTGTCGTCTACTCTCATATCCGGAGAGACGCCTCTGTTATTCGAATCGGGGCTGCTGTTGTCGATTTTGTCAGAGTTATAACCAGATTCCGTGCCTTTGGGAATTTCTTCGCGATTAGTAGCTTTGGAAGTAGTTTCCTGCAAGTAAAGAAAAAATTTATAAGTACAGAATACAGTGAATTTTAAAAACCGTCCAACCTCTACGTTATCTTCAACATCTGCATCGGATTCGCTGTCGCTTTTATTAACAATTGTTCCATCGTTGTTAAACGTTATGGTGTTGGTAAGAAGATTTTTGTTGCTTTTTTGTTTTTTATTTTTCTTTTTTTCGGCGCGTTTTTCTTTTTTGATTTGATGTTTGGAAGGTTTATTACGGTCTTCAATATCTTCGGCTTTCCTTCTTAACACTGGTGGCAGTTGCTTTTCGCTTATTGGTAAACTAGAAAAATAATGTAATTGGTACAAATACAAGTAAAAAAATCTCATTAAGTTCACCTTAAATCAAGGAAGAATTCATCTCTGTGAGATGTATGACCGCAATCTTGGCATTGGAGAGTACTAACAAGAACTCCTCTAAAAACTTGTTCGGTGGGTAGTAGCATTTCTGATGCTTGGGTACCATAAAATTTGATAATTTTCTTTTTATCGCCTTCTACAGTAGCTGGATCCGTTTTGCTATTGAAACCTGAACAAAAATATTGAATTTGACACTATTTACCAAAAAAATAATATGAAAATCAATCAATTACCTAATTTTTGGAGAATAACAGTTTTATATCTCCGCAAATCTTCTTCCCTTACACCTTCCAATAAATGTCTTAATAGCTCGTGTGAATCATGCTGATCACCACCACCAAATTGTGGCATTTTGGAAGTTAGTCTTTAAAAAAAAATTACTATGTTATCATTATGTTCTTACTTACTATAAACAATTAACAATCAAAGTTATCACTATTTAAACAATATCAAAGTATATAATTGTTTACAGAATAAGATGAGCTTTTAAATAGATTTTTCAACATACCTGGATAGTAGCATTCTGGGAACATATACTTCTTGTCTACCACTCTGGAGTTCTCTTAACGTATCAGCTAAAGTTGCTGTCAATGGTTTCCACTTTTCAAGGGTGCCTATAGATAAATATTGTAGCACTGTCTAATCATGTTTTTATAAACTTACCATCTAACGATTCCAGTTCAAGAATTTCCTTGTTTTCCCCCATTAATTTACCACCAGGTAATTTAAAATATTGGTCTTCTACAGAAGTTTCATCTAGTAATTTGAGTAAATATGGGGTTTGTCCCAGACATTGCATGACAGAATTGAAAAAACATGTATTTCCTAAATTTGTAAGTCCTCTGGCTCTTGGAAGCAGAGATATTATTGAGTTTTGTGGTTTTGGTGTTGCCCCGGTACTAACAGATGGGAGTGTTGAAATTACATCTAATACCTAGAATAATAGGTGAACAAGTATTCAAAAAAACATAACTAAATTGTGAAAAAGTGCCTATACTAACTAAATAGTTATAAATATATAACATACTGCTTTAAAAGTATCATTATACTGTTTGTCCATTCCACAATAATTTCAACAATTTTTTATCAAAAAACTAACCTATACATTTTATACATCTGTCAAAAAAAAAAGTATAAAATGGCATATGTGTACATCAATATCGAAACTTACTTTATGAGCTAATGGAAGTAAACTTGGTTGTTGCTTAATCTTATTAGATTCAGCTTGTTTCCTAAGTGTTTCTACAGCTTCCATTAGTTTTTTCTTACAAGCAAGATTAATTTCTTCATCACATTCATAGCACCAAACACTCCATATGGTTGTATTGAGACACATTGCATGTGAATCAGAATGAGGGATATTGTAATGATGTAAAGCATGTTGGTTACGATATCTGCCACAAGCTTGGTTCCCACATTTTAAGCACAGCCAGAGACAGTTATCAAATTCAATATCAACCATGTCAATTGGGATAGGAACTTTTTTACACTCCTCACATTCTGTAAGGAATCCAGTCCTGGTTAAAGCCTTTCTGAGTTTAGGCAGATCCACAGCTTTGTGTATGTGAGAGCACTCGACATTATTTTGGTTCTCGTCAGCAGATTCTGACGAAATGTCACCAGAGGGGTCATTTTGATGTTTCTTTTTGCTCATTTTTGTTTTAGTTTTTTTCTTTATATTATGCTAATTGAACATGTCAAGGCTGGGTAACCTTTCTGAAAACGTGTTGATTTTATAAATATATTAACAATTTTTTTCTCACCGATAGTCTAAATAAGTACTATACAAAAAATTTATGCAATTAAAAAATAATTGATTATGATATTTCTTCAAAAGACCTTTAAAACCACTTTTGTTAATTCACTTCGACAATGCATTGCACTTCCATAGTTTAATTTAATATAACAGCAGAGACATTTCGGTTTGGGATATTTAGTTGGCTATACTGAATACTGTCAGTCATACGTCATTGACCTATAACTAAACTGTCAAAAATCAGCTGCGTTCAGTTTGTAAGGCGTAGTACAAGTTGCATACTACGTAGGGATAGTCCTTCAAATTATTCCTATTTTATTGTTAATCAACTTCATAAAAATATATTGTTAGCAGTCTAATACTAACAACTTTATTCAAATTTTAGGAAAATTGCCTTCTTTTTTATTTATATAGAAAGAGTAGTGCACTTATATAGACTTAGCTACATCATCAATTCTGATTTTTGTGGACAACTGTCATTTGTATTTGTCAAATTTGAACATAAAAATTCTTGTAAACTCATCATAAATTAAGCAAAAATGGGAGAAGCGGCAGAAAATTTGAATTATGACTGCAACTACAATATGTTTCTAGCAAAAATTATGCTCTCCAATTTACCTACGAACGAAGGTAATTTTTAGTGATAAATATCTAATAAACCCTAAGGTACTTTCATAATTTGTGTATTTTGCAGATAGACAGAAAGCGATCAAGTGGATGAAAAAATTAACAAACTGTAATAGATCTCTAGAAGAAATGAAGTTACGAAATGATTTTATGTACTATTTAGTCGTTAATATCCAACAAGGTGAATTGCAACCTCCATTTACAGAAAATCCACCTTCCAGTACTCTACCAAACATCGCACATCTATTAGTAAGTACACTATACTGATTTATTCAACAGCATAAGTTGATTTATGAATATTTTAGCCGGGTGGTGTAGGTGAAACGGATTCCCCCGAAGATGAAAAACCGCCTGCTAGACAACCTATGTTGTACGAAAACTCCCCAGATGGTGGAGCGTTTTTAGCAGCTCAACCTGTACCTCGATGTGGAGCGTTCTGTTATTTAGCCGTCGTTGCTAGAGATCCCAATTCGAGATGATGACGATGCCATATTTAAGATAATTTTTCAATGTCTCAGATTTTTAAATATATACACTTTGTCAAGCTGATTCAATAAAAGATTGTATAATTTTATTCCGCCGTAAGGCTACATTTACATTCAACTTCAAGCGCGCTTATGAGTTCTGCCAATACCTACTATTTACTTTGAGAATTTGACATGAGCCTAAGATGAAGCGATCTTGGAATTTTGTCAAAGAGCGAAATTCTGCCTAAAATTTGAAGGTTATGTTTACAAAATATTGTTTTTATTATCAGAGACTGTTATTATGGATGATGTTACACAATCTCAAACATCTGTTTATCAACAGTTTAACGAAGAGTTTCTTCTTTAATGTATATGTAATTATCCTGTTATGACTCTACAAGAAAGGAACACAGTAATCGCTTACTAACTATAAATAGATTTAGCAATTTGGATGTTAGATGAGAATAGGATGGATTAATCCCATAAGAGCAACGCTAGCCATTTGGGTAACCAGTGACGTCACAGCAACGTTCTTTTGTCGACATTGGTGTTCTCCATCAATTATATGTTTATCTTCTCTTTCTATGTGTATTAAACAAAGAAAAAGGTTTTGAACTGTATTGTAATAAGTGTAACTATTGATAATTTCAACAGCTGTTTCTAAGACGAAACTCGTAGCCGTTACTTGTTGCACGTTGTTGTTGATAAAGTTGTGTATTTTTTTATTTTTTGCGTTGATTGATTATTATTATTTAGTTAGTAATTAGTGAGTTATTTAGTCCATATTTAGTGTGTTTAGAGACTTAAAAGCCTGTTACTGTTCAAGAGATTACTTTTAGGTAGGTAGGTATACATTTTATTTATTATAATCTGATTATAATAGAATGTGTCACATTAAAAAGGGAACAGAGGTTTTTTCTGTTAAGACTATTAGAAAATCTGCACTAATTCTATCGGACAGGTCAATTTTGATCTCGAGGGAGACATCTTATGACAAAATGTATAAAAACTATCATCATATCATTTACGCCTATTCATATATTAAATACTTTATTTTTTGTTATTAAAATTAAAAAAATAAATAAATAACACCACGAATTTCACAGTTTTATAATTCGCGCAAAGAGACGCGTGGGTAACCAGTGACATCAAACTCTGCTGACACTTTTTAGTTTTCAATCAATCCTATTCTCATCTAACATCCTTGAGTTGTACAAATGTCAATTTGGAATGAAATTAAGCAAGTGCGAAATTGAATGTAAACGTAGCCTTAGATGGACACAGTAGAGTTTGTCGTCATACTGTACCCACTCACAGAGAGTCCATTCCTTCTTTCGAGCCAGCCGTGGCAATATAGAGTATTATGGATATCATGAATATTAGTAATTAATTTGTTTACGATTCTTTCGGAACTAAAAGCAGTTCCAGCCGGCTGCTGGGTGTAGAAATATCAGTTCCAGACACAGGTTGTGATGTGGCCGGATTTGTAGGGTGAAGCGGCGTATTTATGAAATTTTTTGTTGTGTCTCAATTGCAGTTAAGGTGTACATGGTTTAAAGTATACGGTAATAAAAGAAGAAGTCGTTGTGGAAATCTTTATTGATAATTCAATAAATTGTTACAAAAATAATACATTTTATAATTTTTAATAAGTACACAGATGAAAAATCGATAATAAATATCATGATATGTGATGACGAAAAAATATAAATCTCAAATAATATCAAACGCTAATCGCTCTCTATCAAAAGTTCTTCGAAAAATCGAACTAAATTTTCAATACCATCCAAATAATTCTTGTCTATATCACAATTTTCCGCGGGAAAGACATGTGCAAAGTCGATCATCTTAGCGATGGCCCAGCATTCGGATTTTTGACCGGTACATAGCTCGTCTAAAAGATAAGTATAATCCTGTTTTCTATTTTGCACGTCTTTGTCGTAATTATTCTGAAACGAATGGGTTCGTTTCAAAGAATGTATCGACTTGTGCCAAGTGTTGTTACAAACGAAACTTGGTACGTCCAAGTTAACAGCTTTGCACGACAATCTTTGAGGCTTTAAAATCGGTCCTTCTTTAGTCAATTGCCCGCTGAAGCCCGTCGGAACTCTATCACATTCGTTGTTTTTGTTTAATACTGCCAAACTCATCGGGCGATAAAGACTTCCTTTTCTTTGTAACTTCAAAGTAGCGGCTCTGGTTTTCATTTTTTCCCTGAGTCTTCGCGCGTCGTATACCAAAAGAATCGATGAAGAATACAGTCGAAATTGTCGTTGATTGCGTGCCCAGTATTGGATTTGCCATAACGAAGCTAGAAATTGTACTATGAGACTGCGACAGACTCGCGTACCTTCGATGTTTAAGAAAGTTCTTATCGCTGTGGAAAATATTTAAAAGTAAAAAAATCGTTTGTTTATTTAATGAAAAACTTACCGTCTTCGGCTCTTTCTTTGTTTAGAGTTTTACCGAATTCCTTGTCGAATTTTACTAACTGGTTGTTGGATAATTTGTATACTTGGAAACCGGGTATACAAAATCCAAGTTCTCTTTTACAGTCTTCATATTTTCTCTAGAAAAAAGTTATATGAAGCAATAAAAGGAAATAGGATATGAGATTATTAGTAACAAACATGAGCACTAACAAGTGTATGACCACTAAGTAAGTGCACTTACTTTTAAGCGAGGGTAGGAGCCTTTAAAAATAATAAAAAGTGAAAATAAAAATAATAGTAGGATGAAACCCATTGGAAAAGGAGAAGAATTTTATGAAAATAAAAGGAAAAAAAATTTACGGGAGATCTGTGGTCGGGAAGGGGAAGGGGGTGAGTTTTTAAGGGTAAAAAACGGTTTATCTCGATTTCCTGCAAAACTACATGTCCTATGGAAAAAAGTCAAATGGCAAAGTTGTAAGTAATAGAAAGATCTACAACTTTTGTATCTACACTTTTTTCACATAACCTCAAAATTTATGTGAAAAATTCAAAAAAATAAGTTTTGGTTTTTTATTTTTATCTTCTACAAAAAAAAAATTTTGTTTCACGACTTTTGGTGAAAACTTATCTTTTGATGTCCCAAATACACTGTAGTTTATTTGATTTGAAATATTTATTTTTTCACCTTATTTTGACTTAATATCGAAAATGCACCCTAATTTTCAATCGAAAATTTACCCGTCAAAATATCGGCTTTTTTCAAAAAGTTGGTGTGCTTTCTGTTCGTTGAAATCTCTACTTTCCGATGGTGTAAAAAAATATATTACTATAGTAAATCTTCTCAAAAAATCGAATAAAAACTTTGATATTGAAAATTATGGTGCTTTTTCGATATAAGTCAAAATAAGGTGAAAAAATAAATATTTCAAATCAAATAAATCACAGTGTATTTGGGATATAAAAAGGTAAGTTTTCACCAAATTTCGTGAAAAAAAATCTTTTTTTGTAAAAGATACAAATAAAAAACCAAAAACTTGGTTTTTTTAATTTTCCACATAAATTTTGAGGTTATGTGAAAAAAGCGTACATACAAAAGTTGTAGATCTTTTTATTACCTACAACTTTTCCATTTGACTTTTTTCCACAGGACTTGTAGTTTTGCCATAAATCGAGATAAGCCGTTTTTTACCCTTAAAAACTCACCCCCTTCCCCTTCCCGACCTCAGATCGAACATAACTTTTGGGCGTACTTTAAGTCGAATTTCGTTGGGTTGCATACTATTGTCCCGTGGAAATCGTAGAAGGTACAAATTCGAGCTGCAGGGAAAAAATACGTTAAAAAAATCCAAACTTACCTCTTCCGAACAAATCTTTTCGAATGTAGCATTGGGATCCCACGTTCTTTTACCGATTTTAATATCCATAATACAGGGTTCCTTAAAATCCTTAATCAGATCTTCTAACACTAAAAATTCGTATGTTTTTCCATTCACAGCTACGCGTTTAGTTCCGTGATATTTTGGCACAAAGTTTCTTAATTCTAACATTGTTTTATCTAACGTATCGGATAAATTTCTATAAAAACCCATCTCCCTTTCGCCGCACTCAAGTTTCACCATTGGTTTTAAAATATTATGGCCTTCTTTCAACATACCTGCGAAATGTTAAATAATACTTAAACATAAATACAGAAAAAGAAAAAAGTTTATAATACAATGTAGCTTTGTCTTTAGGTTCCTTCCTAGTTATTTGATTTGATAACAATGAAGTGCGTCATTTGATTCCAAAAGTGTAATCTTTAAATATTAGTTGAATCCTACGTTAAACTCAGAATTTATCAATATTAATCCATTGTAAACAGTAGTTTAAATACCATTTTTCATTACGCCTATTTGCAGGTGACCAAACATACTTGTATGTTGTACGACGTATAGGCACATAAACATACGACAACGTGATAAGAGTTGCCTAAATGTTCCATTATAGCATTTCATTAAAATCGTTCAACCATAGATTTGTTTTGTTTACAATCTATAGGTTTGTTGCTTGTTATTTTTTCTTGTATAATTTAATAGTTGAAGCTTTTCGAGAGCCGCTATTGGTTCCAAATAAAAAGTTATTTTTCCTGTATGAAAGTTATTCGTTGAAAAAATTTTTGAAGCGCTATATAGATTTTTGAACACTGTCGTTTTATTGCTCACGATTTTACGGTTTTGCATTAAAATTTGCGGTGGGAATGTAATGAAAGCGACCACAAAATAGAAAGAAATCTAAAAACAACTTACAGCGTTATGTAAACGAATTAAATAGTATGAGATAGTTCGAATAGATTAAATATTTGAAAAATACTTGAGAAGATTTATGCTATTCATTATCTTCGCAATTTTTGATAAAGAAAAAGACGTAAGCGAAAGATAGGGTGATGTTGGATTGATCGAAAAGTGTAAACAATTTGGTCTAAGATTACAAGTTTGTCATTTTAAAATCATAATAGACCGTTCCAGAGAACATGACTTGGTCAGGTGAACACATACGCCTAGTTTAAAATCGTGATTCACTGAGGAAGATAGAGAGATACATTATCTCTTTGTCTTCGCATTCCACACTTAACTATAATACAAAACGATGGCATTTTAGATACTAATTGTCCAACTATTACCCATTCTTTACCTGTAAATATGCCCTACAGAACAATATGGCCGACCTGTCATTCTGAAATGGTATATTATTCTTGCCATACTCTTACTTCTGTTTGTATATTTTGGTTTGGTAAATTTATTCAAGACACAATAATTGAATATAACAAATTGGAAGTAGTGAAAAAATGTTTTAAATCAAAAATACCTACCGATATTTTTTCCATCGTTAATATGCCCGGCCATTTGTTGGGAATATTTTTCGTAACCTTCGGGAATTCCTCGGGAAAGATCGTCGTTCCCCTCTTCCTGTTCTTCTTTTAGATCCAGTTTTTTAAAGCCGTTGATAAAATGTAAAGTCTTACAAGGTGCCGTTGGTATGAAAAATAAATTTGGTTCGGGACGATGTATCGGCAAAGACTGCACTTCCGATTTTCCCATGATTTCTCACAATACCGTTTATCAGCAACTCCTTATCTTCAGACTAAAACAAAAAGATTAACTACTGTAAATTTTGAATTATTACTTTTATAACTGGTATTTGAAATATCGCAACGTTTTCGATTTATTGATATATGGCTGAAATTGAAAGTCATAACAAAATTCTCCTTCATTTTATCGACTATAAAACATTCAGGATAGTATCGTTTATTTTTAGTTTAAAAAAACTAGATTGAAACACTCTAGCAGTATCGGTCTGTACTGTACGTACAGGTTATTTTTAAATTCAGGTGATTGCTCGTATAAAATTTCCTATGAAAGAATTTCCTCATCTCACCCCTTTCCGAGATATTAACCTTAAATGTTCTAAGTAAAATTGTTTTTCACCCGTTCTAATATATTATGTAACTTCATCGCCCGTACTAAATGTCAGTCTAATTAATTGATTTATTATGATGCCTTCGTCGATATTATTTATAACAATAATTATGTGAAACATTAACATATTATAAAATTGCTGTAAAATTAACCTCTCTATTTACGGATATTGTAAACTGTGATTTTATGAATAAATGGTTTTTTGTAGGAAACACTTTTCGGTGTTTACTTACAAATACATTGTAGATGTTATTTAGATATTACGATTTCGCTAAAATTTTTGGCACATGACTCAAGCGAATTGTGCAACTGATCGCGAACTGGTATACGAAAATAAAAATTCGTACAGTGTGTTCTTTCATCCACTCTTATTTATTTTGTGCCTTAATAAGGAATCATTCGAAAAATTCTGTATATATTTGATATTACAAGTTTCGAGAAGAGTAGGTACCTACTTTGTTACGAAAAAACGTGTATAAGTCTGGTTCTCCTTAACCGAGAGTATTGTTAAAAAGAGCTCTTTTCCACCAACATAAGAGTTATATACTCAACGCACCTCTTAATATGTAACGTACACGCTAGAGGGCGCTATGTTTATTGTTTGAAATCTAGTTCTTTTTGGAAAATATTAAACGGAAGCTTATAGTATAAATAATGGAATATGAGAGTAGATCAAAATAGCAGGAAATTGGCACAAAACCGCATGTCAATATTGTTTTAGTATCCCAAGAAATTTTAAAATACGTGTAAATGGTGGGCATTTTTTGTCCAAATTCAATGGAGGACTTGGGTTCAAATTGCCAGCCCAACACATTTAATATTTTAATATCTGCACGTGAACTCTGTAACAGAATAGAAAGGAAATTTCTTTCTATGCTAGGAACACAAAACAGTCTAACCCACAAAACAGAATAAAGGTTGGACTGTTTTGTGGGTTAGACTGTTTTGTGTTATTAACATAGAAAGAAATTTCCTTTCTATTCTGTTACAGAGTTCACGTGCTGGTGTGTTTTGTGGTAGGAGTAGCAACCTTTTGAAGATTTGTACGTGGGATCTTTCCAACACATGAACATATCGAATGGCCCTGACAGAACAACAGTGCATGAATGTATATAAAACAATTGAATTATAAAGCTCAATTACTGAACCAATAGCCTGTTTGGTTTTCTTGTAAATTGCTTCCGCCATCCCACTAAATAAGAACGAGGACGTGAACTTAACACTAAGGTATAATAAGTAAGTATAAGTAAGTATAATTACCATTATCTGAAATTAATATTTTCACTAATTTTATCACAAAACTAATACATTTCCATTAAAAATTACTACCGATATCGTGATCAGCCCGATATAATATTATACTGAAATTATTGCCATTCATTTCAAACTTAAATGCCGATAATTTATTTACATTAAAAATTATTATCTTTAAGTACTTATTAGCTATTCAAATAAAACGTTCTTCGCTAATAAATAAAATCAAGCTCAAATTTTAAAATTTAGCACCTAAATGCATTAAAATATTTCGAAAAAGCACGTGATGTGGTGCAGGAACAATGCCAACAAAATAATAAAATTTCCAGAGTGACATGAGAAACAGGGTGTATGGAAATATCTTTATTTTTCCACGTCTACTTAATGTTTTATACAGATTGCGTAAATTACATCGGAACCGTCCGGATTACACAAGTACGACAGAAAAACAGCTGAAAGAGAGAGAAAGAATAATTATTATGCGCGGTCATTAAGGCGTGTACTTTGTTTCACCTTAGGGGTGTATACTTATTTCCCGAGTCTGGCCGAATGCTCATTGCCCCCTTATTTTAACCGCTGTTGCCAGAAGCGCAGATTACTTTGTACAAATGATATTTTTGTCTCGTTATCGTTGACTTTTTTTCGAGGGTGAAAATACAGCACGTTTGTGCCAGCATTACGCCAAATAATCTTAGAGATATGAGATCAAATCTTTATCACAGATTTGGTTATTGTCTGGCACAGGAAGGTGGTTTATTTGAGCACTTAATTCATTAAAATTATGTTTACCTTTAGAATGGATTTTTATTTTTATTTTTTCAGGAAGTTTATTTTTTATGTTTACAATAGGTGCAGGTACCTACCTACTTATTTGATTTTTTCAATTTAATTTATTAATGGAAGGGATTTTTAGTTTATTAATTATGGTTCTCTCAAGAAATGCTGTTTTATTTTCAAGTTACAATGGCTAAAATAATATCCTATTGTAGTTAGAAATTGTGAACTTGGTCTGAAATGATCATGTTGACAAAAATGAATTTTAAGATGTACAGGTTACGTAATAACGATTGTATTTTTTTATTTCTTCAACACCCTCACTCCTTCCATGTTGGGAGCATACTGAATACCACCAACTAGTGAATTCTCTCTGTAAAGGACCATTCGGCCAGTCTCGGGAAATAAGTATACACCCCTAAGATGAAACAAAGTGATGACCGCGCACAATTATTCTTTCTCTCTCTTTCATATATCCTTGTCGTACTTGTGTTCCGATGTAATTTACGCAATCTGTATAACGTCAAGTGACATAACTGTCAAAATCAATATAATTTTTGGTCGTTTATATTTTTTCCACTAAATTATAATATCATTTTGAACATTTCCTTTTTATATCAACATATAACTCACACTATTGAGTTATCAGAGACAGTTGTGGTAAACTTTGAAAAATAAAATACCCTATAATTATTTCTTTATGCCATTCTTGTCAGTTCTATTGGCTTTTGGCTACTGTTTCACTTAGTTTTATGTGTTTTAGTGCCCACCTCTTCTTATTGAAGTCTATTTATAGAAACGTTTTCAACTGAAATATTTCTGATAAATAAGATAATTTTTCAATTAGTTATATCAGTATTTATATTAACGAAAATATATTTTAATGATCAGGTCACTATTTAAAAGTAAATTCTAAATTCGAAGACAACATTTTTCTTTATCTTAAAAGTTAAAATATCTATAGGGTGTCCTAGAAGTTTGGCCGTATAAAAGGTGAAAAATGATGGTTGCATTTAAAAAAATTGAGATACCTTCTTTGAGCTGGAATTTTGAATAAAAAGTTAATAATGCTCATTTCCGGTATATGTGTGTCAAAATATTTTCTATGAATCCGCCATAATTAGTGACCTATATATACCATAGTAGATAATCAAAGCTCTGGATCACACGTTTGGTTTACAATCCTCTTTGTTTTGGTGACTAAGAAAATTAACACGCCAGGACAGTGTCCTTTTTGCATTGCACGTGCGTCACACAACACAGTAGCGTTCCCAATGTACTACTTCGCCCCCCCCCCATACAGCGCACTAGCAATAATTTTCTTAGTCACCAAAACAAAGAGGATTGTAAACGAAACGTGGGACGCCCATGGTTATCCAGAACCCTCTTTGATTATCTACTTACAGAAATAAATGACATGTCCTAGATTACAAACTTTATGCTGACGTTATTAAAACTACAGTTATTAATGCTGTACCGATTTTATGTGAGAAAATCAGTTATAAATCAGTTTAATTACCGGTTTCCAGGCCGCGTTGAAAACGATTCTCCGAATTATTTCCTGAAAATGCCACTTCAAACGATTTTTTGTTAAAACAGCAGATGATTGAAACTTCAAACATTTATTTCGCGTACGATTTCGATGACATGACACTACCGATTTTCGTCTGGTTGTCTTCAAAAAGATTTTATTTAAAAGAAAAAAGTATGGCATGACTTATTTCGCGAATTTCCTTTGTAAATATTTTTTTAACCGAAAGAATTGATTGATATTTTTATTTTTTATTCAAATAAACTATTCGGATACGAGGAGAATATGAAAAGTACGAAAAATATGTTATATACCATGTTTTTTTTTAAAGCTGGACTTGTGATTTCAAGACTATAACTCTTCTCATTATTTTTTTTATTTTTTTGTAATTTATAAGAAAATATTCTGTATTTTTTTTAAATTTTAGGCTTAGAAGGTTCGAAATTAGCCTTAAACAGACAACGTGTTATATCGAGGCTAGTACTAGAGTGCCACCAAGATTTAGCTGACGCCTCGGCAGATAACAATATTATCCTGAGGTGGGTTAAAGGGCACGACAGGAGTAAAGGAAATCGCATTGCTGATTCTTTAGCCAGGGAAGCCGCTGGACTAAAAATTCTAGGACCCAGTGACACCTACGGCCTAACGACTTCGACAATTGCGGAACTAGCCAAACGCTACACCCATACTCAATCCCTTAAGAGATGGGATGGAATCAAAGGATGCAGTCTTGCCAGGATCACCCTGGGCGACCCTGGGAAGCTGGAGCCGAAGAAATATTTGGCGATGACCAGGAGAAACCTACGTTTAACAGTAGGATTTCTGACTGGTCACTGTCAACTAGGGAAACACCTCCATACTATGGGGCTAGTGGACACACCTCTATGCAGGATGTGTGAACAGGAAGATGAAACTGTCAGGCATGTCTTATGCGAGTGTCCGGAGTTATCGTCAATAAGAGAGTGTGTGTTCGGTGAGTCTTGGCCTACACCTGCCGATATAAAGGAGATGTCTCCTAGTGACCTGTCCACCTTCCTGAGAAGGACAGGATGGACAATGACCTAGGAAGACAACTCCTCGGGAGGATGTACAATGGGTCACATGTGGCCTAAGTGCTGTGAGCTTACACTCACCCTCCCTACTCTACAGATACAGGTTCGAAATAAATTAAATTTGAGACCCTCTCAGCATAATATTTCATTTAATACGTCACAAAGTGCAGTTTTAAGACATATTTTTTTTAATTTTGTTACAGTAATTCATAAGTATACCAATTTTCAACTTAATAGGTCGAGTAGATTTGGAGTAATTTGGCCAGGAAATACCTATCGGTTTTGTGCAATACTTTATATAAACCAAAATTGAAGTTCGTTCAACCTAGAAATACGAAATTGTTGTGGATGAAATCGCACGCTCAATTGATTTTAAATAAAAACATTTAAAAAAAAAAGATGTTTCATTGATATAAGTAAAATTATAGAAGTAGATGAAAATTAAGACATCTTTTTTTATGAATAAATAAAAATTAGGAGATATATTTACCTTTTCATTATAATACAATTCGATCTAGAACGACAACCCATGTTGTTACAAGACAAATAATGTGTTATGAAAATTCTAAAACCGTAAATTGGCCATGAAAAATTAATTTTAATCAAGAAGCATGTATATTGTTTAATTACTATTAATATTGTTTAAATTTTCACTTCCTTGTTCAAAGTATTTTTAGCAGAAATTAATTTATCGTCGACCTCTACAAAAATTGACATTTTCCGTACTAATTTCCGGATCAAAATTCACTCAAACACTTTACTTTTCGCCTCGACTACCAATTTGCAAACTCGACTTAGTCTGGTTCATATGTACCATTTTTTATAAAGAAAATCATGTAGAAAGTTCCCAAAAGGAACCGATAAAAATTGCAGTTTTAAATAAAAACTATTTCACCCACTCCGTATATTTAAAATGCTCCTTTTTCCTTATCCGTTGATTAGCAAAATGGGTAAAGTAATTAGCAATTAACAAAATACCTACGTTTTTTTTTATTTTCGATAGCGTGCAGGTCTAATTAGTTAAAATAGATTCCATCTGATTAACTGTAGGTAGGTTTGCCAATTATCAAATTAGATAACAAAAGTTACATATGTATCCATTAAATAATTCAAATTTGTCCTTGACACTTCGATAAACGACTTATGCAAAAAAAAATGCATGTTTTTTAATATCTATAAAATTTATAACTGTTAAGTAGGTATAATTTTCATAACGTTAGAACAGCCATCAGAAACTGTCAGAAACGATATAGTCGACCACTGCAATCAGTGATAGGAATTAGGCGAAACTAAACTGGTTGTTTGCTATGACCAGTTATTCTCTGATCATTTCTGACTACTGCCCATTGGTGTTGGAACAGATCTAATATAATTTCATTACAATAGACAACGCAAGTTATCATAACTAAGTCAATTTCCTTGCACCTAATCAAAGGAAAAGGTTGAAAAAGAAGACAAACTTCACTAAAACAATACATCCATTTCCGATAATAAACATCTTTATAAACACCATCAAAGTGTTTTTGTTAACAGGTGTATAACCTGTAGTGTTTATTTGGACGGAATGGTTTTCAAAAGGTAATTTTTGAATAACAAGTCAACAAAAAAGTTTTGCATAAAAAATTTGGTTAACAAAGTAAATGGTTTAATAATTTACTTTTAATTTGTTTGGACATCATGCTTGAAATTATATTCATTATTCAATAGGTATTAGTGCAGATTGTATAGTCTGTTCGTACTATAGTGATGTGACTAAAATATATTTAATGTCGTAAAGTAATCCGAAATGTTGTGGACGAAAAGTTTCTGGTATGAACTGACTTTACGAATGGTACCATCTGGCGGTGAAAGAACAAACTTGAAAATAATCCCATCCCAATCGTGTTCTATCGATTTGGTACACAAAAAATAGTTTTAAACGTAATTCTATCGAGATAAATACAAAAATTCACAAATCGATAATCTAATAATAATAATTCCGGAAACAACATCGACTATTATACAAATATCACAAAACACTATTTTTAAAACTGAACCTGGTGACGCACTGGAGATATCAGTTTTTATGAAATTTCTTGTAAGAAATTACAAAATATCCATTAAATCTCCCACATATACAACTGTGTATATTTATCCTGTCGACATAATTTATGGAATTAAATTAATTATTAGTAGTGAATTCAAAGTATTCATGTCTTCTTCTTTTTTCTTACAATTTTTAAACGGTATTATATTTTATAGACCGTTTGACTGCGTTCGTTTCAAATTTTAATAACTTTTCACATTAATTATTTTGGTATTTTCCTCTGTTTTCCAAGTAATTTTAGCACGCATTGTTTACTTTTTTTCTTTCGTTATTATGAGTGGTTAAGATTTATTTCTGTCCTCAACCGGATTAACTAGAAATTTGCCAAACAATAAAAAAGACAGAAATAATTTCTTGCTTACGAAGCGCCCGCATCAGTATAACCGTCAAGCAAAAAAAAAGTTACGACGTCAAACCGCTTTCAAGTGATTTAATAACAGTAATTTTACTTTTTATAACTACGAGGGAACGATAAATAGTTTTCTACAGAATCATAAAACACTGTAATTCATAAACAACTGATCTACATTATGAGTTGAAGATCTAAAATGATTTTTTCGCATACCTTACTGGAAAATCAATCATATGAACACCAAAAATAGGGTGGGAAGTAGACCTATTGTTTAGCAGCACAAGGACGGAATATTCTTAACGCCACGTTTTTGGAAGTTTTTCATCATCTGCCAAAAACAGTTGTGTCACACAGGCAGGAAAAGCTTTAGCAGACCGAAACTACTATTAGATGCACGAGCGAGCCTAGTGAAGCGAGGCAGTTAATACCTAGTTATTTTCTGCCTTTGTGACACAAAGGTTTCCAAGGTTACCAATTTAAGCTTGTAGTTTTTGTAATTTATTTATTATTATTGTACTGGATGCCTATAACCTGTTTTAAGTAGCTACTTTATTGATTGGGTACTTTACGGAACGATTTATATTTTCAAAAGCACATTTTAAGTGAGGTTATGCAAAAAGTGATTTTCCTGGTATATAAAATTCCGCCAACAATTAATTCAATGAACCGCGTGTACACGCGCGACGTATTTAAAACCGTTATAATAAAATAACACTTTTTTTAATTCCATCTATATCAAGCACCTAAATAAATTTTTATATACATAAGTCATAGAAGCTGTACATGGATTTTAATAAAAATATTTGTGGATAAGTGTACTTACCTAGGAATAAAAACATTCAAACTTACTGATGATACACGTGAAATTAGGGTCAAGACTACACTTTCTCTAGTCAGTAGAAAATTTTCAATTTATACTTTTAAATTCAACGTATTATATATCTATTATAAAAATGCTTGTTTGAAAAATCAGCTGTTGCACAGGGTAAAAAACTGAAGCAGCTTGCAAAAAAATATGTTTTTACTAACCTCAAAAAAATAGATCAAAATCTATTCAACTTCAAAGCAAAAACGGGAAATTTTAAAACCAACTTGATATTGTACACTGTGCGAACTGTTCATTTTCTAACGTTTTCAACGAGAAACAGAAGCTGGTATGTCAGCAACCAGTCAATGAAATCCCTTTTTAACACTCACACAACCTCAAAGCGCTGACTTCATGGCCATTTATTTATTTTTAGCACCGACGAGGATCGGTTATTGTACGATAATATCCGAGCATTGCACTTTGCAGACTTTATTATATAGTAGGAGTAACAGGAGCAAATATTTATCAACGTATTTATCTCACATTGTGCGGTATTAATTCATTTGTATGATTAACTGTACAAAACTTGATAATACTGGATACTTAAGATCATTTTGGTTCAACCGGTGATTTAACTGATCCACATTGTAACGGCGACTATCTTTTCCCAATTTCCCCTAAGAAATATAGAGTTAACTTTACTAACTGTCAAATTAAGAGAGTGAGGTTAGGTAAATGACGTAAAAGTCAAATGAAAAGTAAAAATAATATTAGTGGGAGTATGTAAGAACATAATTATTAAAAATGAATTTAATTGAGGAGAGAAAAATTGTAATAGGGAATAAACTCAAAAAGGTATATAATATTGAACATTTTTGACAGTTTATGAATGTACTTATTTTAGGAACAAGCTAATTTGTTATTATTACAAGAAAGACTCGCTAAAAGTTCGCAATTGACTGAAGGGATTGGTAATATTTTGAATACCTTTGAACAGAGATTGTCTCGACTAGAAGATACTATACTACCAGTGTACAATGAAACAGAAACACTTCGTAGAGCACAATGCAGTAAGTTCACTTTAATGTTTGTATTTACAGTTTTATGTATTTTTGTTTTTTTAGATATTGAACCAACTATACAATTATTAGACAATGTAATAAGTCACTATGAAGTTTCTGGAGATGTCGAACATGTAATTGAAAAAGGTCCTGGTGAAGGAGGAACTGACTTGCAATCATACATAAATGCTTTAGAACGGTTATCAAAAGCACAAAAATATTTTGAGAAAAACATACCACAAAGTGTTGAGCTTATCAACGTTGTAAGTATCTTTAGAATACAATTGAAAATATCACTAAATATGTTTTTTTTAGACTTCTTTCTTTCATAAAGGAAATGATAAACTTAATGCTGAATTTAAACTCATTCTGGACAAATACAATACACCAATTTTACCAGTGGTTTTACTTGATTTAATTAATTTAGATGGTAAGTAAATATTTTGTACTACTATCTCTAATGGATGCTTTTGCTGCCAAAATTTAATGTATATTAATTGACACAATTATCTCATTATGCACAATGCTTATTTTGAATAAATCTGTATAGTTTGTTCTAGAGCAAAGGTTTTATTTCTTAGCTTCTGTGATTTAAAGTTTATTTTACTTTGCAAGTGAAAATTGGGTCAAAACAATTAAGAATAGAAGTATAACATGAACATTTTGTTTTATTAAACATGATGCTTATTTTATAAGGATCTTGTACAAACATAATCTGATTAGAACAGTTCAAAAATAACTTTATAATGATAATATTTTGCTAATTATAAAAGATCATATTTATAACTACCATTTCTGTGGAAAATAGTTTTCTAGATCAAAATTTATTTCACATGTTTCCGGAACAACTGCACGGGTAAAATTTATTTATTCAAATAAAACTAGTAATCATCCGATTTCTAAAAACATTTTCAGTGAGTGATATATTTCAAATGTTCAGTAATGACGTTGTATATTGAGAAAAATTGTGTTGTTTGTTATATATGGGAGATTCTAACTGTATAACTGTTTATCGCAGGATTTTCTGACATATTTAAAGATATAGAAACCAGTTGAATAGGAATATTAACATTAAAAAAATGCTGGGATAAGTGATTTATAACTAGTTATGGTATTGTTAATTTTTTTCCATATAAGTAGGTCTTTCAAATGGTTGTATTTGAAATTTCAACTTAATATTTAAATTATTACAGTTTCCATGATTTTTCAGTGCCCTAAAAGTGTTATTTTGTAAATTTCCCTGTAGATTCATCTAGCAAAGAAGTGAAAGTGATGCCCAAACAAATACCAGACGAGACAAAATCCCAATTAATAAAGATAGCTAAATGGTTGTTCGAGAATGAAAGAGACGAATATTTAACAGTATATGGCAAAGTACGCGGAAGTGTTTTACAAAAATCACTAACCATGCTAAGAAACCATCAAAAATCCGTTAGTGGAGGAAGTGTACATGGTACAACAAGCTCACCCATGTTGGTAGGTAATTAAATATCCATCGAACATGGAATTTTAATTCTTATTATTATTTTAGAAACCAAAATTTCCTAATAGACACGAAGCTTCAAGGAAACCTTCTACGAGAAGAATAGGACAAGTTTTCGAAAGAAAAGCCAATAAAATGTTTTTGAGAGCTTCTCATACTTTGGAACAATCCACAGGTTTATCTTTGGGTACACGCAGAGCATCACATCTAGGTTTGTTACATAACATTCAACCAATAAACAATGAATACGTTTTAATATTTCTCTAGATACGTCTTACACCGGGGAAGAATTGGATAACGAACAAGAAATGGAAAATTATCTGATCTCGGTAATAGCTTTACATAGATTGATGCAGTTCGAACAAATTCTAATGAAAGATATCATCACCCCTGCCCATCAGCCCAGAGTTTTCGAACTTATCGTCAAAGAAGCAATGGATACCATCGTTCAAGATGGAGAGAATATCGTTGCAAGGGCAAAAAAGTGCATAGCAAGACACGATTTTACGACTGTCCTAGTGATATTTCCAATATTTAAACAGCTACGTAATCTTAAACCGGAATTCGAAAGGACAGTTGAAGATTATGATTTAAATGTGAAGCAAAAATTTGACCAAATACTACAAATGTTGCATACTACGGTAAGTAGTTCCCTTCTAAATACAATTTTAATCATGGAAACTATTAGTTAAGGAGCACACAAAAAAAATATCTCAATCCAGTCAATGTGACAAGTGACATATACATTAATACTGCCTTTAGGAATTATTTTTTGAAAATAAATTGACAGTTACAAGTTGTCCAGCAATATCAAGCAATCATAAGCCTTGAATTCACTTGTTTTATTGGTTAGCTTTGACAGTTTGCATGTGAAGTATATGTTAAATCGCCGTTGCTTTTATGTATTTCATAAACTACGTTATGCTTGGCATATTTATATTTTTAAATATATATTAATGTTTCAAATGTAGAAGTTACAAAACGTATATGTTTATTTTACCTCGATCTCAAATAAAAAAACGCAAGTCAGGCAACCAAGCATACAACTACAAGTATTGTAAGTTGTCTACGTTCTTTATAAAAATTTTTGTGATTACCGCAAGTTATATTATGATAATTTTTTTAAGGGAGCCAAAGCTTTGGAAGACTTCGTTGACAGCATCCGCTCTGACTCTGTAACCCAATTACCGAGCGACGGCACCGTTCATGAAATGACGAGCAACGTTATAATGTTCTTAGAACAACTACTTGATTACACTGATACTATTGGAATTGTTCTAGAACACGATCAATATTATTTTAGGCAGTTGAATAAATTGAAATTTTCCGATCGAACTCAAGCCCTTTTGGGACTTTACATAAGTAAGTTTTGTATCAAAATACTGACATTGACAACTGACACGGAACTATACAAAAATTATTGCACTTTTAGAAAAAGTACTAGCTCAGCTCAATCATACGCTGATAAGCAAAAGCGAACAATACAGCGAAACAGCTCTAAAATCTCTATTTCGCTTGAACAATAATAATTACGTACTGAAATCCTTGCAAAGGACGAATTTGATGGATATTTATCTTATTTCCGAACCGAATTGCCAGGAGTATTATTATAGTTCCATACAGGATAATAAGAAAACTTATTCGCAAAGGTAATAATCGTATTACCAAAAAATTTATAATGACACGTGTAATTTTTATTACAGTTGGAACAAATTGTTGAACCACATCAGTACCGACGATCCTTCTATTAATATACACAGCGATAAGTTGAAAGATAAGGAAAGGGCTGTCCTTAAAGAAAAATTTGCTGTAAGTTACGTTTGTTTTTTGTCCATTTCGATAAGTCTATTTCGATATTTTGTGTGTCTTAAAATTGTTCAGTAAAGTACACAACATCCTAAAAGCGCTAACTCCTTTATATATTTCAGGGTTTTAATAAAGAAATAGAAGAAATATCGAAAGTACAAAGAGGATATTCCATTCCAGACATCGAATTACGGGAGAGTATTAAAAGGGACAATAAAGAACTTATTAGTCCAAAGTATAACGCTTTTTATAACAAGTAAGTGTATTTTTTTGAAATCTTAGTTGTATGTATTTATAAATAGTCGGGTAGAAGTTGGATCCAGCATCAAATCTGCGATACATCACTGAACAGGTGACCAGTGACAGGTACTATCCGCGCCATACGATTTACACAAGTACGACAAGGAAAATATAGGCGAAACTACATGAAAGAGAGAGAAGAATAATGTGCGCTTAGCGATGGGCGTGTAAAAGTTTAAATGTCAAGGTCACTGTTGCCGGATGAAAGTGTTTAGTTTTACCTAATGGTGCATGAGCTCGGAAAAATGTTAACGATAACGAGACAAAAACTTCATTTGTACAAATTAATCTGCGTTTCTAGCAACAGCGGTTAAAATATGAGGGCACTGAACACACCCCCAACTGTTTTTGGTAGCTGGAATTGAACATACGCCCATCGCTGAGCGCACAATTATTTTTCTCTCTCTTTCAAGTAGTTTTGCTCATATTGTCCTTGTCGTTGTTAAAAATTTGCAAAAAGTTTCGGAATCTAATAGGACATGTCCACCAACTGACAGTTGACAATCGCTATGTGGATATATTTTAGATTTGGTTGTTTTATATTGATTTAATAATCCTTTTTACTATAAACAGGCAGATATGATTTTTAAAATACCTTAAAGCAATTAAAACAAGCCAAAATTCAACCAATTATATCGAATTTTCCAAATCGTATACGAGGTGTATCAGAAAATATGCTTTCTGTTGATTATTTTCCCACTTGTCGATTTGCTTAGCGGTAATTTGTTTTGTCTTATGTGTTTGCGTTTTAATTAAACTTGTCCCAGTTTTTGATGAGTGTTATTGTGTTTTATTTGATGCTTGACAAATTTATTTGTATTTAACAACGAAGCCAAAAACAAGTGTTAATAACAATATTATCCTGAGGTGGGTTAAAGGGCACGACAAGAGTAAAGGAAATCGCATTGCTGATTCTTTAGCCAGGGAAGCCGCTGGACTAAAAATTCTAGGACCCAGTGACACCTACGGCCTAACGACTTCGACAATTGCGGAACTAGCCAAACGCTACACCCATACTCAATCCCTTAAGAGATGGGATGGAATCAAAGGATGCAGTCTTGCCAGGATCACCCTGGGCGACCCTGGGAAGCTGGAGCCGAAGAAATATTTGGCGATGACCAGGAGAAACCTACGTTTAACAGTAGGATTTCTGACTGGTCACTGTCAACTAGGGAAACATCTCCATACTATGGGGCTAGTGGACACACCTCTATGCAGGATGTGTGAACAGGAAGATGAAACTGTCAGGCATGTCTTATGCGAGTGTCCGGAGTTATCGTCAATAAGAGAGTGTGTGTTCGGTGAGTCTTGGCCTACACCTGCCGATATAAAGGAGATGTCTCCTAGTGACCTGTCCACCTTCCTGAGAAGGACAGGATGGACAATGACCTAGGAAGACAACTCCTCGGGAGGATGTACAATGGGTCACATGTGGCCTAAGTGCTGTGAGCCTACACTCACCCTCCCTACTCTACAGATACAGATACAGAACAAGTGTTATTTGGAACCACTTCAAGGAAGTTTCTGCAAATACGGCAAAGTGTAAACTTTTTGAGTAGATGTGCCCTTAATACATCCCTCTTTTGCCTACCTCCACCACTGCCTCTGTCTCCGATACCCATAACCCAAATTTATAAACTCCGATTTCCGTTCCGATAAAACCACCTCCGCAACAACGCTAGTCTCTGGGATTATTCTATGTCAACATAAACAATGTCAAAGTATACAAATTTATTATATTAATAGAAAATAAACTTGTCAGATTCAATAACGTATGCCCCTCGTAACTACGTTTGACTCTGAGCAATTTCGCTGGCTTTATAAGTATATTTCGATGAAAAATATCAAATTTTTACCTGTGAAAATCACAAATATTCAATTTTATTGCAGATACGCCTCTCTACACTTCACGAAAAATCCCGAAAAATACATCAAACACAAACCAGACGACGTTTCCGCAATCATAGACAGATTTTTCGACGTCGCCGCCTGATTATTGCAATAAAAAGTTTATATTTCTGTTATTATTAAACATTTATGTGATATTATTATGAAGAATAATTAATATTCTGTACAACTTTATAATTTATATTACTAAAATTATTCAAAATAGAATTTTTATTAAATAAAAATGTTATACACTGTGTTCGTGTTTTAATTTGAATAATCTACCTGCACCCACACTCCACGACGACCATGTCTTTGTAAGCATATCGGTAAGTAAGTACTCCGTTGGTGTCTACATATAAAATCGAAATGGAATCCAACATTGTTGGGACGCAGCAAGTTCTAGTAACTTTCGAAGGAGCTACGCTGTGAAGAAGCGCTTGTACTATTGCATGTTTCGTAGGATTAAGATGCTCTGCAACTGGATAGAAACAACGCCCTTGACATTGATAGGCCTAGAATAATATAAAACTAAAGAATTTACAAGAAAATAAAAGTTTTAAAGTACCTCGTAACCGCTTGGTTGAACAATCCACGTATCGTAGTTAATTTCTTTAAAATCTACGTATAAAGGTTTTTTCTTACAACCATTTCGTAGTCTTTTAAATTTTTTTAATTGTTGAGTTTTTTTCGTTAAATTATCATCATCCCATAATCGGTTAGTTTCTTCTTCGTAATCATCTTCTAGGCTACGCTTTCTTCTCTTAGTTTCCGGTGCTGGTCTCTTCATAAAAATAATGTAGTTAAATTTAAATATTTCATCGTAGGCAACCAAACATACGCACATAAAAAGTTTATGATTAAAAGTGGAACATATCATAGACAACCAAACATACACTTGAATTGACGCGGAAGTAGAACATATCGTAGGTACTTACCTTCTCTTCTACAATGATTTTTGAAGACGAATAAGACAGCAGCAAAACAGGATAATCGTGTTCAAAATCTTCTTCCACTGGCATAAGTGATAATTTCAAATTATCTTTGATGTGAGGTACAAAAGTGTATAGGGCTATGATTATTTTAAGACTTTTCGAATTTTTGTTAAGTATGTCATTAACTGGAGCTGTTAAGTCAAAGGATATCCATGAATTGTTGAAATGGTGGATTTGGATTTGCTGGAAGTCTAAAAGATTGTTGATATTTTCGTCGTAGATGGACATTTTTAAAATTCTCTTCACTCCTCCTGTAGCAAAAAAATATTTTCCAGTATAAAATGAAAAGGCTGGGAAACTTTTTAACTCACTTATTTCGTTATTTCCTTCAATATCCAGTAGAGTAAGAATCTTTAGCTCGGCACTCACAAATTGTTCATCTTCATGTGATGATGGAATATTAAAAATAAGAAGATGGTTTTCCGAAACATGTTCAAAAACTTCATTACCTTGAATTGGTTCTAGAGAAAAAAGTAAAAGGGGAAAATTCAAGATGAAATTGGAAATATAGAAAGTTGTTACCTGCGTGTGTTGGTATTATACTCCTCACAATATCAGGTTTTTTCTTACCGACCTCCCCCCCGATTTTATTCTTCTCGTATAACTCCAGCATAAATTTAGGCACGTGAATTTTCTTTCTTTTTTTATAACTACTAACATTTTTCTCACTCACTTCACTTTCCTCAATATTCTTATTAACATAAGCGACGTCATTTGAACCTATAAAGTTCAAGTGAATGGAAGTCGATGGCACAAAAATATTTCTTAAAAGTATCAGAAAATATATCCACAAACATATTAATATTGGTATAGATATTAGTATCGGAAGATACATGTTACAAGAAAAACACGTTTTGCGTACTGGTTTTTAAGCGTCGGGACGCTAAAACTTATTTAACAGTGGCGTACGGTCGGCGTGAGTTTCTCCAAACATTTTCACTATACATATTATTTATATTACCGAAGTTAACGAGCTGTTAATTGTAGATATCTATCAAATATTAAGCTTCAAAAAGAAATGTTGACGTTTTAAAAATAAAACACATATTTTTTGGAATTAATAAGATTCAATAAATTAATTGGAAAATTATATCTAGGTCCGTCGCTGGTCTTAAACTCACTTGAGATCCATTTCGACTTATCTTTTTAGGCGGTTATCAAAATGGTTCTACTTGACACTAAAGGTATTCATAATAAATAATAACGAATTATTAATAGAAAGCATTAATCGAAGATAATTTTTTAGTAAGTGTTATATATGGGGATGCAGAGAAAATAGAATTCGATTTTTATTAGAGCGTCTGAAAAATATTGAACAATCTTTTCGATCTTTTTATTAAAGGATTTGAATATAGGCAATCAAACATACACTTAAATTCATGTGACGAGCGCAGGCGCGGCAACCATCTTGATATGTCAGTAGTTTGAAGTGAATGTTTTCAGTTAAATATGATTATTTATTTTATTTAAATTATGAAAGGTGAGTTGTAACAATGTGTTTAAAGTTTTATTTTTATTAGTTTACGCGAATCAAGTGTTACAAACAGTATTTTATTTAAATTATGAAAGGTGAGTTGTAAGAATGTGTTTAAAGTATTACTTATATTAGTTTACGCGAATCAAGTGTTCCAAACAGTACTGAATATTGAGTTTAAAGTAACTGAAAGAAGGGTATGTATATATATAAATAATCAACAGCAATAAAAACATCCCCTGAAATTAAATATGTTTATCGCTGCCATGATTAATATAAATCATACCAGCCGTCTTAAAAGATATACATTATTTTAAAAACCTTACTTTTGAGACTTGGTTTATAGAAAAGAAAAGTTAAGGTAGGGACACGTAAGCCAAATATATTCAGTGCAGTAGTTAAAGTTAGACCAAGTTGCATTTAAATAAAAATAGTCAATAGAAAAAGTTGTCCAGCTGACAGTTGTCTCCCATGTCCAATTTTGACACTAGCATTATTGAAAAAAAACGCTTAAGGAATAATATATTTATTTAGGTAATACATCTATTTACATTTTTTTCTCAGATCATACTTTTTACTTATCAAAGTCTTCTTAAAACACAGCTCATGAACATTTTATAAAATGTCTGGTAAAAATCACAAATTTCTTCGTCAACTAAATATAGAATTACACATATCATTATTTTTCTTGTTTATGCTGTAAGTCTTTCCTGGTATGTTATACTTTTGGTATCGCGATATCCTCATTTGGTGCTTGCTGCCAGGTACTCGTACCACTTTGTAAATATTATGCCTGTAAACAATTCATTATAAAAATCTGAAGGTATTTTCTTAAAATAAACTCACCTAAATAAAGAATCTGGCTGAGTGAGCCTCATACAGAGCTGTGCATTAGAAGCAAAGTCTATGTCAGTTTGAAGGTCTAATTTGGTTTCTATTGTACTACTAAATTCCACGTGAGTTTTCACAAAAGACGTGTCGATGGTATTGACACCTATCACTACAATTCCACCTCTGAAACATACAATTTTAAACGATATTTTCATTATGTTTCATATTACATTTCTTACGTTTTTTGTACTAAAGACTCGGCGTTTCTGCTCCATAAGGATATTTCAATTTTTCCAGATAAATCGAAAGATGCAGCTCCTTTGAAATTTATATTCATTATAAATCCAGGACTCAGACGAATGTATTCAAAATGATCTTGTAACAAAGCTAATATCTGAAAAATTTAACTTTTTTCAATACATATGTATGTTTGGTTGCCTATACATTTTATATAAAAGTAAGTGTAAAATTGGTTGCCTATAAGTAAGTTGATTTATTACTTGAAATGCCGGTGTTTTTTCCGAAGCCGTGCCTGACCATACGTGTCCCATGAGTTCACCTTGGCCTGTGAAAAATACGAACGGTCTTATTTGCGTGTCCATAACGGTCAATTCTATACCAGCGGTCGGGCTTTCTTCTTCCGTTTCTTCTTCGTTATTATCACTTGAAAGAAAAGTGTGAAGACCTCCGGAAAATATACCCAACTAAAATTAGATATGTGTATACGAGGGGTAATTAAAAATTACTTGAACTTACACTAAATATCTCCTTGGTGATATCTTCTTTTTGAAAAACTACATCTATGGTCCCTCTTTTCGCTATACCAGATTTCATTTCTTGTATGGTAACCAAACTACCATTACTCGATGGGTGATTGAAAAATTTTCTGGTTAAAGCGGTCGATAGACCTCTAGGAGAGAGCGCGGAATAATTATTCAATTGTTTAGAGGTTTTTATAATTTTTTCTACCCTAGATTTGAAGTTTTTGTCATTTTCCGATAGCATTTTAGTTCTTTGGAAGATGTATTGTTTGATTTCGTACGAAGGGTCTTTGGATATGAGAAAGTTTAAAATATCTGTTAGTAGTTCATCGCTAGGATGAGATTCTAAGAGAATATCTACAGCTATAGTTCTGGAACTTGTATCGTATCTAAGAAAAGAAGAATAAGATAGCTGTATATTAAACAAAAACGGATAAAGTACCTTCTATTTAGTTGGAAAAAAGCTTGTTTCGCTGCTACCAAAATTTCTTTATCCCACAAAGTTGCATTAAACGATTTAATCGCTTTCCAAGCTAACACTCCTTCTTTTTGAGTCCCTTTTTTGATATAATTCAACAAAACTGACATTGTCGTTGGAGATTTTAAATTTTTTAAGGCTCTAAAGTACTTTTGTTTATCTTCATTCTTAGCATAGTCTAAATTATTGATAATTGTTTCTTCCACGTCTCTAATAAGCTGAAAAAAAAATGTAAAACATTTCCTCTTCCACAAAATTAAAAGAATATTTAACTCACGTTAAATTTATTGTCGCTATGTGGTCTCTGGGATATTTTATGAGCCATAGAAGCCATGGTTAGAATCATAGTTTCCTTTACTTTTTCTGGTATGCTTACTGTTTTTGTGAACTTTTTTAAAACGTCTCTAAGGACGTCGGGGCTGGGGTGCGCGCAGAAGGATAGTGCCCAAAGATATCTTTCGCTAAATTCGATTTGGTCTTCTTTGTCGAAATGTAGATTCTTCATGACCGCTTCGTGCGAGTCTAAGGTTTGAACGTATCCCAAAATGTCGTACAATTGATGCCTGAAAATCCGACAATTTAGAAACTTATGACATAAAAGAGAAAGACAGTATACATAAGTGTAAGTTTGGTTGCCTATAGTGTAGTTTTAATACTCACAATATATTTTTATTCTTCTTAGACGCTAGTACTTTGGATATATCCTCATTTCTTGAATGTCTAGCAACATTAACCAATTCAATAATTGCTTTAGCTTGTTTAATAGTACCAATATTTTCTATATTTAAATGATTTCTAAGATTTCCGACGGTTTTGCTAAACGTTGCGACGTCTTTGGATTGAACAGGTTCCTTTTCAGTGAGTAAATTTTCTTGGTTAAATGTTATACCAGAAGTTTTACTTATTTTTTCTACGGCGTCTTCTATATAATCACTAGTTATAAGTTCGATATTTCCACTATTAATAAAAGTTAAAATTTGCTCAGTTTCCACGAAATTTCCCATTTCTTCTCTGGACGTTAAATAAGCGAAGTGTATGTCTTTAGATACAACGGATGATAGTCTGAAAGGTTCGGATTTTAATTCGTATTCAATGGAACGGTCTGATTTAACTTCAATTCCTAAAATCCTATTTAAATTGTCGATACGATCGAAATCGTCAGATATGCAATTTGTTTTGATTTTAGAAAATGTATAGGGTGATATAGATGAGTAAGTTGTTGTACATTTTCCTGATGAATCAGTTTCAGTTGAGTCTCCATCAAGAAGTTGGAACTAGAAAAAAACGTTTAAAAGAACAAAAAAATATGTAATTGAATTATCTTACTTGTAGTAAACTAGCTATTCCTTTTTTAATATTCCTTAGGGATATTGGTTCATTTTTTGATATAAAGATTTTATCAATTTTTCCTTTATTCCAAATAACTAGAAACGGTTTGTTATCGGTGTTATCCAAAGTAGAAGAATCAGATGAATCTGATGATGTTTTACTAGATTTCATATGTAATTTTGGAGACTTCAGCTAAAAAATTGCAAACAACTGTTAGGTTATGTTTACTTAAATACCGAAAAATGTGAGGGAGATAAAGTGAATGTTTTTTGGGACGTGAAAACGTAGAAAAGGGATATATAGAGATATTATTTTAGTGAACAAGGTCGTAGAAAAGGGATTCAAAGAAATTATTTGAAATTTCCAATAAAAGATAAATATAAAGGGATATACCATACACGTTTGACGTGTACGAACTCAAAAAATCATACTGACCATAATAATTGTAATATCCACTTGAAATTTTGTATACACACTCTCAAATAATTAATGAGTATTTGGGATATTTTAGATGCGAGAGTATGTGAAAGTGAGGGTTTGAAAATTAGAAAATATTAACTATATTTTTACACTTTTTTATGGGTAGATATACAGTGTGACCCATTTTGTTTGGAAGCACCCCTATAAAATCTGCATTTTTCAACCGATTTTGTTTTAGTCTTTTTTGTTAGATTCAGTATCAAAAACAGAATTTGAGCACAAATTTTCATACCATAATAGCTATTTTCAAGGCCCTCTACGTTAATTTTTCTTTGCCAAAAAAGACGAAAGAATATTAGGCATTTTTTTTTCTCAAATATGACTACACCACTGGATTCAGAATCCTCACAAATGTAAACTATCAAAATTTTATAAAAAAAGTTTTATTAACAACAAAGTTATCACTACATGAATTTGGAAAAAGTTGTTTTTTAATTAATTTTTTACTAAGAATGTAGACACATTTTAAAAATGGCAACATGGTAAACAAAAACTAGGACTCAAACATATTGACACTGTAAAAATTCGAAGCCGATACCTTAACCCGTTCTGGAGTTATAGCTTCTGAGAATCATGTAAAATTGTGCTGATGTGACGAAAATACAAATTAACACCAAATAATACATTTTAATTATTAAACTACTTAATAATAATTGAATTCTACATTTTTGTAGCCTGGACTAGACCTCCGTTAATTTCCACACATTTCTCGTATCGTTTGCGACTATGTCTTAGCGCTTTTTTATTTCATGTGGCGTTATTCCAGCACACGCCTGTCGTATTCTGTCACACAGTTCTGCTCTATTCCTTGGACGTGTCTTATACACTTTTTGTGTCAAAAGACCCCACAGATAAAAATCCAATATAGTTAAATCGGGCGATCTAGGAGGCCATTCGATTAACTCGCTACCGCGACCTATCCAACCATTTGGAAATGTTTCGTTAAGCCACTGCCTGACAATCCTAGAATAGTGTACAGAACAACCATCTTACTGAAATATCAAATTTCTTCTTTCTGCTAGTGGCAGTTCGTCAATCACTGCGGATAACTCACCTTCCAAGAATTCCATGAAGTTATTGGCATTCATGTTACCCTCAAAAAAGAATGGACCTATTATCCTGTCTTTTAAAAAATTTCGGCTTCGAATTTTTACAGTGCAATATGTTTGAGTCCTAGTTTTTGTTTACCATGTTGCCATTTTTAAAATGTGTCTACATTCTTAGTAAAAAATTAATTAAAAAACAACTTTTTCCAAATTCATGTAGTGATAACTTTGTTGTTAATAAAACTTTTTTTATAAAATTTCGATAGTTTACATTTGTGATGATTCTGAATCCAGTGGTGTAGTCATATTTGAGAAAACAAAATGCCTAATATACTTTCGTCTTTTTTGGCAAAGAAAAATTAACGTAGAGGGCCTTGAAAATAGTTATTATGGTATGAAAATTTGTGCTCAAATACTGTTTTTGATACTGAATCTAATAAAAAAGACTAAATCAAAATCGGTTGAAAAATGCGGATTTTATAGGGGTGCTTCCAAACAAAATGGGTCACACTGTATAAAAGTAAGTTACAGTTTCGATTTTGAAAATTTTTAACTTAGATTCAAGAAAGTACTTACCTCTATTTTCATTAATTTCTGACCTCCATTCTCCCAAACGTTAGCAACAGTAACTTCCCCTTCCAAAGTAAATCCCACGCTTTTTCCTTTTAATTCTCTATCGTTTAGCAAAACGTTAGTTTTTAAATTATATTTAAGAGATGTTCCTTTTTCGAAAATGTTGACATCGTCGAAATCTCCAGCTGCTGAAGATATTAATACGAATCCATAGCAGATTCCCAAGGACCACGTAAAAAGGACGTACAAAAAGGAATATGAATTTATAAAACTGAACATTTTCTTTTCAATTTAGAATAATAAAATCACCGAGATGGTTAGTGTTCAAGTTTCTCTCGGTTACTATTTCTTTATCAATAATTATTGTTTAATGTGGCCCTTGACCTCCAGATGATGATAGAAAGAATTATTTAATTTAAGCTACAGATAATTGTCTTGGTTTGTTCCATTGCCGTATCTATAAATGAAAATAAAATCTACATTTTACTTTTTCGTTTATTTAAGGATCTAGAAATTTAAAATGACACCTTTAACATTAAAATTTGAACGTGTTATATAAATTATACTGTAATTGGGTCACTTTAGATCTTATTTTGTTTTAGCAGCAATGTTGGCTCTTCAAAATTGCCTCCATAGGTTCTCTCATAGCAATAAGCGAATGCTGGGTCAGTATATACACCTTTCAAGTACTTCCCTGAACCCAATATCCTCTTTCCTTCCAATGTTTGCTATAGGGAAACCCGTTTCCCCTTAAGGAAGGATTATTAAATACTATTAGAAAATTTCTTATTACCCTCGTAATTGAATGTTTATTCCGATCATGAACTGAACACGTCAATATGAATTAATAAAATATTCTTTACCGTTCATTTAATAACATACTATTTATGAGACCCACTTTTTATAGCCTAGTAAGTTTTTATATTTATAATTATTAATGAATCACCCTGTATAGAGAGCGAATAAATTGTTATGTATAAATGTACACTGACTGTTTCGCGATCATTAAAATTTAAAAACTAGCTACATAAGTATGCAGAAATATTTATTATTCAGTAGCAAGACTAAAGATTATTAATAAAGGTTTATCTATAACCAGCAATTGTGCACTAAATATGTATATATTATTTATAATCAACGGAAAATGTTTAATCAACAGAAAAAAAGTGACTGCATCGTTAGCAATAATGATACATTGTCACAAAAACTTAAATTTATTCAAAATATAAAAAGTTCCGCGTTATTATTAATAAGTATTTTATCTCTAAATAGTTAAACTAACACGGAAAACTAACAATTTACAAGAAGTAAAGATGAATATTTGACATGGCAACATTAATGTTAGTCATTAACAATCCACCAAAAAATTCTGTTGCCTCTCTATTAATTGAATTCCAAAAAAAACCGGTTTCCAAATAAATTAAACAAATATATACTTAAAATTAATATACATACCTAACGAAACCAAGATAACCGGGTAAAAAAACATGATAAACAAAACATCACCTTCACACTAGAAGAATTATTATAAAGAGATCTTGTCCGACAGTTTTAGTTTTATCAATTTTTTTTTAAGAAATATATGATAATCACGCAATCTGTTTCCTAGATGAAGGTATTATCTACTTTGGCTGCGATGTGACTTGACTTAAGTGTCTGATGAACACTATTCGTCCGATTCGTCGCTTGGTCTCCCCATCAGTGTTGTATTAATAGGCCAGTTTGTGGAGATATTTAAAACAAATTCTGTACAAAAACAATTAACTTTAAATTGTGCAAAGATGTATTTGACAGATGTCAAATCAGTCTTCTGGTCCGATAAAATTACCTACAGTTGCATAAGATCTTCGGCAGCATTTTTCTGTTCATATATCTGTGATTGTATACATTAAACAAAATCTTGCTACTAGCTACTGGCCTACAATAATCGAGAATCGGGCAAAGTAGAAACCGGATCTGTACATTTATAACGTTACTTTTTCATTTCTGGGACGAATACTTCGGTCGGCTTTAATTTAAAGAATTAAGACTTCCACTCAGTTGATTCCAACATTTGGTCATAAACTGATTTATTTTTTATTTCAAATATACCGTTGTTCAAAATTGTAATACTTGTTATAATTTTTTAGTATTCTTAAGAATTTATACGTAATCCAACTAACACAAAAAATATCACATTTTTACAGTTTCTAACAGTTTTACCAGCCATCTATGAAATTAAATATGAAGCACTACGATGAAAGGAAACCGTTCTTATCCCAGTTACGTCAACTAATGCTTACACACTTCATCTGTCATTTATAAATATAGCGGGATTTATTATAAATAAATAATTAGTTTTTGTTTATAATAATCATTTACGTGGCCAAAATGAGTGATTTCCCAGATGCCGATGAAGAGTTCGAGTTGATGTATGGAGATGAACTGGAACTTTTAAGGGATCAAGACGAAGGAGGTAAAAAAATAATCAACAAACATTTTTTAGGTTATATATTTAAAAATATATTTTAGAAATTTATGAACCGGCTACTAAAACAACGAAAGTTAATAGTTCTCCATCGTTATTTTCTACTCAAAGTGAATCCCAAAATGTTGATAAAGCAATTTTTGATACTTGTCCAACTTCGTCTGTACCTTCTGTTCAGCTGGACATTCAAACGCAGGATTCGTCTAAAAAAAGAACTGCTGATGATTTATTTGGAGATATTGGTAATCTATTCTTCCATCTTAAAGCTTGTACTACATATATTTATTATTTTAGGTGACATAGATTTTGGAGATGATATAGAAATCCAACCTAATAAAAAATCCAAGTCGAGTAAAGAAGAAGAATTGCTGGAGTTAGTGGATCATATTATTCTATTGAGAAAACTAAATAAAGAGAAAACAAATTTTCTTTCCTTGAATAAACCTGCTATAACTATTAGTAGTGTTGATAGGGATAAACAAAATATTAGCTGTAGGGTACCGAAATATCCGTTTGTAGGTATTACATCCCATGATGGTGAAAGAATATACGTTAGATTCCATTCTGAAGAGTATGAAAAAGAAGAGATACAAAAAATTGCTAAAGATTCCTTGGGAAAGGATATTTTAGGAGAAAGTTCTAAACAAATTTTTGAAGAAGCTCAAATATTGGTAAGTGTAGATTGTTTTACCCAAAAATAAACAAATTAAAAGTCATTTATCATTTTAAGTTATCTAAACAAGTAGCTGCACAATTACAAGAAAACGATACTGATGTAGAAATGTTAGAAGAACCTAATTTAAATAAGGAATTGTGGACTGATTTATATAGACCTAGAAAGTATGTTGAACTTTTAAGTGATGAAAGTACAAATAGAATAATGTTAAAATGGTTAAAACTTTGGGATAAAGTAGTGTTTAATAGAAGACCAAAAGTTAAAGAAGTACAACACAATACAGATCAAGATAAATCGAAATTCAATAAAAATTATGATCTCAATACTAATTTAGACGAACACGGTAGACCTCAGTATAAAGTTGCCTTGTTGTGTGGTCCACCTGGATTGGGTAAAACTACATTAGCACATGTTGCAGCTAAACACGCAGGATATAACGTAGTAGAAGTAAACGCTTCTGATGACAGAAGCACAGAAGCGTTTAAAATACATTTAGAAAATTCAACTCAGATGAAATCGGTTGTGGATCAAAAATGTAGGCCGAATTGCCTGGTGTTTGATGAAATAGATGGTGCCCCACAATCTTCTATAGACTTTCTAATCAAATATATAAATGGTACAGCTACTAACAAGTCGAAAAAGGGGAAAAACCAAAAAAATTTCATCTTAAAAAGACCTATTATTTGTATATGTAACGATGTATATGTTCCTGCTTTAAAACCGTTGAGGCAAATAGCTTTTGTTGTACATTTTCCTCCTACGTGTAGTAATCGATTAGCTGAAAGGTTGATGTGTATATGTCGAAGAGAACAAATTAAAACGGATTTAGGAGCTATGATGGCTTTGGCAGATAAAAGTAACAACGATATTAGGTCTTGTTTATCTGTTTTGCACTTTTTTAAATCGACGAATAAAGCTGTTACGTTGAATGATGTTTATAAGTTTAATGTTGGACAAAAAGATATGCAAAAAGGTAAGGACTTTACTGGGACTTTTTTGACATAAAAATTACCAACAATTGATTTAATTTCAGGTTTGTTTGCTGTATGGCAAGAGATTTTTCAAATAACACGTCCAAAAATCAACCCGTTAATTCAACAAACTGATTCTGTCCACAAACAAACAATGCGAGATAGAATGTCAAAAATTTTGCAAACCATCTGTTCATTTGGAGATTATGAAAGGGTAGCTCAAGGTGTTTATGAAAATATGACAGTTTTAAAATTGAAAGATTCTTCTTTACAAGCAGCTAGTCAAGCCTTGAATTGGTTTGTTTTCAGCGATCTTTTAAATAAACAAATTTACTCGTTACAGAATTATAGTTTAAGTTCGTATTTACCCTACGGATTCATTGTATGGCATTTTTTGTTTGCTACATCGAAAGGACAGAAGCTGCAGTATCCAACTGCTGGTTACGAGGTAAGTTTCATTTTAATTATTTGACTGTACCCTTAATACTTTATTTTTCGTTGTTTGTTTTTATTTTCCGTTCAAACATTTTTTAAATCTACAATCTACTAAGTACACAGTAAGTTGTTAAATTAGCTCGGCAGTATTGGATGATACTTTCCTGTTTTTCAAAGTTAACAAGTCGTGTAAGAAAGGGATGCTCATTGAATTATTCACGTTCTCATTAGCAAGTAAAATGGAGAAGAGTTTTTGTAACTTTTCAGGTTTAGTGTCTTGATTTGTGTTCATTGAAATATAAATTGTTACCTTACAGGTCCTATTCGACATATTTTTTTAGGTCAGAATTTGTGGGAAGTTCTTTGTCATGTTTTTTGTTCAGTTTTTTTATTCTATATTAATAACTTTTGTTACTTAAACGAAATATTCTGACAGTTTGAGCTCCACCTACGTCCCAATACCTAAATATGACCAAAATATCGAGAACTTTTCGATGATTCTAAAACGCGGTTAATAGATGGCGACACATATTCCAAATTTGTGGGGTTCAAGTGTGTTGTCTATGATTGAAATCACATTCAGATGGTATAGGATAATTCTTCAAGTTTAGTTACTTTTTTAAAAGAAGCAGGACCGTCTTCAACCCATTTCTCAAATTATTTCTCTGTATTTTTATACAAAACTCATGTCAGCAATAGACTAAACATTTTGTTGGGTGTTAATTTTTTTAGTACATCCCCGGTATTTCTCAACAAGGATATTTCCTAATGTTTGTCAGGTTCCTGAAAACTAATTCTGGGAATGCAACACCCTTTTGTTTATAAACGGAGCCGTTTAGAAAGGAGTCACTGATTACAGACTAGCAGGAGAAGGAAATGATTTATTTTTTATTCATGCACTTTCCCCATGAAAAACGGGATTTTAAATTTCTTTTTAATGAGCAAAGCTTATTGCCCTAAAAGGATGCCCTTCAATTTTATTACTTTCCATTCATATTCTCGACAAGCAGGATGTGTACAAAGGGCTGTTTGCCGTTGTGCGCTTGCATAAATTATGTCTTTATTGCGGTCGACGGAATTACTCAGGAAAAATTCTGCAATAATGCGAAAAGTTTTTAAATAGTCATTGCCGGAATCAATTTTCAAAAAGTTTCTTAGTAATAATTTTATTCTCAACTGCTTAATAAATAATTTCAAGATTTCGAAAAAATGCTTTAGTTCAGTAAATGTGACAAGTGACATGCTGCGCCACGACTGTATCATGAGCGTGCTGAACTCTATTTAAATGGGTAACATTAAAATCTTTATCATGGGCGTATGATAACACTAATTTATTTGTAAACATTTTCATTTGCCATAGGCGTACGGTAAAATTTTAAAATAGGGATTAAATTATTCGTAAAAATGTCTATTTAAAATTCTTAAAATGGGCTAATTTAATAATTGAATTTTGAAGGGGATTATTTTATTGTAAAAATGTTTATTTCATGGGCGTACGATGAAATTTTTCGAGGGTGCCAGTTTATTTGTTAAAATTTCCATTTTTACCATGAGCGTACGATACAATTTTTGAGAGGGGTTCATTTATATGTGTTTTCACTTGTCAGGTTACCAAGTCTTGACGTTTGACAAGTAGATCAAGATCAAACGATGATTTTACACATTATATCGCCGATAACTTTGTTCCAGATGAAACAAAAAGAAACTCGCCGTCGAGCAATAGTTACGGAAGTTCTCCGCGGTATGCAACCTTCGGTAAGGGCGTACAGCCAACGTTTATCAGTTTTACTGGACACTCTACCACTTCTTTCTACCATTATCGTACCGAATTTTCGACCGGTGAGTCTTCATCTTTATACGAAAGAAGAAAAAGAAGATATGTTGAAGGTAGTCAACATTATGATCGATTACAATTTGAATTATGTACAAGAAAGATTGCCTGACGGAAACTACGTTTTCAATCTAGGTAATTATTTATCTTTTAGCATTCCAACAATATCTTCTGGGTATCCCAAAAACTTGGGAGATGTTAGAGAGAATTGAATTAAATTTAGTAAATATCGATGAATAAACAACCACTTCCCGGGCTATAGGCCCCGACGGACATTGAATTACAATTTTAAGTCAAACGGGGTTTAACCAATCAATTTTATAGGAAACTGTAATAATATTTTAAAAATATAGTACTTTATATAAAAAAATTTCCTTACGCCCTTCATTAACGAACTATAGGGCTCTAAAGTTGGGAATGTTAATTTTTAATTCCCAACTTTAGAGCCGTATAGTTCGTTAATGAAAGGCGTAGGGAAAAATTTTTATATAATAAAGGGGACTTATTTTTTTTAAACATTTTTATTTACCATAGGCGTACGGTAACATTTTGAAATAGGGATTAAATTATTCGTAAAAATGTGTTTATTTTAGAGCCGAATATCGATGAAGTAGTTCATTTGGAGAAAAATATGCCGGTTAAAAAGAAAGTTGTATCGTATTCAAATAGACAGTTGATTGCCAGAGAGATAGAATTGGAAAAAATGAGGAGGTTCGAACAACCGAAAACGAACGAAACGTCGCAGAAATCCGAAAAAGTGGATAAATCGAAAAAAACGGAAGTTGTGAAAGGCGATTTGTTGCCAAATCATTTACAAACTCTAAATGCCAAAACGGTGAAAAATACAAGAGCGGTAAGTAAATTTTATTTTAAATTTTTATTTCCTACTTGATCCCTTATAAAAATTTTATCCTACACCCGTAGATATAATTTTATTCAAATTGATAAACCCCCTTTTTTAAAAAAAATTTCGCGCCCATGGTCGATATGATATAAATATTTAATAAATCTCATTGTACTGCAGATGTAAATTTTACAAACTAATTGACCTCCTTGGAACATTTTTTCGTACGTCCATGATATAGAAATTTTTCCAAATAAATAATAAATCGCATCGAAAATAGAAATTTTTTGAATTAAATCAGCCCTTTATGAAAATTTTATCGTTCGCCAATGGATAATGGAAATTTTTTTCAAATAAATAAAGTCCGTATTAATTTTGTATCGTACGCTCATGGATGATGGAAGTTTTTTCAAATAAATAAAGCCCGTATAAATTTTATATCGTACGCCCATGGATGATGGAAGTTTTTTCAAATAAATAAACCCCGATAAAATTTGTATCGTACGCCCATGGATGATGGAAATTTTTTCAAATAAATAAACCCCGTATAAAAATTTGTATCGTACGCCCATGGATGATGGAATTTTTTTCAAATAAATAAAGCACGTATAAATTTTGTATCGTACGCCCATGGATGATGGACATTTTTTCAAATAAATAAACCCCGTATAAAATTTGTATCGTACGCCCATGGATGATGGAAATTTTTTCAAATAAATAAAGCACGTATAAATTTTGTATCGTACGCCCATGGATGATGGAAATTTTTTCAAATAAATAAACCCCGTATAAATTTTGTATCGTACCAAAAATTTCCCAACTCGACTAAAGAAGTTTCCCGTTCAAAAACACTTTCGTCCCACTCAAAGTGATTAATATCATTCGTAAATTACCGCAAATATCCCATATATATTCTTTTTATAAAACAAAAACTTCCCCACTCACCATTACATTTCAAAAAACCTTCCTCCAGTTTCATGATTCATTTATAACGGCCATCTTCTTTGCTTTACTGCCATTATAGTCGAACCGAATCGGAGTCCAATATTACATAATTAAAACATCTATGCGAAAATAGAGTGGATTTCTTTTGCCGTTCTTTTCATATTGTAATCGCAGCGAGTCTTATTGACCGCTACAATATTAATACACTGCAAATTTTGTTTTTACAAGAACCCTCTTATAAACGATTTATCATTTTTAACAACAGGACAGTACTCCAAAACATTCTCTCTTTTTCCTAACTATTTTTCGTAGCAATGATTCAGAAAGAGATAGAGAGCAGGTACTACGACATCAAAACAACGCAACTGTATATATTATATGAAAGTATACGCATCTCACTGTATAAGAAGGAATTATTCTCTTTATTTTATTTTTTTTAATTATACTTAGTTCGGTTCTGTATTCCAACGATTTATCATTTTAGAAGGCTGACTTTTCCAAAGATACAACCAGGATTCATTATTTATTATTCTTGTATTATTTTCGGGATCTTAAAAAGGGTTTTGTCAGGTTTCACAATATCTGACCACTGAGGTTCTTTGTAAAGGAAAAGAATTGTTATATTTTGTGATTTAGCCCACGAGAATTTCCAATTAGATGATTTATTTTCTTGGATGTTTCCAGTAAACAATATTTCGTTGTTTTGTATTGAATGGGATTTTTTTTTTAAATAATTTACGAATGGTCATTTCCGGCATTTTAAACACCCCTTGGACACTTTTCGCAATTTACAATAAAAACAGTCAAACAAAAACTTAACCCCACATCTCCTCCCGTTTCTTCGTTGGTCCAGTGGTAACCGGAAGGAAACCGAGAAATCTAGCTGTATCTCCCTCTTTTCGACTTCCTTTTAGCGTTTCGAAGTTTTCCGGTGACTTCCGGTCCACAACTGCTTGCCGCTCTTAACTAATGTCATAAACCTGTATATTTCGAAAGATAAAATTGATTTTAGAAGAAGTAATCGAAGCATCTGCAAAGTTGTAAAAATTAGTGTGTTAGAGTTGGAAAAGAGGATGATGTGTTTCCTGTCCGAAGGAAAAATTATGGCTATTTTGTCGAATCGAAAGTTTCAGAGTTGGGGTTTTATTTTTTTCAACTCATAAAATTGAGTTTAAACGTGATTGGATTAATACTTTTTACTAAAATAATTAATACGGCCCTGGAAATCTTTTTTACGATTACAGTAAATTAAAAATAATTTCCCCTAAAAATTGGTTATGTAACTGCACTGTATAATTCTGAGAACGTTTAATTTGTCTATTATTATAGCTATAAAAGAATTACACAATGTCGAATTTATGCACTTGAAATTATGAAAAATATCACTAATATCATATTATTATTAAGAAATAGATACTTTTAAAATTAAAACCATGCCTGTCAAAATATAAAATTTTAAATTTTGCTTCTTCTAACCTAACCAAATTATTGTCCGTTAAGAAATATCGTGAACCAGCCTTAATTTTGAAAAACAATTGAACAACTAATAGTAATAGGTAAAGAAAGAAGAAAGTTAGGTTAGTGTTGGTACGCCGAAAGTCTTGAGTAGAACGCGTCGGGTTTTTCTATGCAATACTTACACAATATAAAAAGTATCGTTTAAAAGTGTTTCAATAGGTAGTGATAAATAGACAATAAATAACGTGTTGTGTAAGTGCGAGAAGTGTATTTGTTGTTTGTAGTTTTTCAATTCCAGACATTAATGCTATCGTTGAGTCACTCAACGATGCTATGCAATGGCTAAAGCTACAAGTAATTAACTTGGAAATCAAAAAAACAACAGTAAGATTTGACGATTACCTATTAGTTGTTAAATTTACATCGGATTTATTTCGTTTCTGAAAGAATAGTAATACCTATAGGTATAAAAGAATTACACAATATAATATCGAACTCAAGTACCAAAAAAATGAAGAATACCTACCTATCACTAATATATTTTAATATTATTATTAAGAAATGATTGTTTTTAGAAAAAAAACTATATCAAATGGTAAATATAATAAAAAGTTAACCAAATTAGGTACTGTAAGAGTGCCTTGAGAAATAATGTGAACCAGCCTTATTTTAGGTAACTAACGCTAATAGGTTAAAAAGTGTTAAGTTTTAGGTTAGGAACCAAGTAATACGTTGAATGTGTTTGTTGAGAAAATACGTAGTCGGGTTTTCTACGTAATATAAAATATAGAATCTAAGAAATAACGTTAAAAAGTGTTTAAATAATAACATTACACGGGTTAGGGAGTAGGGATAAATAGACAATAATTGTGTTGTGTGTTAAGTGAAAAGTTAAGTGCGTTTGCAATTATAGACCTTGATGCTGTACAATGGCGGAAGCTACAAGTTACTTGGAAAGAAAAGTGAGTTTTTACGATTATAAATTGATAAAAAATGAAATGAAATCATTGGTAATTGTCTAGAACAGGACGTTCTCAAATTTTAACAAATTTTTTACACTAATCTATAGGATATGTTTATAGAATTGATGTATAAACAATAAAATATTGTGCAAATAGGAATTTAACGGGATGTGGAGTGATTAGGGGTTTTGGGTGGGGTAAAAAAAATGGGACAAATTTATAATTTATAATGAAAGTTTCCATACAAAAGTATCTAGAGTTTAGTGCAGTTACTACCTTTGCAGTGTTGCCACTTGTTATGAAGTTTTTATCAAAAGAAAAGTAAAAATAGTTCCCTGATGAATCTGATGATGAACAAAAGCGTTCTTTTCACCACACGTGGTTCTTAATAGTTGTTTTGATCGTTGTTCAGTTCTTTAATTTTGTTTGGGTGCTTTCTTTTGACATTGTTTTAATTGCTTATAGTTATTTCAAAAGCTAGGTATATCTGACTGTTTATAATATAATTATTATCATTCTTATTAAAAGTAACATTTTCCTGGAACAGTTGGTATAATATCTTGTGTCTTATGTGATACTGATAATTATTAATAAATTGTTATGTTATTTACAAAACAATATTTTAACAAAAAGTACAAAATCCTTTTTTCAAATACCATTTAGAATTTTGTTCTTTTAATTTTTCTTTCATATACTTTTAACTTCAATATATTTTTGTTTTATTTTGCAACATTTCTAAAGCTACTATTGGTGTAATAACGCTCCGTCGTCTTTTGTATATAAATCCACCCCCCATATGGCGATATCAGTTTCGGGCTATCGCCGTCGAAGTCCCGATACACGCACTCATACACTCGTGTTTAATGAGGTAACCATTTTCAAACAGTTTATCATTGTGTGGTATTAGGACAATGGGGTTGGTTATATCATCATTTACATTATCTCTCTCTCTCTTTATTTTCTACACAGAACATTACATTATACAGGGTCCGGCAAACCTCTGTCATAGTTCTATGATTCCTTTTGGGTATGACTTAAATATTGAACTTGAACTATGACTTGAATATATGAAGGATAATTAAAATCGAACATTTTAAAATTTTATTTATGTATACAGGGTGGTCCATTAGTAAACAAGCCAAATGACTTAATTTTTTCCAAATGGAATGCCTTACTTTACATTTTTAGAACTGAAATAATTAGTACTAGGCACTTTTTTGGTAAAAATCTCATCCATCTTGGAGAAAACCACCTTAAAAAAAAATTGAATTTGCACATAAAGCTTCAAAATTACCAATGTACAAAGACAAAGGATTGAATATTTTTTGTACAGGGTCTTAAATAAATTTTAAATGTTTGGTTTTAATTACCCTTAACATATAGGTACCTTTCAAATAAAATGTAAGTAAGATTTTCTTTGCTTTTTGGTTTACTTTCGACTAGCCTAAGAATTTATTTTCTTGTAATATCAAGTTTCAGCGACCCTCTACCAAATTCATATGAAGCGATGGGGCAAATATTGTCTCCAAATTGCTTGAGTTTATTTTGGCAAGCTATATTGGGGTAATTACGGTCCATTAAAAGCGATGTATATTTAGGAAGGGCTCACATAAAACCAAATAAATCTAGCGTTTAATTTGGAAAATAATAGTCCTTTATGAGAACAATGGGAGATTTTTTATAAGAGTAGAAATAGCCGAAAAAAGTACATTTTTTATTTTTCAAAAATTTTGAAGGGTTTTATAAAAAAGGGAAATGTAGAAAGGATAGGAAATATGGATATTTTGTAGGAAAAAAGGTGAAACATTTTCTGTTCGTAGTAAATTTTCTAGAGACTTCAAAAATCAAAATTTCATCTGGACACTTTTAGCGAAAATCTTTTAAAAAACAAGTCAATTTAAACACGCTGGAACCAAATTTTCTTTTTGTGGGAAATTTAAAGCAAAATCAAATCGATAAGATAGACGGTTTAGGTGTTTTAGGAAAACATATAAATCGGTGTCGTACGAGGGAGTGTGAAAAAGTAACTGAAACTATGAGGTCGATTGTACATTTTCAAAGGAAAAAATAAATGCTGCGTAAGAACACGAATTTTGCATTGTCCTGTATATTATTAGTTGAAATGTTATAGTTCTTATATTATATTTTCAATCCCTTTGAAGGAAAAAGCCGCCCAATGGCGTGCATATAAATTTTTTATAAATTCGAATATTGTGAAATAATGTAAATCTACTATATCATTTTGAATGAAAAAAATTAACCTGCATACAAAATTCATAAAATTTGTAATACAATAATAACGCGTTTTCCTCTAGAGCACGTAGTATCTAGAGAACAGTTTTTTGTATCGTCAACCCAACCATATTTTAAAGGTGGGTGTATATCCTCATATACAGTTTTAATTATAATATAATTACCATTACTACTATTTTCTTACATATTAAGTTAAAATGTATTTTATTTTATATATTTATTCATGTAATAAAACCGTAAGGATTGTTTGAATAACAAATAAATGAATAAACACTTGACAACATCATGTGTATCAAACCAAGTTTCGTCTAAATAAATTATAGTTCTATTTGAATCACGGTACCCTTTTATTTTGCGCAAATACTCCTGTCTAAGTTCAGCGATACGCCGAGATTCCATTATTACCATTCGATTATCTAACTTCTTATATTTAAATCCACAATTCAATAATCCCGCACATCATCTTGGACTGTTGTTTCAAATGGTGTCCAAAATGCCATTCTAATTAATTATATTATAAAACTTACCCTAACGTCTACGAACAAATGAATATTATATTAATATCAATTCACTGACGCGACCTAACCACTACACCATCAAAAAGGTATTATATAAATGACACCTTTCTACACTAGATCACCTACACTTTCCTATAAATACCTATAACAATTCACTAAACTCACTCAACCAAGAAATAGATATTATATTAAATATTTCTTTAAAACAAAATTCACACCCGACACTGAATTATACTAATGGATTATAACCCCCCCGAACACCTTCAAGACCGTAGAATTTTTTCTGCGAAAATCGTCAAGCGGAGTATACTTGGGTTATTTCGTTATATTACGATGAATACTGCAGTTGATGACTGGTTGTTTCGAAGTCTTGACTGCACGTGCAATATGTTGCCAACTCTTCAAAATTTTCTTAAATATAGTAACATATAAAAAGTGGTTTTAATTAATTTTTCTTTTTTCAGTAATTTCAAGCGACTTATTTTAATGTTTACTAATAAATTTACATTATGTCTTTTTTAAAAAATATTTCCAAACTAGCTTTCTTATAACATCACGAACTAACAGTTTACTGAAGTAAGAGGAACGTTTGTGTAGCGAGCCCAACAATTTTAGAAAATATATCTGACAACATTGCTTTATTTTATGGTCATCACACTGACAATAGTTAGAGTATACGCTGTTTTATAAAATTTAAAATCCTTTTTTATTGAACAATACTTTTAATATAAAATTTTCCTCAAATGGTGAAATATCGGGAGACCGTAAGAGGGTCGTTGCAGGAAGTCGTGAATTCAAAAAATCCTTTTTCGCAACGGATCGCTTTACCAGCAACGATTATGTGTTAACTCTCGGCAAATTACTTCCGAAGCTAATGGATTTTTTTTGTACGCGCATCGCTTTTCGCTCGGTCTGCTAAGAGCCGTTTCACGATAAATGTCAAGGAAATGAAATAATAAGTCTTGGAGAATTATTTCGTTACGAGATTTATCTGGCTCTCTTTCCAGATTTCTTTTATTACGAATGTCTACAGGGTCTATACAAAAACTATTCTAGTACATACAGGGTGAGGCAGATAATTAATCGATTAGAATGTTGGGTTTATCCAAGCAAATTACACGGGGGGCAGTTACTGGGAATTAGTGTGTATCAATTTATTGCTAGTAAATAAAGGATAATATATCTATATACACTGGCCGCCCTATTTAAGAATATTTAAGATAGATTATTTTGAAAAACGTTTTTGTATTCTTATTGATATTTTTAGTATACAGGTAAAGCAGAAAAGTTCCAAAATTATTCATAAATAAATTTTTTTATAATATTCTAAGAATTTACAAGAAAATAGTTCTATAAATTCTATTTTTAGTTTAATATATTATAATATAAGGGATATTTTACCTTCATTTTTGGTGTTTCACGGAAAGAAGAAGAAATTAAGGAGTATCTGTTAATTTCTTCTTTTTCTTTGACAGGTGATAATTTATCTAGATTATACAGGGGATTCTTATTTTTGACACTTCCACTTTGACAAACACAAGCCAGATTCGCACCAACCAATGTAGGATTGTTTTTGTATATTTTCATTTTTATGTCGGGTCCTCTAGTTTTATACAGGGTGTTTTCAAATGACACAACGTTTGCATGTAGATACCTCTCATAAAACTGTCATTTGAAAACACCCTGTATAGATAGTATTTGGAGGATGGCGAGATACTATAAAATTAGCAAAAGACAATATTATTAATAAACAGTTTTGGCTTAGTGTTTGGTGTAGTTTGAAATAAACGGCAACACTGTATCGTTGAATGTCGACAATAAGTGAAAACAAAGCTAAGAACATCCTAAAGATGTTAAAATCGTTTAGAGAGGCGGAAACGCCGCGCCGCCTTGGATGTAATGGAACGGGCGGGACGCTGCCAGCGACGCCGTCGACGTTATACGTCGAGTAGCAGCGTCGGATAAGCTGCAGATTCCATTTACCCGTCCGAAACTCTTTTATTTAGGTTGTTAAACAGATACTCGATCTTGATAACTACTTCTTTTAGATGTAAGTATGCAGTGGCGGTGATTACAAAAGGTAATTTTAAAAAAAAAATCCATACCCGGCAAGGAAACACATTTTTCTTTGATCAACTGAAAATGTTTCTGTCATTATAATTGGGGAATGTATCAACTGTCGTGGGGGAACAGCTTTAGCTGAAATTTTCCGGTTAGAAAAGCGGCGTAAATGAGTTTTTATGATGGGACACGAAAAGTTATTTCCAATAACAACCGGAAATCCCGGTAAATCCGACTAATGCTATTCCCGAACGATATCCAGTACCTAATGAAAGATGACCTGGCTAGATTGCGAGATTACCGGGTTATATTCGAAAATGGGAAAACTGTACGGCGAAAGTCCGTTTTCAACGCGGTTTCATTGTTTGTCAGATTAGGGGAATCCCATGCGACCGCGCCACGCTGCTACCAAGTAATTTGTCAGAGTTATATTAGATACGCGAGGAGCTCGTATAACTCGTTTGCTTCGAATCCACGAGCTTATTTACTGAAAGATATAAAATACGTAGAGGTTTCGTATAAAATATTTTCGTTAATAATAACTAACAAAAAGCTGGGTGTTGAGGAACTATTTTTTAAATTTGATGGATAATTGATTATACACACGTCTTAGGTCTTGGAGAAAGCTCCATTTATTATGCGCACGTAGCTCCATTTTTGCCAATTTTTACCCTATGTAGCTTAACGTACCTTTCAACCTCCCCCCCCCCTCCTAAAGAAACTACGTATACTTTAAATAATTCAAATTTATTATATTTAGATATTGTTCGGTACAAATGGTGAAACAAGCCAATCATGTAAGTTATCAATTACAGGCAAGTTTGACTCGACATTCTCATCGCTCTCTACTGGAATATTTATGAAATTCAAATAAAAATCTTCTTCTTTAAACCATTCTATAATAGGCTCCATCGTATCTTCTTTACCTCAGTTAATATGCCCGAGGTATTCGAAAAATTAAAAAAACTACATATCACGGTTTATGACCCCCCCCACGTGGCCCAGCGTAGTCTTAGATCAAACCCCCCCCCCCAAATTGGCTACGTGATTTGTGGACAGCCTCTTACCATTCAGTCAAAGGAGGTATGAGTCTACGCTCTTTGTATGGGCAATACCGATGTCCGTCCCGCGGTCAGAAAATTGAGGGTTTAGGAAAAGGTGGATACACAGGTAGAATGGGCAGGGTAGAATATTATTCCTAGAATAATTAGTATGATTCGTGTATTATCGACACCCTTCCACAGACCCTACCCTACCCTATATATAATATATAATATCTGCAATATAAATTATCATACGGATCCACGGGACGGACTTCGGACAAACGTCTTGACCCTTTTAACCGCGGGACGGACCTGGGACGTACCTGCGTTTTGCCCTGACCGCCGGACGGACATCGGAAACACCGCTTTGTATGATCCTCTCGTTTTGAGACCAGTCTTAGATCAAACCCCCCTCCCTCCCCAAATTGGCTACGTGCTTTATGGACAGCCCCTTACCATTCACTCAAAGGGGGTATGAGCCTACGCTCTTTGTTTCAGGATTCGCCTGATTGGTAGTAATGTAGTAACCATTCAATAAGGAACTTTTCCATATGAATTCTTGGGAAAAAGAGGTTTTTTTGAATTCCACAGTGGCGTATAATAATTTTTTCATTAAAGGCATCGATTTTAAAAATTAAAAAAAAAAAAATTTTGTTTGCCGCTTAATGCGACCGTCGACGGTGCCAAAAGTATATTTTGGAATTGTTCTAGTGTATAAAATAATCCGGAGAGGAAGTCTCTTGCCAATATTTCACGACGGAAAAGAAGAAGAGCAAGAAAAGCGGTGATTTTACCACACCATTTAGCTAATGCGTTGCTTTGGTTGGCATAGGTCACAGGATTTATTATTTCATGGGAAAAAAATTGCTTTATGAATTATACAAAACGTAATAAACTACCGTACGGTATATTTAATTTTTTACAGGGTGTAGTATTACTTACACTCTTATTAAAAATGTCTATAATGTTTGGTTAATTCTGGTCAGCATCGTAAACTTTATATGCATTTTTTTTTTCTTTGTCCATCCCCAACAATAACAAATAATAATGAACTTAACCATTCACTATATCGCAGTGTCGAACAAAAGCCGTCAATAGAGTATCAGCAAGCGTGCCATTAAAATTCAATACCGAGGATTTGTTAAGTAACAATAAACATTGTTTGTTAAAGGGCTTATTGATTCCCTTGTATATATTAGAATTTTTATAACAGTATTTGTAGCGGTAGGGATATATTTATATCAAGCAAACGTTGTCCTGTGCTAACTTCTTCATATTATACAAATTTTTGACTAAAAAATATCATATTGTTATACTCTAACTATTGTCAGTGTTATGGACATAAAATAAAGCAATGTTGTCAGATATATTTTCTAAAATTGTTAGGCTCGCTACACAAATGTTCCTCTTACTTCAGTAAACTGTTAGTTCGTGATGTTATAAGAAAGCTAGTTTGGAAATATTTTTTAAAAAATACATAATGTAAATTTATTAGTAAACATTAAAATAAGTCGCTAGAAATTACTGAAAAAAGAAAAATTAATTAAAACCACTTTTTATATGTTAGTATATTTAAGAAAATTTTGAAGAGATGGCAACGTGTTGCACGTGCAGTAAAGACTTCGAAACAACCAGTCATCAACTGCAGTATTCATCGCAATATAACAAAATAACCGAAGTATACTCCGTTTGACGTTTTTGGCAGAAAAAATTCTACGGTCTTGAGAGTGTTCGGGGGGTTGTGTTGTGGTTCGGCTTATAATCCATTAGTATCATTCAGTGTCGGGTGTGAATTTTGTTTTGAAGAAATATTTAATATAATATCTATTTCTTGGTTGAGTGAGTTTAGTGAATTGTTATAGGTATTTATAGGAAAGTGTAGGTGATCTAGTGTAGAAAGGTATCATTAATATAATACCTTTTTGATGGTGTAGTGGTTAGGTCGCGTCAGTGAATTGATATTAATATAATATTCATTTGTTCGTAGACGTTAGGGTAAGTTTTATAATATAATTAATTAGAATGGCATTTTGGAGACCATTTGAAACAACAGTCCAAGATGATGCGCGGGATTATTGAATTGTGGAATTAAATATAAAAAGTTAGATAATCGAATGGTAATAATGGAGTCTCGGCGTATCGCTGAACTTAGACAGGAGTATTTGCGCAAAACAAAAGGGTACCGTGATTCAAATAGAACTATAATTTATTTAAACGAAACTTGGTTTGATACGCATGATGTTGTCAAGTGTTTATTCATTTATTTGTTATTCAAACAATCCTTACGGTTTAATTACATGAATAAATATATAAAATAAAATTCATTTTAACTTAATATGTAAGAAAATAGTAGTAATGGTAATTATATTATAATTAAAACTGTATGAGGATATACACCCAGCTTTAAAATATGGTTGGGTTGACGATACAAAAAACTGTTCTCTAGATACTCCGTGTTCTAGACGAAAGCGCTTTATTATTGTATTACAAATTTTATGAATTTTGTTTGCAGGTTAATTTTTCTCATTCAAATTGATATAGTAGATTAACATTATTTCACAATATTCGAATTTATAAAAAATTTATATGCACGCCATTGGGCGGCTTTTTCCTTCAAAGGAATTAAAAATGTGGGTAATCACATTAACTTTGGAAGAACTATACATATTTTCCGATGGAAGGAATATATTTCTAGAAAAATCTACTTTTCTGAATTTTCTTCCAATTTCTCGAGCAAACAAATTTGTTTTTATGAATTTGACTCTAATTTTTTTAATGACCTATGCAAAGGTCAGCTAAATCGGGCCAGCTGTTTAGGAGAAGTTCAGCACGAACCTGATTGCAACGGCACCTACCGGAACTGAATCAAAACCGTTCTCGAATTTACTTGAACACGAACAAAAAATTTCGTCGAAATCGGTCCAGTCGTTTAGAAGGAGTTTAGTGATATTTGCACGCACAGAAGAAATATTTATTATACAGGGTGTTTCTAAATTCATGCGACAAAATTTAGGAGGTGAACACCCTGTATATAAAGATGATACATATTTTAATTATTTTCAAAGAACATGAAAAAAATGTATATAATCAAAACATTGTAAAAAATGGCCAAAATAATGTTTGATTCGTGCTGAAAACTTTGCTGTTGTTATTTTTGTTTCGGAATGAAATAATCGATGATATTTTCGTTAAAAGAGAAAACTGATATAAAAAGTTTCTTTCCACCCTAAAACGTATCGATATTTCCCATATATATATTTATACAAGTAAACCCGGAAGTTTTTCCAAAGCTCTCGCAATTTTTCCGTGCTATCATATTTTCTCGCCTTATTTGATTCCGACCAGGGAATGCGTCATATATGTCCCATTTTTACGGTCATGAATCTTTCGAAACGTTCTAGAATTTCCATTAGATGTATCGTTTACGTATACAAAGTGTCAAAACAGGTTACGCGCTTCGACTGTTTTATATCAAAGGCGATACGGAGGAGGGTACACACATAAAACGACAAAAATTTGAAAAACGAGACATATCGTTTTGTATAACATTAATAAGTGATATTATTTCTTATACGATAAATAATAAAATAAACGATTAAAGTCGAATAATAATAATAATAATATATTTACAGGGTTTGATTTAAATATGCTCAATTTATACTTCGACGATCAAAGCAAAAAGTATTTCAGCTTCTGCAATAAATAACACTACCTAGTGTACCTCTATAAAAAAAATTGTTGAAAAACTATTTGTTACGGACCTGTGTGTTTCGGAATAATAGCACGAAAATTGGGGAGACGAAATGATCTCCTAATGAACATATGATTGTGGAGAAATTGGTATTTCTTCATTCGACAACTCGTAATGGAAATAATAATCTTGTTTATGTTTCGATAGGAATATAATGTACAGTGTGATTTGCTGAAAAATGGAATATTTTGAAAAAAAAATAAAATCCAAACGCTTTATATCTCGACAAATAGTTCCTTATTGTAGTAAATACAAATCGATACGGTGACCGTTTCGGGTGTTAAAGTTCTTCTAAAGTTAATGTGATGACCCATATTTTTAATCCCTTTGAAGGAAAAAGCCGCCCAATGGCGTGCATATCAATTTTTTTAAAATTCGAATATTGTGAAATAATGTTAATTTACTTTATCAATTTGAATGAAAAAAATTAACCTGCATACAAAATTCATAAAATTTGTAATACAATAATAAAGCGCTTTCCTCTAGAACACGGAGTATCTAAAGAATAGTTTTTTGTATCGTCAACCCAACCATATTTTAAAGGTGGGTGTATATCCTCATGCAGTTTTAATTATAATATAATTACCATTACTACTATTTTCTTACATATTAAGTTAAAATGTATTTTATTTTATATATTTATTCATGTAATAAAACCGTAAGGATTGTTTGAATAACAAATAAATGAATAAACACTTGACAACATCATGTGTGTATCAAACCAAGTTTCGTCTAAATAAATTATAGTTCTATTTGAATCACGGTACCCTTTTATTTTGCGCAAATACTCCTGTCTAAGTTCAGCGATACGCCGAGACTCCATTATTACCATTCGATGATCTAACTTCTTATATTTAAATCCACAATTCAATAATCCCGCGCATCATCTTGGACTGTTGTTTCAAATGGTCTCCAAAATGCCATTCTAATTAATTATATTATAAAACTCACCCCAACGTCTACGAACAAATGAATATTATATTAATATCAATTCACTGACGCGACCTAACCACTACACCATCAAAAAGGTATTATATTAATGATACCTTTCTACACTAGATCACCTACACTTTCTTATAAATACCTATAACAATTCACCAAACTCACTCAACCAAGAAATAGATATTATATTAAATATTTCTTTAAAACAAAATTCACACCCGACACTGAATGATACTAATGGATTATAAGCCGAACCACAACACAACCCCCCTGAACACCCTCAAGACCGTAGAATTTTTTCTGCAAAAACGTCCAACGGATTATACTTCGGTTTTTACTGCAGGTGTTACTACGTTGCCAACTCTTCAAAATTTTCTTAAATATTGTATCACTGAACTGAACAATTTGTTGTTGTTGTTTTTCTCGGTGAAAAATCCAGTGATGGGATTAGTTTTTTATTAAATATTTTGTTTTAAATACATTAAAATCTGAAAAATCCTTTTTTTTCAGATCGTCGCCAAAGATTTCTTCGGCAGAATAATCGCAAAACCTGCTAGTACTTCTGGTAAGTTATTAATTGCAACAAAATATTTTTAAACTACCTAAATATATACAAATTTATAATAAAAGTTGTGTCGATAGAAAAATCATTTACAAATTTGTATGTCTGCCGCTAGATTCTGCAATTGAATCAAAATAATTGAAAATTCTACGAAATTTACCCGATAAAAAAAACAGTACACGTTGGGCGCTTTTTGATTTTTTAAAAAATTTCTTCGAATATCAATTAGACTTAATATTTAAAAGGGGAAACCTCTTTTTATCAAATATTTTATTATAAAAAATTTCCCTAGCGCCATTCTTATCCAATACGAAATTACGTAACGATTGCAAACATTTAACATGACAATAGGGCATTAAGAAGGAGCTGAATAGCAATTTAGGTGGGCAAACAAGATGATGGGCGCAGGAGCGCCAACGAACATCATCATCCGAAAGGCAATTACAGATGAATTACCGCTTGAACAAATCTCGTAATTAAACCAAAATTTCGCCAATGGCGTGTCTATCGATGTTGTGGAGAGTTTCGAAATCCAAACTATATGCTCTCTCTAATAAACTTTTATATATTGAAACCCATTAATAATAACCCGTAGATTATAAATCTGCCCATAAAATTTTGATTTTTTTGAGTTTTTCGAACCCCTGACTTTCACATACCCTCGTATCCAAAACATCGTACATACGATATTGTTGATTTTTTTCCTAATTTATTGATTCTTTAAGAGTCTGTATCTGAAATTTCAAATGGATATTCCAATTATTATAGTCAGTATGATTTTTTTAAATCGTACATGTCAAATATGTATGTTATACATCTAAAATTTCGAATTTTGAGTTTACTATAATTTTGTTGGTTTAAATTTGAAGATATTTGGGGTGCATTAATGGTAACAAGTAATTTGAAACACCCTGTAAAATGCAGCAACTACATTATTATCTGTTATTGAAGAAGATGCATGGTGCCACAAATTGGCACTAGATGACACCTTCTATTGTAGTTTTTGCGTTCTATAGGGTGTTACAAATTTAATCTGATATTGATAGGTTTTGAAAAAACACACCTATCAACTTGAAGTACTCTTAAAACACGAATCTATTAAAAAAAATCTCAGTTCAAGACGTCAAAGTAAAATAAAATTCAATTTTTTCCAAAATTTAAATGTTTAGATATTAATACCTACCCATACAGTTACGCCAATGGTTTTTCGTTGGAGTTTTAATTACAAAAGACTTAACTAATTTCGTTGTTAGAGACTAGATCTATTCCACTGTACAAGCAGATTTATCTAGATAAATTTTGATTATTCGCTCATCAGCCGTTTGGTTGATGGTTATCATTTCGGGGACTATCGTTCATTTACATCTTCATTAATTTTCATTATTAATTTATTAAAGTTCGGTTTTACTCGAATTATATAATAGAAATCGATTTATCAAAAATTTTTTTTTTTCGAAAATTTAATTTGTTACTAAAAATATATAGTGTGAAAAAAACCTGATGGTATTTATAGACAATCTCGAAACATATCAAATATATAAATTATAAATTCTTAAAAGTGAAAATGTGATCCCTAACATCTACCTCCTTCTAAAGTCTGTCCCAATGGAGTTGATAGCTTGGATCGGGGGTTCAGATCATAAAATAGTTGTAAACCATAGGCGCGACGGAACTACCTGCCCTATACTGGTACAACCCAATTTCCTGTTAATATTTAAATCTAAGTACATTAAGTAAAAGGACGCACCGGAATTCGGTCCCGCTACCTGCGGAAGGGACTACCTGTAACGGATTAAATTGGAAGTGTGGTCACACCAGCGAAAATGCGATTTCGGAATTGGGTCCCATGTACCTATTATTTGTTTAATTTGACTTTTATTTTCCTTCACATTTTTTTGGGCTTAGGACCAACAGTACACACTTATTGTTGTTGTACTGGCATGTTTAAAAATTTACGCTAAATGCGTATCGTCAAAAATAAAAACAGTACGTGAAATAATAACCCAACCAAACCTACCCCTACCAAACCACCTTCGTATTTTTAGTCAATTTTTTTGTAGAATGAATTATAATAATTTTCAATAATAACCCAACCAAACCTACCCCTACCAAACCACCTTCATATTTCTAGTCAATTTTTGAAGAATAAATTATAATAATTTTCAATAATAACCCCCACCAAACCTACCCCTACCAAACCACCTTCGTATTTTTGAGATAATGATTTTTGAAAACAAAATTTAAACCCATCTATTATTAATAAACGCTTACCCTTTTCACTCGTCATAGAGGTGAAATTAATATTTTCCATGTCAAACAAACAAACAAAATCACAATAACGGACACAAATAAACACGTCTTACACTCTGCACTTCAGAAGAACAATTGCTAAAAATAATCTTTTAATACCCACATGAAATCTACCTGCTTCGACAGCGGACCGAATTACGAAATCACCCTTTCGGATTTGGACAAGGTCCCTGTGAGCAGGTAGCCCTTTTGCTAGGTACCCGGACCGAATTCCGAAACACCGAAGTAAAAGGTAGAGGTATTATTTTATATGGCTTACCTAACCATTGTGAGCTGAACCCAATAGAGCTTAAATCAAGTCAAAGGTTATTTTGCCAGGAACAACAAAACTTTTAAACTTCAAGAAGTACGGCAACTTTTGATGGATTCATTGGCGAATGTGACTGCCGAAAACTGTTACAGCTGAGGAGGGGAAAATGTGGGATCTTGACGACTTAATCGACAAAAGTACAGAGATCGAACCGTTTTCCGTTTATTATAGACACTCTGTGCTATAAATTCCTTTGAAACGAACTTTAGTGTTTTGACATAATAAGCTTGAAGTCCTGAAAGGAGAATTGCAGCCTTTGGTCGTGCTGTTGGTATACGTAGGTTTTTTTTTTGTTTTTAGGGAAGACCGGTCCTGAATTGAACAACGATATTTGGTACCAATATAAAGAGGGTTATAACAACGCAGTTCGTAAAAAAATTAAAATGTCAGATTTACTCTAAATCTGATCTGACACAAATTAGGCTAGAGTTTATTTAGAATTGAAAAGGTTTCGTTGAAAATTGAGAGGAATTTCGATAAATTATGTTTTAGCCAATAAATATACTTTCGTTTTTGAGAAGTATAAAATAAACTTTACCTCTATTCGTATAAAACTTTTTGTGATACACTATACAGGGTGTCCCACGACGAGTTAAAACTATCTGTATGTGGCAAAATACACCTGCATCTCTAAAAATTTACAGAAAATATTTAATATCTGGATAACGGTAAGGTTTAGGTATAGGAAAGTATACATGAATATGCCTTATTTTTTACACCTGAATGCATTAAAATAGAAAAAACCGGGTGGTTCTATTTAAAAAAATTAAGAAATTTGATATTTTTGAAGTTAAACTTTGAACACTTTTTATACACACCCTGTATAAAATGAAAATGTTTTCAACATAGATTCAAATACGTCTAACCTTGCTAAAAGCAACCAATCAAAAACAATTTTAAAATCTTTAAGGGTATCCTCGGAAAAAAATAATTTAAAAGGGTCAAATTTTTTACAAAAAAATTAATAACTCGAAAAGTATGCATTTTTTGGAAAAAGTTTTCAGACAAAATTATACTAAAATTTCACGTAGATTTTAAAAATGTGTTTAATATACAGGGTGTTCCATTCAAAATAACAAAGTTACAGTCGAATTCCGGTAGAACCGGAAGTCGGCCATCTTTAAAAATATTTTAGTTAAAAAGATCATATCCGAAAACCCGAACGTAGAAATTTTCATGATTTTACTATAAATATTTTGCCATATACGGATAGTTTTAACTCGTCGTGGTTCACCCTGTATACTATACATTTTAAAAACATTGTCCACTCTTGTTTTGACGAAAACCTCAAATTCTTCCAGTTAGAGCTATTATTAAGATGTCGCTAAAACGTGTTATGAATTAGATGGAAAGGGACCATCAGAAAGTATTAGACGCTACTCCTTTTTCCAACAACCTCGACCATCTTTTTCAAAACATAGGTTAAATTATATTGTTTACTAAATAAATATTTTATTTTATTCTGTCTTTAATTTTCCCTATATCCAACTTTATATGAAACTAGAATATCAGCAGTAATTAGTTGTGTCTAAACCTGAATATAAAACTTGTTGTTAAACTAACCTGGAATCCAAACCTACTGGATAATACGAAAAAAAGGGGAATCTACCTAATGGTTACCAAATAGATCATAGAAATCATACACTGGCTGTAGACCCATGGTTACCAATACGCGAGGGGTGAACTACTGAACAAAAAGTTGTACACTAAAATACCATATTTGACAAATAATACCAAAATTACCAACTTAAAATACCAAAAATTACCAGAAAATACCAACATTATCCCAGATATTACCAATTATTACCAAATATATACAGCATTATATCCACAGAGTTTTCAGAATGGACCAATGGGTCATTGTTAGAAACATTGAGTTGTACGCTCGGTTGTACCTTAGCCTATTCAGCTTCAAACTTATCGTCTGGCTCATCTTGAACATTGCTTATTGTCTAAAGCGGATTTTCAGCTGGAAGTTTGATATCTAGTATGCAGCTTCTTTACTGCAGATTATTCCTAACGAAGCTCCCTATAAGCGTCATTTATGGCATTTTCAATAAAATCAAGGTCAAAATTTGGCAGTTCTTCCTCAAGTTCCCCATTTGACACCAATAACTTTTGTTCAGCCTTTTTTGTTTCCCTGTGAAACACAAATGTGGTCGGATGTAATTTGGGCGCTAAAGGATTAATGCATTTTTTACAACATGTAAACTAGGCGCCAGGACCGAAAGGTCATTTTAATCCTATGTGTATTTTGGGCGCTAACCGACTGAAGTACGTGATTTATGAAATACAGTTATTTATTAAATCACCGACATTTATAATAAGATATATTTTTGTAAAGTAAATTATAATAATTTTCAATAATAACCCAACCAAACCTACCCCTACCAAACCACCTTCGTATTTTTAGTTAATTTTTGAAGAATAAATTAGAATAATTTTCAATAATTACCCAACCAAACCTACCCCTACCAAACCACCTTCGTATTTTATTAAGATAAGAGTTATTTTATGACTCGACCTACCTGCACTTCTTAGCGCCGAAAATACATGTCGAATTATCTACCCTTCTTGGTCAGACAGGTATTTTAATAACTAACTAACTAACTAAGCTAAAAATTTTACGATAATACCACAAAATTCTTATAAAAATACCAATAATACCAAACAAAACACCAAAATATTTCCAAATAATACCAAGTTTTTTAAAAAAATACCAAAATATTTCCAAAAATACCCTACCAGTGTACAGCGGTTCATCCGTCTCCAATACGTTAGTGGTGGCCAAAAACAGATTTGTTTTTCAACTATAATATTTTTGTTTTGAGTAAAGAGTAAAATATTATGCAAAATCCACATGTTGCATCTATTACCCACCTTATTAAAAATGAATGTATTTTCTGGTAGTACGGAGGAATAAGAACAATAAATTTCAACTAAAACGAATAGAAGTGTGTATTAATATATATACTATACGGTAAGCACCAGATGTTCTCTTGAGAGTTTGTAAGAATGTTGATGAAATATTGCTGGAAAATAATCAGTATAATTACAAGGAAAAGGATTGTTTTGTAAGAAAGTGAAAATTTATGGTTTTAGTTTTAATTGTTTTCGAAAAGGGGTTTATCTCTTTTACTAACGGGGTAAACTTTCAAAAAGTTTCTAACGTTCTGGTACACTTTAGTTAAGTAAATTTTCCTAAAAGGTGTAATAAATACAAACGACAAGTATTATTGGGAAAAAAAAATCTATACATACTGTTACGAAGTCACCGACTCAGAAGCTGGTCTTGTCACTAGATCATAAATTTTGCCGAAAGATGCTTATAGAAGGTCGTTCGAGAAGGCGAAGGTTCTGGAAGGTGTTGAAATAATGCTACAACTAAGTTAAGTTAGAAAAGCCAGACAGTTTATAGCAATAAATAGTGTTATATTCAAGTGGTAAAAATAAATTAGTAAACTAGAAGTACGAGGATGTCTAGTTAGCCTAGACCAGTTCCATGCATAAAAAAATATTGCGTTACCATAGCAACGAACAATAACTCATTAGAAGTGTCAGTGTGAAGTTTGACGTCAAAAAAGTAAACCTGAGTTACGCAATAAATTAAAAGAAAAAAAATGTCCACCGAAATTGTGCCATCATCAAATACCTGTATTTAAAAGGGTTAAGAGGTAAGCAGATTTACGAAGATATGCTTAATACCTTTGGTGATCAATGTCCTTCGTATGCGACCGTGGAAAATTGGACTGCAAGCTTCAAAAGAGGTTAATTTTCCATTGAAGATGATGACCGAACGGGAAGGCCAGATTCTGTGTCAGTCCCCGAAAATATCGATGCAGTTCATGACATGATTTTATCAGACCGTCGAATTGGGCTAAAACGAATATCTGAAGCACTATATATTTCATACGAACGCGTTCATCATATAGTTCACGTCAATTTGGACATGAGAAAAATTGCTGCAAAATAGATCCCCAAATGTTTGAATGTTGACCAAAAGTGTGCAAGGGTAGAAGCATCGCGTTCGATGTGTGCTCGATTTGAAAACGATGTAGACTTCTTAAACCGAATTGTTACTATGGATGAGACTTGGGTACATTTCTACGATCCAGAAACAAAGCAACAATCGATGGAATGGCGACACTCTGGTTCTCCAAGACCTAAGAAGTTTCGTGTCCAAAAATCTGCTGGAAAAGCTCTTGCTTCAGTTTTTTGGGATTGCCATGGAGTAATCATGATTGATTTTTTGGATAAGGATAGAACAATAACTGGAGATTACTATTCGACATTTCTGACCCCTATTAAGTAAAGTCTGTATACCGGGTGTCCCAGACTAATTTTTTCAGGCTATATCTCTTAAACGAATAGTGATTCTCTAATGGGACAAAAACTGATCTGTTTCATTCCTAATACACTTTAATTTAGCGTAGAAAAAAATCATCCCCTAAATATTCATCCCTTAGTCACAACCCCTAACTTCAAACTTTTTAATCCCACCCTGTACATTTTTTTATAATTTTTGATGCGGGCAACAAATTTTCCAAAAATAAAATGGGTTCGTAAAAAATCAAGAAAATATCAGTTTTTTATTTACATTAGATACTTCGAATAAATAATATTAATTTATTGACTGCTATTTTTATTTATTTTTTTCATGTAATCTTTATGACATTTATTTTTATTGTTCCTTTAAGCTTTAAGGCTTTCTTGATTAATTTAACAAAAATGAAAAATAAACTATATTTTCTTGATCCCATTTTATTTTTGGAAAATTTGTTGCCCACACCCAAAATTATACAGGGTATTTTTGAAAAGTTTGAAGTTAGGGGTTGTAACTAAGGGATGAATATTTAAGGGATGATTTTTTCTACGCCTTATTAAAGTGTATCGGGAATGGAACAGATCAATTTTTGTCCCATTCGAGAATATCTATTCGTTTAAGAGATATACCCTGGATAAATTAGTCTGGGACACCTGGTATAAATTGAGTTTAATACAGTGTGTGTTTCTATTAATAAGTCAATAGTCATTAGCAATAGTGTGTATAATTTTATCTCACCCGTAAAAACTATTTAAATAAATAAATAATAAAAACAATACAATACGTATGAGTTATTCATATTTTCCCACTTTTGTTTCATATCGACGGGTTTCCCCTAATCCCGCCTTCTATAGTCGCCGTTTGCCAATGGGAAATGAAAACTTGTGGAAATTACGCATCGATCACCACTGTTGCGACGCCTTGGCGTTTCTATGGTTTTTCCAACGATGTCCTTTTGTAATCGACAAATTTTGGGCAAAGGAAGGATGGAAATTATTCAATATTTTCAAGATAGATTGTGAGATACAAGCATTTTAAGGAAAAAAATTGTTATCCTGGAAAAATAACTTAAAAATGATGCCCCCCAAGATATTTATAGACTTAACTGTCCAAAATTATACAGAGTGTCCCAAAAAGTTTTCTACGAATAATACAAACCAGACTAGTTGAAACGTATTTTGGTAGAAAAAGAGAGACAGTTCTATGAATTCATTTGAAATCTGCTGGATAATTATGGGTTTCAATTTTTTTAAAAATTATATACAGTGTTACCCAAAAAGTTTTATACATTTGACACAAATTAGGCTAAAGCTTATTTAAAATGGACAAAATTTCTTTGAAAAAAGGAGAAAAATTAGCTTTTAATCCACTGGATAACTACTCCCTTTTCAGACTTTTCTATTATATACAGCGTGACCCAAAAAATGTTTCATACCAATGTGAAAAATTGGGATAGAGTTTATTTAAAATGGAAAAAATTTCTATAAAAATCCATTTTTAATCAACTGGATCACTATTGACCTTTAGGGTTTTAAATTATATACAGAGTGACCCAAAAGGTCTTATAGAATTGACACAATTCAGGACAATTTCAGATAAATAAAAAACTGTTCCAAAAAGAGAAAAATTTATTTTTAATCAACTGGATCACTATTGACCTTCAAAGTTTTAAATTATGTACAGTGTGACCCAAAAAATGTTTCATATCAATGTCAAAAATTGGGATAGAAAAAATGGAAAAATTTTAATAAAAAAGAAAAAATTGTTTTTTTCCTCTGAATAATTATAGACCTTCAGAGTTTCAAATTATATACTGAGTGACCCAAAAGGTCTTATACAAATGACACAAATTAAATTAGTGGAAAATATAATTATTAAAAATTATTTTCTATAACTTTTTACCGGTAGATCCGACACGTCCCATAGATCCGTTGTTTGTGTCAGCTGAAGGGGTTAATCGCAACACACAACCCCGACTATCACAATAGTAGATATATAACCGAAGTGAATTTCACCCCCGCCTCTCGATGCCATAAATTACATCAAAACATCTTGTAATTGGGTCTAATTAACAAGAGTGAAGTGCTAGCAGAATATACCTGACGGCCTACTAATTCTCTCTGAATTATGATGCCAATTGCGAAATTAGATATGAAAACCGTGGAGCCGAGTGTACCTGAATCCTACGCCAGTGGCGTATCCATCTATAACTTACAAATATAGAAGTATAGTTCGTCAAATATTTTGTTTATTTCGAAAGGTTTTTTCATAGTATCTACTAATGTTGGACGCCATCACCAAAACTATAACTTAAGTTATAGAGGTTCGGCAAATATTTAACTTTCGTATGTAGAATCTCATATAGGAGCAACAGTGAGCACTTATATATAAAATTCTATATGTACAAGAGAGAAAAAAATACTTCCCCTTCATGAAACACCCACTACTCTAGACCCTATTGGTCTCTCGATACACTTTCCGGAGAGGGGAATGCGACATTATATCTCTGTTGTTCTATAGCTTTCTCTCTTCGGCGGAAAACCTAAAATTTGAGAGGGAAACTTGAATTTCTTAAAGGAAAACCTGAAATTTTTAGCGGGAAACCTGAAATTTTTGCTTAAAAGTTAGAATTTCGGCGGAAAACTTGAAATTTTTGGCGAAAAACCTAAAATTTGGTTGGGAAACCTGAAATTTTTATCATGAAACCTGAAATTTTGGCAGAAAACTTGAAATTTCTGGCGAAATCCCAAAATTTGAGTGGGAAACCTGAAATTCTCGACGAAAAACCTAAAATTTTGGCAAAAAACTTGAAATTTTTGGCGAAAAACCTAAAATTTAGTTGGGAAACTTGAAATTCTCAACGGTAAACCTAAAATTTTTGGCAGAAAACTTGAATTGTTCGGCGAAAAACCTAAAATTTGGGTGGGAAACCTAAATTTTGAACGGGGAACTTGATATTCTCAACGGGAAACCTGAAATTTTTTGCGGAAAACCTGAAATTTTGGCGGGAAACTTGGAATTTTTTTCAGACACACTCGGCTAATTCATTCTGACTCTCTTCCTATCTTCATTCGTCTATTGAAATATTTCTTTCAATTTTCCTGCAATTTATGAGAAGAAATCTGTGTTTGTTACGCCCATGGCAATCCCGCCATCGAGCCTAATGGAATTGCCGACTGATGGTGTTTGCCACCCGAATTTATGGATATTAATTTTCATGATATTTCAGATTAATTGGTAACAACAAAGTAGGCGCTTTCGCGTTTGTGTAGGGGGCGCGCGGGTAACTCGTCGCTTGTTCGTAATAATAATAATGCTAATAATAATAATGGTTGTTACCGTTGTCGATTTGTTATAATAGTTCGTTTCATTGGGTAGGGGGAAATTGTTTTAATTGAGGTTTCATTAAGCTAAGGGTTTTCGAGAGCTCGATTTGTGTCAGATTGTGATTAGTTGTGTATTTATTGGCTGCTAGGTGGCGTCGTGTAGCTAATGAAATTTTACGGGGTTGTCGATTATTTACTTCTTGGATAAACGTTATGATCTGTCATACTTTTCAATTGGCAAAAAACAAAATAAGTGAATCTCTGTATATAATTTTGAGGAGAGTGGATCGAAACTTCCTTACAATCTTTGCATTTTAATATTAAGTGAGTATAAATTGGTCACGTGGGATAATAATATGGTGATTGATATAAGTCTGTGATGCCTTTTGGCATAAAATAAATATAAGAAATAAATTCATCGAAATTAATAACAAAACTAAGAAATACGTCCAAATAAATGTAAACAGTATAAGATTCAACCTTCAGGTCAAGCTCGACATGAATTATTATTGTAAATGATTACCTACTCTAATATTAAGTTATTATTCTATTCTATAATCAAGTCTAAGTATGTCATATTGTAATAGGCAATATGTGTAGTTTACCAGTAATAGACATGCTCCCTCATGACCAAGGAAGACCACCTGCTGAAGTGAAATTCCCAGCATTACAACTCTGTAGAAGCTAGATCTTTGAATTTATTCTGACCAACATCGTTTTTAATCCTATTTATGTATAGGTACCTCCAGTATCAACCACTTAAAACTTTTCCGTTTTGACAAAACCAAAGAATACACCAGCAACCAAGAAGCGAAGCTGCCTTTCCTTTTTTTGTATGCGCATGTCTGAAAGGAGCCATTTTTATAATGAGATACTTGTCATACTTCACTTTGTCGACCAATTATATCGCCGATATTTAAAAATTTGATCATTTTCTCAGTGTATTTAGTAAGTTATCTGTCAACGTCAGTCTCTCAAGGTCATACATTTTTGTTACCAAAACATCAAAGAGATTGCGTCGGGCTTCGCTTCTTGTTAGTTGGTGTATTCTTTGACAAAACTATAATTGTCAATTTTAATATAAACATAATATATTACAGGCCAAACCGTTTTTAGGATAAACTGCAACATATACATGTTTATTTGTCGCTAGTACCACCGCTAGCGCTGGCACAACTTTTTATTCCTTCTTTGTGGTGGGCACAGAAATCAAAAAGGAGTATAAGTATATAATTTCTTACTGGACTTTTAAATAGATTTGTATAATTATGTTGTGTACCTAGTGTCATTTTGGTTTTTTATCAATTTTTCGATTTTTTTCAAACGGCCCGGTAGGCTCTGCCTTTTCCACTTTATAAAATAAGGGTAGGGATAAAATCAAACACTTATTGTTGAGTCATACTATATTTTTTTTTCATATTTTTACATAACTGCCTTAAATATACACGAACAGTAAGAATCATAATATTAAATCACATCACGAAATTGGTAACTACTACAGAGGTCAAAGTGAACATTTAAATTAGTTATTTACAATAATATTACTTTTTGGTTCAAGTTAACTTCACTTAACGTGAATATATTTTACATTTTTCGCTAATATTATTAAGGTTCAATCTTTGTAATATTTTTTTTTATTGGAAAAACTAAACAATTTAATCACTATTACAAATGTAAAGGGTTTTTACGAAAGCATAGATAGGTTAAGCATTATTTTATTTTTATAATTTGCTGGTTTAAACTGTATTTGGTTAAATTTTTTGTTAAAATGGTGAAATTCTCACTTTAGAGTTGTAAATTTGATAAAATTTCCAGTTTGGTTAAATTTCCAATTGAAAACAGGGGATTTTTGGTGAAATTTTCACTTGAAAACAGTGAATTTGGTGAAATTTTCACTTGAAAACAGTGAATTTGGTGAAATTTTCACTTGAAAACAGTGAATTTGGTGAAATTTTCACTTGAAAACAGTGAATTTGGTGAAATTTTCACTTGAAAACAGTGAATTTGGTGAAATTTTCACTTGAAAACAGTGAATTTGGTGAAATTTCCACTTGAAAACAGTGAATTTGGTGAAATTCTGCTTTAAAAACCCCAACTCTATATAGTGAATTCAGTTAATTTTCGAGATTAAAAAATAACTTAAAATTCCCTCTAAAGATTGTAAATTTGATGAAATTCCCACTTAAAAACCGTAAATTTGGGAAATTGTCATTTAAATACCGCAATTTTGAGGAATTTTCATTAAACAACGGTGGAGTTGGAAAAATTTCTAGTTAAAACTATTAAATTTCGTCAAGCCTCAACTCTATATCGTGAATTTAGTTAAATTTCGAGTTTAAAAAGTAAATTTTGTAAATTTCCCACTTGAAACTGTGAATTTTGTGAACTTCCCACTTAAAAACCGTAAATTTTGAAAAGTTTCTAGTTAAAACTGTTAAATTTCGTCAAACCTCAACTCCATATCGTGAATTCAGTTAAATTTGAGGTCTAAAAAGTAAATTTTCCACTTGAAACTGTAAATTTTGTGAAACTCCCACTTAAAAACCGTGAATTTTTAGGAATTCTTGTTTGAAAACGGTAAATTTTGCAAATTTTCCAGTCAAAACTATTATATTTCGTAAAACCTCAACTCTATATCGTGACTTCAGTTAAATTTCGAGTTTAAAAGGTAAATTTTGTAAATTTCCTACTTGAAACTGTGAATTTTGTAAAATTCCCACTTAAGAACCGTAAATTTTGAGAATTTTCATAAAAAACGGTGAATTTTGAAACATTTCTAGTTAAAACTGTTAAATTTCGTCAACCCTCAACTCCATATCGTGAATTCAGTTAAATTTGAGGTCTAAAAAGTAAATTTTCCACTTGAAACTGTAAATTTTTAGCAATTCTTATTTAAAAACGGTAAATTTTGCAAATTTTCCAGTTAAAACTATTATATTTCGTAAAACCTCAACTCTATATTGTGAATTCAGTAAAATTTCGAGTTTAAAAAGTAAATTTTGTAAATTTCCTACTTGAAACTGTAAATTTTGTGAAATTCCCACTCAAAAACCGTAAATTTTGAGGAATTCTTAGTTAAAAACGGTAAATTTTGCAAATTTTCTAGAAAACTATTAAATTTCGTGAAACCTCAACTCTATATTGTGAATTCAGTTAAATTTCGAGTTTAAAAAGTAAATTTTGTAAATTTCCCACATAAAACTGTAAATTTTGTGAAATTCTGTAAGAAATTTGGTTCAATTCAGTTGAAATTGCAAATTTGTCCAAGTTTCCAGTTGAAACTGTAAATTTTGGCTCTAGTGAACTGTTGAAATTACAAATTTACATTTAAACCAGAAGTACTAACCAATATATGGATAAAAAAAATAAATTTCAAAGATTCAGCCTAGTTCAATCCTAAAAAAATTATTAAAAAATTTTAGGACATTCTATCGGTCTGTAAATAACTGCAGTGGCAAGTACGTTATATTTCTTAATTTATTTTGTCTACCTTGAAACTGTAAAAAGGTGAACAAACTGTACATTATCAAGTCTTTCACCTTTTTACTTACATCCCATTATTTAAAATTTAAACCAACAACCCCTATATGGAAGGTTCTTTACTAGAACTGCGTTCCGCAACGTTCGCCTCCAAAGATTCATGCTTTCTCTGCAACGCTTGGAGAGTCAGAGGAGGTAAAATGGGGAAATTTAATCCAGCTCCAGCGAAACCTGCAACTTGTTGAAAATTAGCAACGTGTTGTAGGCTCTGTAATAAGGCTGCAGAATGCTCTTGAGCTTTTCTCCTTAACTCTGCAACGCTAGAAGACCGTTGGTCGCCACTTCCTGGTGAAATATCTGAAGCTTCGCTTGTTGGTAAAAGATTGGAGGATAAACTGGATAGAGGTTTCATCGGGCAGCAAGAACATAGTCCTGGAAAACCTGAAACAAAAAAATTTCCCTCGTATATTTGTGTTTTTAAATTTTCCCTGCCAAAAATTCTCTAATCGATAACTTGTAACATAACCAAGATTTATCCTGAAATCCTGCAATGAATCCTGTTATTATATTAAAGGGAGAAAGTCCTCTATCCACTTAGTGGCAGCACATTTTGCCAATTTACTTCCACTTTGCACCTGAGAACTTTTCAATTTATCGACTCGCACGATTTTACTTTAAAATTTCATTAAAGGGCCACCACACCTTACCGAGGAAATTTCAAGGATAATTCGATGATTAGAAGGATTTTATTGAGGCTATAAAATGGTTAATGGCTACAAGGTTTTAAGAAAAATGGCGAATGCGCCGTAGAATTTTTTAACTGGTGGATGCGCTCTGTGCGTATTTTTATTTGAAAATGAGTCGTGATTGTAAGTTGGGTTGTCAATTATATGGATTTCTGGTAAATCTGATCATGGGTATGGTGTTCCAAACAGTTGTTACTGAAAAAAAAGGAAACAATGGAAAATACTCACCTTTAAGTGTTGGAAATAAGGGTGGTGAGAATTGTGAACTAAGATGCGATGCCAAATGTGGTGAAAAAAATAAGGGTGGTGTATTTCTTGTTCCTGAACCGTCTAGGACCGGTCTAAATCCTCCAGAATGACTGAAACAAAGAAATAATTATTTATATGTATTTTTTTAAATCGTTGAGCTTGTCAAAATGTAGTTTAGATATATAAAAATGTAAATTTGGTGGTTTCTTTATAAATATTATTCATTTGGACAAATTGCTACTTGAAATTTCGAGAAAAAACTATACATTTTATGAAACTACAAGTAGTGTTAACAGCAACTTTGGTAAAATTCATACTTAAGAACTGTAAACTTGCTAAAATTTTCAGTTCAAACTGTAAATTTGATTAAATTTCTAGTGAAAACTGTAAATTTACTGAAATTCCTACTAGAAAACTGTAAATTTGGTAAAATTTCGACTCAAAAACTATTAAGTTTCGTGAAATTCTTACTTAAATTTGATTAAATTTCGAGTCTATGCTGTGAATTTACTGAAATTCCTACTTGAAATCTGTAAATTTGGTAAAATTTCAAGTCTAAGCTGTGAATTTACTGAAATTCCTACTTGAAATCTGCAAATTTAATAAAATTTCAAGTCTAAACTGTAAATTTACTGAAATTCCTACTTGAAATCTGTAAATTTGGTAAAATTTCAAGTCTAAACTGTGAATTTACAGAAATTCCTACTTGAAAACTGTAAATTTGGTAAAATTTCTACTCAAAAACCATAAATTTGTAAATTTGCGTTGAAATTCCTGTTTAAAAATTGTAAACTTGGTAAAATTTCCTCTAAAAAATGATAAAATTTCAAGCAAAAACTGTAAATTTCGTTATACTGTAATTTGGTGTAAAACTATTTAAATTTTTATTAAATAATTTTAATACTTAAAAACCTGCTTGCTGCAAAATAATTGCGGATAATGCACATTTATAATTTACGATGAACGTGAGTCATGAAATGTCTAACACTCGAAATGTCGGCATTTTAAAAATTCAAAACCCCTTTTTTGCATAATAAGGTGAAACGAAGAAGGATTATCATAATAGGTGGAGAGAAAAGATAATTTTCCTTACGAAATTAATTTTCTCCAAATGGAAATTATCCTAATGAAAATATCACTGTCGTTACTTTCTTACAGGGTGGATCAATTATGCTGTTGAAAAAATTCCTTTGATTTCTAACATCGAAAATTCTCAGTTTCTAATTTCATCCTCACTTATTCATCTCATTAACTTCTTTTCCCACAAAAATTTTTATTTAAAATTCAAAAATTCATTTGATACACTCCAATGAGGAGATGTCGGTGGCATCGCTCTTGGGGGTTGAACAAAAACCACCCTATAAATGCAAATGGGACGTTAGCGATTTTATTCTTTTTGTTTGAATGTAAAATGCGTTTTATGATATTAGGATCTTTATGTCTGTCTGATGAATATTTAAATGTCTTGTCTGATCTTTGCTAGCTTTCAGGAGATGTAATATGGCACCTCTCACAAAGAATATACAATTTATATGTTTTATAGATCCGTTTTGTACAGAAATATCAGTGGCGTATATTGTTTATTATAAAATCTTATTTTTTACTACTAATTTAAGAAATTATGTCTTAAGACTTTCATAGCTGTACTTTCGTTGAGCTATAAGTGTCAATATCTATTAAGACAGTTCGCTCTTTGCAGATCTTGAAATTTGTACAGCTCCTGCATGTTTAATAATAAAATTAAAGTGTGGGAAAGAAAAAAATGGTGTAACAACTCGCATTTGGCTATCAAAACACTCGTATTCATTAATATTCATTAATAGATGGTGTTTTATATCAAGATGTAAAGTATTGTTTGTTTTTTTGGCGCCTAACGTTGGGCTCTAGATGGTGTTTTATACTAAGATGTAAAGTATTGTTTGTTTTTTGGCGCCTAACGTTGGGCTCTAGATGGTGTTTTATACTAAGATATCAAGTGTTTTTTTGGCGCCTAACGTGGGGCTTGAACTGCTAAACTACGACTTTTGTAGATCTATTGTGTTTGCTTTCTTGTGTGCCTAGAAAAGAGATTTTTTTTCAACCAATTTACTTAAAATTTTTTTTGTCCGCCACTGGTATTAACAAAGGATACACAATTTATGTTTTATAGATTCGTTTTGTAAAGAAGACCAAATATAGTTTCTCCGTCTCTCTCCCTCTGCATAAGCTATTTCTCGATTAAATTTTAAAAAACATGAATTCCCGTTATATACGTCTCACATACTTATTCTTAGGGGAACGTACGTACGTTTTTGATAGCCTCCCTAAAAAGGGGCGAAAGAGCCGCCTTTCCTTTCATATCATTACATTAACTTTTACCATTCTTTTATCGTATATACAACAAACGGTTTTACGACAAATATATTGTTGGTGCCATTTTAGACGTATATATTTTATCCGTCGATATAGTAAAAAGTAGATAATCAAAAAAGTCGATTAATCTACACCGAAAACTGTCAGAAATCTCCGAAAGCACGAGATTATCTCGAAAACCATAGCAGTATCAATTCTGTTTGTGAATAAGCGGAAGACATTAGTCTATCTATTTATTAAATTACAAGCCTTTTAATGCCCCAAATTGCGTTGTGTAGGTTTACAGAGAGAAGCGACTGAATTCGGGAGCTTAGAAACGTCAAACATGGCGAGCGGTACGTAGTATGGCGGAAAATTAATCGTTTAATACTAGATTTAAGAATAACTTACAGTTAGGGACAAATATGAGTGAAACCACCTCCTTACTTCTTAGAAATCAAAAAACCTGGGACATGCCACAAGATGGTATGATGAAATTCGTTACGGAATTAGGATCCAAATACCAGACCAGACTTGGAAAGAATATAGCTTCGATAATAAGTTCAAAGTAACTATACCAAACAGGGAAGACTGGAAAAAAGGTGTACCCAAACATGCGGATGTTTTTTGGTATACAGACGGGTCAAAGACGTTAGACGGCGTAGGAGCCGGTATAGTAGGGCTAAAGCAAGGGATAGCCTTCCTAGTAAGCCCATCAAGGAACGTCACAATTTTCCAGGCGGAAATAACGGCGATTCACCACTGTGTGGAAGAGAACATATCGTTCAATAGCCATCTTCACAGACAGCCAAGCAGCGCTAAAGGCACTCAACTCCGTAGAGGTGAATTCTAAGCTAGTATGGGATTGTGTGCAGGCCCTAAAAACACTGAGTGAGCGTAGCAATGTTATGGTAGCCTGGGTACCGGGGCACGAGGGGCATAAAGGCAACGAAAAAGCAGATGAAATGGCCAAGCAAGGCTCATCAATGCCATTCGTTGGGCCGGAACCCTTCTCCTCAAATTACTCCATGACTCACTGGATTGATCCGTTTTAGACGTGCGTCACCTTAAAATGTTCGTCTTGAATTTACTTTCAAGGAAAAATGGCGATTTTGGGTGCAAAAGTCATCCTAGCGAACGCAACATTGAGTTTTTACAAAACTTTTTTTGAAGGAATCTCTTCCTCTTGACAACCCCTGTCGGAAATGACGACCTTTATGAGAAACTTGTATTGAACGAAAAGTGTTCAGTATCACCTAAGGAATATGACCGAATTTTTACAGAATTTTTTGGAAATTTTCCGAGATTCTGGAATTTGGCGATTTCCTGGCCAAAAATACCCTCAAACATTCTGAGAAAATTTGTACGTATTGCTGGATTGATTACAAATACTTTTTATTGAAACAAATTTAGATTTTTGAGGAACAATTTCCTTTCGCATCAATAGTTTTGGATCACTATGGTCGTTTTTAGGCATGACGGCCAATTTCTCTCGCAATTTGACGTACACAGAGTTGTAGGGGTTGTCAAGAGGAAGAGTTTCCTTCAAAAAAGTTTTGTAAAAACTCAATGTTGCGTTCGCTAGGATGACTTTTGCACCCAAAATCGCCATTTTTCCATGAACATTTTAAGGTGGCGTTGCAAAAACCATAACAAGGAAACGAACAAAGAAGTGGGTCGCCCACAAATCTCTGAAATTGTGGAGGAACTCACAAGGACAGAGGCAAGCGAAACAGTTCATATTAGAACACTCGCCAAAATTTACAGCAGATCTGATGGCCAAAGACAGGAAAACTGTCAAAGCTGTAGTGGGTCTGTTAACGGGGCACTGTAAGCTCAATAGGCATTTAAAGCTGATGGGATTGACAAACGAAGATATGAGCAGGTTTTTTGTCACCTAGAAGAAGAAACGGCAGACCACATTCTATGTCAGTGCGATAGCCTGGCAAATGTGCGGTTTTTTGCATTAGGCGAAGAAAAGCCATTGCCAGAGAGCTATATGAAAGGTTCAGTCTCCACGCTAATAGACTTTTTAAAAAGAGAGGCTGAAGAATGTAATCTAGAGTTTAGAGGACTACAACGGATCTGAAAAGGTCGCAGTGGAATAGGCCACCTCATAAAATCTAATCTACGTATTATACAGTTTTGTAATCCTCTAGTAGAGCAGAATCCTACAATGCAATCATTTAAAAAATGGTGACCATAAAGTTATAACGTCTACATATGAACAAACCCTTTATACGATTTTTGACGTGTTTTTCCATTTTTAATAAAATTATATGGGGTGGATACCTTTCATTGAAATGCTCTGTATATACATATATACAGGCGGTACAGACGCATACTGATGTGGTTACCAGAAACCTGGCCCTCTTTGATGCTTCCATGTCTGCTAATTATCTGATTAATTAATTGCACAGCAGCTCTAATTCGGATCCTATTTATTTATGAGCATCGGCATTAATGTAATTACTAGAGGTGTTGTGAAACGTTTTCCATTTACCGTCAGACCCTAATCTTTCTCTACCGAAACTATTAAACGATAATAGGATTGGTACTCGAGAGGTTAGGTGTTGAAATAAACACGTTTTATTTTATATTATAATAATATTGTAGTTTACATTATCTAATATTGTAAGCTGGGGCAATAAAACATAATACTTTCAACAGTTCTTTGTTCCAAGGTAAACTGATCTACCTTCTGTCTCTGAAGACGATAACTATTAAGTTTTAAATATCAATACAGTACACAAATATCCTGTAATTGTTGTTAACGTTTTAAGGAATAGGTTAGGTTCTATGTGAGTGGGGCATTCTCGCCACTTCCTCTGCGACCCCCGTTGAGTCTATTGTGGCTCACCCCACAAGCATGTTCTTCTGACGAAGTCCATGGTTGTATTTGGTGATACTTTTTTGAAGTCGTTCGGCTCTAAGGTACTAAAACCGAATATGTTATATCTTACCCTGCCCAAAGCTGGGCATGAGCATAATATGTGCTCCGCAGTTTCGTCCTCCAAATTACAGAACCGACAATCCAAGGTCTGAACCAGACTCATCTTCTTTAGGTGGTAATTTAGTCGACAATGTCCTGTAAGCAGTTCCAACAGAATGCTACTCCATTTCAGGATCTGCTTATTTTTTGTACTCGAAGGGTTGTATATGAACGCCTTCGAGTGAGAGAGCCCCGGTATCTCTGCTCAGTACGTGAAGGTTTTCTTCTCCGCCCAGGTAGCTATGGCTGATCTAGCAGTGCTTTACGCAATGCCAAAAAATGGTTCAGGTCCGATAAATAGCGATCCCTTTTTTGCCAGAGTGTCTTCTCGATGCCCCGGTACCCAGGTCAAAATGACTCTGTTTTCCTTGCCTAGTATTTCAAGGGATTGTGGACAGTTAAGTACCAGCTTAGATTTTATCCTGTTCGAGCTCGGTGCTTTAAAAGCAGCTTGGCTATCTGACAGGATGTATATGTTCTTTTTCACAACAGGTTGATTCATCAGCTCTCTTGTAGCCAGTTCAATGGCGTATACTTCAGCCTGAAAGACGGTAGCGTACCTACTCAGGTTGGCTGTGATTTCAACTCTGGGTTTCTTGCTGAAGACCGCCGCTCTAGGAAGGAAATTTCTTCGCTATCCCATTGGTCTCTCGTGGGAATGAGGACCTTAAAATAGGTACTTAGTCTCCTTGAAATGATGACGAAATTCCCATTAAGTTCGTCTGTAGCAATCGGTGACGTTAACAAGATAATGTACCTAAAGCTGAACCTTGCGGTACACTATTGCTTACTGGTATATAATTATATATACAGAATCTTTATCATGAAGTTATTCTTTTGATTTTCTTTGGTTTTAAAAAAACCATATCATTTTGTATGAAATTATAACTGAATATCAGAGAGGTTGAAAACGTTAATTCACTGTGATATAATTTGCAAATGGAAATAGGATGTGTATCTGACGATTATGATACTTCATGTACCAACTGATGCAAACTATATGAAATTCAATTAGTACGTTGTATAAAGGGAAGGGCTAAACGTACAGAACAGGACTAGGTGTATTTAAAATAAAAATTCTGTTTATATAAATAGCGGGGAATAAAATATCTTCCTTCTTTCACCAACTTCTATTAGTTCAAATATTCAGCTGCAAAGCAGTTATGGATTTAGGCCTAGATTCGTGAGGCAGTAGGCCTAAATCCTCCACTGGCTGCAAGCCAGGTTTTGTCTTTTAAGCACTGGATTATGGTAAATACCGGAGAATTATTTTTTTCACTAATCAAGCAGCAAATTCCCAGCTGTATATCTCACGCATTCCGGATCACATATCAACCACTAAAAACTTATTTCGTGAAAACAAAAAAATCGACTGAAAAGCGTCTGTCCGTGTTGTGTGTACGGCGTCGCTTCCACATCTCACTTTTGCCTTTGACCATCCACCCAGAGCATTACAAATCCCTTCATTAAGTGCAAACGCCCATCTCCGGAGACCGTACAATTGAATTACTCTTCAGAAACCATTTCCAGATGGAATCTACGATCGGTAAAATATAAAACGAGTGAAATTAATAGTGATGAGGTTTAGTTTAATTTGTTTATAACATATGGGCTAAAAATTCCCGGACCAAACAAAGAAAACTCGTTTTTTTTGTTCAAAATTAGTTTCATTCATCAACGTAGTTTCCATCAAGTACAACGCAATCATTCCAACGCCGGTCTAACATTTCAATACCACTTTTGTAGAACGATTTATCATTTATCAAACGCTCCAATAATGCTACCTATATAATATTTACTGTTGATGGTATTTCCCTTTTCAACATAGTCGATGAATGTTCCACCGCTTACATCCTAAAATATGCTGGGAGTACCTATGATAACATTTTAAAAGGTGCTTGCTTTTTTCTTTTTTTGTTTCTAATTTACATTTAAATAATATTTCTTATAATACGGTAATTCTAAATGGTAAAAGTTCGATAGCGGCAAGCCTTTAGAATTGTTTGAACGCGTTTTCGATTATTAGATATTCGAAATGTTGGGTATTGGTATCGAATTTCAAAGGATAGCGAAATTGAATACGGAATTCAGACACATTCCATAAGTGAATTGTATCTTAATTATGAATAAATTTGATATCCTTTAGTTTAGTTGGAAACAGAAAGAGCCAGTCTAGTTAACATGAGGGATAATGGAATTCCTCCTTCCTCTCCTCCTCCTCCTCTCGCTTCGTAACATTCATTATTTATTTAATACCGAATATGTGACATCGTAGTAGATTCAACCAATTCAATTAGTTACCGAGAGATATTAGATAAAAAACTGAAAATAAATTTAATTTCTGAAGATCAAACCCACATAAAAGTCGATGAATTAATAAAATGGTGTAAAGTAATCCTCAAATTAAGCACCCCCGAAACCGCTATTAACAAAAAAAAGCATACAACTAAAAAACCACCCTCTTGTAGTCCTTAATCGTCCTTAGAGATGATCCTCGGTTGAAGGGTGCGAATCAATGTAGCATATGCAACGCACTCCTATTCACGATACCCCGCCAGGTTTGGACTACAAAAAGTCTTAAATTCTTTTAAATATCGTTATATATATATATATATATATAGATACATGCAATGAAAAAAGGATCTCCGATCTAAATAGTCCACCAACAAAAAAAATTTCTATAAATTTACTTCAATAAAAGATATCAAGTATTTAGCTGGACAGCTGGATTTAGAACTACTGTAAGAAACCCCGCCCAATATTTGTTAGTTATGTGCGATTTAGTATTCAAGTGTCTTCCAAAATATAAATGAATTCGTAAAAAAAATCAAAATAAGATTCTTTAAATTAAAACAAATAAATTCCGAAAAAAAACTTAAAATGCTAAAACTAAACGATTCATAAATTAAAGGTTCAAATAGTCCTCCTATTGAACAAAGATAATCTTGTATCTCTGAGCTGATTCGGTGTAATGTTTGCACAATGCTGGACAACTTTCGCCCTTAATTCTATCAAAGTTTGAGCCCGTTCAAAATTTTGCCGATAAATTTCATTTTTTGAAAAACCCCATAAGAAGAAATCATTCGAAGACAAATCCGCTGATCTTGTTAGTGCCAAATGTATGTATGTATGTATTTTGGAGTAACATTCACTGAGACCTAAAAGATCTATTGTGCCCCCTTACTTCTACTTAGTTTCTGAGGAGAGTCTCAGATACTAGTAGCTCCTTTAGTCCTATTTCCCGGAGGAATTTTAGGATATCTGCAGGCCCCAACTTAGGTAACTGTCCCTCTTCTATCCAGTAGTTTCCCAGGTACTGTGCCCTAGGATTCTGAAATACTGTGCTGTTCGCAAGTATGTGGATGGAGGTTTCTTCTTCCATTCCACAAAATCTACAATCTTCTTCCTCCACTATTTTGAGTTTTTTAAGGTGTCCATTCAGGCGACAATGTCCCGTTAGGATTCCTGTTAAAACTCTTAGTGCAGTTTTGCTTTGACTTATGCATTCATTTGATCTCAACAGGTTGTAGTCACCCAGAAGAATCTTTGATTGCCTAAGCCCTACTAGATCTTTCCAATTGTCAGATCTTCTCTTTTCTTCGGCTTTACCTATTTCTTCCAATATTATATTGGAGCTGATTCCGCAAAAGGGTTCCGGCCCCCAAAAGGGTATTTCAGTCCCCCTCTTCGCTAGTTCATCTGCTATTTAGTGACAAAATACCACGATAAAATTTCAATTTTCTCGTAAAGGGTGCTCGTTCTGATTTCTCTATGAATTTATTTTATTTTGAATAGTTATGGGCTTGAACAGTACTTTGATATCGACTGCTGTTTCCTGACTGTCTGACGCTAATTAAGGAACGCCCACAGTTGAGACTACGGAGTGGTGGGAATTGTACGATATGTTGTAGGTGTCCAAATGAATGATTGTAATAATCGTGTTTTTATTCTGTTGATGCTATTATTGGTCGACTAGTTCAAAGGCAGTTTTGATACAATGCCTATGTTTAATTTCTCATTGCATGTATTTGTATATTCATGTCGGACTGGATTTCAATGTTGCCAAGTCGTCCAAAATTTCAGATAGTCTGCACATATTTTAAATGTGAATCTTGAATTCAGTTCCCAGCTAGTGCGCGTTGTATATCAAACACCTAAACTCGGATTAATGATAACTGATGTGTTTAGACTTTGACATATTGATCAATTACAACGCGCCCTTATCAAGAACCAAAAAAAAACTTATTTTCTATGGATTTTTCTCGCCCAAAAACATGTAACATCTGACATCTCACCTTGATACGTATTAAGCAACATCAAATCAAATCTTGGGAAATTTAATTCAGGTATTATTTGAAATCCTATCCCTATTAGATGTCGTATATAAGGTCCTAGCTATTGTGATTGAGAAAAGATTAGAACCGATGTCAGAAAAAGTAAAACGACAGATCAGATATTTACAATGAAGGAAATTTTAACATCATGCTATGAGTACAAAATACCAGTACTAGTACTTTTCCTTGATTTCAAGCAGGCATATGATTCTGTCTCCAGTTGAAGGCTTTGAATGAGTTCGAGACCCCAAGAAAATTGGTGAATCTTGTGAAGATGACTGTCATCAAAAATACTAGTAGTGTACAGATCAGAGGTGAAGGCTCAGAAAGTTTTGAAATAGGAACAGGTCTGAAGCAAGGTGACCCCTTGTCAACATTACCATTCAATCTTGCATTAGAAAAAATTATAAGAGACAGCAGATTGAATAGAGAGGGACTCATTTACTATAAAAGCCATCAAGTTATTTGTGGTCATAGTTTCAAGATCAGAGAAGAATTTGGGTGAAATAACATAGAATTTGATAGAAACGGCCGCTAAAATGGGACTATATATATATTATTTGAAATAATTTTTAGTAACCACCGCTCGCGCTCATTGGTCAAATCGTATAGCACCTGCTTTACTCGCTTCCTGTTACAAACTTCCGTCCCATTTGACGAAAAACAAAAAAGTTGCAATTTTACTTTTCACGATATAAAAAAATAACTTCTCAGTCCATCCCTGTAATATGAATCTGAAAACAAAATGTCAATGTCCGGAAGCAGGCACATGCGTAGACGGAAGTGACTCTTAAACAGGAAGTACTGCGCTACTTCCGATTTTCCATTGCCTATGGTGAAGACAATGATCCAAAGGACATTGTTTTCGATGATGTAATACGTTTAAGTCTACATAAAGGATGATTTTAGGCTTATAAGGGATGATTTTTGGGCTTGTACCATATTGTAATTGCTGGGGATGATAATGGGTTGTTTGATGGAAGATAACGGTGGTTATTTTGTTGGGAATATGGACCGTGAATGAGTTAATGGTCCGATTGTGAGAATATTCAATTTTTTTTTTATTTCTAAAATTCTCCCGACAAACTGATAATAATTATACATTAAATATGACATCACCGTATTCTGCTCCTTTTGGTTAGATTGAAGATTTAAACTTTTAACACCGCCTCAACTTGATGGATTGGTGGATTCTAAGTGCGTGATGTTGTCCAATTAACAAGTGTTTAAATTAATTACAGGCTAATTAGCGTTCTCCGTCGTTCCAGATATAACGTTATTTTGGGATTTTAATTGGCGTTAATTAAAATAGTTGTTTCGTAAATATTCTCTTGTTCGTTTTCGGTATTTTGTGACAATTAACAGATATTATGTGTATGTTTATTAGAAAATTGGATTTGTAAAGCGAATATTATGTGGCATTGAAATCTTGTTTTTTTTTCTCTCGTGGAAGAATAATTATACAGGGTGGACCGGATTTAATTGATGTATATGTTACGTCCCAAGCCCGATCTTGTACGGAGTCGAGCTTCGTACAATGAATTTGTACGAAGTCCGATCTGTACAAGCCATTTTGTACGAAGCCGAGATTGGCGGACTTCGGACAGAGATGATTGTACTAAGTCGACTCTGTACAACGCTGGTTGTACGGAGTCGGAGCATCGATACTCACTCGGTAATGAGCGCGCTATTAAGACTCTCGTCTGTAGCCCGTGTGATGTGGTGGGTAGGGTAGGGTAGGTTGGGTTGGATTTCCTTCGCTTCTAATGCACTTTACAACATTTTGGAAAATATCCATTAAAAAAGTGTACGGAAAACAAGTCAATTCCTAACCTAAACCACCCTACCCTAATCCGAATCGAAAAATTGAATTGTATAATTGACAGATTCGTCCTAAGTCTGCGCTAAATGTGAAGGGGGATACGTTTTTTTTTAAAGAAGACCTGATGGGCCGATAATATCAATTAAAAACCCATAAACACCCACTAATTATCTTTGACAGCGTAATTCTACCCTCCTCCGCGCCTTCGAGTCAGATAATGTTCAAATTATAATAATTTTCAATAATAACCCAACCAAACCTACCCCTACCAAACTACCTTCGTATTTTTAGTCAATTTTTGTAGAATAAATTATAATAATTTTCAATAATAACCCAACCAAACCTACCCCCTACCCGGAATAACGCGCTCATTACCGAGTGAGTATCGATGCTCCGACTCCGTACAACCAGCGTTGTACAGAGTCGACTTCGTACAATCATCTCTGTCCGAAGTCCGCCAATCTCGGCTTCGTACAAAATGGCTTGTACAGATCGGACTTCGTACAAATTCATTGTACGAAGCTCGACTCCGTACAAGATCGGGCTTGGAACGTAACATATACAGAGATCTCGTAAACCGCAATAGATACAATATCGAAACGTGGTAGAATCGTCAAGTATGCTATGTCATTGTATGTATCTATACAAAACGTAAAAAATATTTCAATAAAAAATCCAGGTCCATAAATAAAAAAATGAAGTTGGTGGTGACCCTTTGAAGACGAAACGTCGTAATGAAATTTTTGGTATGGTAATTTATAGAAAACCTCGTTTATTAAAAAAAGTTGAGATTCATTTTTTTGATATCTTTTATAATAACGACGGTAAATTTAAAAAACGAAAAGGACCATTTTCGGATTTTGTTAAATATCTCCGAAACTAGTGGAGATATTTTAAATTTTTTTGAACCATCTTACTTCCCATTAATATACCAAACTTTTTCTCCATTTAATCAATATTGTATCTATTGTGGTTCACGAGATCTATGTATACGTCAATTAAATCCGGTCCACCCTGTATACAGGGTGTTTATAAACTTTCATTATATCGTCTCAAAATGTATATAATTCCTAGAATATTAACTTTATGTGATATACAGGGTGTTTTCAAATGACACTTACAACGTTTGCATGTAGATACCTCTCGTAAAATTGGTACAAAATGATATAAGGATTGAGGGGTCCAGTATAGTTTTACTTTTCGAAATACAGGGTGTTGAAGTGATGAAAAATTAATATATATTGATTTGACATTTGGCAGGTTGTTTTTAAATGTAAACGGACATATCTTGATAGAAAAAAATGTTTCAATTCTTGTTCCAGTGGTGTACATTTGTTGCACCTTTCCCGTTCCAATTTTTACGCCACTGGCATTTGAAGCTATGTTTAATTTATTTTGTTTTCCTTAATGGTTTTCACGTGAAACACGCATAACCTTTACATATCAAAAATTGTATTTTAAAATATTGAATGTTTTTATGAAGTCTGTAAGTTCAACACCCTGTATTTTGAAAACTAAATAGGCTGGACCCCTCAATCCTTATATAATTTTGTCCAAATTTACGGTGTAAGTGTCTTTTGAAAACACCGTGTATATTCCAAAAATGCTCTAGGCTAAAAAGGAGGAAAATTAAGGGGTAGGCAATGTAAAAATTACAAAAATTGGCCACTACATAACCAACCCCCATATTATCGAGTATTTTGTCGAACGCGATACTCTAGGGGACGACAGGGCTTTAAATTACCCTTCAATGAGATTTTTTTTGTGTAATCATTTCTGATGGCATCCATTATTTTTCGGTCATCGCCTAATTGACAAGCTATTAATTTTAAAACAGGACTTTAAGTCAGCTTTACTGGATTACCGAGTTGCTTGTTATTTACATAATTTTTATTAATATTAAATTTTCAATATACAGGGTGTTATGATTACAACCTAATAAGTAATACTGATTATTTCTTAATAATGTGAAAAAAAAACAAAAAAACTTTAATGTCAATGTAGAAAATGTTCAAAATGCTCGCGAACCTCTTCTAATCTGGTACAGAAATGTCTTCTAACGTTACTCAACTTCTGATCTAATCGCGCGATTCGTCTTTCCACCATCTAAGTTGAGGGGTTTAGCTGGCCAATCTATCGATCCGCGCCTCCCTATCCACTGATTTGGAAAAATTTGGTTCAGGTACTGCCGGGCATTGATTTGCTGAAACCATATTGTATTGGCAGGAACTTGTGGTTTTGCTGGATCAGGATATAAGTTTGTCAAAGTTGACACGACATTATTTTGGAGTAGTTCCAAATATTTATCTCCATTCAAGTTGCCATCAATGAAAAAGGGACATAATTTCCAATGACCATTTGGAAATTTCATTAATTCCAATCGGCAAATTCTTGTACCAACCTTTAGAATTTTTCTTTTTCCAAAAGGGATTTGGTGTAAGAAATACTCTGTTCGAAGTTATAAAAGTGTTTCGTTTTTCCATTAACTTTTTGAATAAACGTATTGGGCAAATATCTTCGTCGAAAATATTAGGCGTGATCCATTTGCTGTCACATAATTTATTGTTGCCGCCTTGTCTCGTTTTCGAAAATAGAGGATTATACTCGATACGTCCAGTTTCTTTTCCATTAATTTCAATTTCAGATACGAAATAAGTGGTTTTACAGTAAGCTGCTTCTCCTCCGCGCCAAGCTAGTTCAAACGCCAAAATGTGATATAATTTTTTTTGAAGTCCTTCCGGTTCATTTTCGTTATATAATCTGGTCATTGCAAATACTTCAGATTTATTAAGAGCTGATGCACTACATTTTCTCTTTTCGTGTTGTGCTTGTAGGATTTTACGTTTAGCATTACGTGCAGCTCGTGATGAATTAAACGGAACATCGGTGAAAGGGTTGAATACAATATTAAATTCGTTATAATATTTACTTTGTAGCATTTTAGCTGGTGGTGTTCCAAATTGTTTTAACTACCGCTTCTTTGTAGTCTTCTCCGTTACTTTTTCGCATATTAAATGCCCAATCTTGCAATATTACATTCAATTTCTCGATGGAAGTATCTGGCTCAAATTTGTATCTTTTTGCATCGCAAAACGTAGAAAATTGTCGCCAGATTGATGATTGCGTCGCAACTGTATTAGTAGGCACACAGGTATTAACAATTTGACTAATTTCGGCGTTCGAAGACACACCGAATCGACTCATTGTTAGTTGTTGACAAACATGCCAAACTATTTATTCTGGTAACCAATTGATGAACAAATGAATAAGTGAAAAAACCACCAGTGTATTTGTCGCTGTAAAAGTTAAAGCTAACTTTTGCCGCTGTCAAAGTGACAATTGCACTGTGGCATATGCGATTTTTTATACATGAATTACATTTTCCGTCTTAAATTTTTCGTGAAATAAGCGAGAAACTTCCATTTGTGTCCAATTGTCATATTTCGATAAATATTTTCTATTTATTTAACTGGGAAACATTTTTTTTGGGCCACCGTCATTTTTTCTTGTATATTTGTATGCAAGTCGATTGGGGTTTCGTTAAAATTGGAACAATTAAAAAAATTAACAAATAATTATGTTTTATTGACGTCATCAATTAATTAAAGCCATGCATGGTTTTCAGTAGCAGCGTCAGTAATTCCATTAAAGCTAATTATAACTTATAAAAAGCAGCGCGTCTTAAGATTAAACAAAAACCCGAGTTACAAACTACGATTCTTCTTTTCTTCTTTTTTTATTTTTTCGATGAATATGTAAAGAGGTCGGAACAACTTAAAAATTTTCCTGGGCCGCTGTAAAAAGCTAACTTGTATCCGGGAAAACTTTATTGGGGAAAATTTGATTCAATTTTTATAACAGCACCAAAGAGGAATGAGTGGCGTAATTTCTTTTGATGCTAGCAATATAATTTCAGTATACCAAGTATCTACGGAATTAAATTTTCAAATGATGCTGCCGGGCTGCCGCTATATATATGCGAGAGAGAAAAGTTTCTCTAGCGCACCTGAATAAGAAAACAGCATAAAATTTCATATATAAAAAGAAAATAGGTCGGAAAAGCAGGAAAATATCTTTAAATTTTCATAACGGATTTTCTATATGGAATTTTTTTCAGCGGATCTTTTCAATTATTTAACCTTTGGATTTTTAAATTTCCTACAAGTTAGAAGACAAATAATAGTATATTCTTCAACGAGTGTAGATAAAAATCTCGATCGTCCGCGTAAAAGTGAAGCATCTCTACCACTGAGCTATCAACCACATTTATTTATTGAAATGTAAAGAAACATTTACATTTTTTAATGAAATTATCACATTATTAGAAATAATAATAATAGAGATAACATAAATATACATAATTAAACATATTAAATCTTCACTATACTCGATTTGAAATTGGTTGATAGTAATAAATCATTAAAATCCGTCAAACACGTATACAAAGTGGTCCACCTAAATTGCCAAGTTTTAAATAGTATATACATTGAAAGTATAGACCCTTTTGCATTTATTAAACTTTCCATTCCTATAGATCTGATAAGGGCGTCGAATACAAAGCTTAACCCGAGGCTCGAACAATAAGCGGTAGGATTCTACCTGTGATGTTTTGCACTCATGCACGTGCTTTCGGGTGGGTTTAAGTTTATATTAAACACAATAATTATATAATTTAGTGAACATTCGGATGTGTGGCATAATTTGTTACCCTTGTATTTGAATAAATATAATACTAATAACAATAAAGCAACCAATAAACAAGTAAATTTGGAAAAATGTTTCTATATGAAATTCTATAAAATTTATAGTAAGTCATTACATTTCTTCGCTTTAAATTAATCATCATCAGAAAATGAAATATCTGAGGGACTGTCTTCTTCCCCTAAATTTTAAAAGTACAGGTTCAAACCGGCACGTCAGGTAGGTGCGCCTATGGAATCGGCTGCTAAAAATGATTTATTACTATCAACCAATTTCAAATCGAGTATAGCGCTACTGTTGTCCATTTTGTTCTCTATATACGAGGTTATATTGAAAAATTCTTAGCATACTATAGAACCATACAAAATTTCAAAGTCAAAATATTTTATTACCCAACCCTCTTAATTGGATACATTTATTACAGCGAACCTGCAACGTTTCCAGACCTTCCAAAACAAATGTTTCTTCTTGCTCTGCAAACCAGACCTCCACAGCTTTTATTACCTCCTCGTTGGAAGAAAATTTACGACCTTTTAAAAGTTTTTTCAGTTGAGGAAAGAGATGATAGTCGAACGGAGCCAAATCTGGTGAATAAGGGGGGTGTTCTAGTAATTCAAACCCTAAATCTCGAATTTTTGTGCAGGGGAGTTGTCCTGCAAAAACAAAACACCTTTGGATAGCTTTCCGTGTCTTTTCTCTTTAATTTTTTCCCGTAAAGTGGTCAGTAATGTCGAATAGTAATCTCCAGTTATTGTTCTACCCTTATCCAAAAAATCAATCATGATTACTCCATGGCAATCCCAAAAAACTGAAGCAAGAACTTTTCCAGCAGATTTTTGGACACGAAACTTCTTAGGTCTTGGAGTGTCGCCATTCCATTGATTGTTGCTTTGTTTCTGGATCGTAGAAATGTACCCAAGTCTCATTCATAGTAACAATTCGGTTTAAGAAGTCTACATCGTTTTCAAATCGAGCACAGATCGAACGTGATGCTTCTACCCTTGCACGCTTTTGGTCAACATTCAAACATTTGGGGATCCATTTTGCAGCAATTTTTCTCATGTCCAAATTGACGTGAACTATATGATGAACTCGTTCGTATTCACAAGCGATTTACCTTTTTTTTTCGCGGATTCAAATATTCGGTACAATACAGTTTCCAGACTTTCGAATTTCTTGAAAAAAAAACCATTCGACAATCTCAATTATTCTCAATTAAACAAATTACAACGGAGCTCACTATCTTTATAAACAAATCTCTCGTCGTGATTCAATCAATAAACCTAGATATACTTTAATTCAAGGCTAATGCTGTACTGGTGAGATGTCAAATTAAATTTTCCATGAATTTAAAACGCCTACAGGACGGCCACAAACATTCTATAACCAGAAGACAATGACCAACACTAAGGAAACAGAATGTAGGACAACTTTTTCAAAAAAAACTGTTCAATGAATATGAATACCATGCAAGTGTAATAAATGTTTAACAATTATTGTTCAACGACATTAAAACAAGGCAAATTGACACTTGACCCAGTGACAAACGCACTACAGCAAATTCAATTCGCGATTTTCTTACCATCTTCGTCTAATGGAGAACTAGAGATGAGCAGTTTCATCATACATAACCAATTGTTACTACAGGGTTGGAGTAAAGTATGGAACCAAGTAAATATCTTTTAAACGAAAGGAATGATATTTATGAAAATTTGCAGGTAAGTGCAATGGAACAAAATGTATCTGATGTACATTTTTTTGTTAATAATATACTTCCGGTTTAACCGGAAATGCCATCAACTTCTTTAATTTAAATGGGACACCCTATATATTTTTACAGATTTTGAAAGAGCTTGTTATTTTGAATTCATACATACTGAGTTTAGTGTAAAAAATTTGTAAAAACGAGGAATAACTCACTGTTAGTTGTACAATAGGTGTACATTTCATTATTTTAGAATAATGAGAAACAAAATTACTTCAAATGTTCAAAATACTCGCCGTTTACTTGCTAACAATATGCCATCCTATTAACAAATTCTTGAGTCACTCTTTCCAAGACTTCTCCACGTATTAGTTCACATTCATCAATAATTCTTTGTCTCAATTCCTGTAAATTTGTTGGTTGCCTAACGTAAACACGTGATTTTAGATAACCCCAAAGAAAAAAATCTAACGAGCTAAGATCCGGAGAACGAGCAGGTCACTCTATGAATCCTCTACGTTAAATCCATCGATTTGGAAAATTCGCATCCAGAAAATCCCTAACCCGTCTATCATAGTGGGGAGGTGATCCATCTTGTTGAAACCAAACATTTTGTGGTAATTGCCCATTCTGTTGAAGTGCAGGAATATTTTCGTTATTTAGTAGATCCAAATTCAAGTTTCCTTCGATAAAAAAGGGGCCTATTAGCATATTTTCGACAATTCCCATCCAAACATTTAACTTCTGTTGATGCTGGGTATGTGCTTCATTTGACCAATACCTTGAGTTATGGCGATTAACTGTTCCATTTAAACAACTTGTTTGCCTCATTGGAAAAAACTGTTAGAAGCAAAATTTTCGTTGACATTACAGACGTCCATTAGCCGTTCGCAAATTTCCAGCCGTCGGTCAAAATCATCGTGTGACAATTCTTGAACCAACTGTACCTTTTACGGATGATTCTTTTCACTTTTTAATATCTTTCCTACAGAACGTCGACTGATACCATGTTTTAGTGCCAAATTTGTGGTGGAAGTTTGAGGTGATTCTTCTAAATCGATTGCAATATTTTGTTTAACAGTTTCGTTCGTTGAAGTCCCACATTTTAGCAAATTTTGTACCATCCCAGTTGTAATAAAACGTTGTAATGTTTTAGTTACTGTTGAGCGTGATATAGGATTTCTCTCCGGATGCAAATTATTAAAACTTTGACAGACTTCTTCATGAGCTCTAACACGATCACCATAACCGATCATCATTAAAATTTCAATACGCTCTTTTTCACTTAATTGAACCATTCTAAATTGTAAAATTTATTTTCGTCAATTAGAATTTGACACTTGGAGAACAAAAGACGTACTAAACAGTACTCGTTTATTTATTACTATGCATACAAACAACATCAATTAGTTTATCTAAATAGTTTTTTGCTCTAAAGCAAATAACTCAAAGGAGTTTGATTAAAGTGCTAAATTACTCGTTTTTACACATTTTTTTACACTAAACTCAGTATGTATGAATTCAAAATAACAAGCTCTTTCAAAATCTGTAAAAATATATAGGGTGTCCCATTTAAATTAAAGAAGTTGATGGCATTTCCGGGTAAACCGGAAGTATATTATTAACAAAAAAAATGTACATCAGATGCATTTTGTTCGATTGCACTTACCTGCAAATTTTCATAAATATCGTTCTTTTCGTTTAAAAGATATTTACTTGGTTCCATACTTTATCCCAACCCCGTATATAGAGCAAGGCAGATCATTGAAGAATGGTAAAAGATCGTCTACAGGCCAACCATTTATGTGGCTACACCAAACAAATGCCAGAATCGGCTGTGTATGACGGACATGAAAATATCGAGGTAGAAAAATGTGGTGAGACTTAAGCTGTAGGGTGAAGCAGTGCATTTATAAAAAATTTGGATTATTTTTCAAATTTTTTTGGTTAAAACCAATCAATTTTCTCAATGGCTGATATCGATTGTCAGTTCTGTAACGGTTGTTTAAAAATAAATTCGTCGCCATCTCTACAAATAACTAACGATACTTTAATTGTAACTTATGTGTACTTAAAATAGACCGTTAGGATCGTATCATCGTCACTAAATTAATTTAAATCAATTGAAATTACACTCTTTTGAATACGTTTCTTTCAATTAAAGAGCATTCCGAGAAATCCCAGAACTAATGTAATCACCAAGCCGAAATTAGTTACAACGCATTTATAATCGGTTAACGAGTTTATTATTATTTTATTACCATTTTTTTTTCCTCCTCCTTCATTGATGTAGGTTTTCAGTTTTCTACGAAACGTTTCTTCTACCAAAACCTTTTATTTTATTAATCTTCATATCATAGTGATAAGGCGGAAATCTTAAGATGTGAACATCGACGCGTTACTGTACTAAATTTTTTTGTCAGCATCTTCAATAAATCCATCTTTGTTTCCTGGCTGAACTAAAAACAAATATTGGTCCATTTACAATAGCCAGTCGTGGATTTATTTATTGCTGTATCTTGCTATACTTGGCTATAGGTAGTTCCAGTATTAACCCACGATTCGTCCATACGCTATTCAAAAGTCCCCTCCCCCCCCTCGTATCTTTTGAACGGCTACACTTACATTAATAAAATTTGGTGTGTGAAAATAAAGTGTTGTAAACTTCTCTACGAATGGTAACAGGTGACGTAATAGTAATAGATGACGTCACAGTGCCACTCTGGTCAATAATTTTAAATAGGACCTTATGGCAAGTGATATCTCGTTTGAAAGGCATTGACATTGGCTACATAGCCATATTAATTTTGTTTGGGTTTAAACTAATTTTGACGGATAAATTAAATAAATACCAAAATTATTATTTCACATTTAAATATTGAAGATTTTTCAGTCCGCCTCTGGTTAGTTGTCAAAAAACTTGACGTTTTTAATTTAATAGTATTTGTTGCTTTGCAAAGTTTTTCTAAATAGCTTAAATATTTAATTTTATTATTGTTTAACGAGACGTTTAAGAGTTTACATAGGCAAAATGGTACGTACTCAAGCCGACAAAGTAGCAGCTATCTTAATAATTGGTGAATCTGGAAAGAATCTCCATAAAGCGGAACGTTTATTTAATGAGTGATACCCAGATCGCCCTATCTCGAGAACTTATTTGATGCCAAACGATCTGGTCGACCAACATTTAGTGATGATAGAAAAATTGATATAGTTGCTGAAACGGTAGTAAACCCTACTTCCTCTTCAACTAAAGTTGCGTCTATCTGTGAAGTAAGTAAAAGTACAGTACAGAGAGTGTTGGCTAAAAATAAATTCCATCCATACAAGTTAAATATGATGCACCACCTTTCGGATGACTACCCCAACAGAAGACTCGAATTCTGTGAATGTAAGACAAATAAAATTAGTCAAAACCCACATTACACAAAAACAATTTGTTTTAGTGACGAAAGTACTTTTTGCCTCAATGGAAATGTGAATACACAAAATATAAGGTATTGGAGTGACACAAATCCTCACACCTTTCGTGATCGACATACCCAATTTCCAGAAAAAGTCAATATTTGGGCAGGTATTTGGGGAAACCACATAGTTGGTCCTGTTTTTCTAAATTCAAATTTAAGCGGTGAAGTGAAATGCAATTGTGCCGGTAATTCTTGAAATTCTGGAAGATAATCCAGATGAATTCGGCCATCTGGAAATAACATTTCAACAAGATGGTGCTCCTGCACATTATTATGGTGCAGTAAAACGTTACCTGGATGAAGAATATCGAGGTAGATGGATCGGCCGGCGAGGTCCTATAGAATGGCCACCTCGATCACCAGATCTGACACCATTAGATTTTTTTCTATGGGGGTACTTGAAATCCAAGGTTTATACTACGGCACCAGATAGCATTGGCGTTTTGAAAGAAAGAATTATTGAAGAATTTAATGCAATTTCAGCTGACACATTCGAACGAGTACGACAAGAGTTTACTAATAGGATGTATTACTGTCAGGAAGTAGACGGAGCACATTTCGAACACTTGCTATAAGAATCCATTGTTGATATTTGATTAATTGAATTTAAAAAAATAATTTCAATAATTTTGGTATTTATTTAATTTATCCGTAAAAAATTAGTTTAAACCCAAACAAAATTAATATGACTATGTAGCCAATGTCAATGCCTTTCAAACGAGATATCACTTGCCATAAGGAACTATTTAAAATTATTAGCCAGAGTGGCACTGTGACGTCACCTGTTACCATTCGTAGAGAAGTTTACAACACTTTATTTTTACTCTCCAAATTTTATTAACGTAAGTGTAGCCGTTACCTTAATTTACTTTCTTCTTTATTTCGAATTAAAGTTTGTACAATGATTAATTATTTATCATTGTGGGTGTTAGTGTTAGTGTTATTTTATGACGACCATCATGCATATAATATTTTCTATACCCATGTCTAATAAAACATTAACTACCAGGCAATTGAAAATTATCAAATTATTGCCTGGTTAAACAAGTTTAACTGTAATTAAATATTCCATTAATTGTAACAAAATGTTACAATCTAATATTTATGCGGGTGTACATATATATATATATATATATGTATATTTATATATACGTTGGTCCTAGAAAAACCCTGACAGTTGCAGCTATATAAATTAATCACTGGGTCGAGCATTAATTTTCACTTTTAATTAATTGGGTGTTTTAATCTACTTAATGTGTGATAAAATACATGACCGGATTAAGTTATTCCGAAAGGGTCAGAGAAGACAAAAATTAATCAACTTTGACGCGCCATATCTCGGAAAATATTCACAAGAACATTCCCGGACAAAGTTATTTTATAGAAAATTTCATTTCGAACTGATTTAAATACAAATATGACCAAGGGGTATGGAAAAGTCTACACATTAATTTCAATCACTCCCATTTTTTTACTGGGAGAGGAGAAATTATTATTTTTAAAACAAGCATCAAACGGAAAAGAAAAGAATATAAAAAAAAGAAAAGAATATAAAAAAAAGTAAAGTTGACATCTCATTCAAGGCTAATACCCAACTTTAAAATCCATTTTCTTGCTATATTCGAGATATCAATAAGTCAAAACATCACTTTTATTATATAATATATTTCCAGAAATATACAGGGTATGCCCAAGTCTTAATTTGACCACAAATTATCATAAATTTTTTAAAATACACATGGTGCCAAATTAGGCGAAAAAGACGAACCATGATGCTGTATTTTGCTTTATTTATCTGAGTAAGACTTGCATAACGCAATTGAACGTTTGGACTGGTCTGTCTGTAGAGTAGAGAGGGTGACCCAATGTACATCCTCCCGAGGAGTACATCCAGGAAGGTGGACAGGTCACTAGGAGATAAATCCTTTATATCGGCAGGTGTAGGCCAAGACTCACCAAACACACACTCTCTTATTGACCTTTGCTATACCACGGCACCGCGTGGGAGATCAAGCAAACATTCGTGCAAATGATAAATATTGGCCTATTCGCCAAATACACGTAGTGTCTGCGACCGGCTTTATACTAGCCCTGATGTAACACGTTGTCTGTTCAAGGCTAGTAGAGCTTGTCTGTTTGAACTGGTATACTGAGCTACAATTCTGCATAGCAGAAAATCTAACTGGCACTAAGTGTTTGAATTTATTGCACCAACATTATTGAACACGAACCAACTGCCAAAACTTGAAGCATTCACTGGTAATCGATGGTTGAGTTTTACAGTCTGTTAATTTTTTGGGCTCGCCTTGTATAATTCATTTTTCGATACATATATATGTAGTTTGTTTGACGGTTCTGATAATGTTTACTGGCGTGTTTCTTCCAGTGCATTTTGTAAATCCAGCCTCGAGTTAAAATGTTTAGACTTCAATTTGCTTTAGAGCCTCCCTCAGGACACTTCGGCTTATGTCTACAAATCACATCATGGCGACGGGTAGGGAAACGGGAGGAAATCTGAGAGTGCCTTCGTTTTGGGATACAGATTTTTGTGGGGTTTTTTGGCGAAATTTTTACTAAAACTAAGTGAATGAATATTAATTTTATGTCTATTTAATCTAATTTTTCTGGATACTTTGTAAAGTTGAAGCTTTGACGCCATAAAAAAGTTCAATTGAAATAGTTTTTTTTTTTCGACCACCACCAAACTTTTTATATTCGTTCTGGTAAAATGAAAAATACAGCCGCAAATACAAACCTAATCTGTTCCCGGGCATTTCATTATAAATACGAATACATCAATTTGAATATTTGATGAAACTTCAAAAAAAAATTCCAGTTTCTATGGAGCGTTTTTGATTATCGAAAATGATGGGATTAAAAGCGTACTCAGCTATTTGTAATTAAAAATTCATGTTTATTTTATGCATACTGCATTACTGTAGAATCTACACTGCCCTGGTATAAAGTTTAACAACAACAAAAAAAATATTTAAATAATAAATTTCAAGTTAAATCTACTTTTAGACCAAATGTGAAATTAAATCTCACGTTCCAAGCTCTTTAAAAAATCATACCATCCACAAAAATGTTAGTAGTAAGCTAAAATTTTAACAGGACGCTCTCAAAGGACCAACCTATGAGGAAAAAATTCAGCAACAGTTAAAGAATCGGGAATTTCATTTTAGAAGTCGTCAAAGTTGGGGCGAAGAAAATGTTGGAGGAAAAAACAAAGTTCAACTTTAACGCGCTATATCTCGGAAAAGAGTGCCTAAAAATAAGCGAACAATATATATTTGATGATACATTTTATGCTGAATTTATTGAGATATAAAACAGTAGGCTACGACCAATAATTTGGGAGTTATAGCCAAAAGTGTGGAGCGGTGTCAAACTAGAGAATTTATTTTAATCCTATACATATCTTCACCTGACAACAATTAGTGTTGGTGTAATGGTACTGTAAATTGTGTATTAATAGTGTATCGAAAAAGTGTTGATGATTACACGGCGACAGGGATGAAACTTCATCATTTATTAAAAAAAAAAAACATATGCAAACATAATTTTCGGCATATTTGATATTAACTTTTTTTTTTTTTCGACGAGGCCTCAAAGTCCGTGTATATCGGGTAAATTTATCCAGGAATTATTTAACGGGACCGTTCGGTGTGCTTATGCGATTTAAATTCGTCATATAGCCGGGAGGTGGAGTCGGTCAAAAAAGTTCACGGAAAAATATGAAATATTCATCTCGAAAAAGCAGTAGGACCGACCGATGACTGCGCCATGTGCTCTAATGGGGTAAATATGAAATGCTAATATTTGCCAAGTCAGAAATTATATTTCAAATTGAACTGGCATAGGCGCACCGAAAGGCAACATTTTATAGAAATAAAGAAAAAAATTTTTTTGATGAACTGCCACCGTCGATTATTATTTTTGACAAAGTTGTTGGATGAATGAGAAAGAGTATCCCTTAGATAGTGAAATTAATGCTTTTGATGAAATATTTTGGACTGAAATATAAAATAACAACCTAAACAAAAATTGAATTTCACGTTTCTGACATTCGTCGTTGAGGAAAATGAATTTCATTAAAAATTTCTCACAGAATCTTATTATATCTTAGGTATGATAATTCGGCTTCCGTTGTAATTTGCTAAAGATAGCGAAATACAGTATAAAATCTGATTATCTTCATTTGAAATTATTACAGCTACAGACAATAGAATCCCCTTTGTAAAGTTTCCATCCTTATATAACTTCATTTTATACCGTTACGAATAAATTACTTTAAGCCCTTATTATACTTACTTCTTTGATGCAATCATAAATATTCTTAATAACGTTATATTTCAATTTTACACTAAAAAAAAAAGTACTCACCTATCGCCGAAAGGAAACATATGAGAAAACGGCGGGGGATGAATCGTTTTTGGAGGCTCAGAAGTTCCTGAAGGAGCTGGACTATGCGGCGAAGGAGGATTGGAAGGATCCGCTTCTATAACACTTCTTGTTTGCTCTGGTGTTTCTCTACCAGTACTACTAGGACTCGAGCTTTCTCTATCTCTAGCTACTTCTTCGTCTGCGTTAGTTTCTGGAGAACTACTCGCTAAACCATCTTCTACCTTTTAAATAATTAAAAAAAAAATGTAAGGTTTTTATTTTCAATAATTTCTTACTATACCTTTTCTTCTTTTGTTTCTTCGTCTCTTTTTACTACATCTTGTCCATCCCTTTTTCTTTGTTCTTCTTTAAGTCTTTCCGCTTTTCTCCATTTCGCTCTTCTGTTTTGAAACCACACCTTTAATAAAATAAATAAATATTATACAGAACACACACTTTCTACGGATATGCAACACCCCCAAGGCTGGAGGTAAGTCTCCTTCTTCCCTTTCTTGTCAGCAAGGTGTGTATTAGATTGCGACGCCAATTAGCAACAGATTTGTGCTCGCTAATGAGACCCTGGACACAATTATACTTGTCACTACACCACTCTACTTGTCTCTATAAAACACAGTGGCGTAGAAAATTAAAAGAATTGAGTTTCAGGAGAATTTGGAGTCGAATTAGTAAAAATATGTGATCAAAAGTGTGGGCAAACATGTGGTTTGGATTTCAAAATGTTTTGAGAAATTGAAAGTCTGAAATTGTGCACGGTTACACTAGAAAAATCGTAGAGACCTTAATAGTTGGAATATCGACTTGGAATTTGAAATGGATACTCTCAGATAGTGTTAGAATATGGAAAAAAGTCAGGTGACGCGTATGTATAAAATTGTGAATACAGGGTGATCCTAAAATGGAAAACCACAAAAATTTAAATGTTTTCTAAATTCTTTATTACCGACTTTAGGAAATTTTTATATGGATTTTTGGAATCTACTGGTTCAGATTAGTCAGTTTTAATATAAAAACAAACAAAAATCTGTATGAGAAATGGTAAGAATTCGTAATAAGGCGTTTTTGGGACGAGAAAACGACTGGTATAGACAGTTTGTTGATAAAATCGACTAATTGGAAAGTTAGGACGTTCGAATGAGCACCAATCGATTCAGGGAAAAAAGTTACATATTAAACGAGATGATTTTGAATCGATATTTTTTAGTATTAAGGGAATTAACAGAAAAAATTAAAATCGCGAAATATTTCCATACCTACCTGAAGTTTTTTAGTGGGCAAATTGTCAGCAAACCTTTTTTTCCACAGTTATCGTACGCTAGATCATTATCCTCTTTAAAAATATAGAAACAATGAATGTTTCACTTCTTCATTACACAAGTGCACTCCACCGTGTACAGTGTACATTAGACAATTCATTTTCTTATTGTTCTCTATCCCGTCGACAGTCGAGTGAGTTTCAGATTTTCGAGTACTTTTTGTCAGAGAGCGAAAAGTCTCAAGAGTATTCTTTTTTATAATCATCAAGTTGATATGGTTTTTTTTTGAAATTATTAAGGAAAAAAAGGACCGTTAAGTGTATATATTTTCTTTTATACCAATTAAGGGTCAAATCAGCGCTATACGGTGGATGATATACAGTGTGACCCATTTTGTTTGGAAGCACCCCTATAAAATCGGCATTTTTCAACTGATTTTGATTTAGTCTTTTTTGTTAGATTTAGTATCAAAAACAGAATTTGAGCACAAATTTTCATACCATAAGAGCTATTTTCAAGGCACTCTACGTTAATTTTTCTTTGCCAAAAAAGACGAAAGTATATTAGGCATTTTTTTTTCTCAAATATGACTACACCACTGGATTCGGAATCATCACAAATGTAAACTATCAAAATTTTATAAAAAAAGTTTTATTAACAACAAAGTTATCACTACATGAATTTGGAAAAAGCTGTTTTTTAATCAATTTTTTACTAAGAATGTAGACACATTTTAAAAATGGCAACATGGTAAACAAAAACTAGGACTCAAACATATTGCACTGTAAAAATTCGAAGCCGAAATTTTAAAAGACAGGATAATAGGTCCATTCTTTTTTGAGGGTAACATGAATGCGACAATAACTTCATGGAATTTTTGGAAGGTGAGTTATCCGCAGTGATTGACGAACTGCCACTAGCAGAAAAAAGAAATTTGATATTTCAGTAAGATGGTTGTTCTGTACACTATTCTAGGATTGTCAGGCAGCGGCTTAACGAAAAATTTCCAAATGGTTGGATAGGGCGCGGTAGCGAGTTAATCGAATGGCCTCCTAGATCGCCCGATTTAACTATATTGGATTTTTATCTGTGGTGGCTTTTGACACAAAAAGTGTATAAGACACGTCCAAGGAATAGAGCAGAACTGTGTGACAGAATACGACAGGCGTGTGCTGGAATAACGCCACATGAAATAAAAAAGCGCTAAGACATAGTCGTAAACGATACGAGAAATGTGTGGAAATTAACGGAGGTCTAGTCGAGGCTACAAAAATGTAGAATTCAATTATTATTAAGTAGTTTAATAATCAAAATGTATTATTTGGTGTTAATTTGTATTTTCGTCACATCAGCACAATTTTACATTATTCTCAGAAGCTATAACTCCAGAACGGGTTAAGGTATCGGCTTCGAATTTTTACAGTGCAATATGTTTGAGTCCTAGTTTCTGTTTACCATGTTTGCCATTTTTAAAATGTGTCTACATTCTTAGTAAAAACTTAATTAAAAAACAACTTTTTCCAAATTCATGTAGTGATAACTTTGTTGTTAATAAAACTTTTTTTATAAAATTTTGATAGTTTACATTTGTGATGATTCTGAATCCAGTGGTGTAGTCATATTTAAGAAAAAAAAATGCCTAATATACTTTCGTCTTTTTTGGCATAGAAAAATTAACGTAGAGGGCCTTGAAAATAGCTATTATGGTATGAAAATTTGTGCTCAAATTCTGTTTTTGATACTGAATCTAACAAAAAAGACTAAATCAAAATCGGTTAAAAAATGCGGATTTTATAGGGGTGCTTCCAAACAAAATGGGTCACACTGTATGAATACCATGGTAGAAAATAATCGTTTTGGGAAAAAATAAGTTTTTTTACTATTAGAAATAAATGTTTATTAAATCCCATTGCTAATTTGTACAAAAAAAAAACAATTAAAACTCAATAAATAAATATTAATCATCTCCCGAATACGTGTGATACAAGTAAACATATACACACAGGGGGTGCAACTATTATTGGGCCTATCGAAATTGGATAAGCACCCTCTCGCATCAAGGGTGCATTGTCTAGCGACGATGGACTCGTTATTCGCTTGTTTAGACAATCGAAAATAGTGCGAATGGAAAGCTTAGAACGTGGCAGTCGTTCAATTGTCATTTATACGATTTACACGGTTGGGGGGCTGCCTAATTATTCGGGGACAGATTGTAAATAAACTTCAGGAGGTGTCGATCGGTTTTGTGAACGATTTTCCTTTCAATTTGTTTCAATTTGTTTGGGGTATTCGTGGGTTGTTATTTAAAGTGAATATAACAATTTATTTTATTATACATAAATGTTGTCCAATTGTATAGTTGACGTAAAAGGTATAGTGCGAACTTAAAGTTGTCGGCTTTTTGTTTGACTCTAACACTAAGAGTATACCGTCATAGTCCTGTCAATATTATAATTATTTAAAAAGCTTACTAAGTTGACGATAGATTCATTTAAGGTTATAATTTCAACTAATAATCTTTAATAATTATTTAATAAACTAGTTTATTAATGAAGGCGATTAATAAACGAAACTGTTTAAAGCACGAACGAGCGATAGCGAGTGAGTGCCTTTAATAGTTTGACTGAACTATAACTATTATTGAGATATCGTTGCAGGTGTTCTCTTTAGTCGGTGGTCTGACATCAAGAAAGTGTGTGTGTTTTTGTGTGGAAATTGCAAGTAAATATACATATATTTATTAACAATAATCTATTTGGCAAAAACTCGGTATGATACACACGATACGGTTAAGAAAGGATGGACATAAAAGTGTTGAAAACTCAAAAGCGTTCACTTAATCTGACCGGTTTTCTGGAAAAGTCGTCATACTAAAGGTACATAATATACTTTCGGGAAAAGTAAAATTACTTTCTACCAGATCAAATTCATTTTGATCACACGTTTTACTAAGTGATTTCATAAAACTGCTGCAAAGTGCTGCCTCTTACAGCGGAAAATTACATTAAAATAAATAATCTCTCTCGTTTTGCGTCAGCTTTTAGCAGAAATTTGTGTCTTTTGAAAATCTTTACTCAGTAACGGCGAAGTCTTTATTTTTTTAGGATATTATATATTGAATCATTAAATAGACTAAAAAATAAAAGGAACTTGTATGTCCAGAATTAAATCCTTGTGATTTCTGGATTCCTTAGATTTCTCACTAAACACGTATTTTTGTAAAAAAGGTTTAATCATTAGAATTTTGAATATACACATTTTTTTTTATTAAGACAACAGAATATCCTGGAGGATAACATTTTAATTTTTTCATAAATATATCAAGTTTAGTTCAAGAAGGTATTTAATTTTAAATTGTTGTCATACAAGAAAGAAAAAATCTAATCACAAATCGTATTGTTCATCAGCACTTGAATATCCTTTGTCAAATGACAAACGTAAGTGCTTCAAAAAAAAAAGGACCTTTAAAATAAAAAAAAACACGTGATAGCATTGGCACGACTCGTAGCACCACTTCACCATTCACTCTAATTGGAACCCATGCTTTTGTTTTTCTAGTAAATATCACTCCCAACTCGACAATACACAATACAAAAAGGGCCGAGATTCATAATTGTCTTTTGTTTAAGTCTAATTTCATTTAGCTTTCATAATACCCCATAAAGAAATCCCTATATATTTATATACAGGGTGTAGACTCTTTTTAAGTACAGTTTTTCACGACTCTATTCGATACAGGGTGGCCTTAGCAAAAACGACTATACAGTGGCACAACACATGCTCTGCCGATTTCTTTTCCTCTTGACAGAACCTGCAAAGGTCTGTTTCTGCCAAATTTATTTCTATACTCTAACTATTGTCAGTGTGATGACCATAAAATAATTCAATGTTGTCAGATATATTTTCTAAAATTGTTAGGCTCGCTACACAAATGTTCCTCTTACTTCAGTAAACTGTTAGTTCGTGATGTTATAAGAAAGCTAGTTTGTAAATATTTTTAAAAAAATACATAATGTAAATTTATTAGTAAACATTAAAATAAGTCGCTTGAAATTACTGAAAAAAGACAAATTAATTAAAACTACTTTTTATATGCTACTATATTTAAGAAAATTTTGAAGAGATGGCAACGTGTTGCACGTGCAGTCAAGACTTCGAAACAACCAATCATCAACTGCAATATTCATCGCAATATAACGAAATAACCGAAGTATACTCCGTTTGACGATTTTCGCATAAAAAATTCTACGGTCTTGAGGGTGTTCGGGGGGGTTGTGTTGTGGTTTCGGCTTATAATCCATTAGTATCATTCAGTGTCGGGTGTGAATTTTGTTTTAAAGAAATATTTAATATAATATTTATTTCTTGGTTGAGTGAGTTTAGTGAATTGTTATAGGTAATTATAGGAAAGTGTAGGTGATCTAGTGTAGAAAGGTGTCATTAATATAATACCTTTTTGATGGTGTAGTGGTTAGGTCGCGTCAGTTAATTGATATTAATATAATATTCATTTGTTCGTAGACGTTGGGGTAAGTTTTATAATATAATTAATTAGAATGGCATTTTGGAGACCATTTGAAACAACAGTCCAAGATGCTTATGCTAAGCTTATGTGGATTTTAGTCCTTGGCTTTGCTCTGTAGACACCAGCTCCAACTCCATTAGGGGTTTTTGAGCCGTCTGTATGGGTGGACCAGTCTCCCAGTCCTCACGATAATCTCTGTGTACATCTCGATGTATTCAATTATTATTGTTTGATTGACACGTCTAAAATTCAATAACGACCCTCGTTTAAAAAGATCTCTGGAAACCTTCCTTTTACCCATAATAAAAAACGAACAAGCTGGAAACGTCGAAAAATATCTACGTTATCAAATAAAAAGTGACAGATCCACGGAATTTAATGAAAGACGAGAACTTTTCCGGTTCAAAACCAAATATGATTTGTTGTAGGAAAAATGTGAAGTTCCTGCGAGACGTAAAGGAATATGGGTAAAAGGACACGTGGCCGTGTTGTAAAGCAGTTGGCCCAACTGCCGCCGATCGGTCCCCGGGGTAGCGGGCTCGGTTGGCAGCAATGGAAATGGACATTTCCAGTGTCATATTACCGTCACTTAATTCGGAATGTCTTGCGTTATTGTCTAGTGGTCGAGTGGGTTTTTAAACGAATTTTGTTCTATTTTTATGATATAGAAACTCCTTTTTTTTATATATATACAGGGTTACCCACTTTTATATTATTAGTAAGACTAATTTTCTTGATGTGTTTTGTATGTCGGTTGTAAATTTCCAATTTACAAACATACTTTTTACATGTCGTCTTCTATTTTGGTTTCAAAATCTGCCCATCTTTCCCCTGAACTGTAGAGTCCGTTTCAATAAGAAAGAAGCCACCTGAAGTTGGCGTACCGACCTGCGCATAAGTCAAAATCTGTCGAGCGATCGTTCCATGCCATTGGCGTTACAAGCGATGTTTCATGCCGACAGCAATTAAATTGTTGACATTGAAACATTTGAAACAATCATTTACTGTCGAATATTTTTCATTTTTGAATATTTTAAGACGTTCTGCTAGTTTATTTGTGAGTGCTGTATGTTTTATTTGATCTAAAACCATGCTTCCTACAAAACTGGTTGGTGTTAAAAGAAAAGTTATCCACAGTGAAGGCTGACAGATTCTTGAAAACGTTGCAACTTTTATGGAGGCTGAAGCTGAACATGGAATCATCGGTAAGTCAAATAAGAAAGTATAATAATCCAATATATTACTCATGGCATTCAGATTGTTGTAAAATATATGGAAGAGTATACATTACTTCAAAAATAATTGAATTCTGCTAATAATTCATATAGTCTGCTGCACTTAGCAGTTATTTATATGGTTCTAATACTTCTAATTTTGTGTTACCCTACAAAATGTGAAAACGTTACGCTACTGATTTACTGGTTTTGACATCAAGGTCGCGCATCGACTGCAACTTCAGGTGGCTTCTTCCTTATTGAAACGGACTTTAAATGATTTACAGTATCGGATGCCTTGGCAAGATCTAAGAATGCACCAATTTCCGGATTCAACAGATTCATACATTTTTCAAAATTAATGAAGATATATCATCTTCTGTTCTCCGTCCGAAATGGCGGATTACAGGGGCTACAAAAAGGCAATAGGTACTGTTTTTAACACCAGAATTTAGTGAAGTCTATTAAACGTGAAGTGGAGGTGCTGTAATCGTATGTGAGTCAAACTGTATAAATCGATTTCCAAAATTTATATATGTTGCTCTCGATGATTGTAGAAATTTGATTTCATGTCTGGACCAAAATCGTCAGGATAAAACATTTATAGTATAATTTGTAGTGGTGAATAATCAGGAATATATAGGATCTGTATCTGTAGAGTAGGGAGGGTGAGTGTAGGCTCACAGCACTTAGGCCACATGTGACCCATTGTACATCCTCCCGAGGAGTTGTCTTCCTAGGTCATTGTCCATCCTGTCCTTCTCAGGAAGGTGGACAGGTCACTAGGAGACATCTCCTTTATATCGGCAGGTGTAGGCCAAGACTCACCGAACACACACCCTCTTATTGACGATAACTCCGGACACTCGCATAAGACATGCCTGACAGTTTCATCTTCCTGTTCACACATCCTGCATAGAGGTGTGTCCACTAGCCCCATAGTATGGAGGTGTTTCCCTAGTTGACAGTGACCAGTCAGAAATCCTACTGTTAAACGTAGGTTTCTCCTGGTCATCGCCAATATTTCTTCGGCTCCAGCTTCCCAGGGTCGCCCAGGGTGATCCTGGCAAGACTGCATCCTTTGATTCCATCCCATCTCTTAAGGGATTGAGTATGGGTGTAGCGTTTGGCTAGTTCCGCAATTGTCGAAGTCGTTAGGCCGTAGGTGTCACTGGGTCCTAGAATTTTTAGTCCAGCGGCTTCCCTGGCTAAAGAATCAGCAATGCGATTTCCTTTACTCCTGTCGTGCCCTTTAACCCACCTCAGGATAATATTGTTATCTGCCGAGGCGTCAGCTAAATCTTGGTGGCACTCTAGTACTAGCCTCGATATAACACGTTGTCTGTTTAAGGCTAATAGGGCTTGTCTACTATCAGTGCAGATTATTATGTTTTTGCCAGAAATTCCTCTTCTGGTTAGTTCTTTTGTGGCAATTGAGATACCAGCCAGTTCTGTTTGAACTACGCTGGTATTGTTTCCCATTCCCCACTTCATCTTTAGGCTTAGTGCTCTTGAGTAAACTCCACATCCTGAGCCTTCTTTCATTTTTGAACCATCTGTATATATGCGTATTGCATTTGCAGCACCTGGCTCTGTGTTCTGTTTTATTTGAATTTTGTAGGGTTTGTTAAACAAAAACCTGGGTTCAATTGCATCATTGGTTGCCTGCAGCAGAGGTAGCGCAGTGAGCGCTTCCTGCCACAGGCTCAACCTCAATTGGCCCACTCCTACTTCGGGGTTTACACCAGCCGTGCGCAATCGTACCATGGCCATTAACGCAACCTCCTTGACGTACAGGTCCAGAGGGGTCAGACCAGTAATTAGTTCCATTGCTGCGGTTGGTGTTGTTCTCATGGCTCCTGTGATGTTTAAGCAAGCCATTCGCTGTATTTGATATAATTTTTGGATGGCCGTTGCTTGTAGAACCTTCGGTCCCCATGCAATTGCTCCATACGTTAACATGGGTCTTATTATTGTAGTGTAGATCCAGGTAACCACACGGGGTGACAAACCCCATGTGCGTCCCACTGTCCTCCGACACTGCTCATAAGCCACATATGCTCTTTTTGCTCTGTTGTGTAGATGAGAGTTCCATGTTAGTTTCCTGTCGAGGGTAATACCAAGGTATTTCACCTCTTCCGAAAAGTTTAGTTTGCTTTTGAAGATTTCAGGAGGTTTCAAACCCGATAAACTTCTTTTCCTGGTGAAAAGGACCATCTCAGTCTTTCTGGGATTGATCGACAGTGAGTGTTCCTTGCACTGCAATATATAGGATATGCATTATATTTTGTTTCAACTGGAAAATAGTGTCCTTTTTTCTAAATTTATCAAATTTTCCAATTTTTTGTTTGCTATAATGATAATTGATCAAAATATTATATTTTGACAGTTGTAAGAGTTTTCTCATGTCTCTAAGGGCGTTTCGAGGGTGCTTGCTATTTTACGATTGACTATGACCACCGTCTGGGGCGGTAACCTAATACGCCGCCACGGCGTTTTCCTCATGGAAAAAGGGGAGAAACTGAATTAAAAGGGAATCTCTCCGATATGACATAGACATGCGTTTTGATAGAGCAATACATCCATTGTGGAGAAAAGTTCAAAGGATAATAGCGAGGGGCGGGTTATTTTGTTAAATTTCAATGAATAATATCACAATAATTTCAAATTGATATTATTTCTACCTAACCAGTTTTTAATTTCAATTTTATTGTTAAAAAAACGTTCCTTTGATTAATTAATACTTTAATAAAAATGTTTCCCTTCAATAAAAAAATCGTGTACGACTCTGTTTAATCCATTTATACTTCTGCAATAATTAAGGTATCAAGTTACGTCAGGGTAGCATGAAAAAGTTCGTGAATGAATTTTCTCATGTCAATTGAACGTCATTGGGACATCCCTAACGTGCGTCGGGGTGTATATATACAATATACTAACTCAGGGTTAGTTGGAAATTGATAAACTAATTCTGTTATACAGTGTGACCCATTTTGTTTGGAAGCACCCCTATAAAATCCGCATTTTTCAACCGATTTTGATTTAGTCTTTTTTGTTAGATTCAGTATCAAAAACAGAATTTGAGCACAAATTTTCATACCATAATAGCTATTTTCAAGGCCCTCTACGTTAATTTTTCTTTGCCAAAAAAGACGAAAGTATATTAGGCATTTTTTTTTCTCAAATATGACTACACCACTGGATTCGGAATCATCACAAATGTAAACTATCAAAATTTTATAAAAAAAGTTTTATTAACAACAAAGTTATCACTACATGCATTTGGAAAAAGTTGTTTTTTAATTAATTTTTCACTAAGAATGTAGACACATTTTAAAAATGGCAACATGGTAAACAAAAACTAGGACTCAAACATATTGCACTGTAAAAATTCGAAGCCGATACCTTAACCCATTCTGGAGTTATAGCTTCTGAGAGTAATGTAAAATTGTGCTGATGTGACGAAAATACAAATTAACACCAAATAATACATTTTGATTATTAAACTACTTAATAATAATTGAATTCTACATTTTTGTAGCCTCGACTAGACCTCCGTTAATTTCCACACATTTCTCGTATCTTTTGCGACTATGTCTTAGCGCTTTTTTATTTCATGTGGCGTTATTCCAGCACACGCCTGTCGTATTCTGTCACACAGTTCTGCTCTATTCCTTGGACGTGTCTTATACACTTTTTGTGTCAAAAGCCCCCACAGATAAAAATCCAATGTAGTTAAATCGGGCGATCTAGGAGGCCATTCGATTAACTCGCTACCGCGACCTATCCAACCATTTGGAAATTTTTTGTTAAGCCACTGCCTGACAATCCTAGAATAGTGTACAGAACAACCATCTAACTGAAATATCAAATTTCTTCTTTCTGCTAGTGGCAGTTCGTCAATCACTGCGGATAACTCACCTTCCAAGAATTCCATGAAGTTATTGGCATTCATGTTACCCTCAAAAAAGAATGGACCTATTATTCTGTCTTTTAAAATTTCGGCTTCGAATTTTTACAGTGCAATATGTTTGAGTCCTAGTTTTTGTTTACCATGTTGCCATTTTTAAAATGTGTCTACATTCTTAGTAAAAACTTAATTAAAAAACAACTTTTTCCAAATTCATGTAGTGATAACTTTGTTGTTAATAAAACTTTTTTTATAAAATTTTGATAGTTTACATTTGTGATGATTCTGAATCCAGTGGTGTAGTCATATTTGAGAAAAAAAAATGCCTAATATACTTTCATCTTTTTTGGCAAAGAAAAATTAACGCAGAGGGCCTTGAAAATAGCTATTATGGTATGAAAATTTGTGCTCAAATACTGTTTTTGATACTGAATCTAACAAAAAAGACTAAATCAAAATCGGTTGAAAAATGCGGATTTTATAGGGGTGCTTCCAAACAAAATGGGTCACACTGTATGAATACAGATCGGAAAAGAAGCTTTGTATAAATGATCAAGATTTTTTTGATGTTTTTATACTGTTGATTTTATTTTCTAAATACGTTGGACGGTGTATAATAAATATTCACAAATATGTACAGCGAATGATAACAAAACGATAATCATATCTCATAACTTCGCTATGCAAAAGATCATCAATAAGAGTGAGCCTGATTGCAGCGCCACCTGTCGGGACCAATTGTGTATGAATCTAAACATACTCAAAAAATGTTATCAAAGAAGAAATTTAGTTTGAACTAGTCTAATTTTTATCGTAATCTTGTGTAAATTCAAAAATAATTTTTTCTAACCTAACCTCCAAGCTATTTGCCATCCTATTATCCAACAATATTTGCTAATAATACCAGCGTGTAATGACTTCATTGATATTTATTAGCAGCAAAAACAGCGTGTTTTCTGAAGGGATTACAAGTCTTTAGGAATACCCCATACAGTGTTTTGGTTGGCAGGTTGTACTTATAAGTCGAGGGGTTGAGATTTCAAGGGTTGGCATCGCCTCTGTACTTGTTACATTGTATCGCTTTTGAAAAGGGTGTAACATCTGCTGCGGTTTGCCGAGCAAACTTTGGTAATTATTTGCGTGGTTTTATAATCACTTTGCCCCAGGTTATTGTATTTACGATTACATTTAAGATATCTTAATAAAGAATCCTCATATAGCGATTTATGAAAAAATTCTTTTTTAATTTACCTGTACTCTTGCTTCTGTTAAATTAATTTTCATTGCTAGATCTTCCCTGGTGAAGACGTCCGGGTAATGGGTTTGCGCGAAAGCAGTTTCCAGTTCTTCCAATTGTTGTAAAGTAAAAGTGGTTCTGTTTCTTCTTTGTTTTCTTCGAACGAAAGTGTCGTCGTGTATTGCGGGATGGTAGGAGTAGCTAGTATCTGAAACAAAATATAAAAAACGTTCCTGTATATCTAATATTATTAAAACAAAAATATAATAATCTGCACTGATAGCAGACAAGCTCTACTAGCCTTGAACAGACAACGTGTTACATCAGGGCTAGTATTACAGTGTCATCGAGATTTAGCTAACGCCTCGGTAGATAACAATATTATCCTGAGGTGAGTTCAGGGGCAGTATAAGAGCAAAGGTAACCGCATTGGTGAGTCTTTAGCCAGGGAAGCGGCTGTACTAAGAATTTTTGGACTAGGCGACGCCTACTGCCTAACGAATTCGACAATTGTGGAACTAGCGAAACGTTACACCCATGAAATCAAGGGATGCAGTCTTGCCAGCCCAATAAACATTTTCGTTTATAAAATAGTAACCGTGAAGTTACCATCACTATTTTATAAAACTGCAATTTATATAAGCTAAGCATATTCATATTTCTGTAACTCTTATAAACCCTTTACAACACTTAAACGGAGCGATTTATAAGAGTTGCGAACACCTTTATTTAGTAACGTTATAAAACCCATAAGTCTATAACTAAAAGTAACGGAAATATTTCCCGTACCTTTATAAAACTTCTTCTAGGAAGTGGATGTAATGATATTTAGTTTTATTACTGACTTGGTTACTCTTATAAACTTTTCCTATAAAGTTGTTGGTATAACCTTACCATTACTAAATTATTTCTTTGTCAAGCTGTCATCTGTCACATTTTCAATATGTGGTTTCTCTTTTTAGCATACATTGGTTATTATATTGTTTCTTTTTGTTAATTCCACAATTTTAAACATCACTTTGTATAGTAACTCATTTTTGTCTTCATGTTTATATGATATTAAGATGGATGATGTGATATATTATGTGCACTTTAATACTTGTCACATCATTTCCACACATAAGGTTGGACCAAAATTATTGCCAATCATTTTTTACTGTAAATGTTAGCAAGGCACTTCTAAAAAATTCATTGGCCTTTGAAATATGTATTATTAAAAAAATTCTTATTGAATTTTAAAAAATAATTATTTTAATTTTTTTAAATTTGTTCATAAAACAGAATCAACCATATGTTCTTACAATGTAATGTAAAATAAGAGTCCAATCTAAATTCAGTTTTCCAAAATTTTGTTAAATATTTAATTTTCTATTCCCGTTTATATCTGCGTTTTAGAAAATTATCATGGCGGATAAAGCCTACACCCTTATAAAAATTAGTTACCACAAAATTACTGTCGGTAACACTATAAAACTTAAAGTAACACTATATATCCATAAATGGTGATTCTATAAAACTTCAAGTCTACTATAAATTATTAAGTGTTAGTTGAGTGTCACAGCACACCACAAGTGATGGTTAGAGAACTTTTGGTGGTAATATTCAAAGGTAAAGAAGAAATTTTGACGTAATTTGTTGATAAAGTGGAACTGGAAGATACCTGTCGATTAACGAAAGTGATGATTTTTAATTTACCAGAAGATGCCGGCCTACATGTGTTATTCTGGTAAAACGCTTAGAAACTTTTCGGCAAAATGTACTGCTGTACTCGATTTTTTTCCAGCTATTAATCATAGTTTTATTCACAATTTTCTTACACAGTTAATAACCACTCCTATTTTAGGTTAACTTTTTACTGAAACACAAAGAGAAAACATCAGTTACCCAAAGTTTCATAACGTACTTATAAAAGAACTTGTTACTAAAAGTTTCATAACGTATTTATAGAAGAACTTAAGTATCTGAAGTTTTAAAAAGGTAAACAACGATGCTATTATAAAACTCGGAAACCATTAGTTTTATTACGGAAGTAACGGCAAACCTTATATAAATTGAGGTAACGATTACTTCAAGTTTTATAACACAGTCATATAAATAGTTACAACACTTCATTATAAATCTAGAACTTACAGTAATGGCATAAAACCCTAATTTACTATAATAAGTGTTGCAATAAAACTACAAAGCATTTCCTTATATAATTGTGTAACCTTTATGAATACTCTATAAAAATATCAGTTACTATAAATCACGAAAATTGTTTATTGGGCTACTCTACAGACAGATTAACTTTTTTTTTTAATTGGTAAATAAACTCAAATAAAATATCCACTTTCCATTTTAACATGAATGTAAAATCAGAAAATAATAACATTTGACAAAAGGATTGGCCGGAATGAATTGACAACTAATCACGTCTCATTCGTGCAGGTTCAGAGAGAACCTGCCGACATCGTACAGGGGTGGACTTTAAAAATCGCAAAGTTGTATTTTTCATTTTTGTACATACAGTTATTATTTTTGTAGATACTACAATTTACAGTTACAGTAATCTGTCAATTAGTACAATTGCCAATAATTGGAGGAACTAGTTGTCGAACAAATAAGTTGTTTCATTTCCAATCAATTAACTTTGGCTTATGTTTTCCGAAGTATCTCAATTATCATCCTTATCTTAATAGAAAAAAGTGCAAAATTATTTTGATAAAATATCCAAAGGATCAGTGCAGGAGGCAAATTATTTTTAGGGTGTTCAGTCTATGAGGAATTTAAGGTTTTTTCTTTTCCTTTTTGAATCCTCTTTCTCCTGATGTGGCCAGTTATTTTTAGATACGGTTCTGTGTATTTGGGGCGTTGAAAATAGATGGATTTATATCATATATTATCCATATGCAAACCAAACAATACCCTTTGTGAAATTCCCGCGATTATATTGCTTTATGTCATTTTGGGATGATGATTCTGTACGTGCCGACACAAATTGTATGTGATTTTACATCGGTGATATTGTGATTAAGGTGTTCCAAGCTAGGCTAGGATTATTTTACGTAGATTAACATTGAGAGATCGACATTCTTTGGCATTTGGTACGTCAAGAGAGCTAATTAACACTTTAATGCATAGGAAATTAGTTTGGAATCGAGTGATGTCATGTCTGTTGAAACGTTTGTGATTAAATCTAATGCAACAACTCCCTCTCATCAATATTATAATATCTGTAGGTATACAAAGTGTCCAGAAACATAAAACTATTTTTTTTGTTACATAAAAAAATCAAAATCCTCACGAGAATCCATCGGCTAGTGTTCAATTTTATTGTCTGGACCTCGAGGCGCTTTCTCGATTTATCGATAACTTCGTAAAAACTTTTTTTTTTTTTAGGTAAAGGAAGCGAAGCCAAACGACATAAAACATATGATATTTAGTTAGGAGGATATTTGGCATGTTGTAAGCTTCTTGCAAACCCAATAATCCTAACGAAATTTGTGTTACGTGAAGTTATCGTGTTTCGGGAGTAAATTCACTTCGAAAACTTTCACAACTTTGACCTGCGGTCGATTCTAATCTTCTAATATGTACGACATAATATTACTTTTTTTTTTCGGGTTTTTAGAAACATGTGAACGAGCTTGAGAGGTACATAGTTATGAAAATTTGAAATAGTTATTTTGTGAAAATTTGGAATGGAATTCCAAGGAAACCGTCAGGACGAGGAAAAACTCGAAAAAGGAACAAACTAGATTAAGCAATTTCCGCGAGCTTTCATCATTTGAGGCGGCCGATCAAAACTTTTCTCGTGCAAAATCCAACGAGCAACCAACCTAACAGTGGCGGATATTACGAAAGGGATAATATTCTGATGAAAATAAAAGCTGACGCAATGGTACAAGGAAAGGATATATTGGTCCTTGAATTTTTACCAGATATCCATAGTTTTGTGGGTTTTACACTTTTTATGTTGAAAATTCGTCTTTTTTTAAAGGAGGCAGCCAGGTTATGGAGAAATGGGCTTCGGTGAAATTTCATGAATTGTTAGTATATTGTAGTTAACGACTTTCTTAACAATAGTGTCCATGGGCCCAACTCAATCCTATGACTAGTTTCAGAGATACAGGGTGTTGAAGTTGGAAAATAGCCATTTTTCAAAAGCATGTATATCTTATTTTCTTCAATGTATCAAGAATTTTTTCCTGTGATAGTGTTCTAATTACACTAAATATCAGTCCCTTATGAGAGAAAGTTTCATTTGCTACAGGGACACTCAAAAATTAGAAAAACGGAATGTTGACTTGAAATATAATTCAATTTTCAGGAATTTCAATATCTGGCTGGATTTGCTTCTGGCTGTATCCTACATTTAATAAAATTTTATATACTTTGTATTGCATGTTAGTAGGTGACATTAAGTCATTTTGAAATATATATAATTTATATATAATATACAGGGCTATTCAAAACATATGTATGGAAGAATATCCGAGAATCGATTTTTTTTTATAAATCTCCCTGTAATTAAATATTTCCTCGGTGAATTTCTGTGATACTTTCATACTACTTTTGCTTTTAGTTTGTTGGTCGGATGTAAAAGTTTTGTCAACTTGCTATGATCAGTTTTTTTATCCCGACCATATGATGACAAGCCTATCATTATTTTCTTCATATATGTATATCGGTATTTTCGATGTTGTTTACGTTATACCATGATCGACATATACATAAAAACAAACAAAATATAAGCTGATCTTGATATCGGAAAAAACAATTAACATAAACATGTCGAAACTAACTGAAATTACTGAAGGAATTCAAAGTTCTACAATATCTGGACCATGATCTATGTTTTCTGGTGCTATCCTTTCAGCTGCATCAGTTATTTCATTTAGGAGATGAGTAGATGGATATTTCACATTCTGTTCGTATCTGGCATAACCCAAAAACCATAAAACACTGACCACATGAACACATGTACCTAAAGTTCTAGCTCCCGACTTACAAGTACAATAATAGTGAAGTTCCAAAGGTTGCTTTTCGATATTGTCGGGATAAAAAAACTGATCATAGCAAGTTGACAAAACCTTCACATCCGATCAACAAACTCAAAGCAAAAGTAGTATGAAAGTATCACAGAAATTCACCGAGGAAATATTTAATTACAGGGAGATTTCCAAAAAAAAATTCTCGGATATTCTTCCATACATATCTTTTGAATAGCCCTGTATATTATATATAAATTATATATATTTCAAAATGACTTAATGTCACCTACTAACATGCAATACAAAGTATATAAAATTTTATTAAATGTAGGATACAGCCAGAAGCAAATCCAGCCAGATATTGAAATTTCTGAAAATTGAATTATATTTCAAGTCAACATTCCGTTTTTCTAATTTTTGAGTACCCCTGTAGCAAATGAAACTTTCTCTCATAAGGGACTGATATTTAGTGTAATTAGAACATTATGATAGGAAAAAATTCTTGATACATTGAAGAAAATAAGAAATACATGCTTTTGAAAAATGGCTATTTTCCAACTTCAACACCCTGTATCTCTGAAACTAGTCATAGGATTGAGTTGGACCCATGGACACTATTGTTAAGAAAGTCGTTAACTACAATATACTAACAATTCATGAAGTTTCAACGAAGCCCATTTCTCCATAAGCTGCCTTCTGCTTTCATTTGAATTGCAATTTCAAATTTATCAAAAATACTGATAAAAAAAAGTAAAAGACCCAACTTCTCTTATGAATAATGGATTTTGGGTTAATTTCCGTGAATTCTGGATCACTAGAACAAAAGTGTCCATGTCCTATGACTAGTTTTTGAGATACAAGTTGGAAAGTAGCAGTTTTTCAAAAGTGAAAAACCCTTTTATTTTAAATAATCCCAAAATATTGATGGTTACAGAGTGGATAATAATTATTTTTTGTTGTATCCTATAAAAACTTTTATACACCCGTCAATGAATAAAAAGACCATCAGAATTCACAAAATTCATCCGCAAAATCCAGAAACTTTAATTTGAGTTGTGCGTAACGTAATTACCGCTAGACTGAGGATATATTAATTAAAATCTAATGTTTAATTCATAGAAATTGTATATTTAATCTTGTAATCTGCTCAGCTTTCCGCGAATTAAAACCACAAGCAAACATCGTTTATTTCGAACATCCATCAAATATTTACAATATTTCATTGATTTTATATTTAGACTCGCAGATTAGGGATTTTCTTGTATAAATAAAGGGTCGTGAAAAAGTAAAGATTTTCAAATTTAAATTCCCAATTTTTATACCCATTATACTTATTTTTTGTACGTTCGGTTGTGTTCGACTGTTTATCACGACCAAGGAGAAACACAGAAATAACAGAAGACGAAGAATTTATGCAAAGATGGAAAGGAACTATTTAATGATACAAAAAATAGAGGAACAATTCCAAATTAATATGCAGGAAGTCTGGAAGATGCAGAAACGAAAATAAGTAAAGAGGAAATAGAACAGGTTATAACCGAACTTAAAAACAGAAAAGCTTCTGGATATGACAAAATCACATCAGAAACGTTGGACAAAAAGGAAAAGATATATGATGTTACAAATTTTCAGAGGTCAAATTATTTCCTCGTCTTCGACTCGGGATAATTTTCTAAATATTCCTGAGCTCGAAAAAATTACCGCATTTAATTTAACCTCTTGTGGTATTTGGTAAGAAAATTCCAAACCAAATGTGTTTATTTCCAACATCAATTTTCTTTCGTCTTCATCAAGTACTTGCAAAACATAGAAGGTTTTGTCGACTTGATTATTTAGTTACCATGCAAACTCAGTGAAATTCTAAGCTAGAAATTATTTCTGTTTTGAATTTGTCAAAAACAGCACGACGTAGAAATTAAAGAAAATATTCGCCAGAATATTAAGCAGTTGACTCCCACGAATACTAGGAAATCGAAGGCAAGAGTATGGAAGCTGTTTATAAACTTTTGCGCAGAAAAAGCGTATGTATCTGTGGAAGAGCTGGCGCTTATTCTTGAAGACTATGCCTTCAACGTGCGAAAAAAAAACTCCGAAGACTACAAGGAGAGTGTTATTAAAGTTCTATGGAACTCTACAGCTAAGCAGTTGCAGGAATATTTTTTCGAAAGCTATAATCGCAAATTTAATCCGTTCTCTGACAAAGAATTTGTCAACGCAAGAGCTGCAAAAAGTGCTAAGCGTCGGAAGCTACAAATAGATCCAACCAAGAGAAAGGCAAGTTCATCCGTACTATCAGCAGACGAATTGAGAAAGATTATTGAGCTTTCAGACGAAAACACTCCGGAAGGATTGCAAATGAAAGTTCTTTCACATTGCTGCTCATGAATTGGCCTGGAGAGGAAATGAAGAAGCGGCAGCAACAATAGAATATTTTGTGGAGGAAATTGACAATCAAGGGGAACCAAAAGGACATATTGAATATAACCCAGTTTTCTCCAAGACCGCCCAAGGCGGTTCAAAAAGAATTGCCGACAGTCAATGAAGAATTATGCGAGACCAACTCATCAAAACGAATCGTTTATTTTTAACTCCAAATCCAAACTGGCAGCACCCCAATTCCAAAGGCTGGTACAAGAACAGCCCGGTTGGACAAAATACAATATCTTCCTGGTTCAAATCGACGGCATCAGTGATTAGAATCGATGTCAACAAGATCAAGATAACAAATCATTCTGCGAAGGCCACTGCTGTTTCAACTTTAGCCAAAACGGGAATTGCAGAACAGCAATTAATTAAAATAACAGGGCTAGGTAGCAGTCACTCCATAAAACCATATCTGCAAATTGACTCAGGATACAATTGACGCAATGAGGTCTGCTTCAACTTTTGCAAAGACAATCCAAGATTCTCTAAATCAAGAACAAGCAACTTCCAATTAACCTGCCTGTTTTACAAACATATTTTGACCAATTTACCTCATACGAATGCGTCAGTTCGAAATAGGTTCTACCAACACAATATAGGTTTTGTAGAGCTGCTACTGAACCATGTTTGTACAACAGGTTTAGGGTTGAGCTAAGCTTATATTTTAAGCCCAGCTCAGTTGAGCTCAATTTTAAGCTTTAAAATGTACAACCGGGCCTTACTGGACCAATTTTTACGAAAGGTGATGTGAAAGACTGCAATAACTATCGTGAGATAACATTAATTAGCACACAAGCGTTGCAAGTAAAAAAAAAATTATTCTTAGCTTTCCTGGATCTAGAAAAAGCTTTTGATAGTGTACTTAGAGAAAAAATGTAGAAAATATTAACAGAAAGGGTATTGAATAGAAAAATGATAAGAATAATACAGAAAAATGAGAACGCAGTCATAAGAAATAACAATATAACAGAAAAGTTATGGGACTAAGACATGATTATTTATTATTTACATGGATGAGATCATTAAGAAATGCACAAAACTTACTGGTTTAAATCTTATTTCAGTTTCTTGTAATTTTGTCGTATTCAATAGAGTGAATGTATCAACAGATGTCGAAAGAATAATTAAAGTATTCAACACTCTATGAATTTTTCTAATTGCAAACCAGAAAGGTTGGTTTTAAAATATCTTGTAGATATACCAACCCCGTTTGACTTTGGAGTGTAATTCAATATCCGGCGGTGCATATTGCACGGGAAGTAGTTGTTGCTCCTTAGTTGAACGGCCACTGTTTTTGAAAAATATTTTAATTATTCTGTACTTACTGGTTTGTTAACAACTTTGAAAATCTAAATATAATTTTTTTAATAATAATAATTATAAACGGAAAGATAATTTTGTGAAACCGGTGGAGTAGTATGCATATTCCCAAGGATCTAATTCGATAAAACTTGAACAAATAGGATAATAGATAATAATAACAGGTTGGTAGAGTCCTTTCTCTTTCTACTGTATTGTCGAAAGAGGTCAAAACTAATGTGATAACTCCTCTAATCCACCCCAAAAGCTTGGCATGTGGTGCTGAAATTTCCTATTAAGGGTCTCAGATCTCTCGAGGCCACTGAAACCCCCCTTCTCGAATATTCACTATACTACTCGGAAAATTTTTATTAAGACGGACTTTATGATGTTAGGAATGACTAATATTCACACTAATAGGAAAATTAGCGGATTTTCTTATTATATACAGGGTGGATAGTCAAAAATTTTATCGTAAAAATATAAATTTAAATTAGATTTGATGAAGCTGGACGCAGAAGTGTTTCAGTCCAATGAATGTCGTTAATACACTTGGTATCCAGGCTATCGTGGTCTTGAAGCGGCTCCTAGTGCATTTAAGACATGTATGCAACTCCATGATAGTTTAGAATAAAATAATTTTGGGTGTTTGTGTAGATGGTACCTGAAATTCAATTTCTTCAACCAATTAAGTATGTAAACAAGTTTGCTCAGCTTGTATGGGTACCTAACTTTCTACCAATCGTCCTTACCTGGAAATAAATTGAAAAAATTCTATACTTACAAGGATGAGTCGGTGTAAAAGGATACTCTAAGGTCGGAAGCCTTGGTTGGGAAGCTCCAGGATGTAAAGCTGGCGGGCAATGGTAGCAGAACATTCCTCTGCCACCGCTACCCGCGATCTATAACAATTTATCAAAATTAACACCAAAAATCTACAATAAATTACAAAAAAAACTTCAGTGAGCCTCAAATCACTTAAAAACATATTTCTCCAATTATAATTAATTGAAATTAAAAAAAATATTTTTTTTTCGTGTTATTCGAGACCACCCGATAGATTTGTGAATAATTTACAAACATGTCGGCTGGCTAGCATCATGATGTCACGTATCAACTTAACTGAATTAACTTAATCAGAATTAATTTGCTGTTAATTTAACCGATGCTCTATAACGGCTGTCAGCGTAGGTTATTATGATTATGTAAGTCCAAAAGCCAACAAAAACTTTATTATAATTTTCAAAAATGCCTTATGAAACTACCTTTTAAATGTTTTTTTTTGCTATAAAACTAGTTTTATTATCTTAATTTTCCATGTAGATAGTTAAACCTATTCGTAAATCCATTTCTCGTTGTGTTCATTCCGAAAAATCCTGTATAGGGGGCGATAAAATACTAGAGTCTGGATAACTATGGTCTGAAATTGATTTACAACGTTGCCGACATCTACAAAAACTAGCTATTCAATCTAAATCTATAGATTTGATTATTTAAACCTAGTATTTTATTAAATACCATCCGCAATTCTAGATTTTTTCTTTAAAAACTTCGTTGTAATTGAAAAATTGTTTATTTGTAGTATTTCTTAAGATTTTCGAATATCCGGCAACGTTGTATCGATATTTGTGACCTTGAAAATCTAGCTGCTTGTGAAAATTACATTGCATACGTATGATTAGGGTCTAATTCGTTAACATGGAGAGAGACTGAGCCCACACTAAGGGATATACATCCACTCTCTAATAGAATTACCTAGGAGCCCCTACGATCAACTTACAAATTTTACAGGGTAGTGCTGCGAACTTCCAACGAAACGAGAATTTAGATAAATATTAGATTTGTACTTTAATGAGTTGAAAATGAAAGTTGACCTGCAAATATGGTAATTTTTTTGGTGGTGCTAGCTTTTTTTTTTAAATCACAGATAAATTTGTAAAAAAACGTATTGTTAGTTGTATGACCCTGTATCTTTGAACCGAATTCACACTACTAAGAGCGACCGATAGCAAAACAGAAAGCGTAAAGCCAAACGAATCAGTATAGAGGCAAGAGAGCATTTTGAATTTTGCCCTGGGCACCGCCAGTTGGCATTGGCTGTTGCTGATGCGGCCGCCTAATCCACTTACTTCTGTATTTCCATGCTTAATTACTAATTTAACTAATTTGTTTAATCATTCAAGAAAATTGGGATTAGTGATTTTTTACGATAAAAAAGTCGAGTTACAGGGCATCCCTCCATCTACTCTATTTCTGCCTACAGAATCTCCTACCTAGAAATTGAAGTTGGCCAACTCTTCCAGTTTTTTTTATTCTTTAGGGTGGCACCTCCACTGCGCCCCCGTTGGGTCTATTGTGGCTCACCCCACAAGCATGTTCTTCTGACGAAGTCCATGGTTGTAAATACAACCATGATACTTTTTTGTAGTCGTTCGGCTCTAAGGTACTAAAACCGAAAATGTTATATCTTACCCTGCCCAAAGCTGGGCATTCTGAACCAGGCTCTTCTTCTTTAGGTGATAATTTAGTCGACAATGTCCTGTAAGCAGTCCCGACAGAATGCGTAGGTTTGTTCTCCTCCATTCCAGGATCTGCTTATTTTTTGTACTCAAAGGGTTGTATATGAGTGAGAGAGCCCCGGTATGCCTGCCCAGTACGTGAAGGTTTTCCTCTCTGCCCAGGTAGCTATGGCTGATCTAGCAGTGCTTTCCGCAATGCCAAAAAATGGTTCGGGACCGATAAATAGAGACTCTGATCCCTTTTTTGCCAGAGTGTCGGCCTTCTCATTGCCCTCCACTCCTCGATGTCCTGGCACCCAGGTCAAAATGACTCTGTTCTACTTGTCTTTCTTTAGGGTAATCATAAAAGTCAGCGTAGACCAAAATAAAAATAAAAGAAATCAATCAAAGTCCAAATATGTCGTTTATGTGTCGCTATTGAAGTCATAACATGAGACATTATTTCTGAACCGATTGTTCAATTAACCAATTATGTGGGTACTTTACTGGTCTGTTTACAGCTAATAAAGAAGTATGAGAGAACGAATTGTTTTTTTATGATTTCCATTATAGACCTAATCGAACAAATCAAACGAATTGCATACACTGAGATAAAAAAAAGGTGTTATATGATTCCCCAAGGATATTGGACAAAGAAGTAACGGTTTTACTAGGGAAGATATGATAGAAGATTGAAGCGAGATTCTTGTTAGAGCTGTAAATATCTTTAAGAAGGGAGGATCATAAAATTTGGGAAATTGGTGGGAATCTAAAAGTAGAACGTATTGTGGTCATAAAAATTTAATAAAATTGTTGGAATTCTAAAAAATAGTGTCATGATCATTGCTAAGTTATTGAAAGTAGCTCAAGAATAGTCTCGTGGTCATGGAAATTTTCGAAATTGAAGCAATTTTAATGTAAAGGTCTCGTAGACATGAAAATTTAACAAATTGGTGTATGTTTAAAAATGAAAGCTCTAAAAAAGTTCTCGTCATAAAAAATTGCAAAGTTGGTTGAATTCTACAATTAAAAGCTACAAAAAAGATTTCGTGTTGTCAAAAACTGAAAAATTGGTGAACTTATTTAATAAAAAGCTCTATTAAACATATCATTGTCTTGGAAATTTGGAAAATTGGGGGAATTTTAAAACGAAAAGCTTAAATTATAGAAAAAATCAACAAAATTCCTGAAATTCTGAAAAAAGGTCGGGCAAATTTGCAAAATTTGTGATATTCTAAAACCAAAAGCACCAAAAAAGGTCTCGTGGTTATGAAAGTTATGGAATTCTAAGATTAAAACTTCTAAAAAATACTTAATTGTCTTGGAAAAGGTGTCAAACTGGAAAATGGCAAAATTTTGAAATATAATTTCCGAAAAATAATTTTTAAAATTTACAAAAATGCTGGAATTCTAATATCATGATTATAAAAATTGAAAATTTGTACAGTTACTGAAATTTCTAAGTCTCGTGGTCATGAAAAATTGGAAAAATAATGTTGAAATTCTAAAATCAACAGCTTGAAATACGATCTAAACAATTTAGCTCAAAAATTCCTGAAATTCTGAAAAAAGGTCGGGCAAATTTGCAAAATTTGTGATATTCTAAAACCAAAACACCAAAAAAGGTCTCGTGGTTATGAAAGTTATGGAATTCTAAGATTAAAACTTCTAAAAAATACTTAATTGTCTTGGAAAAGGTGTCAAACTGGAAAATGGCGAAATTTTGAAATATAATTTCCGAAAAATAATTTTAAAAATTTACAAAAATGCTGGAATTCTAATATCATGATTATAAAAATTGAAAATTTGTACAGTTACTGAAATTTCTAAGTCTCGTGGTCATGAAAAATTGGAAAAATAATGTTGAAATTCTAAAATCAACAGCTTGAAATACGATCTAAACAATTTAGCTCAAAAATTCCTGAAATTCTGAAAAACGGTCGGGCAAATTTGCAAAATTTGTGATATAATAAAACCAAAAGCACCAAAAAAGGTCTCGTGGTTATGAAAGTTATGGAATTCTAAGATTAAAACTTCTAAAAAATACTTAATTGTCTTGGAAAAGGTGTCAAACTGAAAAATGGCAAAATTTTGAAATATAATTTCCGAAAAATAATAATAAAAATTGAAAATTTGTACAGTTACTGAAATTTCTAAGTCTCGTGGTCATGAAAAATTGGAAAAATGATGTTGAAATTCTAAAATCAACAGCTTGAAATACGATCTAAACAATTTAGCTCAAAAATTCCTGAAATTCTGAAAAAAGATCGGGCAAATTTGCAAAATTTGTGATATTCTAAAACCAAAAGCACCAAAAAAGGTCTCGTGGTTATGAAAGTTATGGAATTCTAAGATTAAAACTTCTAAAAAATACTTAATTGTCTTGGAAAAGGGTCAAACTGGAAAATGGCAAAATTTTGAAATATAATTTCCGAAAAATAATCATAAAAATTTACAAAAATGCTGGAATTCTAATATGATCATAAAAATTGAAAATTTGTACAGTTACTGAAATTTCTCGTGGTCATGAAAAATTGGAAAAATAATGTTTAAATTCTAAAAATCAACAACTTGAAATACGATCTAAACAATTTAGCTCAAAAAGCTTGAATTTCAAACGAAAGAGGTCACCAAAAATATACACGACCCATTTCAATCATACTTGTTTTCTGAGTGTATGGATAGTGTCGAGTAGGCCTCACGAAGTGATTGCGACTACCAATTTATTTAATAATTGATTCATTGATTGATCTGTATTTTATTAAGATGGTTATGAAATATCTTAATTGACCAAGAAGAGATTCTTTATATTGATTTATCCAATCAATGATTTCCATTTCAATTGCGTCTTCATCGATTCTTTCTTCTCCAATAAAAAAAAACCTTTTATTAATGTCATTATGTAATGGACACATAACCTCAATAACTATTTAGTATATCTAATATTCAATATTTACATATACAGTGTCACCCAAAAAATATAATAATCAGGTGAATTTACAGTTTCTCTTCTATCTCCAAATAGTTCATGTCTTTAATAATCAGGTGAATTTACAGTTTCACCAAATAGTTCATAACTTTTTCGTTTTGCCACTGAAGTCTTCTTATTCTTATTATTTTCTTAAAAAGAAAACATAGAAAGGAAAGCTATTTCCGTATAATTTTGTCCACCCTATATTGAGATTAGATCGAGGCTAATTTGGCATGAATAATTGATACATATATATAGGGGTTGTGTAATTTGTCTGCATCCACAGTAGGCACCAGCTCAATGTCCGTAATTAGATTAGGATCACTACCCTCATAATTTACTTTTTGCTCTGATCTTCTCTAATTTTTGTCGAAAGGATTATTTGCATATTGGAATTTTATGGTATATCTCTTAATGCGGTAATATAAAATAATCCAAATAAGTTAGAGGCTTTAAGCATTTCATGCACATTATTTTACTCTTTTACACCATTTGATTCAAACTAATATCTTAAGAGTAATCGTAACAAAATTAGGGACGCGAGAATAAAAATGTACTGTTTAACCAATATTACATGTCATCGGGGTAACATGCTATTTTAAATTTTCTGTAAATAACCCGTGCTAGTTAAAAAATTTCCCATATGTAGCGAACTTAGGTGGACACACTATATGGTTTATCAAAGTTTTGTCTAGCAATATCTCGAAAAAATATCTGGAAAAATGGGCAATAAATTTTAAAAAAAGTAAAGTTATGAGTAAAAATATTCAACATATTTAAAAACACAGAAATCTACTGGGGAATATCAGTGCTAGCAAAATTGTTACAGTCAAAAAATTGAATGACGAAAAATATTTCACATTACTTTGAAAACACCCTGTATATATCCGGTCGATAGATGGGTAGGTAATTTAAGTGATTTAAAATATAAATTTGATCATAAATGCATATGAATTTTGTCAGCCGGGATTAGGGAAACAGTCCGGATGTCGACAACAAGATTGAATAGATTTTCGACTGAATAATGAAAGTGGTAACGATTTCGGAATATAATTTCAGATCAGAGAAATCTACCGTTAAATTTATTTTATTTGTTTATGCACAATTCTATTAACTATAGTTAGTCGATTGATATATATATATATATCGACAATAAATCTCGTCGATATTTGATCCTCGACGATGATGTTTGTTAAGCCTCAATTGAATATTTATTGCGATTTGCTGATGTATTTTGATGTGGAAATTAATTTTTTTTTCAATTAGAATGTGTTGGTACGTCTGTCGGTGAAACGTTATTAAAAAGCACGTATTCTACCGGGTGTCTGATTAATAGAGGTAACCTGCTGTATCTCAGAAACCATTTATCGTATACCTTAAATAAAAAAATATGTATTACAACCTCGCCTTCGAGAAACTGCAGGAAATCATTTTTTACCGCTAGAGGTAATATCACAAAAAAATCATTTTTCTATAATAAATATACTGTCATAGTACCACACAATTTTACAAAATAGAGGAAAAAGTACCGGAATACACTTAAGTAAAATGGTCTAAGGATAATTAATATTTTAATAAAGAAAAATGATGTTTTTGTGTTATTATTGTGAACTACGCCTACTAACGAGGGAGTAGAAATCTGGAAATTAATTTCCAGCAGTTTGAGTTTGTTTTTCCAAAGTTAATGTGATGACCCATATTTTTAATCCCTTTGAAGGAAAAAGCCGCCCAATGGCGTGCATATAAATTTTTTATAAATTCGAATATTGTGAAATAATGTTAATCTACTATATCAATTTGAATGAAAAAAATTAACCTGCATACGAAATTCATAAAATTTGTAATACAATAATAAAGCGCTTTCCTCTAGAACACGGAGTATCTAAAGAACAGCTTTTTGTATCGTCAACCCAACCATATTTTAAAGGTGGGCGTATATCCTCATACAGTTTTAATTATAATATAATTACGCATTACTACTATTTTCTTATATATTAAGTTAAAATGTATTTTATTTTATATATTTATTCATGTAATAAAACCGTAAGGATTGTTTGAATAACAAATAAATGAATAAACACTTGACAACATCATGTGTATCAAACCAAGTTTCGTCTAAATAAATTATAGTTCTATTTGAATCACGGTACCCTTTTTTATTTTGCGCAAATACTCCTGTCTAAGTTCAGCGATACGCCGAGATTCCATTATTACCATTCGATTATCTAACTTCTTATATTTAAATCCACAATTCAATAATCCCGTGCATCATCTTGGACTGTTGTTTCAAATGGTCTCCAAAATGCCATTCTAATTAATTATATTATAAAACTCACCCCAACGTCTACGAACAAATGAATATTATATTAATATCAATTAACTGACGCGACCTAACCACTACACCATCAAAACGGTATTATATTAATGATACCTTTCTACACTAGACCACCTACACTTTCCTATAAATACCTATAACAATTCACTAAACTCACTCAACCAAGAAATAGATATTATATTAAATATTTCTTTAAAACAAAATTCACACCCGACACTGAATGATACTAATGGATTATAAGCCGAACCACAACACAACCCCCCCGAACACCCTCAAGACCGTAGAATTTTTTCTGCGAAAATCGTCCAACGGATTATACTTCGGTTATTTCGTTATATTACGATGAATACTGCAGTTGATGACTGGTTGTTTCGAAGCCTTTACTGCACGTGCAACTACGTTGCCATCTCTTCAAAATTTTCTTAAATATAGTAACATATAAAAAGTGGTTTTAATTAATTTGTCTTTTTTCAGTAATTTCAAGCGACTTGTTTTAATGTTTACTAATAAATTTACATTATGTATTTTTTTTTAAATATTTCCAAACTAGCTTTCTTATAACATCACGAACTAACAGTTTACTGAAGTAAGAGGAACATTTGTGTAGCGAGCCTAACAATTTTAGAAAATATATCTGACAACATTGCTTTATTTTATGGTCATCACATTGACAATAGTTAGAGTATAATAAAGATTTTTTACACCCGGCGCACTGACCATCAAAAAAAAATTTCGAAAAGTGGTTATCTTTCAAGTTTTTTCTTATAACGAAAATATACCGGAAAATTTTGTGGAAAATTAGACTTTCCTACTAATAGTATATAACATTCTATATTATTAGATAACACAGGGCGCTCAATAGTCAATGGTTTAATAACCTTATTATGTATAAACAAACGTATCGCGTTCGTTTAAAACAAATGAGAACATCCTGTATGGTGTAAATTAAGTGCAAACTCAATTGCGACGTTTTAAAAAGATTCGGGGAGTCAAACAAACAATTTATAAACATTATCGCATTTAATGATGTCCTGATTTCATAATTTATACAAGTTTTGAATAGAAAATTTGGGAAATTTTAGAAAAAAAATTGCAAAATCTCAATTTTTAGACCAAATTTACAGAACTAAACGTTAAGTTAGCATTTATTTATAATGAATACTTTCTTGTTGTCAAAAATAAACAAAAGCGTTCAGGAAATCGTATTAGACAGCGCGTCGTATAGAAAAAAAGATCGCTATCTGATTTTGTTTTATTTTCTTTTTGTGATAATTGTCAGCGTGAAAAGTATAACCTGGTTGACAAAACAGGTGATGAATTAGACGCAGGAAATACCACATTGGATCTTTAATAATATCAACGGTTCAGATTCATCTCGAGATAAAAGACAAACGGAATTATTTATCTTGATAAATGTCAAATACAAGGTAAGTTGTCTTAGGTTCATTTTTTTTAAACCCGTCAAAATAATAAAGTTATGATCGTGTTCAATTTAAATATAAAAATATTTAAAAAATTTCGGAAATTTTGTATAAATTAAAAGATTAAAAAGACAAAAAAATGAAAGCTTGAATTTTTGTATGTTGATGAAGGCTACATTTTGAAATTATTCTGATATATACAGAGTATCCCAATAAAGTGTCATTTTTTTTATTGTATATCAGCAAAAGTTATTATTATGTAATTTTTTGTGACAGAAATTATGGTATACTCTAACTATTGTCAGTGTGATGACCATAAAATAAAGCAATGTTGTCAGATATATTTTCTAAAATTGTTATCCTCTTACTTCAGTAAACTGTTAGTTCGTGATGTTATAAGAAAGCTAGTTTGGAAATATTTTTAAAAAAATACATAATGTAAATTTATATTAAAATAAGTCGCTTGAAATTACTGGAAAAAGAAAAATTAATTAAAACCACTTTTTATATGTTATTATATTTAAGAAAATTTTGAAGAGATGGCAACGTAGTTGCACGTGCAGTAAATACTTCGAAACAACCAGTCATCAACTGCAGTATTCATCGTAATATAACGAAATAAACGAAGTATAATCCGTAGGACGATTTTCGCAGAAAAAATTCTACGGTCTTGAGGGTGTTCGGGGGGGTTCTGTTGTGGTTCGGCTTATAATCCATTAGTATCATTCAGTGTCGGGTGTGAATTTTGTTTTAAAGAAATATTTAATATAATATCTATTTCTTGGTTGAGTGAGTTTAGTGAATTGTTATAGGTATTTATAGGAAAGTGTAGGTGATCTAGTGTAGAAAGGTATCATTAATATAAAACCTTTTTGATGGTGTAGTGGTTAGGTCGCGTCAGTGAATTGATATTAATATAATATTCATTTGTTTGTAGACGTTGGGGTGAATTTTATAATATAATTAATTAGAATGGCATTTTGGAGACCATTTGAAACAGCAGTCCAAGATGATGCGCGGGATTATTGAATTGTGGATTTAAATATAAGAAGTTAGATAATCGAATGGTAATCATGGAATCTCGGCGTATCGCTGAACTTAGATAGGAGTATTTGCGCAAAATAAAAGGGTACCGTGATTCAAATAGAACTATAATTTATTTAGACGAAACTTGGTTTGATACACATGATGTTTTCAAGTGTTTATTCATTTATTTGTTATTCAAACAATCCTTACGGTTTTATTACATGAATAAACATATAAAATAAAATACATTTTAACTTAATATGTAAGAAAATAGTAGTAATGGTAATTATATTATAATTAAAACTGTATGAGGATATACACCCACCTTTAAAATATGGTTGGGTTGACCATACAAAAAACTGTTCTTTAGATACTCCGTGTTCTAAAGGAAAACGCGTTATTATTGTATTACAAATTTTATGAATTTTGTATGCAGGTTAATTTTTTTCATTCAAATTGATATAGTAGATTAACATTATTTCACAATACTTATTCGAATTTATAAAAAAAATTATATGCACGCCATTGGGCGGCTTTTTCCTCCAAAGTGATTAAAAATATGGGTCATCACATTAACTTTGGAAGAACTATACATATTCTACACTAAAAATATAAAAATCATGATTCATCTTTGCTAGAGATTAGCGAACTATAGCTTTAGCTCAAATCCAGCCACTGAGCATTGGAAAACCAAATGGTGAACGCTGTTGTCTAAAAAGTGTAGGCAGAATAAATAATATACTTTTTGAATTACGTAAAACTCCCAAAAAAGTGTAGCTATCATCTATCCGGCGGAAGAAGAGATTAGAAAATTATGTTTTACATACAGAGACATTCTGTACAAACTTATCTATTCTAAAAAGGGAAAATACTACGTCAAGATCAGCTGCAGCTTCATTTTGCTGGAAACCATAGTAATGACACACATTTCCTACTAACTGAGTCATTTTTCTTGAATCCAGTGGTGTAGGGCCCTTTTTTTCCCCGTATAAACCTTGTCAAGTGAGGGGTATAGTATAACACAATTATTCTATAGGCTAAATGTTTTCTGCACATAGTTATACAACATTTTATAATGTTTTCGTCAAAAAGTATTTGAAATTGAAAAAATAAGTAGTTTAAAAAAAGCGCCTAGTTTTAAACAATGAAAATATGAAGTTAAATAATTTAGGCGAAACAAACAAACAAATTATTTTCAAAAAGTATAGTTTTCAGAGGCGCGGGTGGTTAAAGATGTGGGGGCAATAGCCCCTGGATACTTCACTATTTAAATTAATTTTGAAAAGAAATGTACAAATAAGAAAATTGGAAAATATCGATAGAGAATTCCCAAACAAAGTGAGTCGAGACAAAAAAAACTCTTTTAATCATTTAAAATACAATTACATACCTTATGTGTGTCGCCAAAAATCGTGATGCTGGTTAGGGGGGAAACCCCCGCGTCTTCACAAAAAAAAAATTGAAATAAATAAAACGAAAAGTACCACTCTAATTCAAGTCTACTACACCCTTTTATGGACAAACGAACAGAAACTTTGACGTAACCACAATAATAACGTTTGTCAAAGTGAAAGCACACCGAACCCGATCTTCGAGAAAAACAATTGCCGACTGCTTTCGGACCATTTGTCAGATGAAACATGAGAGTAAACGTTGCTAGGGGAGGCGCGAATGCAGCATCTCGAGAGCATGCGTATTTTTAAATGGGCGTTACTCGATATATAGAGTAGACTGAGAACACAGATGAAAATCTGTTGAAGAGGCGGAGCTACGTGCAGGATCGGTTCTGCTATTATGAAGTAATAAACAGTTGACGAATTGATGGTAATAAGTATAAACAATGTGTTGGCATTTCTACGGGGGTTGGTTTTTTAAATCATTTGGGAAAATTTCTAGATAGTATTACTAATTTATTACAAATAAAGAAGCACTTTCCAAGGCGCTTTTTTTTTTTAAATGAAACATTTTACAAATATTTAATAGTTTTTATCATGCACAAACAATTCTGTACGCCTCCTCAAATAGCGACTGTACCACCTTTGAACGGATGAACTTTCTGCACTGCTTATCGATTTCTGGGCACTGGAGAAGGTATCCATACACGAACATAACAACTATCAGAATACCGTCCATACCTCGATTCATCTGTGAAAAAAAAACAACGCTGACTTCCATTCAGCATTCCAATTCACATGTTGAGCCAGATATCAATCTTGTGTTGGGGATCTTTATCTAAGATTTCCAGCTGCTCGATATCTATGGAAAAGCGACGAAATGACACTTTCTTTTACTTGGAAAACGTTCACAACATCCCTCTGTAGACGACCCGCTTCAATCATACCAATAGTTCTACTAGCTTCATCCGCATCAAATTTACATTTAGGTATTACTCAAAACAAAATTCTCTCCGAAGTCTATGTCGTATTCTTATGACCCTCTATTCCCCCCCAATCTTGTACTAAATGCGGAACTTTTTATCCGAGTACCAATATGCAAAAAATGTACCGAGTGCTGTAGGTGGTAGTGCTGTGTATGTCCAAAATCGGGCAATACCGATGTCCGTCCCGCGGTCAGAAAATTGAGGGTTTAGGAAAAGGGTTTTTAATCCCCGACCGATGTCCGTCCCGCGGTCAGGTGGATACACAGGTAGAATGGGCAGGGTAGAATATTATTCCTAGAATAATTAGTATGATTCGTGTATTATCGACACCCTTCCACAGACCCTACCCTACCCTACTACATATTATATCTTATATGTATATATAATATATAATATCTGCAATATAAATTATCATACGGATCCACGGGACGGACTTCGGACAAACGTCTTGAACCTTTTAACCGCGGGACGGACCTCGGACGTACCTGCGTTTTACCCTGACCGCCGGACGGACATCGGAACGCCGCCAAAATCAAACCAAACCAAACAAGAATCCCCGCAGTACAAATTAAATCCAAACTGTTCAATGTTTACAGCTGAATTAGTAGCCATCAACAAATCCTTGGAATGGGCAGTAATTGCATTACAGTCAGCATCCTCGAAAAATTAATACGTCTCAAGAATTTGAACAAAAATTTTGGATTTATATGGGTTAAAGGACATTCTAAAATTCCTGGTCTTGTAATAAACGAATAATTATCACTTAAAAAAGAAAATCTTGGACAAAATTGGGAAAATGAAAGGTCAGGCTTTACAAACCACAGAAACAATTCCTACTGCAATATATATCCTTCCGCTAGATGAACGAAGCCTTCCTTCCAGAAAAGTGTATACTATGTATGTCAGATGCCTTTTTTGTATGTCTAAATAAACTGTATAGTCATGATGACATGTACCTTATTAGCGTGAAGAGAGTATCCTACATGTATTTCTTCTTTCATTTTCTTCAGATTTTTGGTAGTTTAGAGGTGCATGAAAGATAGGGTAATTAGTATATTAATTATAATAAAATATAATATACCTAATAATAAACTTTCGGGGCCAAATGGTCGCCTTTCCAAAATAAAGTTCTAAAGAATACAAAAGAAAACAACTCGCCTTGAGCTTGAAAAGTTATGGATATGGAAACGAAAAAACATTCAATATATAAATGAATAAAACATTTGATTTTTAGTAAAAAATTATGTGTTGGGAGACACATTCTGAAGCCGGTCCTGTTGTTACGAAAGACGGCTTTTTACGGCTCCTATAAACGCTTTCTTAAATAGAGAGGGGATAGCTAGTGATACTGTTTATGGAGCTAAACGCTAAACAGTTTTTTATGAGCAGATTAAAGTGAGATGGGGTTAGTGGGATTTGTTTTGATTAGAAGGAAGACAGATGAAATAGATCTTCGCATTGTGATGTATTTACTTAGTTTCATTGGAGAAAAGATTTTGTGTAGTAAGGTCCTTTTCATTTGTCGTGTGACTGGAATTATTATTATTTTTTTTTTTCTTATCTTTTTGTTTATTCATTATTCAAATAACAATTTAGGTTTCGTTTTGTCAGTTTTTATTCATTTATTTTCACAAGACGAATAGAGGTGGTCAAAGTGCTGTATTTTTTTCAAAAATATCGAGTATCTATTGAAAATTACACCATTCATATTCACAGATTTTTCTTACAAAATATTTTTTCGGAGTTGGACTTACATAGCCATAAAGTTGGTAAAAGACAATTTACAAGGTCCGAATACGATGGTAGAGAGAGAAATATGCTTTATTGTAATAAAACATTTATAAATATAAAGTGTGTCCAAAAACTCTCGTGACAAACGCAAATTACGGATAGTGATACGACCAGGAGACTTTGTGGACACCCTATATATGCAAAATTAATTCTTGTTGTTTTGAAGCCTTCCAAGAATTTGTTCAAAAATCACTCTGTATCTTCCTCGCCTACCTCGTTTAGTAAACTCTTTCTATGAAGTTGTTCTTGTGTCAAGTTGGAATTCCCTATCTAGCCAGATCCCAATTTCCCCTCTTACGCAATCCACAACCTATGAAATTTCCCTTAGAGCCTTCTTTAGGTCCGCCATTTCATTACTTGCATCAGGCTCACGAACGAGTAGGTGAGATAGAAGTACGCACAAACGACAGGTCCAGCACTCTAGGTACCTCGAGGACGAGGAGCGGAGCAGGATGGCCGAATGTAAGAACCAGTCGCGGTTGAATGGTAGCTTATAATTCCGAACAGAACATTGATGATAAGGAATCGCTGTAGCGCAGGGATTACCCTAAGGGCTTGTAACTAAGGGGTCCCGGGTTCGAGTCCCGGTGGTTTCGCTTTCACAATTTTCAGAATATTTAGCCTGCACCCATATTAGTGACACTTTGTTCTCTCGTGCCAGCCTGTTTAGCGATTCTTTACCGGTTTTTATCAGTTTAGACCAGTTGTTGGATTATAGAGTTTAACCTACATGGTTCGGATCCTTTCATCAGTGTTGACGATCCTGCTCTTGCGACCTTTGTAGATCTTTTGTGCTCCTCCCTATTTTTAGAGCTGGATATCTTGCTTTATTCTTTCTGATAGACCTATTTGCCTGGATACCGCCTCCTTTGCGTACCTCTCAGCCCTCGGTTTTCCTTCTCCGAATAGGTGAAACCGCACCCTTACTAGACCTTCGCACTCAGAGTATGTGCTCGACGGTTTCGTCTTCTTCCTGGCAAAACCTACATAGGCCGCCATCTGCTATGCCATTTGTGTGCATATGCTTTCTCAGCATACAACGTCCGGTCAGCATTCCCACTATCATCTTCGTCGTTTCTCGACTTTGGCATAGTAGATCTCCTGACAGTTTGGCCGAAGAGCTTTTAAGGAATAGTTTTGCGTGTCTTTGTCCTGGGGTTTTATGCCACCATTTTTGGTTGCTCTCCTTAGTGAGGTTTTTTGCTATTCCATAGGAAGGTTCTGGTCCTATCATGACCTCACCCTGCTCAGCCTTTTCTTCCTAGGTGACTACCTAGTCTGTTGAAGGCACTGCGACACTCCCACACCAGATTTGACGTTATCTACTCTAACCTAACTCTCCATACGGTTCTAACGATACAAAAATTCATTTCTCTTCGTGCTTAAAATGTATCTAATGTTTTTTTCTAGCTCTATATGCAAACTATAAAAGCCAACCCTCGTACATTCAGACCTTGAAAAAAAAAACTTAACCATACATTATTCCCTTTTCCTGTTCTTATTTATGGAAAAAGAAAAATGTGGCTCCACTTAAGCAAGGTCCATAAATCTAAAGGGGTAGTGTATGTCCGTCTATCCAAGCTGGAGGCGTTATCCAGGCTTATCCCGTAATTCTTTTGGTATTTTTGCATGCGGATTGGATGAATGCCGGCGTCTGAACGATCCAGACAGGCGATACATCTCCTGGATCTCCTGGGGACCATACACTATTTGGCTCTGGTTACTTATCCCGCTTTTCTCTTTTAAATTCATTTGAGGTGTATTTTCCAGAGTATAGCCTTTTTTTATCTATCCTTTAAAGAATGGTTATATTTTAACAAAAATTTTCTTTAAATTTAAACTTCGAAACTCATTAAAAAAAAAAGCGCTCTGTAATAAAATTACTCATAATTAATTCTAGATGGGGATTTTTGGATTTACTGAGATTTAATCTTCAACTCAATTACAAAAGTTGTTTTATGAATTTTCGGTTTTATTTCTTCATTTGTTAATTAAAAAGTCTGAATTGTTTTTAAATAATTAGCAAGTTGAATTGCGCACGGAATTTCATTTGCAGATTACTTCTCTTCCGTATTTTCGTTGGGAATTATTATTTCTCACATTTTTACATAATTATTTTGCTTTTTATTATTCACCGGAATACCAGAGTCGTACATATAAATTCTACTCACTGGAGAACCATATTCCACCACTAAATTCGATTTGAAAATAATTATTAAAATCCCAAATCGAGTCCATGTAAGTTCTCGCTGAAGCAGTGTATGTGAGTAGGTGTTTCATCATAGTGTTCACATTTCCTGCAAATAGGTTCACTAACTTTGCCCATTTTGTTTAGATGTTTTCTAAGGGTGCAGTGTCCAGTCATGCACCAGGTCGAACTGTCTTCAAATGTCTCTTACTCAGTTTCAACAGCCTGGTTGAAAATTCCTTGTCTACCTTGTATTTGTATGGAGGTGCCCTTGTGTCGACCTCCATTTGAGTTATGGTTCCCTATCTAGCCAGCATTTCAAAAAGAAGTTCTTATAAATATTCTCATGTTTGAATTTGGTCCTTGCAAATCCCAGGGGTTTTTCAATCAACAAGACGATCAAAATTATTTTCAATTAAAAACGAGAGTTTAACTAATAGTTAGTGGTTCCATAATTAGTTTTGGCATATTTTTAATATCAGCATTTTATAAGTATGCACTAAAAATTATTATTTTTTCTGTGCAACCCAATTTTAATTTAGTACAAAAACATAAATTACTTCGGTGTTCAAAAATTGTCAAGTAAGATATTTGATATTCTATTTATCATTCCAAAGTTAATGTGATGACCCATATTTTTAATCCCTTTGAAGGAAAAAGCCGCCCAATGGCGTGCATATAAATTTTTTATAAATTCGAATATTGTGAAATAATGTTAATCTACTGTATCAATTTGAATGAACAAAAAAAACCTGCATACAAAGTTCATAAAATTTGTAATACAATAATAAAGCGCTTTCCTCTAGAACACGGAGTATCTAAAGAACAGTTTTTTATACCGTCAACCCAACCATATTTTAAAGGTGGGTGTATATCCTCATACAGTTTTAATTATAATATAATTACCATTACTACTATTTTCTTACATATTAAGTTAAAATGTATTTTATTTTATATATTTATTCATGTAATAAAACCGTAAGGATTGTTTGAGTAACAAATAAATGAATAAACACTTGACAACATCATGTGTATCAAACCAAGTTTCGTCTAAATAAATTATAGTTCTATTTGAATCACGGTACCCTTTTATTTTGCGCAAATACTCCTGTCTAAGTTCAGCGATACGCCGAGATTCCATTATTACCATTCCATTATCTAACTTCTTATATTTAAATCCACAATTCAATAATCCCGCGCATCATCTAGGACTGTTGTTTCAAATGGTCTCCAAAATGCCATTCTAATTAATTATATTATAAAACTTACCCTAACGTCTACGAACAAATAAATATTATATTAATATCAATTCACTGACGCGACCTAACCACTACACCATCAAAAAGGTTTTATATTAATGATACCTTTCTACACTAGATCACCTACACTTTCCTATAAATACCTATAACAATTCACTAAACTCACTCAACCAAGAAATAGATATTATATTAAATATTTCTTTAAAACAAAATTCACACCCGACACTGAATGATACTAATGGATTATAAGCCGAACCACAACACAACCCCCCCGAACACCCTCAAGACCGTAGAATTTTTTCTGCCAAAAACGTCAAACGGAGTATACTTCGGTTATTTCGTTATATTGCGATGAATACTGCAGTTGATGATTGGTTGTTTCGAAGTCTTGACTGCACGTGCCACTACGTTGCCAACTCTTCAAAATTTTCTTAAATATGGTAACATATAAAAAGTGGTTTTAATTAATTTTTCTTTTTTCAGTAATTTCAAGCGACTTATTTTAATGTTTACTAATAAATTTTACATTATGTATTTTTTTAAAAATATTTCCAAACTAGCTTTCTTATAACATCACGAACTAACAGTTTACTGAATTAAGAGGAACAATTGTGTAGTGAGCCTAACAATTTTAGAAAATATATCTGACAACATTGCTTTATTTTATGGTCATCACACTGACTTTAGTTAGAGTATAACTATAATTGTATATATATATATGAATACTTTAATTATTAATCATAATTAATACGCCAAATCTTTTTATTTTTAACTCAATTGAAAATATTTAAAATTAACAAATTCCTTTGATGCACCCTTGTTGGATATTGTTTAGAATTTCAACCATGATAAAAACCGTCATCCAAATCCGAAGAGAATTGGTATGGAATTTAAAATCAAAGCTACTCAAGATAACCTAATAAAGATATTCGGAGCTGTTACAACTACAGGTCCGGCCACGGTAAATTTTATTTGTTTTTTTTTCAAAAATTATATGTTCACCAGCACACGATAGTTGCTTTGTTAGTCCCAGCTGTAAATGCGTTAAAATTGTTGATTCTGATGGAATTTTATACAACAATAATGTTGTTGGAAAACACATTTATTTATATTTCAACCTTCTCAACGTGATAACTCTACAAACGACCGAAAAGCTCCAGATGTGGGTTCTTAGGTCGACCAGTTCCTTTTCCCCGCCTGCGATCGGCCTATCTCAAGTTAGTGCCCTTAGTGCGGATGAAATAAAGGGATGCAGTCTTGTCAGGATCACCCTGGGAAGCTGGAAAAAATATTTGCTGATGACCAGGAAAAATCTACGTTTAACGGTAGGATTTTTGACTGGCCACTGTCAATTAAGGAAACACCTCCGTACAATGGGGCTAGTGGACACACCTCTATGCAAGGTGTGTGGACAGAAAGATGAATCTGTCAGGCATGTCTTATGCGAGTGCCCGGGAGAGTGTGTGTTCGGTGAGTCTTGGCCTACACCTGCCGATATAAAGGAGATGTCTCCTAGTGACCTGTCCACCTTCCTGGAAAGGACAGGAGGATTTACAATGAGAACAGAACAGAATAGAACACATTGTTAAGCAGCAGTGCAAATGGAATGTTGAAAACAAAATTTTTATTTACGAAAACTAAATACTGTCCTGTGCCGAAAAAAGGGGAGATTTATTCTGGTGACGATGACAGAATTACGTATCAATTTCCTAGTCTTTTTGAACTGACGCTTTTACTTTGTTTATTACTCCAGTTTTTCACCTAATAGTGTTTTACTGTTTACACACTCTCATGCCCGCACATCACATTGAGATAATTATACACGGCTTTAGGCGAATACGATATATTCAAAGCAAATAAAAAGGTATTAAAAAAAATCGCTTTGAACTTCGCCTCTCCAAGTGAATACCTTTAAATCGTTTGCCTCGCTCGCTTCCGTTATATAAGTAGTGAATTATTGAAAATAATGTTTTGTTAAAAAAGTAGGCTCTTAATTCGAAGTGTACAATATTTTTGATGGCCTTGGTATATAACTAAAAGATGGTATAGTTGACGTAAAAGATATAGTGCGAACTTAAAGTTGTCGACTTTTTGTTTGAAAATTATAATTTAAAATGATTACGTAGTTGACGATAAATTCATTTAATGTTATAAATAATTTCACCTAATAATCGTTAATAGTTTTTAATAAACTAGTTTGTTAATGAAGGCGATTAATAATCGAAACTGTTTAAAGCACGAACGATCGATAGCGAGTGAGTGCTTTTAATAGTTTGACTGAACTATAACTATTTTTGAGAGAGGGTTGCAGGTGTTTTTTTTAGTCGGTAGTCTGATCAAGAAAGTGTGTTTTTTTGTGGATATTGTAAGTTAATATACCTATATTTATTAACAATTATATTTTTAGTTAAAAATTATATATTTACGATGTAGCGTCCTTAAGAAAAATCGATTTCGGTCCAAAATATTGTGTGTAATAACGACGAAAATTTAAATAATCGCGATAAGAGTGATCGACGACATTTAAATTTGGAAGCACAGAAAATATGTTTCATTGTGTATAAGAATCTACGAGAGGCAGTATCTGATTTAACAGAAGTTCACCTGTTAACTATACGTAAAATAGCCTTATGAATGTAAAAAGCGAAGTGATAAGGGATTGGTCAAACCTTTAGACCATCATATATGACTGTTACAAAACTAATAAGTTACCCAAGATTGAAATAATAAGAAATAAATTGACAAATGCCGGCCGTAATGTAAACTGCTGTAAGAAAACCATTGAAAACTGGATTTTAAAATATGGGATTCAAACTCAAAACGATTAATAAACGTCAAACAGTCATGGAGAGCAGAAGAATAGTGGATATGCGGTATACATACTTGGAACAAGTAACTAAGTATAGAGAAGAAAACCGGCCAATTATCTATTTGGACGATACGGTTAAGAAACCTTTCAGAGTTTAGCTCCGCAACATATCTTAAAGGGGACGCACCGGAATTCGGTCCCGCTACCTGTGGAAGGGACTACCTGTAACGGATTAAATTCGAAGTGTGGTCACACCAGCGAAAATGCGATTTCGGAATTGGGTCCCATGTACCTACTATTTGTTTAATTTGACTTTTATTTTCCTTCACATTTTTTTGGGCTTAGGACCAACAGTACACACTTATTGTTGTTGTACTGGCATGTTTAAAAATTTACGCTAAATGCGTATCGTCAAAAATAAAAACAGTACGTGAAATAATAACCCAACCAAACCTACCCCTACCAAACCACCTTCGTATTTTTAGTCAATTTTTTTGTAGAATGAATTATAATAATTTTCAATAATAACCCAACCAAACCTACCCCTACCAAACCACCTTCGTATTTCTAGTCAATTTTCGAAGAATAAATTATAATAATTTTCAATAATAACCCAACCAAACCTACCCCTACCAAACCACCTTCGTATTTTTGAGATAATGATTTTTGAAAACAAAATTTAAACCCATCTATTATTAATAAACGCTTACCCTTTTCACTCGTCATAGAGGTGAAATTAATATTTTCCATGTCAAACACGTCTTATACTCTGCACTTCAGAAGAACAATTGCTAAAAATAATCTTTTAATACCCACATGAAATCTACCTGCTTCGACAGCGGACCGAATTACGAAATCACCCTTTCGGATTTGGACAAGGTCCCTGTGAGCAGGTAGCCCTTTTGCTAGGTAACCGGACCGAATTCCGAAACACCGCTTAAAGGGGATATACGATTAAATATCTGCAATACTAATATGTTTTACGTCAAATATATCATTTTAATTTAATTAGTATTGGACCTAGGATTTTTAATATAAAGGATGTCCAGAACTATTTGATAATGTTTAAATAGACTTAAATTGAAATAACTCGAAAATATAATATGGAAAGCGATTTGATGTTGGTGGAATCTGCTGTTTTGGAATGAAATAGACCAAATCGAGTAAAATTAAATACATATTTCGTTCTTAGATGAATATTTCTGTATGATTTTTCCAAATCGGGAGATGTTGGTAAGTTAAAATACGATTTCCATCAAAATGCAAAGGAAAAATGGAAAACCACGCAACTTATCAAAAAGTGAATATAAAACCAATATCCTAACGTTATCTGTTTTCAATCATTTCCAATCACATACTCACCAATCTAGTATCGAATACTGAAAATAAATTTCGTCTCTCTTCACATACCTACATATCCATTGTCGATATTATGTTTTTCGATGCATTTCAAACGAAAATTTATATTTTCAGATATTCGCGAATATTCCATATTATATAGATCGTATACAAATACAAAGATATTCCTATAAAATATATTTATATTGTTTGCTAAAAAAAAACAATTCTTATAGAAAGTAATTAAGAAACTTTCTGAGGAATAAAAAACATTGGGTCATTAGAAAGCCAAATTATTGCAATTTAAAGAGGTTATGTTCAAAAATAAAAGACGAGGAGAGATGGAAAGCAAGGACGAAACTAAAAGCTGGCCGTCCACTCTCCAATCAAGTAGATTACCAGTAGGAACACTATCTGCATCTGCTATTAAAATATACGCATCAAATTCAACATTTACTTAAAAAAAATTCTATAGTGATATACAAAATGGTAAAATCGTTAACGGAGGTGTGTTACTACCTAATGGGAACATTATAAATGCCATACAAATTAGTGAAACCTACAAATATGTAGGATTTTAGCAAGCTAAGCTACTAGACCAGATCTGAATACAGCAAAAACCAAAATAAGAGGCCAGTTCACTCAAAAGGTAACTACTGTAATGAAATCCCAGTTAAACGCAAGAAATCTCGCCAAAGCAATTAACACCTACTCCATACCGGTCGTGAAATAATCATTTGGAATTCTGAAGTGGCAAAAACAGAACTGGAAGATATTCATATCTTCTGTAAGTTCCTTGTGGCATTACTTATTTTTTTTTCTTATTTTTTTGGGAATCAAACCACAATAATGTTTTTTATTCAAATAACAACGCGTTCCATGATGACCAAACACAAATGTCACCACCAGACATCATCAGTTATTAGGACCACAATACCAAGAAAAGAGGGAAGGAGAGCTCTAACTTACATAGTAAATTTACCTCACAAACAAATATCTAAACTCCAAAAATTCTTGGTGGGCAAAGTTCAAACATCTAAGTGCAAAACTATTCCTATTGAGATCTTGTAAACCCTGATAAGAAATAAACGAGTGAAGTGGGTCCAGAAAGCGTTTCATGGTCGACATCATCACGAGCTCAATCAACCTTATATCGAGAAGAAAGTATCCAATAAGTGGAACATTGTTTCCAAAAACAGAAGGATTTATGATTGCAATTCCAGACCAGGTAATTAATACCAACAATTACAAGAAATTAGACATAAGAGATCCAAACATCGTGTACAGAAAGTGTCAACAAACAACAGAGACGATACAACACATTATGTCAGGATATTTAGCTACGCAGGCATAATAAACTTTGCAACATCATCCATCAAAAGTTGGCCAACAAATTTGGATTAGTCAACACCTACACGCCTTGGCACTAAGACCTTCCGCATTCAGTTCTAGAGAATGCTGATTTTAGACAGGTCAATTATCACCGATAGACGAGTAAAAAAAAGTTAATTCGGCTATTCTAGTTGACGCGCCAATAGACGTTTTACGTCAAAAAGGAAACCTATTTAAGAAGGAGTTGGATATGAATTTAAAAAGTAAAATAAAGGACAGATGGGTATCTAAAAGTGTAAGAGACAAAAACTATAAAGAAAAACTAATTATAAATTGAAACACCCTGTATAAGAACGATATAAATAGATAAAACTAATTCCCCGGAGGTTGACGTGTTAAGATCTACTAACATTTAATTTCATCCAGTTCGGTACACAATTGTGGGTAAGATAACACACTTACTGATGAATTAAGTGTATCGTAATCTTATTGGGAATCGAACGTTTCGTTCCAAGTTACCATCAATGAATAATTAATGAAATTGAGTCGATTTTCTATTTAACTGGATAGAACGAAAATACATCGAGTCTACTTAAATTAACAAATAGAGAAAGTTGAAAATTTGTCCAAAATCAATTAAAAAATTGAGACTTGTGAGTGCAAAATGTGTTTGGAAAATTGATTTTTGTTAAGAGAGATATTTTCTTAAATTGTATGAAAAAAAAACGGAGATGTTCTAGAATGGATTAGCGGAAAAAGGGGGCGGAAAAGTTCCAGTGCATAGAGAAAAGCGAAAGAAGGCGAGAGGTGGTGGGAGAGCGAGAAGGTGAGTGAGCTTGCTTTGATCTCGCCATATCTCTTACAAATGCAAATTACATTTTGCCGTGCTGTACCCCATCAAAAATATGAACTAAACGATAAGTTTATTCATTATTCATATACCTCAGGCAACACACACCGGCAGCCATCGTATACGCGTACGACGCTAAGTTAAGACTTACGTTCGATGACGGTTTTTTGTTGAATTTCGAAATTCTTTTTAACTGTAGCTGAATGTTGTTCGTTTTTATTTAAAAATTATAGAAATTGGTGAATATACAGGGTGTAACAGAAGGAAAAGCGTAGAAGTTGAAATATTATAATTATATTGAATTTTTAAATTTTCGTAAAATTAACTATAATTTTGAAATGGTGGAATTTATTTTTGGATTTATTTTATTCTAGAATACTGAATAATGACTTAAAAAAATGTTTCAATAAATGGTTTAAATTTCTTTACATATCTCTTTAACATTACTTCACTTTGACGTTCTCTCGTATTCAAAATCCTCCAGTTATGGTATTTTAATTTTTTTTCCATATAAATTGATCCTTTGTATCTAAAAGTTCAGCTTGATATGTCAATCAATATGGTCTGTATGATTTTTTGAGTCCACACATAACTCGAAACTATTTTTTTCAAAATCCAAAATGTTCAAGTCTAAAACTACTTATCTTGACATACTTCGAGGTATAAAAACCTACTAATTTGATTCCGTAGATTACGAATATGGCCATAAAAAAATGTTTCAATAAGTGGTTTAGATTTTTTCACGCATTCCTATATTTTAAATGACCTCACTTGGACGCTCCCGAGAATCCAAAAAACTGTAGTTATGGTGTTGTCAATTTTTTTCCATATAACTTGATCCCTTTGGAGGGTGTATCCAAAATTTCAGCTTGATATTTCACTTATTAGGGACAGTATGAATTTTTAAATCCACATATGTTTTTTTTGACTTGAAACTAATTTCTCAAAATTGAAAATATTTATTGAACGCTCCCGAGAATCCAAAAAACTGTAGTTATAGTATTGTCAATTTTTTTCCATATAACTTGATCCCTTTGGAGGATGTATCCAAAATCTCAGATTGATATGTCACTTATTAGGGACAGTATGAATTTTTAAATACACATACGTTTTTTTTGACTTGAAACTAATTTCTCAAAATCGAAAATATCTATTGGACGCTCCCGAGTATCCAAAAAACTGTAGTTATGGTATTGTCAATTTTTTTCCACATAACTTGATCCCTTTGGAGAGTGTATCCAAAATCTCAGATTGATATGTCACTTATTAGGGACAGTATGAATTTTTAAATACACATATGTTTTTTTTGACTTGAAACTAATTTCTCAAAATTGAAAATATCTATTGAACGCTCCCAAGAATCCAAAAAACTGTAGTTATGGTATTGTCAATTTTTTTCCACATAACTTGATCCCTTTGGAGAGTGTATCCAAAATCTCAGATTGATATGTCACTTATTAGGGACAGTATGAATTTTTAAATACACATATGTTTTTTTTGACTTGAAACTAATTTCTCAAAATTGAAAATATCTATTGAACGCACCCGAGTATCCAAAAAACTGTAGTTATGGTATTGTCAATTTTTTTCCATATAACTTGATCCCTTTGGAGAGTGTATCCAAAATCTCAGATTGATATGTCACTTATTAGGGACAGTATGAATTTTTAAATACACATATGTTTTTTTTGACTTGAAACTAATTTCTCAAAATTGAAAATATCTATTGAACGCACCCGAGTATCCAAAAAACTGTAGTTATGGTATTGTCAATTTTTTTCCATATAACTTGATCCCTTTGGAGGATGTATCCAAAATCTCAGATTGATATGTCACTTATTAGGGACAGTATGAATTTTTAAATACACATGTTTTTTTTGACTTGAAACTAATTTCTCAAAATCGAAAATATCTATTGGACGCTCCCAAGAATCCAAAAAACTGTAGTTATGGTATTGTCAATTTTTTTCCACATAACTTGATCCCTTTGGAGGGTGTATCCAAAATTTCAGCTTGATATTTCACTTATTAGGGACAGTATGAATTTTTAAATACACATATGTTTTTTTGACTTGAAACTAATTTCTCAAAATTGAAAATATCTATTGAACGCTCCCAAGAATCCAAAAAACTGTAGTTATGGTATTGTCAATTTTTTTCCATATAACTTGATCCCGTTGGAGGATGTATCCAAAATTTCAGCTTGATATGTCACTTATTAGGGACAGTATGAATTTTTAAATACACATATGTTTTTTGGCTAATTTCTCAAAATTGAAAATATCTTTAATGACATACTTCAAGGTATGAAATTCGACTAATTTTATCCCATAGAATACGAATATGGCCATAAAAAAATGTTTCAATAAGTGGTTTAGTTTTTTTACGCATTCCTATATTTTAGATGACCTCACTTGGACCATCCTTCGTATACAAAATAATGTAGTTTGAAATCACAAGTATTCGTCTCGTATTTTAGTCTTTTGTCTCCGCTCTCGCCCCAAATTGAATAAAAATAAAAAATGTATTTAATAAAAAATTATAATTTTCATTAATAACAATTATTATTATTATTATATTGTTCTAAATTTCTATAGATTACGTATAATATGCCTTGTACATGATCTGTACGTAAATTTACCATAAAATTCGATACCCTTCAGAGTAAGTTTTTTTCTCTTTTCCATCGCCTACTTTCTGATGATACAGGAAGTATTGTGGAGTTGTTCCGCCCTAAATGCAATTGAATCAAGTCGACTTTGAAGCCCTGGCTTACTGAGATGTGATCTCAACCCGCCAGTCTACTAGATTCTCGCAATCAGTTGCCAATCTGATTTGCCAGCGTGCTTCGAATATTTTCCATCGACAAACAGTGACGTGTACCTTGACATTTTATTTATAAACAACAACTTCAAAATATCCTGTTTTAAGTATTTAAAAAAATTAATCTGGCAGCATTGCAAACATCAAAAACTACGAATTTGAGATAGTTTGATTGCAACCTCTAGGAATTAAATAAAACAACACTTTTTTAATAATAATCTCAAAAATATGTCGCTATAATTTTTAATACCTCGCCCAGTTCAACCTTTTTTTTTATGGTCAAACATTTTTCTGACATTTTTTACGTAAAATAGCCCACTTTAATATTAAACTAAGCACACCACTGACCACTGATTTTTTAAGTAAAATAATCCATGTTAATATTAAACCAAGCACACCACTGATCTATCGCTATTTCATTCATGTCATTTATGGATATATTTCAAGTTGAAGATTGAATAAAGTAAAGCCCCTAATTTTTTTTCGCCGACGTATAGATACGCTACTGTCTTAACTGCACTCGACAAAACAAATTGAGAAAACGGATTTGTTAGTGTCGCTAGTGTACGCTAGATTGGCGAAAATGTGGTTAGATTATACACAACACAAGTACTTCATTTAACAAATTTAACAGCCAAAAAGTCAGTTATCTGTTTAGAAAATTAATAGTAATAAAAGTTGAATATTTACTTAATTACAGTTTCATGTAAAAAAATTTATCTTACGGCATTTGTGGATCTCTTCACTTCTTTTATTTTTAATAAATATAAAGATAAAATAAACTGAATTAATTTCATCAAACCTCGACAGTAAATTCCACTCATTCTTATAGAATTTCCATTATTGAAATTCCTTCTAATCCAATAAACTATGGCGGTAAACAGGGCCGTCTGCTGAATTTTCTCTTTCGCAGCGACCCCCCCCCCCTTTGCAACGGTCATTGTTAGTTCTTTATTTACCGTTTTCCTTATATAAAATTTGATCCAATTTAAAAAATGTCGTAATGGTTTAATGTAGAACGTTTCCAGCCAGATTAAAGTGGAAACTTTTCCCTAACTGACATTCAAATAAAATTTCTTTTATTTTGGTTGAATTTATGACATTTAAAAAGCTGTTATGCGATTGGGGTAATTACTTAAAAGCAGAAAATATACCCATTAGAGTTTGTATCATTGAGTTTGTAGCTGAGATGAATTTTTTAACAGGGAAAACTGCACTCTTCATCTCGAACGTTATTAACATTGAATAAAATTACGTGAAACGTTTTACAGTGGCAGACGAAAGTTATTTTCCAAACATCATAATAAATAAAATGTTAGTTATAACAAATCTATCAATAACCATCAAATACGGAAAGTGACGTGTGACGCCACTGGTTGATTTTGCTCGATCACCCTCGAATATTCGAGAAGGGGCTACCGAAAGGTGTATCGTTTGTTAGGTGGTGAAATAACCACCCAGAAGTGTATTCTTAGACCTTCTAATTCGTCTAGAAGAGGTACTTCTTCATTTAGTTTCTTCTGAGTGAAATATTTAAAAGGTTAGTCTTAAAAATTCCAAATATTGGTAGGTACACTCAATATTCGAACTACATTATACTTTTTACTATATTTCAGTAAAATACACAAATTACTGATAACGGTAAAAAAACACAAAATCACAATAATTATTCCGTCTTTGAATGATAGTCCAGTAAATAAAGACCGAGAAACCCCCCAACCTGTTCATCTCATTATTGTCGGACTTTTTTTTTGCAACTTGTAGGTATTCACGGGTAGATTACTCTCTGAAAATATGTCCTCCGCGAAATTTGCGGAAGGGGCTGAAAAATGGCCAATAATCCCAAAAATTGAGATTTCCGCCGATATCTCCGGAAATATGATACTTAGAGAAGTGGGGTTTTGCTAGGAATGGAGAGCAGTTTATTATCTACAAAAATGATCCTTATCATTTTTGTCAAAAGTTTAACCGTTTTCGAAATAAACGGGCCCAAGCGTACCTTGGATTTCGAGCTGCTGCGCGGCGTCTCCGGGAGCACGCTCCGTAAATGTTGGCATGGGAGGGCGGGCAAATTGGCCCATAACTTGAGTAAAAATGAATCTTTTTTCATGATTCAAAGTGCATATGAAAGGAGGGACCTGTACCTATAACATCGTGTAACTTTTTCGTTTTTTTTATTTTCCAGGAATATTGAAAAAACTGGCCAAACTTTATTTTTCCTGAATATTTGACCGCCCTTATCAATCCGTTCATATTTTTTAAATTAAGCGTAGTTTTACCGAAACCTTTTGGATAATGGGACTTTGATAGGTGGTGAATGTATTCCGAAAGAATGAATAAATAATTTTTGTGTATCTTTATAAACAACATGTTTTTCTTGGGACGTTTTTTTTTATTTCCGGAGTTTTCTGAAAATTCTCGGGTCTACCGCAAATTGATAAACAATGATTGGCAATATCGGTCTGTAATGCACACCATTGGAAAGCTGAAAATGTCCTTTTTTCGATGGTTTTTAAAATTTTTGGCTAAGTTTTTTAGTTTTCCAGAAAATTTTTGCAAGCCTTTTTTTGCAAAAAATATTAATCCAGGGACAAAAATGATGGGGACCATTTTTGTAGGGAATGAACTGTACTTCATTTCTAGCAAAACCCCACTTCTCTAAGTAGCATATTTCAGGAGATATCGGCCAAAAACTGAATTTTCGGGATCATGGGCCATTTTCCAGCCCCTTCCGCAAATCCCGCGGAGGACATATTTTCAGAGAGTAATCTACACATGAATACCTACAGGTTGCAAAAAAAAAGTCCGTCAATAATAAGATGAACAGGTTGGTGCCTTTATTTACTGGACTATGATTCAAGTCTAATCCTACAAAATATCTACTACTAGTGTCGACATCTAGTATTTATCTTATAAAACAATACTCTAAAGGTAACTTCTCACTTGTTAAATTCAATTTATTGTTATGGCGAATTTTATGGAAAATATTTTGACATGTCATTTCAGGTTATACCGAAAGTGAACGACAACTCTGTTACTTTAAATGTAACACCCTGTATATTATTAACAAAATACTAAATAAAAAACATTTTAAAAGTTTCTTATTCAGGGCGTAAAACAGTTTGACTGTGTAAAATTATCTATCTGCTTTATTTCTTTGTATTTCAATTTTACACTTATTTTTTTGTCATCTTTCCCTATCATCATTTTCAAGAGTCTTTGCGTGTCATGTCCCAGATATATCTAAATTTTTTGGACAAAATATGGCATCCTTTTATACGCCATCTATTCGTATTACTGATGTACTTATGGTTCAAGAGTTTCGTTTAATTAATTTTAACTACCACATTCATTAATAGATGTCGCGACTGAAGTAGTTTTCGTTTTATACTGAGTGGACCAGTTTTGATTAAATGGTTTTTAAAAATTATAATTTTTTTTTAGGTTTTTCTCTCGTTTTTTGTGTATTTTGATAATAAAATCCAGAGAAATATTTAATTTGAAAATATTTTTTCTACTATATACATTTTGTACATATTAGTAACTACTATTTCTTACCAATTTTTTCTATAACGTAATATATTATTATACCTATCGTTTTAGTTCAGTTTGACTACTTATATCGTCCTTGTTACCACATATAATAAAAAACTGGTGCGGTGAGTGTTAGCAGAGTGCAATTATACCGTACCATCCAGTTAAAACATAAATTTTTCAAAGTACGATATATCTCATTGCTAGTACTCCACGTAAATGCTTGTGTATAAAAAGACATTGAAGTACATCAACCTGCAGAATACTGGCGCCTATATTTTTCTTCCAATGCGATCTGCCCGTTGAAAGAGGTTTTCCATAGTAAAATTCGCTGTGATTGAAATGAATCTTTTTATTTCGTTGGATTGTCTTTTGAACTCTATGTAATTTTCTTCGATTATCAAAAATTACGAGGGCTGTTCCATAAGTTTTCGGTTCAAAAATCTTTTTATCGATAGAAATTTTGGAAAAAATACTTATTCCTTTGGACCGATGACAAAATGTCACCGTAAATGTCCACAACAGCGGCAAAATTAGAGGAAATCGTTGTTATGTACATTATATTTTATATATTGGTTTTATTTTTTTTTCATTTTCTATTGTTTTATAAAGATTGACAAAACCTCAACTTTAGTCACTGTCAGTTCTGTTCAGTACCTTCTGTATGTTTTTTGTGGTGATTTCATTATTATTTTTGTTAATTTTTTTGGATATCAAACCGAAAAAGAATAAATAATTAATTAATCAAAAAATGTCATACAAAAACTATTTATATCTAACATATCAAAGTTGACAGATCAAAACTAGATCATTGAAAAATTATAATTATTTATAAAATAAATAAAAAACGGTTATCTTGTATATTACTCCAACACATACTATTAACTATGATTGGTTTATATATAATATTTCCGACAACACCCTGTATATAAGTTTTGAAATGGAACCACTTGTGAAAATATGATCACCATCACAATGCAGTTTCCTAGCGGAATGTTAAACTTAATAAAGATGGAATATATGCCTTGAATGGCGAGTGCGATAAAGAGGGGACATATCTGACGATCTAATTCGCCTATAAAACGTTGCCACGTGTTTGAATATTTCTTGGATTATAGGAATATTTCGGAAAATTGTAAATAATGAAAATTCATGAATCTGAGAATTTAGGGGATTGAAGAAAGTGTTTTTTTGAATATGATTTTAGATTAAAAACTAGTAGAAAGTTGTAATATATGACAGGATAATATATTAAGAATGTACCAGATAAAGTGATGGTAATCTACTCTGGACTATCTGACTTAATGAAATTAAGCAGTCATTGAAGACCTGCGGTTATATACCTGCTTTCAATATCACATCCTTCTTCTTCTTCTTGTCGTTTGGGCCTACTTAGGACCACGGGGCTCGTTTGAACTCTTCACAAGTGTCTTTTGCTTCCTTTTCATCCAGTATTCCTTCATTTTCTGGCTGTGTTCCTGCTTTCTCTCTTCTGTCCACTTAATGCCGTTGTTACCTGTTCTCTTTTTACTTGTAAGTGATTGGCTGAATATTCCTTTCTGGATTACCTGTTTATAGTTAGGCCTATTCTGCACAGCCTCAGGCGAGATCCCTAGTTGTTCCAGATCTGCGCGTACTGTATTGATCCATTTGCCTTTGGAAGCTTTTCCTCTACCTGTTACAAGGAGAACCCTATTTGTGAGTCGCTGCGGTGCCATACGAGTTACGTGTCCATAGAAAGCTAGGCGTCTTCTCCTCATAGACGTCACTATGTCCTCTAGTTGGTTATACAGTTCGTTATTATGTCTGATTCGGTAGGTACCATCCTCTTTCTTTATTGGGCCTAGGATTCTTCTCAGTATCTTGCGATCTTTAAGCTCTAGTTTCCTGAGCTGACCTTTCCCGGTCACATCCTTATTATATTCAATTCAAACATTTCTACTAAATTATTCAGGATACCCTCCTGATCACTTAACATAACTGGCAACACCGTTATCCGGCACACGGTCTAGGGAACGTCGACCGGCGATTCTCGGCACTGTCAGTTACGATCATCTTCTAAACAAAAACACGTTTGAACATTTTCTACTTCTACTATGAATGGAACAATGTGAAAGTTAAATAATAAAAAAACCGATATCTAGTTGTTAGTTAGTAGTTAGTTAAATGATAAAATAAACATCTTTTATCTACTGTCAATCCGTTCGCTTGGAAGTGTACATTTGTTTACTGTTTGACAATCGGGTTGAGAGTTTCGAAACACGTGTTTTTTTTTGTTGTTTTTTCCGGTTGTATAATCGTTTTTTAATTTTGACTTGTGTTTGCGTTGCTTTTTTGATAAACAGTTCGTAAAATGGAATTTATTTTAAAGAATTTTTTAACTATTTACAGGTAAATACGTAGTTTTATTTTTAATTTGACCATAGATAACTTTTGTGATATTTGGACTCGGGCTACCGACTTATCAGTTCGTTTTAATTTAAAATTACAGTTTATGGTCAAAGTTTATAGTAAGCAATTGTGTTTATACTTTAAATTCTTTTTATAGTGTGACTTCATACATTTTTATTGATGGTTATTTTATTAGTTTATGGTATTATAGACGGAAAGGGCTTTTTTGTTGAACATTTTTTATTGATTTATTTAAATTTGGTCATAATAAACTAAATATGTACTAAAAATTCTAGTACTGACTCCTTTTTTGGGCCCGATAACGTTTGCGACCCTCGGAATTTTGCAGCCCTATTGCTGTAGAACATTTTAAAAGAAAAAAATTATTGAATCATGCACTTTTGAAAGGGAAAATTTCAATTAGGAGTATGAAAAATCCGCCTCTTTTTAAAATGTCTGACATAAAATTCAACAAATTTGACAATTATGTCTAACACAAAGTTTTGATGTTTTTATAAAAAATTTGAGGTACATCCAGAATTACAAGAGAGAAACATTCATGTAATCCATTACAATGCAAAATTAATTCAACCGAGAGACAAGATTTTAGGGTGTAATTTAATAATCTACCCTAACTGTCAAATGAAAATAATTTTATTATGCTTGAAAATATTTCTAAAAATTGGCAAAATGTTCTTCCGGTTTTTTTGTGAAACAGACTCACATTTAGTTTAAGACAATAACATTTATAGCGTAAAGATAAAATAGCATTAAATAATGTTAAAAAAGTACAATTCATTGAACTAAATTTATTATTTTTATTGTATTTACTGGATAATCCTGCGAAATTTTTGTTCTAATATATTTTATTTAATGTAAGCTATCAAACAAATCGCGAAGTCTACCAGAACCTCCTTTTTTATATAAAAATAATTTTAATAAATAAACTATCAAAGAAATAGAACAAAACCTACTCAAAACCCAATTTTTTGTTTCATCAAAACTGGATGACCATATAACTATATAATAAATCATACGTTTTCCATACACATTTGTATCTTGTGGGTATAAATTATGATAAAATTGTTCTCCGTTCCGTTAAGTACCTACATTCTGAAATAAAATCTTTCTTTTCCATCCATCAAATCGTGTATGTGTGTGTTTGGAGTCATATAATAAGGAAACACGAGTATAACTTTCGACTGGTTGTTTCAAGGTTACTTCTGTGGGTACAAACAGTGGATCATTTAAAATGCAAAGTAGGTTTATTTTTAGATAAAAATCTCTCGAGTGGTTTTAGATTTTGTGTGGTATAATATAATTGACCTCATAGACGAAAGGCAAATTTTGTTTTTTAGAAGAATACAATAATATCTATATCAGTAATGAGAAAATTCCGTTCATACAGCGGAGTGAATTTGTATTTTCAAAATTATTTTCCGCATTGTTGCGTAATTCTGATTAGTAAGCTGCATAATTAATATGGTAATCGTTGTCATGGAATTATATAAATTGTTCTCTAAAGGTCAATGCTGATAATCTTATGAACTTGTTCATTATTCACAATATGACTAGCGTATTGTTACAATAATTAGATTGAAGAGGTGTAGCTTGGTGTAATATTATTTTTAGATGTAAAATATTTATCTCACACAGGAAAGTTTTGCTCACTATTATTGGTTAAGACTACAACCTCAACTTGACCAAATACTCCTCTTATTCGCACTACAGTCCTCTAGACTCGAAACCGGAAAGTATTTATGAAATTTTGCCGATAAAATGTTGATTTTCCTATTCTACAATCAATAACAATAATTTAAAGATTAATACCTTTCTCCAACCTTAGAGTATCAGTCTTCCTCCTTAACAAAAGCCGGCAACGGTAGCCACATAAATGGTTGGCCTTAAAAAAATTGAGCCAACCATCTTGAAATAACTGAAACATACCGTTACGGTTTGCATATTGTATATTTCGTAACTAAGCGATATGTTGAATGTTGAAGGACCCTGTAAGAACCAATAAAATTCAGTTACCTCGAACTATTATTACAGATCAAGAGTTTAAATAGGTTTAATTAGGATAATGACTATACCAGAATGGTGCTTTCGAGTTAAACGTAGAATTTATTCATTTTAAAAGAATTTCAAAGAATACATTTACACATAGATAAGTTGATAGAGACAGTTGTTCGTGCCCGGAGGCGAATGTCCAATTTAGAAGTGTTTTTATGGAGTGTTTTCGTTTTATGGGTTTACTGATACGAGGATATACAAAAGACAACGTATTTGATTCTTACATTATATAATTTCAATGTATTTTTAATAATTCAGAGGATAGTCGAGGTCGTATGTACCAAAACAAAACAATACACACCCGCACCCATAAAAACAAGGGATAAGAACACGTACTTTATCTTCTGCATTGATTTTGTATCATCTTTACTTACCTAAGTGACTAAAATTATAATGAGTTAAATATAGAACGCAAAAAATGGCTGTGTGGTTGAAATGAATTCTCATAAAATTTAAACAAACGATCATCAAAACAAAAGATTACGTGTACAGAAATAACATTCGGTGCCAAACACCTATTTTCAACGCATCAGTGAAGGTTACAATCGATTTTATTTTTTATTTGTATTGTGCCTTTTTATTAGGTTCACTTGTAACCGAGTTTTAAAAATTTCAAATACTTTAAAACGGCAGATTCAGTTCAAACTTTGTACACTTATCAAGTACCGTTGATAACACAATAAGTTTGTTCCAATATCCTGACCAGAATAATCAGGATAAACAATTTTTTTTCATTAATGTGTTTTGTAGTGTGTCATTGAAGTGAGTTGCATACATTATTTTTTCTACTACTTTTTTTCTTTCTCTAATTTGCGAAATACCCTGGAAAACCATTAAATTTGGGACACTTTGTACAACATCTAGTGTAAATATATCGATGTTTTGTTTGACAATGTTTTTAACGTCTCAATTGACAATCGTCCAAGGATATGTTGGTATGAATAAATATAAACAAACTTCTAAAATCATTTTAATAACAATGAGTAAAAAATTATCATTACAATGTTGTATGTGGGATTAAATTATTTGAGGTAAATAATAGCACGCTGGATTTATTTGCTTTAGAATTATCTTAGTTGTTTTTAGATAAATATTTAACTTCTTTAAACGTGTGACAAATACATTGTATGTAGATTTTCATTCTACGGAATTTTTTCCGCCTTATATTGAATATTATTCAAGTGATTTAACATACTTTTATTGATCCGTCTAATTCGCCACCTAACCCATAAAAATGTGTTAAAATAAATAGTTGAAATTTTGATTCTTTCAAATTTACGAACCTCTCACTTTCACATACCCTCGTATCTAAAATATCGTACATACGATGTTGTTGATTATTTTCCTCATTTATTGATTCTTTGAAATTGTGTATCTCAAATTTCAAGTGGTTATTCCAATTATTATAGTCAGTATGATTTTTTGAACTCGTACATGTCAAATGTGTATGTTATTTCCCTATATTAATCAAGTTCAAAATGAAACCAAAGAAATCTGCCCATAAAAAAGTGTGAAAATATAGGGTTACAATTGTGATTACTTTGACAGTTTCGAATCTCTCACCCACCCCGAACAACAACTAAAAAGATGGTATAGGTGGTTTTCGACGGAATTTCAGTATTTACAGTGTGACCCGTTTTGTTTGGAAGCACCCCTATAAAATCCGCATTTTTCAACCGATTTTGATTTAGTCTTTTTTGTTAGATTCAGTATCAAAAACAGAATTTGAGCACAAATTTTCATACCATAAGAGCTATTTTCAAGGCACTCTACGTTAATTTTTCTTTGCCAAAAAAGACGAAAGTATATTAGGCATTTTTTTTTCTCAAATATGACTACACCACTGGATTCGGAATCATCACAAATGTAAACTATCAAAATTTTATAAAAAAAGTTTTATTAACAACAAAGTTATCACTACATGAATTTGGAAAAAGTTGTTTTTTAATTAAGTTTTTACTAAGAATGTAGACACATTTTAAAAATGGCAACATGGTAAAGAAAAACTAGGACTCAAACATATTGCACTGTAAAAATTCGAAGCCGAAATTTTAAAAGACAGGATAATAGGTCCATTCTTTTTTGAGGGTAACATGAATGCCAATAACTTCATGGAATTCTTGGAAGGTGAGTTATCCGCAGTGATTGACGAACTGCCACTAGCAGAAAAAAGAAATTTGATATTTCAGTAAGATGGTTGTTCTGTACACTATTCTAGGATTGTCAGGCAGCGGCTTAACGAAAAATTTCCAAATGGTTGGATAGGTCGCGGTAGTGAGTTAATCGAATGGCCTCCTAGATCGCCCGATTTAACTATATTGGATTTTTATCTGTGGTGGCTTTTGACACAAAAAGTGTATAAGACACGTCCAAGGAATAGAGCAGAACTGTGTGACAGAATACGACAGGCGTGTGCTGGAATAACGCCACATGAAATAAAAAAGCGCTAAGACATAGTTGCAAACGATACGAGAAATGTGTGGAAATTAACGGAGGTCTAGTCGAGGCTACAAAAATGTAGAATTAAATTATTATTAAGTAGTTTAATAATCAAAATGTATTATTTGGTGTTAATTTGTATTTTCGTCACATCAGCACAATTGTACATTACTCTCAGAAGCTATAACTCCAGAACGGGTTAAGGTATCGGCTTCGAATTTTTACAGTGCAATATGTTTGAGTCCTAGTTTTTGTTTACCATGTTGCCATTTTTAAAATGTGTCTACATTCTTAGTAAAAAATTAATCAAAAAACAACTTTTTCCAAATTCATGTAGTGATAACTTTGTTGTTAGTAAAACTTTTTTTATAAAATTTTGATAGTTTACATTTGTGATGATTCCGAATCCAGTGGTGTAGTCATATGTCTAATATACTTTCGTCTTTTTTGGCAAAGAAAAATTAACGTAGAGGGCCTTGAAAATAGCTCTTATGGTATGAAAATTTGTGCTCAAATTCTGTTTTTGATACTGAATCTAACAAAAAAGACTAAATCAAAATCGGTTGAAAAATGCGGATTTTATAGGGGTGCTTCCAAACAAAATGGGTCACACTGTATGACATTACCTGTTCATTATCTTATTAAATACTCCAGGCAATAGATCTTATTTCATTGTTCGTGACTACGTTTGAATAATCTATTTTAGTCACTTCACTGAGCATGAACAGACTATACTTGCTCTCCAATATTGATTTGCGATTTCAACATTTTTTAGTAGATCTATTAAATTCAATGACATAATATATTATGAAAAACGACCAATAAAACTCTTGAAATATATAAATATGTATATATTGTTTTTGTTTTTGTGATAATTATTTTTATCACACCATAATTATTGCTAACGAAAGGAATCGCTAGTTTAGTAGGAAATTGAACGCAGCTTATTTAGATATAAAAGTAAGGTTAGTAGTGCGAGTTAAATTTATATGAATTATCAAATTTTTGTTATATTCGTGTAAGATTCGAGTGTTATTGGTGAAAAGGGGTGAAAATTTTAATGGAGAATTTGAAAAATAGTGTGAGATGAAAGTATTTGAAATACGTTTCGTTTTAACCTTAAATTTGGTAGTGATAAGAAAGTAAAATTAAAGTGGATGTCTATGCAAGCTAAAATTGAAACTTAAATTAATTTAAATCCAAAACTAAGAACATAAAACCAAGAAATTTAATGTAGATGTCTATGCAAGGAGCTAAGAAAATCATTTCTTCTATGAATTCGCCACAACGCATGCGTTAAGCCATGACTACAGATCACCTACTGGTTATCTGACAGCTCGATTTCTATTTGAAGTTTTAACGAATGATTGAAAAGAGTACACATGTACGGATGTTTTATTAATATTTTCTTAATTTATTTAGCATGAACAGCTTAATATTTTTAGTTTAAATTTCATGTTAACCTTATATTAATCATAATATTTCTTAATCAAACCAATTATTTTAAAAAATTACACTTTTCTCAGTTTATACATTCTAAAAGCATTTATCAAAATAAGAAATCTATTTATCTTCCAGATAATTATAATTTGATTAGATACAATATCGTTTAATTCAGGGGCGTGGGTAAGGAACAATATTTTTCAAAAAATTTACCAGCTGATCACTTTCACCACGCCAAGGAAACCCTCAGAGTCAAAAAATCGACAAGTCCATGAAATTTTTTGAAATATTAAACTTTTTAACACGTTCTTATTACCTTCACTTGTATGTATCTATGTTTGTTTGTAACCGACTCGATTTTGACCCACTTTAAACGAACAGATTTAATTCAAACTTTGTACACTTGTCAAGGACCGATGACAATTCAATATAGTAATAAAATATAGGGCGTTCCATTTATAACGCTACCTTTAAACACGATTTTTATCCACTTTAAAAATTCAGATTAATTCAAAATTTTACAAGCTTGTCAAGATTGTTCTATTTGAAAAAAAACAACTTTGATTTGGCATATCGATCGAATAAGTGGATTCCCATAAAATAAGTGTCGAAATAGTCTAAGTTCAGATTTTGAAAATTTGCAGTACACGCGAGTAGATCAGCAAGGCTGGTTCTAGAACAGAAGTGAGCGTTTGTTAAAAAGGGGTTATGGAAATAATTAACTGTGCTGTGTGAGGTGTGACGTATGAGAAGTATATAATTTACACTAATCAAACCATTTCTATTGTCAATGCGCATGATTTGTCCATATTTGTTAATCTACGTTACACCAAAAATTCATAATAGGATCCATAATAATGGAAATATTGAGCTAAAATTTGAAATCCACACACCCAGATAAAAAAAGATTTTAAATTGCTACAGTTATTGCTTGTTATTTCAAGTATATCCTACTATAATTTTAAAAGTTTAATTTATTCAAAAATATTGACAAATAAACCAAAAAGTAAAACCTATCGGTGCCTAATTTGTTAAATTAATATTCGTAGTTCAACAATCAATCAAAAATAAAATTAATGAATTGCACTGAAAATTTTGCAGACGCATCGTTACAATTTTAATTGGCAAAACGAAATTTTGATTGATTGCATATCGGTCAATTTTTTTTAACACTAAAAACATTTCTTAGCGAAGGATATGAATTGGTCAAGGTTGAACCACGTTTTGAAAGCAAACATCCAAATTTTATTTATTTTTAAATTGATATTAAGCAATATTATATTCAGTATATTTCGTCTTTGAACAAAATAAAACGATTTATGTAGTAGATACACTTGGAAAATTGAATCATTCATAATACTATCAACAAAAATGTCTCAATAATAATTTCGTAAAGGTTAAAAGTTACTTAAACGATTGTTTTCCTTTTCAGGTCGATTGAAGTACAACAATGGCGACGAAAACAAACCGTTCCCCTCCCCTCACGTCTCTACCATCTACGATAATCATAAGTATCTAAAAAATCAGATACACATATTCCCTTCGATTTGTTCAGTGATTTTATTGTTCTCTATTTAATCGGTTTTAAAGTGTTCCGTCTCTCTACAAGTGTTAGGTTTTTTTTCGTTTAATAAAATCGGTGGGATTAGAGTTGATTTTGGGGGGTTTATCAGCAAGGAGACCAAGTTTGTGGAAAGTCGCACAAGTAAGTACTTTGAACTTAGTTATTATCTTTTTTTTATGTAAGAATAATAGATAACGTATAAGTTGACAAACATGGCACTTGAACAACAGATGCGCAAAGACAAAGCCTGTGACTAAGGGCTTACAGTTATTTTTCTGTTATCTCTAATAAATCCGCCTCTAAATCTTGATTAGAGTTTTCAAAAACCCTTCATAGGTTAGATCCACTGATTCACTTTTATTACTTTTATATGACACGACTCCATACTTTTGGCTATAACTGTATAACCGTTATACCTAGCTCTTTGTAGTCAACGCCATTCGATTCAGCATGGAATTTTCTACTACAATACAATTTTTCGCTTGTCAAATATCCCTATTTTCTAATTTTATTATATCTCAAAATTACTCTTTTATTTTTAGAAAAATATTTTTTTTTGTCGTATATTTTCGTATGGAAGAGTAATTTTGTCACATGCTACAACAAATCATATCCTAAAAGAAGGACAATCTATTAACTAACAAAAATGATATTAGGATTGAAATATGTTCCAATTTAGACGTCAAAATACTGTAAAACTATTAAAACACTACAAATTAGAAAATTACTTTCCAAATGATAGACCGTTCACCAGGAAGCAACATCTACTTCTCCAGACAATGAATTACACTTCGAAGATAAACGAGGTTGGTATATATGAAAATATAGAACCAACCATTCTGGTTTATAATTAGAAGGAACACCGGTTTCGGCGTATTTGCGCTTCATCAGTACAAGGTAGATATGATCCGTCCAGAAGCTCTAAGAGCCTAATCCTGGACTTAAGACAACGCTGAAATCACGTTAATACATTATACCCAGTGAAGGGAATGCCAAGAATGTGACAATAGCGACATGTCCACAACTAAATACAGGGTGATTGATTAGTGTGATAAAGTTCAGTGCCTCCTTTGTCATTTGAGATATCAATTTGAAAATTTCAGATCTTATAGCCATCACCAGTCTCTATATTTTAAAATTATTTACAATCTTACGGGGTGTTCCAGAATGCTGTGCCATATGAAAGTTACATTTTTTCAAATGAAACACCCTATATTTTATCGCATATTTGGAATCAGCTTGACCTCCCCATTACAATAATATAGGGTTATGATGTGTTCTACGGAGTATTTAAAAAGTTATAACCAATTTTCCATAAAAATCGTAACAAGTTCAATACCCTGTACAATGTAAGAGAAATTCTAGAAAAAAAATCTGTTGCGGCCAAAGCATTTCAATAGTAGTAAAAATCCTGGAAAATTATTTATTTCGTTAATATTCATTGAAGCTGATACAGGGTGAATCAAAATAAGAATACATTATTTTCTCGGTTTTTTCAAATGGATCACCCTGTATTTTATGTGAGAATCGAAAATTACTACCAACATACTTTTTTTATATATAGCATTCCCTATACCTAAAAATTATTAGTTCTCGAGATATTTTGATTTTTCTATGCAAAACATTGATTATATCAAAAAAATATGGTCCTACTACATATTCACCAACAATACCTCCCCACACATTCAACGACCATCTAGTTTGACTGTGTGTCACTATGTGATATGGATAATAGTGAAAGTTGTGCCTATTAACACAACCATTTTTAGGAAACGTGGATCCTTACACTTGTGAGTGGGTTTTCAGTAACTGCCAGCAAAACATTAATTTCATTTTCTTCTGTTACAGAAGCTTTTGTTTTGTAGGTTTCCGTCTTTCAGGAAAACGTTCATGGTATTCTCTTGAGGATAGTAAGGCGTTCTTATTGCATTCTCCCCAATCATTTCATCACTAGTGAAATTAATTTGCCCTAGTTCAAATTCTTCAAAGCACCAAAAAATATACCAAATCGCTAAATCAAAAAACACTAATGTACCTACTGCCATGTCATGTTATTGTCAAATATCAGTTTTTGACTAATCAATCACACCCAACTCGCAATTAATTATTAAATAATTAGATATAATTAATGTTTTGCATAGAAAAATCAAAATATCTCAAGAACTAACAATTTAAGGTATAGGGATTGCTCTATAAAAAAAGAAGTATGTTGATAGTACTTTTCGATACTCTCATAAAATACAGGGTGATCCATTTGAAAAAACGTAGAAAATAATGTATTCGTATTTTGATTCACCCTGTATTAGATTCAATGAATATTAACGAAATAAATAATTTTTCAGAATTTTTACTACTATTCGAACACTTTGGCCGCAACAGATTTTCATTCTTGAAGGGTATTGAACTTGTTACGATTTTTGTGGAAAATTGGTTATAACTTTTTAAATACCCCGTAGAACACATCACAGCCCTATATTATTGTGATAAGGAGGTCAAGCTGATTCCAAATATGCGATAAAATATAGGGTGTTTCATTTAAAAAAATGTAACTTTGATATGGCGCAGCATTCTGGAACTCTGTAAGATTGTAAATAATTTAAAAATGTGAAAACTGATAATGGCCACTGGCCACTGGGATGGACTATGTATAGTATAACATTTGATATCGAAAAATATGCTCAGTATTATTATAATTTTTTTTTTTTGTTTCAGATAATCTGAACGCACGTTTTTGGCAGAATTCCAGGAGCGTTTCGAGAGGGAAATCGCTACTTAGTAACTAGAGGCGGATATATGCGCGTCTGTTTCGGTTCTCTGTGCTTCTCGTCTACCGTAGACGAGGAAGCCGCGACACACCAGGTAACGCCGATGAACCATAACCCCAATTTTACGGTGGTGACTAGTAACGGTGGCAATCACGTTATCGAAAAAATGGCTAGCATCGGGGACTTACAGGTAATTTCGTAAAATATTTTATTAGAAAGTTCATTTTTTTCTCTTTCTCAATCAGTTTTTAATAGAAAAACTTGTTAAGTTTCCATATATAATATATATATTTATATTATTTCGTTGTTCTATTAATATTTATGTCTACGAAACAAAAAAACTGGAATTTTATATTGAAACCAGTGCATTGAAAGCGTATTAGTTAATCGTTTATTACCGAGTCCGAAGTGACACGATCGCAACTTGAATAGATTCATATTTTACTTGTTCTAATTGATAATCGCAAGTACAGGGCTTCTTGTTTTAAAATATTTCTCCGTACATATTATTAGTTGTAATTTAATATTTTTAAGTTACCATTTAAATAAGTGGATTTTACAAACAAATACTATCGAGAAATAATTTAGGAGAAGCGAGAAAAAACTGATGCTTTCACCCAGGTTTTATTACTTTCTTTAAAAAAAAAGTTTTTTGTTTTCTCTGTGTATTCAAATGTTCTCACTTTATTTACTTCTTGCTCTTCAATTTCTATTCCTATGTAAAAAATATTTTTAGTGTTCTGTACTGTACTAATTCAGTTTGTTTGCTATTTTTTTTTTCGTGATATAGCGAATAAAAATGAACTTTTGTTTTTGGAAAATTCTTACTACGTTTATTATAAAATGAAAACCCTTCCGGTAATGGTATGGTGAATTTTTTTCCAAATAGATTGGTCTTTTAGGAGTGCTATCCTAAAATTTCAGTTTAATAGAATCATTTTTGTGGTTGGTATGATTTTTCAAGTTAATAGATGTTATTTTTCATTGTACTACATATTTAAATATGCTTTTTTTTTAAACTGAGCGTCCACTAGTCGATTAATAATCCTAAAAACCTCATTTTACTCATTTCCAGTGTTTTTTTAAATACAAATTTTTATTTTGAACATTTTTCGAAAGAAAATTTTCACGATTTTACTTTTTTTTTTCTTCAAACATAAATTCTTCATGTAAAATTCTCTCCTGAATCGATTGGTAGGCATAAAAACGTTGCAATTCTTCAATTTTTTGATTTACGGGCTCTTTTTAAGAACGCTCTGCTGAAATTGTATTTAATATACGGTTTGTAATTTTTTTTTGGGTGAAATTTCAATTTTATCAAAAAATTCAACCATTTTACAAATTTTTCAATATTTTTCCTGCTGAAAATTCTTCTCATGTTCGAACTATTGCTTCAATATCCATTTCTATATATAAAATTTTCTTCTGAAGCGAATAACCATTCAATTACATTTTTTATAACCTTTCCTTGGCTTTGAAATTTCCTTTTATGTATTTCATCATTAAAATGTATCTAAAATACCACAGATAACTAAGACATTATTATCAGTTACACATCTCCGTATTATTATCAACTGAGGTTACAGCAGCGAGAATAAACCCATTAAAAATTATGTCTTTTTAACGAGCTGTCCAATTTCAATTATTATAACACAAACTGTACTGTACAGAACACTCCATTGCGTACAAAATGAATCAATGTCTCCTTTTGTTGTGAAATAGTCAAGTATCTTTGAATGAATTGTTCGTTTTGAAATTGGACCAGTAGACATACATTGTTATAATTTATTTATTGTTATAAACTTAAATTGAACAAAAATATGTTAAAATTCCAATTTCACTGAGAGAATACATAATTGACAAAAGTTTCAAAAATATCCATTATCACAGTAATCGGTAAAACGACTATTCATCGGAAAAAGAGAGTACAGAAATCGCTAATGCGTCGGGATCCTGCAAAATTATGAAATTAGGAAACAGTGCAAATTAATTTTACTCACAACTATACACAATTTCTACTGACACGTGGTTTTTAAATCTTTGTTCTCCCAACTAAATCTTTCAACAGCAAAAAGTTTTGCGATTTCTCGGCTAATATGAATTCACGGACCAGTCTATTTATTCGTTCTTCGACGTCATCATTGTTTTATATCTCGATCACATCAAATGCTATCGATAATAATTGAAGTAGATTAAAAAAAATATTTTATTTTCGTCTCTTGGAATATTTTCAGTATAATTGTTATCTCGTGATCAGTGACATGGGTTTTAATAAATTGTTAAGAGAGTTGTTTCAAAAGCGCAAAAAGGTAAACAATTTTTATTTCGTGCAGATTTATATAAAATTAGCAATAAAAAACGTTCTAGTATTCTGAAGTATTGGTTATAGTATGTGTTGGCAATAGGGTTTAAAACAAAAATTTTAAATACTGTATGATCAACTAATTAAAGTCTATCTCAATGTTAGACAGAACTTTCTTAATAACCTAATCTCCTGTTTAATAACATTTTGAATAATTACGATACAACGATTTTTAAAAACAATTGTTTTTCTTGTTCCTTATAATTTCGTTTACTAGCCATACTTCAGAAGGTACTAAAATATACAGTGTGACCCATTTTGTTTGGAAGCACCCCTATAAAATCCGCATTTTTCAACCAATTTTGATTTAGTCTTTTTTGTTAGATTTAGTATCAAAAACAGTATTTGAGCACACATTTTCATACCATAATAGCTATTTTCAAGGCCCCCTACGTTAATTTTTCTTTGCCAAAAAAGACGAAAGTATATTAGGCATTTTTTTTTCTCAAATATGGCTACACCACTGGATTCAGAATCATCACAAATGTAAACTATCAAAATTTTATAAAAAAAGTTTTATTAACAAAAAAGTTATCACTACATGAATTTGGAAAAAGTTGTTTTTTAATTAATTTTTTACTAAGAATGTAGACACATTTTAAAAATGGCAACATGGTAAACAAAAACTAGGACTCAAACATATTGCACTGTAAAAATTCGAAGCCGAAATTTTAAAAGACAGGATAATAGGTCCATTCTTTTTTGAGGGTAACATGAATGCCAATAACTTCATGGAATTCTTGGAAGGTGAGTTATCCGCAGTGATTGACGAACTGCCACTAGCAGAAAGAATAAATTTGATATTTCAGTCAGATGGTTGTTCTGTACACTATTCTAGGATTGTCAGGCAGTGGCTTAACGAAAATTTTCCAAATGGTTGGATAGGTCGCGGTAGCGAGTTAATCGAATGGCCTCCTAGATCGCCCGATTTAACTATATTGGATTTTTATCTGTGGGGTCTTTTGACACAAAAAGTGTATAAGACACGTCCAAGGAATAGAGCAGAACTGTGTGACAAAATACGACAGGCGTGTGCTGGAATAACGCCACATGAAATAAAAAAGCGCTAAGACGTAGTCGCAAACGATACGAGAAATGTGTGGAAATTAACGGAGGTCTAGTCGAGGCTACAAAAATGTAGAATTCAATTATTATTAAGTAGTTTAATAATTAAAATGTATTATTTGGTGTTAATTTGTATTTTCGTCACATCAGCACAATTTTACATTACTCTCAGAAGCTATAACTCCAGAACGGGTTAAGGTATCGGCTTCGAATTTTTACAGTGCAATATGTTTGAGTCCTTGTTTTTGTTGACCATGTTGCCATTTTTAAAATGTGTCTACATTCTTAGTAAAAACTTAATTAAAAAACAACTTTTTCCAAATTCATGTAGTGATAACTTTGTTGTTAATAAAACTTTTTTTATAAAATTTTGATAGTTTACATTTGTGATGATTCCGAATCCAGTGGTGTAGTCAAATTTGAGAAAAAAAAATGCCTAATATACTTTCGTCTTTTTTGGCAAAGAAAAATTAACGTAGAGTGCCTTGAAAATAGCTCTTATGGTATGAAAATTTGTGCTCAAATTCTGTTTTTGATACTGAATCTAACAAAAAAGACTAAATCAAAATCGGTTGAAAAATGCGGATTTTATAGGGGTGCTTCCAAACAAAATGGGTCACACTGTAGATGTAGTATATATACACAAAATATCTTATAATTGAGTCTTACTCAGGCCAGTTTCATGGCCTTATCTTTACTGGATCTTTGCAACTCCAGAGTTCCGGTTCCTAAAATGATGTTTCAGTTCTCCTCTTTGATATCTCGTTTCCTCCAATTCCAGTCTACCCTATAGAGGCTTCCAGTTAGATACGGGTGGTTATTAGTAAATTGTAGCTATGACTACTTCTAATATTGTTCCTTGTGGTATACCACTTTTAATTTTTACAATGCATGATAAACATAATGATAAACTAAGCATGGGTGTAGTTGAAAAAAATTTTCTTGAAAAAAACAGTGGTATTGGATGATGTAAGTTAGTTGGTAAAAAATGTTTGTTTGGATCATTAAATCTATTTATGAAATAGAAGGAAATGGAAAGTTCCTGTTTATATTTGTCACCACAATTACTGCTGATTCAAAATATGACTGCTTATCTCTAACATGGTGAAGGATTAATATTAGATTCAACCTACTTATCATTTTTGCGGGTTTTTGCTAGATAAGGTTTAACTTCAACATACGCTCAAACTTAATACAATATCTTCTGTAAGTTCCTTGTGGCATTACTTATTCTTTTTTCTCTTATTTTTAATTTTGGGAATCAAACCACAATAATGTTTTTTATATTTTATTTCGACGTTTCGGTAGCGTTCCAGCTACCGTTGTCAAGATTAACTAGTATAGAAATATAATTTCTTTGGTCCCTATCTGACACAACGAAAAAATTTGACAACTAGACAATCAATAGTATTTTGAAGCTTAAGACTACAAAAAAATTTTATTAAGGTCCATTCATAAAATTCAAATGGGATTCGACAAAAATAATATTGAAAGAGCCCAATAATAAAAGACGAAAAATTAAAAAAAGTGCTTTAATACAACTAAATTCAGATAAATCTGTAGCTAGTATTTCAGCTGAATGTAGTCAAATTTGGTTACCAATGTTAGAAAGAGAAATTTCCAATAATCAATTACCTGCGTTATCAGGATAGCATCATAAGTTTTTATCCAGCTTTTCTTATGATTTATCTTTGGAATGGTTCTTAATCGATACACACTTCAATACACAAAATTAGCAAACTGAGTTATACATATTTTGAAAACAAAAATAATCATACACAAAAAAGTAACAACAAACGCGTTTTTATTAACAAAATTTCCAAAATAAGCGAAAAAAAGCGCTATCCCAATAAAAACCGTTCCTGGAACGTGCACTTCACTGGATTCCATTTCTAGTGGACTAGATATCGTTAGAATGTCAAAAAATAAAATATTTTATTTCAAATTTGACCAGAGGTGTGACCTACTATGAATTAAACTTGATGGGAACGACGTTGAATGGAGACAAGAAGTCAAGTATCTAGGTTTGACTCTAGACAGCAAACTCCTGTGGAACAAACACGAGAAAGAGATTACATACAAAGCAAAAATGGCTCTAATGGTGTGCAGGAATCTGGCAGGGAGAAACTGGGGTTGTAACCCAAAAATCCTGAGCTGGATGTACACTGCCATAGTGAGACCAATTATCACTTATGGAGCCATTGCGTGGAGTAGTAGAACTAGCCTCTTGACGACGAGAGAAAACCTCTCTAAAATTCAAAGACTAGCCTGTATATGCATAACAGGAGGAATGAGTACATGCCCAACGGCAGCAATGGAAGTGATTCTCAACCTCACACCATTACATATGGTGGTGGAGAGTGTTGCAGAAAGAACAAGATACAGACTAAGTAGAGAGGGAATCATTAAAAAGAAAACCACCTCTTCACTTCTTAGAAATCAGACAACCTGGGACATGCCACAAGATGGTATGATGAAAAAGTATAACTTTTCAAAGAAATTCGTTACGGAATTAAGCAACAAGAAGGAATGGGATCCAAATACCATTACCAGACTTGGAAAGAATGCCATTCAATGGTACACAGACGGCTCAAAAGCAATAGAAGGAACTGGGATAGGAGTGTACGGGCCAGGAACCAAACACTCTGAAAGCTTGGGAAAAACCCCAAGTATCTTTCAAGCGGAAATTCACGCAATAAGAAAGTGTGCCCAGTTCAATATTGACAAAGGATATAGAAGGCAAAGGATTATCATAATGTCTGATAGTCAAGCAGCTATTAAAGCGCTGAGTTCCTGTGTAATCAGTTCCAAAATGGTGTGGGAATGCCTAGGCAAACTTAATGAACTAGGCGAGAACAATATAGTCACCTTACTGCGGATTCCAGGACACACTGGAATAGAAGGAAACGAAATAGCAGATGAACTAGCAAAGAGGGGGAGTGAAATACCCTTTTGGGGGCCGGAACCTTTTTGCGGAATCAGCTCCAATGTAATATTGGAAGAAATAGGTAAAGCCGAAGAAAAGAGAAGATCTGACAATTGGAAAGATCTAGTAGGGCTTAGGCAATCAAAGATTCTTCTGGGTGACTACAACCTGTTGAGATCAAATGAATGCATAAGTCAAAGCAAAACTGCACTAAGAGTTTTAACAGGAATCCTAACGGGACATTGTCGCCTGAATGGACACCTTAAAAAGCTCAAAATAGTGGAGGAAGAAGATTGTAGATTTTGTGGAATGGAAGAAGAAACCTCCATCCACATACTTGCGAACTGCACAGTATTTCAGAATCCTAGGGCACAGTACCTGGGAGACTACTGGATAGAAGAGGGACAGTTACCTAAGTTGAGGCCTGCAGATATCCTAAAATTCCTCCGGGAAATAGGACTAAAGGAGCTACTAGTATCTGAGACTCTCCTCAGACACTAAGTAGAAGTAAGGGGGCACAATAGATCTTTTAGGTCTCAGTGAATGTTACCCCAAAATACATACATACATACTATGAATGGACCTTAATAAAATTTGACAAAGCTTTGTAGTCTTAAACTTCAAAATATTAAGTTTTTCGTTGAGTCAGATAGGGACCAAAAAATTATTTCTATACTAGTTAATCTTGACAACGGTAGCTGGAACTCTACCGAAACGTCGAAATAAAAAAATAAAAAACATCATTGTGGTTTGATTCCCAAAAAATAAGAGAAAAAAGAATTAATAATACAATACAGAATGTAAAAAATTAAATTCCAGAAAGTCTTTCTGTGGTTCCCCCTTTTGTTTAAACGATTTTCTTTTGTTTCCAGGCATTGCTCGTCCAAAAGGACGGAATAATCGAGGAATTATCTCGCCAAATCGAACATATCGATCTCGAATTATTACGCGAACAAAGACTACAAGAACTACATCGACAATTACAACAACGCGAAAATGAAATATGCGATTTACGCTCGCAATTGGATAAGTTCCAAAGCGTAATTCGCGTACAAAATCCCACTAGTCCTAAGGGAATGCGTCCTAGAAAACAACGCGCCGGTATTTCCGCGGAACCGCAAAGTGAAGCTTCCATTTTGGATTTGAGCAAACAGACATTTACAGTTCATCCCAAAAATGAAAGGTAAGATCGAAATTATTACTAATAATTATAATTTTTGGAAAATTTTATTATCGACACTATATATTTGAATTTAAAATTTATGGTCAGTTTTTTATTTTATTAGCATAAAATAAAATTAAAATTCGGAAAAACGTAAAAAATTACGTCTACCTACGTAAAATCTATTTTTAAATTATGTTAAATAACTGAATTATAAGTAAACGATAATGGATATCAATTATGTGATAAAGCAAATGTTAATGTAATAATAAATTATGGTGTTCGAAAATCGTTGAATTTTTATCTAACGTTACACTTAATTTTCATGCAATTAATAAATAATTAACTGTATTTAGAACGACCATATGCTACCTCGAACCAAATTTTTTTTTGGTTACCTCGCAATAATTTTAAACTAGGTGATAAATTATGATTTTATCGACCTTTCTTGAAATTTATAGTTTGTAGCAAAACATCTACTTAGTTTCGTATTTTTTTCCATTGATTCCCAGGTTTTTTTGATATTCTATTTGCATCTCATTCGATTGGGTTCTGCTGAACAGTCTAGACCTAGTAGTTCGGTTGCTGATAGCTCTAAGCAGAGCCTAGCTGTCAGTGAATATTTTTATTTTTTGTCCGGTTTATCCTCTCTGATGTGTTCATCAATACAGGCTATATCGGCAATCATCTCTGCTTGAAACACAGTCGTATATTTCGCCCAAGGCTAAAGATCATTCTCTTTCTAGAATCTTTCTGGAATCCCCCGGTAGCGATGGCTAATATGAAAAAAAATGAGCGTTAAGTTTAAACTTGGACCAAATGGACGTAGTTATGCAGAAACCTACCAACCCACAAAAGTCGTAAAATCTGGTTAATGTAAATATGCATGTATTAAAACTCATTCTGTAATTTGCAGAAGCCTACCAACCCTACAACACATCACAACCACTATACACGTAATATCTACCAATCCACATTGAAGCTGAACGCTTGTTTATAATTGTGCAGAACACGATCAACCCACTTGGTTTATTTTGCAACTCGAGTCAGGATCACGTTGGCCAACCAAGTGGGTTGGTTGCGGTCTGCGTTAATATATTCCATCACATAACCTCACAAAAAATCAAGCTTATGGTGCAGGGTGTGTGCTGTTTCTGAGAGAAAAGTATTAGTAATCACTTGCTTTTCATAAACTTGTATAACATTATTGAGGTTTAAGCTGGGATTGTGACTGTGTAGAATATTAAACGTTACAATGTCGGATCGAACTCGTCGTATTATGGATTTGGTACGGGATAAAACCGTGCAAGGTAAGATCTATTTTTTGTCAATTTCAAGGTATTATTAGCATAGTATTAGGTTTTTTCATATCATTACTTCATGATTTTTTCGTTTATTTTATTCAGTAGGCATCTAAAAAGTAATGATGGTCGTTACTTACGACCACAGGTTGAGTCACGAGGTGAAGACGAATGTCATAATCTATATTATATCAAGTGAATAACAAAATAGTTACTCGCGAGCGGAATACTATACTTTTTCTACTACCGGTTCGATCAATAGTGCATAGCAGATTCCTATTATTGAGAAATTAAATTATTTAGTAGTAAGCCCTATCAATAACGGTTAACATTCTTATAATCATTATGTAAAAAGGTCTTTACTAAATGTGTTGTTCCAGGAGAACAACCGAATTTCAAGCTAAACGAAATGAAAGTAGTGAAAGACTACAGTATGCCATCAGTAGATTCCACTGCTACGAAACCGAAAGAAACACCGACGGACTTTTCATTAGCCACTTGTTCAAATACGAATAAAACAACTTTCCAAGATGAGAACTTCCCCTACGTAAGTGACGCAGAAGACGACGACGATTCCGTTTGTGATCCGACGTATGAAGCTGAAAGTTCCTCGTCTTCCTCAGAAATGCCAATGGAAAATATTGGAGCCCAAGAGCATATTGTAGCCGATTCTGTGTTACAGGATAACCAAAACATGCTGACGGGTCGACCTCGCAAAGGAAGAAAGAGGAAATATAGTAATCAAAACCGCAGTGAAAGGAAAAGAAAACGAAACAGCAATGAGAGTTACTACAACCACAAAGGCAGAAAAATTGAACCTAAAATATTTGTTTACTTTAATTGTAAATGTAAACTGAAATGTTCTGATTACGTTTCAGAAGAAATTTGCCGGGCAGAGTTTGAAAGATTTTGGTCATTGGCATCTTATGTCCTCCCAATTACCGACCAGAGAGGCATAAAGCAAGGGGGGCATAATAAACTTGATGAAAAGAAAGTTGAAGAGGTTCGCACTCAGATTGATAAAATTCCTAAATATGAATCTCATTATCGCCGAGAACAAACAGATTCGAAATTTCTTCCTCCAGAGATGACTATACAAAATATGTATAGCATGTACTCTAATGAAACCGAGAATCCTGTAAGCCTGGCCTCTTACAAGAAAATATTTTATACAAATTTTAATTTGAAATTTAAATCTTTAAAAAAAGATACTTGTGATATTTGCGACAAACTCGCCATACAAGTCAAACATGAAGATGACCCAACTAACAAAAAAACTCTAGAAGAAATACATAAAACGCACTTAGATGCAGCAACATGTGCTCAAGATTTAAGACGACAAGATTTTAAACTGGCTAAAGAAAACGAAGACTATGAATGCCTTACTTTTGATCTTGAAAAGACACTTCCATTACCACGAATTCCTGCAAACATTGCGTTTTATAAAAGACAACTGTGGTTGTACAACTGTGGGGTACATAGTGGAAAATACGATCAGGCATATTTTTATGTTTGGCCAGAGGGAACTGCTGGGAGAGGTGCTCAAGAAGTAGGCTCGTGTCTATTAAAACATGTAGTATTAAAGTTACCAAAAAATGTTAGTCATCTTATTTTATGGAGTGACTCTTGCGGTGGTCAGAACCGCAACATAAAAATTACCCTATTATTAAAACATATATTGCATAGCTGCCCTAACTTAAATGATATCACTTTAAAATTTGTTTATCCTGGACATAGCTTCCTCCCAAATGATTCAGATTTTGGAGACGTAGAAAATGCCTTGAAACATACACAAAGATTATACTTGCCATCTGATTATGTTACAATAATGCGAGATTGTCGCAAAAAAAAGCCTTTCATTGTAACCAATATGATGACTACAGATTTTGTATCTACAAGCAAATTAGAAAAAAGTATAGTCAACCGAAAAGTATCCGTTACAGGTAACAAAATCAATTGGTTATGGATTCGAAGTATCCATATAGAAAAAAATGACCCATTTTCCATCATGGTTAAACAAAATGATTTCACTGCAGTTGAGGAAAAAATTAACATTCAGAAAAATACCAGACAAAATTCCAAAGAAGAAGTATTTCTAGATGTGCCATTACTGTGGCCAAATGGAAAAACTGTGGCAGAGAAAAAAATTAAAGATTTAAAGGACATGATGCATCTTATACCGCCTGACTGCCATGATTTCTATAAAAGTTTGAAAGGTAATCCTAATATTGAAGAGGATGTGGATGGTTTCAATATAAACAATGTGGATTTTGACATAAAGGATGTTGTTTAATTTGATAATTAAATGAAGATTCTTATCAATGAACGTCATTTCATTTCTGAAATTTATTAAAATTTGTTTGCTACCAACCCACAATATATTGTTCATGACCGTCGTTTTTTTTTAATTTCCTAAAAATTGGTTTTTTACAGAATGCTACCAACCCACAAAATTTTTTTTATTTTTCAAAATATTGAATTGAGTTTAGCACGATTGTACTATTGTAAGTTCCATATAATCTAAATAATATAGTTTTATTTTATATTATCAAAATAGTGAAATATATCGATGATATTAATTAAAGTGAAATGTTGAGTCTAGAATACTCCGTTACAGTTTTTTTTGGGTTGGTAGGTTTCTGCATAACTACGTCCAAATAATCCACGTGGTATGAAAAAAAAAATAAGAAGGAGATACTCTTATGTACAGTTTGTTGTGAGAATAATATTGTGAGTGTGTGAAATGCCCAGATTTAAATTTCTGATCTCACGAGATCCCGAGTTCGAAATCTCGCCTCTAAATTGCATTTCCTAACTAGGAGTATGTAGTACTCATCATGTGGAGTATAAACTCATGCTCAAGAGCATAAATTTCTTCGAGTTTAAACTCAATTTTTATCCATACCTCCCATTGGTACAGGATGGACAAAAATACAATAGTTTTGTGTGTGTTCATAAAGTAACGCGTAACATTCTTTATTAGTTAAATTAACAATGTTATCAAAAATACTTATTGTCTAGCAGACCGAATATGATGAAATACATGACTTTATAAATGTTCGAACTGCAGCACTTGCTGTATTTGACAGTAACCCAAACTGTGTACAAATTCTTGTTGAACCTTGTTTATTGTGTCTTGAGAAATATTGTTTATTGCTGTCCGAATTCTCTCTTTTAATTCTTGAATATTTGCTGGTTTCGTTTGATACACAACATTCTTCAGATGGCCCCACATAAAATAATCCAAACGATTGAAATGTGGTCAGCTCGTTGGCCATTCAATAAGTCCACGTCTACCAATCCACCAGTTCGGAAAAATTTCACCTGTTGAAACCATAAACTTTCATCAAAACCTCCAGGATTACTTTATGAGCACACACAAAACTATTGTATTGTCCACCCTGTACCAATTGGAATCAACATGTGATAGATTTTTGGAATCAGCTCAGCTAGAGTAATCTGAAAATTGAGACAAAATGGGGGTGTTCAATTTAAAAAAAATGACGGTAACGTCATTACTCGAAAGTAATTCACCCTGTATATTAGAATATTATTTTAAAATAAGGTAAATTAAAATCAAAAATCGACGTGTTTCAGGATTATTTCTTAAAATGCTCTGTTTAGCTAAAAATGAATTTGTTCCATACTTTACGGACACAGTGTATAACGCTTATCAATCACCCTGTATAGATAATTATATTAGTCACATTTAAATTATAGAAACAATTCCTATTGAATTTTAATTTGATCCCGAAAACTCTTTGTAGATTTCAATTTTAAGTAGTGCCAAATTTTCTCTGTATTCGTTTAACATTTTTTTTTAAATCTTACTTATAAATTCCCTGGGTCGAACAAATTTCTTGACTGTTTTATAAGAATATTTGGTCATATTTTCGTATTTCAAAATATTCCAATTTATTTGAGATTATTCTATAATACAGAAATATCTATTTGCATAATAGTTATTTTTAAATTGTGTTGATATTGAACATTCCATTTGTAAGCGATTCGATTTAAAATGCACACTTCATCGAAAACCTGCAATTTTATTATAGATGGTGTGCAGAAACAAAGTCTGTATACTTCGGTAAAATATAAACTTGCAATGACAGGACAGGGCGCATAAAACAGGAAGGACAACTTAAAATAATATTTTTTTACCACGAATAAAACTTATCCTCAGTAGATTTTTAAACGAGGTCTAAATGGACAATTTTTAAAACATTTAAAGTTTCTTCACGCTAGGGATTCTGGAGTAAATTGACCCCTCTGGCAACGACCCTGGTTTCACAGACAATAAGCAATATGTAATCTTGTAATTTTTTTCCATTATTCCAAATTAAGTAGTCACCCTGTTATTTTTGGTTTTGCCATCCCTTTTTTTGTCGTAGGTAATATAAAAAAATATACAAAACCTTCTCTTTGCACTCGTCATTCTCTAACTAAAATTAAAGGTTCTTGACGCTAAGAATATTTTTATACAACACCAGACATCGTATCCGCAAGCTAGAAAAATAAATTGTCTCTATTAAGATATCCTGTATTTGTTTCAATTTCAATCAGACATGAAACTTTCGTCACTGTCTAAAACTGTTACAGTTTCTCTCTAGACTGAAATTATTGACATCAATTAATCGTAATTTCAAAAAAAAATTTAATTCATTACAATAATTGTTGAACTATCGAGAAAGTCAATTTTTCAAAGAGAAGACATCATTCTCTATATTTTTTATTCACAATCTATGGCGCCATCTAATAACCAACGCTTTAAACAAAAAAAAAGCTTGAGTTGCTTTAAACTCATGTTTACAGTGTTCTATACAATATCCGCCGACGGCTGTTGTCGGAATGTTACAGGGTGGGCTAGATAAATTTTATTTAAACTTCTGTTTAGCGTAAAATAGAGTTAGTGAAAAAGGATATATGGAAAAGGAATTTGAAGAATGCTACAAGAACAAATATTAATTAAGTTTTGACTGGATTTAATTTAAAATTTTTATTCTAATTAGTAAAATTAGTTTAAGAAAAATACAAGCTTCTTAATTAATAAGTACAACGTATCAAACTTCTAATAATCATCGTTATAATATTGATTCTTGTTGTATTTCTTATTGTAATCTCTCAACCAACAATGGCACTCTGCAAATCTTGGAAACAAACCACCTTGTTTGATGCACTCGCCATTCTGATAACTCGATTTGTTGCAAATTCTCACACAATTATCTTCGCATTCTCGTTTATCCATGGTTTTATAAATATCACCGTGCACACTTTCGACTACTATCACTAACAAACAAAGTGCGATGAACTTGTTCATTGTTAATTTTTTTCTGAAACACCGCAGACGATCTATCACAGCTAATAGTCGGATGAAAACTAATGTTCAGGTAGTGATTCACTGGTTCTTTTATTTTTTTTGTTATCCTCATTTACATAAACCATCATTAAAACTTTTATGGTTACCAACCGGAAAAACCCGATTGCATTTTATAGACTGCCGTGCAGAAATCCCAACTGTCGAATACGCAGTTTTCGTTAGAAATATTTAAGTCTGTTGTTTATCAAATGTTGTAGTTTGACCTTGGTACAGAGATGGACTTCTCTATAACCATACGTTAGAAATAAAGTACGTTTCCAGCTATTCCGTTTTCAGTGTCAGTGAAAAATACGTTTCATAAAGCAACGATATAAATACGAGGGGTAACGAAATTATTATGTGATAAGCCACTAAAAGCATTAAAAAATCCTAAATGGTTATTATTGACGTAAAGATTATTAAAATATCTTCCAAACGAAGTATTTTGTGTACCAATTTTAAAGATAGTAACGCCCTCTATCACTATTAGTAGCCATGGTATAATTTCCTCTAGTTTGATCTAGTTTTTATTGCATTATTATATCTCATTGCATTCAGAAGTTATGGGGGGGGGGCACAATTTTTATAATTTTTATAATTTTAAAGAAAATAAATAAAAATATCGACAGTATTATGTAGAACAGGAGCAGATTATCAATTTTTTTTACTCCTTTGTATTATTATTATATCTCATTGCATTCAGAAGTTATGACGGGGGGCACAGTTTATATATTTTTTATAATTTTAAAGTTATTCAAGAAAATAAATAAAAATATCGACAGTATATATGTAGAACAGGAGCAGATTATCAATTTTTTTTACTCCTTTGTATCCGCGCATCCATCACATTGGATAAACCGTTTTTTTTCTCTCTTTTTTCGAAAAATATCGAACGTATTGAATTAAAATAAGGAGGCCATGGCTTGTGCAGAGAGTGAGGTCGCTGGGTTGAATTGAATGTTGGACCAGTAGCGATAAGTGCTGCATATTGGCCTACGAAAAAGCCAATCGCGTATCAGTAAACCACTTGATTAATCACCAACGAGAAACTGGAAATAACGATAATGATTAAAAACGGTTAAAAATACATTAAAGTTCAATTGGTAGAAGGTTTACGCCCAATTTTAAATATAATCGAGATGTTTATTTAAAAAAAATAAATAGGGTTAGTTCATGGCTTCTATGTGGACAGTATAAAATTAATAAAAACCATTTTCGATCGCGTTTTCGTTTCTTTATTAACAATCTATTGTGTCGACTTCTTAATGGTCGGAAAAAAATCAGTGTCGTTACACAATCAACATCTGTCGTCGATATAATTTAAGCTGTGCCCCTTTTATCAAAAAAAAAAAACTAATTGCAATATATGGTAATTTTACTTGCTTTTTATAAAGTTTCTGTTGAAGAAGATTTGTAGAGAAAACATTTTTTAATATTTGTTTGCATTGGCGAAGGAAGGTTAATAAATTGCACACCTTTTTCGGTTTTAAGCATCAAAATTGTTAAAAAAAAAACCACAAGAATCCACACGCAATACACACTTAATAGTATAGCTGCTAGTTCATGCAAATTTAAGAAAATTACAGGTTTTTGAAATCAATTAATTGATTTTTTCTCAGCTGCTGTAAATTCAATAATCGGTTAACCAGTGGCGTACAGCATTCTTTATCCAATGTCTCATGTCCCATATTAGAGACACTTTGTTGTCTCTTGCCAGCCTCTTGAGGGAACTGCCAAAGGCGTAACCAGCTGTTTTTTTCTTTTGGAATGAAATAATCGATTCAGATACTGTCTTCGACTAATAGATGTAATTATTCTCATGTGAGATGATATAAAAAAATTATATTAAGGGGGAGGTACCCGTCGTCCCCTCTTATACCTTTCGAGCGCCTGTGTATGATTCACATATGTATGTGTATGTGTGTATGGGTACCATAATAAAGTGGCCCCGTTTTCGTTAAAGGTTATTTTAAATTATTGATGGGAGTGGTTGGTGTGTTCGGGTATCGAGGCGGTCGGTGTTGAAAAACACAAAATTGCCATCTAGATGCCAAGGCATTTATAAATATTATAATTATACGTATTGGTGAACGTGATTGAATGGTTCAGAGGATTGGTTTTTGTTAAAATTGTTTTATTCAAATTAAATAAATTTTGCATTAGTTTTTCGATAAAACGATTTCTCCCCATGTTAATTATTCGATATTTAATTACAGTTAAAGACAAATTTTAATGATAATCGTATAATAAGCCTACGAAAATTTGAAATCTTCTGACACGGCTACTTTAAAAGATTAATTTATGAGATGGCCCATAAAATTTGCGGAACATCCCCATAAAATTACCTTAAACTAACGTAATCGAGTTTGCGGCACTTACGAAAATTCTTCGCCATAAAAATTACCTAATAACCCACAATTTATTTAATGGGATTTCTTATAGAGACGCTCCTGAAATATTCGCAAAAGAATACACTTTTTTTTTCAAATAAAATTTGTGATCAAAAAATAAAGGGAGACCATATTCAGTTGGGCAAAAATACCTGCTATAAAAATGGGTCAATTTAATCCTATAGATAACCTGTGTAAAGACTAGTAGCGTTTAAGGTGGTTAATCAGTGGCGAGCGAAGGGGGTCTGGACCACCTTAGAAATTCCCCCAAATTATTGGCATATACTAGGCTTGTTCAACTGAAACCCATCTTTGGTCAGGTTAGCCTTGAAAACAATTGTAATCATTCAACTGACGTTTTCCAACATTAGTAGTGTATGCAAACGTCACACTGATCTGTTTATTTCGTTTATATTTGACAGCGATTTTAAGTATTGTGACTTTGAAATGGCGTTTGTTGTTAACAATCCGTCCAAATGTGATAAGCGTGCGGTCATTCAATTTTTGTGTGCTGAAGGTGTGCAACCGTTGCAAATTTATACGCGAATGCAAGCAGTGTATGGAAACGCATGTTTTGCATATCCAACTGTGAAGGAATGGTGTCGAAAATTTAAGAATGGAGAAGAGAGGACGAATGATAAGCCACGACCAGGTGCATTGATTACTGCATCAACAGACAGGAATGTGGCATGTGTGGAAGGCCTGATTAGAGAAAATCGTCGAATTTCAATCAGAGCAATTTCAGAAAATGTTGGTGTGAGTATAGGATCTGTCCATAGTATCGTACACAAACTAGGTTACAGCAAAGTTTGTGCGCAATGGGTTCCTCGTCTTTTGTCTGAGGACCAAAAAAGCTTGCGAATGGGCTTGTCTTTGCAACACCTCACGGAATACAGTCAAAATGGTAATGACTTTCTCTCGTCAATAATAGTTGCTGGCGATGAATCTTGGTGTCATGATTTTGAACCATCCAGTAAGCTGTCATCGATGCAATGGAAACACGCAAATTCTCCACCACCAAAGAAGTTTAAAGTTCAACCTTCTGCTGGCAAGGTGATGTTGACATTTTTTTTCGACCATGAAGGACCCTTGCTGATAGAGTTTACAGAACCTAGAGTGCATATCAACGCAAACCTGTATAATGAAACTTTGAACAAGCTCCATCAAGCAATAAGAAGAAAACGTCCAGGGAAGCGTTCACGTGGTGTTATTCTGCTTCACGATAATGCTCGGCTTCATGTTACCAACGTAGTGAAAGAAAATCTGCAACGAAAGAAATGGAGGATATTAGAGCATCCCGATTTATAGTCCCGATTTATCGCCTTGCGATTTTCACATCTTTGGGCCACTAAAAAAGGCGTTAAAAGGTAACCGTTTTCAGTCGGACGCAGAAGTACAAAACGCTGTGAAAGAATTCTTCCAGCAGCAGCCACAAGAATTCTATAAGCAGGGTATACATCGGTTGGTGAAACAGTGGGATATGTGCCTCAATTGTAGTGGTAGTTATTTGTAACTGTACTTGTCAATAAATTTTTCCTGGACCAAAGATGGGTTTCAATTGAATTATCTTGTATTTAAATACCCAAACTCGAAACAACCAACTTACTCCCCAAACTCACGGTGTCAAACCCCCCCCCCCCAATATTTTCTGGCTACGCCACTGTGGTTAATCCCTTCATTTCATATTCTAGGCTCAACTGAATGTTGGATAAGGAACTACCTTGGTCTAACTGATAATTTACGAAAATAAGTACCAGTACAAAAAATAAAATAAAATTAAGATCACCAAACATCCTTCGAATCCTCATTATATTAACAAACAAACAAACAACTGACAGACTAACAATAACATCTATTACATCATATCTTCGTGGAATTATATTTGTTAGCGAACACAAAATGTCGAAAGGTTGATGGCCCCCCGATAATATGCTGTAACCATTTTAGATTCCAATTTTTTTTGTGTTGTCTTTTAATAGATAACCAGTTTTTACTGAGGGGGGGGGGTTTCTTAAATTAATTGAGATTTTTTGTCTTAAATAAAAAAAGTTTTAATAGAACATATTATAAAAATCGTAAGAATGAAGTGTAGAGAATATACAGAATAGATTTGTAAGAGATCTATAACCAGTAGGTGAAGAAATTATCGACGATTTTACAGTATCGATAATTATGAAAGGCGACCTGAGAAATTATTAAGCACACGTTGTTCGCCTGTTTATGTTGATATTTATTTAATAAACATTGCATTTGAATATTATTATTTTATTTTGTCTACTATAATTTCCAAAGATACTCGAAATTATTCAAAGATCTGGTTAACTTACAAAGGCGTAGTAATGGGAACGGGGAAAAATTTAAATCGTGAAATATTTCCATACCTTCCACTTTGTTCAAAATTTTGACAAAAAAAAATTCCCGTCGGATGAAAAATTCGTATTACGGGTTTTTTTAGACTGGCTTACTTCGTTTTCTGATTAAATCATTCTATCGCGTTCAAATAGAGACATAAAATTTTGCTTTTTTCAACTTAATTCTCGTAAATACCACAAAGGAATCTTAAAAACAAAGAAAGCTTTGTAAAACAAAAATATCTTTCCTGTTTTTGTTTCTTTAAATAAATTACTTAGGAATCCTCTCACGCAAAATAATTCCCTGAATATATTTCAACAATAAACAGATCGTAAACTTTCCCATTTATCCCAGCTGTCCGTAATTTTTGATCTTACACGTAATGCAACACGAGATGCCATGTTTCCTTTAGAGATTTAATTGTCGACATCGACACGAACAGAAGCAGTTGCTTGCTGGTCACAGCGTGTTGTCATTTTTTAGACTTGAATTATCGATGTCGTAGTAGGTATGTGTGTCTCTCTGGGAACAAATTTCACGCTGATGAAAAAGAAAACAAGAACTAACGACAGCTCACAAGTGATAACTTCATATATATCGAGAGTGAATTACCATTTTGGAAATGTACGACAGGTTAATTTGCAAGGAAAAACTGTATGGAAAACCTCAAAATATCCACAGGTTACTAAATGTTGGAAAATTTGGAAAAATTTGTTTGTCTTTTTTTATTTTAAAAAGTTAATTTACGTTTTATGTAATAGATACATCAACTTGGAAGAAAACTGTAACGATTTTATTATAAACAATTTCAATTAAAATTACAAACAATCGCCTAGAGAATTTTTATGTTATTTGTTTTTTTTAAGTAGCAGCTAAGAAATCTAATTAAAAATCTACACACGGATCGTGTTTATGCCATTATAATTAATCTCAATTTCATTTTAAATAAACTGGTTAGCTCAGTTGCAATATATGGAAAATATTGACCAACGCCAACTAAGTAGGTATATAAAAGAAAACAAGAAAAATTTTAATTATTTTATATATTTTTCAATTAACTAAAATATATGATATTTTTTTAATATTATTGACTTTTTCAACTCAAAACTTGAGAAAAAATGACAGAGTGGCACACAGAATAATTGTATTTTTTTTTCTCCGAAACTATTGATTTTAGAAAAAAACTTGAAGAGTAAAAAAAGTTTTTCAATACAACAGAGATATTATAATAAAATAATATTTTTATTTCGCAAAACTCAATCTCGAACAAAATATGTAATATTAAATAAAGTTGGGGTTGATAATTTCACCCCTTCATAATGTAACAGGAGCGTTGTGGTTAGCCATCTACTTAAATTTGGGAAAAACAGAAAAACTTGATATTATTCAGTAATTAATTTTTTAAAATCCCCTCGTATTTATCATATACGAGGATGTATTGATATCTAGTTAGCCTAGACCAGTTTCATGCATAAACAAAATATTGCTTTACCATAGCAACGAACAATAACTTATTAGAAGTGTCAGTGTGAAGTTTGACGTCAAAAAAGTAAACCAGAGTTACGCAATAAATTAAAAGAAAAAAAATGTCCACCGTTATTGCGAAAATAAAAAAATTGGAGTATATATTGAGCCATCATCAAGTACCTGTATTTAAAAGGGTTAGGGTAAGCAGATTTACGAAGATATGCTTAATATCCTTGGTGATCAATGTCCAAAAATTGGACTAGAAGCTTCAAAAGAGATAAATTTTCCATTGAAGATGATGACCGATCGGGAAGGCCAGTTTCTGTGTCAGTCCCCGAAAATATCGATGCAGTTCATGACATGATTTTATCAGAACGTCGAATTTGGCTAAAACGAATATCTGAAGCACTGAATATTTCATACGAACGCGTTCATCATATAGTTCACGTCAATTTGGACATGAGAAAAATTGCTGCAAAATGGATCCCCAAATGTTTGAATAATGACCAAAAGCGTGCAAGGGTAGAAGCATCGCGTTCGATCTGTGCTCGATTTGAAAACGATGTAGACTTCTTAAACCGAATTGTTACTATGGATGAGACTTGGGTACATTTCTACGATCCAGAAACAAAGCAACAATCGATGGAATGGCGACACTCTGGTTCTCCAAGACCTAAGAAGTTTCGTGTCCAAAAATCTGCTGGAAAAGTTCTTACTTCAGTTTCTTGGGATTTTGACATTGAAATTTTGTTTGGTTCTATAGTAGGCTAAGAATTTTTCAACATATCCTCGTAGATTTCCTGCCTTTATTAACATCTCAAAGTATCATTCATCTTAACTTAAACGGAAAGTACAAATTATTCATTTGCATCACATAAATATTAAATTCTTTATAGCCCAAAGCAAAACTGTCAACTCGTGAATCTGACAGCAAAATAATATTATTGCAAAAAATAAATAAATACGATCATTACAATCATTCTTACGAACAAAGTAACAGTGACGATGATACCCACTTTTCATTAAAACGTTGTATACAGCATGTCCCATGTATATAGACGAGTTGTCTAGTCTAGATTTTCATTTTAATTCCGTACACCCACTAGATTAATGTTAAAATCAAAAAACATCTATCGTCATCACTTCAAACACTTGTCCCCAATTATCCACTAACTGACTACAATGAACGTAGGGTTTATTTATAGCACTAGATAATTATAATTGTTTTTTTTTCTTTTTTAGTTGTTGTTGGTAGGATCGCTTGATTGAATTTTATTGATAAGTATGTTTGCTTTTAGGCATTTTTATTCCAATCTACTTCATTCGATCATAAAAATTCCTTTTTTTTTTAATTAAACAAAAGAAGCAGTCACAAGGGCTGCCGATAGAAGTAAATATACCCCTTTGAAAATGTTGACGTACGTCCATGATATAAAAATTGTTGCAAAAAGTGACCCGTGAAAATTCGTAAAAACGAGCTTTTTTGAGATGAGTTTTTTGATACAATGAAAATCATTCTTTCTCCAGATAAGTTTTAATAAGTAAATAATGCAACTACCAAGGATTATCCCGACATATTGGTCCTTCGAGCCGGATCAATATGTCGGGATAACCCTTGGAAGTTGCATTATTTCTTGTATTTGGATACTTATTAAAACTTATCTGGAGAACCCTTTATTTATATAACGGTACACACAAACTAACTTGTATAAAAATACCACCACTCACACGTGGACATACATTACATCTAACCTAACTTCTGCTACTTCTAGCCGCGACGCACACGTGGCCACAGAGTTAACAAGGAAGTGCAGTCACTCATCGGATGAGAACATTTTAGAAACGGAGCGCCAAATTTAAAATGTATGATTGGCAAAAATTTCCGAAACAAATAGTGTGATGAAATTTCCGAAAATATGCCATTTCAACATAAAAATTCTAGAAATTAGTAAAATTCAAGGAAAGGGGACTCTCAAAAGACCAATCAAATAAAAAAAAATTCACTAGACCGTAACCTAAAGGGTTTAACAGTTAGAACGTTGTTATGATCACCAAGCGATTGCTGGGAAAATTTTATATATCTGAGTGAATTTTGAAAACTATGAAAATTGTCCCCTTTAATAGATGGAAATTTCTACAAATAAACGACCCCCCCTCTTACAAATTTTATCCAACGCCCATGATAACTAATAAAAGAACCCCTTTTTAAATTTTTCTCCTCCGTCCGGGATTTTTGTAGCCGTACTTTTTGGGTAAAATATTGAAATTGAATTATCGCCCTTTTAAATATATTAAGTGATCAATGTACCAAAGGTGCCAGTTATAATCGATGGTTTTTACGCGTACAAGATACTGACTGCCAACCTCATTTTAAGTTTGTTAAAATTATCTCGAGTTTAATTGGATTTCAACTTGTAGATTCGATCCTCTTGATAATCGAACGGGTTCTATAAACCGTGCAACTTTTGATTTACGCTTTTGGTATCGTTTCTTAATTAGCGATGTATTCTATTGGGTTTATGTCTCATCAGGGATCGATAAATATCCTTTAGTTTTTCTGTTTTTTATTAATAGACACTTATTTTTCAACTTTTACATAAATCTGAGAAAAATAATTTGTTGAAATGCTAGCTATGTTCTAAATATTATCCCAAATTTACCACAAACTATGTCTTTTTAAAGATTATCAGTCTTATACAATGAAGCTTAAGTGGATAGGTTAATTATGACAGTATAAGTGAAGGATATACAGCAGGATAAACAGCAGTCTATATTCGAGTACTGTTCAAGCCCATAACTATTCAAAATAAAATAAATTCGTAGAGAAATCAGAATGTACATCCTTCAGGAGAAAATTGATTTGTTCCCGAAGGATTTCTTATTATGGGGTTTTTTTAAAAAATGAAATTTTTCGACAAAATTTTGAACGGGCTCAAAATTTGATAGAATTAAGGGCGAAAGTTGTCCAGCATTGTGCAAACATTACACCGAATCAGCTCAGAGATGCAAGATTATCTTTGTTCAATAGATTCGGTTTTTGTTTGGCTCAAGAAGGAGGACTATTTGAACCTTTAATTTATGAATTTTTTAGTTTTAGCATGTTAAGTTGTTTTTCGAAATTTATTTTAATTTAAAGAATATTATATTGTTTTATTTACGAATTCATTTTCATTTTGGATGTCGTTATGGCCAAAATAAATCAAGACACTTGAATACTAACAAATATTGGAAGGAGAATGGGCGGGGTTTCTTACAGTTGCTCTGAATCCAGCTGTCCAGGTAAATACTTGATATTTATTGAAGTAAATTTATAGAAATTTTTTGTTGGTGGACTATTTAGATTGGAGAATACATTAAACTGCAATGTGTCGTTTCTCATTGCATGACTTGACCCCCCCCCAAAATCGCCCCACGTACGACCTCGAATTGATGTTGGAAACCGCGTATGGTGTTTTTAGGTATCGGCCGATATGGGTATCTGTATATTTTGAACTAAACTATACTATCCAGAAACTATATGACACTTTTGTTTTAATATACAGTGTGAGGCGGATAAATTGTCGTATTAGGTTAAAAAAATTTAATAAAAATATTGTCAACTCTTTTTTTTTGGCTACACACTGTATATATGTCGGTTATAATAATTTGTGAGTTATAATATGGCTTTTGTCGATAATTTTACACATAAAGAATAATCAGAGTCACGAAAATTGGCATAATGGTGGTCATAAAATATTGCAAGTAAATACATACTTATCAACATCAGCGACTAAATTGTAGTTATACTGGTTTTATTTACCCGGGACCGTAACTGAAGAAGAAGTAAAAAATAAAATGAAAAAGCTGAACCAAATTTGCCGTTGATACCATGTAATCACTTACACGTATTAAGTGTAATTTTATTTTTACAAAATGGAGTATTAATGATGAGTGGTCGATTTTAGGAGTTTTAAATTTCACACATGAACGATTTTTGACGTTTAAATTGAATTTTTGGAGAAAAAAAATTTAATTTGTTAACTTTCGAGTGTTGTATCTCAAATAAACCACAAATTAAACTTCGTACAAGAGGATTTTTGACATTTGAATTTAATCTGAAATTTTCCGTTTTTTTGTCAATATTTCTCAACTTTTTGGCGATGTATCTCAAGTAAATAAATTACATACAAGATTTTTAACATCATTTATTTGATATGTTCCATTTTTTGACAATCTTTATCAACTTTTTAGCTTTGTATCTCAAGAAAACCACAAATAAGTCGTTTGAAAAAAAAATTTCTCATAGTTGGGACAAAAATTGACTCAACCTTTCCTTGTTATTCCCAAGAAAATTGTCGAAATACATTTTCCCAACCATTTTTACCCAATCTAACCCCCTTTTCACTGGTCTTTATATATTTGTTTTTCTACTGTAAAATTCCACTTTTTTCCAAATTTTTATCCAATTGCGATAATGTTTTTTTATAATTTTGATGGGATTTTTAAATCTTGGTCAAACTTTATTACCAATTACATCAGAAAGAAAAAGGTCAATGTTGGATAATAAAAAGAGAAACGTATTGTCTGAAACAGAAATACCCAAGTCTGTCATGTCATATGTAGCGTCGCAAAAAGTCGTTGATGATTCAACTGTTTAATTGGGAATTCCAAGACTAAAAGGAAATTTTATACAATGTGAAAAAGCCAAATGGAATATAGTATATAATGGAAACTTTATCCGCGTGAATAATAGCCATTCTACACAAGTAAAAGATTATTTCCTTCAAGCGTATAATAATAACTATATTACTTTTTGCAACACAGACCGTAGAAATATCCCATTATTTTACTAGTACAAAAATTAATTTTCATTATTGTACTAATAAAATAATGGGGCGTTGTAATCAAGTAGGTAGGAACTGTCATTTTTAAACTTATTTAATTTGACGTTTGTCTGTTTTGAAAATTTTGTGAAAAATGTCTCAAGAATTGCAATGTACGCCTCCGGAATTAGTTGAAATAGCTAATTCCAGTATTGAAACTCTAATTCCAACGAAGTCGCGTAAACTGTATGATTTTGCATACGAAAAATTTCTAAAATGGTGCAATGAATATAATGTACAGCAATACACGGAAAACGTTATGCTTGCATACTTCACGAATTTGTCCAGAAAGTTTAAAAGTTCTACTCTATGGGCAAAGTATTCAATGATTAAAAGTCAATTAAACATTAAACATAATGTTAAAATAGAAAAATATAGCAAATTAATTGCATTTATAAAGCGCCAAGGGGAAAATTATACACCGAAAAAATCAAAAGTATTAACACAAGATCAATTTGATAAATTTCTCAAGGATGCACCAAATAATGTTTATTTAGCAACAAAGGTAGGTACTTTCTTATTTCTTTTTAATCATTATTACGTTTATTAAACCGTTGACAGTGATATCTACTAGCAGATCAATATTTAACTTGACAGCAAATATTACCTCATTTCCTACTTATAACATTTAATGACGGTAGCTCAGTGGCAGAGCTTTTGTCTTCGGTCGCAAAGGTCAGCGGTTCTAATCCCGGTGCTACCAGCTTTTTTTTTTATTTATTTCAACGTTTGTTTTAGGTTATATTAATATTTGGAGTCACAGGAGCCCTTAGATGCGATGAACTTGTTAATTTAAAGTCTAGCGAAATCCAAGATTTGGGAAATTTAATTTTGGTTAAAATCATAAACACAAAAAACAAAAAACAACGGTCGTTTACTATAATTGGCGATTTTTATTTGAATTTGGTAAGACAGTATACGGCTCTTCGTCCGGATGATATTGGCCTGCAGCGATTTTTTATTAAATACCAGAATGGTAAATGTCACCGTGTGGTAATGGGTATCCACAAAATATCAAACGTACCAAAAGACGTTGCTACGTTTTTGAAATTAACAAATCCTCATGAATATACAGGACATTGCCTTCGGAGGACTTCCGCAACTATTTTAGTTGACAACGGAGGTGATATTACCGCTTTAAAGCGGCATGGTGGATGGAAATCCACCAGTGTTGCTGAAGGGTACTTAGAGGATTCCATTTCCAGTAAAACACAAACTGCACAAAAAATACTTAATTGGCAAGAACAACCAAGTAATAGTTCTGGAATCGCTGACATAATAATCGACAATCAACTTACTAATAATATGATGTATACCAATGACAAAATTGTAAATGTCGAAGCTGAAAGCGGTGGCAGTGGCTTAAATTTAAACAACTGCAGTATACAAAACTGCACATTTAATATTACTGTTAATAAATAGGTAACACTTTATGTAATTTTTCGTTTGTATTAATTAAATAGTTGAGATATAAACAAAGCCTTCTATATTTTTTATAAAATGCATATTATTATTACGCTTGAAGAAAAAATAGTATATGTTACTCGGAGCAGAAGGCCCATTATATGTTTCGCCCAGTTTGCACAGCCTCGGCTAGCGCCTCGGCAGTGCAAGAATCTGGGCTCAACAATAATGTTGGCCTTCTACTCCTAGTAACATAATATACTATACTCTTTCTCCACGACAATATTAAAAAAAAAACGTAATTATAGGTAACTTATATTTTGGATAGAAACATTTACATTTTTTAATGAAATTATCACATTATTAGGAATAATAATAGAAATAACATAAATATACGTAATTAAACATATTAATGGGTCTATTCTGTGCACGTCTGTAAGATAATCTGTAACTTTACAGGGGAATTGCTATTCTGCGTACAACTGTATCTTACAGGAATCTTTAAAATAGTTACAGATTTGGTAAATATTTACGTGTGTATTGACTGCTGTCGTTGGAAATGGAATATTTTTGTACAGTTTGAGGTTGTCTCTGGTTATTTGGTTAAAGTTATAGGTTAGAAGTATCGAAATTTGACGTACAGTAATTCAAATGTCTATCTGTAATTCAGTGAGTTACAGACAACATCACAGAATCGCAAAGTTACAGATTCTGTCAAATCCCATTTACAGAACTTTCGTTAGCTACAGATTCGTAAGCTATTACGAAAAACACAGAATCGACCTATTAATCTTCACTAGCGCTACTGTTGTCCATTTTGTTCTCTTTATAAATATTTATTTTGAATTCATACATACTGAGTTTAGTGTAAAAAAATTGTAAAAACGAGGAATATAGAGCACTTTAATCAACCTCCTTTGAGTTTTTTGCATTAGAGCAAAAAACTATTTAAATAAACTAATTGATGTTGTTTGTATGCATAGTAATAAATAAACGAGTACTGTTTAGTACGTACGTCTTTTGTTCTCCAAGTGTCAAATTATAATTGACGGAAATAAATTTTACAATTTAGAATGGTTCAATTAAGTGAAAAAGAGCGTATTGAAATTTTAATGATGATCGGTTAGAACTCATGAAGAAGTGTGTCATATTTTTAATAATTTGCATCCGGAGAGAAATCCTACATCACGCTCAACAGTAACTAAAACATTACAACGTTTTAATACAACTGGGATGGTAAAAAATTTGCTAAAACGTGGAAGACCGAGGACTGCAACGAACGAAACTGTTAAACAAAATATTGCAATCGATTTAGAAGAATCACCTCAAACTTCCACCACAAATTTGGCACTAAACCATGGTATCAGTCGACATTCTGTAGGAAAGATATTAAATAGTGGAAAGTATCATCCGTATAAGGTACAGTTGGTTCAAGAATTGTCAGACGATGATTTTGACCGACGGCTGGAATTTTGAGAACGGCTAATGGACATCTGTAATGTCGACGACAATTTTGCTTCTAACATAGTTTTTTCCGATGAGGCAACTTTTTGTTTAAATGGAACAGTTAATCGCCATAACTCAAGGTATTGATCAAATGAGAATCTTCATTGGATTCGTGAAGCACATACCCAGCATCCACAGTAGTTAAATGTTTGGATGGGAATTGTCGAAAATAGGCTTATAGCCCCATTTTTTATCGACGGAAACTTGAATGGTGACAAATATTTGGATCTACTAAATAACGAAATTATTCCTGCACTGCAACAGAATGGGCAATTACCACAAAATGTTTGGTTTCAACAAGATGGAGCACCTCCCCACTATGATTGGCGGGTTAAGGATTTTCTGGATGCGAATTTTCCAAATCGATGGATTGGACGTAGAGAATTCATAGAGTGAGAGATTCTCCGGATCTTAGCCCGTTAGATTTTTTTCTTTGGGTTTATCTAAAATCACGTGTTAGACGACCAACAAACGTACAGGAATTGAGACAAAGAATTATTGATGAATGTGAACTAATACGTAGAGAAGTCTTGGAAAGAGTGACTCAAGAATTTGTTAATAGAATGACATATTGTCAGCAAGTAAACGGCGAGCATTTTGAACATTTGAAGTAATTTTGTTTCTCAATATTCTAAAATAATGAAATGTACACCTATTGCACAACTAACAGTGAGTTATTCCTCGTTTTTACAAATTTTTTCTCACTAAACTCAGTATGTATGAATTCAAAATAACAAGCTCTTTCAAAATCTGTAAAAATATATAGGGTGCCCCATTTAAATTAAAGAAGTTGATGGCATTTCCGGTTAACCGGAAGTATATTATTAACAAAAAAATGTACATCAGATGCATTTTGTTCCATTGCACCTACCTGCAAATTTTCATAAATATCGTTCTTTTCGTTTAAAGGATATTTACTTGGTTCCATACTTTCATAGGCGTTAAGAGTTTATAGCCGTGATCTTCCTAAAATACACAAACCGTCTTTATCACTTTGTCCAATAATTTCTTTTATTAACAATCCAACTAGTGATACCTCCCAATTCTTGACAGATATTTTAACAAACTCTTAAAATATCAATAATCCATATTTTACTAAAGATACTTTTTATTTCGTAGACTTTATGAAAAATAAGATATTATCACCCAATTATGTGATAAATATTCATAAATATTTTTAAATTCTCCTCAAGAACAGAATTGCCACAAAATAATAATAAAAATCAAAAAAATAACCACTTTTGAAAAAGTGTCAAATTTTTGGCAGCCAGATTATTTTTGACGGCCATTGTATTTATACAAAGAAAATGTGGAATATTAAAATAACTATGACGCATCTCAAAAGTTGTGTAGGCGTGTAAGTAGGTAAAATGATAAAAGCAAGTAAAACTCACCTGGCACACCATTATCCCGTTGATTTAAAATCTTGGTAGCCGTCAAATAATAAAATTTCAAGAACGGATTTTAAATGAAATAAAAACAAGTGTTTTATTATTTTGTACAACACATTTTACGAATGCATCATGAGTAATAATTATATGGAGTGAGGTAAGGCAGATCGAGACCAGCCTTCGCGGGTTACTTTATCAGGTGTAATTATGTTAGACATTGACAGATTATCATTGTAGTGTTTTATTCTTGTAGAAGAACAATGAAGTACTGATAGTATCGATGGATATTATGTTTCGACACGAATATAAGATTGTTGTTAACGAGGTGAATAAATTAGATTCGTCTACAAACGAAAAAGGTCTAACATTGTTTGCTATTTTATATTAAAGACGAAATATTTTATTATAAAAAACAAATTTTTCACTTATTTTCAGTCTATTTTTATCGAGATACAGCGCGTTAAAGTTGACTATTGTCTTTTTTACTACCCCTACTACTTTGCCAATAAGCAAAATTAAAATTCCTTTGGTTGTGGCATTGTCGAAATTTTCCCAAGTAGTTTGCTCTTTCAAGAAAGTTTTATTGAAATCTTAGCTCAAAATTTTAGTCGCAGAGCTGGCTACATAAAACAGTATCGATAAGGTACACGACAGATTAGTTAATAAATGATTGTAAAAACATTAACTCATCGCGAAATGGCTATTCTGTCAGTTTCGATAGGCCGGATATGTAAATGGCGGCCAGTTTTCCACGTCGGAAAAACTTGCATGAAAAACCGATAAGGTACACGCGAAAAACTTTGGGCCTCAAGGAAGAGCGGTGCGATAGTGGCAGAAAAGTAGCAGGTCGGAAAATCCTCGGCAGAAGGAACTAAAAGTCATGGAAAACAGCCCATAGCGTCAACGGGAAATTTAATAAGGTACACATGCAAAACTTTTTTCCAGGCATTGCTTAGCCCATTACTTAGAACACTGTGATAATGGCAGACGTTTTTCAGGCCGGAAAACCCTCAGCAGAAATTAGAGAAAATCGGAAAAATTGAAAACTCAAAATTAATCCTAGTTCCTCGCGATCTTTACATTTTCCAACTATTTTCGCTCATACCATTCGAAATATTTTCGTGCGCTACTTCAAATTAAAAAAAAAAATCATCACGATGCGATGAAAACTTGATGAATGAGCCAAAATTTTAACGGCGCGGGCGTATTTTATACCATCTGCTCGGTTTTCGTGCCGCGCGCCCGCTGACTTTTAGTTCCTTTTGCCGAGGGTTTTCCGACCTGCTACTTTTCTGCCACTATCGCACCGCTCTTCCTTGAGGCACAAAGAATGTACGGAAAAAAGTTTTTCACGTGTACCTTATCGGTTTTAGTTTTTCCGACGTGAAAAACTGGCTTCCATTTACATATCCGGCCTATGGAAACTGGCAGAATAGTCATTTCGCGATGCCGTGTACCTTATCGATAATGTTATATCGTCGGTTATATGTAGCCAGCTCTTGGACTATTTGCAGTTTTAAGATTTGTATTATTTTTTAAGTTCTTGAATGCCACAATTTAGGGTCAAATTTTACTTATTTTTTGAAAAACATTAATTTCTCTTTCACAAAAACGTAATTTTCCAAATTTTCAGTATTCATTAATTTCAATAATCAAAATATAATATTTCGCCGAAGCCAGTCATATATGAATCGAGTTTTATAAATATTTACCTTTCCCATTTTTAAATTATGGCCACATATTCAAAGCGAATGCCAACAAGACTAAAAATAATCGATTCGATATTGAATTATAACGGCTGAAATAATCGCAGAATTGCAATTTGAGATGTAAATATTTATTTTTGGAAAATTGCCTCGACTGATAACCAAATTATCCAAATAAATACGAGGGAAATATCAAATGGAATAAATAAAAATAAAAAGTGACTATATTTTATTAAATAAGTGGATAAAAATTGTTTTGTATATTTAAATAATAACGGTCATGAAATCTAACGTAAAATTTATTGTTACAGGTGAGTGAATAATGAATGACACCCTATAAAAATTCCGGAGCTCCATATCAGTAAGTAAGCGTTTTCTATCGATCTACTAACTTTTTGTAGCAATGTATTTAATAATAATAGTCCAGTAATAAAGTGCGTTTAATAGTCCAGTAAATAAATGCAACAACATGTTCATCTCATTATTGTCGGATTTTTTTTTTGCAACTTGTAGGTATTCATGTGTAGATTACTCTCTGAAAATATGTCCTCTGAGGGATTTGCGGAAGGGGCTGGAAAATGGCCCATGATCCCGAAAATTCAGTTTTTGGCCGATATCTCCCGAAATATGCTACTTAGAGAAGTGGGGTTTTGCTAGAAATGAAGTACAGTTCATTACCTACAAAAATGGTCCCCATCATTTTTGTCCCTGGATCAACATTTCTTGCAAACATTTTCCGGAAAACTAAAAAACTTAGCCAAAAATTTTAAAAACCATCGAAAAGAGGACATTTTCAGCTTTCCAATGGTGTGCATTAAATACCGGTATTGCCAATCATTGTTTATCAATTTGCGGTAGACCCGAGAATTTTCAGAAAACTCCGGAAATAAAAAAAAACGTCCCAAGAAAAACATGTTGTTTATAAAAATACACAAAAATTATTTATTCATTCTTTCGGAATACATTCACCACCTATCAAAGTCCCATTATCCAAAAGGTTTCGGTAAAACTACGCTTAATTTAAAAAATATGAACGGATTGATAAGGGCGGTCAAATATTCAGGAAAAATAAAGTTTGGCCAGTTTTTTCAATATTCCTGGAAAATAAAAAAAACGAAAAAGTTACACGATGTTATAGGTACAGGTCCCTCCTTTCATATGCACTTTGAATCATGAAAAAAGATTCATTTTTACTCAAGTTATGGGCCAATTTGCCCGCCCTCCCATGCCAACATTTACGGAGCGTGCTCCCGGAGACGCCGCGCAGCAGCTCGAAATCCAAGGTACGCTTGGGCCCGTTTATTTCGAAAACGGTTAAACTTTTGACAAAAATGATAAGGATCATTTTTGTAGATAATAAACTGCTCTCCATTCCTAGCAAAACCCCACTTCTCTAAGTATCATATTTCCGGAGATATCGGCGGAAATCTCAATTTTTGGGATTATTGGCGATTTTTCAGCCCCTTTCGCAAATTTCGCGGAGGACATATTTTCAAAGAGTAATCTACCCGTGAATACCTACAAGTTGCAAAAAAAACGTCCGACAATAATGAGATGAACAGGTTGGGGGTTTTCTCGCTCTTTATTTACTGGACTATCATATTTTTTTAGAAAAAAAAAAAATTCTCCATATCTAGCCTCGCAACTATACTTTTCGTTACTATTCCGTTTGAAAACTGTAGTAAATAATAAAAAAAAAACAAATTTTAACGTTGCATCAGTTGCATTGATTGTATGTCACTTTTATGATCGTTTTAGATACGTAGCGATAAAAACGCTACCCACAGTTTCAAAAAATGTGACACTACAGTATTCAAAACCTTATTTAGCATAAAAACAAAATTCGTCATTCCAGAATATGAAAAAAAATCTGTTGTTGACTTTTTAGAACAATAGAACGGTATGTTTAACTGAAATGTAATTGAATTTCCAATTAGATTTTTTTCTCTCTAACAAATCGGTAAAATGGAAGTAATGTTGAGTGGGGCGGATGTAATTTGGCCGCTAAAGGATTAATGCATTTTTTACAACATGTAAACTAGGCGCTAAGACCGAAGGGTCATTTTAATCCTATGTGTATTTTAGGCGCTAACCGACTGAAGTACGTGATTTATGAAATACAGTTATTTATTAAATCACCGACATTTACAATAAGATATATTTTTGTAAAGTAAATTATAATAATTTTCAATAACCCAACCAAACCTACCCCTACCAAACCACCTTCGTATTTTATTAAGATAATTTTTTTTTGACTCAACTTCTTAGCGGCGAAAATATATGTCTAATTATCTACCCTTCTTGGTCAGACAGGTAAAGAAGGATGGTTAGCGCCTAAATTACACCCACCGGTTGAGTGAAAGGGGAAAAAAACTATTGGTTATTGATGGCTATAAATTTCGATTCCATAGAAATTTGAATAATAATATTCAACTTTACCTGTTCATTTTACCTCACCGACCCTTGTCCGCAATTCGTGCAGTGATTAACGGTCCCCTACGGCACTTGTCCGCAGTTCATGCATCTGTCCGCAATTCGTGCGCACAGCAACGACATACGCAACTGGCTCAAACCGAAATATTCATAAAGGCAACCACTAAAGTAATTATGTCTTTTACTGCCACAAAAAATTTGGAGTTCATAAAACGTCAATTATCGTAAAAACAATATTTGACGATGTCAATTAAAAGCTATTGCTTGATGTTGCGATCTTAAGTGGGTGGCCGAGAGTTATTCTTATTGGAATACCCGGTACTTGTTAAAATATAAACAAAACCTGTATTTATGAGAAACTTTATATAATTTTAGGGGAGGAAAGGTGTTTTTTTTTCACCTAGAAATTGCCCTTAAATATTCCATGCAAACGTGAAATTATATTATCCTTGACGTAAGTTACCGTATGTCAAATTTTACATTAATTCGTTTGTTGCATGATGTATTACAAACACTTCCACGCGAGAACTCGATCGTGAATCGGATTCGAGTTAGTTTACCGCAAACTACCGCTGAGAATCAACTGAAACAAAGATCTCTGCGGCTCTTAATCGCTTCCAAACACGCCGGTAGTTTTTACGGACTATCGGTTTTTGTGAAGTTTGTGTGGAATTTTCAAACCGAATATTTCCGAAAAAAAAAAAAAATTATTATACTTTCGTGTCAAGTTTTAAGTGAAATTTGTGTTGTGAGAGGAATTTTTTTTGGCCTTGAGTAAATTCGGTAAATTTTCGTGAAAAAAAACAATTTATTTCGAGAACTAACTATCCAAATAAATAAATTGGTAATTTGTATTTCGGCAAAATTGTAAATATTGTTAGAAATAATATTTTAATTTGAGATTCTCATAAACAGTTTTACAGTGCACATTAAATCTTCAAATACTCTTGCTTTATATAAAAACATATCATACGTTTGTTTATGTTGAGAAAAAAATCTGTTTTTTGTGCGTCATTTTAAGTAAAACCAATTTTTAAGATATTAACTACGAAGCTGGTCCAAAATCACTTATTACTAAGCTTAAACGCATATTCAATTTTCCTTTTGAAAAAGTTACATAAGTCCTTCTATATTTTTTCTAGTAACCCATTTCGAAAATTACCCGATATTTTTACAATATTTTTGGCAAATTTTAGCTACACCAAAAAATTGTATAAATCGGAATAAGATTTAGCTTGAGTTTGTTTTGCCTACTTTTTTTCCTGATTTACAGTTGCGTCACTTATAAATTATGCAAAATAATGTACCAGAAAAGTACCGGTATTTGATTATCAACAAAATAAAAATGTCAACCTAATTATATAAAACTTTCATTAATTTACATAATTTTTTAAATTTATTTGATTTCAATAAGTTAAAAATATCGATAACCAAACTACTTTCTCAATATTTAAAATGAAATTGGTAACAGTAACAATATACTGGGTGTTATAATCTTCAACTAAAGATGGTTAAAAGGAGATTTTCAAAATAATTGCTTAGATACACTTACTTACAACGTTTGATATTTGAAGGCGCAAAAATCTCTTGCTGAAAGATATTTATTATTGAAACCACAAAAAGTCGAATAAAAATGCTTAGCCAGAAAATAAGGTATACCGGATAATTAATATTTATTAAAAATAATTTTTCATATTATTCGATTATATTAAAAAAATTGTAGGTGTCGAATCAAGTCTACAAGCGGAAATACGCGTTTTATATCAATTTATCTGTAGTATTTTTGTTAGGTTATAAATATTACTCACTCTCATATCGCTGTAGATGAAAATAAACGTTCTAGCTATTTTCGGCAATGATTATTATTATTGTAGTTCCGAAACATGCCACCAATCTTGATATTGTAATACACTGTATTTGATAAAGTTTACATTTTACGTGTGCTTCTTCAAATATAACGACGTATGTTATTCACTAGTGAATTATTAATAGGTGTCATGTCATGACACGGATAAATAGGACCTAGATTGAATGTTATTTATATACAAATGTCACAATATAATAAATAAAAACCTTAAGCCTACAATTATACATTTCACGCAGTCATACCTCTAAACCACTCTGCTAAGAATTCATTAATCATGTTGTATATAGATAGTATAATGATGTCAAAACTAAGAAGGTGACGTTTTATAGTATATTAAGTACCAAGTGTCAAAAACTTTACTTTAGTCACACGTTTAAGAAATAAAAGATAAATGAGATGTGACTTTTCATACTTTAAACACTACTTAACGAAGTATAGGTCACCAAAGTTAGAAATTAACAATAGTTTTTTATTAATAATTAAGGGACTCTACAGACGATGCCTGCCCTAGTTTTGTCTTGCATATTTTGATTTTTATTTGGGTCGAAAAATATGATGAGCATCTATATTTTTTCTTGTTTTGATTATTATTATTATTATTAAGAACAGGGTGAGTGTTTTCGCAACCTCCTGCACTGCGACCAAAGATCTTTTGTGCCCCCCTCTTGTTGGATTCAAGAGAGATCTATGTCATTGACAAAGTCGATCAAGCCCCTGATCGGTAGGTTTAGTAATTCTTCTTCCAGGATGAAAATAAATTCTAAGAATTTCTGTCTTTTGCGGCATAACGCCGGGCAGCTCGTGATAATGTGTTCCATAGTTTCCACCTCTTCACCACAGTACCTACAAGTGTCATCATCCACCAGTCCCATCTTTCTCAGGTGATGCCTGCAGTGGATATGTCCTGTTAGTATGCCGCAAAGTAGTCTTAGCTCCCTTCTGCTTAGTTTTAACACTTCCCTTCCCCTCTTTTTGTTAGGGTTGAGGAATTTCTTTGAATGTTTGAGACCTGTAATAGCATTCCAGGTTCTGTTGATTTCTTTGTTGATCCAGTTGGTAATGACTTTCTGGTAGTCTCTTTGTCCAAAAGCAAACATGGGAGCTGGTCCTATAAAGGACTTTTGTGCACCCTGTTTCGCTTGCTGATCTACCTCCTCGTTGCCTGCTATACCCACATGCCCTGGCACCCAGACAAGTTCAACTTTATTCTTGTCCGCCAGCTGGTTTAGAGCCAGATGGCACTCATGAAGCATTTTTGATCTCAAGCTGTTACTTTGGAGTGCTTTTAATGCCGCTTGGCTGTCCGACATGATACTTATGTGTTGTTTGCATCGGTCCTTGTTGATCAGGTGTTCAGCCACCAGGAGGTGTTTTGATAATCTATCTTATTTTTCGAAAAAACCATCTCCCTATACGAAATTTTATCAAAACTGGTCTGTGAATTTTGTGCTCACACTGTATACATAAAGTAATAATTATAATGTACCTACTCGCTATATTTCGATTCTCATATTATAATACGAATCAAATTATACATATACATAAACTAGTTTGTTATATAATCATCATTATTTTTTTTTGTAACAAATTGTTTAAAAACCATCAATAGATTTTAAACTTTTCAACCTTGAAACAGTCGTTGGCTATTTCGTCGGGTTTGTTAGAAAGGCAGTAATTTATTTTCGTCCATACTTATCTATTTTAGAAAAGATCTAAGCTTCGTTAACGATTCAGAATCATTTCTATGACTAACAAAATGACATTCTAAGCGTAGCCAAACTGTCTGCTCCACATTTACTTTTAAAATAGTAATATACAGTGCAGGAATAGTTTTCTTATTGCGAAATTTTGAAAAATTGTTTGAAAAACAAGGCTCAGAAGCCGGCCGAATGTCCACTGCCCTCCATTTCAACGGCTGTTGCCAGTAGCGCAGACTAACTTGTACAAATGATATTTTTGTCTCGTCATCGTTGACTCCTTTTCGAGCTCATGCACTATTAGGTAAAACCAAACACCTCCATCCGGCAACAGTGTCCTTTACAGAGAGAATTCACATTTAAATTGCTATTCCTAGTTCTTTTCGCTACAAACGTTGATCACATTGGAAAGGCATGTCATTGTATTTTCCCTATCGTGGTTGTGTAAATCGTACGGTTCAAAAAGCCCTTTCGCAATCTGTATATGTTACCTAGTTTATTTAGAACATCGTAAAATACAATTTGAAGGGAAAAATTTTCTAGTAAGTACCTCTCTGTCGATTTAATTAATTTAAATGGAGCCAAAAAGGATTTCCTTGATGACAGCTTCACTTATGAGCGTAGGAAATAATATACCACACCCACTGTTGCCAGATTCTACTTATATTATGTACCAGCTTCCATCTAAATGTACCAAATCCAGAAATTTATTTTCGAATATCACCACAGTATACATACATTCATTTCAGTGGTACACTCTGTATTATAATGGTCTCTAAATTTTTCCAGCGAGATTACTGGTTTTTTTTTACCTTAAATTGAGATGTCTACGAAAGTTGTTTCGATTTGAAAAATTGCTGCCCATAATTTTCACACTGTCAGAACGAGTAATAATTATTATGTGTACTTAATAAAAAGAATTTGCGAGCTATTACAAATTACGTTTAGCTTGATTCGTACCTTCCGGATATACTGTTGTAGTAAGACAAATGACTGGGTGTCCCTAGATTTCTTGACTCTTATTTTTATCAATTTGGGGAATAAGGATGGATTCGCGTTTTATCTGGATCTACATGATCATTCATTTGATTGGGGTTGTGAACTGTTTTGTAATCCTTTTTAAACCTTGGTAAACTTCTTCCAAAGTTAATGTGATGACCCATATTTTTAATCCCTTTGAAGGAAAAAGCCGCCCAAAGGCGTGCATATAAATTTTTTATAAATTCGAATATTGTGAAATAATGTTAATCTACTATATCAATTTGATTGAAAAAAATTAACCTGCATACAAAATTAATAAAATTTGTAATACAATAATAAAGCGCTTTCCTCTAGAACACGGAGTATCTAGAGAACAGTTTTTTGTATCGTCAACCCAACCATATTTTAAAGGTGGGTGTATATCCTCATACAGTTTTAATTATAATATAATTACCATTACTACTATTTTCTTACATATTAAGTTAAAATGTATTTTATTTTATATATTTATTCATGTAATAAAACCGTAAGGATTGTTTGAATAACAAATAAATGAATAAACACTTGACAACATCATGCGTATCAAACCAAGTTTCGTCTAAATAAATTATAGTTCTATTTGAATCACGGTACCCTTTTATTTTGCGCAAATACTCCTGTCTAAGTTCAGCGATACGCCGAGATTCCATTATTACCATTCGATTATCTAACTTCTTATATTTAAATCCACAATTCAATAATCCCGCGCATCATCTTGGACTGTTGTTTCAAATGGTCTCCAAAATGCCATTCTAATTAATTATATTATAAAACTTACCCTAACGTCTACGAACAAATGAATATTATATTAATATCAATTCACTGACGCGACCTAACCACTACACCATCAAAAAGGTTTTATATTAATGATACCTTTCTACACTAGATCACCTACACTTTCCTATAAATACCTATAACAATTCACTAAACTCACTCAACCATGAAATAGATATTGTATTAAATATTTCTTTAAAACAAAATTCACACCCGACACTGAATGATACTAATGGATTATAAGCCGAACCACAACACAACCCCCGAACACCCTCAAGACCGTAGAATTTTTTCTGCCAAAAACGTCAAACGGAGTATACTTCGGTTATTTCGTTATATTGCGATGAATACTGCAGTTGATGATTGGTTGTTTCGAAGTCTTGACTGCACGTGCAACACGTTGCCATTTCTTCAAAATTTTCTTAAATATAGTAACATATAAAAAGTGGTTTTAATTAATTTTTCTTTTTTCAGTAATTTCTAGCGATTTATTTTAATGTTTACTAATAAATTTACATTATGTATTTTTTAAAAATATTTCCAAACTAGCTTTCTTATAACATCACGAACTAACAGTTTACTGAAGTAAGAGGATAACAATTTTAAAAAATATATCTGACAACATTGCTTTATTTTATGGTCATCACACTGACTTTAGTTAGAGTATACTTTGTATCTGATACTAAAATTTGGATCAAAAGTTTTGAAAATATTACAAAAATAACTTTAATGATAAAAAAATCAAAAACGACCGTCTACTATTTTGCACCATCGGTCGGCAATTGAAGAATCCAAGAACAATGGACAATAAATACTTCAACAAATTAAATTGCAACCAAAAACTTTTAAACAAAATTCTCTTACCGCATTGTAGCGACGGTCGATACAAATTTGCTAAACTCGTGATGGAATTTTTTAATTAAGAGTAGTAGAGATTCTCGATTATATATTATGGAACTGTAGATACATCTGGGACGAATTTAAAGTTACCATAATGGTGCGTTGTCGAAATTGTAAGGTGCGTCCCAGATCAATTAACAAAATTAATATTAGAAACTCTCTCCGGTTTCATGCATGAATTTTTGAAAATAAATTAGTTCGAGAGATTTCAAGTAGATGGCGCTAGTTATAGTATACCATCAGAGTACCTAAGAAAGTGTCCAGATAAGGGAGAGGATGGTGGGATTGTTAGAAACCTTAAAGTAAAATTCATTCGTCTTATATTTTTCTATTTTTACTGAGATAATCTCTTCAATTTTATCACTCCCAATTAACTTCTAGAATTTCTACATTGTTTTTCACATCCAGAATGTACAAAAATATTTCAAATTCATTTAATAAATATCAAGAACCGCTGGTTAAGAATAGTATATTCAACATACAGTAACTACAAAACGTAATAGGTTGTTAACACATAAACATTCATCGATTGTCACTTCTTTTTCAGTGACATAAGTCATACTAATTGACATGCCGGGTATGCACATATTCGCTACATATGGCTATTTAAGTCAATAACTTTTCAGTTACCAATGCTGTAGAGAGTTTTGTAACCTCATATCACTTACACGTTTTTTTTTTCAAACAACTGCGCGAGCGACCTTATAAATTCATGATAATTGATTTTATATCATAATTTGAATGTTATTTTTTATATTGATTCGAACATAACCTCTTCGATTGGAAAGCCAAGGACTAAAATCCACATAAGCTTTAGGAAACTATGCAGCAGTGTTCCAGGGGGAAGTAACTGCCATTGAATACTGTGCAATAGAAATAGCAAGGCAGGGAGTGAATAACAAAACAATTGTTGCCAGGCTGTACTAAAGGCACTAGATTCCTGCCAAGTCAATTCACGACTGGTATGGGACTGCTTGAGTGTCCTATGTGAGCCAGCAAGTCATCGGGACTGGGTACCAGGTACAAGGGCAACGAAGAAGCTGAGGAACTGGCTCGAGAAGTAGCAAATGTTCCTTGCATTGGCCTTGAACCCTTCTGCGGTGTAGCTAACACATACAAAAAGGCAATCATTGAAAAATGGGAGCAAGCTAAGTTTCTGGAATGGTGAAGAACAACCTTTGTCCCCTGCACCAGTTTGTACAAGTTCTTAGCAAGGTGTTCGCTTAGCTTGCGGTTGGCCAAGTAATAACTGTCTTTAGCGATCAAGAGTCTCGCTTGTAAACAGTATACAGATTGCGAAAGGGCTTTTCGAACCGTACGATTTACACGAGCATGACAAGGAAAATATGAGAAAAACAGCTTGAAAGAGAGAGAGAGAGAGAACAACAGTGCGTGGCCAGCGAGGGCGTGTATTTAGTTCCAGAGGCCGGCCGAATGTCCACTACCCTACCATTTCCACCGCTGTTGCCAGAAGCGCAGACTAATTTGTACAAATGATATTTTTGTCTCGTCATCGTTGACTCCTTTTCGAGCTCATGCACTATTAGGCAAAACCAAACACCTCCATCCGGCAACAGTGTCATTTTCAAATACAATGGCATGCTGATTTCTGCACAGTGTTAGCAGTTCCGCTGTACGTTTCAGGCATGGTTCTTTTATAAAGGTTTTCCCAGATCTTTATAGATCCTCGTACTATAGTTTTCGGTGTTCTAAGGATATGTCCTGGTACAGACTGCATATCCTCTGACCCTGTCTAGGTATTACTCAAAACAAAATTCTAAATTTCTAATCACAGTTGGTTGAAAAAAGTGGAAACAATAACTTGAGTGAAATACAAAAGAAAACAACTTGCAAATAAACATTCAAAAAATATTACAGTTGATAATTGTGGCTCTAAAGTACCTAATTCAATCGGACTCTTATGAGCGTGTGACTTATAGCAATTATGCAAAGCCGATTACAAAAAAAGCGAACGCGAATAATAACCATCGTTGAATGTGTATTCTGTTCGGTAGTCGGTCAAATCATCATGACAATAAATTTTCCACAACGGGCGGCAGGTGCATAGTGAAAGTCCGTTTATATCAGATTGACGTTTATAGAAGAAGAAAAAAAAATCTGGTTCGTTTCTATCGATTTAAAGAAGGTTGACGATAAATTTTGTGTCGAAGGCTATGAATGGAAAAAAATACTTATTCGGTATATGTTTTTCTCTTTACTAAAAATCCACGTCTCTTCCAAAACCTTTGGGGTATTTCTCCTCTAGTGCTATTGTGAAAAAATAACAATCAGTCTATTGGTCGTTATCTATTTATAGTTTTATTAATAGATCCGCGGATAATTTTTTCAATTAATTCTTCGGCAAGTACGACGAATTACGGACTAATTACGAAACTGCTATTATTAACATTCGCTGCGAAGCTGCAGGAAGTGCAAGATAGATGCATTACTAACTCGACGAGTTGGTTTTTCATTCAGACAAGACTAAAAACGAAAATCATCGTTTCTATTTTTAGTAGATCACACGTAAAATTGTAAACTATTAAGAAAAAGGTTAAGTTGACATAAAAATATGTTTCCTGTTTATTCCATAGGCGTTACTCGATTCTAAGAAGGAGGTGGTAATCTTTTATAAAAAAAAAGAATTCTAGTTCTTTCTCTTATCCTTATGCCTTCTCAGGCGTCGGATTGGAGTTGTTCTCCATTTTTTCCATTCTTTTATGTCCCTAATGTTTTTCCTTTGTTCTTTCCAGTTTCTTCAACCTGATCTATCCATTTCCTCCTGGGTCTTCTTCTATGTCAGATCCATTTAGTTCCATTTCGTTTTACCTGCTATTTTCCTTAAATGTTTCATTTCCCTTGCATTTATTTTTGTTTCCTTTGTTCTAGTAAAACACTTTAATTAAAACTACGCCACTGGGATAGGGTTCGTCAATTCAGCAGCTAATAAGCAGTGGCGTGGAGTGGAATCAATAACGAAAGCACAACGATAATTTGGCATTTTGTCCATCAACTACGCCACTGTACTCAGAGTTTCACTTATTATTTTATGACATTTTATTAATTTTTATCCAATTTAATGGAAATATTATTATTTTGACGTCTTGTTATGATTTTTATAAAAATTGTTTTTAAATTTCAGACGCATTTTGATCCACTTTTTTTTTTTGTAAAATACCAATCAAGGCCACAAAAAAATCATCCTCTAGTGCTCTACTGTAAATTATTATTGAGTGTTGCTTAGAAAATGTGCGCGTACGTCTAGTATCGGTAACAAATGAGTTGCTACACTTTCATCACCAAAATTCTATACAGAAACAAAATCGGAACGGAACAAGAAATGCCAGCGCACAGCGAACCGGAAGTGGTTACTTCCTTGAGACGACTTTTGGACGAAAAAAATCGAGAACTCAAACTTAAGGAAGAAACAATTTGTCTTTTGGAAAAAGAACTAGACGGCAAAGATAAACTGATTAAAAATCTACAAAACGAAATCGATAAATTTAGACAAGTCGTAAGACCGTTAACGCATAAAATTATTACGAAACAATTAGCTCTGGATAGTAGCAGAGAACCGAGTGTCCAGGAACACAGGATCAAAAGACAAGCCATCAGCGCCGAACCTTTAAGTAAGGAAATATGTTGGCAGATCAAGAAGGTACCTAAAAGCTCCTAGTAAGTTACATATAAAGTATTTTCATACTTATAGTCTGTTCATACTTGAAAGTCTGTTTATACTTATAGTCTGTTCAAACTTTTGGTAAAATGTCTAACTAGACCTCGGTGTAAAAATTGTACCTAGAAAATTTATTAATTAAAATCTTAATATTTAATTAACAGACGAATTTCGAATAAATCAAAAACGTTTCTTTGAATACGAGGATGTATTGAAAAATTCTTAGCCTTTTATAGAGCCAAACAAAATTTCAATGTCAAAATATTTTATTACTCAATCCTCTTAATTGGATACATTTATTGCAGCGAAACTGCAACGTCTCTAGACCTTTCAAAAAAAATGTTTCTACTTGCTCTGCAAACCAGACCTCCACAGCTTTTATTACCTTCTCGTTGGAAGAAAATTTACGACCTTTCAAACTTTTTTTCAGTTGAGGAAAGAGATGATAGTCGGACGGAGCCAAATCTGGTAAATAAGGGGGGTGTTCTAGGAATTCAAACCCTAAATCACGAATTTTTTGCATGGCAACATGAGATTTGTGTGCAGGAGCGTTGTCCTGCAAAAACAAAACACCTTTTGATAACTTTCCGCGTCTTTTCTCTTTAATTTTTTCCTGTAGAGTGGTCAGTAATGTCGAATAGTAATCTCCAGTTATTGTTCTACCCTTATCCAAAAAATCAATCATGATTACTCGATGGCAATCCCAAAAAACTGAAGCAAGAACTTTTCCAGCAGATTTTTGGACACGTAACTTCTTAGGTCTTGGAGAACCAGAGTGTCGCCATTCCATCGATTGTTGCTTTGTTTCTGGATCGTAGAAATGTACCCAAGTCTCATCCATAGTAACAATTCGGTTTAAGAAGTCTACATTGTTTTCAAATCGAGCACAGATCGAACGCGATGCTTCTACCCTTGCACGCTTTTGGTCAACATTCAAACATTTGGGGATCCATTTTGCAGCAATTTTTCTCATGTCCAAATTGACGTGAACTATATGATGAACGCGTTCGTATGAAATATTCAGTGCTTCAGATATTCGTTTTAGCCAAATTCGACGTTCTGATAAAATCATGTCATGAACTGCATCGATATTTTCGGGGACTGACACAGAAACTGGATTTCCCGTTCAGTCATCATCTTCAATGGAAAATTTACCTCTTTTGAAGTTTGCAGTCCAATTTTTCACGGTCGCATACGAAGGACATTGATCACCAAGGGTACTAAGCATATCTTCGTAAATCTGCTTACCTCTTAACCCTTTTAAATACAGGTACTTGATGATGGCTCGATATATACTCCAATTTTTTGATTTTCGCAATTTCAGTGGACATCTTTTTTCTTTTAATTTATTGCGTAACTCTGGTTTACTTTTTTGACACTTCTAATAAGTTATTGTTCGTTGCTATGGTAAAGCAATATTTTGTTTATGCATGTAACTGATCTAGGCTAACTAGATATCAATCCATCCTCGCTTTGTTTCTGGATCGTAGAAATGTACCCAAGTACAATTCGGTTTAAGAAGTCTACATCGTTTTCAAATCAAGGGTATTAAGCATATCTTCGTAAATCTGCTTAACTCTTAACCCTTTTAAATACAGGTAGTTGGTGATGGCTCGATACTCCAATTTTTCGATTTTCACAATAATTTCGGTGGACATTTTTTTCTTTTAATTTATTGCGTAACTCTGGTTTACTTTTTTGACGTCAAACTTCACACTGACACTTCTAATGAGTTATTGTTCGTTGCTATGGCAACGCAATATTTTGTTTATGCATGGAACTGGTCTAGACTAACTAGATATCAATACATCCTTATATATGCAATAAAATTTGAATATTTATTAATTTTAAAATGATACAACAAATTGTTTGACAGTTGATTCCTTTATGTCACCATTTTGTTTTTCAATGGGGATCAATATTTTTTTAAAGCAACGTTGCCAGACTGTACGAAAAGTAGAGTTTCTTCTTATTTGACATTATATACATGTTACAACGTTAAAATAACTCCTAACGTCTGGATAATAATGATGAATTATTACAGTTGTGGGAAAATGACATAATCTACTTACGTTAAAAAGTTAATTGCTGCCAATTACGCAAATTATTTATATTTTTAGTATGCTAAATAACAAATTTAATAACTACACACGTAGACGCAGAAAGAGATCTCATGCAGATTAGATGGAAACTTGTTATTTTATTAAACAAATTATGTCGATTTATATACGATAGAAGTAGACAAATTGACTTGTAAGAAGATAATTTGATCGCTACAGTCGAGTTTTAATCGATCTTTTGGTCCAATACGGCTTATTTTCATGTTTTTAATGTAAATTTGATCTAAATACTCATCCTCAACAATTTTTTTTTCATTCATCTCGACAATCTAGTTTAAATTTTTTTGTTTCCTATAAATAAAATCCTTTTTAATACTAGTCGGTTATTATTTCCTTTTAATTACCCCAAAAATGATCGGTTTCAACGTACAAGCCCACATTATCGAACACATATATTTTCAAAAACTTGTAACGGTCAGAACGAGAATCAACGAAATACATCCATTAGCAAACTAAGTGTGGTCATTATCGCTTTGTATGTAAAAAAGAGGTAGGCATATAGTTATTATTAAATTTATTGCTGGACACGTCGTACCAGTTTTAGGCCAGTTTAAATCCACCAACGATCGCTTATATTGTGGGATATTTTATGTGAATTTACAAATGTCTTCGTGATTTTCCATTAAAAAACTTATTTCGTGAAAAGTTGGATCTGATTTCAGTCAAAAATAGATCTTATGAAGTATCAATCGGGGAATCGCCAAGTTTCAGTCTGCATTTTGATCTAGAAACACTATGGCGAGTGAATTTGGTGCATAATAACAACCAATTTCAAGTTCTTCGGCTTTTTCATCGCCTTGATACCTTGGTGACCTGTTTATAAGGTCAAGATTGCCTTTGATTTATCCTCTAACAATTTTTTTTTGCAAGTTCGCCAGCTTTTTCATTGCCTCGATACCTTGGTGACCTAATTTGCCATGACTTTCTGACATGTTATGGATCAGCTTGCCCTCCACAGCTCTACAGTACCATTAGCATGACTGTCTCAGTCTGATGGTACTTAAACCATTTATTAGTTCATTCCTTTTTGTTAGCCCTTTTAAATGATATTGTAGGGAGAATAATTTTTTTTTTCCATAATTCCAAAGAAAATACTAATTTTACGTATCTCCAGGACGGCGCTAAGGATAACTCCGACCCTGTATACGCCTTATAAATTGCGTATCCTTCAAATTATTCTTTTTTACGCTATTTGATCGTTAATGGTTGAGTTATTAAATAATTATCGAGATTTTTTAATTAAAAAGGGGTCAGATTTATTTCATAAATTAACTTTTTTTTTGTTAGCTAGCAATAATTGGTAGTAAAGATGTGAGTTATGCGGATTGTAAATTGAGCTTTCTTTTTAATATCCCTCTAAACGAGGTTATAAATTAAATGCAATGTTTGATTAAGATAGGTGGTCATTTAAAATGAAAAAGGTTTTGGCATTTTTGCAGAATTTCGAGAATTTTGATACAGAAATTGTCACTGAGAATAAACATGTTTTTTATTAATTCTGACATTATTTATTCCTTTGCGACGCTACTGGTTTTAAAACTAATAAGAAAGAAGTCAACACCCTGTATCTCATTAACGATAAAACTTATTGTACACGTTTATAGGAACTTTTCGTTTTGAAATTGAATAACGAATCGCCCACAACCATATCTTAGATTACTTTGGAAACACTCTGTATATTATAAAAGATTTTCTATTTATGGAATTTGTTGATTGACCAGTGACTGGTCAAAGTAAATACATTTGTGTACCTTTTCAGTTTACTGAATAATAACAATGTTAAACTGTTGTTTAGAATAAATCTATCACCGTGACCTGAATGTCGCTATTGTGATAGAATCAATATTATTACCAAAGTAAATAAAAACTACCTGTTGACATATTTTTTATTATTTTATAAATAAATATATTTTTTACACGGCTATTTGAAAATGTTTACATTTCACGTGTGCTTCTTCGAGTATAATGACGTACATTATTTACCAGTGAATAATAGGTGTGGATAATGATGTGGTCACATAACACGGATAAATATTGAAGGTTATTCATATACTAATATCATAATATATGCCTACATTTCTTCATTTCACGTAATCAGACCTCTAAACCATTGCACTATATAGTAATGTTTTATATAGACCGTATGACAATGACGTATTAAAGATACACCATTATCTATTTTAAATGCCTTCCAATTTTTTCTTACCTCTTAAACAGAAAATAGGTACTTGTAAAATCTTGAATATATTCATCAATTACTATTTTTGTTATACGAGATTTGGCATCATGTAAGAGGAGTCTCAGACCCCGCCAAAAATAAGAGAAGCATAATAAATAGTATCCTTAAATTCTCAGATTAGTACATTACATCACACACTAAAGTAACATGCCGACCCTTTGCCAGATGTCTTACTTTTCCTTTGAACTGCGACAACTGAATTATAGGACACGATAGAAACGTACAAAATAAAAATGTACTTATAAGAAATTACATAAAAACGACTACTATGTAGTTTATGTAATAAAAATTTGTTTTTGTTTGAAACTGTTGAGGTTTAATTTTGTCTGAAATATGGCAACACCGAGAAAAAGGCGGAAACCATTTTACTATCAATTTTACCTGATTTTAACTACGAAGTTTCAACGTTCCTAGTTTATTGAAGCTCTTGTTTTCGTCTTTTCAACTGATATTTGTGTGTGTGCGTACAGATATAAATAAAAACAATATTTTTTGTGAAAATGGTTTGTCAGTCAGTATTTTCCTAACCTCTCTTTTCACCTGTAAGTAAATAGTTCTATTGGCCAGTGGCACTGTCTGACTTGTCCGACAGTTTCTCCCCACTCCTTGAAAATCATTGATGAAAACATACGTAAGGCGATAGAATGTTAGCCGTCTTTCGAATAGTTTTATGAATGACTTGCGGACTCTATTTGTAGTATTACTCTATGCTTAAATTAATTGCCAGAAAAGTTGAAAAAATTATAGGTATATGAAAGCCTATAATCCCTTCCTAAATTGGAGAAAATAGAAAATAAATAAATTCATTTATAAACAGGTAATTAATAGTGATGGAAAAAATATAGTATTCTACTCGCAGATAATGGCTAATATTCACTTAGGTGTGCTTGTTGAATATGTATAAGAAATCTATGACCAGATTTTAAAAAACATATTGTATAATTCGACAAACTAATCGTGGCACTTGAAAAATATTGAGGATATTTGTAGTGCTGGTTGTTAGAATTTGTAGGTATTTATATTTTTACTTTTTTTTGTTTACTTACATCACAATAATTATAAAAAATACAACTATTTAGTACAGTTAATATAAAAATATGTTATTTCATTCTAATCTCGAATAAAATCCATAATGATACGACACTGCTCGAAACTACCTATGTATTAATAGTTTAACATTCAAATACACCTGTACTGTCAAACATTAAAATTCCTAACCGTAGGAGCTGCTAGCACTACATTTAACTATTAAACAGATTGACAGTACCACCTAGTACATTATAGATAGATATAAATGTTTACGAAACCAATTGACATTTATTTACATAATTTGCAAATAGACCCTATACATCATTTGATGCTATATTTAGTACGGTATTTGAACCGATTAGGCATTTTCAGAAATTAAATTTGTCGAAAATTTAACCACGTATTTAGTCATAAGTGTTTTCACGAAATTTTTTACTGTATAGAATCTTTTGCTACACTTGTTGGTTCTCGATCATATATCAGAAACCGTCAATAATACAGGTGCTGGAAAAAAGTAGCCCCTATATTTTTTTTATTTTTTTCAGTTCTCGAGACCTTATTAAGTCGGCCATCCTTGACAATGATTTTATGAAAAATTTGGAACTAACCCAAATCAGGGAAATAGTCGATTGCATGTATCCCGAAGAATACCCAACAAGCAGTATAATTATCCAAGAAGGAGATGTCGGCAGCACAGTTTACGTTTTAGAAGGTGAGTTTTTCAATTATTTATTCAACAAAATTTTGAGTAGCATATTATTTTTATGTTTGTTGTTGATATATTGGAAAATTCTTTACGGAAAAACCAGATTTTTGAATCACATTTTAAATATATAACTATATATAATGTATTACCAATGACATCTAGCGTGGAGTAAGTTAATCTTGAAAGACGTTGAAATCAACATTATTCTGCAGATTGCTGTGAAAATCCTTCATGGAAATCACAAAAAATTGATTAATTTTGAATTTTCTTTACTCAAACTTTCTTTAACACGGACAGAATCGCAAAAAATAGGAATTTACCATAATATGACCTTTAGAATTGTATATTTTTCTATTCTATTTTATTCCAAAGTTGAACTACTAATACATAGATGTCGCTAGTGATTGTGCAAAATTATTAAATAATTTATTCAATATTGTATTAAATAATGAGATTCTTCTGGTAAGTGAATTATAAAATCGAAATTGCGAGCGATAAAAAATAAATATTAGTATTTTTATATCGACAAAAAAATATTGAATTTATTATATGGCCTTTAGTAGTTCGAAAAATTGCCGCATCTTACAGATTCCTATATCTTTTTCTGCAGTTGTACACTATACCTAGTTCATACTTTAGACTATCGACGGCTAGATGTCGCCAGTAATAATAAAAACAAATATATTAAAATAGAAACGCTTTAAATTTATTTTATTAAACAAATCCCAATAAATATAATTTAAATTTTATAGTACATTTCGAAAATGGACCTTTTTATTATGAAACAAATGAACGAAAGAAAGTTTCGCCACTTGGACATCATCATCATCAACTGGTATTATTCTATATAATTAATATATAAATAAATTTATCCGAAAGTATCATATATATATATATTCCTAATAAATCACCTGCACGTACTTTCCAAGGTCGAAATTGTCTATTAATAAAACACTTATCAATATTTAACAATTACAAAATTCTGACCTACCTTTTACACTCATTAATGAATTAAAATATATTTTTTTTCGTTTATTTGTTCCACTTTTGTTACAAAACTAGTGTGGTGATAATATATTAACTAGTTAATAAAAACAATTTTGAGAAAAAAAATGGCAAATCCTTGTTGGTCAACTACAACAGGTAGTGAAAGTCTTCGATATCACCTTCAACGTTATCGGTAATAAGTGGATTTTTTAAAATATAAATATTGCGAATAATTTTAAATCTAGAAAATATCAAGGTTGTTAGATGTATACTGTCTACTATTAACGTCTAGTAGTATCCTTACGCAACATCTCCAATTAAACCAGTAATTTAAATAAAAATGATCTTGTGGTATACACGGTGTCCCTAAAAAATGGGTCATAAATTATACCACGTATTCTGGAGTCAAAAATAGCTTGATTGAATCTCCGTTATCTATACAGGTGTTTCATGACGAGCTTACACTATCTAAATAGTTTAATTTAAAAAAAATTAGGATACTTAACGTTTTTGAACTTGAACTTTTTCTCAACCCTGTATACAAAAAAGATGTTCTCCATCATTACCAATTTTTATAGAAATCGTGTGAGTAGTCTTCAATATACAGATAGTGTAAGCTTGTCATTTGCCATAGTGCATATGAAAAAAGTTACAGGGTGAGTTTTTTAAATATTTAAACTGATTTTTTGAACAGTATAACGTAAACTTATATGAGAAACTGGTATACGAAAACGAATAAACTGGAACTTTTATGGGATTTCAGGGGGGGCCCCCTTTGACCCCCCATTTTTTTTGGGGTTACATTTTATAAAAAAAATAACTGGAATAAAACTTCTGCAATTTTTAAACTTTTTGTCTTTTTGCATTTTTTTTGTAAATATTTTATTTTGGAAGACACAGTCACCCTTTTGGATCTATTTTTAACCCCTGACTATGTGGTACAGTTTTTGAACAATCTGTTGTATATTCACTATTTTATTTGTATGTTTTATTGGAAATTTTATCTGATACACTTTTAAAAAATTCAACATCTAGATAATCACCGAAAATATTTTGAAGTTCGAGTAGTATATTGTATGTACCATTTAAATTCATTATCATTGGAACAAAAAATAATGTTTTTGTTTTGTTCAAAACAAAAATAATCAACGGGAGTAACTACCGTGAAAAACAAATGTTAATAATTGTTAAAATTGCAATAAATAAGGCCAGCTACTCGTTAGAAACCTTTTACGCACAGTAAACAATATAAATATTGTTGGTTGGATCATTTTCCAGTACTTCGGTGGTGAACATTATTATTATTATTATTAATAGCGCATGGGCCTATTTGAACTTTTTTTATAAATTGGTCTTTCTCTGTGCCCACGCTATAGGGAGCTACAAATAGCGTGGTTAAATCTAGGAACAGTGTGACTCGAGTGGCTACAAAAACAGTGCCAGTTTTAGAAACGAACTTTTAAATAACCCAGATTCTAGTCGTACAAAATTTTCTTATATATAACTTCCCCATATTCAAGATTTTTAACAAACAAAAAATGTATCCATCTCGCCATTCTTAAACTGCATACAAAATTAGGGACGCACCGGAATTCGGTCCCGCTACGTGCGGAAGGGACTACCTGTAACGGATTAAATTCAAAGTGTGGTCACACCAGCGAAAATGCGATTTCGGAATTGGGTCCCATGTACCTACTATTTGTTTAATTTGACTTTTATTTTCCTTCACATTTTTTTGGGCTTAGGACCAACAGTACACACTTATTGTTGTTGTACTGGCATGTTTAAAAATTTACGCTAAATGCGTATCGTCAAAAATAAAAACAGTACGTGAAATAATAACCCAACCAACCTACCCCCACCAAACCACCTTCGTATTTTTAGTCAATTTTTTTGTAGAATGAATTATAATAATTTTCAATAATAACCCAACCAAACCTACCCCTACCAAACCACCTTCGTATTTCTAGTCAATTTTTGAAGAATAAATTATAATAATTTTCAATAATAACCCAACCAAACCTACCCCTACCAAACCACCTTCGTATTTTTGAGATAATGATTTTTGAAAACAAAATTTAAACCCATCTATTATTAATAAACGCTTACCCTTTTCACTCGTCATAGAGGTGAAATGAATATTTTCCATGTCAAACAAACAAACAAAATCACAATAACGGACACAAATAAACACGTCTTACAGTCTGCACTTCAGAAGAACAATTGCTAAAAATAATCTTTTAATACCCACATGAAATCTACCTGCTTCGACAGCGGACCGAATTACGAAATCACCCTTTCGGATTTGGACAAGGTCCCTGTGAGCAGGTAGCCCTTTTGCTAGGTACCCGGACCGAATTCCGAAACACCGAAAATTAGATCTCGCTTTCTTTTTCTTTGACAACGCGAGATAAATGTTTGGCTTAGTTTCCAAATTTTTCAATACTCGATTCTCACGAATCGGTCACACTGTCGCTTTTTCAACATTATTACCTTAATAATCAATAAAAAACTTTAATTTAAAAAAATCGTAGATATAAATCATCAGACAACTTTACATTGACAGGTTCCTTCCAGATTCACAAAATATATATTGAAAGAGTATACGTTTTTCTTGCTCTTATTTTCTTTTATCAAAATCTTGTAAACCTTGTTATAAAATTAAAACTTATCATAACTTAATAAGGCAATCTTTCCTATATTTATATAATTATAAACGCCGTAGATGCTTTGGCAATTAGAAGTGCAAAACTCGCCTATTTAGAAATATTTAACTACTTATATCAACTGAGAAGTTGAATTTTTATATATTTTTTTACTTTTTTAAAAACCCTGTATGTTAAAAAAAAGTGAATTATAGAAAGTAACAAGTACTTGCAATTGTAACATTTTCTTGCACAATCATAAGTTTAAATATAATTTGTCTTGAAACACACCCTCGCCTAACTTATATAACTGTATGGTAGCATTTACGCCTATTAAATAAATTTATTTTAAAGAGCATAGTTCATGCAAGTATCGTACCTTTCAAAACTCACCGAAGAAAGTACCAAGGCTGTTTTAAATAAAATTAACTAGATATTGAATCGTATTCGTATATTTTCTTCAAAAACAAAAATAATTTCGTAAAAGGACATCCTGCCTAGCAACGTAAGAAGTGATGACACACTGTACATATCCGTATATAAATATTTTCTGTCAATTTTATTTTATAAATACGTTTGGGATTTCACAAAGATCGTGTAATTTATTAGCGAATATGTATAATAAACGCCAGCTTAGACCCATCCTGCAAGCAACTAAGCACACATACTCATAGCAGGAGAATCTCTCTTGTTTCGTTTCACTCTTAACTGAGTTGCATTGTTCACATTTCAAATCAGTCTTAGCCGGACCTCGCGCGGTCGTCATAGTTAGCGTCCGCCGTCACCTGCTGAAATGTAGGCGCGCTGTAAACAAAAGATCGCGAAAAAAACTTTATAGACGGTGAACGTAAAAAATTCTGAATTTCCAAAAAAAAACGAGAGTGAATATTTTTAAAACGTTGTTAGAGTGAAATTTATTTGGATATACTGCAAATCGTATTGTTGTAAGTTTTACATAATTGGATGTAGGTCGATGGCCAATAAGTAGTGGAAGTAGAAGAAAAATTTTACTAAAAAGTCATTACAATCAATTTTCCTTTAAATGCATATTTAGAATGTGCTGTATTTTTTGTTAAGTGGCAACCTTGTTTTTTTTTATTTGTTTTTATTAGTTTTAAATGACATGGCATGGCCGGCGCGATTTCAAAGAACGGCTTTCGATTTTCTATTCAAGGTAAAGTTTCGCAAAAGCAGTCGCAACCGGGCAACCAGTGCTGCTAATTTTTTTTTAACGATTTTGTCGAGAACAATACGAACGCAGAAACGGATTAAGGAGAATTATTATTTTTTAAACTTATTGAATAAAAGTATTGATACCTAAACACTCTGGAATACGTCAACTTTTCGATTCAATTGTACGCGAGCAAAAATTTAAATTACAGGACGGTTCACGTAAAAATGAAAAAATTACAAACATTCAATAAAATATATAGGGTGGTTTATTAAACAAAATGCTGTATTTTTGGAGAATTCTAATAAATTAAAAACTTAACATTTGGATTTCGTCTGTAACTGTAGGAAGTAAGAAAACATTAAACAATGTAAGACATTTTCAATGGGTCAGCGATTCTAGCACATGTTGTGTTAAAAATATGCTTATCAATAAAACTATTTAAACTCGTGCAATTAAAATTAATAAAATGCTTTAGTCAGTAGCACAGTAAACATAAGTACTTGTCATGGAATTTTATTTAATAATATTGATCAATTAGACGATGATATCATTTCATAGATATAACGAAATCTTCAAAACAAAAAAATTGTATAAAATTTCGTAGCTGGCAACAATTTTCGAAAGTCACCCTGTATATATAAAGCAATAAAAACAAAGTTAACATTATTTTAACATTATATTATTTGCTCTGTTATATTTAAACAACAGGTACAAAAAAAATTGTTACGAAACAAAGTGGTATAATTGAAATTACAAAATGTAATTAATATTAATCCAATTCTTGCAAAATATCAAATAATCTAACTGATTAATTCGTTATATAATTGACTCGAACAAAGTTTACAACTTGATGACTTTGAAAAATAAATACAATTTGAATATGGTGGGCAAACTATACAGTGTGACATATCATATCAATTGAAAAAAGATGAATATATTTTTGTATTTTAAAATAAATGAAAATTTACCCTTAAAATTTTTAAAAAATCATCGAAAATAGTTATTTCCTTATAGAATACAGTCCTTGGTCCTAAAATAAAACGTACTCTATTGTATTTTCTGTACTGACGTGTCTGTTTAAATAGAAATCTTTGTTTACATTTCTCGTGGTTTTCTAACCTCAAATAGTACTTAGATGCAAGATTTTCTGATATTACCTATAAATAATTTAAATTTACCGAACTGTTGAAAGATATTATAAAATTTTTTCGACCGTATCCCAGACCGAGCTCCTTTGAATATAAGATCCGTGACGTCAAGATGAATAGTTTCTTAAAAAAAGAAGAACACTATCTAACAATGACAATACGTATTCTTTTGAATAGAAAAGAAAAAAAAATCTGTTAGATTATTCTTACATCTTCAACAGCTACGGGTTCAAGGACATACTTTATAAGATTTGTAGTAGATAAAAAAAATAGTGGATTTTAAAAAAGTACTTGGACTTCTCTAATTTATCCAAAACTATTTCACAGAATTGAATTTCACTGCGAATAAATCCAATACGGAGATTAAGTTAAATACACGTTAGCCACTAGTTATTAAAGATTTTAGTTAATTATTTTCACTTTAAATAGAAATAGTAACCTCGTTCTAGTAGGAAACTCTGCAACTGATCATTATAATGAAATCAATTTTATTAACGAATAAACATCTGTGTACAAACATGAGTTCTGAATCTACTTTGTCTCGATTTCCGTTTGGATAACGAAGAAACACTTTTTTTTTCAAATTTTAGGCCCAAAATTACGCTAATCTAAACCGGGTAAATAGAAATTTTTAACGCAATATTGGTGAAAATTTGCACGCAATAATAAAGTCGAAGCACCAGCAAAGTATAAGATATGGGAAATTACCGATATACAGTGTGACCCATTTTGTTTGGAAGCACCCCTATAAAATCCGCATTTTTCAACCGATTTCGATTTAGTCTTTTTTGTTAGATTCAGTATCAAAAACAGAATTTGAGCACACATTTTCATACCATAATAGCTATTTTCAAGGCCCTCTACGTTAATTTTTCTTTGCCATAAAAGACGAAAGTATATTAGGCATTTTTTTTTCTCAAATATGACTACACCACTGGATTCGGAATCATCACAAATGTAAACTATCAAAATTTTATAAAAAAAGTTTTATTAACAACAAAGTTATCACTACATGAATTTGGAAAAAGTTGTTTTTTAATTAATTTTTTACTAAGAATGTAGACACATGACACATTTTAAAAATGGTAACATGGTAAACAAAAACTAGGACTCAAACATATTGCACTGTAAAAATTCGAAGCCGAAATTTTAAAAGACAGGATGGTACATTCTTTTTTGAGGGTAACATGAATGCCAATAACTTCATGGAATTCTTGGAAGGTGAGTTATCCGCAGTGATTGACGAACTGCCACTAGCAGAAAGAAGAAATCTGATATTTCAGTTAGATGGTTGTTCTGTACACTATTCTAGGATTGTCAGGCAGTGGCTTAACGAAACATTTCCAATTGGTTGGATAGGTCGCGGTAGCGAGTTAATCGAATGGCCTCCTAGATCGCCCGATTTAACTATATTGGATTTTTATCCGTGGGGTCTTTTGACACAAAAAGTGTATAAGACACGTCCAAGGAATAGAGCAGAACTATGTGACAGAATACGACAGGCGTGTGCTGGAATAACGCCACATGAAATAAAAAAGCGCTAAGACATAGTCGCAAACGATACGAGAAATTTGTGGAAATTAACGGAGGTCTAGTCGAGGCTACAAAAATGTAGAATTCAATTATTATTAACTAGTTTAATAATCAAAATATATTATTTGGTGTTAATTTGTATTTTCGTCACATTAGCACAATTTTACATTACTCTCAGAAGCTATAACTCCAGAACGGGTTAAGGTATCGGCTTCGAATTTTTACAGTGCAATATACTTAAGTCCTAGTTTTTGTTTACCATGTTGCCATTTTTAAAATGTGTCTACATTCTTAGTAAAAAATTAATCAAAAAACAACTTTTTCCAAATTCATGTAGTGATAACTTTGTTGTTAATAAAACTTTTTTTATAAAATTTTGTTAGTTTACATTTGTGATGATTCCGAATCCAGTGGTGTAGTCAAATTTGAGAAAAAAAAATGCCTAATATACTTTCGTCTTTTTTTTGCAAAGAAAAATTAACGTAGAGGGCCTTGAAAATAGCTATTATGGTATGAAAATTTGTGCTCAAATTCTGTTTTTGATACTGAATCTAACAAAAAAGACTAAAACAAAATCGGTTGAAAAATGCGGATTTTATAGGGGTGCTTCCAAACAAAATGGGTCACACTGTATATGGAGGAAATATATCTTCAATCAATTTTGTACAAAACTTCACTAGGTATCGAAAAATATTTTAGTAAAAGAAGATCCCGAAAAAGTAATATTACAAACCAAAAAGCAAAGAAATCTCCAATGTCATTGAACGATCTTTATGTCACGTACGAAAATTCGTATTACATTTTTCTCATCATTAATTTTTTTAACGAACTCCATATAACAAAGCATATTCGATTATTATCTTGAATTATATACGTTTAAAACGCACACTATCAAGATGTAACAGACACACTATCGAGGTCTCTTCACGTTTGTCATCAGAGTTTTGTTTGTTTTCTTTTGTCGACGAAGTAGGTTATCGCGAGCTAGTCGAAAACGCAGTAGTCTTTCTGGTAAAAGTAATAATAAAATCGTTTTTGGTTAATTTATAATGTTACTTTGATACGTTTTCTAACAGTCTTTCTGATAATTATGTTACTTTTTACCTCCAAGCTACTAAGTCTTCCCCAGTTTATGCAGGTCCCAGTCCTTCTTTTCGGGTGAGACACTAATCCTTTGTAGGGCTTATATTTAAAATCACAACAAATCCTTAGAACTCTATCATTAATTGGAAAAATAGGAAAACTCTAAATTTCAAAACTAAATTTATGGGAAAATTTTCAGATAGTTTTGACTTCTCAAGTTATTTAATATTGTTAAAATGTCATACAATAAAATATTTTATTTTACTTCCTTTTAAGTCTTGAATTAAAAATATTGTGGTGGATTGAGTGTGAACACTTATCAAAAAAGCATCTCGATAATAATAGTATCAAAATATCTTAACGTAAACTTTGCTGAAAGTGAATTTTGTTTAAATATTTACTATTATACAATTCGTCTTGCTCTACTTAATCTAATGTACACTGTTGAACAATTCAATTTAGTTTTATATTGTTATCTGTAAAGTAGGTTTGTGTACGCTGATTTCTCTCATTTTACCTTATAAATCTTCTATGTCAGTTCTCGCAGAAGCTGAGTATTATGAGTAGGTGTTTCATTATTTCACATTTCCTACACAAAGGTTAGCTAACTTTGCCCATTTTGTGCAGTGTCCAGTCACCAGGTCGGTAACTATCTTCTAATGTCTCTTCCTCAGTTTCAATAGACTGGTTGAGAGTTCCTTGTCTACCTTGTTCAGTAAGGAGGTGCCCTTGCGTCCATCTCCATTTGAGTTGGTGTTCCCTATTTTGCCAGTACCTGTTTTCCCTTCTTAAGCAATTGATTCCGCAAAACAGTTCCGGAGCTATGAAGACAGAGGTTCGGTATTTAATGAATAAACAACATTCGTTCAACTGAGATCATGCAGTCTATAAATTAAAATTATGTTTCCTGAAAATAATTCTTTTCTTTAAACTTGACAAACTTCTTTTATGAAAAAGTGAAACTGGCCGGTACTTACAATTTAATTTATAGAAAGTTATCTATTTATCTAAATTATAATTTCCGGTAGTAGACAACTTATGATTTTAGTGTTACCCAATGTTTTATCCGTTTATATTATCTACCATACGACGATCGAATTTAATTGGAACTTTTTAGCATCATATTTATTTATTTATATTTAGTAATATCACATAGGTCAACGAACAGAAAGACTCGACGCTTTTCATTTTCATAGACTCTCATTCTCGTCTATAATTATCTTTTTTTTTCATTTGAAAATTGATCATTGTTTACATACCAAGATGTAATAAGGAGAAATGTTTATCAATTTTATAAATCTATTATTATCCATGCACTTTCACTCGATATTTATTGTTTGATTTAATAGACGCCATATGTTTCTTCTTCTTCTATAAATAATAATCAATGTAATAAAAGATTCTCGTTTTTTGTACGCTGAAAATTTTTTTTATTCAACATTCCTCGTATTTTTTTTTTAAGTAACTTTTGCTTGTAGTTACGTCCTAATTAATATTGACAATCATAATTTCTTTATTGTTTAAACGAATTAAAGTGAAACTTCTTTTTCAAGTCGAAGAGTTAAACAAATTACAAATTTATTATTTAAATCGACCGAAAAATTCGAATTAATCTACCAAAGAGCAATTCTTGAAACCGTTCGACCATGCCATGTTGAAAAATAGATATAAAATTAGCCTCAACAACCAGGTCTGAAATACTAATTTTTTTTTACATGCTAATTATTTTTTTTTCGAGTCCGTCTAACAAGTTCTTAGCTGGGTGGTTGCTATACTCGTATAGCTCTTGCTTCAGAACCAAATTTTCATTCGTATACTCAAAATGCCATTGGTGGTTCAAGACGTTTCAAAAACGAGATACCTGCTTTTATACGAGTTGAGAAAACTCCAAAGTTGCGGTGATTACGAAAGTTGAGAGACTAAAACTACCAAGTCCCTTTAACGCGGAGCTTTGTCTACGCCAGTAGGTCTAGTATCTGGGTATAATTTTGGATGCAAAACTAACCTGGAAAAAAATAAATAAAAGGAAAATTACCCTAGTTGCTGCTAATTTGGCAATAGGATCCACAGGCTAAACGAAATTGTAGTGTGCTAAATGGTCTTGCTCATTAGTTGTACTTGGAGAGTTCCAGAAAACTCTGCATTATTTTGTCTTCTATGTAGAGTCCTCAACTATCCTTAAAAGCTTGGAATACCTTGAAATTGTCTAATTCAGATCTGGTTGGGTGTTTCGAGTCAAATTTTTTAACATTAAAAAACTAGCCTGTTTCCATTACAAAAAAATTTTCAGATTCGACAACTTAAAATGAAATCTTGAAAGTACCATATAATCAAAAATAATGAAAATCAAACACCACCCAGGCAAAGCCGTGGTAAACGACCCAGCGTGGCTGGAAATGGACATCTCCAACAATACCAGGGGAAAACAATACGAAGCAAATTGGGAGGACGCGCAAAAATCCTTATCGAATAATAGTTCGACATCAAACTCGTGGGATAAATACAGTCATAGAAGCTTAGACGGAACTGTATCTAGCAGATTAGGTCAGTACCAAAGTATTTTAGATGAAATTAAAAAGGATAACGACACACCAAGGAGTATTAAAGGCAGCATCAGATTAAAATATCACAGCGATAAATGTCTAGGTAGAATTAACTCTAAGAATAACAAAGACGTAGATGAAGCTAAGTATTTCCTTCCGTCGCAAATTCAAAAGCAGCAAGTAGATGTGGAAGAAGAGGTGGTGGTACCGCCGAAACCGAAACCTAGAAAAAAATTATTAGCTATAAAAAAAAACGATTTTGTTTTGGACGATTTACAGAAACACTTGAAAAAATCAGTAAGATTCGATGAAGTTAGCACCGAAATAAGCACTAAAGTAGAAGATTCAGATTCGGATGAAGTTACGCAAGAAAGGGTTAACACTTGGGTGGACGATCAAAATAAATACATAATAACGAACGAGGAAAAACAAAAAGATTCTTCTGTAAAACGCACCGACAGCGGATACTACGAACATTTCGATAAACCGCGACAACGATTACCCCCCAACACGATCTACCCTTCGTCTTATTCGTCGTCTTCTAGCGATAGATTTTCTTTCGAAACAAAAACTTCGGAAGACAGTGATTACAACGAAATGTATTGTTTGTACAAAGACGGTTCGTCACCGAAACATAAACTTTTAACGGCGAAGCCTAAAAGTAGAACTTTGACGGTCTCTCCGTCGAATAGAGCCGGTTGTGATTCGAACGATTTTGTGATACCCAGACCGAAGTTGATCGTACCAGTGCATACTTACGCTGTGAGAAAAAGAAGGACAGGGAATGTTTTGTCGGAGTGTTACGATTCCGATGAAAGAGATAAGAGAAAATTAGGTGAGTTTCTTTTAGCAGTTTTTACATACAGATTGCATAAATTACATCCGAACCGTCCGGATTACACAAGTACGACAGAAAAACAGCTGAAAGAGAGAGAAAGAATAATTATTATGCGCGGTCATTAAGGCGTGTACTTTGTTTCACCTTAGGGGTGTATACTTATTTCCCGAGATTGGCCGAATACTCATTGCCCCCCTATTTTAACCGCTGTTGCCAGAAGCGCAGATTAATTTGTACAAATGATATTTTTGTCTCGTTATCGTTGACTTTTTTTCGAGGGTGAAAATACAGCACGTTTGTGCCAGCATTACGCCAAATAATCTTAGATATATGAGATCAAATCTTTATCACAGATTTGGCTATTGTCTGGCTCAGGAAGGTGGTTTATTTGAGCACTTAATTCATTAAAATTATGTTTACCTTTAGAATGGATTTTTATTTTTATTCTTTCAGGAAGTTTATATTTTATGTTTAGAATAGGTGTAGTTATTTCATTTTTTCAATTTAATTTATTAATGGAAGGGATTTTTAGTTTATTAATTATGGTTCTCTCAAAAAATGCTGTTTTATTTTCACGTTACAATGGCTAAAATAATATCCTATTGTAGTTAGAAATTGTCAACTTGGTCTGAAATGATCATGTTGACAAAAATGAATTTTAATATGTACAGGTTACGTAATAACGATTGTATTTTTTTATTTCTTTAACACCGTCACTCCTTCCATGTTGGGAGCATACTGAATACCACCAACTAGTGAATTCTCTCTGTAAAGGACCATTCGGCCAGTCTCGGGAAATAAGTATACACCCCTAAGATGAAACAAAGTGATGACCGCGCACAATTATTCTTTCTCTTGGTACTTCGTAATTTTAAATATTGCTACCCTTTTTTTTTGAGAAATATTAGTTTTGTACTATCTATTTATGGTAAAAATATCAGATCCCACTACTGTCACCAAAATGTTTCTGCTTTCTGTATAGCAACTCTCTTCATTTCTACAACTAACTTCCACAATTCAATACTGAATACGTCTCATATGAGAACACATAGAGTTTGTTTAACCATCCTTTGAAATAATATGCAAAGTCTAAGCTTCATCACTAACAAAATCATCTTCATCATCATTGTGGAAGTCCGATTCATTCAGATCTATAATAACAAGACTGAATTTAACGGTGAAAGCGGTATTCCAGCATCTCTTTCTCTTGAAAAGTAATTAATCAACTTCAAAATTAAACTTTGCTCTTTCTCATTATACCGGGAAGGCATTTTGACAATGAAAAATTGATTGAAAAGGGCGAAAATTACCAAAAATACTGAACAAACGAAAATATGACAACAGAACTGTCAAAAGTAACAAATAAAATTTACGTCGGCTTTAGTTAAGAAATACGTTAATGCCGTCATAATTTCGTCTCATCTATTTCATGAATGAGAGATAAAGCTGGACAATGTATGACGTAACGGCAAAGGATGGTTAAACAAACTCTATCTCCAATCTCTTCAAAAACTGTCAATTTTCCCCTCGATTTTCCCCCTTTTTATAATTTACCCCTGTTCCAGACAGTTCTCGACTTTTCGATGATTTTCTCGACTTTTCGATGACAGTTCTCGACTTTTCGATGACAGTTCTCGACTTTTCGATGACAGTTCTCGACTTTTCGATGACAGTTCTAGATTATTCCAAATGTATGTCTTCTTCTTTATCTTTATGTACCTCTACATATCAGTACGGGTACGACGTAACCGTACAATCACCACCTGAAGTTTTTCGCACGAATGTAGAAACACCCTGTATATTATTTTAAATAAATTACGTAACGTTAATAAATCTTGATTAGTCTGACATGAAAATGAATCAAATCATGCATCAAAAGACAGAGAAGTTGCGCCTTTAGAACCGTTTCTCTATTATGATTACCATCTATCATTGCTTGATAATATTTTGAAAAAAAAAAACAAGTGACTAGTGACTAGTTATGTCACGGTACGGCAATCAGAAATTTATTTCTAAGTAGTAGGATGTATTTTATTGTAAATAGTTTAAAAAAACATTAGTTTAATTACAGAAAGATACTTGAAAAGAATTATTTGATAAGTGTCGATGTATTTTGTTATGTTGACCTGATGAAAGAAGAAGACAAATAAGAAAGTACATCAAGGTCGTCCAGTATAAACTTCCTTTTTGTCTAAAAGTATGCTAAATACCTAATGATATATCGTGTAGAGGCGAACTTCTCACATCCTGTCCTCTTAACTCGAATGATTTTTATTTTATTACTTTCTCTTATTTTTATTTTCTCTATAAACCATTTATTTATATTAGAAAACAATATTAAATTTGCAAACTTATTTTAAATATTAATTATCACCGAATCTAACCAACTTGTAGCCAGAGGCGGGTTAATGTTATGGTAAAGAAAAACTAGTGAAAATATAAAGAATTTATTCAATTGTTGCATTAAATGTTCATTAAAATAACATATTTTCTATTGTTAATAAACTCGTTGGTAAAGATTTTCCATTACTTTTTCTTATTTGAGGTTTTTCTCCGTCCTTAAATTTTCCTCCGCTCGACTTAGACCCTGGAGTTAAATCCGCCACTGCTTGTAACGTTTAAATTCGAGTTTAAAGGTTGCGTTACAAACAAACAATCATACATACAAGTGTAGCGCGTAATAAAACCATGACATTGCCCCTCTACACGAGTTTATTATTTTACAAAATAAATAAGAGCAAAAAAAAAATTTTCAACTGCTACTATTTCAATTTAAATAGTTATTGAAACAAAAAAAACATTTCTGGATGAGTCGTATTACTCTCGTTTCTCACGAAACGGTTTGAGAACAACTTTCCCATGTATAAGTTACATTCGAAGGATTTATAAATAACCTACGTGTACATTAAAATGTTTACTAAGACTGAAGACATCCTGTGTATTAATAATTGTACCTTTTCGATACGTTATATATATATTTAAACCTCCATACAAGCACGATGTATCAAGAAGCGGATTAATTGAAGTGGTTCTACAGGATATAATTACGTTCCATCTAAATGAATTGATAATAGTGTATGTAATATCATAATTGATTTGAAAATTTCTCTATAATAAACATAAAATGATAAATAGTGTGAAAGACAGTTCTAAGTTAGAGCTTCCTATCGTTACTTATTCAGCGCCATTCACTAGGAAACAACATCTACTTCTCGGGCTATATGCCCCGACAGACAATGAATTACACTTGCAAGTTAAACGGGGTTGGTTTTTATGCAATATATAACCAACACATTTTATGGTAAACCACAAATGTTTTTAACCTAGCCACAATGGATATTTTTTAGCAAACGTATTAACGATAGCATTAACCAAAGTCGCAAGGTTACCGGATCTTTACAGTAAAGTGGACAGGAACAATTTGGTTTTTATTTTAAAATGAACGCACTAATTTCACTTTAATTTGTATTAATTTCTCAAGGTGAATAATGTGGTTGAATTTTCTTGTGAATTTGAAATATGATTTCAAGATATATAATATGTTGCGGTAAGTTGCTCGTACTTGACCTAAAAAAAAATGTATTGTAAAGTATTATTTGTGTTTTGTATAATTAGAAATCTTTGAATTAATTTAAATATACAGAATGTTTCTTCAAGAATTGTCCATATAGTAACTGGATACTATAATGTTCGTTGTTATTACACCATCCAATATTTTTTGTTCATCTACCGGGTGTTTGATTAATAGAGGTGAAATTAGTTATCGTACAGCTTGGAGAAAAAAATCTGTATCGAATGAAACGATGATGTACTGTTTTATTGAAGCAAATAATACTAAGTTTGTCAAAAATCTATAAAACGGAATAAAAGTTATAATAGTTTTTTGATTCAGCATTCCCACTCGCCCCTACCAGTTATTTTACAAGATAGAGGAAAGAGTACTGGAGCAAATATACGTAAATTGATCTAATGATTAAGATTACCGGGTGTCTCGGAAGTTTCTGACCCATTTTAACTGTAAAAATCTCGGAACTCAGAAACGATAGGTAGGTGCGGTTAACTAGGAACAATTTTTTTTTATATAAAGTTGTTTAATTAGTGAAATCTTATATAGGGGTTTTTTAAAAAAATGGTATTTTTAAATGCAAATATCGTCTATTTTTTTAATGAAACACCCTATATATTTTTATTCTATCTGAAAGCTAAACTCTTCCCCTTTCTGAAAATGTATAATTTGTTGAAGTTTAGATGAAAAATGAGTAAGTTATTTGGTTTTTAATGATGATTGTTTGTTAGATAAAGATATGTCTGGCTCATACGTTTTGAATAAAAAACAAAATTTGTCTGCTAACTAATACCTACGTTTAAAAAAATTATACCGAATGTTTTTGAAAGAAGCACGACTTATTAGAAATATCTAAAACAATTAAACAAACTTGAAAGGTGAATCAAATTTTAATGAAAATGAACATTATCAATTATCTAATTTAATAAAAATCTTTAAGATGTTCCAAGTGTTGTTCATTTTTGCAACCTGAACAAAAAGTGATCTAAACAGTTGCGTAACATTTCCGGGGTAATTTCTTGAAATGTTAAGACAATGTTGCCTCGCAGTTGTCCCAGAGTTATATCATCTATCTTTAATAAAAATTCCAAAGCTCAATTAAAAATTGACGCCTCTTTCTAGACACCTACATAACAGCCTATCATTAAAAATCAAATAACTTACCCATTTTTCATCTAAACTTCAACAAATTATACATTTTCAGAAAGGGGAAGAGTTCAGCTTTCAGATGGAATAAAAATATGTAGGATGTTTCATTAAAAAATAGACGATATTTTCATTTAAAAATACCATTTTTTAAAAAACACCCTATATAAGATTTCACTAATTAAACATTCATACTGAAAAAACTTTATAAGGAAAGAAATTGTTCCTCGAAAACCGCACTTCCCTATCGTTTATGAGTCCCAATTTTTTTACAGTTAAAATGGGTCAGAAACTTCTGGGACACCCGGTATTTAAATTATGTGTTACTTTTATTACTGAAAAATCATGTTTTTGTGTTTTCATAGTGGACTGGGAAAAAAATTTCCAGCAGTTACTTGTATACGAGTTTATAGTACAAATTTTTTCTCAAAAGGATCAATATTTACTTTACCTCTTAGTCGTTTTTAGAAACCAGAAATCCTTTTTTCTACTTTTTATATAATTTTGAAAAATTTTGTGTACTTTGACTTGTTTCGACATGATTATTTTCAATATTTCCGTTAGTAGGGACGGGTTATTAGGAAATTTCTTGCCACTTAAGGATTTTTTTTCAAATTTCGTATATTTCAAACAATCTTCAAGTTATTTGCATATATTTTTTTATTCTTTATAGTATCTAAAACCGATTACTAGACTTTGTACTCCATATCTCTCGTGTTCGTTTCTATTACGACCTACTTAGAAAGTTGATGGTGAATCGGTCCAGTTTGCATCTGCTGTAATTTTCTTAATACACTATTTAATCGTATTGCGTCCGTATTGGTTTTAATTGTGCGAATGAAAAATATTTGATGTTTTTTCCAGGCCACAACGTTTCGGTCATACTATTTTTATAGATCGGCGATAATAATTAACGTATATAAATACAAAGTGAGTTTTTAAGAATCGAAAAATATATATATTTCAGGTTATGCATCTTTGTTAACTTACCGGGGATAATTAATTAATTTTACAATAGTAAATTATGTTTAAAAAAAAACGTTGGCCAATAACAAAAAGTGGGGTTTTTCTATAAAAATTCGTTTTGTAAAAAAAAAATTTTTTGGCTTAACGAAACCAATTTAAAATTTTAATGTACAACCCTCGTAAAATAAGAGAATGAATGCGGAAATTATCCGCCTACTACGCGTTCAAAGAAACTAATAAAGTCGCGAAACGAGGCTAAGTCACATGATTTAATCAACTTTAACATCAAATGTACGATCCATTCTAAACGCCACTACCAGAATCATTTAATTTTGAAATAAAACCAAGTCACGATTGTAAAATATTTTATGATCGATAGTAAATAACGTAAAACGAAAAAATGCAATTTTTTTGTATACAAAATTCGCCATGTATAATTTTTTGCTCTGCTTAATACCACATAACAGGTTTATAGTTTGAAAAAGTCATTGACTCTAAAAAGGGAGAAAAAAAAATTAACCTTCCCACCTAATTTTTCACGAAGGTATCCCATGGAACAACGTATGTAAATATATACCATCTGGCGTGGGCCAATTCATTTCGCCGTACCATAATTAGATAGGTACAAGCACGCGAAATTATTTATCGGTTTTGAGTACCAGCGGCACCAACAGACCATATCAAAAAACAGTGGTGTCCGTTTCGAAAAAAGTAAAAGTGTAAATTTGTATTAAATTAATCATAAAAAAATTCCAGTTACAAATCCTTCTAGAAGCGTATATTTAACAAAGCTAGTATAATTTGTATGTTTGGCATTTGAAGATTTTATTTCGATTGTTTCAACTGGAATCATACAAACTATATAGTCCAGTAAATAAAGGCACCAACCTGTTCATCTCATTTTTGTCGGACTTTTTTTTGCAACTTGTAGGTATTCATGTGTAGATTACTCTCTGAAAATATGTCCTCCGCGGGATTTGCGGAAGGGGCTGGAAAATGGCCCATCATATCGAAAATTCAGTTTTTGGCCGATATCTCCCAAAATATGCTACTTAAAGAAGTGGGGTTTTGCTAGAAATGAAGTACAGTTCATTACCTACAAAAATGGTCCCCATCATTTTTGTCCCTGGATCAACATTTCTTGCAAAAAAAGGCTTGCAAAAATTTTCCGAGAAACTAAAAAACTTAGCCAAAAATTTTAAAAACCATCGAAAAGAGGACATTTTCAGCTTTCCAATGGTGTGCATTAAAGACCGATATTGCCAGTCATTGTTTATCAATTTGCGATAGACCCGAGAATTTTCAGAAAACTCCGGTAATCAAAAAAAAAACGTCCCAAGAAAAACATGTTTATAAAAGTACACAAAAATTATTTATTCATTCTTTCGGAATACATTCACCATTTATCAAAGTCCCATTATCCAAAAGGTTTCGGTAAAACTACGCTTAATTTAAAAAATATGAACGGATTGATTTGGGCGGTCAAATATTCAGGAAAAATAAAGTTTGGCCAGTTTTTTCAATATTCCTGGAAAATGAAAAAAAACGAAAAAGTTACACGATGATATAGGTACAGGTCCCTCCTTTCATATGCACTTTGAATCATGAAAAAAGATTAATTTTTACTCAAGTTATGGGCCAATTTTCCCGCCCTCCCATGCCTACATTCACGGAGCGTGCTCCCGGAGACGCCGCGCAGCAGCTCGAAATCCAAGGTACGCTTGGGCCCGTTTATCTCGAGAAAACGGTTAAACTTTTGACAAAAATGATAATAATCATTTTTGTAGATAATAAACTGCTCTCCATTCCTAGCAAAACCCCACTTCTCTAAGTGTCATATTTCCCGAGATATCGGCGGAAAACTCAATTTTTGGGATTATTGGTCATTTTTCAGCCCCTTCCGCAAATTTCGCGGAGGACATATTTTCAGAGAGTAATCTACCCGTGAATACCTACAAGTTGCAAAAAAAAGTCTGACAATAATGAGATGAACAGGTTTGGGGGCTTCTCGGTCTTTATTTACTGGTCTAATACCAGCATTGTTAAATTTACCTTTTGTATTGGTAGAACTAGATCTAAGCTGGTAAAAAACTGTATAGAATCCTTCAACAGGCTGGCAAGAGATAACAAGTCAAAATATGAGTGCTGTCTTCAAATTTTTTGTTTCTATTTGATAACAATAATTTCAAAATATATGTATCCTCTTCAAAAGTACACCATTGCATACATCTGACAGCCCAAAGCTGATAACCAGTTTTGATACTATAAAGTACTTAGCGGGCTAACGATAGCGTTACAAAATGGATACGTGTCTACCCGGTAGTTTCATTTTGACATTTTGATTTGGGACTGTGTGATAACTGCAATATATTTATTCTTGCCGTGTCCAAAGATAACGATGTAAAGTTTTGTATTAATTTTTAGTCAATTTTGATGATGGAAATTTGTTTTTATGTCAAAATAATTATTGTGGATCGTTGAAGTGTTAAATATAACGTGCCATGATTAGACTCATTATTTTTGTTACAGCAAGGGAAATTATATTTATAAATAATTAATATTATTACGTGTACAATATTATTAACTTTACCTTTGCATGCGAACGATTATTTTGTGAATTGCATATCGATACGGATGGATTTTCTCACGAAAATCCAATAGCGAAAATGGAAAGTTGACAAGAAGATTTTTTTTTCTGATTTTCATGAACTGATAAAATTCAATGAGGTATATTATCGTGAAAGCGTGTAATACGCAGATACGTTCGAAGTAGTTTATTTAATATTTTAAGTTTAATTTATACATGATTTATTTATTTAAATTCATTCTCATTCTTTAAAAACTTGTCTAAACTCGTCTTATTATTATAAAATTTAAAATAAACCTGTCTTGCTTCATAATAATTATTTTTCTTGAAGTTATCGATGCATTCTTAAAATTATCTTTTACTTTTGCTTCCTTTAAATTTTCTTTTCTGTTCTGAATGGATTATTGTATGAAATATAATTATTGTATTTACCATTTATGTTGAAATAATGTGCTAAAATCTTTGAAGATAATTATAATTATACAGTGTGACCCATTTTGTTTGGAAGCACCCCTATAAAATCCGCATTTTTCAACCGATTTTGATTTAGTCTTTTTTGTTAGATTCAGTATCAAAAACAGAATTTGAGCACAAATTTTCATACCATAATAGCTATTTTCAAGGCCCTCTACGTTAATTTTTCTTTGCCAAAAAAGACGAAAGTATTTTAGGCATTTTTTTTTCTCAAATTCGACTACACCACTGGATTCAGAATCATCACAAATGTAAACTATCATAATTTTATAAAAAAAGTTTTAATAACAACAAAGTTATCACTACATGAATTTGAAAAAAGTTGTTTTTTAATAAATTTTTTACTAAGAATGTAGACACATTTTAAAAATGGCAACATGGTAAACAAAAACTAGGACTCAAACATATTGCACTGTAAAAACTCGAAGACGATACCTTAACCCGTTCTGGAGTTATAGCTTCTGAGAGTAATGTAAAATTGTGCTGATGTGACGAAAATACAAATTAACACCAAATAATACATTTTGATTATTAAACTACTTAATAATAATTGAATTCTACATTTTTGTAGCCTCAACTAGAACTCCGTTAATTTCCACACATTTCTCGTATCGTTTGCGACTATGTCTTAGCGCTTTTTTATTTCATGTGGCGTTATTCCATCACACGCCTGTCGTATTCTGTCACATAGTTCTGCTCTATTCCTTGGACGTGTCTTATACACTTTTTGTGTCAAAAGACCCCACAGATAAAAATCCAGTATAGTTAAATCGGGCGATCTAGGAGGCCATTCGATGAACTCGCTTCCGCGACCTATCCAACCATTTGGAAATTTTTCGTTAAGCCGCTGCCTGACAATCCTAGAATAGTGTACATAACAACCAACTTACTGAAATATCAAATTTCTTCTTTCTGCTAGTGGCAGTTCGTCAATCACTGCGGATAACTCACCTTCCAAGAATTCCATGAAGTTATTGGCATTCATGTTACCCTCAAAAAAGAATGGACCTATTATCCTGTTCTTTTAAAATTTCGGCTTCGAATTTTTACAGTGCAATATGTTTGAGTCCTAGTTTTTGTTTACCATGTTGCCATTTTTAAAATGTGTCTACATTCTTAGTAAAAAATTAATTAAAAAACAACTTTTTCCAAATTCATGTAGTGATAACTTTGTTGTTAATAAAACTTTTTTTTTTAAATTTTGATAGTTTACATTTGTGATGATTCTGAATCCAGTGGTGTAGTCATATTTGAGAAAAAAAAATGCCTAATATACTTTCGTCTTTTTTGGCAAAGAAAAATTAACGTAGAGGGCCTTGAAAGTAGCTATTATGGTATGAAAATTTGTGCTCAAATTCTGTTTTTGATACTGAATCTAACAAAAAAGACTAAATCAAAATCGGTTGAAAAATGCGGATTTTATAGGGGTGCTTCCAAACAAAATGGGTCACACTGTAGATGGTTTTTTCTATCAAATCTTTTTTTCTGCAAGGTAATCTAACAAATATCTGATAATTATTGATTTTAATTAAGGATTACAGAGATCCATTATTTTGAAAGTGAATAATTAATTTCAGAAAATTAAGTGAGTCGGATAAAATAAAAGTTGTTTATAAATCGATTTTCGACATTCGTCCTTGATGTCGTCCTAGACAACCCCTTACTATGTACTTCCTATATTTATTCTAAAAACTATGCTGCAAATTGTCTTGAATTAATTTTTTTTTTGTTACTAGGTTTAGGTATTTATTTGTTGATTTAAATTTCACTTAACTTTTTTTCGATTTATTATAATGCTTAGTAATTTTTAAAATATTATTTAACAAATTCTTGATCATATTATACACGGTCTTCTAAAAAAAAAAGACATTCTTCAACAAACATTATTCTAACAATGATTATGAAATTCGTTTATATAACCACTTTCACTTATTAAATACTCAATATTATGAGATTTTTTCAAAATTGAGTTTAAAGTTTTTTCAAAAATCGAAATATTATTTGTCACGACAGCCGGTTCGAGATTTTGTTCCATTTGTTACTTCACTATTATTATCTGTAAACAATAGAAGAAAGAATTAAAATCACTTTCTTCTCTCTCAATTAAATACCAATTTGCTTTTGCAATCCTGCAAATTGATTGTGTAAATTTTATATTGGATATGAATGCGGCTTCACCTAACTAAAAAGGTTATAAGAGGTTAAAAAGGTTATGAGGAGTTTAAAAGGTTATAAGGGGTTAAACAGGCTATAGGGGGTTAACAGGGTTATAAGGAGGTTAAAAAGGGTTAAATAGGCTATAGGGGGTTAAAAAGGCTATAGGGAGTTAAATAGGCTATAGGGGGTTAAAAAGGCTATAGGGGGTTAAATAGGCTATAGGGGGTTAGGTTAGGTTAAAAAGGCTATAAGAGGTTAGGTGAAACTTTATGTCTCTATAACTCGACTAATTGAGGATATAGAACGTTCTAGTTTCCGCCATTCGATTCAGGCGAAGGTGTAGTAGACCTTGCTTCAAAATTTCCCACAAAAAAAAATTTTGCGACATGAAATTGGCTATAAATTGGTAACCGGGGGTTTTTTGGGACAAAAAAATCGAGACAACGTGGGAATCTGATGAAAGTATATTATTTATGTTTTGATGTCAATGGTTGTCGGAAAAGAATCGATTCAAGATGTAATCGGTGCCTTCCTATATTTTTATTAATAGTTTCTATTATTAATTTTTTTTATAAAAGTTTAGATTTCCTGTATAGAATATACTTGTAGTTTAAAATTTTCTTGATATAAGGTACTATAAAGCAGAAACGACACACACAAATTTGATTGATATAAATTTTCTAAAATTAAAACAAATTTACTTCGAGTTCTTGTCATTCGACATAATATCCACGAATTTGCAATTCAGAATGCATTTCTAGAAACGTTATAAATCGATCGGAAAACGTTCCGCGTTCACCAGTATCTTACTTCGATGACTTCACCTCGATGCTAACGGTATTTCTCACAGACGTTTTTATTATAATCGATGGACAAATGTTGTTACTTTTTGCCTACCGTCGTCAATTAAATTCTAAGCAGTTAAATCTACGGTCGTGACAAGAAGATAATTGAGTAGGTACGGGAATGTGCAGAGATGGACAACCAAAAAAAAAAAAGATAAAGATTTTTTTTTACAACCCAGCGAAAATTACAAATTTGCGCAAAATTACACTTTTCAGAGAAGCTGTTGCGAAATAATCGCGCGCCAAACTTTTCGCTTAGAGTGGGAATATTTATCAAATCAAATATTTATAAAGGATGTCCTAAAACTCTCAGGCTAACTACGTATAGTTTGCGATGGACAGTAGAGTTTCCAAACACCCTGTATACGATAGTAAAAAGTTCAGACATGAAGCACGCGGGTAAACGCCCATTTAAATTAATATTGGCAATGATTATATGTTGCATACGTTGTAAAACATCCCACGTTTATACACCTTCACCGAGGTCTGTCTCTCGGGATATATATTCTTTACATTTATCTTATTCCAAGAAAAAAAAATAATGCTGATATCACGCCTACTGAAAAACTCAATCATCATCATTATAAAAATATGCATTTTTATACATGACCCGGTAGTAGTGTACTAAGCACGAAATGTATATATAGGAAGTTGTTAAACAATTATTTATTCATAAAAATTCCTTTCTCTTTGTCGATTTTATAGGCACGTTTCTTTTTGGGTTTAAAAAAGGTCAAAGAACATCAAGGAATTGATAGATATCGATGTAAAATGAATCGAAATCGATTTTCCTATAGACAAATTTCACTTAGTACGGCTCTGTTTCCGTCAAGATGTTAAAACCAAACCCTCTAAAGAGAAATATGAGATAATATCGTCCCCTTAGTGCAACAAGTAGATAACTTCAAATTCATAGTTTTGAGCTACAACTAGGTATCTCAAGATGTCTACTTATAGAATGTACATTATTGAGAGTTAACTGTTTTTGGTCACTCCTTAAACACGTCTGGCTGATTGTACAAGATATCTAGTTGTTGCATTAAAAAGTGCATGGAAAATAGGTCAGATTTAACTGGATATAATAATGTATAATTAATTGCAGTATAGTAGAACTCATTACCCTTGTACACAGCAGAGCAAAAAGAGCATATGTGGCTTATGAGCAGTGTCGGAGAACAGTGGGACGCACATGGGGGCTGTCACCCCGAGTGGTCTCCTGGATCTACACTGCAATAATAAGACCTATGTTAACGTATGGAGCAATTGCATGGGGACCGAAGGTTCTACAAGCAACGGCCATTCAAAAACTATATCAAATACAGCGAATGGCCTGTTTAAACATAACAGGAGCCATGAGAACAACACCAACCGCAGCAATGGAGCTTATTACTGGTCTGACCCCTCTGGACCTGTATGTCAAGGAGGTTGCGTTGATGGCCATGGTACGATTGCGCATGGCTGGTGTAAACCCCGAAGTAGGAGTGGGCAATTTGCGGTTAAGCCTATGGCAGGAAGCGCTTACTGCGCTACCTCTGCTGCAGGCAGCCAATGATGCAATTAAACCCAGATTTTTGTTTAATAAACCCTACAAAATACAAATAAAACACAACACAGAGCCAGATGCTGCAGATGCAATACGCATTTATACAGATGGTTCAAAAATAAATGAAGGCTCAGGATGTGGAGTTTACTCGAGAGCACTAAGCCTAAGGATCAAGTGGGGAATGGGAAACAATACCAGCGTAGTTCAAACAGAACTGGCTGGTATCTCAATTGCCACAAAAGAACTAATCAGAAAAGGAATTTCTGACAAAAACATAATAATCTGCACTGATAGTAGACAAGCTCTATTAGCCTTGAACAGACAACGTGTTATATCAAGACTAGTACTAGAGTGCCACCAAGATTTAGCTAACGCCTCGGCAGATAACAATATTATCCTGAGGTGGGTTAAAGGGCACGACAGGAGTAAAGGAAATCGCATTGCTGATTCTCTAGCCAGGGAAGCCGCTGGACTGAAAATTCTTGGACCCAGTGACACCTACGGCCTGACGAATTCGACAATTGCGGATCTAGCCAAACGTTACACCCATGCTCAATCCCTTGAGAGATGGGAGGCAATCAAAGGATGCAGTTTTGCCAGGATCACCCTGGGCGATCCTGGGAAGATGGCGCCGAAAAAATACTTGGCGATGACCAGAAGAAACCTACGTATAACAGTGGGATTCCTGACTGGCCACTGTCAACTAAGGAAACACCTCCATACTATGGGGCTAGTGGACACATCTCTATGCAGGATGTGTGAACAGGAAGATGAGACTGTCAGGCATGTCCTATGCGAGTGTCCGGAGTTATCGTCAATAAGAGAGTGTGTGTTCGGTGAGTCTTGGCCTACACCTGCCGATATAAAGGAGATGTCTCCTGGTGACCTGTTCACCTTCCTGAGAAGGACAGGATGGACGATGACCTAGGAGGACAACTCCTCGGGAGGATGTACAATGGGTCATATGTGGCCTAAGTGCTGTGAGCCTACACTCCCCCTCCCTACTCTACAGATACAGATACAGATACCCTTGTACATTTTATATCCCCAACTTCCAAGTACACAATATTAATTTTGTTTTAAGTACGTTATCTCGTATGACCCTCGTAGCATACCCATATATTTAGTTATTAGAATGGTATTAGTAATAGTAAGTAGGCGTAATTTAAGAGCAGATGTGGTTGTTCGTCATCAAAAGGTGGAGTAGTTAAAATAATTTTCCTACGTAAATCTTTGATTTAAACCAGAATTTGTGAAATAACCCGTCAAGTACAACGTTTAGTGTATTTCGTAAATTCCACCGGCGCGGCGGTACCCTTATTAAAATTCGGCACATACATTTGTTACAAATAATTGTTAAATAAACAAATGGTCAATGATTGCAGTAACGTTTAGAAAGCCGTTTTACGCAAACCTACAATATTCTAAACACGTTCAAAAAAAAACCACCGGTTTCTCTGCGCGAACTTTTCCAACAAATGTTTGAAGAAAAAAGAGAAATTGAACGTATTCGGATAATGGGATTTCTTCGATGGTATATTCCTTTTAAAGACAAACAAGAAAAACGCATAATGATTATAAACAATAATTCTCGACTAGTTTCTCTTTTTATTTCGTTTTATTCCATAAATCGTGTATTTAAAATTCCATTAAATAAGGGTGGAATGATCTCTTCAGCTACGTTTACACCAAGAAACATTTTGTTGTTGGCTGCTCTGCCAGAAACACCTACAGTCGAAAACTAAATATGTAAAATGGTGTCGACATAGCTTGAAAAATTGAAACGTTGGAAAAGTTTTAACGGCTGAAATCAAGTGTTCCATCTCTGTAAGTTAAAAGTAAACGTGTCGACACGATTTTACAGAATCTCTCAACAACTCTCACCTCCCAACTCTCAACGCCCAACTCTCATCTGCCGACTAATCTCTCCTCATCCCTCTTCACTCACCTCTCCACTCCATCTCCCATCTCATCTCTCAATTCTCATCTCTCAACTCTCATCTTTCAACTCTCATCGCTCAACTCTCATCTCTCAACTCTCATTTCTCATCTCTCAACTCTCTTCTCTCATCTCTCATCTCTCACCTCTCATCTGTCATCTCTCATCTCTCAACTCCCAACTGTCAACAACAGATGTCTTCACTGCTTCTACCACCTCATTGATTTGGGCGTTGGGAGTTGATAGTCGGTAGTCGGGAGTGATAACTGCCTCTCAACTCTCATCTCTCAACTCTCATCTCTCAACTCTCAACTCTCAACTCCCAACTCTCAACTCCCAACTCCCACCTGTCAACAACAGATGTCTTCACTGCTTCTACCACCTCATTGGTTTGGGCGATAGTCGGTAGTCGGGAGTGTTAACTGCCTCTCATCTCTCACCTCTCATCTCTCATCTCTCATCTCTCATCTCTCATCTCTCATCTCTCATCTCTCATCTCTCATCTCTCATCTCTCATCTCTCAACTCTCAACTCTCAACTCTCAACTCTCAACTCTCAACTCTCAACTCTCAACTCTCAACTCTCAACTCTCAACTCTCAACTCTCAACTCTCAACTCTCAACTCCCAACTGTCAACAACAGATGTCTTCACTGCTTCTACCACCTCATTGGTTTGGGCGTTGGGAGTTGATAGCCGGTAGTCGGGAGTGTTAACTGCCTCTCAACTCTCATCTCTCATCTCCCAACTGTCAACAACAGATGTCTACACTGCTTCTACCACCTCATTGGGTTGGGCGTTGGGAGTTGATAGTCGGGAGTGTTAATTGCCTCTCTTTGGAATGACAAAGGAGTAAAAAGAAGTGGTTATGGGTTTAAATGTTAAATTTGTTCCGGACTACTCGAATGCGGAGAGTGGGTGGTTGAAGCCCACCTCTAATAGACTCCTCTGTGGTCGTAGTTCCAAGTTACAGGAGTTGGGTAAAATGAACAACTACGTAGGTAAGGAACTATATTTGACATTAATTGTTGATGAAGCTTGGCTTGAATTAAGGTAAACAAAACGTAAGAATTTACAAAGCTTGAGCAATATTCCGCAAAAGTATACTTCAGGGCTTACAGGTTTTCAGATGTAAGAATCAACGTTGAAAATTTTGTGCAAAATACAATTTAAACAATCACAGCTCTTCACGATTCGAATAATTGGACTGATCCCTCATTTATATCGTTAAGGGAAGGACACTGACCATCTAGGCAATTGTGGTCAAGGTTGAGGAAAGTTGACTGACTATTTCATGAACCTAAGGTACTTCAGATGAGGAGAGAAAAGTGACAGTACTAATGTAAACATAGCCATACCCTTTCAAGTCAAAAATAGTTGTTCGATATAGTTTAATCAGCTTACTAATGTATACTTTAATAGCTTAAATCAATAGTATTAAGGGGTTAGATAAATCGATTATGTTTCCAAGGTGTATATATAATATAAATACTTGTTTATTTTAGGACCAACATCCAGCTGAGTACCAGAACGATACCTGCTCAATAAAGATTAGATAATTGCAGATACTTAGAAGATGAATAAAGGAAGAAGGAAAAAAATACTGATAAGTATGAGTGGAAGCAAAATGTGAACTGTAACGAAACTCTCAACAACTCTCAACCTTTCAACGCCCAACTCTCAACTGCCGAATCATCTCTCCCCACTCATCTATCACCTCTAACCACTCCAATCACATCTGTCTCATCTCTCATCTTTCAACTCTCAACTACCAACTCTCATCTCTCAACGCCCAACTCTCAACTGCCGAATTATCTCTCTCCACTCATCTCTCACCTCTAATCTCTCCCATCTCTCAATTCCCATTTCTCATCTCTCATCTTTCAACTACCAACTCTCATCACTCAACAACAACAACAGATGTCTTACTACCTCATTCACCTCTACTACCTCACTGGGTTGGGAGTGTATAGTCGGGAGCCTGGAGTTGATAGTCGGGAGTTGACATATGAGAGAGATGAGAGTTGAGATATGAGAGAGATGAGATGAGAGAGATGAGATGAGAGAGATGAGATGAGATGAGTTGGGAGTTGAGAGATAGGAGGTGAGAGATAGGGGATGAGAGTTGGGAGACCACAACATGAACAACAGAGGAGATAATTCCCGAGAGATAGGAGATGAGAGATAGGGGATGAGAGTTGGGAGACCACAACATGAACAACAGAGGAGAGAATTCCCAACTCTCAACGCCTTGCTCCCAACTCTCAACGTCCAACTCTCAACTCTCGTCTCCCAACTCTCAACTCTCTAACGTCAACTCTCATCTCTCAGCAACAGATGTCTTACTACCTCAGTCACTGGGAGTTGAGAGATAGGGGATGAGAGTTGGGAGACCACAACATAAACAACAGAGGAGAGAGTTCCCAACTCTCAACGCCTAGCTCCCAACTCTCAACGCCCAACTCTCAACGCCCAACTCTCAACTCTCAAACGTCAACTCTCATCAACAGTTGTCTTACTACCTCAGTCACTACCACACTGGGTTGGGAGTGGATAGTCGGTATTTGGAAGCCTGGAGTTGATAGTCGGAAGTCGGGAGCCTAGAGTTGATAGTCGGAAGTCGGGAATTGGGAGTTAAAATATGAGAGAGTTGAGAATTGAGATATGAGAGAGATGAGAGAAATGAAATGAGAGAGATTAGAGAAGAGATGAGTTGGGAGTTGAGAGATAGGAGATGAGAGTTGGGAGATGAGAGATTACAACATAAACAACAGAGGACAGTGACGAGAGGGAGGAGAGGGGAGACTTCCCAACTCCCAACTCTCGTCGCCCAACGCCCACCTCTCAAACCTCAACTCATCTCTCCCCTCTCCTCCCTCTCCTTTCACTCCTCGCTCTCTCCTGTTGTTGTTGTTGTGGTCTCTCATCTCTCATCTCCCAACACATTGTTATATTTTGACCAGTAAACCACTCATGTATGCAGGGATAAAATCTTTGATATGAAGAACGTCGCGTAAGAAATTCAAAACTACATTTTTATCAATGTATTATAAATTTGTTTGTGATTACTTTTAATTAAATATCACTCCAAAAAAATTAGCTTGTTTTATTATTTTCCATTTCCTCTAACACTTTCTTCAATAAACGGTACTAATTTTTGTTAGTTCATATAATTTCTGGGATCGCTTCACAGAGAATTTCATTAGTTCGAGGAAATTCCGCCAGGGGGCGCTGATCGGTTTACTGAGAATTTCAATAGTTCGAGGGAATTCCGCCAGGGGGCGCTGATCGGTTCACTGAGAATTTCGTTAGTTCGAAGGAATTCCGACAGATGGCGTTGTTTTTTCTGGGATTCACACAAAAGTGGCGCCATCTATGAAAAATCCTATGAACTAAAAAAATTAGTTCACAGGATTTTTCATAGATGGCGCTGTTTTTTGGGATTCACACGATAGTGGCGCCATCTATGGAAAAACCCGCGAACTAATTTTTTTTAGTTCACTGGATTTTTCATAGATGGCGCTGTTTTTTTCTGGGATTCACACGACAGTGGCGCCATCTATGGAAAAACCCGCGAACTAATTTTTTTTAGTTCACTGGATTTTTCATAGATGGCGCTGTTTTTTTCTGGGATTCACACGGCCGTGGCGCCATCTATGAAAAAACCCGTGAACTAATTTCTTTTAGTTCACTGGATTTTTCATAGATGGCGCTGTTTTTTCTGGGATTCACACGACAGTGGCGCCATCTATGAAAAAACCCGTGAACTAATTTTTTTTAGTTCACGGGTTTTCTCAAAGATGGCGCTGTTTTCTCTGGGATTCACACGACAGTGGCGCCATCTATGGAAAAACCCGCGAACTAATTTTTTTTAGTTCACTGGATTTTTCATAGATGGCGCTGTTTTTTTCTGGGATTCACACGACCGTGGCGCCATCTATGAAAAAACCCGTGAACTAATTTCTTTTAGATCACTGGATTTTTCATAGATGGCGCTGTTTTTTCTGGGATTCACACGACAGTGGCGCCATCTATGAAAAAACCCGTGAACTAATTTTTTTTAGTTCACGGGTTTTCTCAAAGATGGCGCTGTTTTCTCTGGGATTCACACAAAAGGGTGTACAATTAATATTAAATTGGACGCTACCAGCTTTTTTATCGAACGAAAGCAATGAAAAAGTGGAAAGCTGGAAACACCTTGTAATAATTAAACTACTTATTCCCGAACACGTTTATCCAATTTAATAAATATTGAATAAGCAATACGAAAATTGAATATATTAAATATTTAATCAATTATCCAAAAATACACATAAATTGAATACTAAAAAAAAAACTAAACGAAAGGATACCAATTATTGTAATATAACACGCCAAATCCAAATCTTACACAAGCTAAAGACAAAGGAACTTATCTTGGTGGGCTGGGGATGATTTGCAGCTCTTACCGCGATGGCGGTGATGACTGTGATGACTCCACTCGTGCACGGAACGGGAACAGAAAAAAACTGGGGTTGCCTGAATCTTGCCTAGACGTAACTTCTGGTAAAATTGCCTAAACGTTACTTGCCGGCTGCAGAGCTGCGGAAAAAAGAGAAAAACAGGGATAAGGAACTAGAAAAAAACATTAGGGAAGGAACGAATAAATAGAAACAGATCGGGTAAAAAAGGAGCTTACAAAACCCGAACTCCACGTGTTGAAAAACAACTTGACAGTGATCTGTTTTATTCTATTCGTTTTGTTCCCTAAATATACACAAAATACAAATTAGCAAATAAGCAATAAACATAAATAAGCAGTAAGCACTACACTAGAACATATCCTACGGGAAAATACAATAATCAACTTACCAACCAGACGATAAAAATTGCTCACCAATAATAAATGAAAAATATATAAATCTTATTACAGTTTCCTGTAATATTGTCGTATTTAATAGAGTGAATGGTTCAACAGATGTCGAAAGGAATAATTATAAATATTCAATACTCTATGAATTTTTTGAAAAATAATATTTTTCAAAAACAGTGGCCGTTCAACTAAGGAGCAACAACTACTTCCCGTGCAATATGCACCGCCGGATATTGAATTACACCCCAAAGGCAAACGGGGTTGGTATATCTACAAGATATTTTAAAACCAACCTTTCTGGTTTGCAATTAGAAGGGACAACACAACTTGTAGACCGGTTTCGGCGTATTTGCGCCTCATCAGTATAAGGTATGTGGTTCACTCTATTAAATACGACAATATTACAGGAAACTGTAATAAGATTTATTGTTTCAATCCTACGTGGCTTGTTGTCAAAAACTCAAGGTTTTTGGTTTGCGATTGGAAGTGAAGAGGTCGCTACCGTCACAATCTTTACATCTCCGTTACTGGAAGACATGTATTGATTGTGATTGAAGTGTACTCTTCAGTCTTGGATTAGAGATTCTCGGACGGACACCACATACCTTGTACTGATGAGGCGCAAATACGCCGAAACCGGTCTACAAGTTGTGTTGTCCCTTCTAATTGCAAACCAGAAAGGTTGATTTTAAAATATCTTGTAGATATACCAACCCCGTTTGACTTTGGGGTGTAATTCAATATCCGGCGGTGCATATTGCACGGGAAGTAGTTGTTGCTCCTTAGTTGAACGGCGACTGTTTTTGAAAAATGTTATTTTTCAAAAAATTCATAGTGTTGAAGATTTATAATTATTCCTTTCGACATCAGTTGAAAAATATATATTAAAATGTTGCCTTGTTAGTGGCAGTTAAGGAATAGTTCTAATCGAAACTTGAAATTTCGAATATCTAAAGACAAAAATTGAACAGGAATTTGATAAAAATTAATATTTTATTTTGGAGTGACTGATGCGACAAGGAAACGGCATGTTTAGAAATTTATTAGAAATTTGGGAGGAAGTGACGAATGAGCCACAAAAATTAACTAAACAAAATTGTTTTGAAAACGAAAAACGTAACAGGCTGAACTGCATGTTACAATTAGTTCACAGTTTTTTTGATAGATGGTGCAGTCTTTTCTGGGATTCACACAAAAGTGGTGCCATCTATCAAAAAACCCGCGAACTGTTTTTCTCAACTCCCAACAATTAAAAAATTCTACAAAATAAATTACGATCGTTTTTCTTATTAATTTATAAGTTTATGTACATCCTTCGTAACGTATCTGCAAATCTCTAGGAAAATATTCAAATAAGTAATTCGCTTTCTTTGAAAAAATAATAAAAAATTAGCTGACAGCATTGTATAAGTAGAGAAAGCGTTTTTGTGATTTAATCTACCTAGGTGAAGGGTCATGAATTCTATGTATTTATTTATTTTTTTTGTACTCACAAGTTATATAAATGAAATAACCCTGTATTTTTAAATACAGATGATATCGACGACTCATCTACTCTACATATATATAGTAACCTACAAGTAATTTACTCGCCGGATGTCATTATGATCTATTAAGAACGCACCTCCTTTTCTTCCGTCAATATATATATGTATATATATCACAATTACAAGACTTCCTGTTTTTTTTTTGTTACGCTCTCTTACCTACTTATCTACGTACAACAAAGTTCAATTACAGGGGTACATCTAAAAATCTGAATTTTTTCCTCACACTATATTTATTTAAACGCCTGTATGTAATAAATGTTAGTTACTTGGCGGTATCTTTAAATTTACATAAACATATCCAGTACTTTAGTATCATCAGCTGTTTTGTGCCCAACCCACACTACCATTGTTAAATGGGCAATCGACTTTATTTATAATGGCATTGTCATATTCGAAAGATATGATACAACGGTAACTAGACAAACGACTATTACACATCACTGTACGGGAACAACTTGATTGGCTCCATCTAGCGGTAAATATTATCAAATCGTTTCAAGATATTTAGTTAAACATTTCATGCGATCTTCTCTCATTAACTTACCACATTCTACAGTTTACCGAACGTAACCGTTATTAACCATATAAGTCGATCTACTTCCTTAAATGTTTGGTCTAGCTGGTAGGTCGCTATTTTTTTTAACCTTTTCACTTTTCTACTATACAGGATGCGGCAGATAAATCGTCGGAGTGATTTAAAAGTAAATTTTTTTTATGGGATACCCTGTATATACAGTGTGACCCATTTTGTTTGGAAGCACCCCTATAAAATCCGCATTTTTCAACCGATTTTGATTTAGTCTTTTTTGTTAGATTTAGTATCAAAAACAGTATTTGAGCACAAATTTTCATACCATAATAGCTATTTTCAAGGCCCTCTATGTTAATTTTTCTTTGCCAAAAAAGACGAAAGTATATTAGGCATTTTTTTTTCTCAAATTTGACTACACCACTGGATTCGGAATCATCACAAATGTAAACTATCAAAATTTTATAAAAAAAGTTTCATTAACAACAAAGTTATCACTACATGAATTTGGAAAAAGTTGTTTTTTAATTAATTTTTTACTAAGAATATAGACACATTTTAAAAATGGCAACATGGTAAACAAAAACTAGGACTCAAACATATTGCACTGTAAAAATTCGAAGCCGATACCTTAACCCGTTCTGGAGTTATAGCTTCTGAGAGTAATGTAAAATTGTGCTGATGTGACGAAAATACAAATTAACACCAAATAATACATTTTGATTATTAAACTACTTAATAATAATTGAATTCTACATTTTTGTAGCCTCGACTAGACCTCCGTTAATTTCCACACATTTCTCGTATCGTTTGCGACCATGTCTTAGCGCTTTTTTATTTCATGTGGCGTTATTCCAGCACACGCCTGTCGTATTCTGTCACACAGTTCTGCTCTATTCCTTGGACGTGTCTTATACACTTTTTGTGTCAAAAGACCCCACAGATAAAAATCCAATGTAGTTAAATCGGGCGATCTAGAAGGCCATTCGATTTACTCGCTACCGCGACCTATCCAACCATTTGGAAATTTTTCGTTGAGCCACTGCCTGACAATCCTAGAATAGTGTACAGAACAACCATCTAATTGAAATATCAAATTTATTCTTTCTGCTTGTGGCAGTTCGTCAATCACTGCGGATAACTCACCTTCCAAGAATTCCATGAAGTTATTGGCATTCATGTTACCCTCAAAAAAGAATGTACCTATTATCCTGTCTTTTAAAATTTCGGCTTCGAATTTTTACAGTGCAATATGTTTGAGTCCTAGTTTTTGTTTACCATGTTGCCATTTTTAAAATGTGTCTACATTCTTAGTAAAAAATTAATTCAAAAACAACTTTTTCCAAATTCATGTAGTGATAACTTTTTTGTTAATAAAACTTTTTTTATAAAATTTTGATAGTTTACATTTGTGATGATTCTGAATCCAGTGGTGTAGTCATATTTGAGAAAAAAAAATGCCTAATATACTTTCGTCTTTTTTGGCAAAGAAAAATTAACGTAGAGGGCCTTGAAAATAGCTATTATGGTATGAAAATTTGTGCTCAAATACTGTTTTTGATACTAAATCTAACAAAAAAGACTAAATCAAAATTGGTTGAAAAATGCGGATTTTATAGGGGTGCTTCCAAACAAAATGGGTCACACTGTATATTTGGGAAATATTATATTAAACATTTTTTTAAACTTCACTAATATATAATCAAATACTGGGTGTTCAGTTTTCAAAAAAATGAATTACGCCAATTTTTTTTATAGGCGATTTTATTCAATATATTCTCAGCACCCTGTATAATGAAAATAATAATTTTAGATCGGAAACGATATACCTAATACTACGTCGTATTCCCTAAAAAATAATGGCTTTTATCCAAATTACATGAGAAGATATAAATTTTATGTACAGAGGGTTTTCCAAATTTGTGGTTTTGCCAGGGGCGTTTCGAAAATTGGAGGGTGGTTAAAATATTAAGACATTTTTCTTGTTGCTTATTTATTGCTTCATATTCGAGATATGGAGCGTTTTTTTCAAAATTAACCGAAACACCGAAGGAGAGTACAGTGCAGTAGGCAATTTATTTTTAGGGGGTTCGGGTTAGTAGATATATTCGTTCTTGAATAATAAAAGCCAATTTAATACGCAACCTCTGTTGATTAAACATGAAAAAAATATAACAATTCCGATTTTCGAAAAATTCTGAAAAAGCAACCAATTTGGGACACCCTATATACATGGAAAAAGTGTAGTTTTCATATAAAAAGAATTCGTACTCAAGAAATTGCTCCAAAGAAAATAAATATTCCCAAAATCCAAAAATATGCAGGGTGTCCCATTTAAATGCCAAGTTTTCAGTTTTTGGAGACTTTTCTAATCGCCACACTCTGTATACTCAGTGATTTATGCACCGTTTATACTTGAACTCGTTTAAGCACTAAACTAGTTTATAATTTGGAGCTGGTATGCACCAACGATTCTATGGAAGTTAAACCAGTTTAAACTTAAACGCCCAATTAAACTGTTCCTATTGGGACTTGGGTAACTTATGTCAATGTTTCATGAAAGGTTAATTATATTGGATGGAGTGATTGGCAAGAAAAAGTTGTTGATTCTAATTATTTAAACTGTTGCACGTTTTCTCCAAACTACTTCGTAATTCGTCACGTTCGTAATTGTAAACAAATAACGTCAACCATTGTCACCAACGAACGTTTGTCACACAAAAAAGTCCCTAAATTTTTGAGGTTGTCAAACTTTTTTAAACAATTGACCTTTAATTATACATGAGAGAAATGTCATTTGATGTGTCATTTTTACTTTCAGAGGGTAAAGTAGAAGTTTCCAGAGAAAATAAAGTTTTGCATCATTTGGATTCCGGAAAGGTTCTCGGAGAGCTCGCCATCTTATACAACTGTCAAAGAACTGCCACTATCAAAGCTCATACGGATTGTAAACTATGGGCCATAGAAAGACAATGTTTCCAGACGATTATGATGAGGACTGGTCTTATCAGGCAAGCGGAATACACAGACTTCTTAAAAAGGTAAAAATTGTTTGGTCCTGGACCTTGCGTAAATTTAGCAATTTTTTTTTTATCCAAATTTTCAGCGTTCCAATTTTCAAGACTTTGCCCGAAGATACTCTCATCAAAATCTCGGATGTTTTGGAAGAAACAATTTACTCTCATGGTGATTATATTATACGACAAGGTGCTCGTGGTGACACATTCTTTATAATAAGCAAAGGAAAGGTGAAAGTTACCAGGAAAGTGGCCAGTTCCAATAACGAGGAATTTATAAGAACCTTGGGGAAAGGAGACTTTTTCGGTGAAAAAGCGTTACAAGGGTAAGTAGAAAATTAAAAATGGAAAATTGCTATTATTTCTTTTTATTTTTATTACAGGGATGATTTGAGAACTGCCAATGTTATAGTAGACGATCCAGAAGGAGTTACAACGCTCGTTATAGATAGAGAAACTTTCAACCAGTTAATATCGAACTTAGATGAAATTAGAACTAAATATAGAGATGATAATATAGAAAGAAGAAGGTAGGTTACAATAAAAATAATCGAAATATAATTGACTTATTTAATTTTTAATTGTTTGGCTTTCTTTCCCCGGAGTTTTTAGCTGTAAGTATTTATTATCTTCTAAAAAAAACATCGACCACATTTTAATATTTACTTTTAAAAAAAATCGATTTTAATGTAGTTTTTTTTTCTTCCCGATTTAAAGATTGAATCATGAATACGAAGGAGTCAAACTCTCCGATTTGACTCTTCTTACGACGTTAGGAGTCGGAGGTTTCGGTCGAGTGGAACTTGTTCAAATCAAAGGCCGTCCTTCCAGATCCTACGCCTTGAAGCAAATGAAAAAGGCGCAAATCGTCGAAACTAGACAACAACAACACATAATGTCCGAAAAGGAAATAATGGGCGAAGCCAATTGCGATTTCATTGTGAAGTTGTACAAAACTTTCAAGGACGCCAAGTATTTGTACATGTTGATGGAAAGTTGTCTGGGCGGGGAGTTGTGGACTGTATTGAGGGACAAAGGACATTTCGACGATGGTAAGTGAAAAAAATAAATAAACACCTTTTAAAAACGTTTGTTGTACGTCTATGGTGACAGGACACAGGATAGTCAAGCAGCCATTAAAGCGCTGAGTTCCTGTGTAATCAGTTCCAAAATGGTGTGGGAATGCCTAGGCAAACTTAATGAACTAGGCGAGAACAATATAGTCACCTTACTGTGGATTCCAGGACACACTGGAATAGAAGGAAACGAAATAGCAGATGAACTAGCGAAGAGGGGGAGTGAAATACCCTTTTGGGGGCCGGAACCTTTTTGCGGAATCAGCTCCAATGTAATATTGGAAGAAATAGGTAAAGCCGAAGAAAAGAGAAGATCTGACAATTGGAAAGATCTAGTAGGGCTTAGGCAATCAAAGATTCTTCTGGGTGACTACAACCTGTTGAGATCAAATGAATGCATAAGTCAAAGCAAAACTGCACTAAGAGTTTTAACAGGAATCCTAACGGGACATTGTCGCCTGAATGGGCACCTTAAAAAGCTCAAAATAGTGGAGGAGGAAGATTGTAGGTTTTGTGGAGTGGAAGAAGAATCCTCCATCCACATACTTGCGAACTGCACAGCAATTCAGAATCCTAGGGCACAGCATCTGGGAGACTACTGGATAGAAGAGGGACAGTTACCTAAGTTGAAGCCTGCAGATATCCTAAAATTCCTCGGAGAAATAGGACTAAAGGAGCTACTAGTATCTGAGACTCTCCTCAGAAACTAAGTAGAAGTAAGGGGGCACAATAGATCTTTTAGGTCTAAGTGAATGTTACCCCAAAATACATACATACATACATACATGGTGACAGGAACTTTTTCCAATTTAATCAACACCTTTTAAAATATATATCGTACTCCCATGGTAGATGGAAATTTTCGATAAATCCCTTTTAAAATGTATATCGTATTCCAATTTTTACAAAGAAATTAATCCCTTTAGAAAAATTTTACCCTACGCCTATGGCAAAGGGAAATGTTCACAAACAAAATAAAAATGTTTTCACACGTCCATGAAATATGGATATTTTCACCCGCTTTAAAAAATTTTATCGCAATCACATGGTCACTTTTACAAATCTACCCCATTTCAAAATTTTCTAATAGTACGCCTTTGATAAATGGAAGTGAACCCCTTATAAAAAATTGTATCGTACGACTATGTATTAATTTTTTTTCTTCTACAGCTACAACAAAATTCTGCACAGCTTGTGTAGTGGAAGCTTTCGATTATTTACATTCACGCAACATCATCTACAGAGACCTTAAACCGGAAAATCTTCTTTTGGACAATTTCGGTTACGTCAAATTAGTCGATTTCGGTTTTGCGAAAAAACTGCAAACCGGAAGGAAAACGTGGACCTTTTGCGGAACTCCCGAATACGTCGCACCCGAAGTAATTTTGAACAAAGGACATGATATTAGCGCCGATTATTGGTCCTTGGGAGTTTTGATGTTTGAATTACTAACTGGCACGCCACCTTTTACCGGTAAGTCACATTTTTTCACTTTTCCTTTTTTCTGCATAAATAGTTATTTAAGCAAAAAGTATGTGCTTATTGCACGCGACGTGAAATTGTCCAATTGTCGTTGGACAACATAATATTTTCTACCGAACTACCTAACAGTAATATTAACTGACTAAAAATATGGAAATCAAAAATTCTCCAGAATTAAACAAACATTACATGATGTTACACTACTTTTCAGACGCCCACCGTATTTGTTTTAATAATTTTGATAAATATTTATTTAAATTTCTCAGGTTCGGATCCGATGAGAACCTACAACATCATTTTGAAAGGAATAGATCAAATCGATTTCCCTAGAAGTATCACCAGAAACGCACAGGCTCTTATCAAGAGGCTTTGTAGGGACAATCCGGCGGAAAGATTGGGTTATCAAAAAGGTGGAATTAGTGATATACAAAAGCACAAGTAAGTATTGTTTTCGTAGTTGATTTCCATTGATGTCGTCCCTATGTTGTTCATTGCCACGTTTTTACCAAGGAGTTGAGTAAAGCATACAAAGCAAAAATGGCTCTAATGGTGTGCAGGAATCTGGCAGGGAGAAACTGGGGTTGTAACCCAAAAATCCTGAGCTGGATGTACACTGCCATAGTGAGACCAATTATCACTTATGGAGCCATTGCGTGGAGTAGTAGAACTAGCCCCTTGACGACGAGAGAAAATCTCTCTAAAATTCAAAGACTAGCCTGTATATGCATAACAGGAGCAATGAGTACATGCCCAACGGCAGCAATGGAAGTGATTCTCAACCTCACACCATTACATATGGTGGTGGAGAGTGTTGTAGAGAAAGAACAAGATACAGACTAAGTAGAGAGGGAATCATTAAAAAGAAAACCACCTCTTCACTTCTTAGAAATCAGACAACCTGGGACATGCCACAAGATGGTATGATGAAAAAGTATAACTTTTCAAAGAAATTCGTTACGGAATTAAGCAACAAGAAGGAATGGGATCCAAATACCATTACCAGACTTGGAAAGAATGCCATTCAATGGTACACAGACGGCTCAAAAGCAAAAGAAGGAACTGGGATAGGAGTGTACGGGCCAGGAACCAAACACTCTGAAAGCTTGGGAAAAACCCCAAGTATCTTTCAAGCGGAAATTCACGCAATAAGAAAGTGTGCCCAGTTTAATATTGACAAAGGATATAGAAGGCAAAGGATTATCATAATGTCTGATAGTCAAGCAGCCATTAAAGCGCTGAGTTCCTGTGTAATCAGTTCCAAAATGGTGTGGGAATGCCTAGGCAAACTTAATGAACTAGGCGAGAACAATATAGTCACCTTACTGTGGATTCCAGGACACACTGGAATAGAAGGAAACGAAATAGCAGATGAACTAGCAAAGAGGGGGAGTGAAATACCCTTTTGGGGGCCGGAACCTTTTTGCGGAATCAGCTCCAATGTAATATTGGAAGAAATAGGTAAAGCCGAAGAAAAGAGAAGATCTGACAATTGGAAAGATCTAGTAGGGCTTAGGCAATCAAAGATTCTTCTGGGTGACTACAACCTGTTGAGATCAAATGAATGCATAAGTCAAAGCAAAACTGCACTAAGAGTTTTAACAGGAATCCTAACGGGACATTGTCGCCTGAATGGACACCTTAAAAAGCTCAAAATAGTGGAGGAAGAAGATTGTAGATTTTGTGGAATGGAAGAAGAAACCTCCATCCACATACTTGCGAACTGCACAGTATTTCAGAATCCTAGGGCACAGTACCTGGGAGACTACTGGATAGAAGAGGGACAGTTACCTAAGTTGAGGCCTGCAGATATCCTAAAATTCCTCCGGGAAATAGGACTAAAGGAGCTACTAGTATCTGAGACTCTCCTCAGAAACTAAGTAGAAGTAAGGGGGCACAATAGATCTTTTAGGTCTCAGTGAATGTTACCCCAAAATACATACATACAAAGCCAGTGAACCACCTCGGGTAGTTCTCCCCATCACTCTTGTGTTCTCTTTGGAATCATGGGTCACCTCCCAGATACTTCTTAGTTTTCATCTTGCGGGGGCTCTTCTAGCAAAATCTGTCTATTTTATCAACAGACTAATTTTTATATTTTTATTTTTTCAGATGGTTTGATGGTTTCAACTGGGAAGGTCTGGTAAACCGAACCCTGACACCACCAATAGTACCGAGAGTACAAACAGTGACAGATTCATCAAACTTTGACAATTACCCCCGTGATACAGATGAATCTCCGCCCGACGATCTTTCCGGATGGGACAGCAGTTTCTAGATATTATTTCCTTTATTTTTTAATTTTCTTACCTTTTTTTTTAATCTTCCAAACAATTTAGCCAATTTTTTTAAAAGTCGATTTTGAAATCGGTCTAAAAATTGGCGTCTGTTGATATTTTAAGAGTTTTGGTTTTCACGTAAGTGCCTTACTTAGATGATGATTTTTTTGGTAATTTTAAAACATTTTTAATTGTTAAAAAAAAATAGTATTTATGGAAAGAAAGAGGATGTCGAAACAAAAATATATATTTTTTTATATTGTAAATTATTTCATAATAAAGTGCCAATATTTTTAAGAAAAAATATATATAAAGTGTAAAAAGGAGATTGAATATGAGTATGAATAAAATTTCCACCACTATTAAACAAGTATTGTTAAATAAACAAGGCGTTCCATTGAAAATTGTGTATATATAACTCAGTAATGTCCTTATTCTTATTCCAATATACTTGTAATTAATTTTCTACTCAAAAAAGATGTGATTTATGGGGTATAATGTTTACTCTCTATCCAGACTAACACTACACCAACAATACCTCTTACTGACGCTTCGATAACCAAATTATCTTCTTCAGAAAAAACTTTCAATAAGAAGAAACTTGGTTATCGAAACGCTCGTAAGATAGCGTAAAGTGTAGTGTTCAGTGTCGAGTATTGCCAACGGTTCAAATTCCCAACCCTGGTTGGTTGGTGTTGATATTGTCTGTCACTCTTTTTCTATTGGAATAGGATTTGGATCTCTATTAAAATTACACTCTCTGGTTTTTAATTGATTAATCATGTGTGTATATTGAAGAAAATTAACTAAAAAGTGTTATTTTTGTGTGTATGAAAGTTACCGAAATCTCCTTTTTTATACGTGTAAATTTAGATATAAAACTGTGAATATATTTTGTAATTAATTGCAATATAAATAGTTTAGGACAATAATAACATATTGTATTATGGATTTGTAATAAACATTTTATTTTCCAATGTTTTATTTATTTAGATCTTGGCGCAAGTGACAAACAGGGTGGGTTTATCACGAAAACTAGGCGAGATTCCTTTCTTACATGCATTTATTTTCCTCTTGTATTGGTTCCTGTTCTATTTGCTCCGTGTTTTTATTTGTCGTGTGACTTCAGTTTAGCGTTTTCCATTGCCCAGCTCTTCCTTGGTCACAGGAGTCTGTAGTAGTTCTGTGAGTTGTCTAAATTGTACGTTTGGAAGTGTCCTCGGCTCTTCGCATCATTTTTTGGCTGTGGCTTCCATGCCTTCTAGGTTTTTTTTTTGGTCCAACTTTCTATTTAGTTGATCGACTTTGGTTGCTTGTCTAAGTTGATATTTTGCTGTGCTTGGATCTTCTTGAGGTGGCAACTTACTATGTTCCCCATGATGTGGAGGAAAACGTCAGGATCGTTAGTATAATCGTCTTGGTCAGTCGTATCTTTGTGTTGAGCTCTAGGTTCGATTTTTCTCCTATGAGTTCTCTGGCTTTCCTTGCCGACTGTGTAGCTGACACGGTCTCTAAAGGTCGCTCATTGTTCCAAGAGGACTTCTCTTTGGCGTTCCTTTGTATATCTTCTTCAGCTACCTTTATAATTTCTTCCTGAAGTAGATTGCTTGGGTGTTCTCTGCGTTGACTTTTATCCACGTCGTCCGGTTTATCCATGGGTTGATGAATTCTTGCTTGTGATGTGTCGACTGCAGTTTTGTCGATCCGCTTTAGAGAACTTACATAGTTTAGACCGACGAACGTGTGCAAAGTGAGTAGATACCAATATCTATCAATTAGTAGCCCAACGAAATTTTGCACTGTAATTTTACTTTTCAAACTACACCAGAAGAAATGTATTTTCCTCTATCGGAAATACGTTGCTATGCTAGCTAGCGCTAGAAGCTTCCTCAATCGTAAATTCGTTAATATTTCACCCACCTCACTTTTAATGAGAAAACAATTTGAAATTAATAGGTCCGGACCTGATTCAACGAGAACTCTTGCGTTAAATTCTCCCTACATAAACGTGTGTATTCCGTGGTTCGGACGAAATCGAATTTCCTTCATTCCACTTTGTATATATCTATGATCACACGTCAAATGTCAACGAAAAAAAAAAAGAAGAAGATTGCGTCAGTTGGTAAATTTTGAAAGTTTGAATAAACTGTATTTTGTTGGTTAAAAAATAAATATAATTTTGATGGTAATAATGTCTGATACAAGAGAAGATGACCTTTTACGAGTTTTTAACGAGTTGAACATAAAACTAGGTAATCTAAACCCGAATGTAGTAAAAGCTTGGTTCGACACAGATGATTCCAACATGAAAAATTTATTGAACTGGATGTGTACTTCACTTTCCAAGCAAAACTATATATCACCTCTAGAACTAGCAGAGTAAGCAAAATAAATGTTGAGTAAACTCTATTTTAATTACTTTTACTGTAGATATAATAATGTAGATGTGCCATTAAGCAATGAGGAACTAGAAGTTGAAAAAGAAAAATTAGATATTCTCTATCCTGGTATATTCGATGTCGATTATAATTTGTTAGAAATAGAATTTCTTGAAGAAGATTTATATTTAGCGCAGAACCTAGACATGAAATTGGATGAGGAAGTGGAAAGAAATAAGTAAGTACTTATTCACTTATTTTGGAAGTATTTTAAATGTACTTTTAGGAAATTGGAAGAAAAACTTACACAAGAACTAACAAACAAAGTGAAGGAAGAAATAGAAACATCAGTTAAGTTGAACAGTAGCCAAGAGAAATGTTTTTCAACCAGTCAAATGTTGGATAATACAAACACAAAAATCCATAATCAACTGTTATTATATACAAAAGTTTTAAATGAGTTTGAATTTGTAAGTAATATGTTTATCTTAATGTACCAATATAATATGTCTATGTTTCTAGAATCCAACTCCAAATTTTATAAATAACTTTGATATCAACAGTTACGAAGAAAAAATCAACAACTTATTTTACCTGTTCAAACCAATGATTGACAAATCCCAAGGAAATAATACAACAATGCTGATGGATGATACAATTGCTAACGACTTGAGCAATATGAAACATCGGTAAGTTGGGTAATTTACTTACTATTTTCAAGTATGTATGTAAAATTATATTTTCTTTGTAGAATACTACAGAGTCGTCGTCAATATTTAGCTACAACCTTCGAAATTGAAAAAATAAAAGCAGTTTTATCGTATTTAGAAAAAGTATGCATAGATTCACTTATGGTTAGTGATGACAGGTAAAATATAACAACTGCGACCCCACTCGATAAAATTCATTAATTTTCCATGTTTCTTTTAGTATACTGCACCAAAATATTGCTATGAAAATGGAAACAAGAAAGAGGTTGTGTGAAATGCTGGAAGATGCTACTAAAAAGTTTTCTGATAACCAAATAGCAGAAGCCGAGTTAAAGTATATAGAACAAGAAATACAAGCAAACAAGTAAGTCATAGTTGATATAGTAGTAGTAGTTTGTTTGGGATGAAAAGAAACCATTTTTTTATAGTTTCCAAGTGAGGCTTTTAAAAATTAGTTTGTTTTTAGGGCTCATTCGAAGGAATTGGAAGAACTGGAAGATATGATGCAGAAGATGTTTGCACACTATTATGTACTGTATACGATGTATGATCAAGAAAGAAAAGATATGGAAAATTACAAAAATTTGTTCAAGAAAGTTGTATATTATGTTAATAAAGATATGGAGAGTTGTTTAATAAGAGCGGTGAGTGGAAAATTTGTCTTAAACTGAATATTTTTTCAATACTGTTGATTGTTTTTGTCTGCAATGTAAATATTTGAATTTGAATGTTTTCTGTTTTATATAATTCTTTGATGTGAATATTTTTTACTGTTTTTAGGAAAAAATGACAAATATAATCAACGATTTCAATACAAATTCCAATCAAACGTTGAGATTCACCAAACCTATAATAAAAATACTGTCCAGCGATGAGGATAATTTTACTTTGACCAGAGCTTTCGAACTCGTATCAAACTTTAGAAGAGAAATCGATTTTTTGGAATCGAAACTATTTTTACATGATTTTACTAATTTCAAAGCAATCGGAAAAGATTTGTAAGTTTTTCCTGTCCCAAACTTACCGTTGTTTATTATTGTTGGTTTGTTTTAGACGAGATTCTATAAAAGTTTTTCAAACTTTTTTGGTGAGCGGTCCAACGCATCGGGTGCTTTTGATACCGAGTGATTTACAAATATTGATCCGTCAAGTTGAAGATCTTTTAAAAAAGCAGCTCGAATCGGTAAAACTGTCCATGAGCATCGTTTCTTCTTCGGTAAGTCAATTTTTTCAACTTTAATTTACTCGAATTGAAAGTTTATTTTATTTTTTAGAAGAAAAATAGCACGAAATGGCAAAATTACAAGCGGCAATTGTGGATGTACTTTTGCGCTGATCCTAATAGGTTAAATTATATATTACAAGAAATACAGGCGGAGTTTGAAAAATCGCAAAATAAAAAATTGTAAATTGTCATAAATAAATCATTTTTTTAAATATCTCGTTTCAATTAAATTGGCACATAGGAATTGTTGGATTCTAGGATATTTTTAAGGTTTTATTATAATAAAAAAAAAATTTATTAAACAATATTATCCATCTACCAGTTAATCTAAAATAAATCACAAAATAGCAGATGTCGCTTATAAATTAAGCATAATTTATATAATCATCATTCCCTGTAAAATGGATACGATGAGGAAAATCCCCGTTCATATTAACGTGAACGGGATTATTTAGGTCTATATTGAATTCGTTTAGGTTGGTTGAGCTAAAGTTACCTAAAAAAAAAGCGGAAATTCAATTTTTCAGTCAAACATTTCACCAAAAAACACTCAAATATACATAAAATGTACAATTAGAGACAAAATTTAATTCAATATCACACAATTAAGGACCAGAACATACTCAATTCCACCAAAACGTACACAGAAACAATCGATTGAATAAAAAGAAAAACTGACCTGATAGAATCCGATGTAAGTCTTTAATAATATCATCGAGCTGCTCTTGATTCAATTTCATAGTGACTCTCGTGGAGGTATTATTGTACAAAGACCTTTTCGGTCTGGAAAGTAGAGCCAGTGTAAATTCGCTTTCTGAAAGTGGTGTATCATCGCTACCAAATTCCTGTAACATTTTCCATTTTAATTTAAAAAATATCGTTTGGTAAATTTAGTTTTCTTACCAGACACTTTCCGCTGACGCAATAAGCTTTTTTATCATTCGACATTCCTTTCGAACAGTCAGTTCCGAAGGGAAACCATCCATCTTCACCGTTAACTAGGTAAAATCGGTGCGAGATAAAATCGTCTTGGCAGGCTATTCGGCAGGATCTATCAGGATCCTCTATAATAAAAAAAATATATTTATGCTGAAATCGATATGAAAATTATATACTTTTACCTACTGCTGGAGATATTTGCATTCCAAGACCAGAAAGTCTTCGTACTCTTTCTTTGTATTTCGTACAAATGATCGAAGCATGTTGATATGGAGTTTTTACCCTGCTACAACCCTTAAAAATAATTAATTATTGATCATAAAAGTAAGCATTTATTTTCATTCTACTTATAACCTCAATCGAATATGTCACTACTGACAATTGACACAAAACATTTCGCTACTGACATGTGACACAAAACATAAAACACAGATTCGACAGCTAAACGGGTTGCATACTGGTAGTTCATTTGTACCGTAGTCGGTGAAATACTTACAAATTTGTCCGGTTGACACAGTTGAATGCTGGATCTGTTGTATTTCTTATTTTTGACCAATCGTATACCGGAACCAGGAGAAATACAGTTGTAATGACAGCCACTGGCGCTCTTCCATCTAATAGCACCTTCTCTTCTTCTTAAACCAGTTCTCCAACTAAGTTCATTATCGTATCTATCGATAGGACACGAATCTGAAGATTGAGCGAAAGCTGCTTCTTCCAAAGGATCGCAAACGAATTCTTCACATTTACCTTGACGAAAAATCGAGTTAGATATACAAGGGGGATAGAAAAAATAGAAGTTGTACCTTTGATGCAATAATTGGATTTTCCGTATCGATTTCGTCTGATTTGACAAGTGGTGCCGTCTGGAAACGTCCATCCTCGACTTCGGGTGCTTCCGTTGCGTTTTTGACACCAAACGAGACACGCTTCTTCAGCTATATTAAAAAAAAATGGAAATAATAATTTTTTTTTTTCAACTTGATTATTTTTCTTACCGTCTGAACTAATTTTTTGCATCCCCGAACCGGTTAAATCGTTGTCGACTTCCTTGGCTCGAGTACAAATTTTGTCGGCGAATTCTTTGATTGTCAACCTCGGTATATTCGAGCATTGTTCAGCTACGCAAGTAGTGTGTCGCGTTAAAGGTCCTTCGCACTCTAGTCCCGATCCTTGTGGTCTAAAAATAAAATAAATTTAATAAGGAGACACAAAAAGAGGTTTTGTTAACGTACCGAGGATTGTTGCATAGTCTTTCTGAAACCATAATGCCTGTACTACCCGATCTGAGTCTACCTTCTTCGCCGAATAGACAACCGGAAGCGCAGTCGCTGGATTGTTTCCATTTGCTCCAGCCTCCGTTTATTTGACCCAAACGGGTGGCAGATGACAGAGATGTGTAAGGCGAGGATAAAAGCAATCCTTTTGGAATACATTTTCCACCTTTACACCACTAAAAATTGAAAAAATCATTAAAGTTGGTCCTTCGAGCCGGATTTTTAAAATGTCCGCAAAATTTGAAAAAATAGTAATGTCTACAGCGTTGCCAAATTAACAAAGAGGACAGTGACATATTGACATATTTTACGCACCATATTGTTACCGCACGTAGTACCCTCAAGAGCGGGATGAGATGTCCAAGTATATCTTTCTCTCTCGCAGTGTAGATCTCTGCAAACGTCGTTCAGAGGTTGTTGTGTCGAATGTTTGCTTCCTTTACCATATTTTAACATACCTGGAATTAAACCACCTTTGGATATCTCCAAAACCCCGAAAAAAATACTTACATTGATTGTTCGCATCGAACCGTTCACCGGGAAGTGCCCCTTCTGCGCTATGGTCCAGTTTTCCAGCCGAGCTACTGTGATCCAGAAGACATCTGGATTGTGGAGTGCTGAAAACGATGTTAAGTTGTTTTCTGGACTACAATTTATTTTATTAACCCCGTATGCAAATAAATTTATCGTACGCCATTGGAATTTGGAAATTTTTACAAAATAAGGATGGTGATTAGACAGGGTGTTGGATATATTCGGATGTGCATTACAAAAATTAATTTTTATCTTCAGTTATCTGACAGATCGATTACAATTGGAAGTTTTGACAGATGATTGAAAAGAGTGCGCATGTGCGGATGGTTTATAAATTTCTCAATTTTAATGAAAAGCTGAATATTTTTTGTTTAAATTAAATCTTAATCTTAAATTTAATTAGTTTTAGTTTAGTTGATGTTGTACTTACTCTAAGAATTTTTGTAAATATCGTTTGCTACAAGTCGACCAAGTTATTTTTCCACTTCCTAGCGTAGGAGACATTATGTAAGTGCTCGGGTCGCAATCGTTTTCCGCTAGAGGGCCGTCGTGTCTCATACCCAAGCTAGAAAATTATTCACAGTTTAAGTAAAAATTATATATTGAGCCCTTTTTAAAAAAGCAATTGGAGAATAAATAAATTCATGGACATTTAAAGAGACTTTTTTTTGGAAAAAACTAAATACCCCCCCATTGATACCTCCCGGAGACCGCAAGGGATATAATAAGACTGTCAAAAGTATCAAATAGGCGGAATGAAGTTTTATGTTATTTGAGCAATTAAGAAAAATTTGGGGGTCAATTTAAGTGATTTTAAGTTATTTGAGCAATTAAGAAAAAAATCTGTTGGGAACAAAAAAATTGGGGGACAATTTAAGTGATTTTAATGAGCAATTAAGTAAAACAATTGTTGGAAACAAAAAAATTGGGGGTCAATTTAAGTGATTTTAAGTTATTTGAGCAATTAAGAAAAACAATTGTTAGAAAACAAAAAATTGAGGGTCAATCTAAATGATTTTAAGTTATTTGAGCATTTGAGAAAAAAAATCTGTTAAAAACAAAAAAATTGGGGGTCAATTTAAGTGATTTTAAGTTATTTGAGCAAGCAAGAAAAACAATTGTTGGAAACAAAAAATTGGGGGTCAATCTGAATGATTTTAAGTTATTTGAGCAATTAAGAAAAATTTGGGGGTCAATTTAAGTGATTTTAAGTTATTTGAGCATTTCAGAAAAACAATTGTTGGAAACAAAAAAATTGGGGGTCAATTTAAGTGATTTTAAGTTATTTAAGCAAGCAAGAAAAACAATTGTTGGAAACAAAAAATTGGGGGTCAATCTGAATGATTTTAAGTTATTTGAGCATTTAAAAAAAAATCTGTTGAAAACAAAAATTTGGGGGTCAATTTAAGTGATTTTAAGTTACTTGAGCATTGAAGAAAAACAATTGTTGGAAACAAATAAATTGGGGGTCAATTTTTAAGTGATTTTAAAACAACGTTTTCGTTGTCAAACTCGTTTTGAAAATTTCGGGCGGAACCTGTTGAAAATTAAAACAATATAAAATTTTATAATAACGAATTTTTAAAATTTTTGTAACTCACTTGTGTCCAATTTCGTGGGCGACAACATAAACGCTTTCAAAATGTCTCCCTTCGTTCACGGTACAACTGCTGGTGGCTGTGCACATTCCAGCTACAGGTGCCAAGCCTAAGATTTACAAAAAATTGAATTTAAAAAAAAATTGATATAATTTCGTCGTTTCAAAAAGTACAGTGGTGGAAATTATTAAAGGGATCGATAAACTTACCTACAACTTGATTCGATATTTTTCCATGTTTTCCGCGTACGTACAAGTCCAAACCGGTTAGAATTACAGCGTGATCCCAATGCAACGGTTGACTATCACCGGCTGGATTTTTAGTTCTCTGCCAATTGCAGAAATTCGAAAGAAATCTGTCGATGTCTGGTGGCCTGACTAGTCCGGCTACGTCTTCTTTTAAAATTTCCAATCGTTTTAAAACGAAATTTACTGGTCTACCTAAACTTGGATCATGATAAAGTAATTGTACCTGCAAGGAAAGTTTGTTTTTGTAAAAAAAATTGGGTATTATTGTAGAAATTCTTTTTGAAAAATTTATTGTACGCCTATGGTAAATGGAAATTTTTACAAATAAATTAACCCCCTTTAGAATTTTTATCGTACGCCTATGGAAAATGGAAATTTTTAGAAATAAATTAACCCCCTTTAAAAATTGTATCGTACGCTTATGATGAACGAAAATTTTCATAAATAAATTAACCCACTATACAAATTTTATTGTATGCATATAATAGATGGAAATTTCTGAAAATAAGTGAATTCATATCAATAATATTATTGTACGTCCATGGAAAACCGACATTTTTACAAATAAATTAACCCCCTTTAAAAATTTTCTCGTACGGTTATGATGGAAATAAATGTTTGCATGTAAATTAACCCCTTTCAAAAATTATTCTAACGTACGCCTATGGAAAATAGAAATCTTCACAAATAAATGAACTCCTTAATTTATGCAAATAAATGAATCCCTATCAAGAATATTTTTGTACGTCCATGAAAAACAGAAATTTTTACAAAGAAATTAACTCCCTTTAAAAATTTTACCGTACGCCTTTGGTAAATACAAATAAATTAACCCCCTTTAAAAATTGTATGGTACGCTTATGATGAATAGAAATTTTCATAAATCAATTAACCCCCAATACAAATTTTATTGTAGGATTATGATAGATGGAAATTTCTGAAAATAAATGAATCCCTATCAATAATATTATTGTACGTCCATAGAAAATTGAAATTTTTACAAATAAATTAACTCCCTTCAAAAAATTTTTCGTACGGTTATGATGCAAATACATTTTTGCATTTAAATTAACCCCTTTTAAAAATTTTATTCTACGCCTATGGAAAATAGAAAATTTCACAAATAAATGTAAAGTTTTCATTTCAATCCTACTTACAGCGTTGACCATGGCAAGTACGAATCTGATAAGTTCTCTTTCCGTTTCTTGTGGAAAATTACTTTTCATGTGTTCAAATAAATCCTTATCTACGAAAACTGCCGTTTCTACAAAAGCGGCAGCTCCGTCAGAAAAAACTTCCCTTTTTCTTCTACGTTTCAATAACGACGAATTTTGACTGACAATAATTTGTTGGTTCTCACTAAAATCTTTGGTTTTGTTTAAATCTCCGTAATTTGTAGGTTGGTGTGAATCATGATGATTTTTTTGTATAAGAAGATGAGGATTTTTATACTCGTCGTGAAATCTATCCGGCAGTGGATGTATTAAAAAATATTCTTTGCTGTTTGTGTGTAAAATTCCTCTCTAGAAAAAAATTTTTACACAATTTTTTTTTAAATACAAAACATATTTAAAAACTGTATTATTATTATAAAACTTACAATTCCTTTACACAAACTTAACGCCGCATTTTCGTTTCTAAAATAACAATTTTTATCGTTTTCTTCAATACTAATACGATGAGATCCATTGGCGTACGTTTCTAATATTAAAAAATCTCTCGTCATCAAGTTATTACCAGTTGGCTTTAAATTAATGTCGAAATGTTGCCCCAATTCGTTCGATTTAATTTGGATTCGATGTAATTTCGACTCCACTTCATTTTCGCTTTGATTTTCTTCTGTAACATCTTCATCGTAAAAGTGGATTGTTGGGTATATTATCGAGAAATTCGCTCCTAGAAGATGAAAGAATTTTTATATAAAACAAAAATCAAATATTTTAAAAATAGTAATATCTCACCTGCATTATGTAATAAAGTCGAGAATTCTATAGGGGTCAGTAAATCCTTCAGTGTTTCTTTTGTAATCTGAAATAGAATAAAAGCGTTGGGATCAAAAAAGCTCCTTGAGAGTTTTTATACAGGGAGTTGTTCTACCAAACTACAAAATATACTAGATGTGATTTTATGTATTGATTTTAACTTTATCCGTCGATATCTGTAGTTTGCGTTGGGCAGTAGATCACCCTGTAGATACAGAAACTTGATAGTGAACTCTAAAAAATTATACTTTGTTTTTGTGGTCGAGTAAATTGTTTGTTATTAGGTAAGTTTATCAAAAAATAAAAAGCAATTATTGAGAATGTATTTGCTAAGGGCGTGTTTTTGATTATCGTTAATGGGAGTTATATTTCACGAGTAGCAAAAAAATTCAAGCGTGTTTTGTAGAACTGAAATTGGGAAAAATTGGCTGCGACATCAATTTCATGGAAACTAACTGTAGTAACAGTAAATTTATTATATCTATGTCAGTTTTAACCAATTATTTTAAGCAAAAAAGATTTCATACTAAAATCTAAAACTACTTTTCATATAATTGTTCTTCCGGGTAATATTTTAACCATACGAAATTATGTATAATAAATAATATATATTTCATATTTTTAATCGAACCCTGTTCTCTTCTTCAATTTTCAAGTAGCCCCAAAAGAAAACATGTAGTGGATTACCCTCTGGGGTTTTTGGGGGCCATAAATTACCTTTAAAAGGTAAACAATTATTTAAATAAAATAATTGCAGCTGTATGACATTGAAATTTACGTTCACCTCAAAAGTATCTTGTTTATTTTGTATTAAAGGAAATTAGATGAATCGCTAGCGCGTTTGACAATATAATTTCAAGATTTTTCGTCGTCAAGGTTGTCATTTAAAGTAAATTTGTTAAAATGTTGATGGTTATAAACCTTAACAATTTAACTGCAGTTATTATAAAAATAATGTGATGAATGGCAAAACGACAGAACTGAACTATAGTACGTGTGTTCCCAGCTTAAGAAATATAAACTTGCCTTTAATGAATTTTATTATCTGCGTTCGGTGGAAATAAACATATAGATTGCGGTGGCAATAAGATATATTTAGGATTTAAGTGGTTTTATTTAAAAATCCTTTCCTTTTTAATCAGTAACCTATTTTTGTAAATTTTTACAGACCATACATACAATGTTGAACAATTAATAATATGGAGAAAGTATGATTGTCGTTGATAGAGTCTAACCACAATAACTTTGGGAAATCACGTGGTCAATTATTAATCTGAGAAAATGTTATTTTTACATAAAATCTCAAGTTTTGTATTTTCTTTTGTATGTGGATAGCCTTGAAGATTGCTTGATATTTTAATTTCCTTTTTGGTTTGATACCGATTTTATCATTTCTTTAAAATACAAAGTAATAATAAAATTTCAACTGATTAGAATTCAAATTTCATAAAATCTAGCCTCAACAAAGATAATAAATCTTGCAAGAATTTTCAAAAAAAATTTTTATAACCAAATCGGCCAAGAGTGTGTTAGCGAAATAATTGCTAGGGGAGAGTGGGGATTGCAATTTAATAAAAGTTCCACGTATTTCAACAAATTTAGTGTCAAGAATTAAGTATTTAGTAAATTATTATGTAATTGTTGTGATCTAATATACAGGGTGTCCAGAAAGTCTCCTGCCTAACGGAAATACTTCCTAAGGGAGCTACAGCCCGTTGAAGAAGACGTCCTCATATGAGTTTTCTTCAAATTATTCAAAAATACCGTTAATTAAAATATTCAAACTTGGTATAATCAATAAACGGTTACAAACGAGTCGTACGCTGTAAATAAATTTTTTTCAGATCCATCACAAGCGTGTCAGTCGGGGGGACTAACAGGTATTTTTATAAAAAAAAATTGTGTCTTGAATCATTATTTATCATTTATCTTGAAAACTATCAACTTTATCAAGATTGTTAAAGAGAGCAATGTTATTAATAATTAAATTGTCTACAATTTGTTTTTAATACATTTTTTTCTGAAATCAATTTTTCAAAAGTTATTTAAGCATAAATCGAAACATGTAATTAAAATTACTTTTTTATCAGTTTATATTACTTTTTTGTTATTATTATTATTGTTGATATAAAGGCAAAAATTACTATATATACTAATAATAATATACTATACTATATATATACTAAAGATAAATGATAAATTATGATTCTAGACAGAGAGGCCGATGCAACGCATTAGTCAGAGAGAGACAGCGATACTTAAAGGTAAGCGACGCATACTTGTGAGCGAGCGGAATTAACAATTAAAAAAGAGATATAAACAATGAAATTTTTTTAAATCTCTTTTAACAATATTATTAACAATTGTATAGAGAATTTAAAAAAAAATATTACTTAGTCATTATGTTTTTTTTTAATATATTTTTCATGGGTCGAAAGTACCTAAATTTGAGATTTTTCGAACCTTTAAAAATTCATATCTTTAAAAATATTAACTTTATCGTTAAAAGTCATAGGACCTTTTTTATTGGTATTTCAATGAAGAAAATAAAAAAAATTTGTCCGGTTGAAAAATAACAATTCCTTGCAATTGTTTAAACAATTTCGGTTTAAACAATATGGCACCGGGTTGCGCCATGGCAACATGCATTTATATCATTAGGAGGGCAATTTGAAGAGGATCGCATAAAAAAATTGAGGTCAAATAGTTTTCGGTACTCATGCGCCGATTCCTCCTGGACTAATATATTTTTTAAATGTTTTACGATAAATTCTATTCAGATAATTTTTTTTAATATTAATGTTTTTAGTTCCATAAACTAATGAGTTAGAAAAACCATATTTGGATAATTAGCATATTTACAAACAAAACAATAATTAGAAGGTCTTCACTTCCATAACAATACATGAAGGTGCGAAATCGTAAACCGTGAAATTAGTTATACCAGGATTCTAAATTATTTTATTTTTTATTTTAATAAAACAGTCTTTGAACACGTGATTTCATTAGAGTAGTAACCTATATCTACAGATTCAATACCTCGGGATTTATTTTTAAACTTCTCTGCTTACCGTGAGAGCGCATTTAATGAAAAAATGTGAGTCCGCATCCTATCGCCAACAACATCATTAATATTTCAATTATCTCACTTTCAGTTAAAGAAATTTTAACAAAACAACCCTATGTTTTGCTGTATATAATTTATTTCCTCACTATGTGCTAAATCAGGACTATACAGTTGAGTGCAAAAATGTTTACTAATTGTTTTTGTTTTACCGTGAACTAATTGCGAAGTTTGAAAGGGTCGAACTATCGATGACAATGGAAGGTGTCGACCTTGATAATTAACGATTTCGGCATAATATTTTACTTGTTCGAACACAGATAGAACTATTATTCGTGCCCATCTACCGAGTACTAAGGACAGGTCAAACACACTGTATATCCGCCCGGTAGAATCATGTCCGTGAGAAAGTAAAAATTTTATCGATACCTAGATAAAATTTATGATGTTATTGGATAATTTTTGGACACTTTGTATTAGTCTTTCGAAACTGCGTAAACACATTGCAATGTCTTATCGCCTTTCCGTCATTTCCGGATCTATATTTAGACCACATCAATTCGTTTCCAATCGCTCTTTTTCTATCTTTCATAATATTGACATGTTTACCTTCTACCTACTACACACTGCACCCTTATTTTGCACATAATGCTGCATTTTTTTTTCTTCATTGTCAATAACCTTCAATTTTATGTTCATCAGTTATTTCAAGATAATATTTCGCTCACAACCATAAGCGTCGTTGGGAAATAATTTCCTTGAGGTTTAGAAAACAATACAATAATATAATCTCTTTCGAAAGTTAATGTGAAGTCACGAGAAAAAAAGCAGACATTTAACAATACTAATGAAATTATAATGCAACCACCTTGGAATTATACTGAATCGACAGCAGTTTCGTCAAGAGGACCAATGAGTCGCCCCTTGAAGATGTTAACCATGATCATGCGCAGCCTTAAGCGTCAATTAAAATTGGAAAATATTTAAATATACAGGGTTGTTTAAACGAGAAGAACGATATTTATGAAATTTTGCAGGTAAGTGCAATGAAACGAAATGCATCTGATGTACATTTTTTTGTTAATAATATACTTCCGGTTTAACCGGAAATGCCTTCAACTTCTTTAATTTAAATCGGACACCCTATATATTTTTACAGATTTTGAAAGAGCTTGTTATTTTGAATTCATACAAACTGAGTTTAGTGTAAAAAATTTTGTAAAAACGAGGAATAACTCACTGTTAGTTGTACAATAAGTGTACATTTCATTATATTAGAATAATGAGAAACAAAATTACTTCAAATGTTCAAAATGCTCGCCGTTTACTTGCTGACAATATGCCATTCTATTAACAAATTCTTGAGTCACTCTTTCCAAGACTTCTCCACGTATTAGTTCACATTCATCAATAATTCTTTGTCTCAATTCCTGTAAGTTTGTTGGTCGTCTAAGGTAAACACGTGATTTTAGATAACCCCAAAGAAAAAGATCTAACGGGCTAAGATCCGGAGAACGAGCAGGCCACTCTATGAATCCTCTACGTGTCCAATCCATCGATTTGGAAAATTCGCATCCAGAAAATCCCTAACCCGTCTATTATAGTGGGGAAGTGACACTGCCTAAGGGGTATGGTGATAAATATGATATTTGAACATTAAAAGTCTTGTAGCGATAAAGAAATTTCTATGCTACGCCTCTGATTACAAACATCTGCCTGTTAATGCCTTTCTTTGTCGATTCTATAAAAACAAATCACAAATTCCGTTCGGCACAAAATGTCTCTGCATAGGTAAACGATGCAAATTTTTTATCGTCTTCGATACCGTTAGGAAGTTTCTGTAGTAAATAAAATGAAATAATTTATAAAAATAAATAGATTGTTAATAAAACAAACGATAATATCAAAGTCGTTGGCAATGTTCCGGTCCCGTTCTTTTTGTCACCTACATCTAATTTTCTCTTATTTCAAAATAATTGAAGTTCACCATAACGTGACTATCAAATAAACAAAAGTCACTGGTTTATATAATTTGTCGTGTGCATGTGGATATTCTGCACTATGAACAATTTAAATCACATAAACACAATTAAAATTTAAAATAATTTTAATAAATTAAAACCTGTTTTACCACAAAAACTCTCGTGTGGTTTTTAATACATCCTCGAAGTTGAAAACCTTATTTATTTTTATCTAAAACCAAAAGAAGAGTCACATCGGAAACAAATAATAAATAGTCGACGAGTCATTTGGAGACCATGAATTATACTCAATATTGTACAAGAAACAAGAAGTAGTTCGTCGACTAAATAAGATTCAAATCGTAAACGGTGTGACTCACTCTACTTATAGATAGTTGTATCGTGTCCGGACTCTTTACTTTGGTCTACAAAGTGTCTGCAACGTTAGGAATTCTTGGATTTAAGCAAAAAACTTAAATATTTAATACAAAAGGAAATGACATTATCGAAAAATCGTATTTCAAACATAAAAAGTCTTCTAAATACCACAAAACTACAAACATTTATTACAGTAGTAGATTTATGAAATGGAAAAATAATAAAGACGGATCTGTCGTATCGGGGAGTCGTTAAAAAGTTCCGAGACATCTAGCACAATGGAAGCAGACGTACTATTACCTTATATTCATTGTTTTAACGACGAAAAAAAAAAGTATTAAATGTCAATGCCACATTATTTCAAGTTTTCCTTCTAGATATTTTAAAATCTAGCCGTCGCTATTCGCTAGATCACTAGGTTATCGATTTTAAGTTTGTAGAACGCTCGTGTAATCAATAATAGATAATGTGATAATATTAAAATTTTATATCACCCTCTCTTTATCGATTCGATTTGAAAGAGTTACGGAAGACCACGTGGAAGATTATTATTAATAGAGTAGAGGAATATATATCGGTACGGAAGGTAGTATAGATAATATATGTACTGGAAAACACTGTAACCACGCAAATTTATTTAAAAAAGGAACTGTTTGACGTATATTTATGAGATAAGGATAACTACAAGGTCATACATTTTGCATTTAAATGTATATTTTTGATTTATGCAAGGAAAAATTGAGATTTTCGAAAGCATGCGGTCGAGAAGGGGTGGAGGTTTGTCAAAAATGTTAAAAAATTTTTTTTGGGACGAGAAATCGACTGGTAGTGTTTTTTGGTAAAATAATTATTTCGCCTTTAAATAGTGTCATGAATATTCACTTTGTAAAACTAAAAGATATTTATTCATAACTCAACTAATTGGAAAGATATAACGCTCTAATGAACACCAATCGATTCAGTGGAATATTTTGCATATATTATATGGTTGAATTCTGAGTCAATATTTCCAAGCGTTAAGGGAGATGTATGTATGTATGTATGTATTTTGGGGTAACATTCACTGAGACCTAAAAGATCTATTGTGCCCCCTTACTTCTACTTAGTTTCTGAGGAGAGTCTCAGATACTAGTAGCTCCTTTAGTCCTATTTCCCGGAGGAATTTTAGGATATCCGCAGGCCTCAACTTAGGTAACTGTCCCTCTTCTATCCAGTAGTCTCCCAGGTACTGTGCCCTAGGATTCTGAAATACTGTGCAGTTCGCAAGTATGTGGATGGAGGTTTCTTCTTCCATTCCACAAAATCTACAATCTTCATCCTCCACTATTTTGAGCTTTTTAAGGTGTCCATTCAGGCGACAATGTCCCGTTAGGATTCCTGTTAAAACTCTTAGTGCATTTTTGCTTTGACTTATGCATTCATTTGATCTCAACAGGTTGTAGTCACCCAGAAGAATCTTTGATTGCCTAAGCCCTACTAGATCTTTCCAATTGTCAGATCTTCTCTTTTCTTCGGCTTTACCTATTTCTTCCAATATTACATTGGAGCTGATTCCGCAAAAAGGTTCCGGCCCCCAAAAGGGTATTTCACTCCCCCTCCTTGCTAGTTCATCTGCTATTTCGTTTCCTTCTATTCCAGTGTGTCCTGGAATCCACAGTAAGGTGACTATATTGTTCTCGCCTAGTTCATTAAGTTTGCCTAGGCATTCCCACACCATTTTGGAACTGATTACACAGGAACTCAGCGCTTTAATGGCTGCTTGACTATCAGACATTATGATAATCCTTTGCCTTCTATATCCTTTGTCAATATTGAACTGGGCACACTTTCTTATTGCGTGAATTTCCGCTTGAAAGATACTTGGGGTTTTTCCCAAGCTTTCAGAGTGTTTGGTTCCTGGCCCGTACACTCCTATCCCAGTTCCTTCTATTGCTTTTGAGCCGTCTGTGTACCATTGAATGGCATTCTTTCCAAGTCTGGTAATGGTATTTGGATCCCATTCCTTCTTGTTGCTTAATTCCGTAACGAATTTCTTTGAAAAGTTATACTTTTTCATCATACCATCTTGTGGCATGTCCCAGGTTGTCTGATTTCTAAGAAGTGAAGAGGTGGTTTTATTTTGTTAAGGGAGATAGTAGAGAGCAATTTAAATAGTGAAATCTTTCCGAAAAATAAAAATTTCAACATTAAATTGGCTTCAAATCGGTAACAGGGAATTTTTTGATACGGAAAAATAAATGCTAGTCAGTTTTTGTGGTGAATTTTTCGAAAAAACACATTTTCAACATAAAAACTCTTGTAAATACCACAAAACAATGAATTTTGGACTTGTATTTGCAAAAGAATAATCAAATGGGAAAAACATTTTCAAGAGCATAACTAGGAGGGTTTCCGTATTCGAAAATCCACGTTCTGAAACTTCGTGTACTCATAACTCGACTAATTGGAGAGATAGAACATTCTAGTCTCTATATTTCCATACCTACCACTTGCTTCAAAATTTAACAAAGCAAATGGAAATCATCCATTTCTTTATAAATCACTGAAAATCTTCGAGATTCGAGATTTGAAAAAATATGGTAAATAACATTTTCCATTCTTAATGACTTGGTCATGAAACCACAAAAAGTATTTCACTTACCTCATAGGAAAATCCGAAATTTACAAGCAAGCAAGTTGTCAGTAAACACTCTAGAATACCCCGCATGACCTTGAACACCTAATTAGCCCCATTTACTTTTGTTTAAAAAAAGTTATTTAAAATCCACATCGTCTGAACTTTGAACTTGAGCTGGTTCCTTTTTCAAATATTCTAAAACAAAAACATCCGACTTTATTACGGCTCTGGAAATACCGATTTTTTTCGACTTATTATTAAGTTATTGAAATATTGCAATTAATTATGAAACCCACGGTAACTAGTAAATTGCGCAAACACCAACGAATTAATTTTTAAAATACTGAAACGATTTTTGTAAATGGCAAACAACTTTCACTTTAAGAAATTATTACTCACTAGGAAATATTTAAGTGAGGGGTATGGAATTATTAAATTTTTCCTAATAAAAGAATTCGTACGCCCATGATATAGAAAAATTAAAAAATAAATCCATCCCTTACAAAAACTATAACGTGCGCCTATGAAAAATGGAAATTGTTACTAACCCCCCTTTAAAAATTTTATCGTACACCCATGGTTGAAGGAATTTTTTCCTAATGATTCCCTTTTAAAAAATACTCGTAAGCCTATGACATAGAAATATTAAAAATTAAATCGATCCCTTATAAAAAAATTTTTGTACGCCTATGAAAAATAGAAATTGTTACTAACCCCCTTCAAAAGTTTTTTCGTAGGCCCATGGTTGAATGAATTTTTTTCATAATAAATGATTCTCCTAAAAAATTCCGTAAACCTATGACATAGAAATATTTAAAAAAAACCATCCCTCCTAAGAATTTTAACGAATTCCTATAAAAAATAGGAATTTTTACTAGTCCCCCTTTAAAAATTTTATCGTACGCCTATGTGTTCGGTGAGTCTTGGCCTACACCTGCCGATATAAAGGAGATGTCTCCTGGTGACCTGTTCACCTTCCTGAGAAGGACAGGATGGACGATGACCTAGGAGGACAACTCCTCGGGAGGATGTACAATGGGTCATATGTGGCCTAAGTGCTGTGAGCCTACACTCACCCTCCCTACTCTACAGATACAGATACAGATGATTGAAGGAATTATTTCCTAATAAATGATTCTCTTTAAAAAAAATTCGTAAGCCTATGATATAGAAATATTAAAAATTAAATTGATCCCTTATAAAAATCTAAATGAAAAATGGAAATTGTTACTAACCCCCTTCAAAAGTTTTTTCGTACGGCCAAGGTTGAAGGAATTCTTTCCTAATAAATGATTCTCTTTAAAAAAAATGCGTAAGCCTATGATATAGAAATATTAAAAATTAAATCGATCCCTTATAAAAATCTAAATGAAAAATGGAAATTGTTACTAACCCCCTTTAAAAATTTTATCGTACGGCCATGGTTGAAGGAGTTTTTTTCCTAATAAAAAAATAATCGTAAGCCTATGATATAGAAATATTAAAAATTAAATCGATCCCTTATAAAAATTTTAACGTACACCCATGGTAGAAGAAATTTTTGCTAATAAATGAAAAAAATTTCGTACGCCCATTGTTTTCTCAGAAAATAGGACTTAAATAAACGATCACTGAAAAATGTCTCTGGCTCTTGAGCTTTAAAAAAAAAAACTAAATACGACTCTGTTAAGTAAGCCTATTTCTCAAATTACTGTTATTTAGTAATAGTACTGGAGTACAACGAAATGATCAACTTGGGAACCAGTTGGGCGCGCTCAACGCCGTACACACGCATTTTAATTTTTTTTTTAAGAATGAAAGGGAAAGGCGAGAAAACAGCTTTGTTAATTAATTTATTTATCTCCCACACAACTCAACTAAATGAACAAGTTATTGATATATAATAAGTGAGGTTCAATTTAAAAACAAAATATCTTTCACTTTTTGTTGTTCGTTAAATAATAATCCAGGATATAATTATGGTTATTCGAAATATTTTATAGTTTAAATTGGGTTTATTTTTTACGTTCAACTTGGAAGTGTACTTCAATATCCTTCTTAGCATATAGCCAGGGGAGTTGTTACTATTTCAAAAGATAATAAATTAAGCAGTAAGATAATTATTGTTGTTTTCTTAGAAAAAACCCCCCCGGTTTGTGAAACAAATCCGGCTAGTTTGTTATCTCTTGTCACAGGGACGGATTTATATCTTCATAAAGTTTTTTTGTTGCTTGATATGGATACATATTTTCTATGAACTAACTCTAAGTAAATTACAAATACAGTATGATAATTCAAATACCGGGTGGGCAAATAAAATCGATCGTAATATGGAAACTTATGTATAAACGCCTCTAAGTTTTGTTATCTCGATTTTGGTCTCGTAGAAAACAAATCCTTTCCATCAAGGTAAAGGTTATAAACTCAATCGCCCTCTAGCGGTGGACCTTTAAGTCTGTAAAAAATTTGGTTTACGTTAAAAATCCGCCTTTCTATTATACCAGTCCATAATATCGCTAATCAGGTATAAGGTACACCCTATAGCCACGACGAATTAATTACGTTCAACTAAACCATAAACAAACAATTAAAAATTATCATTCAACTAATTTAACGCTATTTATAATAACAATTGAATTGTTTTTTATAGTGTCAATGGTGTTTCATTATAATATAAGTGAGAATATTTTTGAAAACCGAAATTTTTTTCAACTTTTAATACAATTCGTGTTTGTTGAAACGTTTAAGCGATTTTTGATAAATTTTAATTTATGAAATTGGAATATGTGTCATGAACTAGAACCTCACACCTTCATAACCTTGGTTGGAAGAAATAGTTTATTAATTAATTTACACAATATCTTTTTTCGTAACATACATGGTAATAATAAGATCTTTTGATTTCGATGTTCTTCCTTTGTGTACATTAATTAACACTTTCAAAATCATTGAAGTACTGGTTAAAATGTGTCAATTATGAAAAATTACTTATAATGGCTACTAGAACGCCACCGAAACGTCGAAAAACAATTTAGTACGGTCCTGAAACAATTCTAATAGAGCAAATTATACACATACAGAAATAACAACACGTTAATTTTGCCGCTCCCTACAATCGACCCAATCAGATTAGATTAAAAATAATTTCAACCCCTCCGTAGCTTTTTTTTGTTGTTACCAAGAAATTCACAAATGGAATTAAATGTTCTCAATTTTCTGCCATTAATTCATCACCTGTCAGCTGGAATTACCCTTTTTTATATAAATAAAATGGTTCACCCTAATTATTTTATATAAAAACGGATATAGATAAAACTAGGATAATAGAAATTGGTCCCAATAAAAAAACCATAACCCAGGAAATAATTTAATACCATAAAGGCAAATAAAAACAAGAATAACCATTTTTAATATTTTTTTTAAATAAATTATGTAAAGTAATTTTTAAATATACTGATAATAATAATAATAGTAGAGATAGTATTGACACCTTGGGGTTTATCAAGGAGGACAAGGTTAGAATATTCTATTTTTTTTAACTTAAATAAAATTTAAATAATTTTAAATAATAATTGAGAATATAACCTTTATTATTACTTCTATACTTACTGGAGTTTTTTTGTAAATTTAAGCAAAAATTAATTAATTAAACACTTTATCCAATTTATCGATCTTTTCGCGATGAATTTAATTACCTCAACTTCTTGTATCTTACTCGATGGATTGTTACCACGGACTAGCTCTGATTCGCAAACATCTAGTTACTACCACAGAGATATTACCATTTCCACAGCCACCTCACATGGGGGGCAACGAACCATACAAAGCTAGGTGAGTTTTTTTTTTGTTTTCTTCTTTATTACAATTTTTTTTTGTATTATAGTTTTAGTGTCATTAAGTTTGTTTTGATGAATTTATTTGTTTCAAATTAAAGACCGCTAGACGACTATTAATTTCTATTTAGTTTATTTAAAAAAATTTTAAATAATAAAAGTTTCATAAAGGGACTTGTAAAAATTATTAGAATTATAGTATAGTGAGAGAAATATTTTTTGGATTTTATTAATCCCCAAAGAAAAAAGGGAAAATGAGACATTGGCCGCACAGTTAAAAAATATTCAATTTAAATGAAATTTTGAATAATTTTGTCTACAAACAACAGTAATTGTTAGTATGGTACATCCACGAGTTTTTTATCAGTATTCGAAGAAGGTTATTATGCTCTTACTAATGTCAATGTGAAGAGAGAGATTTTTATATTAACTTTAGTTGGTACCACTACAAAATCCTGTTACTAGGTCACTTTAGTTCTTCTTTTGTTTTGGCTTCTTAAAAATTAAGGTATCTATACGATTTGATAGAGCTCTTGTTGAATATTTACTATTTTTGTGTTGATTATCGGTATTATAGTCTATTTCGGTGTCGGCCATAGGCGTAGGTCTTGAAATAGTATTGTTTGTAATATTAAAATTTCAAGTAATGGCCTAAGAGAATTAGGAAAAGTATGTTTTCTGGCCTGAAGTGCCAATATCGAAATATTGTGTAGGGATTACTTAGGTAGTAGATTATACAGTTACGTTTTGCTTATATGGGCGCAAGAGAAAGGATTTGTGGCAAGACACAAAACGACATTCAAAATGAAAGACGTTAAGATAGTGTTTCATCAAGCCATTAAGGATGTGACACCAGAGAACTGGCGAAAAGCAGTCCAGCATGTCATTAAAGAAGAGGAGAAAATGTGGGATCTTGACTACTTGATCGATCGGACCGAATTATAACGTCAAGAGGAGATGACGAAGAGTATTATAATTTTTTATAATTCAATTTCTGTATAATGTATTTTTTGTATAATGTTCAATAAAAAATAAGTATACCTAATGCCTAATTTATATTCTGTTAAAATAAAATTCTTTCCCTTTGCGAGTATCCTACCGACACGCCTTTGGCACACTATTTTCAGTGTTTGTGAATGGATAACAATAGGCTAAACCCATATATTGACCCCAATCCGGGTGGTACTACCTGCACTTGATAAAAAGAAAGAATTTTACAATGAAATCAATGCCAAACTATGAAAGTGGCTTAAATATTCGTTGGGTCACTCTGTGCTCCCTTTGCATACCTTCCTGAAATAAACTATACCTCTTGTTGATACAAACGTAATTTGTGAAACCGGTCGAGTAATACTTATTTGTTAGTTATTAATTGATTTTTATTCATTTGATATTTTGGATTTGCTTTTTTTTAATTTTTAACGCGAAAAGGCACGTAGGTGTACCAAACTACACAGCTGTGATACCTGCTGTTGCTAACTTTATTCGAGAATGTAATAATCGATTCTCAGATAGACGACCGTGGTCTGGAGGATTACTGATTCATTTGTAAGTATATTAGTTTAAGAAGCATTGTTTCCAAATTCTAAACAATTTTCAGTTAAAAATAATATGTGAATTTGTTCTAGAACATTTTACAATAATTTAAAACCAAGAGTGAAAGTTTTCAAAGTGTTTATCGCGAGAAAATTTTACTCTCTTTTCTTTTCTACGGATTGTACGGTTGGATAACTAAATTGTTTTTGTATCCCACATTATCTTCTGCTGTTGTGTTCAGTGAAACAAGAAGATATTTTATAGCATCTAACCGTTCGTTGCGATGCACGTTAAATTTATGGTAAAACAGCTGTACAGATGCTGATTGTCCTATACCGGAAGTTGTTTATAAATATTTTTCGACGGGACACCCTGTATATTTGTTGTCAACTTGACCATCACAATTCTTGAATGAATTTTCTTTCAAATGTTTTTTTGTTCGGATGGAATTTTTGGCTAAGCCTGTCCTGACTATTTTTTTTTAAATAACCTCTAAGTAACATTTAACCACTATCGGGATCCATTAGGAAAATTAAGCATAACCTTCCTACGTGTATATTATTTGTATGTCTGTATGTAGCTTGGACATCAATATGAAAAAAAAAACATGAGATATAAAGGTTAGTCGAAGGGAGTGGACTAAATTTATAGTTCTAGGTCGTTTTTTTATATACACACATGGAAACTTCATTTATATTTCAAACAAAATATATAATTGTGAGCTTAATACACTAAACAATGTTATATTTATTGGATCGATGTTTCTGAAAGGTCTTGGACTGGAAGATCAAGGTTAGCCTCGGCGAAAACTACTGATTTACGAAATCACCTAAACCTTAATGAGTTACGAGCCTTTTTGCTGATGTTCATTGATTTCTGTATACCTATAGCCTAATCAAAGTACACATAAAATCTCACAAAAAACTTGAAAATTCAAAATTGGATATTTAAAAGGGTGGTGTTTAACATGAGAAAAAGTTTACGATGTTAGGCATGCAATTTTCCGGAAAATCGTCGAGTGAAAATGTTTGTTTTTGTTTTTTCGCTTTAATTGCTTAAATAATAAATATACAGAAAAACTTCCAAATCAAAATTTGTAGCTGATGCATTTATCTACAAATTTTGTTTAAAAACTTTTTTTGTAAATTAAAAAGTTTACGAGATAAAATCAATTTCAGTGGTATTCAATTCGTGGTTAATAAAGTTAATAATTTTGGGCTTATATCATTCTGAAAAAATAAATAAACTCATGTAAAATGTAAAGAAAGATCTCAACTTTTTGATAGAAATACTGTCAAATTTGAAAATGTAGATTTTCTGACTGTAATATCAGTTTATTATAATTCCTATTTGGTTAATACTTATCCCAGCGAAAATTCCTTTAGGATTTAGCATTGCAAATGAGCATAAAACGTTATTATTATAAAAGAAAAACCATCAATATTTAGAATTTTAAACGAATGCTTCTTCAAAATCTGTTTTTTTTGTATGCTTAATTTGACTTGATTTTTTAGACTTCATTCAATTATAACTTTTTTCGAAATTAATATAATTCAATGAAAATTTACCACTAAACACTTTGAAGCATCTACTTTCGAAACTACTATACAGTTTTTCTATAATTATCAAATTTTTTAAATAATAGACAATTATTTACAATAAATACTTAAATCAGAGGTTTTTCAGCAAACATTCTATAACTTTTTATACCGTTTATGACATTATTTAAAAATCTGTGAACTTTATAATGAACCTATTAAGAAGTGATCGCGATACAAAAGAACACACCTATGGCTCAGGTAAGAAAGAGAAGGGAGCACAAATAATGGTGAAAAAGCAGGTGGAAAATCGATGTATGTATGTATTTTGGGGTAACATTCACTTAGACCTAAAAGATCTATTGTGCCCCCTTACTTCTACTTAGTTTCTGAGGAGAGTCTCAGATACTAGTAGCTCCTTTAGTCCTATTTCCCGGAGGAATTTTAGGATATCTGCAGGCCTCAACTTAGGTAACTGTCCCTCTTCTATCCAGTAGTCTCCCAGGTACTGTGCCCTAGGATTCTGAAATACTGTGCAGTTCGCAAGTATGTGGATGGAGGTTTCTTCTTCCATTCCACAAAATCTACAATCTTCTTCCTCCACTATTTTGAGCTTTTTAAGGTGTCCATTCAGGCGACAATGTCCCGTTAGGATTCCTGTTAAAACTCTTAGTGCAGTTTTGCTTTGACTTATGCATTCATTTGATCTCAACAGGTTGTAGTCACCCAGAAGAATCTTTGATTGCCTAAGCCCTACTAGATCTTTCCAATTGTCAGATCTTCTCTTTTCTTCGGCTTTACCTATTTCTTCCAATATTACATTGGAGCTGATTCCGCAAAAAGGTTCCGGCCCCCAAAAGGGTATTTCAGTCCCCCTCTTCGCTAGTTCATCTGCTATTTCGTTTCCTTCTATTCCAGTGTGTCCTGGAATCCACAGTTAGGTGACTATATTGTTCTCGCCTAGTTCATTAAGTTTGCCTAGGCATTCCCACACCATTTTGGAACTGATTACACAAGAACTCAGCGCTTTAATGGCTGCTTGACTATCAGACATTATGATAATCCTTTGCCTTCTATATCCTTTGTCAATATTGAACTGGGCACACTTTCTTATTGCGTGAATTTCCGCTTGAAAGATACTTGTGGTTTTTCCCAAGCTTTCAGAGTGTTTGGTTCCTGGCCCGTACACTCCTATCCCAGTTCCTTCTCCTTAAAAAGCTCAAAATAGTGGAGGAAGAAGATTGTAGATTTTGTGGAATGGAAAATCGATGATAATACATTAAAAAATTTAAAAAAAAAATTTTTGTCAATCTATTTGACGATACCCCGATACCCCATTTTAGAAAACATTTCATATGAAAATTTTTTTTCTAAATGTCATTGTTTATTTACTATCGTAAAATTAAAAACATGTAAAGTGATGATGTTCAAAAATATTACTATGGAAATTTCGGACGTAACCCCCCTCCCCATTGTTTAGAAGGAATTTAAAAAAAAATAAATCAAAACAACTTAAAGAAAGTTATAAACACCCAAGCAAGATTCGAAATCACTGTCTACATCATGAAATTTTAATAAAAATTGATATTTATAAACTGTCGAAACATAAATTGGCCCTGTAACGTGGGTTTAGTGATTTTATGAAATTCAATCCAGTTACTTTATGTAAGTGTGAAGAAAATACACAAGTCATTAGAATAGTCTGAAAGAAAAATAAAGATAAGAATTGAGACTCAACATCCAAAAGGACTATTAAATTACATATTATTTTTAACACTAATGCAGTTACAATGTAATAAAATATTTATGTATCTTCGTGATATACAAGGGCGTATTTAAAACTACACTCATCCGCAAAAATTATGTATCCAAATCAATTTGGTTGAAAAATATTTCGATGCATAAGGAAGTTTAGATGTTTATACATATCGGGTGCAAAAGTTGAAATTTTTCTCACCTCAAATCAATATGGTTGGCTTCTGGAGCTTATTTGACATTTGATGGGCAATTTGTATGTAGTTGAAGCCGGAGAATCCAAATACGCAAAAATATTGGATATTTTAAATTTTTATACCATCCCGATACAATCCACCAGCATTCAAAAATAATCCCATTTAGACCATTTCCTTTTTCAGAACCCTCAACTTATCCTGACCATATACAGTGTGACCCATTTTGTTTGGAAGCACCCCTATAAAATCCGCATTTTTCAACCGATTTTGATTTAGTCTTTTTTGTTAGATTCAGTATCAAAAACAGTATTTGAGCACAAATTTTCATACCATAATAGCTATTTTCAAGGCCCTCTACGTTAATTTTTCTTTGCCAAAAAAGACGAAAGTATATTAGGCATTTTTTTTTTCTCAAATATGACTACACCACTGGATTCAGAATCATCACAAATATAAACTATCAAAATTTTATAAAAAAAGTTTTATTAACAACAAAGTTATCACTACATGAATTTGGAAAAAGTTGTTTTTTAATTAAGTTTTTACTAAGAATGTAGACACATTTTAAAAATGGCAACATGGTAAACAAAAACTAGGGCTCAAACATATTGCACTGTAAAAATTCGAAGCCGACACCTTAACCCATTCTGGAGTTATTGTTTCTGAGAGTAATGTACAATTGTGCTGATGTGACGAAAATACAAATTAACACCAAATAATACATTTTGATTATTAAACTAGTTAATAATAATTGAATTCTACATTTTTGTAGCCTCGACTAGACCTCCGTTAATTTCCACACATTTCTCGTATCGTTTGCGACCATGTCTTAGCGCTTTTTTATTTCATGTGGCGTTATTCCAGCACACGCCTGTCGTATTCTGCCACACAGTTCTGCTCTATTCCTTGGACGTGTCTTATACACTTTTTGTGTCAAAAGCCACCACAGATAAAAATCCAATATAGTTAAATCGGGCGATCTAGGAGGCCATTCGATTAACTCGCTACCGCGACCTATCCAACCATTTGGAAATTTTTCGTTAAGCCGCTGCCTGACAATCCTAGAATAGTGTACAGAACAACCATCTTACTGAAATATCAAATTTCTTTTTTCGGCTAGTGGCAGTTCGTCAATCACTGCGGATAACTCACCTTCCAAAGAATTCCATGAAGTTATTGGCATTCATGTTACCCTCAAAAAAGAATGGACCTATTATCCTGTCTTTTAAAATTTCGGCTTCGAATTTTTACAGTGCAATATGTTTGAGTCCTAGTTTTTCTTTACCATGTTGCCATTTTTAAAATGTGTCTACATTCTTAGTAAAAAATTAATCAAAAAACAACTTTTTCCAAATTCATGTACTGATAACTTGTTGTTAATAAAACTTTTTTTATAAAATTTTGATAGTTTACATTTGTGATGATTCCGAATCCAGTGGTGTAGTCATATTTGAGAAAAAAAAATGCCTAATATACTTTCGTCTTTTTTGGCAAAGAAAAATTAACGTAGAGGGCCTTGAAAATAGTTATTATGGTATGAAAATGTGTGCTCAAATTCTGTTTTTGATACTGAATCTAACAAAAAAGACTAAATCAAAATCGGTTGAAAAATGCGGATTTTATAGGGGTGCTTCCAAACAAAATGGGACACACTGTATATAAGATCAACAAAACTCGGTTCACAAGTAAAGTGACCTCTTTGTTAATGCGACTTGTCTAATAAATAAAGTAATGTGAAATCTTTGTTAATGGCTCTTGTTTAATAAACATAATATGCTAGAAATATAAAAATTTAAATCGTGAAATATTTTCACCCCTTTGTAGAAATATTAAAAATTCGCAATAAGTGGTTTTTGGGACGAAACATGATAAAATCATTCTTTCGCCTTCAAATAGTGCAATGAAATTTTCGAAAATCGACTTTCTAAAACCAAAAGTTACTATTTGGAAAGTTAGAACGTTTTCAGCATCTTTTTTGATCCTTTGTTACTTTAAATCTCATCTTAGTACTTATGAATAACCCTGTATGCATATATGGGTATTTTTAAAAAATTAATGTTCTTCAAATGTCAAACAATATTTTCGAAATTCGTAATTTATTAAAATGAAGATTATAAGAGTGGGTTAGTTCTAAATGTTTTAGTTGAAAGGATGTTACAATGTAATGACTTTTAAGAACAACCACTTGAAACTCTACACATTATTTTTGTTTACATAACGAATTCTTGAATTCTTCAGTTTATAACACACTGTTTATTTTCAACCACAACCAGTATAGCCCAGGAGACAGTGACAGATTTTCATGACCAAGTCCCTCCTAATCGAAAATTCATGAAATGCATCAGGGATTTATACTATGAATACTCGCGACCGTCAGCTGCGACTCCGTGGGTGGGGTGGGCAGTGGCAGCCTCCCATGTATGGAGAAAAAAAGAGTTTCCTCTCATTTGAAAATTTGTCAGATTATAGTTTACCTCAACTCAACTAAAAATTTACCTGGTGATCGTTTATATACTACTATGAATGAAAATTAATGTCAGCTTGCTGTATCTCAGTGGAAAGCTGGTATACTCTAACTATTGTCAGTGTGATGACCATAAAATAAAGCAATGTTGTCAGATATATTTTCTAAAAATTTTAGGCTCGCTACACAAAAGTTCCTCTTACTTCAGTAAACTGTTAGTTCGTGATGTTTTAAGAAAGCTAGTTTGGAAATATTTTTAAAAAATACATAATGTAAATTTATTAGTAAACATTAAAATAAGTCGCTTGAAAATACTGAAAAAAGAAAAATTAATTAAAACCACTTTTTATATGTTACTATATTTAAGAAAATTTTGAAGAGATGGCAACGTGTCTTCGAAACAACCAATCATCAACTGCAGTATTCATCGTAATATCACGAATTAACCGAAGTATATTCCGTTTGACGATTTTCGCAGAAAAAATTCTACGGTCTTGAGGGTGTTCGGGGGGGTTGTGTTGTGTTTCGGCTTATAATCCATTAGTATCATTCAGTGACGGGTGTGAATTTTGTTTTAAAGAAATATTTAATATAATATCTATTTCTTGGTTGAGTGAGTTTAGTGAATTGTTATAGGTATTTATAGGAAAGTGTAGGTGATCTAGTGTAGAAAGGTATCATTAATATAATACCTTTTTGATGGTGTAGTGGTTAGGTCGCGTCAGTTAATTGATATTAATATAATATTCATTTGTTCGTAGACGTTAGGGTAAGTTTTATAATATAATTAATTAGAATGTCATTTTGGAGACCATTTTAAACAACAGTCCAAGATGATGCGCGGGATTATTGAATTGTGGATCTAAATATAAGAAGTTAGATAATCGAATGGTAATAATGGAATCTCGGCGTATCGCTGAACTTAGACAGGAGTATTTGCGCAAAATAAAAGGGTACCGTGATTCAAATAAAACTATAATTTATTTAGACGAAACTTGGTTTGATACACATAATGTTGTCAAGTGTTTATTCATTTATTTGTTATTTAAACAATCCTTACGGTTTTATTACATGAATAAATATATAAAATAAAATACATTTTAACTTAATATGTAAGAAAATAGTAGTAATGGTAATTATATTATAATTAAAACTGTACGAGGATATACACCCACCTTTAAAATATGGTTGGGTTGACGATACAAAAAACCGTTCTTTAGATACTCCGTGTTCTAGAGGAAAGCGCTTTATTATTGTATCACAAATTTTATGAATTTTGTATGCAGGTTAATTTTTTTCATTCAAATTGATAAAGTAGATTAACATTATTTCAGAATATTCGAATTTATAAAAAATTTATATGCACGCCATTGGGCGGCTTATTCCTTCAAAGGGATTAAAAATATGGGTCATCACATTAACTTTGGAAGAACTATACCTTAAATGGTGTAACCCTACAGCATCTATCACCTACTGAATCTTATCAGTCTTACATTGCTGATTTTTTTCATTATTTACTAGAATATTTGAACAATACTCTTATAAATTTTCGAATATTGATGTTTTTATGAAGCAATTGTCGATTAAAGACGTGTGAATAGAGTCGATAGTAGACTTATGGTCGCTACCTACGTCTTAGAATTTGATCGATGTTTTTGACGTTTGTTTGAAGTTTAGCGAGTGGAAAAGATGCCAAAAGTTAAAACCAGTGGTGATCATACCACCAAGGAATGCAACCATAAACTGAATGCTGTATACATTCATCACAAACCTTCAAGAGCCACAGAAGGAAAAACCACAGTCAAAAAAATTGATAATGACATAACTAGAGAATTAATAGTTCCAGATAGAGCTCCAACAGAAAATCCAGCAATTCTACCAAGAACTGAGTTTGACAGACTCATAAAACAAGCCAAAGTTTTAACTTTACAAGATAAAATGGAGATGATCCAAGAAGCCGAACGACAAAAGAACCAAATCCAAAAAGAAAGTTTAGATAGAAAGGAACATTTAATGATGACACAAAAAATACAAAAATCAGTACCAGGAAATAAATTAGATGTAGTGGAATCGGAAGCTGCTAAAAAGAATCTATATTTGATCAAAAGATCTGAAGAGTTAATGATTGAACAGGAAGATAAAGTTAAGCAAGCAAATAGATTTATTTTGGCAACGAAATGTCGAGCAATCAGAAATGCTCAGATAGCTGAAAAGAAAATTATAGAAAAGCAGATACAGGAAGAAAATAAAAGGCTGGATTTGATGATGGAACAAACGAGACAGAGAAATATCCGAACAGAAGAACAGAGAAGAACAGTGGTGGAGGTTAAAAAACAAAGGTATATAAAGGAAGTTGAAGAACAAGTTAAACAAAATGAGATGTACCAGTTACTAGAAGCTGAAAAAACCGAAGAGGAAAGTAGAATGCTCAACAAAGCGCTAATAGCTTGGCAAAAGGAAGAAGAAGCAAAAGCCGAGGAAAAGAAAAATATGCAGCTGCAGTCGAGACAGGAATTCAAAAAAGCTAACGAACAAGCCGAACTTTATAAATCCTTAAGAGAAGCAGAAGATCGTATATACGAAACGAGAATCGCTGAATTTATGAAAGCCAAACAAGAAAGAGAAGAAAATATAGAAAAAGAAAAAGCTTTAATAAAACAATCGAAGGAAAAAGAAATAGCGAGAATAGCGGAAAACCAAGCGAAAAGTCAGGATATAAAAGCCGTAATGGACGAATTAAACGCTGCAAGAGCGCAAGAGGAAAAAGAAAAAGAATGGCGTGAAAAAGAAAAACAGGAAGCGTTAAAAAAACAAAAAACCACCGAGGATTTAAAGAAATCCAGAGCTAAGCAAATAGAAGATATTAGAAAAGCCCAAGCCGTAGCCTTGGCTAGAGATGAAGAATCTTTCAAGAAAATAGTAACTAGACAGAAGTTGCAGTATGAAGGTGAAGTTAAAAAGGAACAGGAGCGAAAGAAGGAGATTGAGAAACATAGGAAATTCCTTTTAAGGCAGATAAACGATAAGGAGAAGGAGAGGATACAATACCTACAAGAAAAATTTGAAGACGGTAAAGCTCAGAGACAGGAGTTTCTTGTTAAGGATAGGCGAGTGGATGAGTATTTGGAAAATAAAGTTGGGCAGTTGAGAGAGTTGAATTTGCCAGAAAATTATATCAAGGATATTGAGAGGCAGATGAAATTTATAAAATGAGAAAAAAAAATTATAGTTTTACCGTAATATAACCTTTTAGTTCAACTGTGGGGAGTGTTTTTAAGAGTTGGTGAAGAGGTCCCTCAGTTCTTTCTACGTACGTTTATACCAGCACCATCGATGGACCAGATTGATCCTATCCATCTACATGTGGTCTTGCTTATTTTTCTTTCCTGAGGGATTTGTTTATTAATGACATCGACTCCTTTCGAGATCTAAAACCAAATCTTGTCTCCCCTAATTACTAAGGTGTACTTAGGTATAGTTTCTAGAATTTTTCAAAAATTTCATTGTCTTATCAAAAGATTGAGTTCTAAATCCAAATTATCCTAGTTTCCGATTTTTTATTTGGCAAATACACCCTTGACATTTTTAATTATAAACCATTATGCATAATACTATTTCAAATTGATATAAATCAAACCTATAAACATCCTGTTATTTCAAATATTTTTCTGCGATTGGAAAAAAGCATTTCCGAAGATTAAAAAAATACTTATTCACAAAGTTAACACAAAACATACCATTATCTACCAAACAACTACACCTCTTTGTCATTTTTACTTATAATTTTTTCCCTTCAAGTCAAGATATGTTTAACGTATTTTGTGAAAATCCACCCCTGATAGAATGAAACGTGGTGTAAATGGTTGTGATTAGGTGCGGTACATTACTGGATAGTATCAAATTCTTTGAATAGAAATCTAGGTCAATTAAATTAGATATGGCCACAAAAAGCTTTATGAATAATAAAATATATATCATCAAATATAATAGAAAAGTATCAATAGTAGAAAGGAAACAATTTATATTGAAAAGAAAAGTTTCGTGTGGAATTTTTGGAAAAACATTAGTTGATGGTGGCTGGCCTTGGAAGGACGAAACGACATAATCTAAATTTGAATATGAGAAAGTATTTTCAACAATCTTCTCTGAATATTTTAGGTGCCTTGCTGTTTCACAAAATAGTTACATATTCTAATAATTGATAGTTACTAAAAATATTTTTTTATTTCATTATTAAAAAGTGATCCTGCAGAATTTTCTGATATTAAGGGTTAAGCGTTTTTCACGTGAAAACCATTGAGGAATACAAAATAAAATGAAAATAGCTTCAAAAGCCAGTGGAAGAGAAAAGGTGACCTATTTTTAAAAAATGTACACCACTGTATCAAGAATTACAACATATTTTTCGATAAAAATATGCCCTTTTACATTTAAAAACAACCTGCCAAATGTCAAATCAATATATTCATGCATTTTAAAGTTTTCAAATTAAAACATTTAATTGTTTATAACTTCAACACCCTGTATTTCGAAAAGTAAATAGGCTGGACCCCTCAATCCTTATATCATTTTGTATCTACATGCAAACGTTGTAAGTGTTATTTGATATAGTAACACAATCTTGAATAAATATTCCGAGTCGCCCTGTATACTGGTAGAGAATGTGAATACATGGCATTCATAACCACCCATTTCGGACCCTTCTGGGAATTTCTACTGGTCCTTTGCGATTTTCCGTTGAGAAACGGTCGTTGTGAGTCACAAAAACCCCATATACGCATATTCCAACATTCTCATTCTACAGTCTAGTCGAGCAGTGAGTTTCAGTTCATACTTGGCCAGGTGTAGAGACAGAACACAAATAGCAGTCGACGATCGCTAGTATTAGACCAAACACGCGTCAACTTAAAAAAAATACCATGTCTAGTTCAGTTATTATCAGTGTTGTGTGCCTAATTTTGATACAAAATTTGGTTTACACTCTACCTGCTGGAGAAACTTTATCAGGACAAGGAACTTCCAAAGCCCCACCGAATTTGTCAACTACTGTTCCTAAAGTTTCCGATACATCTGAGATGTCTGTTGCTCCTAAAGTTGATAAAACTTCAATGGAAGTTAGTACTGAAAAAGCTGATTCTGAATCTAAGAAACCTGAAGTGAAGGAACCAGTATCGTCGACTGAAGGACCTGCTGCACCTAGTGCACAGGGTCAAGATGACCATAAAGGAGGTAGTGCTACAGTTTTCGCCAACTTTGGAATGCTTATTGTTACTGCCAGTGTTCTAATGAGGTTATAAACATTTTTACTGTTTTTTTTTTTAAAACTGAAGTGCCTAAATAAGAATGTTACCAGTCCTGTTTTTTTTTTTAAATTGAATTTTGCAATATGTGGAACTTTTTGCCTCAAATAAAAAAATTTACCAAAAAATGTTGATAAATTATATAAAAAAAAACATATCTAGAATGTATTTATTCATTTTAGTTAATTTGTGAAGTTTAAAATGTACTGTTTAAATTTTGTATATAATATACAGTTAATATTCAAGTTTTATTTTATTTAACTTTATAAAAATTACTTATGTAACATTATATAAATTTTTTATAAAAAAAAATTTCCCGTATTAAAGTTATTATGTATTGAAGACAAATCTATTTTTTTTTAAATCACTTTACCCAAATTTATCTTTGTTAAAACCCTATTTTTTTAAAAAAACACTAAGAATTTAAAAAAAATTCTTTATCAAGAACTTACTACCAATTCTATTCGAGAACGAGTAGATAAGACCTAAATATTGTTAAATGTTCAAATAATAATTAGGGTGTTCCATTAAAAAAAAACTAACTTTGATCTGGCATGGAGTTTAAAAAAAACCAAAAAAACAAACTTTATAGTAAATATACCTACTAAAAAGTAAAAAATCTCTCTAATACATATTTTACAGGTTCTATCAAATTTATTTTGAAAATCTAGTGCATTTATATGTTTGAAGACGTTATTTTTGAAATAAATATACAAGTAGGTCCGCGGAAATTAATAAATTAAAATATTAATTTCAATTTGAATATAAGAAATTCACAGGATGTCGTTAGTAACTTCCGGCATCGATACTGGGCAGTTTAAAATATGTTCTTGATAAAACCAGTTGATATTCTAAAAAATCCCGGGTTTCAAATCAGTATTCGATTAAGGATTTGTAAGACAATCTACGACGTTAGGAATTTCGTCGTAGCAGAATAAATTACAAAAGATTTGGTGAAATTGTGTTAAAAAGGTTTTTATTTTATGTTTCTTAATCCAATTTTTGAAATACGGACCTGTATTTCCCTCTTTACTAATATTTTTATTCATTAAAAAAATTGACTGCAGACTGACAATATTGCTTAAGCCTGGATCATTTCAGATGATCATCCTGTATATATTTGAAACTGTGTTTCCGTTTCGATTGTAATTCAATGTAGCTTTATAATGAACAAAGATTTTACATGGCTGGAAATAAACTTTTTATAGCCGATATTAAAAATATTGTAACTTGATCTTATTTTGTTGATTAATATTCAGATACTCCCATTTAAATTATAAAAGCAGTATGACGACAATTGAAAACAAAACAAACAATGAGAGTTAGGTAATCAACTTTTAATAGGCTCGTAGGTACCAATAGAGAAATAAAGAATTATTTCTCTATTGTATACAGGTATTTATATTGGGGACTTCATTAAGAATAAAGAATGCACAACTTTTTCTTTTCGGCATTTTCATCTATCGGAATATTGGTTTAAATCAGTCCTTAATATTTTATTTTAAAAGTAAACTTAGTTATTTTTCCATTTATAAAAAATATATCAAACGAAACTGTGGTAAAATATAAACAGACTTCTTATTCCACGATTTTGATTTAAGTAAGTGTTTTACGATTGTCTTGTCGCCAGTCACACCGGGGCATAGTCGAATGGAAAAATTGAAATACCTATGAAAGTTACATAAAATTGATAACTGTTAGCAAAAATAGTGTTCTTTTAAAACTGAAATTAATAACTTTACAAAGAAAAGTATAAAAGTAGAATTAACATAAGCCTAATTTTGACTATGCTTGCAAAATGGCCAAATAAAATGTTTCCCTTCATATACCTACTTAATCAAATGCAGCATAGGTATCTAAATAATATAAATAAGTACGATAACCAAAGGTATTTACTTACCAGATATCGTCGAACACTAATTTGCAGTTATTCATCAAGACCGGCGTCCAATGCATTTTTCGACGAAAGTTCATTCGATTAGAAACCACACAAAAGCAAGTCTTTAATAGTTTTTTCACTATTCCACTTGGATTTTCAACAATTAAACGATATACCGACATATTCTAATTATTCAGTTCACAACAAACAACTTGAAATTAATATAAATTATTAAAAATAGGATTATAAGTTCACTACTTCGCGTCTATACTTTCTTTGTTCTTTCTAATTTAACGTATCATGGAAAAACTGTACTTTCGCAGAAACATCCAAAAAAACGCGAAACATGTCAAAACACATTTATCGTAGTAGGCCGTTTCAATCAGGTGTATGTAGATTTTCAAACTTAAGTTTCCTCTCTTTTTCTCTCACACGATTGAATAAAGATCACTATTATTGGACGTATACCTACCTATAGAATTTCGGATAAATTATAAAAGAAATAGTAGAATACAACAATACATAGAAGTTTAGTTTTAACGAAATATGTAGCATGAAAATACAATTTTCAGACAAATTAAGATTTATGATCCCGGTTCTATAAAACAGTTTGTGGAAAATTGGAACCATTTATAGGTAAAATTTTAGTATTTTTAGGTTAGTTATCTGTCGATTCAATTTCTCAAATCGTATTATCTTTAACTGTCAGAATGTTTAATAAACATAGTTCCCAGGTGAGTATCCTTTCGACATATGAAGCTGGAAAGAACGACTGAAGAAAAGTAGACATTATTGTACAGTGCGTCCTAGCCAAAACAGTGGAGTGTTTTTGAATTTGAAATTTAATGTTACTTTTCGATTAAACATTAATTAAAAATGTTTCGTCTTGAAAAAATGGGGTTAAAAAAAAATAAACATGAAAAATTGAAATTTATTCAAAGGTAAGAAATACAAAAATAAATCACATCAATGACATCAGTTGGTTTGTAATAATTTTGATATCTGACGAGTTTTTGGTACTAAGTTTATCAGTTTTTAAAACTTTTAACAAACATTTTACTTCTCCCTTTATCCTCGATAAAACTTCATCAATGTTATCATCTTCTTCTGATTTTTTAGATTCCTCTGTTGGTTTTTCTTTCTCGCGAGGATTGCATCTCTGATTGTTCTGAAATCTACTCAATTTCACTTTAATATTGTCGTTTCCAGTCTTATCCCTCTCTATATTCAAATTTTGCTTTGGTAATTCGTTATGGTTATCTTTATCTAACTTAATTTTCTTACAGGTAAAATTTTCTTCTCTTTTCCACTCAACGCAAGCATGTTTTAGCTCCCCCGTACCAAGATTTTTAAAATAACTTCCACTTAATGGTATTTTATTGGATTTTTTTCTTAAAAAATCCGATATTATCCCCTGTAGGTTGATATCGCTGCTACAACCATTCAAAACGTCTCTTACTACATCGTACTTTCCGTTGTGGGTTAAAATTTCCAAAATTTCCAAAACGTACTGTTTGATAATGACATTGGATGTAAGTAGAAGTTTGGATAATATGTTGGATAATATTTTGTATATTCTACAACCATCTTGACCCAATTGATTATCATTTATGTTACAAAAACGTTTAAATATGAAACATATGTGTATTTTGAGACAGTCGATGGAGGATAGGTGTGTCAGCCGATTTAATAACTGTAATGGAAAATACTAATTAGTGAAAAAATACACGAACGGAATTAGTTTTCGCGAAATTAAATTCTTTTTTATTTTTCCTTGGCCCACAAAGTTGGTAATGACATGTTAACATTTTGAAAGCATTCAAAATGGATTCAAAGAAAGGAGGAGCATATATTTAATACAATCAGTCATAATAATGAATCAAAAACATGATATTTATAATATAAAGAATACAATATTGTATTTAAACATTTAGTAATAGACCTTGGGTCGATAATTTTTGAAAAAAAAATAATAGTAGGATGAAACCCATTGGAAAAGGAGGAGAATATTATAAAAATGAAAGGAAAAATAATTTACAGGCAATCTGAGGTCGGGAAGGGGAAGGGGGCGAGTTTTTAAGGGTACAAAACGGTTTATCTCGATTTCTGGCAAAACTACAAGTCCTATGGAAAAAAGTCAAATAGCAAAGTTGTAGGTAATAAAAAGATCTACAACTTTTGTATCCAGACTTTTTTCACATAACCTCAAAATTTATGTGGAAAATGAAAAAAAACAAGTTTTTGGTTTTATATTTTCATCTGCTAATTTTTTTTCACGAAATTTGGTGAAAACTTACCTTTTTATGTCCCAAATACACTGCAATTTATTTGAAATATTTATTTTTTCACCTTATTTTGACTTAATATCGAAAAAGCACCCTAATTTTCGATCGAAAATTCACCTGTCAAAATATCAGCTTTTTTCAAAAATTTGGTGTGCTTTCTGTTCGTTGAAATCTCTACTTTCCGATTGTGTGAAAAAAAATATATTCCTACAGTAAATATTCTCAGAAAATACAATAAATCGAAAAAAACTTGAATTCGAATTTTTTTTTTAATGCAATTTTTATAAAATTTCATCTAAAAAATGTGACTGCTGCAATTTTTTTCAATTAAAAATTTGATTTATTAAATTCTAATTAGATTTTGTCATAGAAAATCTCATAATATATAAAAATAAATGTAAATCGTACCGTTGAATTTAGATACTTTATTCTGATTACGTTATTACAATATTTTTCGCATTTTCTGAGAAGATTTACCATAGGAATATATTTTTGTTTACACCATCGGAAAGTACAGATTTCAACGAACAGAAAGCACACCAACTTTTTGAAAAAAACTGATATTTTGACGGGTGAATTTGCGATTGAAAATTAGGTTGCTTTTTCGATAATAACTTAAAATAAGGTGAAAAAATAAATATTTCAAATCAAATAAATTACAGTGTATTTGGGATATAAAAAGGTAAGTTTTCACCAAATTTCGTGAAAAAAATAATTTTTTTGTAGAAGATAAAAATAAAAAACCAAAAATTTGATTTTTTGAATTTTCCACATAAATTTTGCGGTTATGTGAAAAAAGTGTGAATACAAAACTTGTAGATCTTTTTATTACCTACACCTTTGCAATTTGACTTTTTTCCATAGGACTTGTAGTTTTGCCGGAAATCGAAATAAACCGTTTTTTTACCCTTAAAAACTCACCCCCTTCCCCTTCCCGACCTCAAATCACCCGTAAATTATTTTTCCTTTCATTTTTATACTATCCTCCTCCTTTCCCAATGGATTTCATCCTACTATTATTTTTATTTTCACTTTTTATTATTTTGAAAGGCTTGTACCCTGGTCTATAATGGAAAATTGGAGACAAAGTCTACTGACGTTTCTGAAACTACAAAAATCCACATGATTTAGTTGAAATTCTTTTACATTTACAATAATACTTTTAAAAAAATAATAATTAGTAGCCAAAAGGTATGCACAATTAAAAAAAATACAGTTTTTCGTGATAAACTAAGTGACTCACCGTATATAATTGTTTGTTGTTGAATTCCGATAGAAAATTACTCGTTATTTTACAAACTGACGTGATAAAATATACGAATAAATTATTAGTTGTATCGTTAAATTCCAATTTCCAAATATTTTCTATTGCATTCACTAAATTTGTGTGCGGTATATTCATGTCTTTGTAATTCACCGTCGATAAACATTTGAAATTTTCTACCTAAAAATACATTGTAAAAAATAACTTCATAATTTTAACATACTTACCAAAATAACCAAGTCTTTGCAGTTAAAATCATCTCTTTGTAATTTGTCGATCTTTTCTAACGTCTCTGTATATATCTCTTCGATAATAGGATTCATTTGCTTGGGTAGATTTTTAAAACCAATTTTTTTCCAAACAATTTCATCGAGTTTACATTTTAAATAGTCTGGTAAAATTCGTACTATCCTTTGAATTAAAGATAGGAGGTAAAAACGTTCTAATCTATGAGTGTTATTACCGAAATCTAGCTGGGAATATATTTTTATAAGATTGGTAACTGTGTCGGCACAAAATGCTGGACTGGAATTTCTAAAAAATGTTTTTGTTACAGGGGTAGGTCGTAAAGTATTTCGCAAATATCGGTACCTTAGTAAAAGACACCAAATCTCTGTGGCTAAAAAATAGCTCACAATTTCTTCTTGTAAAATATTTTTTAGTAAAATAATTTCGACTTTTTTATAGCAACGGTCGTGGGTCATAACGGCAGCTGAAATATTTACAACTAAATCATCAAAAACGTTATCCGGCCAAAAAAATTCCTCATGGCCTAAAATCCAATAAAATATATTAAATAAAAACACGATATATATTTTTTTTCACCTACACATTTTGACGCAACTAAATATTAACTCAACCAATGCGTCTAATTGACATTTTCCGCCATCTTCATTAATTATTACAAATTCCAAACAAGTATTTAAAATATTTAAAAAACCAAAACGATATTTATCGGACAGAAATGTTTTATTCGCAACGACCTAAAAAGTAAAACGAAAAAATTTTTTTATTTCAACTAGAATTTTATTTACAACCCTCGTATTACCTGCGGAAAAAGATCGTCCACGAAAAGTGTTAATATAAATGGCTTTAAATGCACGAAAATTGTGTCGTCCACCAATTTGGAAATTTCCGCAGGATATTCCATCATTACGAATTTATTCGGGGTGAAACTATAAATAATGCAACAAAACTCCATAATGTCATTTTCAAACTTCCTCCTATTTTCCCAGAAAATTCCGTACAATTTTAAAACTACTTTTGCCAAAAATCCAGAAAACTGTATTGTTTGCGTCGTAGACAACTCTACTGCATCCTAAAAGTAAACAGGAAAATTTCGGTCATATAATCCCTGTTAGGTATGCAACTACACACACACAATCCAATAATAGTGTTGTCTACTTTGTCTGAAATGCATGTTAAGTAGGCAGTCACACATACACCACAATAATAAGTTATTAAAAATGCAATTCATAAACGTAGGCTCTAATTTGACAACCTATTAAATTTGATAATTTCCAACTCCAGCCCGTTTTACGTAAATAATTCTACACTTTTTTTGAATATAACTGCACCAGTTGGGTGGAATAAATAATTATATAGTAATTATCGTAAATGTACTTACTGGATCCTTTTTTGATGATAAATAATCACAAATTACGGTAGTTAAATATGCAATTGGTCTTTTCAAATCCACTTGGTCTTTTAAAGCGCCAGAAAAGTTTTGAGCTATACTAAGAAATCCTTTCCAGTTTATTGCTAATGACTTTATATTGAGAAAACGCAAATTTTCGCTTATAGTACATAACTTATCTAATACTAAAATAAAATAAAAAATTGGAGGAGCATAAATAGAGCAAATATGTAATATACAATACCTTCTAACAAAACGTCTATGTCAGCTTGATTTTCTAAAACATCAGCAACAAGTTCACAATGTTCTAAAAGTTCGAAGTATAGAGGATGTATGCTTTGCATTATTTTAAATATGTTAAGTAAATCTTCATTAAAATGCTTCTTCAATGGTTCAGGACTAAAGAAAAAACGATTAATTTAAGAAATTTTATGTGTTTTTGCCCTACCTGTTTCTACAATGGTCAAAAGTTGCAGAGATAACTTGGACGGATATAATGGCTACATTTTTGACTTCACTCAAGAGAATTTTAGAATTTTCAATTATAAACTCCAATATTTCTTTTACTATTTCTAATAATTGTAAAATCAACTGAAATTATATTAAAGATAAAAATATTTATTATTCCTTATACATATACGTACCTTTAAATTATCTCCTAATATATTTAAAACAAATTCATCTTCACATGTATCTGATAATAACAAATTGTCATCAAATGCCTGAAACAGATCAATACTAACTAAACTTTTTATAACATTAAACATAGCTCTACCTTTTGTATGGTATTTCGTAAGGCTGGCATAACCCATTGTAGCAACTCTTTTTCCACATCTGAGATACTAAAAGTTGATATGAACTTCATACATGTTTTAATGTTCTGAAGAGATTTCAAATTTTCCGTTTCACTTGATAAGGCGCTGTAATTACTAAGTTAAGAAAAATGTTCAAAATGTAGGATATTATTTTATATGCAAAACTAAAGTTAATAAAAGGATATTAAAGCTGACTGGAGATTTACGGATTTATCAGCAGAAATATTACTTTCAACATCCATTTTTCTTAAAATATAAATTTACCCTTAAAGATATTTTTTAAAATTGTTTATATACTAAACTGACATTAAAAACTTTTGAAAATTGTCTTGACAATTTAAAATTGACATTTGGCAGCGGGCTGCTATGTGGCTGCTATAACTGTAACTTGATATTAAAAAAGAAGAGAATTAAAACTTTGAAAATAATCTCTTTCGTTATTGTTATTTATAAATTCAATCATTGTTTATCGTCCCTGCTTTGTTCGGTATATTAAAAATATTAATAATTTTATATTCAAACCTTATCTCTTTTCTTGATATTTGCTGCACAGCATCCGACTACTAGGCATACAATACATAAATTAAGAAGAAAGAAAGGTTACAGTATTTGTGTCAAATTGATAGCTTTAATAAACAATTAAAATTTACCGTTTTCAAATACAAAAAGTATTTGATTACAATGGTAGATTTAGGTGGAGGACAAGACGGACCTATTGAACATGGTTTTTCCAACTCAGTATTTATCATTCCTGGTATAGTTATTATTTCATTAGCAAGTAAGTATAACATAACTCCTGTTAATTCAAGATTTATACTAATAAAACATTTGTTAATAGATCTAGTATCAGCGAAAACTTTGATTTTTTACATCAAAATGTGTAACTGTAATCCGTAGACAAACTGTGTCAATAAAAATACAGGTTCAGTTTGTTTTTATGAATGACAGTAGAGTTCGTGTATATTTGTTAAACAATAATTTTATATAATGTAGTGACATTGAAAAAAATAAACATTTAAAAATGTGTCAATAGCATTTTTGTTTACAGTTAATTAAGTTAATGTTTTGTTATTCTGTTTCGAATATTTTAAGAAAGGTCAATAACTGGTTTGTTGATGTGTAGGTATTATTTGAAAGAAAGATTTCAAAATCTAGTTTCGGGATTCTTCAAAGATTCATTTGGCTGTACTACAATCTAATCACTCTGTATTAAGTAAATTTTTGTACATTATCGAAATATTAAATTGTATTTGCCTATTATCAGAAATTTTTATCAAAACTGAACAGCAAAGTACTTGAAAGCGATAATGATAACCCATGTAAAGGTGTCATAGTGTAGGAAATGTTTAACGAATTTAGTTCGTTAACAATATAAACCATTTCTAAACAATCGGCAATAAAAAGCTTTAAAATTATAATTCACATTTTTACTACCAGATTTCCAATTATTCTAGTGATAAAATAAGTAGATTATATTCTAAAAAATCGAGATACTTTTTATGGAAATTTGTTTTGAAACAAAAAATATTACTTGGACTATAAACGAGTACCTAACTCTACGTGATGATTCGGCGCCACATCACAATATTTGAAATGCAACGTCAATAATTATTTACCACAGTTTGAAAAATTCACTACACATTGAAAGTGAAGATGGCAGAAAATAGTGGCGACGTTCCGAATTTCGGTTTTGGTAAAGATGGAAAACTACCAACGACCGAAGAATTACTTGCTGCTCTTGATAGCATGGATGGCTTGAGTGAGGAAAACAAACAGGAGCTAAAAGAAAGTATTTTAAGAGGAGCGTTTTCTAGAGAAGCTGAAAAAATCGTGGGTGCTAACGCCGAACATGTGGCCAGTGGTGATGGTGGACAACTGATATTTTTGCTTTTAATGATTTCCCTTGTGTTTTTAATCATATGTGAGAATATTTTTTTTAAACACTGTCACATTTTTCAACATTGTACCTATAACTGTATTCATATTTTAAATGCTTTTTTTTTTGTTACAGTATTCTTTGGGTATAAACTGTATTCATCTCTTATGGAAAAGGAGAAAAGAAGAGAGGAAAAGAGAAAATTGAAACAACAAAAAAAGAAAAAGTAAAAAACATACGAATTTGACTAACACAAATCATTCCTTTAAGATCCTATTTTCATAGTTTAATTTTTTGACAAATTGTAACAATATAAAGTTTTATATTTTTTTACTACATTTTAAACATTGATGCATACTAATTAAATGGTAAACCCTAACTTGAAACGAACAGTAACATGTTGATTCAAATTGTGTTCAAATTATCTTAATTATGAATGCATGTTTCGTATTAAGTCTATTTTTGACGTTGTATTATTGTAATATTTTATTCTATACAGTTTAAGCAAATATATTTATGAGAAACTTCTAAAGTCCGTTTATAACTATCAATTATTCATTACAAGTTTTAGTCAATTTCTTAGGATCCTAAATAACTGATAAATACATACCTACACATTTTGTATCAATTTTTTTTGTCAATTTTCAAATTATCAAAACTTGTCCAATTTCTGTTCAATTTTCAGCATTTTAAGTGTTCCTAAGCCTTTTTCGCTTCTTCTTTTTAACCATTAAAAATTCAACACCGATATTTATATTTAAAGCTGTAAATTTTTAACTAACCTGCATTCGAAAGTTAAGGAGGCTCCCGCCAACTGCAGTGCGCATGATCGCATCCTAATTAAATTACAAATGAATGTTGCATACATTTGATTTTATAGTTTCAAAGTTCAGTGTCGTAAATTAAGGATCCTAAAAAAATTACAAAAACTTGTAATAAATCATTGATCATAACAAACAGGTTTAAAAAACTTGTCTTTACCCTCATTTATCGACTGAAAGTGATGATCGCGAGAATACGCCTTGTACTGCTTGTCATTTACGCCAAATGTCAACACTGTCAATAGTGATAAGTAAAAATTCCACTGGGCTGGGTTACTGGTCAATCAAATAATTTCCTGTTTTTATGGTTTAATGAATTTTATGGAAGTAAAAATATTTACTTAACCGATTAATTAATGTAAATTGATTTTTAAACAATTATAAAAATGAGTAAGAAGTGCGCGAGGTGCGATAAAACCGTTTATCCTACTGAAGAACTGAAGTGCTTGGACAAGGTAGGACAAGTTTTTTTTCACTAAATTGTATTTAACGAATGGTATTAGAAAGTACAACAACTTATATTACAACTTGAATAGAAATATTCTTATGAGAACAGTATTATCATTAGTTTTAATCAAATTTTTTAAGTTAACATATGAATTCAAGGCTGCTGTTGAAAGAAAAATGAGTCATGTAAATTAACTAAACCGCACTTCCCTTAATGAGATTAACTGTTTGAAAGAGTCCATTGCACAAGCACAATTATATGTCATTAATTTATAATTGAAAGTGATATTCCTTATTTAGTTAGTTAAGAAAATATATGTAACAGATCTACCAATAATTAATACAGAAATATTTGGGTTTAGGTATGGCACAAGCTATGTTTCAAATGCAAGGATTGCAGCATGGCTCTAAACATGAGGACCTACAAGGGCTTTAACAAGGAACCATACTGTGAAGCGTAAGTATTTTTTTGTACCAAATATTCTTTTTCATAGATTCTGTTTTATTTGATATGAATGAAATTTTTAAAATATGCCAGTGTATTAAGATCACTTGATAAAAAAATCACTTAATGTTATCATTATCATATGATTAATTTACCAAAATAAAAGTGTTTAAAGTTAAATTCTGTATCGTTAACAGGAAATTTATGATAAGAAAAATTAAATTAATGTAATACATTATTTTGCTATCAAAGGTGATCTAATTTAATATGCTTTTAACAGTTTCGAAAGATGCATTTTGATCAAACTTATTTTTTTATATTCTAGACACATTCCAAAAGCAAAAGCAACAACTATGGCTGAAACCCCTGAATTGAAACGTATAGCTGAAAACACCAAACTTCAATCGAACGTAAATTACCATGCAGATTTTGAGAAGAGCAAAGGCAAGTTCACGCAGGTCGCGGACGATCCCGAGATCTTAAGAATCAAGCAAAACACGAAAATAATCAGCAATGTAGCATATCATGGAGATCTTTTGAGAAAAGCGGAGATGGAACAAAAGAGACAGATTAGTGATAACTCAAACGGTAATTATCTATAACTAATGATGGTAAAATTTATAATTGTTTTAATTTTTTTAAAGGTTTTAAGGATCCTGATGTTAAAAATGCTAATCAACTTCCACCCCAACCGTCTTTTAACCCACCACCTTCTTCATCTAATACTCCAGCTCCTGTAATTGCAGATCCGGTTAATGTTGCAAAGATAAGTGATTATGATTCTCAAGGATCAGCAGGACAATTTCAAAGTCCTTATTCTTCCAGAAATTCACAAACTCTTATCTACTCTTCGGACGTTGGAAGTGTAAATAACCCTCCACAGCGGCATATAGGTAAGTTATTAAGTAATACTATGAATTATCCTTTATATAATCGTGTTTTTCAGGATCTGTACACGATATGGATCCAGTAAATCATAATTATGGTTCTTTGGGTCGAGTTTACCGCGCCATGTACGACTACGAAGCGCAAGATGTGGACGAAGTCAGTTTTCAAGATGGAGATTTGATAATAAACGTAAGGAGCATCGATGGGGGTTGGATGACAGGAGAAGTACAACGTACGGGGCAAGTGGGTATGCTGCCTGCCAACTACGTACAGATGGTTAATATTTGAAGTGTAATCTTTTAAAATTTTTACCTTTTTGGACCATTTTTATAACTTATCTTTCAAAAGAACTGTCACTGGATAAAATAATTAACACTTGCAGATCCTATTGACTGCGCCACTTTTTTTAAAAGAATCTACTAACGAGGTGCCAATTTTATCCGTAGTTTTTTTGATTCACATAAAAACCAGTGTAATTTTATGAATCGTAAACTTGACAATACCGTGTACGTTGATTTAACGTATGCTCGACGTTGCCAATTTTCCGAAATTTATAAAAATCCTTATATTCCGAAAATGAGTAATTTTATGGTAAAATAGTGAGTAGAACAATGTGATTTATGAAAGACATTTATATATTATGCACTTTTAAATACCGATAAGATAGAATCTTTTTTCACTATTTTTTAGCATACTTTTGAAATTATTTTCGAGTAAATGTACGAAATATTCAACAATTTTTTATTTAATTCTAGTTTTAATGCACTTTTAGTGTATAGACTGTCTGATTTATTAGATTTTCAAGTTAAAATTTCATAAAACTTTTCTTCCTTAAAAAAAAACGATAGAAAAATTCCACTTTAGCCATTGTACTTGCCATTTTGATATTTTTTATAAAAGAAAGTCAAATTTTAACAAACCGAACATATACAGGGTGAGTAATGAGGAAGTATACCGACTCTTACCTCGTATTGGCACTTTTTAATTGTCATTTACGATTCCCCATAGGTGCATGTATAATTCCTCATTACTCACCCTGTATATATTATTCCTAAAATCTGGAACACTAAAAATAACAAATGCTATTTCTACTTGATTAGATCGCCCTGTATAACATTACACTTGTTAACTTAACTGTTTTTTCTTTCTCTGTACAGGATGATCCATAATTTTTTATAAAAACTGTTTGGAACAAAAAATTTTTGGGTCACTCTGTATACGTGCTATTTAACCTCGTGTAATTATCTACTCCATTCCATTACGCATTTATGTTCTCCAATATTAATTAAAATAAGCAATGGTTTGTGCCTTTTTAACCAATAATACCCCGATTATATTGTTAATTATTATATACCGGGCGAGTCAGATTTGTTCCATGATTTTTTTTTTAAATATGTAACAAGTTCGATTTCGCCTTTTATAGTAAAATTTTAAACTTTACAATGTTTGTATAGTTATAATTGTTATATAATAAATATCATATGAGGTGTCTAAAAGTCTTTCCGATGTGATTTTTGATACATTTTGAGATTTGGAATTAGTATTTTTTTGAATATTTACATCATTTTATGTATAAAATTCGATTTTTAAGTCTGGTATTCATTTATGCATCTGTACTGATCAATTGAGAACGAATCAGTTCTTATCCGATTGTTGACAATCATAAATTAATAGAAATCAAAAAACAAGGAAAATACTCAAAATAGAGACCAATCAGACAGTAAAAGAACCGGATTGAGAGCTTTGCATTTGAACTACAGTCAAAATAATTCAGTAGAACACCGAAATAATAAAAGGAAGACCAAAAAACACTCATCGAGAACTGTGCATTTGAACTAATATCAACAAGCAGCAAGGAATCATAGTTCTCTATTCTAGAGTGTGATTACTGTACAAGTAAAGGATCTATAGGATGAACCACTGGTTAAGGAGAACGTAAAATGACTAGTGATAATAAAATAGTGAAAGTGGAAGATTGTTTAGAGAGCTGTGCAAATGAACTACTGCGTAAGTACTAAAATGAACACTGAATCCTAAAATACATCCTGGAATGACTAATTAGGATCTACAGGATAAAAATACATATGTAGGTGGGTTTTAGTAAGTGGAATTCGAAGGAGTGGTTCAAAGAAAACTGAACTTTTGTTTTATGCATAAATGAATAACAACAAAGTGAAAATTTTAGACGATAAAATTGATTAATATATGTATGTATCTGGTACTTTTTTTACCTGAGGAATCTCAACAAAAATATAACTTATTCGCTATAAATATACAAGAAGTTGCGTTTAAAAAAAATTTTGATGTTAGGTGCTTTTTTATTGATACAATAATTATTCATTTATATTTCAACAAGTAAATTTTTGAAAAAAACAAGTTTGGTGCCAGCTTTATACTTTATTTTTTAGAACAAAAAGTATTTTTAATTCGGGAGATTTATGCAAACTGTCTTAATTTTCATTTATTTTATATATTGAGTATATATACATCACCATTTTTATTATTTTTTAAAAGAATTTTCCCTTTTTTTTCAATATAATTTACTAAAATTTCTAGAAAATACCCCCTTATATGCTTTAATTTTGTGAATTATAGTTATTATAATGTGTTAAATAAAAGTATTGATAATTAGAAATTGTTTTTCTTTGGTGTTAGGTCATATTCACCTCTAGAAAAATAGAATGTATGTATGTATGTCTTTTGGGGTAACATTCACTGAGACCTAAAAGATCTATTGTGCCCCCTTACTTCTACTTAGTTTCTCAGATACTAGTAGCTCCTTTAGTCCTATTTCCCGGAGGAATTTTAGGATATCTGCAGGCTTCAACTTAGGTAACTGTCCCTCTTCTATCCAGTAGTCTCCCAGTTGCTGTGCCCTAGGATTCTGAATTGCTGTGCAGTTCGCAAGTATGTAGATGGAGGATTCTTCTTCCACTCCACAAAACCTACAATCTTCCTCCTCCACTATTTTGAGCTTTTTAAGGTGCCCATTCAGGCGACAATGTCCCGTTAGGAATCCTGTTAAAACTCTTAGTGCAGTTTTGCTTTGACTTATGCATTCATTTGATCTCAACAGGTTGTAGTCACCCAGAAGAATCTTTGATTGCCTAAGCCCTACTAGATCTTTCCAATTGTCAGATCTTCTCTTTTCTTCGGCTTTACCTATTTCTTCCAATATTACATTGGAGCTGATTCCGCAAAAAGGTTCCGGCCCCCAAAAGGGTATTTCAGTTCCCCTCTTCGCTAGTTCATCTGCTATTTCGTTTCCTTCTATTCCAGTGTGTCCTGGAATCCACAGTAAGGTGACTATATTCTTCTCGCCTAGTTCATTAAGTTTGCCTAGGCATTCCCACACAATTTTGGAAATGATTACACAAGAACTCAGCGCTTTAATGGCTGCTTGACTATCGGACATTATGATAATCCTTTGCCTTCTATATCCTTTGTCAATATTGAACTGGGCACACTTTCTTATTGCGTGAATTTCCGCTTGAAAGATACTTGGGGTTTTTCCCAAACTGTCAGTGTTTGGTTCCTGGCCTGTACACTCCTATCCCAGTTCCTTCTACTGCTTTTGAGCCGTCTGTGTACCATTGAATGGCATTCTTTCCAAGTCTGGTAATGGTATTTGGATCCCATTCCTTCTTGTTGCTTAATTCCGTAACGAATTTCTTTGAAAAGTTATACTTTTTCATCATACCATCTTGTGGCATGTCCCAGGTTGTCTGATTTCTAAGAAGTGAAGAGGTGGTTTTTTTTTTAATGATTCCCTCTCTGCTTAGTCTGTATCTTGTTCTTTCTGCAACACTCTCCACCACCATATGTAATGGTGTGAGGTTGAGAATCACCTCCATTGCTGCCGTTGGGCATGTACTCATTCCTCCTGTTATGCATATACAGGCTAGTCTTTGAATTTTAGAGAGGTTTTCTCTCGTCGTCAAGAGGCTAGTTCTACTACTCCACGCAATGGCTCCATAAGTGATAATTGGTCTCACTATGGCAGTGTACATCCAGCTCAGGATTTTTGGGTTACAACCCCAGTTTCTCCCTGCCAGATTCCTGCACACCATTAGAGCCATTTTTGCTTTGTATGTAATCTCCTTCTCGTGTTTGTTCCACAGGAGTTTGCTGTCTAGAGTCAAACCTAGATACTTGACTTCTTGTCTCCATTCAACGTCGTTCCCATCAAGTTTAATGGTTTTGAGGTTGAGTTTTCTTTTCTTAGTGAAGGCTATCAAGATGGTTTTGGTGGGGTTGATGCTGAGTCCCACTTGCCTGCACCAGCTATTTGTATAGTTCAGACCCTTTTGTACGATGTCACAAAGGGTGTTTTCAAATTTTCCCCTGGCTGTTATGACAATATCATCGGCATATCCTTGGCAGGATATTCCGAGGTCTGTCAAACCACAGAGGAGTTCGTCAACCGTCAGACTCCACATTAATGGGGATGCTACTCCTCCCTGTGGGCATCCTCTGGTTGTGCAGATGGAGACAATGTCTTTGCTCGTTCTCGTCTCTGCTACTCTGGTGGTGAGCAGTTCCGACATCCATTTGGATGTTGTGCTGTCTACACCTCTTCTATTTAATGCTCTCTTGACAGCCTCATGTGGAGTGTTATCAAAAGCTCCTTCTATGTCCAAAAATGCACATACTACAGTTTCTTGGTTGTCCAAGGCACCTCGGATATCCTCCGTCAGTTGTACCGGTGCAGTCTCCGTAGATCTGCCTGCCCGGTAAGCGTGCTGATACGGGTGGAGAGGTAGTCTCTCTAGGATAAAAATAAAAAACTTGCATGGAAAATGAAAATATATATATTTTTTTACAAAGTATTCTTATTTTTTAATAAATATACAGAAAATATTGAAACCGCAGTGAGTATTACGAAGTGGTTATTTTATTTTCGTAAGTTTTCAATATTTGTCCAAATTGTTGCATGTCATTCCTTCTTTCCATCTGTTCGATCTCCAATCTGGTTTGTAATGCTTTTATTTGTTCTTCGGCCAATTCTAATTGATCTTTCAAACTTGGATCTAAAGCTCTCAATGTACTAGAGGAACTGTAAGTAGATCTGCGGAAAAAAAGTTGTTGGAACAAGTGTATGAATGTTAAAAGTTGATGTGAACCTTGTAGTTACTTCGAGCTCCATCCTCGCTAGAGCCGCCTCCGTTTTTACCACTTTTTGTTTTTCTATTCTCAATAAATTTTGAGTTTTTGCGTGAGATTCTCGTTCAAATTTTAATTTTTGGCTACATTGTTCGATAAATTCCGAAAACATCGAGTCTCCTATAACTCCGGACGCAATATTAGATTTTTCCTAAACAAAATATAATGCTATTAATAAAATATTACGTTTGTTATTTTGGCAATTACTTTTATATTATCAACTGATTGAGAACATATTTTATCGTCCTCTTTTTGTTTATCTTGAAGTTTTTTAATAACCGATTTATATTCGTCTATCTCTTGCACCAGCAATTTTTTCTCGGTTTGAAGTTTTGTGATAGATCGTTCTTTTTGTGAAACTAAATCATTTTTTACTTCTTTAGAAGTATTCAGTTGTCCCTAAAAAACGTCTTAAAATACAACAACGTTTTGTACTTTTTATGTAAAACCAATTTTAGCGGCTGTACTATATTATTTATAATTGATTTGAAAACGAGAAACAGCTAGCGCTCGTACTATGCAAAACTAAAAAAGAAGAAGAACTAAGTTGATTTCAACCATAGATAAAGGATTATATATAACTTTTCAACGTAAGAATAATGTAAAAACCCAAAGTTAAATTTTATTATAGCAGTTAAATCCATGTTATCTGTGGTTGATTCTCGGTATAATTGGTTTCTCCAAGTGATAACACCTTGATTTATTTACACTTTAGTGAAAGTTTGTCCTTAAGTTATTAATCCAAAACAAAATATGTATATCTACGATTTACCATATATTGAAAGAGATAAACTGTGTAAACTTATGGATGTGGATAATAAATGGCAGGAACTCGGAGGAGTGCATATGAAATACGATATAACGGCTTTGGAGGATATAAAGAGAATGGCCAAAGGAGGTACTTCCCCAACATCTGAATTGTTTACAGTTTGGGGCCATCAGAATCATACGGTATTAGAATTGTTTGTATTATTCTATCGTATGAAACAGTATCAAGCAATGATAATAATCAAAAATTTTGTTGATAAAAAGTTTCATGTTTTGATTGAATACAATTCTTGTAAATTAGATCCTTCCGCAAGACGAAAGGTAATAGAAACTAAAAAATCGAAAAATATAGATAAAAAGATTAACCTTGATAATTATGAAGGATGTTCTGAAAAAATTTTGAACTCTCCAGTTGTGCCACAACTTCCAATAATAGTCAGCAACGAAAACAATGAAAGTCTGCATTTACCTGTGCTAAAGTCACCTATTAATTTTGTTAGGTCGAGAGTAGTTACAGCTTCAGACATATCTATTGTAGCTGAATCTGTAAGTGGAATACCCTCTATTCCTTACGAAGAACTTCAGAAGTCCACAAGAAATTGGGACGAAGAAACTGTTCTTGGAAAAGGGGGATTTGGAAAAGTTTTTAAAGGTAACATTTTTCCTTACATTTGAATGTTTATTAATAGACAGTTATATACTTAGGAACGTGGAACTGTACCCAAGTGGCTATCAAACGTTTAGATCAAAAAGACCAGAAGGAATACGAAACTGAACAAATGAAGCAATCAATAACAGAATTACATTGTTTGAACGCTTATAGACATGATAATATTCTATCGTTGTATGGATACAGCATAGGCGGACCTCATCCTTGCTTGGTATACCAATACATGGCAGGAGGGTCTTTGGATAGTCGTCTCAGAACTAACGATCCAGAAAAAATATTGGAGTGGCCTGAGAGGTTGAAAATTGCAATTGGGGTAGCTAGAGGTAATTTGAATAGATATTTAAACAGATATAATATTAATACATTTTAATATAGGTCTTCAATTTCTTCACATTAACATGGTAAATAGAAAACCTTTGGTACACGGAGACATAAAATCTGCCAACATACTTCTAGATCTTTGCAACGAACCAAGAATAGGCGACTTTGGTCTAGCTCGAGAAGGCCCCCAGAGCCACTATGCTTACTTCAAAATCAGTCGAATACAAGGAACACGTCCGTATCTACCAGAGGAATTTTTAAGAGGAAAAAAGGTTTCTACAAAAGTTGACACTTACAGTTTTGGCGTTCTATTGTTTGAGATAGCTACAGGTCTAGCTCCACATTCTGATCGTAGGGAAGAAAAATTTTTGAGAGATCATGTGAAGAATTATAAGGGAGATGTGTTAGAATTGAAAGATAAGCGGGCTAAGGATTATGATGACTGTTTTAAGGGAATTTTAGAAATTGGGAAAATGTGTGTAATGAGGTTCGCAATAGATAGACCAGAGATGGTTGAAGTGTTGAAAAAGTTGGAGGGAGTGAAAAGTTCTCTGGTCTATCAGCATTAAAACATAAACTGTTATATTTAAATTATTCAATATATATTTTTATTATTAACAATTTGTTTTCCTAATCACCTTGCTATAACTAAACCTTTAGATTGTGTATAAAAGTTGACTCACCAAAAGTGTGGTTATGACTTGCTGGTCTCTAGTAGCTTGATCTTTGAGCATCCCAGATTTAGACTTGAGTAAAGTGTAATCAATATCTATAACCTTATGTCTGGCTTTTAAGATGTCGTGTTTCTTTTTCAAATCCTCATATTTCACTTTCAATTCGTCATATTCTTTTGTTAAAGCAATTAATTGAATGTCTGATTTGCTAGGAGTTGTTGGTATTACTTCTACTGGATTATTAGCTATAAGGATGTAACTAGAAATAAAAATATCCTTGGTAGGATCACTATTGGATTTTACCTTGTACAGTTTTCAATTTTTCTTTCAATTCCATGTTCTTTTGTTGCAAATCTAATATTATTTGTGCGCGACCTCTCCAACCATTCGAGTTATTTAAACTTTGCAGATTTTCGAAGTTGTCGCCAGTTTCTTGTTGAACGATCTTTTTAGCTAGCTTCATTTCGTTTTTTAATTGTAAAATAACATTGTTTGAATCAGCCAATTTGTTTGAAACAGATGTTAGTTTTTCATTGAGTTTTTTTAGTTCTTCCTCTGATACAACATTGGGATACATACCTTGACTTACCGGTCCTTTTACTTTTGAAACAAATATTATTTATGCATTCAGTATTTTAAAAATCTATAATTACCGTCTGTTGGATACTCATTTTCAAACTGCTGTTTCAAGTCGAAAGCATATTTTTCCATTTTTGAACATTTTGTCTTCAGTGATTCCATTTCAGAGTTTTTTTCTCTCAATTTTTTACTTAATTCTATAATTTTAGACGTAGCTACTTGAGATGAACTTGAAAACTTTGTTTTATCGCCAATTTTTTCATAATTATTGAGTTTCTCTATCAATTTATCCAGGTTTTCTTTGCTTCTATTGTATTGAACTTCAAGATCGTTGAGATTTTGTTGCAATAGACCATTTTTCTGTACATAAAACTATAAAAAAAATGATAATTCATTTAGGTATTATGTAGATTTCAAAAAATTGTTAGGTATTAGGTACCCTTAATTGTTCTCTCAAAAAGTTATTTAATTCATTCGGATATATTATTTCTTGGGGTACTTCTGGAATTATATCAGAATCTACAGAATTTTCTAATTTATCCGAAACATATAGTGTATTTGATTTTATGGAATTGTCATCATTCATTGTAAATCCACCTAATAACAAAACGATTTTGTATATTTTGATTTCCGTCAATATCTAAGCAGTGGCGTCATAAAACTCGTTTTATGTGCGTTTATGAATACGTATGTTCGACGTTTAAGTTCACCCCTTTTGAAAATTTAATATCGCCGTTCGTGACTCGTTGTAAGAAGTGCTTCAAATCTTTTGTGTATTCTTAAAATAGTGAGAAAAATCAGGTGCTGCCATGCAAATTAAAAAAACAATACATATCTCTTTCTTTTTCGTGTTAAAGAATAAAGACAACTGCTTTAAAAAATCTGATAGATGTCGCTAGCTTAGGGTTGGTGCGAGCTACCACCATATTTAAAAAAGATAGTATTTAGTGTAAGTTTGAAATTATATCAAGCCAGAAAATGGAAATAGCGTTTAAACATAAAACATTTGAAGTAAGTAGTTACTATAATTCTATTCACGAAATCAAACCATTATAATATAGGTAATCTGTATTTATTCTCACGATGTGAATGTAGTGTAGAGAGAAGCTTAAATGATATAGGTATTTTTTTCAAGTGCATAACACCAGCTCTATTGGAAACGAGTGTACAATCTTTTGTATTATCCAAAAAATACGTCCATGCAATGCTAAAAGCATCGTTATTTAACATTTTATATCGTCGTTTACCAGTAAACGAGAAAGAACTCGTTCAAAAACGATACGAAGATATACCATTCGTGGTACATAAAAGTGATGATCGACATGGCGTCCACGACCGTTGGTTTAAAAACTTCTGCTATTGCTTACCTGCTATCGAAGATACTATTAATAAGAATTATGTAAGTAAAACATACTTTTATGTGTTCAAATTAAATACTGGTAAATTATATAATTTTAGCTTAAAACTTTGTACGTATATATGAAGAATTCTAAAAACAAGATACTGGAAACTTACCGCTTTGATTTGAAATATAACACAGATTCTACTTTTTCTTACAAAACCGAAGATAAAAAGACTCCTAAAGAAGTCTCTATTGCTACTAAAGCTCTTTTCACATCAATTCTCAAACTAGGCTCTGTGGATAAACTGGGAACTGATACCAATCTTGAAATTGAATTATTACTCACAGATGGTAAATAAATACTTATTTTTATTTTATTTTTCATAAATTTTTAATTTATTTTAGATTGCCCGGAAAATTATAAACCTCCTAAATTTCAAGCAACAGAAGAACCCCTTCATGAAAAAATCCAGTATTTTGATATTTTGGGTGAAATTAAAACTGGGTTCCATAAATTATCATCCAGAAGTTCCGGCGTGAAAGTAACTTACATCGATGTGAAATCTGAATTTATTTTTTATGTACTTATTAATGATTTACTTTGTAGGAAAAGTTAAGAAAAGCTATGGTAGATAAAGACAAAAAAACTACCGATATTGACATAACGACAAAGACAGATTATGATGCAGCTAATAGCACAGGTAACGCATTTATTTGTTATAATATATGTACAGGGTGATGCAAATAAATAATGATCGTGTTTTTGAAGTGAAAATTTTTTCTTAACCGCGGCAAACTAATGGGTTGGCGTCACCGACATGCTAATGTGAAAAAAATTTTATTTATCATGGACATACGATGAAATTTTTAAAAAGGATCAATTTATTTATGTTATAAAGTTGACTTTTCCATATATTCCAGCTAAAAACTCTAAAAGAAAAGTCGAAGTACTTAATCTAAAAAAAGATGAAGAATCTACAAGAAAAAAGTTCGACAACAGTGATATAACTGTATCAGGTAATTTTATATTTTTTTTAATGGTAAGTTTTTAGCTTTCCATACCAATTTTATATATATTTAACCGAGTTAGAAGATGCCTGTAGTTGCAATTTTTTTGTGTTTTTCCTTAGATCGAGAAGAAACTTACACTGTCTCTGATAATAGCAAGGACGATACAGACATTTCTTGCATTTGTAAATTGCAAGCTCCCGACGACGTGCAAATTATTCGTTGCGATTCGTGCAGGCAACCATTCCACGCAGTGTGTTTCGGTTATTTTACCGAAGATCCCAGCATTATATTCACGTGTAACGATTGCAATATGAAAGATGAACCGCTGAAATCATCCAAGAAGAGAAAAACGTATTTGACCGCTAAGTTACGGTAAGTTTATTAGTTTTTTTGGCGATTCTGTAAACGATTAATTTTTATTTCCAGCTTGATTTTGGTGTGTATAATGAAAACCGGGCAAATACCGAAAGAAATTATAAATTCCATAAGCGAAGTCGACGAAAAGGAAGTTTTCGAGCGAATGAGATCTTTGAAGTTGTGTGAGCCCGATTCGAAATCGTTATCAAAATGGTAAGTTTTTGACTTGTTCTATCATAGGCGTACTACAAATTTTCTGTTATTAATTTACTTGCAAAAATTTCCATGAGCGTACGGTGAAATTCTTAAAGAGGTTTTGTTTATTTGCAAAAATTCCCATGCGCCATTGGAGTAAGATGAAGTTTTTAAAGTTTTGCAAACATTCCCATATACCATGGGAGTACGAAAAATATTTTTTAAACGGGATTAATTCTATATCCTGGTCGTGCGATAAAACTTTCAACGAGGGTTTATTTATTTGTAAATATTTCGATCTACCATGGGCGTACAATATAATTTCTTAAAGGGATTGATTCATTTAAAAAAAATCTTTATCCCCCTTTTTTTCAAGTGAATAATATATTCCGAAAAATTTCTATATCACTGGCGTACGATGAAATTTTCAGTGGGTTGAATTATTTGCAAAAAAATTACATTTTTCATGGGCGTACGATACAATTTTTCAAAGGGGTTATAATTTATTTTTTAAAATTTCTACATCCATCTAGCATGGGCGTACGAATTTTTTTTAAAGTGATCAATTATTCCGAATAGTTTCTATACCATTGGCGTACGATGAAATTTTCAGTGGGTTGAATTATTTGCAAAAAAATTACATTTTTTATGGGCGTACGATACAATTTTTCAAAGGGGTTAATTTATTTTTTTAAATTTCTATATCCATCTAGCATGGGCGTACGAATTTTTTTTAAGTGAACAATTATTCCGAAAAATTTCTATACCATTGGCGTACGATGAAATTTTCAGTGGGTTGAATTATTTGCAAAAAAAGAACATTTTTCATGGGCGTCAATACAATTTTTCAAAGGGGTTAATTTATTTTTTTTAAATTTCTATATCCATCTAGCATGGGCGTACGAATTTTTTTTAAGTGATCAATTATTCCGAAAAATTTCTATACCATTGGCGTACGATGAAATTTTCAGTGGGTTGAATTATTTGCAAAAAAATTACATTTTTCATGGGCGTACGATACAATTTTTCAAAGGGGTTAATTTATTTTTTTTTAATTTCTATATCCATCTAGCATGGGCGTACGAATTTTTTTTAAAGTGATCAATTATTCCGAAAAGTTTCTATATCATTGGCGTACGATGAAATATTCAGAAGGTTGAATTATTTGCAAAAAATTACATTTTTTATGGGCGTACGATAGAATTTTTCAAAGGGGTTAATTTATTTTTAAAAATTTCTATAAGTATGCATCTAGCATGGGCGTACGATAATATTTTTAAAGCGGGTTAATTTGTTTGTAAAAATGTTTATCCGCCATGGGCGTACGAAAAAAAATCTTAATATTTATCATTTACTCATTCTTTTTAGCGTCATTAGATGGTCTCAAATTGAGGCCTATTTAAACATGTTACAAAACGATGTGGAAGATTCACAATATCTATTAAGTTCTAAAAGTATGTTCAGCTCCATTTTGGAGTAAAATTAAACTGGAAATTTCATTTTATTTAATGTTCATTTTGTTAGTTTCATCGTTCTCGTGTTTGTGAGTTTGAAATAAACGTTCAAATTTTTTTTTTCTCATTTCTCGTATCATGAGCCAGTCCGGACCTGTCTATCGATTATACGTACAGTGTGTCCATTGTAGTTTTAGAACAAGCAAAACTTTTTATTTAGAATGGCATTTTTCACCACAACTACAAATAAAAATGTTTCTCCTGTTGGACATACTGTAAATAAAAACACTTTTAATACGAAAACATATATCTATATTTAAATTAAATAAATATTAAATAAAATCTATTACTAAATATTGCTAGAAATAGGTACGGTTTTATTATAAACTGTGGCGGTATTCAGGCTTAGAAATCGCAGTGTGGTCAGCTTATTTTAAATTACACGATAGCACGCCAAGTACGCGTTAGAACTGAACTTGTTTATCTGTCCATTGATTGCGATCCATACTGCATTTTCAGTCTGAATACCACTAAATTGTTATTAGGTACAAACTGTTGTTTTTTTTACACAAATAGTCATGAGGTAACTATATTGGGCTCCCTCGCGTTTTAAGCAAACTTAAACAAAATATACATGACTAAAACTATCGCATTTTAGAACCCCAATACGAGTAGAAACTTTTGACAAGTAGTGTACTATCATAAAATGAATTTTATCATTGACAATTTTACCTTGCTCAAACATACAGACAAAAGTATAAATAATACAAAAATAAATCAAATTTCATGTAGAAAACATGTTTTAAAACTACAAAATTGCAATAATTATTTCACATGTTTGTATCTCGCTCCTTTTTTTTTTAAACTTCTTCCAATTTTTATGAAAATTATGCCACTAATTTAAGTTTATATATTTTTATAAACAAATTAAATGGTATAAAAATAAATAAGGTCTTACTAGGTTATATTCGATGTACAGTAACACGACAATATTATTATAAAGCTTTAGAAACATCAACATCGAACTATTTTGAAATCATTTTCAAAATAAAAAATTTGAACTAAAACGCTACAAATAATGACTTATATAGCACAATGTAAACTATCGAATGCTTTAACTTTATCTGGAATGGCTGCAGCTTCCAGAGGTACTCTAGCCATAAGCTCCCTCAGAGTACTAACGAATGAAATTTTTCTGTAAAATTTCGAACTACAACAAAAGACGATAAATAAAATAATTGACACTACACTGTACAGTTTTAAAAACTTACCTAATAAAAGGTTTGGCCATGAACATCATTGTCTTTATCCATAACGTTGGATGAACCAAATAAAGGTGGAATAAGTTTTTTCTCAACTTCCTACCAACCATTTGATAACACCTTTTCAACCATCCAAATGATGGAAGTTTATTTGCAGCTCCGTGAAGATAAATTAAGACGTAATCTTCTGTTACCAAACGTTCCAGTGTCCAAAGTACGTATCTGTAAAAAATACAAATATTTAAAGGTGATAAATTAGTTTATTATACTTACAAAAATAAATTGTCCATGACGTAAACATAATCAACTCTCGATTTATCTGGTAAATAACAGGCTGAAAATACCACAATTGCTGTATTTCCTCCAGCTCTGAGATAACCACCATGACTAAGTACTCTTTTGTAAGGTTCTATTACTCGCATATCGATAGTACGCTGCTCACCTCCTGGCAGTACCATTCGCTGCCAGTATCTCGCATGGCAACGTTCATCTGCGGCACTTAGGGGTTCTATAGGTTCTAAGGTTGTATTTTCTAAAATAAATGTATTAAAATTATTATTTTAATACTAATAAAAAGTACAATATATACCATCATCCAATTTTCTTACAAAATCCTCTGATTCTCCATTAAAAACATCTTCGGACTTTAAGCTTTCAGTGTTAGAGTCTGCAGAAGAAATGTCACTGTCATCACTTAGCTGAGTCTGTATAACTTTTATTTTTCTTAATTTATTGCTTCTTTTGTTATGAGCCAGAAAATTCAGATTACCTAAGATGAAAAAAATACTCATTTTCTTCAAAATTAAATTCTTACAAGTAAGTTACCTTCTTTTTCATTTAATTTCAGAGAGACATTTTGCAAATTAGTACTGAGATGAGCTTCATAAACTGACTTATCATTTTCGTTATCACTGGTTACGTCCGTTTGTGTAATTTCTACTGGAATGTCTACTAATACTGTTTTTCTAAGTACAGAAGGACTATTTGAAAAATCTGAAATAACAATCAGTATATTCTGTGTAATTTAATTTCTTGAAGGAAATTTACATGAAATGCTAGAGTAATTAAATGAAAAATGTACCTGTAGGCTCCTCAGTTTTATTTCCAATTTCTTGTGATCCAATTACAGTGCTATGAGCATGTGGATTGAATTGCTCATAAGCGTTATGAAGTTTTACCTGTTTTGGTATCAAATCTGGAAAATCTTGTGCAATGGGAGACATCAGTGGATGAAAATTCGTTGCATTCTTTAAAGTAACGTTTGAATCGGTACAAATATCGCCGATATCGTTGATTTCATTATTTAAGACACTATTTGAATACTTTGAATGAGATATATAATTTTCTAAAGATTCTACGGGTGACTCCGGCGTGTCCATGTTTATGTATTTTCAATTTTAATAATTGAGTAAACTAGAAATAATTACAGTCATTTAATAAGTATATATACTTTTTTACAAATTTTTTACTATCGTGGTAATCACTAAATATGATTCAAGACATTATTTTGACAGCTCAGCTTGTTTTGATTTTTAACGAATAGCGTTGTCACTGTCAACTGTCAAAAATCCACTATTGAATACAAATATTGGTTTAACCTACACAAAAAATCCACATAACGCAAACTAACCAATCACGTACTACCTAGGGACAAATGATTACTCGTACGTGAAAGAAGAAGAGAGCATTGCAGACGAGGCTTAAGTATAATAAATTTCTGCATGTAGCCACGCAGCCATTACCCATTTTCCTCTTATTCTTGTGGATTGTGGCTTTAGCTTGGCTGCCTGACAAACGTGTTGAGGTCTTTTATAAGATTTGAAATTTTTAAAAATGCGATATTATACTTGATTTTAAAACGATCTAAAAAGTAAGTAAGTATATAAATAAAATATTTGATAAATTACATGTTTACCATTGTATAGCAGCTTACGTCTACTAAAACGTCTAAATCAAATAATTAACAAACACTCATTTATTTGTAAAATTTTACTTTTATTATTATTTTAGGTGCTGCAAAGTATCACCAAAAAACTAAGATGGATGAAGATTTAGATTTGTGGGAATGCATAGTTTGTTTTGAAAGCTTTGTGTCGAAAATTGACCTAACTGCTCATTTGAGGACTCATGTTGGACTTAAATCTTTCAGATGTATGACATGCTCAAAATTGTTTGTCCAAAACAGTCAATTAGAGGAGCATTTAAAAACTCATGATACAGTTGAAGAGACAAATCATATTAAACAAGAAATTGAGTTGGAACCTGATATTGAAAGTAATATTGAGTATAAAGTGGTAACACTAGATGATGAGGATAGTATAACTGAACAGCTAAAGTCACAAGGTAATGAAGAGGAAGAAGAACATATTCGATTTGAAATTATTGAAGATGATGAAGATTCTTTGGCAGTTGATGATGTCCAGTACTACTCTTCCCAATGTGTAGTATGCTGTAAACCATTTTCATCAGTACCTGAATTATCTTTACATCTTAAAAAACACATTGGATTGAAACCATTCGATTGTACCAACTGTTTACAATCATTCTCCACCAAACCTGATTTAGTTAAACACGTTGAAACGTGCGAGGAGCATTCTGTTAAAAAAAAGAGTTCGTTTGAAGATATTGGAGGTTTTATAGGCTTCAAAGAAGAAGATAAGTATGATGTAGAGGTGGAAAAACAGAAGCTAGCTGAAGTTATTAAACAGCAAGAAGCTACAAGATGTATGAAACGAAAACGACATATCCGTAGTAAAACTAGAATAAAGTGCCCCAACTGTCCACTGACTTTCGATAATGTGTGTCATTTTAGAATTCATTATCGTAAATATACTGGTGAAAGGCCTTATAAGTGCGGTATGTGTGACAAATCGTTTGCTAAAAACAGCAATCTTACATCTCATATCAGGATTCACACAGGAGAAAAACGATTCCAGTGTCCTTATTGCCCGAAAAAAGCTGATCACAAGAGTGCGTTGAAGGTACACATTCGAGTACATACTGGAGAAAGACCATACCAATGTCCAGTTTGCTCTGAAGAATTTGTTCACAAGAGATCAAGGGATACTCATGTAATGGCACATAACAACGAAAGACCATTTGCTTGTACCGTTTGTAAGAAAACATTCATTAAAAAATACAATCTGGAGTTGCATTTGAGAACCCATTTTGGCATAAAACCCTACGAATGCTCTTCCTGTTGGAAATCTTTCACTTCAAGAAGCTCATTGAACCTACATATGGATTCACATGCATCTACAAGACCTTTCATTTGTCAAGTGTGTTCTAAAGGATTTCCAAGTAAGATTAGATTGAAAGATCACTTGAAAATTCATTCGACCGTTAGACCGTTCCAGTGCGAGTTTTGTGCTAAAACTTACTACAATAGGGGCCATTTAAGGGAGCACCAAAAAATCCATACTGGTTATAAACCTTATAGCTGTGAAATTTGTTCAAGAGAGTTTGCTAGAAAGCAAGACTTGAACGTACATATGGACGTACATGCTGGTATTAAGCATAACTGTGAATTGTGCCCCAAGAAATTCTCTAGAAAAAGCCGTTTATACCACCATATCAGATTATTTCATAAAGAAGGTTATATTTATGGTAAAAATGAAGATGTATAAAATTATTTTAATATTTAGTTTTGTAATTAAATATAAATATATGTGTTTAGTGTTTTTTAATTAATTAAAAGAAAATATCGTTTCAAAACTTTGCAAAAATGCATCCTATCGCCATCTGTTGTCTTCAGTATCAAGCTGAAGTTCATTATTTTACCGTAGCATGGAAATTGTCATATGTCAAACGTCCTAGCGGTTGATTCATGAACAAATTCCAACATTTAGCACAGACCACTTACCCTATAGACACCCCACGGCCGTTATAGAACGTCGTACCCATTATATAGTTCTAATCCTGATCATCGGATGTCGCTAGTAGTTTCTGGCACCTGCTTAGTAGGCAACTTACAATTTTAGGAGCGTCAAGATCCATCTGTTGTTCTTCGTCAAAAGTAACAAGAATGGCGCAAAATTCAAATCCAACGATGGCGCGAAATTCAAACCCAATAAGAATAACGTGAGAGTACGGAAAAAATAAAACAATTACAAATTTTCTTTTTTTATTTATTCGTTGCAATAATACAAATCTAACAAAGTATCTTAACACTTAGAAGTACATAGAAATTTAAACTACAAACCACAATTAACTTATATACAAAAAAATCATATCTAGCTATTTAACTTCCAAGGAGCTGGCATCACTGAATAAACCCCTCTACATTGTATATAAAAAGAAGAAGAAAAATTAAAATCTATTACCTTTTTTAGCATTCTATTACGTTTTTGCGTGGAATTTTGTTACCAAAAAATGTTTCCTAGGAACAACGCAATGAGGAACGCAACACTTTTTGAATGAAGGCATTTTGTCTATTTTTATAATCACTATTACTTATAGTAGCTAGTAGCACTGTAGCACACACAACTGGCAATAATAAAAAAAAGTAAATAGTTCAAACAACGGTAAGCAAAAACAAAAACAAGTCACAACTGACAATAACAACGATAAAATGGAGCCACACCTTAACAGCGACATCACTTTAGATTCGTTTAACAAAAGAACTCCCGATTATGGCAACCAGCATTACAATCGTGAGCTATGATATTTGCCTACTCAGACTACTAGCGACATCCGATGATCAGGATTGTAACTATATTTTCGTTCAAGGTCTTGTAACCTGCGCGGGTTGTCTATAGGGTAAGTGGTCTGTGACATTTAGCTGATTCTTGACAATTTGTCACGATAAAGTTGTCTCGTGTCGTGTGTGTAAAGGGTGTGTGCCCGAAAAATATCGCGTGTGAAACTTAATGTAGTGGATAAAAGTGCGTAAACCTTCCTGCTAATTATTTTCCGGTAAGTTCAAGCATATAATTAAGAGTTTAAACAGATGATTTCAGTGTGGCCTTAGCGCCATAATGTCATAAACCGGCGATATAAACTAGGTAGAACTGAGTTCACAATTGCTACGTATCAAATTAACGTAAATTAGTGAAATTCCGTAACTTAATCATTCACTATAATTTTTAAAAGGGATTTCATCTTTTTATTTACTTTTTAAAAACAGGTTTTGCAGTGACAGATAGTTAATTTGATTAAGTACTTTATTCAGATTGGAAATCTATTCAAGTCCAAGTGGGCAGTAAAACGTGTAAATGAATAGATATATTCCTACAAAGTTATTTCATTACAATAATAATTACTACCTAAATTATTATACTATGTCGACGTTCGGCCAGTAATGCCAACTATTTTACAATATTTATAACCAAATAAAATGTTTTTTAAAAGAATAGATTGTGTTTTATGTATCATTTACATAATACAAAATGATAATCGTATTAATACAAATGTTTATTTTTGCAGATAGGATAACTGAGTGAAACAAATCAGCCAAAATGCCAAAACAAGTAAGTATACATCAAATTTCTAATTCTATTCGAAATTGAACATCTTCAAATAAACGTTTTCAAAATGTGTAGGTATAGACACGTTTCATAGACACCTGTTGCTGTATTTATCTAGGTGAGACTGTACAAGATGGAACAAATAAGTTGTCCCAGGTCTGGTAGCGTACAGAGTGGTCGTTGAAAGTCACCAGATTTTAAAACTTGCAATGTCAATTATTGCCCTTTGAAGTAAAAGGCAACCTTAAAAAAGTATTTCATGGTCGCCTGCAATCCAAATAACACGCGAAAGTAGTTTCATGATAAATTTCAGTTCAACAAATTTAATTTTTCGCATTTTATTTATTTCAAATTTAAACTTGAAGAGAATTTTGTAAAAATAAAATGAAAGCTATTCTACACTTTCTATAATTAGGATGTCGTAAAGTCTAAATATAGCTACCAGCATTGTGAGAAAAAGGAATTCGACAAAAACGTCTCGAAAATATAGACTTACTTTCTTTTCAGTGGTATTTAAGGGGATTTTTGTTTAAATTGAATAATGTTAGAACCAATTTAACAATTTTTATGTCTACACCTGCACATTTGACTTTAAAAGTCTCTATTGGTACACAAATCATAAATCGGGAGTGGATACTATTTTACTAGCTGGAGAAACGTTATCTTGAGAGTTTACAATTTCTGAAAATTAACGTACTCATTATGACATCTAAACTATCAATTGTAATTTTTTTTTTTAGATAAATATTGTTGATCAATGTATAAACTTACTAAGATATAAATGACATCATTGTCGCTGATAAATAATAATTTTAAAATTTTTTGAAAATAATAGATACCATTTTTTAATCTTTATCCGTTTGATAAGTAATCCTGTATTGTTAACAATTCTCGTCAGAGATAAAGGGCTTATTTTTCAAAGTCAATTGTAGTTTTTTGAAAAACAATAAATTATTAGACATCGATTTACATTGGAATATTTAAACTACGTCATACACTATTTTTTTTACTGATGTCATAGCAGGTGGTGATTCCCCTCAGTAGCGGCTCGTTTATACATAAAATTCTTTAGATAACTTTAAATTTAAATGTCACTTTGTGTAGAATATCCATACCTACCTAAAATGTATCTTTTTCCAGATATTAATTTTTTTATATGACACTGATTCGTATCTTTATGTTAAAAATAAGGGTAATCCTGTCCATTTGTTCAAAAGCATTAGATTTCATAGAAAAAATGAATTTGCAGTCGGATATCGAACTAAATAGTACCTAGGTATATTGTGTCACAAGGGCAGAAAATGAGCTTTACCAGCTCGCGAGTACTGTCTTCTCGAAAATTTACACACAACTCATCAATTTACACATAACTCATCAATTTTCTCGCAAATACTCAAACTTTTATAATTTTTCTTAACTTATATTATATGTAGATATTTAGAGTAAATTTCTACACCACTGGATTTGTCTGGAGTTACATCTGGCATTGTTCTACGTATAAGTTAAAAAGCAAGCCGGTTGCAAATAATACATTTCGATTGGTTAAAATTGTCTCCCTATATTGCTCGTTTGTTTTCCACCGTTGCCGTTATTTGTAACAATAACTGATAACTTACAAAGTCAAATTACAAAATTTTTATCTAGCAAAATTATTAATGGTATCTTTATTTATCTCTTCTAAAACCATGACACACCATACACTTTTTCCTACTTTAAATAACGTGTCTATTGTATTTTGCTATCTAATTGAATTATTACGACATATCACATACCTACCTGTTGAAAAAGATTATACACGCGGCAACAGTGCCATCCTACACCATCTTTTAACGGTAGACGAAGTTGAATGCTTTGAATGTTGGCGATCTTGAATCTTCAACTTTGCCATTGAGTGAGAGAGAGAGAAGCTTGCGAATATTTACCTAAAACAGTGGTTTTGTAATAAGTTTTAGTCGGTATTGTGGTACTGTGGCGGTGAAGTATATTTTGGTGTTGTATTTATTTTTTCTTTAAATCGGAAGTAGATAGTTTGTAAAAGAAGATGGTTGCCGGAGGAAAATTGGTAGGTTATAATATTTAAAATTGTTTTCATATTTAATAATTTGAATCGTAAGGTGTGAGGTCTTAATTAAAAACATATTGTAAGCAGTTGGGTGGATATTGTATTAGTCATGTGAGTTGTTTTCTAGAAATGTGTTAAACCTTATTTACTTTCAGTTTCATGTAATCTTCAAATTTGTAAGGTGCTAGGTATAATGCTATCTTGACCTTGATTCAAAATCGAAGATAAAAAATCTTTTTCTTGTTGAAATTTCGTTTTCTCTTTTTTAATAATGAATTAACAAGTTTTAAATTGTAAGTGGATAAAAATATGAATTTTAGTACCAGACAAACCCTCTGAATTAGAATCTAACCTAACATTCTGGAATGAGAACTACCCACTTTCCCATGCTGTGCTCATGCCAAGAACACCGCATTCATTTTTGTAATTTTCAATTTAGTAGTCGAACAAATGATGGGAACAACTAAAAAATTGCATCCTGCATATCTTAATAATCTAAAATTATAAATTGTATAATAATTATTACGTAATAGAAATTTTCAAGGTATTCATGTAGACACATATAATTTATAAGCTTGTCCGATTTTATCAAATAACACCAATCGACTCGATATTACTTTATTAAAATAAAATTCTCGTCCAAAGGTTTGTTACCTTCAGTTTGGTGGACTTTGGTGCAAAACGATTGTATAGTATAAAGTAAGATGGATGACCCAAAAACTTGGGAAGTGATAGAGAGGCATATAAAATGTGAGTCTTAGTTCCTGCGTTAATGATTTTTATTTATAATTATTAAACTACTAATTTTCTAGCTTGTCCTGTATAAAATTCCATTGGCCTTAATAAACTAACAATAACACAAATGACAGCGACAAAGCTTTATTATTAGTTAGTTAAAAGAATATGTTTTTATCTCTTACTAACGCATTATATACAAAGTGTCTATCTCTATTGCTTGTTTTTCGTAATTTTTTCCAGTGGTAGGTATTCAGACAAGTTTTTGCAGCATTTAACCTATTCGATGTTCGTAGTAATGTGCCTTTCGAATATTCTCGAAAGTTTTTAGTGTGCCTTTAACTAGTGAAGTGATTTTGAATTATTTAAAGAAATTGTTTGTGTGAAAGGAGTATATTTCGTAAATTCTTATGAAATATTTATTTTAAAGAATGTACAGGGTACTTTCGTTATTTTTTTGAACATAATTTTTAACAAATCTAGAAAAATGCAAACGGAACGTCCAAATCTCAGCAATACAAAATCTATCGAATCGTTAAACGAACAAACATCATCCTACGACGATGTTCTTATAACAGCCATAAGAATATTAGGTTTACAAAACGCGGAAATATCTGCTTTGATCCCCAAATTTTTCGGTAGACCCGACGAAGATATCATCACCTGGTTATCGCGAATAGAAGGCTTGGAACAACGTTTCGGACTCACTGGAAACCATCTTCTCGCTATAGCTAAAAGTAAACTTAGATCAAACGCTCTTAATTTCGTCAAAGGAAATTTACCAATGGATGCTAGTTATGAGGAATTTAAGAATAAGATGACAGAAAGATACTTGAAACCGTATTTTAATCATAAAAAATGGCGAGGCGAAGAAGATTTTTTAGATTATTTCGAAGATAAAGCAACCTTTGGGGAATTGTTGAATTTGGGTGATAGGGATGTAATTGAAAATATCATTCAAGGTATTTCCGATAAAAAAATGAAAAAACGTTTTAAAAAATGTGAATTTGAAACTATCGATGATTTTCGACAGAAAGTTATTGTTGAGTTTGGGAAGATCGGCGTTGAAAAAGTAGATGTGGTTGAAAGTTTTTCAGCGGAAGGCGATTTATTGAATGGGCGACAATATTCCAGGAATTCTATGGATTTGGTGTCTGAAAAAACGTTGGGTAAAGTAAAAAAAAAGGTAAATGTTTTGTATTAAGATTTGTTTTTTTTATGATGGGTATAGTTCCGACAGTGCTGAGTGTGTCAGATTATACAGGGTGATTGATTAGTGTGATAAAGTTCAGTGCCTCCTTTGTCCTTTGAGATACCAATTTGAAAATTTGAGGGTTTATAGCCATCATCAGTATCCACATTTTAAAATTATCTACAATCTTACAGAATGCTGTGCCATATCAAAGTTACATTTTTTTAAATGAAACCCTATATTTTATCGCATATTTGGAATCAGCTTGACCTCCCCATTACAATAATATAGGGTTGTGATGTGTTCTACGGAGTATTTAAAAAGTTATAACCAATTTTCCATAAAAATCGTAACAAGTTCAATACCCTGTACAATGTAAGAGAAATTCAAGAATAAAAATCTGTTGCGGCCAAAGCATTTGAATAGTAGTAAAAATCCTGGAAAATTATTTATCTCGTTAATATTTATTGAACCTGATACAGGGTGAATCAAAATAAGAATACATTATTTTCTCGGTTTTTTTCAAATGGATCACCTTGTATTTTATGTGAGAATCGAAAAGTACTACCAACATATTTTTTTTTATATAGCATTCCCTATACCTAAAATTATTAGTTCTCGAGATATTTTGATTTTTCTATGCAAAACATTGATTATATCAAAAAAATATGGTCCTACTACATATTCACCAACAATACCTCCCCACACATTCAACGACCATCTAGTTTGACTGTGTGATATGGATTAGTTTATGAATAATAGTGAAAGTTGTGTCTATTAACACAACCATTTTTATGAAACGTGGCTCCTTACACTTGTGTGTGGGTTATCAGTAACTGCCAGCAAAACATTAATTTCATTTTCTTCTGTCACAGAAGTTTTTGTTTTGTAGGTTTCCGTCTTTCAGGAAAACGTTCATGGTATTCTTTGGCTGATAGTAAGGCATTTTTATTGCATTCTCCCAATATCCAGATCATATCAATCAATTCATCACTAGTGAAATTCATTGTTGCCCTAGCTCAAATTCTTCAAAACACCAAAAAATGTACCAAACCGCTAATTCAAAAAACCCTAAAGTATCTACTGCCACGTCATGTTATTGTCAAATATCAGTTTTTGACAAATCAATCACACCCAACTCACAATTAATTATTAAATAATTAGATATAATCAATGTTTTGCATAGAAAAATCAAAATATCTCAAGAACTAACAATTTAAGGTATAGGGAATGCTTTATAGAAAAAGAAGTATGTTGAAAATAATGTTTTCGTATTTTGATTCACCCTGTATCAGATTCAATGAATGTTAACGAAATAAATAATTTCCCAGAATTTTTACTACTATTCGAACACTTTGGCCGCAACAGATTTTCATTCTTGAATTTCTCTTACAATGTACAGGGTATTGAACTTGTTACGATTTTTATGGAAAATTGGTTATAACTTTTTAAATACCCCGTAGAACACATCACAACCCTATATTATTGTGATGGGGAGGTCAAGCTGATTCCAAATATGCGATAAAATATAGGGTGTTTCATTTAAAAATGTAACTTTGATATGGCGCAGCATTCTGTAAGATTGTAAATAATTTTAAAATGTGAAGACTGATGATGGTCACAAACCCTCAAATTTTCAAATTGATATCCCAAAGGACAAAGGAGGCATTGAACTTTATCACACTAATCAATCACCCTGTATATAAGTTGGACTGTAAAATCGTCGTGTCAAACATACAATTTTCTTCTCGTCTTGTGTTTGGGCAATAAATTCGTCCTTAAAGACAATTAATTAGAACTCTAAATTTTTGTAAGCTGTATTTATATTTAAAGCTATTTTGCATAAATTGTAAATAGGAAATTGTTTCGAGTAACTAACGATTATAAGAAAAAATTTACAAGGTAAAGTACAAAATTAATTATCAATATTTTTCAATTTTAAACGCACACACGAAGGTTACAATTCTCGTAACTGGACGTGTCGTTTAGTGCTAAAATACTTATCATATTTTTTTTTAATATTAATAGTACAAAAAATAACGATGGTGATAATATAAATTTATCTAATTTCTGCTATTTAGAGAGTACCAATTCATTTTCACCTCTTTGATTGTGTTTGTTTATTTCTTTACAATATTATTTTTAACGACTGATTTTGATCAACCTTCGAAAAATTTATCTTTGGCGGAAACGCAACCACTACGAAGTTTAGTTAGCCTGTAAACAGCCTTTTTTTTCTCGATAACTTTTCGTAATCATAACTCAATTTTCGATACCTTTTAATATACTGGGTGTCATACGTATTCCTACCTTCCTCGTATTGAATCAATGAAACGAAATAATGAGCACAAATTTTCATACCATAATAGCTATTTTCAGGGCCCTCTACGTTAATTTTTCTTTGCCAAAAAAGACGAAAGTATATTAGGCATTTTTTTTTCTCAAATATGACTACACCACTGGATTCAGAATCATCACAAATGTAAACTATCAAAATTTTATAAAAAAAGTTTTATTAACAACAAAGTTATCACTACATGAATTTGGAAAAAGTTGTTTTTTAATTAATTTTTTACTAAGAATGTAGACACATTTTAAAAATGGCAACATGGTAAACAAAAACTAGGGCTCAAACATATTGCACTGTAAAAATTCGAAGCCGATACCTTAACCCGTTCTGGAGTTATAGCTTCTGAGAGTAATGTAAAATTGTGCTGATGTGACGAAGATACAAATTAACACCAAATAATACATTTTAATTATTAAACTACTTAATAATAATTGAATTCTACATTTTTGTAGCCTCGACTAGACCTCCGTTAATTTCCACAAATTTCTCGTATCGTTTGCGACTATGTCTTAGCGCTTTTTTATTTCATGTGGCGTTATTCCAGCACACGCCTGTCGTATTCTGTCACACAGTTCTGCTCTATTCCTTGGACGTGTCTTATACACTTTTTGTGTCAAAAGCCACCACAGATAAAAATCCAATATAGTTAAATCGGGCGATCTAGGAGGCCATTCGATTAACTCGCTACCGCGACCTATCCAACCATTTGGAAATGTTTCGTTAAGCCACTGCCTGACAATCCTAGAATAGTGTACAGAACAACCATCTTACTGAAATATCAAATTTCTTCTTTCTGCTAGTGGCAGTTCGTCAATCACTGCGGATAACTCACCTTCCAAGAATTCCATGAAGTTATTGGCATTCATGTTACCCTCAAAAAAGAATGGACCTATTATCCTGACTTTTAAAATTTCGGCTTCGAATTTTTACAGTGCAATATGTTTGAGTCCTAGTTTTTGTTTACCATGTTGCCATTTTTAAAATGTGTCTACATTCTTAAGAAAAAATTAATCAAAAAACAGCTTTTTCGAAATTGTGATAACTTTGTTGTTAATAAAAATTTTTTTATAAAATTTTGATAGTTTACATTTGTTATAATTCTGAATCCAGTGGTGTAGTCATATTTGAGAAAAAAAAATGCCTAATATACTTTCGTCTTTTTTGGCAAAGAAAAAATTAACATAGAGGGCCTTGAAAATAGCTATTATGGTATGAAAATTTGTGCTCAAATACTGTTTTTGATACTGAATCTAACAAAAAAAACTAAATCAAAATCGGTTGAAAAATGCGGATTTTATAGGGGTGCTTCCAAACAAAATGGGTCACACTGTATAAAACAAAATTCAAGTTTTTCAAGTTTCATTTCGGAGTCATTTATACGGAAAATATGATGAATTTATTTTTGCACAAGTTCTAAGCAACTGTCAACTATAGTAAATAAAAGGCTTTCCACAAATTATTTCACAAAAGTCAAGTATCGTGTCATAATCAAAATCTTGTAAGGTGTAAATAAATTTCTGTTTGAATGGACGAGTTTTGTTTCATTAAATATTTTCTGTAAGTGCTAAAATCAACTTCTCATCAAATTCCATCCCCAATTCCATTGTTAACATTGTTGAAAAATAATAACAATTTGAAAATTATCTCTTCTTGGGCCGTGGACACACCGTATAAATGTGAAGTGGGAGCAGACATTTTTCTCACGATAAGTGTCTCTAAAAGACGTAATACAAAAAAAATCTCGTGTTTTGACAATATTTTTGTTTATTGGAAATTCATAAAAAAAGTTTTGTTTTAAAAAAATATATAATTATTAAGAATTGATAAAAATAAATGACTCATAAAACAAATATAGACCGTTATCTGTACTAAATCACCACAATACGTATTTTCGTATTACGGATTCTTATCAACTTGTTGATAAACTTTTATAATTTCCTGTTGGATATATCTAAAAATATTAAATATTGTTTTACAGTTTTGACTTACCCTGTATAAAATTTTGATAAATAATTCGAAAAGTATATCTTTAAGGTGTAGCATATTTTACACACAGTGGCATTGAAATTCCGAATAGTTTATAATATATATACAAGGTGTTCTGTTTAAAAATACAAAGTTGCTTGGTCCAGAAACAACCTATACAACTTTTAAAAGGTCTTTTGCTTATTCTGTAGTGTAGTTTCTAAATATTTTTGTTTTTTTTTGTTACAGATGAATGTGCGGGTCACAACCATGGACGCGGAGTTGGAGTTCGCGATCCAACAAACCACGTCTGGAAAACAACTATTCGATCAAGTGGTGAAAACGATCGGTCTTCGTGAAGTTTGGTTTTTCGGACTACAATATACCGACTCCAAAGGAGATCTTACATGGGTCAAACTCTACAGAAAGGTGAGTTTCTTTAGCTAGAATTTATCTACCTGCAATTGAAAAAGTTTGGTATTACCAGTGGTATTCGAAAAGTAGATTTTTGCTAAGCTATTTGGTATGGTAGGTTTGGAAATGTCTTTGCCACAAAACAAACGATATTTTATTACCATTCTTTTATTGCGTTTGTCATTTAATTATACATTACATACAGGGTGTCCCTAATTATTATTGTGATTGAATGTCAAACCCAATAATCAGTATGGAAATTCAAATATTTATTCTAGATCTCTATTGGAATACTCTTTAAATTGGATATATTATTACCAAAAAAAATAATTCTAGCATCGAGTTAACACTAACTTTCATCTATATACAGAGTGATTGATTAGCGTGATGAAGATCTGTTATCATAAAAGATACCAAAAAAAGTTATTTAAAAAAATTCAAGCTTCATATCTTTGGATTAGTTGCAGTGTTACAGGGTGTTTCATATCTCGGTGCCAGATCAAATTTATGCTTTTTAAATGAAAAAATACATTTTCCCATTACAACAATGTAACGTTTTAATCTATTGTACAGTGGTTGAAAAAATTACGACCTAGGTACTCTCCATCAAAATCGTAACCAGTTAAACCCTGTATAATTTAATTTGAATAAAATAATAATTGAGTCTAAACTCAAATACATTATTTTCTCAATAATTTTAAATGGACTATTATTAGCTTATTTCTATTTTTATTGAGCATTGGCACCGATTAATGGAACACCCTGTAACATTGTAACTAATTTTCATGAATAACTCTTTTTGATATCTTTTATAATAACGGACCTACTGCTACTGAGATTTATCACACTGATATACGTGAAACAAAGAAATAAATTCTTGAATGAACGAAAAAAAAATTGTTTTAAATCTTCTTGGATTTCGAACGTAAATAATATTGAGTAAATAACTGTCTACGAGTTGACATAAGATAATCGTTCTGGAAATTATTCAATAATACACAAAAACCCCAACAAACAGCGGTCTTAGTAAATTTAGTATGACCCTGGTATAACAATGACGTAGTCGTTTTTGTACTGCAAACAGGATGTACCTGTCCGACTTATAAATAGATGAATTATGTGTTTTCTTTCTATTTATAATTCTAGTTATTTTTAATATAAAAATCATGAGTTTACAATTGTGCAGAAACTATGCGATTTCGTTCGCGTAGGAGTCGTCGAAAATGGTTCTAATAGGATTTTTAATTGGTTTTAAACGTTTTTATGAATGTCAGTATTCTTTTGCATCAAGAAGTTAGTTCAAGGTTTTTTTGTCCCATACAAACTTTGCCCCCGTTTTTCACCCGTTAGGGCTAGAATTTTGGAAATATTTTATTATCAGATGCCTACTTCATACAAAAATCCCACTCTCCAAATAGTTGGTAAAAAAATATGAATTTTTCTCATTTCATTAATTCCTCTTAACTGCTTTAAAAAAATTATATCTGATGAATGCATATATTGAGTTATGGACCATGCAGAACTTTTTATCGACAGTAAAAACACAAGAGCTTTTTTTTATCGGATAAATTTCTCTTTGCAACGAAACAGTTTTGTTAATTACTAATTTTACGAGAAAAACTGACATGATAAAATCGCGACACCGAAGGTGGAGCGATTTTATCTAATGTCAGTTTTTCGAGCAAATTTAGTGTTTGGCAAAATTTTGAGCTAAAGAGAAATTTATATGATAAAAGAAAAGCTCGAGTGTTTTTTGGCAAGATAAATTAACGAGAGAATATATGGATGAATAACAACAAAAATCTGACAGTTTTTGCAGTTTTGCCAACACTTAATTGCTGTGAAATTATAAGTAACCAAACTTGCGACTTACTGTCATTGTGTAAAAGTGATGTCCGCTTACTAGATATTGAGGAAGAGAAGTTTTTATCCGATAAAAAAGGATGCACCTTTTTTATCGATGTCAAAGTGACAATAACATTTCCAGGTATATGACATTTTAACATTGGAGTTTATTTATCAAGAATAACTTTTTTTTATTAAAAATAATCCATATATGGCTTCAAGTTGAAAAAATTTAAAAAGTTAGACTCGTATTGTAAATACTGAGTCATACTAAAACCGGTTGATGTGTGTTTGCCCGACCGATATGATGTAATCTCTCTAACGTTACCACACAAGAATTCCTTGTAATACCAAATGTTAAAAGATAAATAAATTATTCCTTTTGGTTAAGGATTTTTATATATCGAAAAATCCAAGAAAGATTTCTGTGTCACCTATATAAACATAATTTTATAGACATTTAGCGAGAAAACCCACTGTTCCGTATTTTACTTGCAATTGACAAAAAAAATCGATAAATAACAGTAGAAATATTAATTTGGAAACACAAAAAAACACGATTTGAAACACAAATTTAAACTTTCAGCGTTGGGGGGTTAATAAAAAAAAATGAATAGCACTAGTTCTGGCCTAACTGATAATTTTGGGGATACCAAAACCAGTTCTAGAGGCCTTCGTTACCTGTGGAATGTTTAGATATATAGTAGTATTTAAAAAAAAACAAAGGGCGATAATTATTTTCATTTTCATCAATTTTCCGGTTCAAAATAACAGTTTTCATGAATTTCACATTGAAAAATAGCATTTTTCAACAATTTAGTTGTTCAAAATAGCAGTTTTCAAAAAATTTCCATTGAAAAATAGCATGTTTCATTAATTTAGTTGTTCAAAATAGCAGTTTTCAAAAAAATTCCATTGGAAAATAGCATTTTTCATTAATTATGTTGCTTAAAATAGCAGTTTTTATGAATTTCACATTGAAAAATAGCATTTTTCAACAATTTAGTTGTTCAAAATAGCAGTTTTCAAAAAAATTCCATTGAAAAATAGCATGTTTCATTAATTTAGTTGTTCAAAATAGCAGTTTTCAAAAAAATTCCATTGAAAAATAGCATGTTTCATTAATTTAGTTGTTCAAAATAGCAGTTTTCAAAAAAATTCCATTGGAAAATAGCATTTTTCATTAATTATGTTGCTTAAAATAGCAGTTTTTATGAATTTTACAGTAAAAGCGATTTCGGCCAGCTTTGGTGGTTAGTGACTTTGGTTAACCAATCGGTAGGTCCTGTAAAAACCAATTACAGACAAAATCTATTGGTTCTCAGCAAGTACAGTCGATTGATGAAATTGACAATTATGTATTCCATTCCATTGTTACTTGAACTTGGAGAATTTTAGAATATTGGCCAAAAATACAATTCGTCCCAACGACTTTGTTTGTTTACAGCTACTAATTTCAGTAAACGTACGTTATACCAAAGCGGTATAGTTTCTGTGTAATAAATAAAACTTGCAAGAAAAAAAGGTACAATATATTTTGCCACGGAATTATGAACATGGAACTGTGTAACCCAAAAACTTATATCTACTGCACTGTGTGTACCAGGAACTTATATCCACAACACATATTTTACGATATTAGGATTACTGCACAATTCCTTAATAGTCCAGTAAATAAAGACCGAGAAACCCCCCAACCTGTTCATCTTATTATTGGCGGACTTTTTTTTGCAACTTGTAGGTATTCACGGGTAGATTACTCTCTGAAAATATGTCCTCCGCGAAATTTGCGGGAAGGGCGGAAAAATGGCCAATAATCCCAAAAATTGAGTTTTCCACCGATATCTCCGGAAATATGACACTTAGAGAAGTGGGGTTTTGCTAGGAATGGAGAGCAGTTTATTATCTACAAAAATGATCCTTATCATTTTTGTCAAAAGTTTAACCGTTTTCGAGATAAACGGGCCCAAGCGTACCTTGGATTTCGAGCTGCTGCGCGGCGTCTCCGGGAGCACGCTCCGTGAATGTAGGCATGGGAGGGCGGGCGAATTGACCCATAACTTGAGTAAAAATGAATCTTTTTTCATGATTCAAAGTGCATATGAAAGGAGGGATCTGCACCTATAACATCGTGTAACTTTTTCGTTTTTTTTATTTTCCAGGAATATTGAAAAAACTGGCCAAAATTTATTTTTCCTGAATATTTGACCGCCCTTATCAATCCGTTCATATTTTTTAAATTAAGCGTAGTTTTACCGAAACCTTTTGGATAATGGGACTTTAATAGATGGTGAACGTATTCCGAAAGAATGAATAAATAGTTTTTGTGTATTTTTATAAACAACATGTTTTTCTTGGGACGTTTTTTTTTTATTTCCGGAGTTTTCTGAAAATTCTCGGGTCTACCGCAAATTGATAAACAATGATTGGCAATATCGGTCTTTAATGCACACCATTGGAAAGCTGAAAATGTCCTCTTTTAGATGGTTTTTAAAATTTTTGGCTAAGTTTTTTAGTTTTCCGGAATATTTTTGCAAGAAATATTGATCCAGGGACAAAAATGATGGGGACCATTTTTGTAGGTAATGAACTGTACTTAATTTCTAGCAAAACCCCACTTCTCTAAGTAGCATATTTCGGGAGATATCGGGCAAAAACTGAATTTTCGGGATCATGAGCCATTTTCCAGCCCCTTCCGCAAACCCCGCGGAGGACATATTTTCAGAGAGTAATCTACACATGAATACCTACAAGTTGCAAAAAAAAAGTCCGACAATAATGAGATGAACAGGTTGGTGCCTTTATTTACTGGACTATTAATACTTTCTGGCTTCAAAGGCATTGAGAAACAGAAAGCTGGAAGCCTCTCCGTTCAAATAATATGTGAAATTAAAATATTTTAAATTTAGCTGTACAGTTAAATCCCGGAAACTATAAATATTGATATTTAGACCAAATACATTTGTTGTCTATTCCACCAAAAGATTAATTTTGAGAAATTTTTGAATATTTTTATATCAGAAATATATTTTGTAGATTCCGAGTTTTGTGATGATGATCGTATCCTTTTACTTATTTAAAATTCTGGTATTTCCCCTCATTTGCAACAGCAAATTAAACGCACATTAAGTATACAACTTTCGAAATAAGTAATATTCTATTGAATGTCGGTGGAATTTGTAAAAAAATAATCATTCTATAGTTATTTTATTGCTTATAAAATGTTTTTCCATTCACGTAGCGCATGATTTTGTATGCGATGGGTCGTCCTTGACATGGTCTAACTACAATACCATGACGAGGCAAGGTGAAAACACCGACGTTTTTCTATACAAATATACCAGTTCACAATGACCGTAAATCACGAGTGATACCGAATAGAAAACATATTTAAGTTTACATATATTTTTTCGTGGTAAAATTTTTATAAATTTTCAGAAAAATTAATTGGGTTTCCCCCATTGTTTCATGAAATTCACTCTACATTATTAACGCAGATATTGTACACTACAAGTAGTATACAGGGTGGGGCATTTGAACGTCGATTAAATCAAAAATTCTTTTTTTTTTAAAGATACATACATTTTTTTAATTTCATTTCAAAACAAATTGTTAATAATTACCACTACAACCCATCTTTACCCACATTGTTTATTGTTTTCAATGTTAATTTTTCTTGTTTATTCTACCGGGTGAGCAAATAAAAACAAAAGTTTGTAATTTTCAAAAAATTCTGACTATATTACAAGTTTTACTATAATTTACTCTACATACTCATATAAGAATTGTGGGTACATTGTTATTTCTGTTGTAACATTAATAAATTAGTACTTTTATGAGGGTTACTAATTTTTTAAAATTCCAATATGTTAGCCACAAAGATTACGGAAAAACGTACAGAAAGTTGTATGTCTGAGCCAGTTCAATTCTGAGGTTTTTTGAGATTATCTTACTCGAAGTAAAAGTAAATTTTTTCTCGATAATATCAATTATAGTGAAAATTGGAAGCATTTATATGATCGACGTATTCGACAGGTGGTTAACCTGCATAAAAAGAGAAACAAATGAAAGTCTAATCAAGAATAAATATAGAAAGTGATTAATTCCAGGAAAATGGCATCCGTCGTTGTTTATATGTATATCAAATTTTATTATTTTTTTCATTATTATTCTAGATACGGACGCATACAGAGTGAAATTGAATAAAAAGCGATAAAATAATCCTGAAACACGTTGATTTTTTATTTTAATTTACCGTATTTTAAAATAATATTCTAATATACAGGGTGAATTACTTTCGAATAATGACGTCACCGTCATTTTGTCTCAATTTTCGGATTACTCTAGCTGAGCTGATTCCAAAAATGTATCACATGTTGATTCCGATTGGTACAGGGTGGACATAAATACAATAGTTTTGTGTGTGCTCATAAAGTAACGCGTAACATTCTTTATTAGTTAAATTAACAATATTATTATCAAAAGTACTTATTGTCTAGCGGACAGAATATGATGAAATAAATGACTTTATAAATGTGCTGTATTTGACAGTAAGCGAAACGGTGTACAAATTCTTGTTGAACCTTGTTTATTGTGTCTTAAGAAATATTGTTTATTGCTGTCCGAATTCTCTCTTTTAATTCATGAATATTTACTGGCTTCGTTTTATACACAACATTCTTCAGATGGTCCCACATAAAATAATCCAAAGGATTGAAATCTGGTGACCTCGCTGGCCATTCAATAAGTCCAAGTCTACCAATCCACCTGTTCGGAAAAATTTCATCTAGGTACCTTCTAACATCTACAGCATAATTTGGAGGAGCACCATCCCGTTTAAACCAGAAACTTTCATCAAAACCTCCAGGATTACTTTATGAGCACACCCAAAACTATTGTATTTTTGTCCACCCTGTACCAATTGGGATCAACATGTGATACATTTTTGGAATCAGCTCAGCTAGAGTAATCCGAAAATTGAGACAAAATGGGGTTGTTCCATTGACGTCATTACTCGAAAGTAATTCACCCTGTATATTAGATTATTATTTTAAAATACGGTAAACTAAAATCAAAAATCGACGTGTTTCAGGATTATTTCTTAAAATGGTCTGTTTAGCTAAAAATGAGTTTGTTCCATACTTTACGAACACAGTGTATAACAATAATTATTTTGAATTATTGAAATGAAATCAACACGTTTGATAACTTTATATACTCATGTTTTTCTAGATTATCGATATCGGATAAGTGCGGTTTGGAGTGTGTATTTAAAACTTAATCAGATATTTTTTTTGATAATATCACATTAGCCATTATTAAATTATATTTTATAATACTTGAATTTTATTAAGCAAATTTTATAAGTTATTTCAAATATCCTGACCAGGAACATCAGGATCAACCATAGAGGTAATGCTATCTGTCAAATTCTCTCCATTTAATCAAAAAATATGACCTTATACAGGATGCTGAATTTAAAAAAAATTGTAGATATCGTTATTACATTAATTTGGATCACCCTGTATAATTAATTTTTACAAAAATGCAAAATTGACATGTTGGTATGTGGATTTATTCCATACTTTACACACACCGTATAACAAATAAATTTCCTTTAAACGTTTCAGTTCGAATGGCCACAAAATTGACTATATTCTTGTATTTGGATGAAACGATATACGGTCAAAGAACTTAATTTTACGTAAATATACAAAAATTTGTCGAGGTTATTTTACGAACGCGAAGGAATGCCAAGGATTTGAATTTAGTCCGAACAATTTTGACGCACGATTTAAACATTTCTTCAGTATATCAATAAAAACAATCGTTCGATTTTGTATTTGTTGAAATGGCGACCTAGAAAGGTCGAATTCACACCCACAATCACTGTACAGGTGGTAGATTCGATGCGCTAAAATAAAATTGTAGGTGCGATCACGATCGGTGTTTCGATAATTCTGTACAGTGGCGTACCGACATAAATTACTATTCAATAAAATTGAAACTTGAGTTATATTTTTTTTTGAAATATGCTAGTGGAAAATTTAAAGACTACTTTTGTGTTATAAAAGGTAACTTCTCAATAGATATTATAAATAAAATTCCATTGAATCAGAAAAATATATCGGGTGTTTTAATATTCTGTAAAGGCGGGTTCGTTCGGTTTCAATTTCGAAAAACTTTTGGTTGTTTCACTTGACCGATTTTGTATACTTTCTGAAATACAGCTTCTCAGAGAAGTGCTCTTAATCACCCGGTACATAATTGTTTGAAAAATTGTAAATCTGACCTACTTTAATGTTTACTATGACACAGAAGTACTAGATACGAGTGTACATACCTAAAAGGTCTTTGAACGGGCGTGACATAATTATTTGCGTGTATATATAACCGCCGGCAAATTAAATATAACGTAATATATACATGGTGATGCAAAGAAATGCTTTTTTTTAAAGCAAAATCAGTATAATTTTAATTTTATAAAAAATTTTTCCATTCTGTTGTGGGTGCATGTTAAAAACGAGATGATTGTAAAAATTGTGTGTGTATTTACGAAAATGTAATTAAAAACACTCTGTATATTACTATCCCTTAAAAGTAATCGAAAAGGCTGCTCTACGTCACTTTCTAAATATTTGTTGTTGAGCAAAATGGACTGGATTCAATACGATACACTGGAAAAAATAAATTGTAGATGTAAGTAGAACAGTAGCTGGAGTTTGAGATTCTTGAAGTTAATTGCTTTCCTTAGTTTTTTTGCTTATTAGAAAATTTGTATAGCGTGCAAATTAAAAAATTTATTATAAAACACTTTCTTTGCTTTTATTTAAACAAGCAGCAGGAAACGTTTTTTGAAAAAAGCATAAAATGCTTCAAACGATTAAAACAATTCACTTCGGCTCCTGCAGAGGACGCTGACAGTGATGGTAGTGATTGTGAAAATCATTTGGTGAGTATTTTTGATAAAATCCTCCGATCTTTATACTTTCCTTCTACCCTGTCTTTGGGGCTACTTCTATTAATATATATTGCAGAGGCTTTTACCACACACCTAGTGTTTCGACACGTACGTTCGAAGAGGTGAATGTGTTCTAACATTTTAGCATTCCTCTTCTGTATGTAATTATGTAGAAATATTAGACGGGTGTGTCTATCAAAACGCCTCGAGGGTCGTTTAGAACATTGTTGAGATAATGATGTGTTAAGCTTGTCCTGTCAAGATTTAAAAATGTGTTTATGTTCGACTAAACAATGTTTAACATGGTTACTATTCATATGACTTAGGAAAGTCTAGTTAAAGTACATTATAAATTACCCATTATTTATATTATCGTTATTGCATGTTGAAAAAAATGTTTCAAATAAAAATTGTATGGTTATTAATGGTTTTTGTTAAAATACTATCAAATGTACAGTAGCATGCAGACTTTCAGAGATATAAAAAAATTTGTTTTTTAAACGGGATACCCTGTATATTTTTAAATTTGTATAATCCTCTCAGCTAGCTGATTTCAACGAAGTATCACACTTAATGTGTAATATGGGTAATAAAGGATCTACAAAAAAAAATAGGATGAGATCTCCAATTTCCAAAAATGTGATTCTTCAGGTGGCTGCTGTAGATTCTTTTTTATCCAGATTAGACATCGTTGAAATCAGCTCGTCGAGAGGATTATAAAAATGTAAAAATTAGTGTTGGGGAGAATCGAAAGATTTTAAGAATCGAGTACTCTGTTCTCAATAGTCCAATAAAAATCCCCGAGATTCTGCATGGGAGACTGTATGGCCGCGAATACGTTTATAAGGGTATTTTGGGGACGGGGAATCGAATGGCACTATTCGCAACATCCAATTTTCCCGGGAAACAGTGAAAATCGCGGAAAATTTCTTAAAATTCGCTTATTCTCGGCAACTATACGATTTTTTAAGAAAAGTTTCCAATAAATATTGTAGAGCGCAAAATTTTACGTCGAAATATTACCTCTTTTGTTGAATTTCATTCAGAATTATAGATTTGCTCGACCATTTCAGAATCCGCTGGAAGCAAACATTTTTATGATTCAATAGATCTAAAAATACAAAAATAGTAAAAGCAATTAGTTTTTGCTAAACCAGTGTGAAAAACATTTGTTCATATACAAAAAAATGTTACATATAAAAAATCCTTAATCATTATTTTGCTACTCAGCGTCCATTTCCAGCGGATTCGGAAATGGTCGAGAAAATTAATAATTCTAAATGAAATTCAACAAGTGAGGTAATATTTTGACGTAAAATTTTGCGCTCTACAACATTTATTTGAAACTTTTTTCGATAAATCGAATAGTTGCCGAGAAAACGTGAATTTAAAGAAATTTTCCGCGATTTTCACTGTTTCCCGGGAAAATTGGATGTTGCGAATAGTGCCATTCGATTCCCCGTCCCCAAAATACCCTTATAAACGTATTCGCGGCCATACAGTCTCCCATGCAGAATCTCGGGGATTTTTATTGGACTACAAGAATCGAGTATTTACCGAGTACTGAGTACTCGAATACAAAGAAAGAATTTTCTATCACCTCCCAGTATTTCCCGTACAGTCTATCTTTGCCTTCCATGAAAACATATTCGAGTACTGAGAGTATTCGAATACTTCAGTGAGTATTCGAATACTAACGAGTACTCTAAAGAATCGAGTACATTCCGATTCTTTGTTCTCGAGTACCCCATCACTAGTAAAAATATAAATTTAAAGAAAATATTTTGTACATTTGATAGCATTTTAACAAAAAACGGTTATAACCACTCGACTTTTATTTGAAATATTTTTCGCGGCCTAACATTCGCTGACGGAGACGAATATTACTAAAGCGCTGTTGTCGCTTCGTTCTTAGAGTATTGAATTTACAGAAAAAAATACAGTAACTTTATGGAACTTTAAATGTTTATAAACTGCGATTTAATAAAGTTCGGTATTGTATACTGGTTACTTAAATAGCTATTTTTAATCTTCCATTGTTAATGTTAATTTTTTCACAAACACCATTTATTAACATCATAATTTTTTGTTGTAACATTTTTACAATCTTTACTGTATTCTATTACACTTTTGATGTCACTGATAATTATGTTTTCGTCTGATTCAGTGGCAAACAATTTTTAATGGAAATTGGATGATATTCATTAACGGCTTGAAAAATCGTAATTGCTTGTCTTGAATCATGTTTCTTTGAAAAACTTTTATCACCTCCCGATATAGAATTTTTTTTGTGCTTTTATAGATTCATTTAAATAATTGTTCAAGTAAATTTGGTACATTTACAATATTTTATAATCCAAATAAATAGATTTTAATAAAGGAATTACAGATACAGGGTGAAGTATGATGGTGAAAATTTATTACACTGTTATATTTACACGGGTGCTAATGATTTTCTTATCCTTTAAAATGTCCTGTTAAAATTTCCACTTAATACACATTTGTGTAGTATGTACGACTTTTTTAACTAATTCGCATTTTAAGATTTATTTTTTTGGACTAAAACAATGTATTTTATATATTTTCTAATATTTTATAAAAGATATGGTACTATGTGACCGGAAGCTTCGATTTGTGGTGCGTGTATGTCTGCATATATACAGTGTGACCCATTTTGTTTGGAAGCACCCCTATAAAATCCGCATTTTTCAACCGATTTTGATTTAGTGTTTTTTGTTAGATTCAGTATCAAAAACAGAATTTGAGCACAAATTTTCATACCATAATAGCTATTTTCAAGGCCCTCTATGTTAATTTTTCTTTGCCAAAAAAGACGAAAGTATATTATGCATTTTTTTTTCTCAAATATGACTTCACCACTGGATTCAGAATCATCACAAATATAAACTATCAAAATTTTATAAAAAAAGTTTTATTAACAACAAAGTTATCACTACATGAATTTGGAAAAAGTTGTTTTTTAATAAATTTTTTACTAAGAATGTAGACACATTTTGAAAATGGCAACATGGTAAAAAAAAACTTGGACTCAAATATGTTGCACTGTAAAAATTCGAAGCCGATACCTTAACCCGTTCTGGAGTTATAGCTTCTGAGAGTAATGTAAAGTTGTGCTGATGTGACGAAAATACAAATTAACATCAAATAATATATTTTGATTATCAAACTAGTTAATAATAATTTAATTCTACATTTTTGTAGCCTCGACTAGACCTCCATTAATTTCCACACATTTCTCGTATCGTTTGCGACTATGTCTTAGCGCTTTTTTTATTTCATGTGGCGTTATTCCAGCACACGCCTGTCGTATTCTGTCACACAGTTCTGTTCTATTCCTTGGACGTGTCTTATACACTTTTTGTGTCAAAAGACCCCACAGATAAAAATCCAATATAGTTAAATCGGGCGATCTAGGAGGCCATTCGATTAACTCGCTACCTCGACCTATCCAACCATTTGGAAATTTTTCGTTAAGCCACTGCCTGACATTCCTAAAATAGTGTACAGAACAACCATCTAACTGAAATATCAAATTTCTTCTTTCTGCTAGTGGCAGTTCGTCAATCACAGCGGATAACTCACCTTCCAAGAATTACCCTCAAAAAAGAATGGACCTATTATCCTGTCTTTTAAAATTTCGGCTTCGAATTTTTACAGTGCAATATGTTGAGTCCTAGTTTTTGTTTACCATGTTGCCATTTTTAAAATGTGTCTACATTCTTAGTAAAAAATTAATCAAAAAACAACTTTTTCCAAATTCATGTAGTGATAACTTTGTTGTTAATAAAACTTTTTTTATAAAATTTTGATAGTCTACATTTGTGATGATTCTGAATCCAGTGGTGTAGTCATATTTGAGAAAAAAAAATGCCTAATATACTTTCGTCTTTTTTGGCAAAGCAAAATTAACGTAGAGTGCCTTGAAAATAGCTATTATGGTATGAAAATTTGTGCTCAAATACTGTTTTTGATACTGAATCTAACAAAAAAGAATAAATCAAAATCGGTTGAAAAATGCGGATTTTATAGGGGTGCTTCCAAACAAAATGGGTCACACTGTAGAACAACGGATATTTTGTCATCATTTTTCAGTCAACGTTTGATAAAATGTACGTACGGATTGAAATTTAAATTTTCATTTAATAATAAATGATTTTTTACGTTGGTTATTCAATATTTTATAATACCTATAAAATAAAAATAGTCTTAATTTGAAGACTTGTAAAATGTAAATCTTGTCAGTTATATTCTTGTTCAGACTTACCCTTCAAGACCATGCCTTTGATATTATTATCTAAATTAAGTTTTTGCAAATCCATCGTTTTATTTTCGTATGTTTGCCAGTCGTTTTAGCAATCTCTAATTTTAAATTTTGATTCAATTCTAATTTATCATCCTGCAATGATTCGTTTACGTGGGATGCTAAAATATTGTTTGGCACTTTATTTTAACAGTAGGATCATGTAAAACTTTTTGTATTTTAATTCATTCACTTTTTTTCAACGAAACATGCAGTTCGGAACCAGATTTTCATTAATTAAAATAAATGCCGCACGCCAATGACCGATTTAACCTTCTTCTTTGGTTGGAACAGTACTTGGAATGTGGCACATATTTTAACATATATAAAAGAAACAAATACATTTTTAAAATCCTAAAAATCTTTTATGTATTAAGGACGAAAAACTGTTTATTGTAGTCTACAAATTGATAGGCGAGACACTAGACAGTTTTTCTTGGAGGTGCCAAAAATAATCGATTTTTTTGTAACAAAAAAAAAATTATTTTGTTTTGACTGCAAGTGATAAAAAAATAAAACCTGTCGTTAAGTGTACAACCTCTTGACATTTTCTCTTACGACGTCGATTAAATATAAATATGAAGAGACGACCACAATTTGTCATTCTAAGATAACCTTGTGTACCAATCGTTCAGCCCTAGATTATTGTTGACAGTTGTATGTTTTTTTTTGCAACAGAACTAACAAACAGTATAATTATTGTTTGTGTAATTCAGTTAAAACGGGATTTCATAGAATAGAAAAAATATACACTGAGAAACTATTTTTATTTGAAAAAAAAATCACATAAACGATGGTTTCTACGATGTATGGTATTTTCGTCATTTGAGGTTCACCGTATTACGAAAAACGTCTACTAGATGACTCTGTGACAAATATGACATGGAACACTCGCAGACGACACAGCATTTATAATGACATTTGATACACGAAACTAGTTGAAGCAGAATGAAATAAAAACTCCATTTGTCGATTGTCAAGTTTGTTGAATAGTCCTAAGGCAGCTGTCAGTGTTCTCTGCCACACAAACAGCGCCATCTCTCGGACGTTTGTCGAAATAGTTTAGTCTACTTGGAATTTGTTGCTAATTTCAAGTGAAATTCGAATGAAAAATCGTGTAGAACCGCGTATCGACTACAACCTACATAAAATTTACGTAATATTTTCTTGTACCAAATTAAGATGAATGGGCGACTCAATTACATGGAACTAATGAAACAATCAAGTGTTTAACAAACAAAGCCATTATAAATCTAATTTTATTTTTAAACAATGACTCACCGAAATCATTCAAAATTAATTCGTCTTAATTATAGGATAATTGCGTGTTTTCACAAATATTCAATTATACCAAAAACGTTGAAATATATATACAGCGAGAGACAAAATATAAGCAAATTAAAAGAGGTTTTAGGGGTATTGGATAACGGGAATTTATTATACAGTGTGTCGTTGTTAAAACTTACATCTAGACAAATTTCGAAACATTTTCTAGGGTAGATAGAGAAGGAGAAATACAATAACATAAGAGATAATGCCCCCTTTATGTTCCATCTACCCCACCTAAAAAAATTTTAATGGTAACCCCCCCTTTTTGTAATTTGATCATTTATTCAATTAATTAACATTTTTAACGTTAAATTAATTTTGTTTTTGAAATTAAACTTCTTTTGCTTTATTATTAAACCCTCTTAAAACCCGTGCAGTGTTGCATTGGAATAAACAGGGTGATTTTAGTCATTCAGTAGGTTGCAATTCATATAAATGAACTTGAAATACATTGCAACACTGCCTTAATAATTGTTGTTTCGCAATACATTTTTCTAAAAGATTCAATGCAGCGTATAAGATTTTCCGCATCGCTTAGTTCTATAATTTGCATAATTAGAAATACTTGAAGCAAGGAATTTTCGAAAAATAATTGTTTTTGTACACGCAAAATTATTTATTATCATTTGACGGTATTTTTAGGGCCCCCCTACTTATTTATCTATTGTTTTTTTTTTGTTAAGGTAATGAGTCAAGATGTAAAAAAAGAAAATCCATTGCAATTCAAGTTCCGAGCTAAATTCTACCCCGAAGACGTTGCCGAGGAATTGATCCAAGATATTACCCTTCGTCTCTTCTACCTACAAGTCAAAAACGCCATTTTATCTGATGAAATTTATTGTCCACCCGAAACGTCCGTACTTTTAGCTTCCTATGCTGTACAAGCGAGGCATGGAGATTATCAGAAAGCTCTTCATTCAGAAGGTTTCCTAGCCAACGACCGACTACTACCTCAAAGGTAACCATATATTTATTTTTTTTTGTTTGAAAAATATTTTTCAAAAACAGTGACTGTTCAACCAGTAAATGCAATTCAATGTCCTTCGGTGCCTATAGCCCGGGAAGTAGTTCTTTCTTCTTAGTTGAATTTTGTTTGTATTTCTCTATTTCAGAGTAATGGACCAACATAAAATGTCAAAAGACGAATGGGAGAATAGCATCATGACCTGGTGGAAAGAACATAAAGGTATGCTACGAGAAGATGCAATGATGGAATACCTCAAGATAGCTCAAGATCTAGAAATGTACGGAGTCAATTATTTCGAGATACGCAATAAAAAAGGAACAGAATTATATCTAGGAGTTGACGCATTAGGTCTCAATATTTACGAAAAAGACGATCAGTAAGTAAAGATAACACTTTTCTAGCTGCTTTTCCTTTTTAAACTTTTCTTTCCCTTCTATTTCTTAACCTTCATCTTCTTCTTTCAATAATTTACTTCAATATCTTTAATAACTCTTCCTACAGGTTGGTCTTCTTGGTCTTTTCCTAGACATTTTCACTTTTTTTGCAAACTTTTATAGCCCAAAAACATCTGTCACTAATAAGCGGTCAATTATTTTTTCAGACTTACCCCGAAAATCGGATTCCCTTGGTCGGAAATCCGCAACATTTCGTTCAACGATCGAAAATTCATCATCAAACCGATCGACAAGAAAGCACCAGATTTTGTGTTCTTCGCACCTCGAGTGCGCATCAACAAACGCATCCTCGCTCTGTGCATGGGCAATCACGAATTGTATATGCGCAGACGCAAACCCGACACCATCGACGTACAACAAATGAAAGCTCAAGCGAGAGAAGAAAAATTAGCCAAGCAACAACAAAGAGAAAAACTCCAATTAGAAATCGCCGCTAGAGAAAGAGCGGAAAAGAAGCAACAAGAATACGAAGATAGAATCAAGGGTTAGTACGATTTCGTAACACCTTATTCTTCAATTAATTAATTTTTGTTTCCAGCTATGCAAGAAGAAATGGAAAGAAGTCAAGCCAATTTACAAGAAGCCCAAGAGATGATAAGAAGGCTAGAGGAACAATTGAAACAGCTTCAAGCTGCTAAAGAAGAATTAGAAAAGAGACAAAACGAGTTGCAAGCTATGATGGAACGTTTGGAGGAGAGCAAGAACTTGGAAGCGGCCGAAAGGGCGAAACTCGAAGATGAAATACGGGCGAAACAAGAAGAAGTCCAACGTATACAAGAAGAGGTCGAGGCGAAAGACACCGAAACAAAACGTTTACAAGAAGAAGTGGAAAACGCTCGTCGTAAAGAAGAGGAATTGAAACAACAGCAACTCGCTAACGCCGCCAAAGGTCATTTGGAAGAAAACGACCATAACGAAGACGATGAAATGGTAAACGGTGACGTCAGCCAAGAATTGAATACCGACGAAAATATCGTCGATAATATCGAAGATAGACGCACGCTCGCCGAAAGAAACGAACGTTTACAAGATCAATTGCTGGTAAGAGTTTTTTTTTTTTTTAATAAAAAAAAAAAGCTAAGGATTATTTAGTGGAAAATAATTAACTGTGTATATCACCCTTATAGGTAGGTCCAATTTGTTGTGGACTTTGCAAAAATAGGAAAACTTTACATCAGGTATTTGTCTGTATGTCAAAAAAGTACCGGGATGCATTGTAGTTGTTAGAAATACTCGCGCGGTTAAGTTCGATGTTAATCTCGCGAGTCTATCTAAGTAGTTTGCGGCGATCCTCTTCATCGAGCCACCCAAAATCGTAATTGTTGACTCGCTAGTCGAAATACTACCGTCTACATGGAACAATTGAGCTGAAGTATCATCCTTAATGTGCTCACTAGTTTGCCACTTATCATATAGAAAAAAACAGGCCTTTGAACGAGTCACGTTTGCCGACGGTGTATGATTAAAAAAAAAACTGTCAACTGCACTTTCACGACTTTGGCGGGCTTTTTTGGTTTCAGTTAAGTTGGAAGGCAACATTCCAAAGCTTGTTGACTGGATCGCAAGTCAAACTCTTCAGTGTACAAAATAGGGCGCTGTAAATGACAAATAAACACTTCGTGTCAACACAGTTAATTCAATACCAGCTACGTAACTCTAGGAATGCGCCATTGATCTACTTCGCTTGGATTCGTTACCCCACTTCTAAAATGAGGCCCTCGTTCCGTTTCGTCAACGTTTGAGCTTAATGCGCGACCCGAAACTTGTTTAGGCTCGTTGTAGATCAGCGCCTAACGTCCAACTTATTGGTAGTCAGAGTTCCGTAACGCCGTAACGTCAAGTAAAATAAATAACTCTGCCGCTATTTTGATGCCAAAAGTTGAAAAAGTATTAAAAAGTTTAGGAAATTTCTTTGTCGATAGCAAAAAATTACTGTTTTTGTTTTAATTGTTTTCAGAAAGTGTAAATATCTCTCTCCCAATATTTTATGCGTTAGAAACCCGATATTTTATTCTTTTTAATCATGATTTTCCCCTTTTTTCTTTTTTTATTATTTATACGAATACAATAATGGGAAAAATAAAATTGTTTTAGATTAATAATTATTGTGTCTAGAAGTGGTACTAGGGCAATTTACTTTCGTACTTCTTAATGAATAGAACAAGCTAAACACTACTCGTCGAGTTTTTGACGATAATCCGAAACAGGCTTGAATTAGTGAAATAAACTGTAGTAATATTGCCATGCAACAGATTCAAAAAAAATATTAAATTGTGTTGAAATTAATGTTTTTAAAAGCTTGTAACTAAGCGATTGTAAATAAAATAGTATACATACCTGGCGGGGAAGTAGATCATTACAGTCCAAGCTTTGTTAGCGACCCTCGGCGCCACATACCTATTTTTTTTCGAGCCAGTTGATGTGGCGGAAACGAGCCAAATTCATACTAGAACGAGCTTTTTCAAAAATGTTATTTACTAGTGAATGTTTCTTGGAAATATTAATTTTTATGTATTCGTTCGAAATTTCTCTTGTTCGGCGGTGGTGCGTTCACGAATTACACTCGCCCGCTCCGTCTAATTCAAATAATCCAATCCAAGTAATCCAACACTCAACACAGTCAAGTTCAATTCACGAAAATTCAGAAATACTCAACTTTAACAAAAATTTAGCAGAATTTAAAAACGAGCCAATTTTAATAAAGAGGAGCCAACGAGGAACTTTTAATTCAAACGAGCCAAATCTGGCTCGAACGAGCCACCTGTGGCAACACTACATTACTAATGATTTACTTCCCCGCTACTTAACTACGACTAAAAGTAATAATCCCTTTTGTATCACAACAGGTCGTTTCCAACTGGTACATAGAATCATTCCAAATATCGTTCTGTATTTCTTTCACGTTCCCACTGATTATAGTATCGTTCTTGGGACGGTACAAAAACTACCTTCTGGAAGGGGTGATAAAGTTGGTGTTCATTCCTAATTCGAGTTTGTGCATTATACAATACTCGATACGATTCCAGAATCGTTCCAAAATGCCAGTTGGAACAAAATTAATGTCGTCGGTCGCTTACACAACGTTCTCATCCGTTTACAGTATGCCTTAAATTTTGGAAACAAGCATTGAATTAGTTGTGCTAGTATGGTAGACACTTTTTTTGAGCGGACCTTTTAAATTTATTAAATCCCGGTACTTTCTTGACGGAATGTATATCCGAGAATATTGAATGTTGTTGTTTTTTGTGTTGGAATGTTGTTATATTAGTATTACTTTTCTTTTAAACAAAATAAGAAGATTAACTTAATTTTTTTTTAGTAAAATATTCGTTATTGTTTAAAAATATCTTCTTGTTTTGATAGAATTCGAAAATTTACTGTAGAAATTTAAATAAAAAACACGATTTTTCCCCTATTTAATCCTTTGCTATTTCGCATGTTATCTAACAAGCTTAATTTAAATTTAATTATGATTAATATATTCAATTACAACGTTTCGCATTTTCGTTAAAACATCGAATCTTGAAATGGAGCAGTTCGGGAATAAATTGTAGCACCAAGGAAACCTTTGAAATTGAAAAATAGTTCCATCTATTAAATACTTCACCAACCATATCTCATCTCATAACAGACTGTAAATGTTATATTTCATTAAAATCAACGAGATTTCGGAGATATAGAAATATACAGGGTGTTACATTGAATATAAATAGTGCTAGACTAAGGCCCATTCTATACGGACTGTTTAAACGCGGCAGTCTGAACGTCTTAAAAACGCCAAGTGACTGGAGACACAGTAAGGAATACGGAGTGTCTATACGGGCTTTTCACGGCCTTGTTTGGTGAGCAGTCTCAACGCGACAGTAGTTTGTGTCTTGTTTAACAATCTTGTCACCCACTAAACTCAGATGGTCGACTGTAAATACAAACATTCTGTAGTATTGAAAAGATTTCTCTTCGCAACTGTGGTGCTTACAAAATATTATGTAGAACTGACCCGTAGACAATCGACTTGCTAGTACAGTTCCCCATCTTCTTTTTTATCGGGCGTTAAACTCAATTTCATAATAACTTTCCAACAAACTAGCTGTAACCGTACACACTGTACTTACGATATCCATATTGACAGCAAATTTACACATTGGCTGTCAACGAGCGGTCTGGCAGACTGCCCTTATAGAGTGGCACGCGTTTTACAAACAGTTCCATGGCTATAGTTCATTTAAAAACCAGGAGGAGTAATTTGAAAAGCCTTACTCACACCACTAAAAGTTACCAGATTAGTTACTAAAGGGTGTGTTCCGAGAAAGCGTTTATATTGTTTTGCCGGCCTAATAAGCGAAGAGAATAAATTATCAGCTGGTGTCAATGCTACGAAGTGTTGTGTGAAACTGGGCGGAAACTGACCAATCAGAGGTCTACAGAATTGCTAACTTAAATTCAAATTACTCCTACTGGTTTTTAAATGAGGTATAGCAAACCGCTAGTTTTTTAACGGTTCGTATGGTTGTCAAAAAAACCGGCGTAGTTATGGTGTATAAACTGCCGCGTTTAAACAGTCCGTATAGAATGGGCCTTAGCCTGTATGTTAAAATTTTTGTACAGATTGGATTAAAAAGTTGACGTGTCCCAGTTTAAAAAGATAAGATGCAAAGGACTGTTTGTTTGTCGTTACCCTGGCATCGATAAGGAAATGTATAGGGTGGTTTAGATTTTTTTTGGGGGAAATTTGTGTCCGATTAAATTTTTGTATTTTTATTTTTTGTAGGCCTTGAAAAAGGACCTCGCTCAGTCTCGCGACGAAACCAAGGAAACTGCCATGGATAAGATCCACAGAGAAAACGTCCGTCAAGGAAGAGACAAATACAAGACGCTCCGCGAGATCCGCAAGGGTAATACTAAGCGTAGAGTCGATCAATTCGAAAACATGTAAATTTTTTTTGTTCACAAAATCAGCATTAATCAAAGCAATTTAAAAAAAAAAAGAGTTCAATTTTATAACAAAAAAATAAACAATCATTATTACTTCAAATGCTCAACGCGAGATGATCATATTGTTCAAGAAAAAAAAATTATTTTTAAGTTTACTTCTGTTCAGTCTTACTTATACGCTAAGTATTATCCAATCTTTATCCATATAATAATATATAAATATTTTTTTTGATATGTATTACGAGCCCTATTGGCTCCGATAAGTGGCCTTACTACTATTTTTTTTCTTCCAGCTTCGTTAGACTATTTGCGCTTTTTATATACATATATTATATATTTAACAATGTTATACGATTTTTTCCATATTTTTTGTGATAACAACTAACTTCAATTTTTTCGTCCAAATTTTTAATTTCGAACTGAACTGAAAGGAAAAAAATTACTCTCCAGATCTGCACTATCGACGGTTTCTTTTTTTATTACGATCTAACTTACGGAAATTTAATTTAAAAACCAAACAACTCAATTCCTATCTCGCGATTGCTATTTTTATTTCTTTAGATCGCAATTTAAAAAAAAAACATTTACTATTCAAAATTTTCTTTAAACAAGGACGCATTCCAATTTTTTACGAGTAGTTTTCTGTTAATTTTTGTCGGTGCGTGTGCCATTAGGTAATCAAAACAATGAAATAACAAAAACCCCAACAAAAAAAACTATATACGAGGGTCGACAAAATCAGAATTTGTACTTTTTAATTTATTTTTCTATTCTACTTTAAACCTACCAACGAGTTATAAAATTGTTATAATTTTACACTGTTCCTTCTTGGCCTGGTGCTTCCTAAAAATAATGAGCAACAGCCCGTCAACTTTCTCGAAATTTTCATAAACCTACAAACCTTTTCATCGATTTTTTTGTTGAAAAATATTCCAATAATGTTTCTTCGCCTTTTGTCCATTCTAAGAGGCTTTGCAATCCGATTTGTCGTCCTTTTTTGAGGCTTTTTGTTCATCAAGTCCCCTCCTTCGTTCCCCATTATATTCCAGAACTTTCCTAATAGACCTGTTAGTGATCTACCTTGGCAAGATCTGTCCGCAATTTCTTTCCATCTACCTGTCTGTCATCCTCATCATCCCTTGATCCACGACCCTCCTAGCCCCTCCGTTCATCTTATCGACAATCTACTTCAGTTGGACATATATCCAGCTTCATTAATCCATTCTTGGTCCATCTGTTATTTTTAATTCGAATCGAGAACCCTCCCGATCCCTCCGTTTTTCTGATCGACAATCGACTTCTGTTGTATCGATCTGTCTTTCTCTTTTTTCCGTATCGTTGGTCTTCTCTAGCTGGGTCTATCCATCCTAAAATTTTCCTGATCCATTTGGTATTCTTATCAGTTCTTTCCATCCGTCCTATCTTTTATCCGATTAAACTTATATCCGATCCAGAGTTTTCCTATTATCCTTTGAACATTATACAGGATGTTTAAAAATCATTTTATTGAATTTCTTTAATATAGGTTAGAAACGCCCGCGGCTCTTCTTTTTCTGTAGGCAGTTGCTCAAAATCTATTTAATTCGTGTAAATAACATTTTATTTGTTTTCCTTGTTTCGGTTTTCAAATTTGCAACGTAAACATTTAAAAATAACGTTGTTGTTGTTGTTGTGAATTGGTTGCAAGTCTGAGAATTGTGTATGTATATATTATATAAAAAAAAAGTGTATACCACGTTGCCTTTTTGTAGATTAGATCATTTTTGGAAGATATTTTACACCTAGTAATGTAAGTAACGATAAAAATTATTTTGGTAAAGGAAAAGTCCACACGTATTTTTTTTTTCCTACAAACGGAGAACGAACAGAGTGTTGGGGGGAGGATTTACCGAAAACGAACGTTATCTTTTCGGTAGTCTTAAAATAAAGGTGAAAGTTTTAATTTTTTTAATAAAATTTGTAACACTTCTACCTACCTAATTGAAAATTTATACATTTGGATGTTTATTTTTTTATCGTTAACATTTTTTTGTCATATTGTCGGTGACCATTTGTATATTACACTTGAAACTACTCAATGTAGTTCTCTAATATTTCTATTCTAAATAGTTTCGTCAGTTATGTATTTCTAAGGGTAAATATTAAATATTTGGAAAAAATATTGCGTTTTATTTTTGAAGTGCACTTATCATTTGGATCACCCATAGGCGTACTCGAAAATTTTTCAAGGGGGTAAAATTTTTCAAGGGGGTAAAATTTTGTTTCAAAAGTCATTGGCGTACTCCAAAAATTTTCAAGGGGGTAAAAATTTTGTTTCAAAAGTCATTGGCGTACCCGAAAATTTTTTAAGGGGGTAAAATATTGTTTCAAAAGTCATTGGCGCACTAGAAAAAATTTCAAGGGGATACATGTAATAGTTCGACAGTTTTCCACTAGATGGCGCTGACTCTTATCACTACTTCGAGCGTTTGCCACCAGATGGCGCTGATTCTTATCACTAGTTCGAGGGTTTTCCGCTAGATGGCGTTAATTCTTATCACTACTTCGAGCGTTTGCCACCAGATGGCGCTTATTCTTATCACTAGTTCGAGGGTTTTCCGCTAGATGGCGTTAATTCTCATCATTAGTTCGAGCATATTCCGCTAGATGGCGGTGTTGTCTTAATATCATTGGCGTACTCTAAAATTTTCCAAGAGGGTAATTTTTTTTCTCCAAGTCCATTGGCGTACCCCAAAAAATTTTCAAGGGGGTAAAATTTGTGGAAATTAATAAAAACGCATAAGACTAATGGTCCAATTTCTCTTTTATTATTAATGTCTATTTTACATAAATATTTTAATGAAGAACGCCTAACTTTTAAAAACTTAGAATTTATCATTAAAACCATAGTCCAATACCGTAAGCACTACTGAAAACGTAAATAAAAATAGTTTTACAAAATAACGTTTTGAATCTTACAAAAAAAAACAATGTTAAATGTATATATTATAAGTTTTAAGTACCTAACGTAAAATCTGAGAAATACAAATACGAATCATTGTACGTACACAGAGAACACGAACTTCTTAACCAAACTAAACAGCCAAAAATCTAATTTTTGTAAGTAACTGTTTTTAGAACCACAGAGTACAGCAGTAGTTCTATGGCTAGAACCACAGAACTAGAATAGAATAATAGTTCGATAACCACAGAACTAAAATAGAATGATAGTTCTATAACCACAGAACTAAAATAGAATAATAGTACTGTAATCACAGAACTAAAATAGAGTAGTAGTTCTGTGGCTGAAGCCAACGAAGTAGACAAACATTGTCCCGTAAAATAAAACGAACAGATCCTGGAACGTATATTTAAGGAAAACCGAGTGTCCCTACCTTAACGGTGACTGTGATAGCTGTCATTTTAGCCAGAGCTCCCCCCACGATATTTTACTTTCCACTACTGACTTATGAATGCAAGCAGGATGTTTCTTTCCCTTTTCGAAAAATATCACTCACGAGTTTTTCAACAAGGGCAAGGGTACAACTACACAGGAGAATGTATTTACAAGTGCACTGGAACGTAAAATATCGAAACCACTTAAATTTAGCGGTTCAAGTTTGGTAAAGAATTTCGCAACAGAGAATTATTACAATTTTTTTTCAACAACATAAAACACGTATTTCAGAAAACATTGCAAGATAAAAATTTGCCACTAAAATATGTTTTCAACACAAAATATTCTATACATTTTCAGAGGTACTACTTCAAGTTCCAATTTTTGACATGACTAACTAAGTACTAAGTTGTTGACGCTGGTTATGACACTTTACGTGAAAATATGCAAAGACATTGACAAAAGAAGAAAATTTGTAAGCTGCTTGGACGAAATTCTTTCTACAACGAAGAAGGGTATTTTAAAATCCCTTTGGTACTTCTCTACTTCTAGATGTACTTGGTAGGGAAAGGTAGCAGAAGACTCAAAAAGAATTGGATTGACGTTTGTAGTAGGTTAATCTACTTTCGTGCGTTTAGTGATTCGTTTCTAAAATGTTGATAACATATTTTAGCGTTCAAAAAGACATCGAGTTGCTCTTGGAGTATGTGATGAAGCAGAAGTATCTCAAGGCGGCTTATGACTGTGAGAATCTGACTGGCCAACGTCCAGTCGGATTCGCACAGTATAAACTCGCCTTTGAACTAACCTTTTATTAAAACCAACGGCGTACACCAGATTTTTTTAAATATATTTCCTAAGATATCTATATACAAAGTTTAAATTTTTCCAATTCGAATTTACAATATACATTGAAAAATTTGTAGAAAAATCTAAATCTAAAATTGAATCTTATAGATAGAAAACTGGCCGCGCTGTAAAGTTGATAGAAAACATATATAAAATCTGTTGAGAAATGTCCGAGAAAATACTGATTGTTAATCGGTTTCTTAGTCGTTTTTAACAGTTTTAAAAGGGCGAGTTACTATTATTGTTCCAATCATTTTTGAGATAGAGTAGAATGAGTTTGTTCACAAATAAATTATAAAACGACCAAAGCATGTAATTTTCATTTTTCTAGTAATGGTGTACTTTTACCTTTGGTTCAATGGGTACAGCTTACTATATTTATATATTGGGTACTATGTATATAACATTTTTTAAACCAACTTTTTCAAAAAAGCAAGGCAAGCCGAGGTAGATTCTTTGATAATTTTTTATTTCTAAATATTCGACAACTAAGGTTCAATTGTAACCATTGAAGTCTTATTATTTCTTCAGCAAAAGTTTGTAACCAGTGGTATTAAATTTTTTCCTTTTTACCAGAATAGGCAGTCTAAATACCACTTTAGGCCACTTCTCTTATCAGTAGAAGTGGTGTGGTTAAAAAATGTTGAAGTTGTGTGAGGATCCATTTAGTAGACCTAAAACAAGCCTATAGACGCCGCTAGATACAAATTTAAACACCAATAGTTCCAATTACCTTTTAAAAACGAATCTGCAAATCCCATTGAACTGAATTTTTATCCACCTAGTAAAAAACTTAAAAACTAAACCTGGTACAATAAAATACCCAACTTTTTTCCAACGTAGAAATCTTCTCAAACTGCTTCTTCACATTTACATTTTTAAAAAGAGCCTTCTAACGTAAAACCAAATGAAGTAAGTTCTGGTACTCTGATTGGCACGCAATAAGAAAAGAGTAAACACTACTACTATTTTTGAACTCGCTTTATACAAACTGTTCATACGTTGACATGAACAGACTGTAATATATAGGGGGATTTATTTAGTACAAAATTTGCAAAGTCAAAATGGTATAAAAATAAGTATACAATTATTAGTCTGATTCAAAGGTTATAAGAGCAGTTTTGAAGAAAACTTGCTGTAAAGTAACATACAGGACGTCCTAGATTTGTAGAATAAATTTTATTACAGAAAATCCTGTATATATATTTTTTCAATGTAAAAATATTAAAAGAACGACGAAATGATACAATTAGAAAGGGCTTTCGAAAAATCACAAGTATCTATCACTTTCTTATTAAAATATTTTAAAATAATTATACGGGGAGAAAAAAAATTACATTATTAATATAGACATCGAGCTGACAACAAAATGACATATCACAGGAATCAAACGTATAGAGAAGAATTGAGAAAAAATGGGTTCAAAAATATGAAGGAGAAGAAAATAAGAGAGATAGATGAAGAAGAAGAAGTATATTATTGATGAAATACGAAATTCCCTAAATATATATGACTTACCTACTCTACTGTATACAAAAAAAAATATTCGCCTTCGACTTACAGATGTATTATATAATATACAGGGTGTTTGAAACAAATTTGCATTGTTGCTAGGATAAGTAGAATATTGAAAAATAACTTGGGGGTATTTAGTAACAAATGTTCGTAACTGCAACATATCCTCTGTATTTTTCAGTGTTCTGAACCACTTTTTTTTAAACACCCTGTATAACACGTCAAATCGTTGTTAGCTCAAAGACTATTGAGAAAACCGTTTCTAAATGTTATCCAGTACCGTTCTACGTAGTACTAATACTAATACAAAATTATCTAAATAAGAAGTGTCACAAAAAAATTACAACGTAAAAAAATCGGAAGTGACTGATAGTCCAACTACCGGTTAAATAGCACATAGGTACTAAAAGAAACATTTTTAAAAAGTCGACGTTTTATCAACGAATAAGTGACTGCGTTTTAACCAAAATTCTTTTTAGTGGGAAAAATATGTTTACCAATTTTGAGATTCAAGTACCAGATTTTGTTTTTTAACGTCCTACAGGATATAAATGTACTGGAAAAAGTGATGAGCCAAATAATTCTGAAAAACGTCATAAACTCCGTATAAAATGAAAATTTTTTAACCCCTTCGTCCAAAAAGTTTACGCAGCACCTGATGATGATATTATATTATAATTTTAATGTGGAATCTGTGGGGTTGTACTAATAATCACTTCCTTAAAAAATATTGTTACACTTAACACAGTTTACTCAGTTATACAAAGTGAGCCAATTAAAATTCCAAAAATACCTTTTTCAAATTACTTATAAAGGGTGTTTTATAAAAAGTGGCACCGTTGATAGATTATTGAAAAAAGTTTTGTTTTGATTTTCAGATTCTGTGTAGCTACTGCCCTTTATGAATTTCAAAACAAATTCATGGGATGAGGACGAAATTTCATTACAATGTTGCCATTAGTTTCAACAGAAATTTAAAAAATGATGAATGCAATTTTTTTAATAAGAAAATTCTAGCAGCAGTCACTTTTTTTTGTGTTTTCATATTGAAGTGAAAAAGTTGTTCGATGGTTGGGATTATTAGGAATAAAAGGATTTTTGGAATTTCAACGAATTGACACACGATGCATTTAAAAAATTTTCCTCAGACTTATAACCTAAAAGAAAAAAAACACAACAAATCTCACGGCGACGACTCTCAGGAAAAGGTTTTCGAATTGTTTGTAAATCTCTTTAATCTATTGTCCAAATCGACAGCGGGACTTGGTATTTTTTGGGACGGGTGAGATGATTTAAAAGGTTCTGTCTTATATTTTTGTTTGATTAAAAATTTGTTAGTCGCAACTCTCACATCTTTCGGCAGATGTTGATATCTGGAAAATAGATTTTTCAAAAAAAAAAAACAGTTTGTTGAAAGTTTTTTAAATTAAACATGATTCCCAAAAAAACTACTTGAAATTATGATTTTTTTTTTATCTAACAATCAAGAGCCTCGGTGGATATTGAAATAAATTTACTTTACTGTGTACCTTATATGATCAAAAAAAAATTGTCCGAAACCCTTGAATGTTAGAAATCTTTTTGACATTTAAAAAAAATTAATTCAACACCTGCACCACCCTAAAAAATACAATATCCCATTTATAGAAAATTCGGATTTTTATTTTTCAACCAAAAAGTCCGAAAATATCAATAACCATCCTAGAGTGAAAATATACGAAAAAAAAACAGTCCTCTGTGCAAATTATATAAAAAAAAAGTTTCTGCTTGTCCACACCCCTTTTTTAACCTGATTTAGCATCAAGTGACTGAATTTAAATAATAAATGACGAAATGTTAATGTTTTGATGTCATTTAAAGATGAAAATGAGTTTTTTTTGTATTTTCGGATTCGGTGGTTAAAAGAACAAAAAAAAATCGAAAACCCAGTATACCGGGTGTCCCAGGCTATATCTCTTAAACGAGATTTTCGAATGGGACAAAAACTTGTCTGTTCCATACACTTTAATATGGCGTAGAAAAAATCATCCCTTAGTTACAACCCCTAACTTCAAACTTTTTAATAGTACCCTGTACATTTTTTTAATAATTTTGGATGTAGTCTAATCAACAAAATTTTCCAAAAATAAAATGGTTTCGTAAATAATCAAGAAAATATCAGTCTATTATTTACATTAAATATTTCGAATAAATAATTTTAATTTGTTGATTGCTATTTTTATTTATTTCTTTCGTGTAATTTTTATTGTTCCTTGAAGCTTTCAGGCTTTCTTGATTAATTTAACAAAAATAAACTGATATTTTCTTGATTATTCACGAAAAATTTGTTGAGTAGACGATGGAAGACCACATCTAAAATTATAAAAAAATGTGCAGGGTGCTATTAAAACGTTTGAAGTTAGTGGTTGTAATATTTAGGGGAAGATTTTTTCTACGCCATATTAAAGTGTATTAGAAATGAAACAGTTTTTGTCCCATTCGAGAATCTCTATTCGTTCAAGAGATATAGCCTGGATAAATTAGTCTGGGACACCCGGTATATATATGTACAAAGAAAAATTCCCTCAAGTGTCGATGACGAACATTTACATTCGCAAAAAGCTAACGGCAAATAAATTCACTAACCACTCGAGATAACAGAAACGTGTATTTTAAATAATATTAAATTAGTGTAAAAAATCACAGAAATCTCATTTTGTAAATATAATAAAAATCACGTTTCTGGGACCGCGCGCTGGTCGAGTGTGCGCATCTATTTATTTCGAGTTAACATAAAACACAAAACATATAAAAATTTGAAAAAATATCGTACAACAGCTATAAATATAGAGAAGAAATGTTTGGGTTTTAAAAATATTCTACAAAATATACATAATACAGTTAGTGTTAAATATTAAAATTAAGAGGTGTTAAAAGCTAACGTTACTTTGTACTAGTTCCAGTTCTATTAAGATTATTTGTAGTTGAAGAATATCAAAATTGGTATTAAAAGAGTAAAGATGCTATGTCAACATTAGGACAGCTGGTAGTTGGGGTTAACCTAGTTGATATACGTTCTTAAATAGTCTTATCAACAAGTGAAATTGGCACCAACCAAGTCGATTAGTTATTTGAGCGGTTGTGCTGTGTCGTTAAAATGATTTACAACATTAGTTATTCTCGTCAGTGCCGCAGTGACTTGTGTTGTGACCAGTAAGTTTTATAAATAAAATTAATTAATTAATAATAGAGATGGAAATTTTGGAATTTTTTCATAGCAATTTTCTCTTTTTAAAGAATATTTATTTTATTTTTTGATTATTAGCGAAAAGCTGAATGCATGTTTTTTCAACTTATTTAATAATAGAATAATTTTTTATGGGCCTTAAAATATATTTGTTGATCAGACTAAAAAGAAAATCTATTTTTATCAAAATGTACAGTGTGGTGTATATTTATTGAAGAAAAATAATAAAAATAAATGGAAATTGTAAAAATATTTACTTAGTATACGAATTTGACTTAATAATACAGTACCGGCTTGAAATAATTGTTAATATTTCAATATTTAAATCAACTGTTGTATGTTAAATTTATTTAAATAACGAACATTTCCCTGTATATTTATAGATTTGTCGTTAGGACCTTATTATCTTTTGTTACGTACACTGTAGTAATTTTTTTGAGTTTATAATTTTATATCAGAAAGGACGAAGCCGTCAGGTACTTTTTTTCCCAAAACAAGAATATTGAAAAAAAGAATGTGGATGAAGTGTGGAGCCTGCCTGTTGTGGGCAATATTGTAGTGAATTTTTGTCTTTTTTTATTACGTTTTTGTTTTTTGATCAACAGGTACACAGCAAATGCGAAGGCGACAATGGCTAAGATCTAGTTACCGTTGGCTGCTACCTACAAAAATTAAATTGTGTCAATATCCTGTTTCGTCCTAACGTTAAGAAAAAATATGGGATGTGTTAAAAAAAAGCTTTCGAGTAAAAATGATTTAGTTTTTAAAAGCTCAATTTTAGTACACACTGCATATAACCTGACCCACATTCGGAAGCTTCTGGAGTTTCTTCTGTTAAATACCGAAACATATTTTTTTTCATCTCAGTTTTTCAAAATTTATTTAATTTTTCGTCTCCAGTAGCTTTCGAAAAAATTAAAAAAAATTAAAACAGACCCCGTTAAACAACACATATACACTTATATCCAATCTTTACAAATTATTTTATTTTTGTATTATACATCATATTATAGTGTAAGTAAATATTTTTTTCAAATTTTATGAAATAAATTCAGGACTAAGGGAATTATTATACTGATTGTTTCAGAAAAATAGTACCTAATTGAAATGGCAGCAAAATTATAGTTGTGGCCGTAAAAGCAATTCATACATATGATGTATAGTACAAATTTTTTTTTTTAAAGACACCTGGTTATATTTTATGTAAAAATATCCCGAATAGGTATTCATTCAATCGGAGTTTAAGTATAATGGTAAAACTATAGTATTTTGTCACAAAAACTACTAATATCCATCTACTGTTTCCAAAAAAAAACTACTTAATATTTTTTCAAAACTTGTACCTACCAGGTTTCTTTAGAAAGTTCAACAAGTACTTTTTTCAGCCCCTTTGAATTTAATTTTAATTTTTCGTTGGACAAAATATACCTTAAACAAAATTATTATTTATATTTTTTTTCCAAAAAAAAATTTAGGTTAGTATAATTTTTTCCCAAAATGTAAAGTTTTCCATTTTATTTAGGATAACACTTTTATTTTCTATCAAAATCAATCAACCGGTGGCGTAGGCGTATTATTTTATTGGAAGGGTTTTAAAAACAATTTTAATAAACAGATTTTTATTATTTGATGAAAAAAAAAGCAAACAAACAAAAAACTTGAAATAGAATGAAAAAAATTTTATAAAATTTTTCTTACCAACCAATGGCGTAATCATATTATTTTATGGAAGGGGTTCTGAGAGTAATTTTAATGGAAAAATGTTAAATGTTAATGTCTTTTTTTGAAGATACCAAAATTTTTGTTCTTTGAAATACTCCACATAATTTTAATAAAATAAAAAAATTAAAATACCAAGTTTTTAGTAAAATACGAAAAAAAAACCAGAAAAAATAATGAAATTTTGTAGACACCCTGTATAAAACCCAATACAAACCTTTTTGCTTATCTTACTTAAAAATAAGGATAATAGGGTTTGTATACAACGGGCGGGTTATAGTAATATTTGGTTCTATTCCTATACGGAGGTACATAACTAAAAATAAAATCAAAAATTTTGAATTGACTAAATAAATTTTTTCGATTGAAATTTTAATTTGTAATTTTTATTTCAATGGTATTAGTTTTGAACAATGAAAACCATGTTTTAAGCTACAAAAGGCACCTAAGAAAAAACGATAGAAGTTCACAAAATTTCCAACCAATTTTGCTCATCAAATAAATATTAATATTAGAAGGGGAATATTCTTGAATTTCTTGTGAGCGACACCTCGCGGCTACATAAAAAAAGTGGAGGAGTTAAAAATTCAAATTAAATTATATTTAGATTAAAAAAAAAAAATTATAAATCGTTGAAAATTTGGGAATATTTAAATGTTTACGACAATTTAAGAAAATTTATATTAAAAATTGATAATCAAAAAATTAAAAAAAAATATATTAGAAATTGAAAATAATTTTGAAAACGTTGGAAATTTATAAAATTTGAAGATATCTAAAAAAATTATAAATCGTTGAAAATTTGGGAAAATTTAAAAAGTTTACACAAAAATTGATAATCAAAAAATAGAAAAATGTAGAAAACCCCACAAATTTAAAAATGAAAAATTTTTAAACATTTAAAAAAATTAAATTAAAAAATGTATATTTAGAAAATGAAAATAATTTTTAAAAAAATGGAAATTTATAGAATTTGAAGATATATAAGATTACAGTTTAAAAAATTGGGTAATTTTAAAAATAAAAAAATTGGATAATTTTAAAAATAAAAAAATTAGACTATTTGAAAGAATGACAGTAATGACATTTTCTATGCGTGTTTATTAGACACTATCTACGAATAATAATAATTATTATTATTGAACCTTTTGTATTTATACAATTATGAAATTTCAAGTAAGTTACAAAAATAAAGAAAATAAATTTCATGAACTTCCTCGTAATATCTCTTTTCACAATTAAAGCTTTTTTTTACGTAGCGTTACGGCTGATAAAATTCTTTTAGTAAAATCGAATGTAAAAAAAATTAATTTTTTTAATAAAAAGCGATTATAACAAAGCGAAAGTAAAATTTTATTTACCTATGACCGATTAATCCATTCATTGCAGACGTTATAGTCGGTACCATCTCCAACTCGACCAATAACGGAAAATGATCCGAATAAATGTGAGGATGGGGACAGCCTATGACTTTGTTCTGTTGCAACCATTCCTGAGAAAGCGGACCCAACAATCCTAGAGGTGTCATGGTTTGTTTGGCGTAGAATATGTAGTCGATTATACCCTTAAAGTCGAAACTGCGAAAAAAAAAAATTAGAATAAACTCGTGTTTATTAAATTTGGTACTTACGTGTAATTTGTGAACGGCATTATTTCGTCGTTGTACGCAGATGCCAATTTGAAGTTATGTGTAAACTCGTTAGGTTTATCACAGCTGAGAACTTTCTCTAAACAAGCTTTATAACTGAAGGTTTTGAAGTCTTTGTGTTCCATGGAGACCCTACCAGTACCTATGGAACAAACAAAATTTATTTGTAACGACACAAAGACTCAAATTTCCTGTCCGAAGACAGACATACAGATTCTAGTGAAAATAAATTCATCGAACGCCCCTGGTAATGGAAATTTGTATAAACTATTTAACCATTTTGAAAATTTATATCGTACGGTCATGGTAGATAGAAAAGAAAATTTCCCCCTTTCTAAAAATATGAAATTTAATTATTTTTTAAAATTTGTCACGTGGAGGAGATATTTTTGGAAAAAAAATTAAACCCTTATAAAAATTTTGTCGTAGCCGATGATGATTGGAAATTTTTACAAATTATTTAACCCTTTTGAAAATTTATATCGTACGCCCATGGTAGATAGAAAATTTCAAAATAAATTACCACTTTCTAAAAATGTGGAATTTTTACAACATATTTAATACCTTTTTAAAATTTGTCTCGTGAGTCCCTGAAAAATGGAAATTTTTGCCAATAAATTAGCCCATTTTAAAAATTATATTGTGCGCCTTTGATGAAATTAAATTTTTAAAAACAAATAATCCGACTGTAAAAATAATAACGAACGCTCTTGGTAGATGGAAATGTATGCCTCTTTTCAAGAAATCTTGTCGTAGCCCATGATAAATGGAAATTTTTACAAACAATTCAACCTCTTTTAAAATGTATATCGTACGCCCATGGTAGACAAATAATTTTGCAAATAAATGAACCCTTTACAAAAATGTATATCGTATCCCCATGGTAGATGGGTATTTTTGCAAATGGATTGATCCCTTAACTGTAAATTATATTGAACGCCCCTGGCAAATGGAAGTTTTTTTACAACCCCTTATAAAAATTTTATCGGTGACGCCAACCCAAATTTTTCAATTAAAAAAAACATGGAAAATCTCAAGTAAGATAAATCGAAACAGGAATGCTACAAGGAACAATATTAGGTCCATTCTTCCATCTTTTATACACAAATTATAGTTATAGACAGGGGCGGATCATACAGGCGCTGCAGAGAAGAAAATAGTGCAAAAATAAGTCTTACCTAAAAATTCAGTTACACCCGAATCGGGTAAAGAATTGAAATCCCCGCAGAGTACCAATTGGATATTGCTGGAATCAGTATTGATGTCGTGCGCCTTCAAAGTTTGCGCCGATTCTTCCAATATTTGTTTGAGCTCGTTGGAAAGCATCATCGTTTGGATCAATTTGACGTCGCAAAATTCCGGATCCCAATGTATGTGAGCCGTACATACCAAGATAGGTTGTTGAAGAAATGGAGCATCAGGTGGTGCTGGAAGATACAAAAAAAAATTTTATTCCCAGTCACCGGTAAACATTAACGATTTTTTTGGTTACTTACTATTATCCCAAGCAGCCTCTGTTGTTTGCAGCAAAGCAGCTAGACCGATGTTGTCTTTGGGCATGACTCTGTTCAACATGTGCTCCATACCGTCCGCGCTAGCCATGGCTAATTGATTAAATTCAACTAAATGCTCTTTTACCAAAGTGAATCTAAAAATCGAAAAAAAAATACAATAGTCGAAGCTAATAGTTTAGTACCTTACAAAACCAAGAAGCAACAACTACTTTTCGGGCTATGTGCCCCGACGGACATTGAATAACACTTCTAAGCTAAACTGGGTTGGGGTATCTGCACCATATCACCAACCTAGTTTGTAATTTTAGAATGATCAATATCACTTGTAGACCGGTTTCGGCGTATTTGCGTCTCATCAGTACAAGGTAGATATCATCCGTCCAGAAGCTCTGAGAGCAAAATCCTGGACTGAGGAAAATACATTAACCTCAGTAAAAGAAATGCTAAGAATGCGATAACAGCAACATCCCCACATCCAAAATTCTAAATTGACCGAAAACCATCTCGTTTTTGTACGGATGACATCTACCTTGAACTGACGAGGCGCAAATACGCCGTAACCGGTCTACAAGTGGTGTCCCACATAGCCTGAGAAGTAGTTGTTGCTCCTTTTTAAACGGTCTGCGTTCTTTGAAAAGTAATTTTCAAAAATTATTATCTTTGACTGTAATTAAGTAGAAAAAATTCAATTTGTTGGAGATTCAAACTTACTTGGAGACTCTATAAAATATGGCGCATCCATCTACGTACTTCCTCTCGCTTTCCGCCATATGTTTCGCTCTCGATTTCGGCGAATAAATACCGTTATACCCGTCCATCTTCAGTTCCGGTAGGAAATAATTGTAGAATTGTTCCATTTCAACTTCCTAAAAGTAACCATTGTAAATATTTAATTGTATAAGAGAAATTAATGAAATTTAGCACCTGGAGATTGATGATATCGGCACCGTAGTGTTTGATTTCCTCCAAGATGCCCTTTTTTCTATAATCCCAATTGAGAGCCCAACTAGGGCAGTAACTATACATTTGCCTGGTGGCATATTTATCACATAGAACATTGTAGCACATCACAGTGAATATACCTAGAAAATATTTCTTTAATAATCTCGTTACAATAGAAATAGAAATTTTATAAAAATTGAAATCAACTTACATGTTGGTCTATTTGTAGATGGCCTTGCCAAAGGAATCCACGGTCGTGGAGGAGGGGAGGGTGTCGTAACTGAAAAGAAAAATAATTGCAAATATTTCAAATTCTACCATAAAAAAATATTTACTGGTTCTATGTCTCCTGGGGGCAGTGGCGTAGCTAGGGGGGACAAGGGTGCAACGTAGGTGCATATGCACTCAAGACTTTCAAACAATCCAATCATCAACTACAGTATTTACCGTAATATAACGAAATAACCGAAGTATAATCACTTTGACCACTTTCTCATAAAAACTTTTGGATTATAATCCAGTAGTTACATTCAGTGTCGGGTGTGAATTTTGTTTCAAAGAAATATTTATATCTATTTCTTGGCTGTGAGTTTAGTGAATTGTTATAGGTATAGGAAAGGTTATTTTATTTTATTATTTTTTTTTCAAAGATGAGGTTAGAGGACCCCCTGAGCTCCGGGGCCCTGGTGCACTGCCCCACCTGGACCTATGATAGCTACGCCACTGCCTGGGGGGTACTCCCACTGGTCAACTATTTACATAAATTTCCCACTGATAAACATCCCCCAGGAGATTTTAACGTTCTTTATTATAAATCTTTCATCCGTCTCTATTCTTGATATTTATATTTATCCACTCATTTTTTAAAAATGTAATAGCATCGTCTTTGTGTATAATTTTACAGTACGGAATTTTTATAATGTTGTATAATTTTCGCGTTGACGATATTCAAATTTTAAAATATTTTAGTAGGAACTCCTAAGACACCCTGTATATCTACCGAGTACTCTTTTTAAGTCTTAGAAAGGATGTACCAAAAAAAACTATATCAAGAAATCAAGAAGATTAAGCTCTAAATTTAAGCTTCAAGGTAAGTCCCTTGGGACCCATACGTTATTAATGTATGGTCTCCTAGGGCATCCACCCTGTAATCCCGATCATTTATCGAGTGATTTCCAGATGCTTAGGCTTTTTTTCGCGAATAAAATTGTCCTAGCTCCGGTCCTGTCATATAAATTAGTTATCATTGGTAATGAAATCGAATTTTTAGCCTGCGGGTTGAGACAATTTCGTGCGGATCGATGATTATTCTCCAGGAAATTATTAAAAAAGAAACAACTGACGAATCGAAAGCGTCACAAATTTGTTTAAACTCCTTCATACTAATTTGGCCCAGTGAAAGTAGTAGAGAAAACAGGGTATTGGGAGGGCCGATTATTATTAACGTTATAAACAATAAAAAATATCAAAATAGAGATACAGTATTTCAATTATTTATTGAATTATATAGACTGTTTTACAGATGACCGATAGTAAGTACCAATTAGTTTTGCCAACATCGTAGATGTTTCTAATAAAAAAAATAAAAACCCCACAACGATATTGTTGAATCCCTTCTCATTACTCCAGACAAATAATTATTATACAAAATCTGGCCTTCAAGTCGCCGTTCGCAACCAATTATATGCGTCCATTCTCCTCCCTATAATTTTTTTTCGCGATAACGACCAGTAACGGAATAAGCAAAATGGTATTCTTATATCAAAATTATGAATTAAAAATTTGTTGTGAACATTGACATTGACAGAACAAAATGTTTGTTAATATTTTTGATAGATAATGGTGAGACATTGTAGAATGAGCAAAAAATGATGTTTTGGAACCAAATAATCGGATCGCTTTAATAGTGATAAAAGTAATTTGTCTACATTGTTCAACATAACATTTTTTCTTCGACTTTATTTAAAATTATTATAATTCTCCAGGGTGTTTAAAAAAAAAGTTCATACATTTAATGAATGTTTTGGAAGCTGACACTTCCCATGAATGTCTTCTGACTTTCAAAGAGGGCACGATTTTCACCGAGTAGTTTTTAAACCAGCAACTAGTTCCTTTCTTAACAATTGGTACGTCCTTCTAGATATAAGTAATTTACAATGATGAGAGTATAGTAGGAAATTTGATTTAAATACAACCCTGTTAACAAGCACATAACAATGGTCGATAGTTTTAATATCTTCATCTTTGCTAGAGTACATTCAGCTCGTTTACTTTCTTTTAATTTTTACATGTCATGAATTGTTGTATTGTTAGTCACTTTATATTCATACCTGGAGGATCTTACATTACACGGTTTAAACAACACTGCAAATAAAATGAACAATATGAAAATTTTAATGAAAAAAAAAATCTTATATTGCAGTCAGAAGTGGGATTTTACTAACTAGCAAGTTCAAATTAAAAAAACTGTACGTATTTTTTCATCTAGGGGGTTATTTTGGTAGGTGCGGAGTGGGTGGATAAAATTAAATTTTGTATAACAGTTAAAATCTGATCGTAAAGTAGTGCGGAAACTAGAAAAAAATCTTCTTAATCATAAATAACAATTCTATCTAACCTTGATAAAATGTGCAACATCGTAAAACAAACTTTCTATCCATTCTCTTCACTTCACATATAAAACATACACATACAGAAGATTGTGAAAGCATCGTTAAAGGTTATCAACGAATAGACATGAATGGCTTCGTACCTATTCCCATCGACTTTCGTTTGAACAATAATTTTTTTTTTTCAAATACAATCGGTAGTTTTAAAATGGAATATATGTAATTATTATTATTGTGGATATCTGTTACTTTCTTGGTACGGATATGGATTCAGTTGTCGGTACACTTTTTAGAAAGTATCTCACGATTTTCATTCTTCAAGACACTTTTTCGTGTGAAACAAATAAAATAAGGATATATATTTATTTCATAGTTTATAGTTTATTAAAAAACTGGTATAATCAATAATACTTCACAAATTTGAATCATCTAAAGCATATACAGGATGTCCCAAGATTTTTTTCAGGCTGTAACTCGGGAACAAACGAATAAGTTCATTTGAAAATTTTTGGGACCTACGTCATCACAGAAGCAGGGATGTCATCGCAATGAAAAAAAATCAATGGAAGGGGGGATTAAACTTAGCTCAAATGAAAGGGATTTTTATACCAAATTTTCAATTTATTGTTTATTTGCAACAATATCCAGTGATCATTTGAGGTAAGTTTGAACCCCCCCAAAAAGATTACCCAATTTTCAAATTAACCTATTCGTTAGTTCACGAGTTACAGAGTGTAAAAAAAATCTTGGGACACCCTGTATACAGTGAATAAATATTTCTACCTGCATTGTCTTTTACGTGTAAAATAGAATCCAATTAATACAGTCATTGAAGCTAAAATTCAAAACTACCACTTAATGAAAAAAGTTTCAAGCATTTTATTGATTAAAGTTTTTTACCTTTTCGCTTATGTCTTCACATTGACTTTAGAAAGATTATATCGATTTAATCCAAGAATATAATGTACTTTGTTTTTGTGTATCTGTTGGGAAACGATGCATATTCAGAACGAATAAGGTTTAAAGAAACGAAAGTGTCATTTAAATAATTTATGAATATTAATTGTAAATCTCAACCTTGAAATTCTCTCGACTGCCGCAAGAAAACTGTAATGTGGTAATTACTTAACGCATGATGCTTTATACAGAATGTCCTATGAAGTTATTTACTAAACGAAGACTTTGTGATAGACTCAATATAATAAATAAACGAATTTTGAACATGAGGTTTTTTTGGGGGGGGTAAATTGAAAAATAAAAAAAAGTTGTCTTTTTTGGGGGGTACAAAAAGTTTTACAAACTGTTACTTGTAATATATCAAATAAAAGGGCTGGTTTATAGGATCTCAAATATATAGTTTTCACAGTTTTAAAATAAATAATGTTCAAGTTATAAAAGATATTAGAAAAATAGTTTTATTATATGTTCTATTACTCCATCCCATTTTTGTACCGGTAATTCTCTATTCCTGGCTTTCTATACTTTGTTTGAAGATGTCCCCACCGGCTAAACTGTTCATTTTCAATACATTCCCTATTTTCTTTGAGTTACTTCCTTTCTACTGCATACATTTGACATAATTCATATTAAAATGTAAAAATGTTTACAATATTTAATGAATTCCGTATTGAGACACTCAGTATGATCATCTATCGGATAAAAAAAATGACTTCAGTTTCATTACGTTATGTCCTTGTGTTGCGGTTACCGACACCCGTTCTATTCGTGATATCTTTACGAAATGTTAAATAACGAGTAATATTTAAATTAAAGGCTAGTTAATAAATTCCTTGTTTTTTTTTTCATTTTTATTACCATCCACATCGTGAATGAAGAACCGAGTACTTAGATTGTTTACACAAGATTAATTTTGTTGTACAGCTTTGTTTATTGTTATTAACTTACGTAAAACAGGATTGTGTAATATGGGTATTTAAATATAATTGAAATAAAAACCGGTTTTAAAATATCAAAAATATATATTTGAAACCTTTGCAGAAAGTTCGTTATTTTGATATGTCACAAGGTGCAGTTTGTAAAACTGTCTACTAATTTGCCCCCCCCCAAAAAAAAAGACTACCGTAATTCCAACATTATCAAATACATTTATATCGAGTACATTTAATTGTGACAGATAATAACATCAAAATGTAAAAACATTTTTAGGTATACTCCATTCCAAGATATTTAGTTTTGACTTAATGGTTCACAGCATATTAGCTATTGACGCCGCCCATCCGATAACTGTAAACAGTGCCGTGCAAGTTCCGAGGATACGCTTTCTGTTACAAATTAACACAACTTGTCCTTCAGTACATTTACGATTTTCTTTGTAGCCGAACAAGTTTGTGGAGAGCTATTTCTCAAATGGGATTTAAATATTGTACCATCAATAAATCAGAGACAAGCGATAATGGAGTCATAACGTTTACCTCGACGAGATAATAAATTTAATTTATGTTTTATTATCTAAATTTTACGACTACGGATCTGTTACTGTGCAATGAGGGATTTATAAACTTTTATTATTAAATCCTCAGATACCGAGTCAACGAATTATTGTGAAATATTCTTTACCTTTAGATGCGAAGATAAAAGATATGTTCGGTAGCGGTTTATCGGTCGGTGTTAAAAATATGCGGAAACACTATAGACAAGCAAGATGTTTATTATATAAAAAAGAATTCTTTTATAGTCAAGATCGATGGATCAACTGACCCTATGAATAATATCCGTGTTTCAAGTTTACCAAGGAAGCAACCGCATTCTATAAAGGCATTTTAGGTATTTGGCAAGATCTTACATCCACTTGATTTATATTTTCCTACAGTAGATTATTAACTATAAAATGATAGGCATCTCTATACGTTTGTTAGCAGATGTCCTTTTCGATTGCAGGTAGATAATTTTACAGAAAAATTAGCTGGAATTTCAAAGTTATTTTGTTTCATTTTTGTCACCCCGTTTTCTTTTATACCTGATGATGGTAATTATTCACCGAAACACACTTTTTTGTTGGGGTTAAACCATACGTTTTGTTCTTTTTACATACTTCATGTTATTCGGACACTCAGTACAAGTAAAATACCGCACCCGAAAAAAATATTTCCTACCTAACAATTATTTGAAAGTATAACTTTGTACTTCGTCGATACCATAAGGATTTAATTTCTACAGCGTGTTTATTACAGTTTGGTCGGGTTAAACCCACCGAGCCTTACCCTTGAATAGATAATTTTATAACAAAAAGTGTTTCAACTAATGTTTCAAGCATTACTCATCAATTTATTCATCACTGAATATGGGCCGTACCTATTCTTTGAATTGAGAAATATTAAGAAAATCCCTAGGTTTTAAAACAGAGTTGGAGTGTAGAAACCGTTTCAATAAGGAAGAAGCCGCCTGAAGTTGCAGTCGATGCGCGACCTTGATGTCAAAACCAGCGCCATATTTAAAAATTGATATTTTAATCTAAATCAGTAGCGTAACGTTTTCACATTTTGTAGGGTAACACAAAATTAGAAGTATTAGAACCATATAAATAACTGCTAAGTGCAGCAGACTATATGAATATTATGATCAGAATTCAATTATTTTTGAAGTAATGTATACTCTTCCATATATTTTACAACAATCTGAATGCCATGAGTAATATATTGGATTATTACACTTTCTTATTTGACTTACCGATGATTTTTTAAAGGAATTTGGATTCCATGTTCAGCTTCAGACTCCATAAAAGTTGCAACGTTTTTAAGAATCTGTCGGCCTTCACTGTGGATAACTTTTCTTTTAACACCAACCAGTTTTGTAGGAGGCATGGTTTTAGATCAAATATAACACACAGCACTCACAAATAAACTAGCAGAACGTCTTAGAATATTCAAAAATGAAAAATATTCGACAGTAAATGATTGTTTCAAACACAACCTCAAATGTCAACAATTTAATTGCTGTCGGCATGAAACATCGCTTGTAACGCCAATGGCATGGAACGATCGCTCGACAGATTTTGACTCATGCGCAGGTCGGTACGCCAACTTCAGGTGGCTTCTTCCTTATTGAAACGGACAGTACTCGCCAAGATATACCATCGACTCAATGAATTTAAAAATGCCCCAATATTAAAGTAATAATAAAAATGTAATTGAAAAAATCTGCAGGGTTTATTTCAGGTGAATATGGAGGTCAATACAATTCATTCTATCCGCGTTAGAATTTTCTAAGAATATTAATCCGAGTCCTGTCCTGATATGTTGCACAACGAATCGTTGCGCTTTGTCATTCCGCCACACACGAATCCCATATGCATATAATGCCCTTTCGGTGCGGCCCATTTCGATTATTCGAGTATGAAAGAAAAGAAGAAGAGCCCACGACATTTTTAATGAAGAAAGTTGAACGCGTAGGCGACCGAGTTAGATTTGAGATCGGTGTTGTTTGTTATACAGGGTGTCCCAATTGAAACTAACATGATTTAAATGAAATTTTTGACAATTAATAAACTTGGTATGATATTTTTTTCGTTTTCCGCCTGATCATACAAAAAAAAACATTTTTTGTGTCTTGTGTTATGTTTTTCGGTTTTTGATATTAATTTTTTGTTAATTCCTTAATAATTTATTAGCAATTAGCGAGATTTCAATTATTAAAACTATGTCAATTATAAAAACAATGGGGTAATTAAAGAAAAACGAGAGAACAACGATTGTCTCGAATTCGAGATAGTTGTTTTTGAGAATCTAGAGCGACAAATTAAGGTGAGTTAAAAAAAAATCGCAAATTAGGAGATGTGAAATTGCAAATTTACGTTAAATCAACGGTGGTTTGTTAATAAATATGTGTTTAACTAAAAATACATTCTTGTCAATGATTAGCAGATTGTTAATTCTAAGGGAACAAAGGAAGACCATCGACAACTTCATATTTAAACTAGTGACGTATTTGCATTACAAGTTGCACAATTTCAATCAATTTTTTTCCAACAAATTTAAAATAATCTCATTTTTGACTATGTGATGCCTTTTGGCCTAAATATTAAGTTATTAATTATTTAAATTATTATTTAATAAATTCCCTTCAGCTAATTCCAATAAACCACGAATTGTTTTATAAATGATAAATATAAAGGTTGCACGTACGAGTCAATGTCAAAGCGTGAATAAATATAAGTAGTATTATTTATATTTATTAAATGGTGAACTTGACTCGTCGTATAAATATGTAACGATAGTATTTTAAGAGGTGATTACAATTCAATTCAATTCATTCTAATTAGTATTCTAGTATTATTCATATTAGTGTTAGTAGTTAATGTATATTAGTAAAGTTTAAGGAATAAATAGAACATGTCCCAGTGATACAGGTAGTTGTTTTATTCCTGTAAGATGACCCACCGAATGACCAGCAGCACCACCTATTCAGAGGCCCTTCTACAATTCTAATGCACGCAGTATCCATACTAGGATACACACATTACAACTATCCCATCACCTAATAAAACATGGGGTCAAAAGTTGAATACCCTATTGCTTGATAATAATGGAGAAGTGGTTAATTAATTACGGGGGTCGTTCAAAATATATTTTACTTGTCCAATTTTTTTTGTTATTAACTGGCATTTAAAAAAAAAATTAAAAAAAAACGATGGGTAAAGTTCTCTTCTTCAGTTGTTGAGTTAGAGAAAGAAAAGGAGTGTATAAATCAATAGTGTTTCCTAACCAAACAAACAAACACATCATTAAAAAATTTATATTGAAAAAGAAAAGGGATTTGGTGAACACACACAATAATATCTATTAGACCGTTAAGTTAATATAGTAAATCCACTTTGTGGTTCTTGTAATGTAACAACTACAATACTAATCAACAAGATCAATAACTGTATTTATAAAAGTGATTCGATATAGGCTCTCTTCAATTTATTGTTAAAACCGACACACGATCATCTACTACCAGGATCGATTGCAAAACTTCAGACAGACCAGATCTAAAAATCTTATTCAGTGGATGAAAATAGAAAGAAAAAAAATAATTTGCACAGTTTCAAAATTTGTCGACGAGATAAACAAATCTGTAAGCAGAAGCAGAACCGGTATTAGACAAATGTTTTATTATTGCAGGATTCCGACGTACTAGCGATTTCTGTACTATTTTTCCGATTTTTTTGAAACTTTTCCATTGAAGATGATGTCCGATTGGGAAGGCCAGTTTCTGTGTCAGTCCCCGAAAATATCGATGCAGTTCATGACATGATTTCATCAGAACGTCGAATTGGGCTAAAACGGATATCTGAAGCACTGAATATTTCATACGAACGCGTTCATCATATAGTTCACGTCAATTTGGAGATGAGAAAAATTGCTGCAAAATGGATCCCAAATGTTTGAATGTTGACCAAAAGCGTGCAAGGGTAGAAGCATCGCGTTCGATCTGTGCTCCATTTGAAAACGATGTAGACTTCTTAAACCGAATTGTTACTATGGATAAGACTTGGATACATTTCTACGATCCAGAAACAAAGCAACAATCGATGAAATGGCGACACTCTGGTTCTTCAAGACCTAAGAAGTTTCGTGTCCAAAAATCTGCTGGAAAAGTTCTTGCTTTAATTTTTTGGGAGTGCCATGGAGTAATCACGATTGATTTTTTGGATAAGGGTAGAACAATATTACTATTCGACATTACTGACCACTCTACGGTAAAAAATTAAAGAGAAACGACGCGGAAAGCTATCCAAAGGTGTTTTGTTTTTGCAGGACAACGCCCCTGCACACAAATCTCATGTTGCCATGCAAAAAATTCGTGATTTAGGGTTTGAATTACTCGAACACCCCCCTTATTCACCAGATTTGGCTCCGTCCGACTATCATCTCTTTCCTCAACTGAAAAAAAGTTGGAAAGGTCGTAAATTATCTTCCAACGAGGAGGTAATAAAAGCTGTGGAGGTCTGGTTTGCAGAGCAAGAATAAACTTTTTTTTTAGAGGTCTAGAGACGTTGAAGGTTCGCTGTAATAAATGCATCCAATTAAGAGGATAATATAAAATATTTTGACATTGAAATTTTGTTTGGTTCTATAGTAAGATTTTTTCAATATATCCTCGTTGTTTTAGTCAATAAAACAAAATCTCAATCACAATGTAAGAACAAAATGTTTCGTAAATAACAGAAATGAACTAAACCCACCCTGGGACGTTAACAGTCCATGTGGACTAACAATTCAAGTACATTTTTTATAGACCAATCGAACGCTATATTGCACCAATGAGAATCAATTGTTCGCTAGTGGGTAGGTCAAGACTAGAAACGATTTATGGCTTTTTTTATCCCCAAAGAGATTTTATTATGAAACAGTGCAAACTATAATTGTTATTAATTACTAAAAACAGATTAAATGCAGCCTGTAGAATGATAATATAAAGAGAGTTCCTGGTATAAATGTATGAAACACGAACGACGGTGGTAACACGAGGACCCAGAGGTCATATAAAAGACCTAATCGCAGAGTTCGATACGATTTGCCGTTTTCTTTTCTTTTTCCCGACAACTACAAAGTATCTAGTAAGTAATGTAGATTTATGACGCAAAAGATCTTACTAGACGGCATCAACAACAAAAAATGAAAGACATTTTATGGGAAGCTATTATTTTTATTATTTAACATGTTTGAAGTTTGTGTTTTTTTTGTAAAAGAACTAGCGACAATTTTATTATTTCCTCTTTGGCTTCAACAAAGTCGTAGAAAATATCTGATACTATTGTTGTGTAATATAGGATTTTCCCGAGACAAAAAACATTCTTTCTTAACAATGCAGGATATATTTCAACTCCTACGCATTTGGTACCAATTCACTACCTACTATTGGTGAACAAAGGTACCTAGTTCCAATATTTTTTTGTTAACACGAATTAATAATTGAAAAATAATCATTTTGAAACACCCTCGCAAGTTCACTTTCGTCATTTCTTTTGTTGAATATAAATGGAAAAAAATCGTATTGTTAAGATAAGAAAATAAGCATAACATACAATAGAGACGTGATTCAGAACGCAAACAACCGTAACATATATGTCAGAAGAACTCGAGGCGAAGCAAGCGATTACGTGGTCTAAATGACACACTAATGATGTCTCCTTTAGTTGCTTCTTCGTTCTCGGTAACTGCATCTATAGTAAAATAACTCGTTTTAAGCGAAATTCCATTGAGGGTTTTCAAAATTCTACATACTAGTAGAGGATCCCACTTTGGTCCGGGGAAGAAAAAACATATCGACACCTAATCATTTCTCGGATAAATTCTGCTGGAGCTTACGACGCAGCTTGCAAGCACAACGTAGAGTACTCAAAATTTGAATCTTCTACGCTGATGTCTCTTTTTTTCAAATCTTAATTTTAAAAAAATTTCTTCTGTAAGTTCCTTGTGGCATTATTCTTTTTTCTTAATTTTTTGGGAATCAAACCACAATAATGGTTTTTATTTTTTATTTCGACGTTTCGATAGCGTTCAAGATTAACTAGTATAGAAATATTTTTTTTGGTCCCTATCTGACACAACAACAAAATTTGACAACTAGACAATCAATAATATTTTGAAGTTTAAGACTACAAAACTTTGTTGTCAAATTTTATTAAGGTCCATTCATAGTAGATCACACCTCTGGTAAAATGTGAAATAAAATATTTTATTTTATGACATTCTAACAATATGTAGTCCACTAAAAATGGAATCCAGTGAAGTGCACGTTCCAGGAACGGTTTTTATTGGGATAGCGCTTTTTTTCGCTTATTTTGGAAATTTTTTAATAAAAACGCGTTTGTTGTTACTTTTTTGTGTATGATTATTTTTGTTTTCAAAATAAGTATAGCTCAGTTTGGTGATTTTGTGTATTGAAGTGTGTATCGATTAACAACCATTCCAAAGATAAATCATAAGAAAACCTGGATAAAAACTTATGATGCTATCCTGATAACGCAGGTAATTGATTATTGGAAATTTCTCTTTCTAACATTGGTAACCAAATTTGACTACATTCGGCTGAAATACTAGCTACACATTTATCTGAATTTAGTTGTATTAAAGCACTTTCTTTGATTTTTCGTCTTTCATTATTGGGCTCTTTCAATATTATTTTTGTCGAATCCCATTGAATTTTATGCCCCTCTTCCCAAGCATGTTTGCAAATACCTGACTTAAAGAACTCCCTATCTTTGATATACTTTTTATGTTCATTTATTCGGACTTTCAATGGTCTAGATGTTTCACCTAAATAGAATTTGTCGCATTCACAAGATATCCTACTAAACGCAAATTACAGATACTAGATGTGAGTCCTAATATAACTTTATCCAAAAGAGTCCTTTGAAGATGTCGCTGCTGATTCAGTTCATCAACCAATGTTGTTTGTTCTTGTTTTTTTTTTATAATTCACGAATCATACAAAGATATATGATTATACTAACCACAACGCAATGTAGTCGTTCGGTCTTATCAAATCGTTTTGAAAAAGTTGATTAGAACCATTTAAAAAAAAAACTGAAATACACTTTAAAAAAAAAAGAGATTGAGTAGGTACTTCTTTGAACGGAACAAAATCTCGAACGGCAAATTTTTATGACCGGCAAATTATATTTTATGCAAGTGTAGAATGAAAATCTTCTTTTTTGCATTGTTTCAAAGTAATAAGGATGTGTACGAGCACAATAAGTCATTCGAATAATTCACAATGGCTTTGTGGGTTCGAAGCAAAATTAGTGGGTATATTTCGAGGTGTGCGATTTATTTGATGACAGACTATTATCGAGCAACATTTTAAATATAAAAATTTCTTTTTTCTTACCTACACCGGCAACGTTGCTTTTCGAATTATCGGTAATATTGATCGACATTTGACAGTTTGTTGCACTTGAAAATCGCGCGATGAAACTAGTTCTACAGACGTCCACGCGAGGGAGTTGTTTTTACAACACTGTACGTTCAAATCTACCAACGATTTTTCAAACTTATTATTTCACAGTCGAAAAAATTACCTTCAATTTAAAATAACGTTCAACTTTCACCTAATTTAGCAAAAATATATAATATAAAAATTAAGAAACCATTACGAGTATATCTCATATTTGACCTAGATAAGTCTTGGGTTTGTTAAATCTATTTGACTTGTACAAAAAATCATTGCTGAACCACAACAATATTTTGAAAAGTATATGGAAAGCTCAAAGTCCTGAAAAAGTTGAGAACAAAAACAAAAAATGTATCATTGGGCTTTTTTTTTGGGAGCCCTTCTAGTACCGCCCACCTTTATTCCACCCACCCAGCCATTCCCGTATCCTCGAGTAGATGATATAGATCAACTGGATGCATGCCATATGCTTCAGGCGGCACGTAGACCTCTCCGAAGATTGTCTGTCTCCTTGAGTCCAATGCCTTACAGTTGGATAAAATGTGGGTTACGGTCTCGGTCTCCATGCCACAAAGTCTGCAGCTGAGATCCCCGTTATATAGCCCCATTTTATGCAGATGATCCTTTACCGGAGCATGACCCTTTAAATAACCAGTAATAATTCTCAGCTTGTTCCTACTAGCTTTCAGCCCGTTTTACACATATATCACCTATGAAGGTCTTACTGTGTACCTGCTTTAAAGTGTTTCTCCATTGTAGTCTATGTTGGCGTTGTACCCATTTTCGTATTTGTTTTCGGACTACCTTCTTTGTGGTCCCAAGAACTGGTTCTGGTCCAACATATGTCGTTGCTGAGAACCTCTTCTCGCAAGTTCATCAGCTTGTTCATTCCAGAAATATCATTATGTCCCGGCACCCACACTAGTCCTACTCTACTGTGGTCTGCCAGTTCATTCAATTCTTTCTGGCATTCTTCTACCAGTCTGGATGTTACCTTGCGGCTACTTAGAGCTGCAAGGGCTGCCTGCCTGTTTGTTAATTCTGATACATTCTAGGATGGCATAAATTTCCGCCTGAAATACAGAAGCATGAACTTCTCGTGAGAAGGAGCACTGTACACCTTTGCTCCTGTCCCTTCCCAGTCTTTGACCCGTTTGTATACCAGGTCTCTCCTCGGGGAAACTTCAGTCTACTTGGGTCTTGCCAGTGCTTTCTGTGGGGTATCTCTACCTCATATTTAGAACTGGGGAGAAGTTTAGTGGCCATATAGTCTGTTTTCACATATAAAATGGCTTCACTTACGATGTCCTCAATGGATGTGTGTCCTGATCTAATTGTTTTGCTGCTCAGGTTATTTTGCAGCCTAAAGAACCCCATTCTTGCTTCTCCCATTATTACGATGTGCAATGGAGGAAGGCCAAATAAGGCATCTAGTGCTGTCGTTGGCGTGCTTCTTAAGCACCCTGCAATACTGAGACAAGCGAGTCTTTGCACCTTACCTAGTCTCATCATTACATTCTTTTTATTGTCTTTGTCCGTACCTGAATTCACAAGGGTAGTGCAGATCTAGCAAGGGAGTATTTTTAATAAAAATATCCTTAATTACAGTTTTCTGAAATTGTCATATTTAGTGAAGCGTGTTTGATTAAATAATACATATTCGACCTAAAAATTTTAATTTCTAATTGGATTCGTCGTTAAAGTTCCAAATGACCGAGCTTTGTATAATTTAAATTTCCTAATTTAACAACAATCTAACGTATTTAACTGTATTCTTTTTGCTGTTCACACATTTTTGTGGCCAATATAAAAACGGAAAAAGCAAATAACCAAATCCCAAGATTTTTATACGGGGTATTGCGATATAACTAGTTAATTGAAGAATTTTGGTATAGGAACATGAACCCTTAAGGGGTAATGATACTTTTCTACACTAGATCACCTACACTTTCCTATAAATACCTATAACAATTCACTAAACTCACTCAACCAAGAAATATATATTATATTAAATATTTCTTTAAAACAAAATTCACACCCGACACTAAATGATACTAATGGATTATAAGCCGAACCACAACACAACCCCCCCGAACACCCTCAAGACCGTAGAATTTTTTCTGCCAAAAACGTCAAACGGAGTATACTTCGGTTATTTCGTTATATTACGATGAATACTGCAGTTGATGATTGGTTGTTTCGAAGTCTTGACTGCACGTGCAATACGTTGCCAACTCTTCAAAATTTTCTTAAATATAGTAACATATAAAAAGTGGTTTTAATTAAGTTTTCCTTTTTCAGCAATTTCAAGCGACTTATTTTAATGTTTACTAATAAATTTATATTATGTATTTTTTTTTAATCATTTCCATACTAGCTTTCTTATAACGTCACGAACTAACGGTTTACTGAAGTAAGGAGAACATTTGTGTAGCGAGCCTAACAATTTAAGAAAATATATCTGACAACATTGCTTTATTTTGTGGTCATTACACTGACATTTGTTAGAGTATACAAAATTTTAGATTGCAAAATGTGTGGTAGTTCTGGCTTGATATTATTAACATTTTTTTTTAAATATTGTCAAGTAAAGAAAAAAGGATACATATGCATGAGTTCGTACTAAAAAAATAATGACAGTACTCCATATCAAATTTTGTCCTTGGTGAATATGGAAAGTGAAAAGCTCAACAGTATATAGATTATAATTAATAGGGAGTGTGAAATAGATATAAAATATTTTCTATATTAAAAAATGTGTAATTTACCAAAGAATTTCAGTCCATAGGGGGGAAAGGTGATCTATTAACCAACCTCATTGAAAGAAATGAAATTACAAAAAATAATTCAAAAGGTTTATGGAATCCTCGATATTTATAACTGAAAAATTTGCCCCTGCAGTTACACGACTTGACAAATATAACTGCCTGAATACCCGGCCAATGGCACGCAACGTTTATTTTATGATTTATGCGTATTAACTTACGAGGGTTGTGCGTTAAATGTGCGGGATTACATCCATAATTTAATAAAAATATTTTTAAATATTTTTTTCTCAAAAATAGTTGGATTTAAGATAAAACAAAACGTAGAGACCTTGTCTTTACGTTTCTTGTAGTTTTGCCTTTTTTAGTTATAAATTTTTCTGTTTTCTTTCCCCACGTTTCGTCCTATTTGCTTTGTTCTTTAATTTTCAAAAAAGAATTATGGTTTTATAAATTCTATTCTACAAGAGATAGTGCCTTTCACCAGAGCGTAGCGTATTTTTTAACCATTTAGTTTATATATCGAAGAGGCACGTATCCAGGACGGAGTTATCTAGTTCCTCGCACATTAACAGGTAGGTACAAAATTTGTGTTCAGTTCCTCGCAGCATACGAAGGGTAAGGGATTAAGTATCAGGTAGCAAGGTCCACAATGACAGATATTTTTATTTTTATTTTCTTATTGTTTTTTTCAAAAATTGACTAAAAATACGAAGAATTTTTCGATTCGGATTAGGGTAGGGGGTAAGGTAGGGTGGTTTTGGTTGGGTTATTATTGAAAATTATCATAATAATCTGTCAATTACACAATTCAATTTTTCGATTCGGATTAGGGTAGGGTGGTTTTGGTTGGGTTATTATTGAAAATTATTATAATAATCTGTCAATTACACAATTCAATTTTTCGAAAACTCACGAATGCATAGATACATTTTCCCTAATGTTAGGAACATAGCGGAAGAAATATATAAATAAATAAAACAGTAGTGTGAGGAAGTGCAGACCTGTCTTAATCCTACCCTCCGTTCGAAAAGGGATTAACTCAGGTAGATGCGAGGAACTGACTGGTACCCATCCAGGATTTGGTTTCGAGGGGGGTTCAATGAAAAGTAATGAAAAAAAAACAAAAATTGCGAACATTTTTGAAGATGTCAAGGTCAAAATATTTGTTTTGCTAGAAATATTGAGTTATTATTATTGTAGTTACAAACAATCTCATAATTATAAAAAATATAAGTAGGTAGTAAGGATAATAGTTACAAAGACAATCTTCCTTATTTTTTATTAGCCACAATGTCGAGTATTTAATCAGGAGAAACATCGATGTCCCAGTGTATTAAATACTAATTTTTCTAGCATGTATTTGGAAAAATGTCGGGGAGAGGTTCCGGACTCCCTTGGATAAATACAACAATTTTACAGGAAACTGTAATCAAGCATTTAGTTTATATTTATCTTATATTTCTCTTTCTTAAAACATTTTTATCAGTTTTATTTAAATTCCTAAATTGCTCAAAAACAAACTTTTACTTTAAGAACATATAACATACCCCCCGTATAGTTATAACCTTTAAATTTCTCGTGTAACCAATATTTCATGACGTTTTATCTCCACAGTACCAGTAAATATATTATAAGCGTTTGTTGCGGTAATTTAATGGGTATACTTGTACACTACACAAACTATGGTATAAATAAATAAAAAAAACTTTGAGGTTATGTATGCTGGCATCTTACAAACTCGAAACTGGTAGTTTAGGATAAATTCGTAAGCCGTTGTAAATATTGATGATATAACTACGTTCCGAGACGATTTTTTTTTTTCGAAAATAAATGCAGTAATTATTATTTGAAAATAAATTTACCGAATTGGGATGTTTGCTATGATTGATAAAGTTTTTGAAAACGTACATTTGTGTTAAGTTTACTAAAATGAATGTTAATTTTGACATTTGTTGACAAGCACCTATTATGTTGTTATTATGCAACACTTATAAAAGATAACCCTCGTATATAAACTTGGGAACCTTCTATCTATAAAGGGATGTCCCAACCGAATAAAAGCTTCAAAATATTGTTAAAAAAAAGGTAAAACAAACATAATGTCTGGATAAAAGCAACGTTCCAATAGGGACCGTAGAAAAGTGTTTAAAGATCTATTTAAGATAAGATAAGATAAATATGGGACTTAGGCGCTTCTAGGAGCCTATCCACTGCGACCTATTGTGTGTGCCCTTGTGTTCCTTGTCCAGACCCGTCCTTATTACTAGACTTCGAATGGCAAACCTCAGGTCCTCCATATACTGGGAGAGTTGTGGTTTTTCCACCTCTACCATTGGAAACCTCAGCATAGTCAGGCCATCGCAGTAGCACAGTAGTATGTGTACTGAGGTTTCCTAAGCTTCTTGGCAAAACCTGCATATGGTTGTGTCTGCAAATCCGATGTTAGTAATCTCTTAGTTAAGTCCACAATGCCCTAACAGGACCCCAACCAGGATCCTGATTGTTTTCCTACTCTGGCTCAGAAGATACTCCGTGAATTTTTAGCGGCGAGGATTCTATGATGAACTCCTTGGCGCTTTTTTGTTCACAATGCCCTAACAGGAGCCCAACTAGGATCCTGATTGTTTTCCTACTCTGGCTCAGAAGATACTACGTGAATTTTGGCGAGGATTCTTTGATGAACTTGGCGGTTTTTTGTTCACAATGCCCTAACAGGAGCCCAACCAGGATCCTAATTGTTTTCCTACTCTGGCTCAGAAGATACTCCATGAACTTTTGGCGAGGATTCTTTGATGAACTTGGCGCTTTTTTGTTCACAATGTCCTAACAGGAGCCCAACCAGGATCCTAATTGTTTTCCTACTCTGGCTCAGAAGATACTCCGTGAATTTTTGGCGGCGAGGATTCTTTGATGAACCCCTTGGCGCTTTTTTGTTCACAATGCCCTAACAGGAGCCCAACTAGGATCCTGATTGTTTTCCTACTCTGGCTCAGAAGATACTACGTGAATTTTGGCGAGGATTCTTTGATGAACTTGGCGGTTTTTTGTTCACAATGCCCTAACAGGAGCCCAACCAGGATCCTAATTGTTTTCCTACTCTGGCTCAGAAGATACTCCATGAACTTTTGGCGAGGATTCTTTGATGAACTTGGCGCTTTTTTGTTCACAATGTCCTAACAGGAGCCCAACCAGGATCCTAATTGTTTTCCTACTCTGGCTCAGAAGATACTCCGTGAATTTTTGGCGGCGAGGATTCTTTGATGAACCCCTTGGCGCTTTTTTGTTCACAATGCCCTAACAGGAGCCCAACTAGGATCCTGATTGTTTTCCTACTCTGGCTCAGAAGATACTACGTGAATTTTGGCGACTATTCTTTGATGAACTCCTTGGCGCTTTTTGGTTCAAGTACTGCTATTTGTTTTTTGCAGAACTTTCGCTATACCCAGAAAGGATCTGGAGCAATGGGAGCAAAGATCTATTTACTTAGACTATAAATTTACAGTGTTAATAGTAATTAGATATATATAGAAAAAAAGAATTAGGTTGTAACGACGACTGAGAACCAAAAACTGTCTAATAATCTGCCTCGATCTCGTGTGTTCTCGATAACGTATAACAGCAATTCGTTCCACAAACATTTGTGTTTTAAATTGATTAACTAATTGGGTCGCCATTACTTACAGTTAAACAAGACGATATGAACGAAATCTGTGGGTGATTATTTTATACTTCTAGACTGCACCATACCGGACTAATTATAACGTTTTAACGGAATATGGTTGAATTAAAATGATTTAAAACCATTTCTTGTTAATTATTTAGCTTTTAAAACCGCCAAATTTGAACCCTGGTTATTTGTTATTAAAATAAAACTCAATTCAATTTCTACAGTCTGAAAATAGAAATTGTATTAGCAGAAGTACATCCTATTTTGATAGTCATATACAGGTTGTTTCATTAAAAGAGGTAAGCTGCTGTATCTCTGAAGATTCTGTTCTGTAGGGTAGGGAGGGTGAGTTAGGCCCACAGCATTTAGGCCACATTTGACCCATTGTACATCCTCCCGAGGAGCTGTCTTCCTAGGTCATCCAGTCCTTTCCAGGAAGGAGGACAGGTCAATTGGAGACATTTCCTTTATATCGGCAGGTGTATAGGCCAAGACTCACCGAACACACACTTTCTTATTGACGATAACTCCGGGAACTCGCATAAGACATGCCTGACAGATTCATCATCCTGTTCACACATTCTGCATAGAGGTGTGTCCACTATCCCCATCGTATGGAGGTGTTTCCTTAATTGACAGTGGCCAGTCAGAAATTCTACCATTAAACGCAGGTTTTTCCTGGCCATCGCCAAAATTTTTTTTCTCCAGCTTCCAAGGGTCGCTCTGGGTGATCCTGGCAAGACTGCATCCATTGATTTCATCACATCTCTTTGGAGATTGAGCTTAGGTGTAACGTTTAGCTAGTCTGAAGGTATTTACTGTATATAGAAATTAAAATTTTGTACAGGAAAAAATTCTTTTGCATTTTACTTAATTTTCTTCAAAATTAAATTTGTTTATGACAAATGTCTACAAAGATCACCAGATTTTATTCCTATTGAATCTATGTTTTGGAAACTAAGTAAACTATGTGTAGTTGTCACGTGGGGGAGTAAAAAGCGGATGTTTTCGTTTAGATTGGACGATCTCTCGTACTTTTAACTACCGAGGTAATTAAAAACTTTTTAATGTTTGCTCCTATCGTAAATTTTTCCATTACAACTTTGTGCTTTTTGTTTGGTATATTATCCTTGAGTCATTGCGGTAGGTTATTGTTTTTCGTGCGTGTGTTAATTTGCGGTGAATTTTATTTCAGTCACGATGCCGCGCGTTCGACGTTTGGCGGTCAACTGTGGAATTTAAAAAGCACGAAGTTAAATTTTTTTTTAGATACTTTTGTTGTTGGTATATGAAGGATGATGATTTTAGTCGTATCTCGATATTAATTAAATAATTCCCCTGGGGGTGAAAAGATGAAAGTAAATCCCCTTTACAGACCAAAAAAATGATAAAGCTACAGTTTAATAGAGTCCGACCACAATAAGTGAATTGAAACAAAAAAAACTATCCGCATATCTCTTCTACTAAGCCGAAGCGTATGGTAGCATTGCCGAAGGTACTCGTAGTTTACTACGCCTCACTACGGCGTCCTTTACTTCGTACTAGTTTCCGACCAGCGTCGGGAAAATGACGAAGGACTAATATTTGCCAAAAGTTAACTACGCGAATAAGTCTGAATACCAAATGTTTGCTAAATAGACGTAGTGTCTGGGACCGGCTTTAGATTAGGTAAATTATTTTCTTCCTTGCTAATTATTTAATGGATTCAAAAAGATGCAACTTTAATCCATAACATAAAGCGAGTGATACCATTTACATGCCACAAGATGGTATGATGAAAAAGTATAATTTTTCAAAGAAATTCGTTACGGAATTAAGCAACAAGAAGGAATGGGATCCAAATACCATTACCAGACTTGGAAAGAATGCCATTCAATGGTACACAGACGGCTCAAAAGCAATAGAAGGAACTGGGATAGGAGTGTACGGGCCAGGAACCAAACACTCTGAAAGCTTGGGAAAAACCCCAAGTATCTTTCAAGCGGAAATTCACGCAATAAGAAAGTGTGCCCAGTTCAATATTGACAAAGGATATAGAAGGCAAAGGATTATCATAATGTCTGATAGTCAAGCAGCCATTAAAGCGCTGAGTTCCTGTGTAATCAGTTCCAAAATGGTGTGGGAATGCCTAGGCAAACTTAATGAACTAGGCGAGAACAATATAGTCACCTTACTGTGGATTCCAGGACACACTGGAATAGAAGGAAACGAAATAGCAGATTAACTAGCAAAGAGGGGGAGTGAAATACCCTTTTGGGGGCCGGCACCTTTTTGCGGAATCAGCTCCAATGTAATATTGGAAGAAATAGGTAAAGCCGAAGAAAAGAGAAGATCTGACAATTGGAAAGATCTAGTAGGGCTTAGGCAATCAAAGATTCTTCTGGGTGACTACAACCTGTTGAGATCAAATGAATGCATAAGTCAAAGCAAAACTGCACTACGAGTTTTAACAGGAATCCTAACGGGACATTGTCGCCTGAATGGACACCTTAAAAAGCTCAAAATAGTGGAGGAAGAAGATTGTAGATTTTGTGGAATGGAAGAAGAAACCTCCATCCACATACTTGCGAACTGCACAGTATTTCAGAATCCTAGGGCACAGTACCTGGGAGACTACTGGATAGAAGAGGGACAGTTACCTAAGTTGAGGCCTGCAGATATCCTAAAATTCCTCCGGGAAATAGGACTAAAGGAGCTACTAGTATCTGAGACTCTCCTCAGAAACTAAGTAGAAGTAAGGGGGCACAATAGATCTTTTAGGTCTCAGTGAATGTTACCCCAAAATACATACATACATACATACATACCATTTACATTTTCATGTGCAAGTCAGTAACGCCACTGGCTAATAAGCCACACCCGCGACCACGTGGTGTCCCAAAGTTATTGTTGTCGGACTTTACAGAATGTCTAAAAACTTCTACTAGTATTGAATTTCTCGCAAATTAATCAAGGACATCCATCCATCATCACGGATTTATTTTCACTTTCGTCTTATCCAATTCAACAGAATAAGGATTGATTTGAATATAATTTTAATTACTTTTGTGATGCCGGCACATAAAATAACGGTACAGAAGAAACAGTATCTTGACTTTGAAGACCTTTCTTACATCGTTCGATTTCGTATGAAATTTGCAAATTTTGCGGTTTGATTGGCCGTTTTCTCTGTGATGAACGGTTTTAGTATTACTTATAGAAAAAAAAAAGTGAAACAGTGACATACGAAAGGGGTTAAAAGTCATCCATCAAAAATTTGTACAAAAATAGTTCAATTCTTTTGTAAAAAATAAAGTTGTTATTATTTTCCTTGGTTGGATAAAAAAAAATCTCAATCACAATGTAAAAACAAAATGTTTCGTAAATAACAGAAATTAACTAAACCCACCCTGTGACGTTCACAGTCCATGTGGACTAACAATTCAAGTAAATTTTTCATAGACCAATCGGAAGCTACATTGCACGAATGAGAATCAATTGTTCGCTTGTGGGTAGGTCAAGAATAGATATGATTATCTTTTCGACCTTTTAATCCTCAAAGGACCTTGCCACATACTGATATTTTATTGTGAAACAGTGCAAACTATTTCTACTCACAACTATACCAAAACAATCAATAAAAATGAACGTAATATATAATAAGAGGGGTTTAGCGTTAGCGTGTCAAAATTGTCAGAACAGTTGCCTTATGGTGAAGGATAGAATGGAAGTGACTAATGAGACGTCGAGCGGGAATTAAAATAAGAGTTTGTGGTTAGGGAAAGATGAGATATGTTACATCAGTATACTTTTTGAAATAAGAAATGGTACGACTATGGTTTTTGACTAATAAAACAGAAAAGTATACCTACATATGTTTCCAAGTGTTGGAAATATTGATTGGTTTATTTATTAATTGAAAAAAGAGTTTTACAAATAAATTGATTGAATTTTTAGACTCCGGTTGTTAAGGTTTTTCTTGGAAACAAACACAAGGTTTGGTAAGAAAAAAAATTTACCAAGGTTAAGAATTTACACTGTGGTTTGTTTTTAAATAAATCACACTTTTATTATTTCTAACGATTGGTATTATTTATGGGACACCAGACAAAGTAGACAAATAATAAGTCAACAGATGTCGAAAGGAATAATTATAAATTTTCAACACTATGAATTTTTTGAAAAATAATATTTTTCAAAAACAGTGGCCGTTCAACTAAGGAGCAACAACTACTTCCCGTGCATATGCACCGCCGGATATTGAATTACACACCAAAGTCAAACGGGGTTGGTATATCTACAAGATATTTTAAAACCAACCTTTCTGGTTTGCAATTCATAGAGTGTTGAATATTTATAATTATTCCTTTCGACATCTGTTGATACATTCACTCTATTAAATACGACAATATTACAGGAAACTGTAATAAGATTTAATATAATAAGTGTTTAAAAATAATACCTACTCTTTACAAAAAAATACGGACGGCGCTGAACTTTTCAATAAAAAAAATTCGTGTTTTTTAAGAGTGAAAATATTTAAATAATCTCTATTTTTTTTATTTTTTAATATTTTTAGTATAAAAGTGTCAAATTAAAATTAATATCTTACAGAATGGTAGATCCTTGAATTGTCCTTGCGAATATAAAATCAAATCCCAATCGTTACAATAGATAATAATCTGTATTTTTTTTGTTGGCATATTTATAACTCACCATGCCATATTTTTTTCTCTCAATTTATAGGATTTAAAAAAAATGGTTTACGTTACTTAATCACGAACGCTTCTCGGAAATTTTACCATAAAAATATGCAAATTTCAAAAGTTACGAGGGCAGGAAGATAAGTTATTATTTTTAACACGCTTTGTATGTTCTATCCACTTTTTATATCACGTTATAAATTATAGAAGAAAACAATGATAGTATCTAATGTATTTCCATTGGAAGAAATTAATCAAATGTCAGAAATAGAGCCTTAGGGTAAGAAGAATCGGATAGAGAAGTCCCAAGTAATTTTGTACTTCATGCTGCAACTCATTTTACATGTTGGTAATGTGAGAAATAAAAGCAAAGTTGAAAGAGAAAAAAAATCAACTTTACCTACCGCATCGTAATATTTTTTTTTCAATACTGGAGGCGGTAAAAGTATCGATCAACTTGAAAAATCGTTTTGAGCAGAAAATTTAGCGGAAAAGGTTCAGTCTATTAAGAAAGAAATTTCCAGTAATGAAAATCGTATCGTATGTCCAATTTTAATACGCTATATCTCGAAAAAAAAAAAAAGATACGAAAATATACGAGGATGTATTGATATCTAGTTAGCCTAGACAAGTTCTATGCATAAACAAAATATTGCGTTACCATAGCAACGAACAATAACTTATTAGAAGTGTCAGTGTGAAATTTGACGTCAAAAAAGTAAACCAGAGTTACGCAATAAATTAAAAGAAAAAAGATGTCCACCGAAATTGTGAAAATCGAAAAATTGGAGTATCGACCTATCATCCTGTATTTAAAAGGGTTAAGAGAGATAAGCAGATTTACGAGGATATGCTTAATACCTTTGGTGATCAATGTCCTTCGTATGGGACCGTGAAAAATTGGACTGCAAGCTTCAAAATATGTAAATTTTCCATTGAAGATGATGACCGATCGGGTCAGTCCCTGAAAATATCGATGCAGTTCATGACATGATTTCATCAGAACGTCGAATTGGGCTAAAACGGAAATCTGAAGCACTGAATATTTCATACGAACGCGTTCATAATATAGTTCACGTCAATTTGGAGATGAGAAAAATTGCTGCAAAATGGATCCCAAATGTTTGAATGTTAACCAAAAGCGTGTAAGGGTAGAAGCATCGCTTTCGATCTGTGCTCGATTTGAAAACGATGTAGACTTCTTAAACCGAATTGTTACTATGGATAAGACTTGGGTACATTTCTACGATCCAGAAACAAAACAACAATCGATGGAATGGCGACACTCTGGTTCTTCAAGACCTAAGAAGTTTCGTGTCCAAAAATCTGCTGGAAAAGTTCTTGCTTCAGTTTTTTGGGATTTCCATGGAGTAGTCATGATTGATTTTTTGGATAAGGGTAGAACAATAACTGGAGATTACTATTCGACATTACTGACCACTCTACGGGAAAAAATTAAAGAGAAAAGACGCGGAAAGTTATCCAAAGGTGTTTAGTTTTTGAAGGACAACGCCCCTGCACACAAATCTTATGTTGCCACGCAAAAAATTTGTAAACTAGGGTTTAAATTACTAGAACACCCCCGTATTCACCAGATTTGGCTCCGTCCGACTATCATCTCTTTCCTTAACTGAAAAAAGTTGGAAAGGTCGTAAATTTTCTTCCAACGAGGAGGTAATAAAAGCTGTGGAGGTCTGGTTTGCAGAGCAAGAAGAAACTTTTTTTTTTGAAAGCTCTAGAGACTATGCTGGGTAATAAAATATTTGGACATTGAAATTTTGTTTGGTTCTTAGTAGACTAAGAATTTTTCAATATATCCTCGTATCATTATTAGTAGTAAATTTCATGCTGAATCGAATAAGACATAGTATAGGCATCTGCGGTTAACGGTTGCAGAGTTGTAGACAAAAATATGGGACAGTGTTATACGGGGGAGTGATCAAAACTTGAAAATTGTGCAAACCACAAATGTGTGAATATTGAGCTAAAACTTAGCAAACCACTGACAATCTAACAGGACAAAATAGAAAATAAATATCGTTTCGTTTTAAAACTTGAATTTTATTTTCCTGATTGTTTCGTCGTAATAAATGTTTGCAACACAAAGAAATCATTAAACCGACAATTATAAAATTATGTTGCTTTAATGTTTATTGTTTTTTGTAATGACATTTCCTCTATTAAAGTTTTACTTGCCATTAAGCTATTTCCTTATTGCGAAAGTGCAAGTAGTTCGTTTGCTTACCCATTAATAGAAACAATAATAAACTCGAATTTTTACACTATCCTTCTAAATAGATGGAACCCAAAAAAATAATGTTGTTCTAGCAAGTATAAATGGCAACAAAAATGAACTTTCCATACATAAAATTATGTTATAAAGTATTCTTTCCACAAGATAACAGTTTCATCTTGCGCAGCTTGTCGATGTTGTTTTTTACAACATCATTTATATACACAGTGCGACCCATTTTGTTTGGAAGCACCCCTATAAAATCCGCATTTTTCAACCGATTTTGATTTAGTCTTTTTTGTTAGATTAAGTATCAAAAACAGTATTTGAGCACAAATTTTCATACCATAATAGCTATTTTCAAGGCCCTCTACGTTAATTTTTCTTTGCCAAAAAAGACGAAAGTATATTAGGCATTTTTTTTTCTCAAATATAACTACACCACTGGATTCAGAATCATCACAAATGTAAACTATCAAAATTTTATAAAAAAAGTTTTATTAACAACAAAGTTATCACTACATGAATTTGGAAAAAGTTGTTTTTTAATTAATTTTTTACTAAGAATGTAGACACATTTTAAAAATGGCAACATGGTAAACTAAAACTAGGACTCAAACATATTGCACTGTAAAAATTCGAAGCCGAAATTTTAAAAGACAGGAAAATAGGTCCATTCTTTTTTGAGGGTAACATGAATGCCAATAACTTCATGGAATTCTTGGAAGGTGAGTTATCCGCAGTGATTGACGAACTGCCACTAGCAGAAAGAAGAAATTTGATATTTCAGTAAGATGGTTGTTCTGTACACTATTCTAGGATTGTCAGGCAGTGGCTTAACGAAACATTTCCAAATGGTTGGATAGGTCGCGGTAGCGAGTTAATCGAATGGCCTCCTAGATCGCCCGATTTAACTATATTGGATTTTTATCTGTGGGGTCTTTTGACAGAAAAAGTGTATAAGACACGTCCAAGGAATAGAGCAGAACTGTGTGACAGAATACGACAGGCGTGTGCTGGAATAACGCCACATGAAATAAAAAAGCGCTAAGACATAGTCGCAAACGATACGAGAAATGTGTGGAAATTAACGGAGGTCTAGTCGAGGCTACAAAAATGTAGAATTCAATTATTTTAAGTAGTTTAATAATCAAAATGTATTATTTGGTGTTAATTTGTATTTTCGTCACATCAGCACAATTGTACATTACTCTCAGAAGCTATAACTCCAGAACGGGTTATCGGCTTCGAATTTTTACAGTGCAATATGTTTGAGTCCTAGTTTTTGTTTACCATGTTGCCATTTTTAAAATGTGTCTACATTCTTAGTAAAAAATTAATCAAAAAACAACTTTTTCCAAATTCATGTAGTGATAACTTTGTTGTTAATAAAACTTTTTTTATAAAATTTTGATAGTTTACGTTTGTGATGATTCTGAATCCAGTGGTGTAGTCATATTTGAGAAAAAAAATGCCTAATATACTTTCGTCTTTTTTGGCAAAGAAAAATTAACGTAGAGGGCCTTGAAAATAGCTATTATGGTATGAAAATTTGTGCTCAAATTCTGTTTTTGATACTGAATCTAACAAAAAAGACTAAATCAAAATCGGTTGAAAAATGCTGATTTTATAGGGGTGCTTCCAAACAAAATGGGTCACACTGTATATATGCTAACATTTCAACTATAACTAGAATAATCACATTTGTAATGTTCCCATTACTACGCCTATGTAAGTTAACGAGATCTTGGAAAATTAGTAGACAAAATAAACTAATAATATTTAAATGCAATGTTTAGTACATAAATATTAAGATAAACAGTCGAATTTCGAATATCTCACGTCGCCTTTGATAAGAGTATCGATAATTATCTTCACGTTCATATGTTCACGCTATTCTAAGTGCAAGTGTAGAGTTTAGTGTTGTTAAGTTAATAAACAGTGTGCACACGTCAAGGGCTCTCTTTCGTCCCGGCACACTAGACATTCACTGACTTTGGAGACTTATAACAAAACTACTTTTTTCCCATTAATCCCAGAACACTCTGTATATTTCGAAATAATTAAAAAAAAAACTAGTCTTTATCAATGTATAAACTGAATTGACAAAATTTTTATAGACACCGTTCTCGATAAACTTACGCCTTATAGACGCACCTTCATCACGTTTGTTATGATTCACCCTGTATTTTATGAAAATGAGTTTTTATTTAATAATAATTTTTTTTTTTTCAAATAACACGGGTAAGAATAAATGCATTTTGTTCACTAAGGTGCGTTTCCGATTGATTCATATACACTGCCGGAAATTAAATCTGTGCGTGGAAATCGTTTGCCTATAAAATCGACACCTTTAGTTTTGTAATCGTTTCGAGTCCGACGTATTTAATAAAATTAGAAACTTCCATACAGGGAAATTGAAAAATAAAATAAAAAACAATTATTCACCTTCACGATACGAGTTTAAAGGTTTTCGAACGGTGTCGTTGAACTTATTTGTGAACGTTAAAATTATTTTTTTTTATAGTTTTGACATTGAAAATATAACTTTGTTATCCATAAAGTACATTGGAAGGTTAAAACAATTTTGGTTCGAGTCACACTATTTACAATGTATTGTCATCAGTACCGGGGTTTTAAATAGATTTCTACTAATTTTTAGTCTTGTAAATACCACAAAACTATGAATATCGAACTGAAATTTTAGGAGATTACTCTCAAAATTCCAATCTATTGGAAAACTACAATTTAGAACGTTGTAATGACCACCAATCGATTCAGGAAAACATTTTACGTAGGTATAATACGTAAAGTTTGAACCGATATTTCCGAATATTGAGGGATTATATACAGATCGCGAAAAAGTTTATTAGGTCATACGATTCACACAAGTACGACAAGGATCATACGAACAGTACTACTTGAAAGAGAGACAAGAACACAACGGTTAAAAATAAAAAGGGCAATGAACACACAAGCCATTCCTTTTTGGTAGATGGGACTTCACACGTATATCAATTCTTGTCTCTCTCCTTCAAATAGTGTTGTTCATATTATCCTTGTCGTACTTGTGTAAGCCGTATGACCTAATAAACTTTTTCGCAACATAGTTTCTACTTTTTTTTATATTTCTCCGTTTTATTCGATCTCTTGCAAGCCTATTCCAGTACTCTATTCCTGTTTTAAGTCTTCTTTAACAGTATTCATCCATTTCGTCCTTTTTTCTTACCACCTTCACCTCATCACGTCATCCATCCTACCAACATGACCTAACCATCGAAGCCGCTGTGCTTGAATTCTACTTGTAATGCATGGCGTCTAATATATATCTTTGATTTCTTTGTTTGTTCTTCTTCTCCACTTCCCCGCATTCTTAAGCCTCCATAAATTTTTCTTACAATCTTTCGTTCCCACCTCTCCAGTTTACTTTTATTCTTTTTGTTTACTATCCAAGCTTCACTTCTGTATAACAGGGTAGGTTGTATGATTGTTTTGTAAATTCTGATCTTTGTCGTTCTTGTTAATAATTTTGATTTTATCATATATTCTAGGGCTTCCAAAGCTCTACTGGCTTTGAGCATTTCCACATCTTCATCGTTTTTATCTGTCACTGTTACTCACGGATATTCAAAGTGACTTACTTTTTGAAACGAATAGTTTTTGGCATTGCAGCTAGTGTCATCGTTATCATTCTTATAAGTTTTATCGGTAGTCCCATTCTGTTCGTTGCTATGTACATTATTTGTCTGTGAATTGAGTCATACGTCTGTTTGTAGTCTATGAACAATATAGGAATATTTATAGATAAAGATGTTTAAAATTAAACATCCTGAATCCTGTACTGCTGCTTTGTTTTGACAATCTTTTTTATGCGCACATGCCGTATAACCTTGAACTTGTTATGAAACCAAATTAAATGAAATTATATTTGCTTTAACTTTGTACGTAATTTTTACTTGTTTTTTTCTTTGTTACATGAGTCACTCGTAGGTGTAATAGACGAATAATATCACTTTTTTGACGTATCAATTTTAAAATTTACAACGGACTAAAAGAGATGTCAACAAAATTAAAAACCCGTTTCTAGAGTAGAGAGGTAATTAAAATCAATCCCATCAACCCTTTAAGCCCCAACTACAAAAAATTAAATGGTTATAAGTAACAATAATTATACAATAAAATAAAACTTTTCAACGATACTGCAAGTTACAAGGTGGGGTAGATGGGACAATGGGGAGTTTCATTACCTATTAGTTTGTTTTCCCTCTCTATCTCAGAAACGGTTTTCGTTCACGTATAATGACACTCTGTATAACAATTTTTAACATTAACGTTTCTCTCTCGGTCGATTATCTCGAAATACTTCGAGCACTTGTTACATAACTTACAATAATTGTTATGTCACTGGCCATATAGGTACGTAGCCGATCTCATTACATTCCCATCGCCCCTAGCTTTTATTTTATTACATTTACACCTGTGTGCCAGTCGCGTACACGGGAAATAAACACCAAAATGGCTGTTGCCTTACAATTGGAATTTGCATAATACAGAACTCGTATAAAATTATCTATACCTAGAAAACAATTACCGGTAAATACGTAATTTATCTGAAATAAATCGCGTGTTAAGAGAAACATTTTGTACCTAGGATATTTATTTTTTCAAAATACCTGAGCTAGTTTAGGTTTTTCAGTGTAGATATCGCCTACTGTACGTAGGAATACGGGGGGTGTTGTTAATGAAGATGTGTGGGTAGGTTTTATGAATGAAAGTTGAAAAAAAAACAGTAGTAAGGAGTAGAATTTACTACGTGAGGTACTGTAGCAATCAAGTTTCAATATACGTCATTAGAAAAATATTTGTATGACATTTATAGGAGTGTTTAATTGGGAAACTTTAACTGTAGATCAGGCATGACCAGTCTAACAAAGCAAAACTTCAATCTTCATCTGTAAAAATCCACAATTCTTCCAAAAATTTACTTTTTTCAAACATTACTAAATATGGTCATAAACGCATAAGAGCAAATTGTGTTGCTCCGTTGTGCGAGCAAACATTTTCAAGAATGAAGTGCATCAAGAGCAAAAAAAGATCTCGTCTCAAAGATGATTAACTTCATGACCTACTGTGTACTGTACTGTAGTTTTCACGTTGAAGCTTGGACAGTTCTGAAAAATAACAACTGCTAGTGCACTGATTGATTCTCTATTTAGTTCTGAATCTGATTCAGAAGACGAGTTCGAGTTCGAAACGATATCCTTTACATATTGATTTCTCTAGCGATTTCCTTCCATATTTCAGTTTTTAGTTTTGTCCTCATCTCTACAAAACTTGTCGACGTGATCTTCTGACCAATATAAACTAATATCTTTATAAATGCTCGTAAAATATTAGATCGAAAAACGATAAAAACTAAAAGTTAAAAATCGTCGCTAGTATAATAACGATTCGAACTCTTTGTGGGAAAATGTATTGTGTATAAAACAGTATGTAGCTTTTAATGATCGGTGTGTAAAATTAGTTGGAAAGTAATAACTATACCAGGTGTAATAGTTTTAATACAGATCGATTTGAATCAGTTGGTCTAGATGGGAGTTAACCAATTAACCACATGCACGTCAGTTAATTACAATGTGTTATCAATATTACCGATAATTTGTTCAATGTACAATTTCAATTATAATTATTATGAGCGGATATTAAATATTATGATACAAAGAAGTTTATACTGGGTAAATCAAAAGTGAAACTATTATCAAAACTTATAAAACGGACTGACTCTATTTTCGGAAAAAGACATTCCTTATAAAGCTCTATTTGACAACGATACGAGGGTTGTCTCTTATATTTTGCATATACAGGGTGTCCCAAGATTTTTTTACAGGCTATTACTCAGGAATAGGTTCATTTGAAAATTGGGTAACCTTTTTGGGATCTACAGTAATTCCATCCGAGGTATACAGGGTATCTGTGATGTTATCATAGAAGCAGGGACGTCGTCGTAATGAAAAAAATTCAATGGAAGGGGGGATCAAACTTAGCTCAAATGCATTTGCATTTTTGCATCGTTTGGAACCAATTCTGGAAGCATTCTTGTTGGTACATTCCAAATGGACTTTTGAAGGAATTGACTGCATCTTCTGGAAACTGTAGCCCATCTTAATTGTTGGAAAAGTTAAATAGTGGTTTATTCTTGTCGAAAATGGTAAAAAATTCCATTTTTCGATTAACTCATCAATAGAATTCAGTTTAGGTACATCTTTAAGCGAAGTGTTCTGAAATTTTTTTAACTAAACATGTTGTTATATTGCAACCCTCGTAACTTCACTTCCTGGCAATATTATCAGGCCTGTCTATATTTCAAATTTTACTATCTCTTAACTTTTAAAAAATGTCTAGTTACACCACTGTAGTACCACATTATCTACCGATATATCCACCACCTCGGCGTGAAACTAAAGTTCCATTCAAGCTCGTTGTTCTGCATGTCGATGTAAAGTAACATGACATGTCTATATGATCGAACAACAATGTGACTGTCGAAGAAGAACCAACAAGATTTTTCTTTCGTGTAATCGAAGCCGCGTCTAACCGACTGCAAGTATACCAGTTGCTTGTAGTTCGCCTGTAAAAGGTGCAAAACAATTATGTCGAAAAGACACACACACACCGCAAGGCAGATACCGGATGATCTTTGTTGTATTTGTGACACCATTATTCACAGTCTGGGTCACTGTTTAGAACTGTAGAAGAATTCCAATCGTTTATAATTTACTAGTAACCCGCCCCGGCTTCGCAATCATCTCTCCTCGTTATACATATTATTGATTTAGATTAATTTTTGAGTGGCAATTATTTATAAGTATATTATAAAAATTAAACATTTCTTTGTGACTTTAATAACCCGTAAAACATGTAAAAACGAAGCAGGACGTGATAGGGCAACACACAAATGCCCGTGCGAAAAGCACTGTGTGCTTATGTCTACTTCCGCATTTTTTAATGTTTGATCCTGGCGTAAAAGAGTAAAATAATGTGCATGAAATGCTTGAAGCGTCCAACTTATTTAAAATGATAAGGATTAATACCGTATGTGTGTAAATAGCTTTTACATAACCGCATTAGTATTGCCGAAGTATTAAAATGGATATAGTATGTTATCCTTAATAAATAGACATACGCCATCACGGACTTTTCTGTAGACCTATATAAGATACACAATATTTAGGCAGCCTTTTCGTTGAAAGCTCCAACATACATAGTTATATTTTAGCCAATTTATACAAAAACAAATTGTATACTTAAAACTTAAAACCTTCCTCGAGAACCACCCTATCCATTGGTAAAAATCGTTGCAGTGGGTTTTGAGTTTATCAGACAAACAGACGGGGCGGAGGAGGATGGATATTTAAGCTGTACAAGTACGCGTTGTTACCGCCAAAGCTTAATTTCTAAGGGAAATTGTAGAATCAAATTTGTTTATTTTGAAATGAGTGGATTTTGGATCGAAAATTTTCAATATAAAATGTCTTGTATATACCACAAAACTATGAATTTTGAACTGAAATTTTAGGAGAGCGTTCTTAAAAAAAATTACAAGAGCATAACTTAAAAGGTTTCCATTTATTGAATCAACAATATTCGAAAATCTACTTTTAGGAACCATAACTCGTTCTGGCAGAATTTTTTTTATTTTATTTCTCCCCAGATCACTATATTTGTGCGAACGCCACTGCCTGGTTTTTATAAAGTATAGTATACAAAGAGTTTATCTTAAAATCACTTACTGACAGTGTCAAATCATCAGTTCTGAAATCAAAATGGCATTCGATTTGTTGTACGTACTTTAATGTTCTTGTTTAACTCGTATATAAAAAGAAGTTAACGGTATTTTTTCGTGTATACAATGCAAAACTTTGTACGAGCATTCAAAAGTTATCCGGTATCAAACGAGGAACTCATCAGGATCGATATCAACTTCATTAGTTACCCAGTGGGACTTATGTATGTGGCATTGTTAATAAACGACAATTCTATAAGAAACGGTATATTTTTAAACCGAAACGTCGGACGGTATCAAGATGTGGACATAAATAATTGTATTAAGAATTCTCTAATACTAGCCAATTTCAGGATACGCGTAATATTGCAAATGATTTTGGGTCATGAACTTTTGTTTAAAAAAAAAAACAATAAGATGATAAATAATATTTCTGTAATGTTCCCATTACTACGCCTATGTGAGTAAACGAGATCTTGGAATAATTTCGACTAAATCAAACTTATATAACGTATATAAACTAATAATATTTAAATACAATGTTTAGTTAAATAAATATTAAAATAAACATGAAAACCTAACCTCAAACGTATAAAATAAAAAAAATCTTCTTTTTCAAGTTACCTACGTCAAATGATAATAAATCTTGCAATAATAGTACCAATGATAATTTTTATTTAATATTTTTACATAAAAATGCATACAAAACAATTAAGATAGTTGTTTCCACTTGTAATTACTTATTTTTCCTTGAATACTGCGTATAAAAATGCAAATTTTCCCATTACGATTTATTTTTAAATGTCTCTTCTTTCAGTTGTAAAATCAAAATGCGAAAGTTGAAATTATGCAAAATACAAAACATATAGTCTGTAAATTAAATTTTTAAAACGGTATAATTGATTTGTAAAAATTCCATTTTACCATAGACGTGCGAAAAATTTTTCAAAAGGGGTTCATTTATTTAACAATTAGAATTTATGAAAAAAAAATCTTCTATATTAACTATTTTTCATAATATGCGTTCTTTTATACATGAATTAAATTGTGAATATTATTAAAACTTATTTTATAATTTATGGGGGGTACTGACCGCTTAGCGATTTGATCGAACGTTTCCTAAACCAATTGGAGGTTATTTAAAATTGAAAAACAGTTCGTTAGTGTCGCCTCGTAGTAATACGTTAAGACGAAACACCTGGACCCCATTAAGCAAGAAGGCATCGGCAATAAAGTAATCGTCGCACCTTTGGCACGCACATTTATGCCGCATTCAAGATATATGAACATTATTAGTACGGTTGGAATAAAGAACAAAAAAAAATCAGATGAAAAGATGAACCTACACACACGACCACGATCGCGAACTTTGTACGTACGAAGAGACGAGGTCTCAGTGGCGGTGCTGGGGTAGACAGAGAGGTGCGGTTGCTCTAGGCGCCAACCTAATAAACATTTTCGTTTATATAATAGTAACCGTAAAGTTACCATCACTATTTTATAAAACTGCAATTTATATAAGCTAAGCATAGTAATATTTCTGTAACTCTTATAAACCCTTTACAACACTTAAATGGAGCAATTTTTAAGAGTTGCGAACACCTTTATTTAGTAACGTTATAAAACCCATAAGTCTATAACTAAAAGTAACGGAAATATCTCTCCGGTACCTTTATAAAACTCCTATTTTAGGTTAACTTTTTACTGAAAACACAAAGAGAAAACAGTTTCCCAAAGTTTCATAACGTATTTATAAAAGAACTTGTTACTAAAAGTTTCATAACGTATTTATAGAAGAACTCAAGTATCTGAAGTTTTAAAAAGGTAAACAACGATGCTATTATAAAACTCGGAAACCATTAGTTTTATTACGGAAGTAACGGCAAATCTTATATAAATTGAGGTAAAGATTACTCCAAGTTTTATAACACAGTGATATAAATAGTTACAACACTTCATTATAAATCTAGAACTTACAGTAATGGCATAAAACCCTAATAAACCAAATTTACTATAAGTGTTGCAATAAAACTACAAAGCATTTCCTTATATAATTGTGTAACCTTTATAAATACTCTATATAAGTCACGAAAATTGTTTATTGGGAAGTAGCAAAATATAGATTTAGTGGCTCCTTTTGAATTTTTTGTTCTTTTTGATAAAATAGTTTACTTTTAATTTTTTTTTTTTTAAATATACAGGGTAAGTAATGAGGAACTGTACATACTCCTAGAGAAATGTGAATTGTGTCTGTAAATTCTCGAGCTGTTCGTATTTCATTGGTTAATCGATGACGACTTTCAATAATTTTACTGAAAGTTAAGGAAGAAAACGATGAAAAAAACGTTGATGGTATAAGTGCTGGATGATAGCGAGAGATAAGTGATGCATGACGGCATTAAATGGAAGATAGTGAGACGCGATCATGTCTCTAGGAGATTTATTCAAAGACCATCGACTGAGAAGCGATTAGATTCGTTAGATCGATACCGAATGAATTGCTTTTTTTGGATGTAGTATCGATAAATTTTTCGACAATTGCAAAAACTGTTATTTCGCTATGCGAAAACATTATTTTACATTAAAAAAATATATATATTTAAGAAGGCGTTTAAATAAACAGTAAAAGGGGCAATACCGATGTCCGTCCCGCGGTCAGAAAATTGAGGGTTTAGGAAAAGGGTTTTTAATCACCGACCGATGTCCGTCCCGCGGTCAGGTGGATACACAGGTAGAATGGGCAGGGTAGAATATTATTCCTAGAATAATTAGTATGATTCGTGTATTATCGACACCCTTCCACAGACCCTACCCTACCCTACTACATATTATATCTTATATGTATATATAATATATAATATCTGCAATATAAATTATCATACGGATCCACGGGACGGACTTCGGACAAACGTCTTGACCCTTTTAACCGCGGGACGGACCTCGGACGTACCTGCGTTTTACCCTGACCGCCGGACGGACATCGGAAACACCGAGTAAAAGCTACTATTTGATGGTTTTTAATAAAATAATAAATGTGAAAATGAGATCTTTGCAGATCTATATTGTGGTCCTCCCTATTTTTAGAGCTCGATATCTCGCTTTTGAGGAATAGTTTAGCGTGCCTTTGTCCAGTGCAACGCCTGGTTGTTTATCAATTGGTGGATGCTTTCCTTAGTGAGGTTTTTTGCAGTTTCACAGGAAGGTTCTGGTCCTATTATGACCTCAGTCACTCCCTGCTTGACTAATTCATCGGCCTTTTCATTGCCTTTTATTCCTTGGTGACCTAGCACCCAGGCTAGGGTCTATTAGGACTACCTAGTAAGTTGAGGACCTTGCGACACCCACACCAAATTTGGCGTCCGATATGAGGTTATTGCCTTTAGTGCTACTTGGCTGTCGGAGTAGATGCAGGTGTCAAACCATGCAATATAGACATTTTAGTTTTTGATCAACGTTCTTAACTATTTTTAAATAAAACCCTTCAAACGCTGTCGTCGCATACCAAAAATTTTCAACGATTGGTTTCGCCATCATGCAGCCCTGATCTCAATCCTATTGAGCATCTCTGTTGACACCTATTATAGTTGCTATAGAAAGTTTCAAATGTCGGGTAAAAAACATCTTAAAAACTTATGCACCCTATATATTTTTAAATTTAATGTCAACAACAGTAATGCTTCAGAAAAAATTGACATAAAACATCATCAAACTCAACTTAGTGATTAGCGTGTCAAATTTTTGGAGGCCGAATTTATTTTGACGATCTTTGATACTTGAACACGTCAATCTGTCGTGTCCCCAAGTGTATCGCTCAAGGAAGTTATTTTATCTTTGGAAATCAACTCTCGATAAATCACTTACGTATTTTTTGTTGCAGAAATTAACCTTGGGATCGCGTCGAAAGTTGGCACAACTTCTGTTATATGAATATGAAATTGTTTACCATACAGAGGTGTTTGTTTGAAACGCTCGATCGTGGATAATATTTTATTCGAAGCAGGTGTGTGATATTACTGACAGATGGGAATGAAATTGCAAATACCGAACGAATCTTAATTTATACCTGTAACGACATGTACGTGGTATGTTGATTTATATTATTCGAGGTTGAATTACTTCGAAAAAGTTTGGAATTTTGTAACATACTGTTCAGCCTGTTGCGGTTTTCGTTTTAAAAACTATTTTGTTTAGTTAATTTTTGTGGCTCATTAGTCACTTCCTCCCAAAGAACCCCGCACAATCCTTATGGGAAATGGCTTTCGGCCAAAAATTTTGAAACTCAGGCAAATGATATGTAGATCAAAAGTGTCCATGGGCATCAAGCTCGAAAGTCAATAGTTTATGATGTACATGTACAACCCCCCAAAGTCGATGTTCTTTTTGATGGTATTCATGCTTATATATACTTATATATGTCTGTTGTGAATGCTAATGTATGTATATAATATACAGTATGTCTGAAAAAGTTGGCAACATATGGGAAACTTTTTTATTGTAAGTTTTACGAAAAAAAAGTTATTCTTTATGAAAATCTTTGCTTTCGAAAATAATAATATTCAGGTATTCACATTTGACATTAGATGTACAGGGTGTCCACAAATTGCAAAGGATTAATAGGATTATTTTGATCACCTAAAGCAAAAAGTGTATCTTTAAAGACCATTCGACAATATTGATCGTTTGCAAAGAACAATTATTCAGGAAGCATGTGACGAAATTACTCCTGCTGTTATTAGAAATGTAATAAAAGCATTTTCTAAAAGAACAATTAAATGGTTAGAAAGAAACGGTGGACAAGTTGAGATGCATCTGCAGTGTTGAAAAAGTTAAAACGGATTTTTCTTGTTCATGCACATAAAGTTTGACGTTACGTTTTCGAAATAAATAATTCTAATTACGTATTTGTCTATTTGAGATCATTCTTAAGTCAAAGTTTATCAATTTTGAGAACAATTTGTAAAAATTATGATCTAATTGCATATTCAAATATAGTTTTCTATTTCGAACAACTTTTCATAAGTAAAGTTTTCGATATTGTAAAGAATAAAGGTACTTTATTCTTGCATAAAATTCATATTTTTTGACAAACCTCGTATGCAATTTAAAAAAATTTACATCAGACATTTGCGTTTTACTTTATGGACCATGCAGAACTTTTTATGAAGAATAATTTTTTTTCTCAACATTTTCCCATATGTTGCCGACTTTTTCAGACATACTGTATATATAATATATAGACACACATTAGCATTCACAACAGACATATACAGGGTGTTTTCAAATGACCCCTCATTCCTTATATCATTTTGTTCAGTTTTATGAGATGTATCTACATGCAAACGTTGTAAGTGTCATTTGAAAACACCCTGTATAAGTACATATAAGCATAGACACATGAATACCATCAAAAAGAACATCGCTGCTTGTGTTCGTGTTATGTGCCGGAAGGGTAGAAAGTATCGACTTTGTTGTTGTACATCATAAACTATTGACTTTCGAGCTTAGTACCCATGGACACTTTTGATCTATATTTCAAAAATTTTGGCCGAAAGCCATTTCCCATGAGGATTGTGCGGGGTTCTTTCTACTAAATTTCTAAACATACCGTTTCCTTGTCGCATTAGTCACTCCAAAAGAAAACATAAATTTTTATCAAATTCCCCTTCCTTTTTTGTCTTTAGATATTCGAAATTTCAGGTTTCGATTGGAACTTTTCCTTTTCTCATACTGCAACATTTGAAATGAAATGAAATTAAAAAATTCAACACGATTATTGTGAAGCGAGTATAATTCTGTTCGATAAACTCTTTTAGAAAAACTTGTGACTTTCATAAACATTCATTAATTTATCATCGTCTAGTGCACAAAAAAAAAATAGATAAATTATTGTAATCCAAACTGTCGAGCCGCGAAGTAACTGTTCCCCCATTATTATTAACTATGAAAATATTAACTTATCGATAAGAAATGATGATCTGGTGTCGAGAGATGCAGTTCTCATGATCTACTTTTATCGAAAAACCGCTACTCTACACACAATAGTTTAGTTTGTATCGGCTGTTGATAGAAAAAAATAAGATGTTGATATTTAGGTTATTTAGAATTATTTTGTCTTTGCTTGTCAGACAGAAAAGGAAGTTGCCAACACCGAAATTCTCGATCCAAATTCTATTATTCTAAATAGTTGTTTTTCAAGGTTATTTATACAGTTTTGATGAATCAATTAAATTTAAAATTATGTTAGCTAACTGTAGGTGAATATTATAAATTTAGTCATATACAGGGTGTCCAAAAACTACTACTAATATCAGCTAAATATTCTGCACGCACGTTCGTGGGGACATTTCGTAGATCAGATCCCACTTCTGATTATACAGTGTGACCCATTTTGTTTGGAAGCACCCCTATAAAATCCGCATTTTTCAACCGATTTTGATTTAGTCTTTTTTGTTAGATTCAGTATCAAAAACAGAATTTGAGCACAAATTTTCATACCATAATAGCTATTTTCAAGGCACTCTACGTTAATTTTTCTTTGCCAAAAAAGACGAAAGTATATTAGGCATTTTTTTTTCTCAAATATGACTACACCACTGGATTCAGAATCATCACAAATGTAAACTATCAAAATTTTATAAAAAAAGTTTTACTAACAACAAAGTTATCACTACATGAATTTGGAAAAAGTTGTTTTTTAATCAATTTTTTACTAAGAATGTAGACACATTTTAAAAATGGCAACATGGTAAACAAAAACTAGGACTCAAACATATTGCACTGTAAAAATTCGAAGCCGATACCTTAACCCGTTCTGGAGTTATAGCTTCTGAGAGCAATGTAAAATTGTGCTGATGTGACGAAAATACAAATTAACACCAAATAATACATTTTAATTATTAAACATATTAAACATAATCAACGGTTTGAATAATTATTATGCGTAGAGAATCCCTCGCGAGTCACTGAAGATACGCACCGTTTCATTTCTTCTTAGCGAGATAATTTAGTGCACCATAAACAAATAGTGAAAGATGTAATAGCTCGAATGTGCTAGTCACGATCGGTGACGATTTTATGGGTCTACACCGTTGAGTACATAGATTACGGATTCACCTCATGGTAATTCGAATTCTAATAGGACATAAGTGTACCAGAAGAACAAACAGCTGGTCGATTTATTTGAAACGACAAAACGAACCTGCAAATTTCATGCGACTATGTATTCCGAAAGGGGGGGAGGGGGTGTTTAAACTTTTTGAACTAATTGACATTAACCTACGTGAAATATGTATTGTAACTTTGCAGTCAACGTTTCAAAACTAAATTTAGTTAAACATTTCTCAAAATTGATTTTTGGTGGAATAGACTCCAAGTCTATTGGGACCAAAAATCAATGGTTCCGTTTATCTAGTTCCCTACAACCTTGTTGCTTCCAAAATAATCGTCGGAAATTGATACGACTTACAAAATTTTCGCAGTCAACTAGATATACTGAACTATGATTATTGATTTTTGGTCCAAATAGACTTCGTGTCTATTCCACCAAAAATTAATTTTCAGAAATCTATCGTCCAGGAAAATATTCATCTAGCCAGCCTCTAGTTAGCAAAGTCGAATGCGACGAACATCCATCATGTTGAAAGTACATTTTACGCCTTTGCTCCAAGGGAATATTTTCTAATTCAGGTTTTAAGAAGTTATCCTGATTTAAAATTATTGAAAATTATTTATAAAAGTTGAGTTACTTGGTACATCGTAAACGTCACTCGATTACATTTTCGAAATCAGTGCAAAAATTAATACAGTTTTCATAAAACTGGCTATAAAATGAGACGGGTTTTGAAAAACTTGAATTTTATTTCATTTTATGGGGTTTCAGAACAAGCAAAACTTTTTATCAAGAATGACATTTTTCACTAAAACTAATATTTAAACATTTTCCACCTATAGGATACCCCATCCGTGGACATGCTGTATAACAGTTTCGAAAGGGGAGGGGATATATATTTAGTCTCCAAGTGCCTTTTAAAGAACGCTCAAGTTCCTGATTCGCAATAGCGAACAATAATTTTTCTTCTCCTGATGATTCTAGTCAGAACATTATGTCGAGATGACGAAATTATTAGGAGCGTCTAAATGTAGTTCTCTTTACCAACGTTGCCAAGTGTAGTCCTAAACTAAAACGTTTGTGTTTTGGAAAGTAAAAATATTTTAATAATGATATTTATCACAGTTGATTAAAAAGCAATGTGTTAAGAAATCAATATTTGTCATTTTTAAACCAAAACCACCCTACCTTACCCCCTACCCTAATCCGAATCGAAAAATTGAATTGTGTAATTGACAGATTATTATAATAATTTTCAATAATAACCTAACCAAAACCACCCTACCTTACCCCCTACCCTAATCCGAATCGAAAAATTCTTCGTATTTTTAGTCAATTTTTGAAAAAAACAATAAGAAAATAAAAATAAAAATATCTTGACTCGGACCTGGTACCTCTGTGTTAGGAGCCCAGCACACTTACGCTGGGCTAATCTCTGCACACATTAATAATATCGTATAGAAGGTTAAAAGCTTTAGAACCGTGCGCGCTTCGCATGAAAGCCGAGCGCCACCGGAGATACTCGATGGCGCCCTTTCAGTTTAGGACTACACTTGGCAACGTTGGTAAAGAGAACTACATTTAGACGCTCCTAAATTATTGGGTAATAATTGGTTTTAATTATATAATGGGCAAAATTTCAAAATATTTCGACGTTTGGGTAAATAAAACTCAATATTTTCAAGAAGCAAATTTCTTTTAATACATTTATATATATATAACACTAAGACACACATTATTATGTATGTACCAAAAAATAAATCGGTAAAAACAAATAAATATAAAACACAATCTGTCAAAAAAAAAAAATGTTACAGATTTAACAAAAATAAAATAATCCTGTTGTCCGTACATCCAGGATGAATTCATTTAAAATGATTGTTTATCTACTAAAGTTTACGGAGAAATACCAAAAAAATTTTTATAGATAAACCGAGAGATATTTTGAAAAATACAGCGTTTTGAAAAATTAAATTTTAGGCATTTAAACACTGAGAAAAATTGTTATGGTAAAGTATGTTAATATACTACAGCTTTCGACAGTTTTCCTATCTTTGCTTATTAATGAGCTGTTTCGCCGGTCTTTGTCCTACCATAGAGATACTACAGATAGAGGCAACAAGCCATAGGCTGTGTATACCCAGGCTACCATGACCTTGCAATGGTCTCAAAGTACGTTTAAGGCACCTATGAAATCTCATACTAGTTTAGAATTGACCTCTATGCCTCAAACTATGTGGGTAGACATGTTCATACTTGTGTATTGACATTTTACAAAAAATAAGGTTTTACTGAGACCAACGAAGTACAATTATTTACTTGAATGAAACCTGGCCAGGTTATTCACTTCACTTCAAGTACTACAGTACTCACCAACTAACTTGATGCCCCAGAAATTACCAACTAAGAGAGACAGAGTAATCGTGCCCTGCTATTGGTGGTAAAATTTTGACAAACGCCAATTGCATCGAACCTTATCAGGTGTTAAGATTTTCAGTAGCGTAGCGTCACACAGTTATTGTTTCTGCTTTGTACAATAAAGTGTTTGTAAAAATGACAGCCGTTAATGAAGAAAATCGTAAATGTACTGAAGGACAAGTTGTGTTTATTTGTAACAGAAAGCGTACCCTCGGAACTGCTTACAGTTATCGGATGGGCGGCGTCAATAGCTCCCTAAAAAGCATTTAGGACATCAACAGACTTTACACTCTTCGTTTAAAAGCTACAAGACTCTAAAGTTGGTTAAAGTTATATAATTTCAAAATTATATAACAAACAAAATGTTTTCTATCAGTAAAAATAATAGTTTTTTCTTGCCACTGAATATCTTTCGGTTCCTATATTATTTAACAAATAAAACTTTTTGGATCCGTCCTGTATAGTATACCGATGCTTTTTAAACTTTCTTTCGGAATAAAAATCAGCATAATAACAGGTCAAAAGACAAACAAATGCATGGTTTTTATTTCCGCAAGATCCGGAACGAACGTACATGCGAAAATTGTTTATAACAATCATTAAAAATGAAAACAAAGGAGCGCATTGTATGTAGTTGAAAAGTGAAAGTTTTAAGTAGTCGATGATAATAATTTTTGTGAATGAACGGATTGAGATCACAATTTTTCCAAAAAAAAATAAAAATAGAAGAAGCATATGCCATTTTAAAATTTTAATAACGCAAAAATTGTCAACAACAAATTTTCGTTTATACGAAAAACTATCGTACGCATTTTCAACATACAGATTGCGAAAATTACATCGGAACCCTCGGATTACACAAGTACGACAGAAAAACAGCTGAAAGAGAGAGAAAGAATAGTTATGCGCGGTCATTAAGGCGTGTACTTTGTTTCAGCTTAGGGGTGTATACTTATTTCCCGAGACTGGCCGAATGCTCATTGCCCCCCTATGTCATGCACAATAGATAAAACAAAACACTTTCATCCGGCAACATTGTCTTTTACAGAGAGAATTCACATTTAAACTGCTATTCCTAGGTCTTTTCGCTCCAAACGTTGATCACGTTGGAAGCGCATGCCATTGTATTTGAAAAAAAAAACATTTACAATATGCCTTCATTAACGTACTTAACCAGCGAAAAAGTACAAATTGTAAGATGGTATTTTGGAGGTCATTCGGCTAATGCAATCGGTAATTTGTTTATTGTGGCATTTGAAAATCGCCCAATTCTTTCAAAGTCAACAATTGTGAAAATAATTAGTAATTTCGAGAAATATGGATGTGTTTCATACTGTAGAAAATGCCAAGCTTCGGAAGATCCAATCGAACGCCCAATAAACGATTGTCAACTTGGTCTGAAATGATCATGTTGACAAAAATGAATATTAAGATGTACAGGTTACGTAATAACGATTGTTTTTCTTTATTTCTTTAACACCCTCACTCCTTCCATGTTGGGAGCATACTGAATACCACCAACTAGTGAATTCTCTCTGTAAAGGAGCATTCGGCCAGTCTCGGGAAATAAGTATACACCCCTAAGATGAAACAAAGTGATGACCGCGCACAATTATTCTTTCTATCTCTTTCATATATCCTTGTCGTACTTGTGTAATCCGAGGCGAGGGTTCCGATGTAATTTTCGCAATCTATAGATGGTATTGTACATACCACAAAACTATGAAAATCAAACTGAAATTTTAGGGGAGGAGTTTCAATTCACAAAACCATAACCTGAAGGGTTTCCCGGCTGTAATTTTATTGGCCGGACCGATTTTGATGGAATTTTGTGTGTATTAGTAAGTCGCTGGATGGTTAAGATGCACAATTAGTCCCGGTAGGTGGCGTTGCAATCGAGTTCACAACTTCTAAACGGATTATCCGATTTTGATGAAATTTTTTGTGTCAGTTTGAGTAAGTAACTGAATGGTTTAGATCCACAATCAGTCACAGTAGGTGGCGCTACAATCGGGTTCATGCTGAACAACTCCTAAACGGATGGACCGATTTGAAAAAATATATTCCTTCTATTAAAAAATTAATTTTTCCACCCAAAATAAATAACAATTAGAAAAACTTGTCAAAATAGAGCTATTTTTGCGTTATTAAAAGAATAACACGGAAACTGCCTAACACGCAATAAGCTATATTAGATATAATTATTCCAGTACCGCATAACTAGATAAAAGTGAAAGTTAGAAACAACAAAAAAAAAACAATTTATTTCGCATTAAATTTCTGTTATGTACAGATGAATGCACATAAATATGAGTTTACAACGCCGCACCTTAAAATACTTTAACGTAAAAAAATACGCATCGATCAACAATCTTTTGCTGATAAAAATACTCAACAGAAATTTGATAAGAATCTTACCCGACATGTGGAAAATTAATCTTTGGTCATACCGAAATCGCGCTACATCTGGCAACACAGATACGTTAATAACAATAAGTTTAAATGCACATATGACATTATGGCCTGCGGCTGTAGATGACTGATTTGAATGAAACGCAATTTTACAGATCTTAATGAGGATAATGAGTCAAGAGAGAGAGAAGCACAGTTATTTCGAGATGGTGTTATTAAAAATTGTGTTAGGATGTCAAATATGTAATATTTGTTTAGAATAGTATGATTTTTAATCGAGAATCGAGTTTACCTGAGGAAGTTTTTCTAGAATAAGTAAGTGCGTTGTTCCAGATTTAATACCTTGTGATTTTTCATTGTCTAGTTTATTATTGTTCCGAAAAACTGCTGATTCCTGTTAGTATATTTCACAATTATGGAGATGTTAATCTGATATAAAGTAAAAATTCTATTCCGAGCATTTTGGGAAAGAAAATTCACGCCATAGAGGAGTCTAGCCAGTCCAATTAAAAATATAGAAGGTCAGTTCGTCGATGTCTTGGTAATTTTTGTTTACTCGTATATTATATGTTCTTTGGGTTTTTTTTGTATTCATTGAAATTATTCTTGTCATTGTCACTCAGTTATGTCCCGTTACAATATAATAAACGTATTGTTAGTGTTTTAAAGGATGTCAAGAGTTTGTTTAGTTTTTATTAGCGTCGTGACTGTAGTTTAAACTTTCAAGAATTTTGCAATACGTTTCAAAACAAAAACAAAGAGAGATGTGAGAAATTTGACTCGTTTTGAAGGTATTATGGACCTTTTTTACAAATTCACGTCGCCAGTTTTCAGATTTTGAACACTTATTTATTGAAAAAATGTATTTTTTGTTCAAATTTATCAATTATTATAGCTTATTTACTTTGACCACACTGTTCTTATAAGTACACTACGATTGATATGTGTAAAACACTAGAAAGTTTAAACCGCAATTATCGATGTGGTGTTAAAGCTACGTAAACTAGAACTTTTTTATTTAAAGCAATAAATTTGATGAATTACAAATATTGTAAACGTTTTTGTTTCCCAAGATAGTTGGTTGGGTTTTGTTAATGTTTTGAATGCCAATTATAATTCAAATGAAAACCTTTAGGTACAAAAAAAAAGAAATTAACAAATGTCAGTTGTTAATTGTTGTGAAGTCATGCACTGTATGATAATGTGAGTCAAACTCATCTGTTAACCATCGATTTTCAGTCATTGTATGTCAAGTATTAGTCAAAGTGAAACCTATGGTTACTTAAAAGTCCAAATTAGCAAAGGTCAGTTGTTAATTTTAGAAGGTCAAGAACTGAAAGTCACAACTATCTGTTAATTCTCGAATTTCAGGTACTGGGTCATTGTATATCACGTAGAAGTCAATCGGAAAAGTTTTGTGGCATAAAAATCAAGAGCCAGCTGTCAAAAAGTCATCCACAATGTGAAAATGTATGTCAAAAATCACTGTAAATTGTCGAATTTTAGCTACTAAGTCATACTGTGTCAAGTATAAGTCAAACGGAAAAGTTTTGTCACACAAAAATGTAAATCAAGAAAGGTCAGTCTTTAATTATTGAAATTTCAGCACGTCAAGTCAAAACTAACTGTTGATTATAAAATATAAGCCACTGAGTTAGTCATTTTGTGTCAAATGTCACATAAAAATAAAAAATAACAAAGGTCAGTTCTTAAATGTTGAAAAGTTAAGCACTCTATAAAAATGTAAGTCAAAACTATCTGTTAACTCTCGAATTTCAGCTACTGGGTCATTGTATATCAAGGATAAGTCAAATTTTTGGTCACATAAAAATCAAAAGTCAGTTATAAAAAGTCATCCACAATGTGAGAATGTACGTCAAAAATCACTGTAATTTGTCGAATTTCAGCTACTAAGTCATTCTATGTCAAGTATAAGTCAAACGAAAAAGTTTTGTCACATAAAAACCTAAATCAACAAAGGTCAGTCTTTAATTATTGAAATTTCAGCACGTCAAGTCAAAATTAACTGTTAATTGTAAAATTTAAGCCACTGAGTCAGTCATTCTATGTCAAATGTCACATAAAAATCCAAAATAACAGAGGTCAGTTTTTAAATGTTGAAAAGTTAAGCACTCTATAAAAATGTAAGTCAAAACTATCTGTTAACTCTCGAATTTCAGCTACTGGGTCATTGTATATCAAGTATAAGTCAATCGGAAAAGTTTTGTCACATAAAAATCAAAAGTCAGTTATAAAAAGTCATTCACAATGTGAAAATGTACGTCAAAAATCACTGTAAATTGTCGAATTTCAGCTACTAAGTCTATGTCAAGTATAAGTCAAACGGAAAAGTTTGGTCACATAAAAATCCATATTTACAAGGGATTGTTGATAATTATTGAATGGAATGGAAGTCAAAATTAGCTGTTGATTGTCAAATTTTAGCTAATGAGTCAGTCATTATGTGTGAAATGTTGGAAAGTCAGTATTGTAAGTCAAAACTAGCTTTTAATTGTAGAATTTTAACTATTAAGTCAGTCATCATGTGTCAAATGTCACATAAAGATTTAAATTAACAAAAAACTATTGTTAATTTTTGAAAGGTCAGCATTGCAAGTCGAAACTAACTGTTAATTTTCGAATTTTAGCTAGTAAGTCATTCAGTTAAATTATCAAGCGTAAAATGTAAGTCAAAATAACTAAAATGTTTTAAAATGCCAATCACTGTATGAAACTTAGAACAAAACTAGCTAAAGATCCTTGTAATGTCATATTAATGTTCAAGGAAACAATACCTGAAAATGAATTATTTGCGAGCCAAAAAAAAACAGGTGCTAAATAAATTGCCACATTAAAGATACCATTGGAGATTGGAGAGTCAATGTCAAGGCTAGTAATTCAAGACAAAGCATAAGTTTACCACTAAACTAGATACAATTCGTGACCAATTTTCCATTGTAATATTTGTTAGTAAATTCATTAGAAATAAATATTTGTTAGCAATTTTAAAATTGCAAGGTTCATAATATATAACCTACAATCTTTTTTAGCAGGAAACAATCACTTTGGAGATAAATTTAAACAAAAAACTATAAATATCTTAAAATGAAATTAGTCTATCTAAAAGGCTCGCAGATATATTATTTATTGAATAACGAACATGATACTAATTTACTAAATGATTCACTACATACCTCATCGTGATTCAGTACCTTTCCACGGATACTTCCGAGTTTTTGCATGATTCGACAACAATGAAATACGATATTTCTTTGTTAACTTCAGCTCGTTTGTGTATGTCTTTCACATTTAATAACATCAGAACTAATGGATATGTACGGGCTTAAATGCGTCGTTACCGATGCTGGTAGAACAGTATCTTGTCAAATAAATTTATTTAAATTAGTTGCTTTTATGATTTAACGTTGATGGGATGATAAGATCGGAATTTTTCGCATAAAATTAAGGAGATGAAAAGGTATAGTTTGTTCTAGATTTATGTAGAAAATGAGAGTAAAAATGATAAAATAATTGCTGGATTTGATTGAAGGACAAAAATTTTACGTCAGTTTATTCAGTTAACTGTTATTTAAAATTTAGAATTTTGTTTTGCATAATGCCTAGACCAGATTCCAGATTTTTTCCATTTTTGATTTAAGCAAAACCTTAACGGGCCCCACATCTATAAAATTCGTCCACAAAACTGCAAAAATCAACGGGTGCGAGGAATACAAGGCATTAAAGGTTAAAGGTTCAAGAGATGGATTGGTGACTGAAATTTTGCATCAAATGGAGATCTAAAAGTTGGAGCTGCCACTACCTGTTCATTGCATAATTCATAAGCAAGCTTTGTGTTGTAAAATACTCCAAATGAACATGTCATGAAAGACTTTCGTCAACTTTATTCGTTTCCGTGGTAATTTCAAACATTTTTGGTCTACCAGAGAAAGAAAAACTAACCTGAACTTTCTGATGCATCGTGGCCTTGGGACTTGGCTTTTTTGACAGACATTGCAATTATTTAAATTTGAAATTACAGACTCAATGCAAATTCATATTTGAACTTTTGAATGACGTGTTTGTTTGTGAGATGAAAAAAAAATTTAAGAAAAGCAGCCTACAGAATTCTTAACAGTAAAATTTTTGAACCTGTTTAAAGAGCAAAGTGTGGTTTCCTTTGATTGAAAATCCTTTCCAAATTGATGAGAGGTTCGGGAAAATTTTCAAATGGAAACTATAGAATTACTAAAATCAAAACCAAAAAAACTTGCCCAATTATTGTTGAGGAGAGTTTTCCCGAAATAAAAAAACAGACAATGTTTTGGTCAACATATTTGTGCGAGCAAACATTTTCAAGAATGAAGTGCATTAAGAGCAAAGAAAGATTTCGCCTTACAGACGATCATCTTCATTATCTATTGAAGACCGCCACTACAAAATTTGAACCTGACATCAAGACAAACTCAAGTTCCGCATTTTTACCGTACTCTAATTATGTATTTTTAAAAATAAAACTTTTTTCAAACCTTTTAATAATTTGTCTTTGTTATCCACTTTATTGTCAGGAACAAGGTAATTATTATGTCATTATGTCACGTCAACACTTCGTTTGAATGTCTGAAGAAATTTACAACTTTGAAGTCGTTAGAACGGTATCTAAAAGCTAGTAATCTTGGTAAAAACTGTATTTTCGACATTAAAAAATTTTTATCGGAAGAGTTTACAAATTTAAAAAATAATTAAAACGAAATTATGATCTTGGCAGCAACTCAACTCAAGATTGAAATACTTATAACTTCACAAGAAGGAAGAAAAGAAGAGATAGTTGTCTGTAAGTGACTATATTGAAAATATATTATTAAAACTCAATAGAAATCGGTTGTTTCGCAGTTTTTAAATAAAATTATTATGTATTCAAGTAAATAAACATGTTTTTAACAAGAAAATTGATTCGACCTTGAACTGATACAAATATTTTGCATGCGATTGTTTTTTTTTCATTTCAATGTGTTTTTATATCAAACTATGTAATTAATGTTTGTTTAATGTAAAGTAATTAATAGCACCACCATAGTGATAGAGTTTCGGGAGTTTCCTTCGCAAACAACTAAATGCCTCTTATTTTCATTTTAATTTGTTTAAAACTTTTGTAACTTTTTATCTAATAATAAAATATTTTTCTAGAAGTCTTTCAGAGTCCAATATTTTAAGGAGATATTACAACAGTTAACAGATTTTTGAACTTGTTAAGATTTACAACTTTCGTAATGAAGTAGGTAGTCGAAATTTTCGAGGCCACTAGTCGAACTGACCAACGCTTTCTACAACAGGTGTTCGAAGCTGTCAGAATTGGAATTATTCGCCGCGAGATAAATATATATAAATTCGTAACAAAAAAAAGGAAGGATCAAATTTTCAATTTAAAATATTTCAATGGGACAAACATACTTTTGATGCAAGAAAAAAACTTTCACTTTTACAGTTACGCAGTGTCTTACACAAAGTATGTACACAAATGGTGCATAATTTGTGAATCACACTATATTTATAAATAACCGATGTCGAAAATAATTTTTAATACTTTAAAAAGAAAAAAATTATAATAGACACCATAAAAGATTTGAAAAACATACAATAATTACTCCTCGAGCACGTATTCCAATTCGGAATCAATTTGACATTTCTTGATACCATTATCACTATTCACATGACAGGGTGTTGAAAAGAACTTGATCTCCAAATCCCTGTGTCCATTTAACGAAGTAACTATTTCAGTGGAAACCTCCAGATCTCTACACGAAGACGAACTGGAGGACCTCGACGTAGGGGTCTTCTTAACCTCGTCATCTTCTAGAGATATCGATGATAAAGTGTGTTCCAAACAATTAGTGGATATAGATGAAGAATAGGAGAATTCCTCCATGTTAATGCTAGGATATCGAAAAGATTTTGCTGGAGGAGTTAAAAAAGGAGAATAACACTCCCTGTCGACGTCCCAAATTTGTCCGCTAGGATCACAATATCTACATTGACAATTACTGGTCGGTTGGTTACCGTTAATATCTTTCCCATCGTCGGGTTCTTCGATATCTTCGAAGGAATGATGAAGTTTCGGTATATCCCCCAAAACATCTATTACTTTTGAAGATTCCGGAAATATTAACGAACCGTAAGGACTAAAATTAAATAAATTAAAAGGATTTAACGATAAATAATTAGTCTGATTGTTTTCCAAATCTGGACTGGCGCTATCAGTCGAAGAAGATTCTTGACTTAAAGGTCTGGTTAACGTCGGGGGTTTTCTGTCTTTTTTCCGTCGCTTTCTGGGTTTGATGATGCGCGGCAAACACATTTCCGAATTATTCGAACCGGAACTTTCATCACTGGCAACGCTCACAGTATCCGCACTATTTTGACACTTGACGTTCTTTTTGTTGTTGGAATTTTCAAACACTTTACCGTTGTTGTTGTTTCTGTTAACTTTATTTTTCCTGTGATGGAAAGTTTTCGTTAGAATCAACGGAGCGCCTTGGGTGTGCACGGCTAATTTCGCCAAAGAATTTGGATCTTCTTTTCTCTGGTGTTGAGCGTATGAAATCAGTGGCAATCCTCCAGCCCAAGTTTCGCCGGAATGACATCTTTGCAAGCGAAAATTAACCTGGTGGTGTTTATGGTAGATATCGTGCACTAGATCCCTGTTAGGGTGCACGTATTGTTCCTGTCGTTGCGGTTTGTTTTTGGCGCGATTTTGCGATATTAAACAAGCACCAATGTATCGTTCTACTTCTAGATTGCCTGCTGAAGCGGGGCTCATGGCAACTCCACGCGCGTTCACGATCACATGCCGAGCGGTACGATTTTTACGACGGCGACGTGGTCGATTCAAAAGAGTTGAAATGAGACTGATCGTCGTCGTTGATTTTCGACGAGAGACAATCCGTATGAAAGTCCAAGTCCCCACCTCGCGGAGGCGGCCGATTTAGCGGCGTTGCCGAGTGTACAACAACAACAAACCGTACTTTATTTATTGAACGGTTATAATTTACACAAAACATAAACGTTATTTTTTAATGGAATATTATTCAATACTTTGAAACATTTTTGAGTTCAATTATTCAAAAATTACTTTTCTATCAATTTTTTTGAGATCCTTCAACTTTCTAACGCTATATCTCTCAAAAACCAAGAATGATAGATATGAGATGCTTATAATGACAAATTTAAATTTTGAATTGGACTAAAATTGAGGAATATTCGACAGAAAAACTTGGCTCCCTTGTATAATATTATTTTTTTAAATATATTAATTTATATTTTGAAAACTGTTTACTTCAATTGTACAAAAGTGACCTTATTTTGACATTTCTGTCAAATTTGTCAAGGTATTCCAACTTTCTAACGCTATATCTTTTTTTTGGTCCTTTTTTATTTCACTACCAATTTAATAAACATAAAATAGGATTATAGAGGTAAAGCTGAATTTACAAAAGCTACAAGTACCAACAAAAATATATTGCCGAAACTAGAGAATATATTTTCAGCATTTATTTCGTTATAACGAAGATTTTTGAATGTTTAAATTAGATTTAGTTCAAAATTCCACGACAAACGATCAATAATGACAACACCGCATCGAGATCTGACTGCACTAACCTACATCGACGAAAGCCAGTCGAGACTAGCAACTTAGAGAGTTGGTAGCTGGTAACAACCGCTTCCACCCACACAACTGGGTCACTTGACTCGATTCTTCTTCTGTCTTGTTTTTAAATCTACTCTTTCAATTATGGAGCATTTTTTTCTCTCAAGAAATATTCATGTAGTAGGCGACGATGGAAATAGTGGATTGATTGGTCAATATCGGATATTTATTTTAATTTATACTGGGTATTTTATTAGGAAAAAGAAATAAATAAAGGCCATAACCAACAAATCACCCTGTATATATTTTTATTTATTAATTTTTCATTATTAAGTGGTTCGATTGGTCAGTTAGTTATAAAATTTTCATAGAAATGAGCCAAATTGACAATAATTATAGACCCTGTGTATTTATTAAACGTGAATTATTTACAATTAATGAAAAAACAATAGGGAAGAGGAATTCATAAAGTTAATTTTTCGGTTTCGGTAATAAGCACGTGTCGTTATGGTAAGTTTAAAACACGTGGCTTGATCCATGATTTCTTTTTTATCAACAGAAATTAAACGAAACAAAAAAATTAGGAAATGTATACTTTGGATAGAGGTAGTCTGAAAAAAATAATTTTCAACACCCAATAGTGATAATAATAATTCAATTACCACAAGAAACGTTTAGAAGCAAATGGTGAAAACGATATAGTTTTTTTGTGTTCAATTTGAAACCAGGTAAGTACATAAGAAAGTGAAATTGTCTTAGTAGTAGTAGTACACATACATTAGCTTGACCGTCACCTGTTGGGTTTTTGAACTTTTGATATTGTGAAAGTCTCGAAATGGACAAATTATTTGGTTTGATCATGATCAATCAAACGGAGAGAAATCAAAAGTGAAAGGCATAGAAACTTTTTGCCATTGGCATTGGTGTAAAATCTTTAGGTGAAATCAACCACAAATGGGAAAGCTGATTATTTTTTTTGTTGTTGTTGTTGTTGTAGGTTACTTAAATTAAGTCGTTTTATTTACATTTATTTCAGATAAAAAAAATATCAGACCGTGCGATACTTATTATACAGGGTGTTGTCGGATAGTTGGAAAAAACCATACCCCCAAAAATCATCGATATTGGAAAGGTGTTCTCAAGTTCAAAATATAACTTTCATTTAAAAAAAAAGTGGAGTTTCTATATGCGTTCGAGTGTGAAAAAAACTTTCCCCTCTGATTATTCAATTATTTAACTTTAATATTTCTATTATTTTTTAAAAATTCTTATATCATTGTGACACTATCTAAATTACAGATATAAAATATTATTTTTTCAAATTATTTATTTTCATTTATTTTAATTGACATCAAGTTATTTGAATACAAATTTTTTGGGCCACGCAGTATTTCAAATAGTACCAATAAAGGAAAGTACATAATTTTTCCTTAGTTCTTAAATTTCCAACTTGCTCCTGAAGCCCACTGTGTTTAAACGGAAATTTAGTCGTATTTGTACTAGACATGAAATAATTCAAAATTGGTACCAAAACAGTGCAACAAAATTTGAACAAAATCTATCAAATCCATTTAAAAGTTACAGGAGTTACAGGATAGTTGGAAAAAATCATACCCCCAAAAATCATCGATATTGAAAAGATGTTCTCAAGTTCAAAATATAACTTTCATTAAAAAAAAAGTGGAGTTTCTATATGCGTTCGAGTGTGAAAAAAACTTTCCCCTCTGATTATTCAATTATTTATCTTTAATATTTCTATTATTTTTAAAAAATTCTTATATCATTGTGACACTATCTAAATTACAGATATAAAATATTATTTTTTCAAATTATTTATTTTCATTTTTTTTAATTGACATCAAGTTATTTGAATACAAATTTTTTGGGCCACCCAGTATTTCAAATAGTACCAATAAAGTAAAGTACATAATTTTTCCTTAGTTCTTAAATTTCCAACTTGCTTAAGTCGTATTTGTACTAGACATGAAATAATTCAAAATTGGTACCAAAACAGTGCAACAAAATTTGAACAAAATCTATCAAACCCATTTAAAAGTTACAGGAGTAGCCCATGACATTTTTCACCCGGTATAACATAAAAATGATGTAAAATATTTACCTGAATTTGATACATTGTTGCTACTCTTACCTGAAACGAAAAAATTTCTCAATTAAATAATGGAAAACGATAAAATGTGTCCAGCATTTTAGATTTGGTCAAAAATTTTACTTTTTGGTAAAGTTTATATTTTCTAATATACCTCGTATATTTGATGTATGCATTCATGGTTATAGACCATGGAGGATAATTATTTTAAAGTTTCCTATACCGCGAATCAAGTTTTTCCCGACATTAAGAAATTTCTATTCTTATAAATGTTTAACAAAAAAAACTTCTGAACAATTCCTTTGTTCCAAACAAACATACAACGCATTTTAACTTGTTTTGAGCAATTTTACACCATTATAACTAAATATACCAATTTTAGATTACAAAATATTTCCAAACAATGCCTTTTCTTCAAACATTTTACATCAACACAGTTTGGCAAGTTTATCTGAAGCCGTGAAAGGAATGCAGTCGAAAATATTCGATATTGCCACGTTTAACTATGAAAAAGATAAAGTGCCAAGTATGTAGTGATAATAATTAGAAAATGGACCTTTCAAACGTTAATTCTTTAATGTCCTTTTTTCCTTGGATTTTGTCTATTAGCATTATTTTTTCAATTTATGAATATTAAAAGATGAACACTTTTCCAAATTTGTTTCTTCAAGCTCTGGCAGCGTTGTGCGAAAACCATAATTACCACGCCCTCAACTAACTCAATTGGTGAAATTTATCGAAAGGCCTTCGTCGCAGCTGAATTGGCAAGCGCGTGCGTGTGTTCTTCCCTCTCACTTTGTCAATTAACTGACATTGATTATCCAGTGGCGTTGTCAGTGTCAGATTTTTAACCATTTCGTATCCATATTGAATTCAAGTACGATTCTTAACATTATTTCTTTTTAACAAATACCGTGTTTTGAAAAATACCTCACCTTTAAAGCAAAGCAAAAATCAGTTTCTATATATAATTATTAAACAATATTAATTATTATTCACGTTTATAAAAATAGGTACCGTACGCCATTGGTACGTTTGTGACAGATATCCGCCATGTTTCCTCGCCCCTTACCGATGCCGCGTAGCTACAGATAAACTTACCAAACTATACATACGTGTTACAGGAAAAATTGTGGAACAGTTACATACGAGATGGGTTAAAAATTACCTATTAAATTAAAAAATTGTAAAAATATGAATATTGAGCCAAAATTTTAGCTAAACACTCCTGAATGTTGAATCTATCAGGAAAAAATTTAGTGGGGCGTCAAATTGAGAGTAGCGAAAAAAAAGCTAACACTATTCTTCAAAAAAAGGTATAAAAAAGACAAATTTCCTGTGTAGTTAATTTCATGCTAAATCGATTGGAACTAAGTACAAGTACCTAATGATAAACGTTTGGGTGTTATAGGGAAAATTGAAGAGCAGTGACATACGAGAGGGGTTAAAAGTCACTAAAAAATCATAGAAATCAAAGAATGTGAATATTATATTCAGCTATACACTCTAGAAAGATAAATCTATCAGGAAAATATTCAACAAAGCTCTAATCCACGCTATTTTTGTAAAATAATTCAGGTGGGGTTACTTGGGTGGTATGAGGGCAAGTTCCCCTGACATTATTTGAACAGAAATTTTTTTTCATAATCATTTCCAGAATAAAATTCTGATTACAACGATATATGTTACCGAGTTACCTTGGTTAGAAAATGTTTAAAAAAATAAGAATCAAAAACAACTGGACTCAAAAATCCAGATGGTGAAAATATACAGGGTGTTATATTTAATATCATCTTTCGTATTACCGTTCTCAATTTAAGGGTTAAAAAAAAATCCAACATTACTTAGAAACAAAACAATGTTCAACATCTGTATACAGATTGCGAAAATTACATCGGAACCCTTGCCTCGGATTACACAAGGATATATGAAAGAGAGAGAAAAAATAATTGTGCGCGGTCATCACTTTGTTTCATCTTAGGGTGTATACTTATTTCCCGAGACTGGCCGAATGCTCCTTTATAGAGAGAATTCACTAGTTGGTGGTATAACGGTGGTATTCAGTATGCTCCCAACATGGAAGGAGTGAGGGTGTTAAAGAAATAAAAAATACAATCGTTATTACGTAACCTCTACATCTAAAAATTCATTTTTGTCAACATGATCATTTCAGACCAAGTTGACAATTTCTAACTACACTAGGATATTATTTTAGCCATTGTAACTTGAAAATAAAACCTAGACCTAGGAATAGCAGTTTAAATGTGAATTCTCTCTGTAAAAGACAATGTTGCCGGATGAAAGTGTTTTGTTTTACCTATTGTGCATGACTTCGAAAAAAAGTCAACGATAACGAGACAAAAATATCATTTGTACAAATTAATCTGCGCTTCTGACAACAGCGGTTGAAATAGGGGGGCAATGAGCATTCGGCCAGTCTCGGGAAATAAGTATACACCCCTAAGGTGAAACAAAGTACACGCCTTAATGACCGCGCATAATTATTCTTTCTCTCTCTTTCAGCTGTTTTTCTGTCGTACTTGTGTAATCCGGACGGTTCGGATGTAATTTACGCAATCTGTATGTACTATCTCTCACAACGAGACAAACGTATTTGTTCTAAACATTTCCATTATTCATCTCGGTATCTATTTAACACCCGATACGTTCAATAGAAGAAAGTAGCTTACTCAACAATACCAAGACGAGAACTTAGAATACAGCATTTACAAAATTGAAAAGAGCACAAAAGTGAACGTAATGTTATGATAATTTATTTACTGTATTTGTTCTTGTTTACTTTCCAAACGAATCGTAATTAATTAATTAATTTCCATCTTGTTGATATTATATTTGCATTTATTCAAAATTTCGGCTAAGGTATAAATAAGCATATCATCGAAATGAAAACATTCAAGGAGAGTCAAACTATCCCAGTTGGAGCTATTATTCGAAAATCCAGAACAATAGAACTTTCCAGAACACATGACTTTGACAGTTCGGCCATATTGTATCACTTGAAGTTGAAGTTTGTGTGTTAAGACATTTGGTGTAAGACAGACTTTGTAGAATAATGTCAATGTAATTTATATTTTATTTAAATAATCAAAATTTTATGGCGCAGTCAGTAAACTGTATCTGAATTAAATTAAGATGTAAGACGACAAAAAAGCGATCAACAGAAGAGTTATGTTATTCCAACGAGAATCAAGAAGAAATCGAAAAAAATATAACTTATCTCTTGCTCCCCGCATCCCACATTCAAGAACACTACAAAACGATGGCGTTTTAGATACTTATTACTAATTAAAGTCTAACTATCATCCGTAGCTTACCAGTAAATAATGAAAACTAAATAGAATATGAAATGTGCACTCCAGAACAATATGGCCGATCTGTCAGTGATTTCATATTGGAATGGTCTATATCGTGAATTGAGACAGAATTTTGGTTTTTTGGAACGACATTTATTCGAAAATGTTACAGGATAGTTTTATCTCAATGGCGTACCAGAGCTATATTGATGAGATATCTCCTATATTTTTTGCCTGTAACTCCCATAGAGATAATAAACATAGAGTAGGCAACCTACAGTCGGAAGCGTCCACGCAATAAAAAGATATGGCGAACGAAATTGGTGATGCTGTCTCTCTCTAGCATCGCGTGATAAACATGCGCGTAGACTGTAACATTACTAACCTTTTAAGAATGTATGCGCTATTAGAAAGAGAAAGCAATACCAAACTGCTTGTCCATCTCTTTTTACTGGGTGAACGAATACGCTTACACAAGCCCCTACTTAAAGTTCTTCCAAAGTTAATGTGATGACCCATATTTTTAATCCCTTTGAAGGAAAAAGCCGCCCAATGGCGTGCATATAAATTTTTTATAAATTCGAATATTGTGAAATAATGTTAATCTACTATATCAATTTGAATGAAAAAAAATTAACCTGCATACAAAATTCATTAAATTTATAATACAATAATAAAGCGCTTTCCTCTAGAACACGGAGTATCTAAAGAACAGTTTTTTGTATGGTCAACCCAACCATATTTTAAAGGTGGGTGTATATCCTCATACAGTTTTAATTATAATATAACTACCATTACTACTATTTTCTTACATATTAAGTTAAAATGTATTTTATTTTATATATTTATTCATGCAATAAAACCGTAAGGATTGTTTGAATAACAAATAAATGAATAAACACTTGACAACATCATGTGTATCAAACCAAGTTTCGTCTAAATAAATTATAGTTCTATTTGAATCACGGTACCATTTTGTTTTGCGCAAATACCCCTGTCTAAGTTCAGCGATACGCCGAGACTCCATTATTACCATTCGATTATCTAACTTCTTATATTTAAATCCACAATTCAATAATCCCGCGCATCATCTTGGACTGTTGTTTCAAATGGTCTCCAAAATGCCATTCTAATTAATTATATTATAAACCTTACCCTAACGTCTACGAACAAATTAATATTATATTAATATCAATTCACTGACGTGACCTAACCACTACACCATCAAAAAGGTTTTATATTAATGATACCTTTCTACACTAGATCACCTACACTTTCCTATAAATACTTATAACAATTCACTAAACTCACTCAACCAAGAGATAGATATTACATTAAATATTTCTTTAAAACAAAATTCACACCCGACACTGAATGATACTAATGGATTATAAGCCGAACCACAACACAACCCCCCGAACACCCTCAAGACCGTAGAACTTTTTCTGCCAAAAACGTCAAACGGGGTATACTGCGGTTATTTCGTTATATTGCGATGAATACTGCAGTTGATGATTGGTTGTTTCGAAGTCTTGACTGCACGGGCTACTACGTTGCCAACTCTTCAAAATTTTCTTAAATATAGTAACATATAAAAAGTGGTTTTAATTAATTTTTTTTTCAGTAATTTCAAGCGACTTATTTTAATGTTTACTAATAAATTTACATTATGTATTTTTTTTTAAATATTTGCAAACTAGCTTTCTTATAACATCACGAACCAACAGTTTAGAGGAGTAAGAGGAACATTTGTGTAGCGAGCCTAACAATTTTAGAAAATATATCTGACAACATTGCTTTATTTTATGGTCATCACACTGACTTTAGTTAGAGTATACCATATACACTTTACTTTGTCTAAATCGGTTCAGCATGAAATTTACTTATTTTTGCCAACATTTTTTGGAGATATAGTGTGTTAAAGTTGGACATAATTATTTTTAAAAAGATTTTCGGGTTATAGTAATGTTAGTTTCTTATTACCGCTTCCCAATTTGGTATTAAACAATGTTTCTTCAAATCGTCAATAATCTTCAATAAATATGCACGCAAAATGACAAATTTACAGATTTAATCTTTCCAAACGATTTTTTTTTTCAAAAAATAAATTCTCAATTGAGACATTCGACCATCAAAGGAATTTTTTGCGTACGAAAAAAAGAATGGGCGAAGTTATGGCACTCCATTAAGACGGTAAGCTATCTTAAACTCGAATCGGCCATAAAATAGACTTTGAAATAAAGCCATGCGTTTGTTCGTGCTGGATGACCGGCTAGCAAGGATAAGCGCACCAACTACGATTGCAATGGAGAGACAACGATCACTTACTAGCTGGTACGTACTAGAAGAACGACCGTTTGTTCGATTCAAGTCGTATGGTATTTTCTGATTATGGTACGGAGAAGAAAGTAAAATTTCATCATATCTTCAAAAATATAAATATTTAACTAAAATTTCAGTGGGGTAGGAAAAAATTCAACAAAACTCAAAGGAAAAATATCAACGACCAACTTTAACTCGCTATATCTCGAAAATTAAGTGAAAACATTGAGAGGAAAATTGTATTGTAGTAGAAAATTTCATGCTGAATCGATTGAGAAAGAGTACAAGTCGCTACGATAATCGGTTTGGGAGTTATAGAGAAAATTGAAGAACAGTAACATACGAGAAGGGTCAAAAATCCCATATAAATTTAAAAAATCATAGAAACCCAAGAAATCTGAATATTGAGCTAGAAATTTGGCTGTACTCTGTTGAAAGATCAATCCGCCAGGGAGAAATTCAACAAAAACTCTAACCCACACTATTTGCCTTTTATAAGTGGTCAAATTAAGGGTATCAAAAATATTTTACTTTATGAAACGTTATTTCGAAAAAACTAGGGTATGTGCAAAAAATAACCCAAACAGAAATGCAATTTCATTGTGTATAAATAGAAATATGTGATTCCACGAATGCATTTTATTAAACTACACCAACCTATAATTACGAAAAATAATTAAACGAATAATAGGCTATGATCATGATGAAGAGTGCATTGCAAATATAACGTAATCAATTCAAACTATTGTTTAACATCGTTACGGTGAGATGGATTCGCCGTGTGTTCATTATACAACCTTCAATTAAAACCCGAACTCAATTTATAACTCTCAACCTAAATAAATCCCATCCAAAGCAAGTTATTATAGTCACTATTTCAAACATTTCCAGAGAACTTTAATAAGAGAAAGTATAGTACTAGCCTTGTTGTACCCACGTACTTATTTCTCCTGTCATTTTGAAGTCCCTGTTAAGGATAGTACCAAGGTTTATTTTGTATCACACTCTTTTTGACATTTAAATCGGTCTTTTCTCAGCGGAAACCCCAGATCAGATCTAGACTGTCTAAAAAACTATTAACCCTGGCTAACCATAATAGAGTGGGTCCCGGGGCACAAGGGCATTGCAGGAAATGAAAAGGCAGACATCCTAGCAAAGCTCGGCTCGGCATATATAGGAAGGAACCTAACTTTCTGACTGGTGGTGCTGAGCCAATCAATCAAGGCTTATGTTGTATCAGAAACTCTCATACAGTGTGACCCATTTTGTTTGGAAGCACTCCTATAAAATCCGCATTTTTCAACCGATTTTGATTTAGTCTTTTTTGTTAGATTCATTATCAAAAACAGTATTTGAGCACAAATTTTCATACCATAATATCTATTTTCAAGGCCCTCTGTGTTAATTTTTCTTTGCCAAAAAAGACGAAAGTATATTAGTCATTTTTTTTTCTCAAATATGACTACACCACTGGATTCAGAATCATCACAAATGTAAACTATCAAAATTTTATAAAAAAAGTTTTATTAACAACAAAGTTATCACTACATGAAGTTGGAAAAAGTTGTTTTTTAATTAATTTTTTACTAAGAATGTAGACACATTTTAAAAATGGCAACATGGTAAACAAGAACTAGGACTCAAACATATTGCACTGTAAAAATTCGAAGACAGGATAATAGGTCCATTCTTTTTTGAGGGTAACATGAATGCCAATAACTTCATGGAATTCTTGGAAGGTGAGTTATCCGTAGTGATTGACGAACTGCCACTAGCAGAAAGAAGAAATTTGATATTTCAGTAAGATGGTTGCTCTGTACACTATTCTAGGATTGTCAGGCAGTGGCTTAATGAAAAATTTCCAAATGGTTGGATAGGTCGCGGTAGCGAGTTAATCGAATGGCCTCCTAGATCGCCCGATTTTACTATATTGGATTTTTATCTGTGGGGTCTTTTGGCACAAAAAGTGTATAAAACACGTCCAAGGAATAGAGCAGAACTGTGTGACAGAATACGACAGGCGTGTGCTGGAATAACGCCACATGAAATAAAAAAAGCGCTAAGACATAGTCGCAAACGATACGAGAAATGTGTGGAAATTAACGGAGGTCTAGTCGAGGCTACAAAAATGTAGAATTAAATTATTATTAAGTAGTTTAATAATGAAAATGTATTATTTGGTGTTAATTTGTATTTTCGTCACATCAGCACAATTTTACATTACTCTCAGAAGCTATAACTCCAGAACGGGTTAAGGTATCGGTATCGGAATTTCTACAGTGCAATATGTTTGAGTCCTAGTTTTTGTTTACCATGTTGCCATTTTTAAAATGTGTCTATATTCTTAGTAAAAAATTAATTAAAAAACAACTTTTTCCAAATTCATGTAGTGATAACTTTGTTGTTAATAAAACTTTTTTTATAAAATTTTGATAGTTTACATTTGTGATGATTCTGAATCCAGTGGTGTAGTCATATTTGAGAAAAAAAAATGCCTAATATACTTTCGTCTTTTTTGGCAAAGAAAAATTAACATAGAGGGCCTTGAAAATAGCTATTATGGTATGAAAATTTGTGCTCAAATACTGTTTTTGATAATGAATCTAACAAAAAAGACTAAATCAAAATCGGTTGAAAAATGCGGATTTTATAGGGGTGCTTCCAAACAAAATGGGTCACACTGTATGTCTTTAGCATTTAAATCGGTCTTTGTTAGATACATATTCAGTTGACTTTAATAATGGAAAGTATATGACTGGTCCTTGTGGTACCCCCGCACAAGTATTGTGACACGATTCAACTTCAATAAAAAGTTTGAGTCTCATAGTTCATTATGGTACAACCATTTTAGCTTGGAGAAAGATGGTAATAAGTGTAAAATGAAAATTTTCATGTCGTTTACCAGCCTAAATCGATAATTCTAGTTCTAAGCGTGGTATGTTATCTTATCATATACATATATATACATACACAAGCATATTATAACGTTCGTAAGGAAGAACGAGAGGGAGTTCATTGAAAAGGGCATTAACAAGTGTCAGACAAGCGATTATCTGGTGAAAATTATGTCGGTGATTGTGAAATATTGATCGTAAACGTTTTTTTATAGATGTAGTCGTGAAATATATATTTCGTCATAATTTAATTGCTACACATTGTATTTTCGTGGATACAAATTGATGGTGAAATAATGACACTATTATTTTATACCACCATGACTAAAATGTTTAACCAATATTAGAAGAAAAAAAGAAGATTAATTTATAAGACAATGAACAAATTAAAAATGGATTTGTTTCCTATTTTACAATGTTGCCAAATTCAATTTCGTTAATTTCTCGGTAATATACGGTTCAGTAAAGAAAGACTAAGTTAGTTTGGACAAAAATAATTTTAAATAAGTAAATTTAACTCAGTACAATTTTTTATTAGACGGATTCTTCAAGAGTGTCCTGATGAAATTTCAACTTAATATTCACAATTTTGTGATTTGTACAATTTTTTAAGTTGATGGGTGACTTTTGATCATTCCCGTATGACACTGTCCCATATTATTGTCTATAACATTGTAACCGGTCACCGCACAAACTTGTACTCTGTCTTAATCGATTCAGCATGAAATTTACTAGTAGACGAGGAATTTTCGTGTATTTTTGCCAACTTGTTTTCGAGATATAACGCGTTAAAGTTGGACATTGTTTTTTTTACGAATATTTTACTTCTAAAATAAAAATCCTGTATGTTATGGTGATATTAATTTTTTTCCTAATAATCTGAACGTTTAAGAGTCTTCTGCTGAAATTTCAACTTAATATTCGTTTTTTTGTGATTAGTACAGTTTTTTTATTAGATGGGTGACTTGTTCATTCCCATATGACACTGTCCCATACTATTGTCTATAACATTTTAACCGGTCACCGCACATACTTGTACTTTGTCTTAATGGATTCAGCATGAAATTTACTAGTGGAAGAGGAATTTTCGTCCATTTTTGCCAACTTGTTTTCGAGATATAACGCGTTAAAGTTGGACATTGTTTTTTTACGAATATTTTACTTTTAAATTAAAAATCCTGTAGGTAATGGTGATGTTAATTTTTTTCCTAATAGTCTGATCATTTAAGAGTGTTCTGCTGAAATTTCAACTTAATATTCGTTTTTTTGTGATTTGTACAATTTTTTAAGTTGATGGGTGACTTTTGATCATTCCCGTATGACACTCTCCCATACTATTGTCTATAACATTGTAACCGGTCACCGCACATACTTGTACTCTGTCTTAATCGATTCAGCATGAAATTTACTAGTGGAAGAGGAATTTTCGTCTATTTTTGCCAACTTGTTTTCGAGATATAACACGTTAAAGTTGGACATTGTTTTTTTTACGAATATTTTACTTTTAAAATAAAAATCCTGTAAGTAATGGTGATGTTAATTTTTTTCCTAATAGTCTGATCGTTTAAGAGTCTTCTGCTGAAATTTCAACTTAATATTCACAATTTTGTGACTTGTACAATTTTTTAAGTTGATGGGTGACTTTTGATCATTCCCGTATGACACTGTCCCATATTATTGTCTATAACATTGTAACCGGTCACCGCACAAACTTGTACTCTGTCTTAATCGATTCAGCATGAAATTTACTAGTGGAAGAGGAATTTTCGTCTATTTTGGCCAACGTGTTTTCGAGATATAACACGTTAAAGTTGGACATTGTTTTTTTTACGAATATTTTACTTTTAAAATAAAAATCCTGTATGTTATGGTGATATTAATTTTTTTCCTAATAGTCTGATCGTTTAAGAGTGTTCTGCTGAAATTTCAACTTAATATTCACAATTTTGTGACTTGTACAATTTTTTAAGTTGATGGGTGACTTTTGATCATTCCCGTATGACACTGTCCCATATTATTGTCTATAACATTGTAACCGGTCACCGCACAAACTTGTACTCTGTCTTAATCGATTCAGCATGAAATTTACTAGTGGAAGAGGAATTTTCGTCTATTTTTGCCAACTTGTTTTCGAGATATAACGCGTTAAAGTTGGACATTGTTTTTTTTACGAATATTTTACTTTTAAAATAAAAATCCTGTATGTTATGGTGATATTAATTTTTTTCCTAATAGTCTGATCGTTTAAGAGTCTTCTGCTGAAATTTCAACTCAATATTCGTTTTTTTGTGATTAGTACAGTTTTTTTATTAGATGGGTGACTTGTTCATTCCCATATGACACTGTCCCATACTATTGTCTATAACATTGTAACCGGTCACCGCACATACTTGTACTTTGTCTTAATCGATTCAGCATGAAATTTACTAGTGGAAGAGGAATTTTCGTCTATTTTTGCCGACTTGTTTTCGAGATATAACACGTTAAAGTTGGACATTGCTAAAATTTTCGTTACCCTTATTCGTACAATTTTTCATGTTGATACTCCCGCATGACACTGTCTTATTGCCTATACCACTGCAAAGACATAAAATTTACTACAAAAAGAAACATTTTGTCAACATTTTTTTCGAAATATAGCGTGTTAAAGTTTGTTTAAATCAACAAAACATAATCGAAAGTATATCCAAACACAAAACAATTATTAGTAGGTACTTATTATTTTCAGTCGTTGCGGTGAGTCAAACCGAAAAAAAAATACTTTCTACGGGATTTCACGCGGAACGAAACCACCAAGTTTCTCCTCTTCGAACGACACACAAAAGGTACTACACGCATGCAAGAGACGATGAAACACATTATCATCATAAAAAAAGAAAGTGATGTTCTATGGTCGAATAAAAATTTCGTTTCAGGTCTTTATAGTACGGGAAAATTTTAGGTTTATCGGAAAAATAAGAATTATAATCGGTATTTTCACAGGTAAGGTTATATTAGCATAAGCGTAGTACAGTTTATCTGAAGCCGTGAAAGGAATGCAATCGAAAACATTCGATATTGCCACGTTTAACTATGAAAAAGATAAAGTGCTAAGTATGTAGTGAAAATAATTAGAAAATGGACTTTTTATTATTAACAATATGATTAAACGTCAATTCCTTAATGTGCTTGTTTTCTTGGATTTTGTCTATTAACATTATTTTTTCAATTTATGAATATTAAAAGATAAACACTTCTCCAAATTTGTTATGGGCTTCTTCAAGCTTTGGCAGCGTTGTGCGAAAACCATAATTTTCACGCCCTCCGAACTAACTCAATTGGTGAAATTTATCGAAAGGCTTTCGTTGCTTAGCGACCAGCTGACTTCCTATTGGCAAGCGTGTGCGTTTGTTCTTCCCTCTCACTTTGTCAATCGACTGATATTAATTATCCAGTGGCGTTGGTATTGTCAGTGTCAGATTTTGAACTAGTTCGTATCCATATTGAATTCAAGAACGATTCTTACCATTATTTGTTTTTAACAAATACCTTACCTTTAAAGCAAAGCAAAAATCATTTTCTATATATAATAATTATTATTATTTTCAATACTTTTATAAAATTAGGTACCGTACGCCATTGGTACGTTTATGACAGATTTCCGCCATGTTTCCTCGCCCCTTACCGATGCCGCGTAGCTTCAGATAAACTTTCCAAACTATATAGGTATAAGCCAACGTTTTTATAACAATATTGTTTAATATTTTTTTATATCAGGTTTTTGAAGAATGCTTAGAATTGTCAAGAGAGCTTCGTGACCATGATTATCGTTCGGTAAATATACTAAGGATGTAGTTGGTTATATTTCTGGGTGTATAGCAAAAATCTGAAAAAAAAATTTGTCTCTCCCTCTTCGATACATTGTTTTCTTTACACCTACAGACAATAACATTAAAGATTTATCTGAACCAAAAAAAATAGAAAAATTCTCCTGTACTATTAAACGAGTGGTAAGTTATAGCATAGTCCGATACAGGATATTCGCCCTAAATACTACACGTAGTCACCCAAACGTGCCCATGGGGGAATTTGAAGGTGGGTCATCGTTGGTCGTTGTTCTACTCCACGTCCGCCTCCGGTTTTCAACCTTGACCGCCGCCGAATAAACGATAATTATTTATTATTGTAACATCTCACACACTCACAGAAGATGGACGATTTTCAAGATGGTTATCTACATTATAGTTAAGAGGATGTAATTTTTCATTAGTCCAGTAAATGAAGACCGAGAAACCCCCCCCCAACCTGTTCATCTCATTATTATCGGACTTTTTTTTTTGCAACTTGTAGGTATTCACGGGTAGATTACTCTCTGAAAATATGTCCTCCGCGAAATTTGCGGAAGGGGCTGAAAAATGGCCAATAATTCAAAAATTGAGTTTTCCGCCGATATCTCCGGAAATATGACACTTAGAGAAGTGGGGTTTTGCTAGGAATGGAGAGCAGTTTATTATCTACAAAAATGATCCGTATCATTTTTGTCCAAAGGTTTAACCGTTTTCGAGATAAACGGGCCCAAGCGTACCTTGGATTTCGAGCTGCCGCGCGGCGTCTCCGGGAGCACGCTCCGTGAATGTAGGCATGGGAGGGCGGGCAAATTGGCCCATAACTTGAGTAAAAATGAATCTTTTCTCATGATTCAAAGTGCATATGAAAGGAGGAACCTGTACCTATAACATCGTGTAACTTTTTCGTTTTTTTTTATTTTCCAGGAATATTGAAAAAACTGGCCAAACTTTATTTTTCCTGAATATTTGACCGCCCTTATCAATCCGTTCATATTTTTTAAATTAAGCGTAGTTTTACCGAAACCTTTTGGATAATGGGACTTTGATAGGTGGTGAATGTTTTCCGAAAGAATGAATAAATAATTTTTGTGTATCTTTATAAACAACATGTTTTTCTTGGGACGCTTTTTTTATTTCCGGAGTTTTCTGAAAATTCTCGGGTGTACCGCAAATTGATAAACAATGATTGGCAATATCGGTCTTTAATGCACACCATTGGAAAGCTGAAAATGTCCTCTTTTCGATGGGTTTTAAAATCTTTGGTCAAGTTTTTTAGTTTTCCAGTAAATTTTTACAAGAAATATTGATCCAGAGACAAAAATGATAGGGACCATTTTTGTAGGTAATGAACTGTACTTCATTTCTAGCAAAACCCCACTTCTCTAAGTAGCATATTTCGGGAGATATCGGCCAAAAACTGAATTTTCAGGATCATGGGCCATTTTCCAACCCCTTCCGCAAATCCCGCGGAGGACATATTTTCAGAGAGTAATTTACACATGAATTCCTACAAGTTGCAAAAAAAAAATCCGACAATAATGAGATGAACAGGTTGGTGTATTTATTTACTGGACTACATGGGAATTTTCGAAACTAAGTATTATTAACAAGTTTCACCCGATTGAATTTTTGAAAAAAACTAACATTACTATAACCTACCGGATTAAAAATATAAATTTCAATACAAAAAATTGAGTATTGATTGATAAAAAAATCAACAACACTTAAACCTATTTATTAACCAACACAGTGACAATGAAATTCTTTATTACACCAAACATACGATCGAAATTCTACTATTATGAAATAATATACTATCTGCCAGCAACAATGCTGCCAAGCCTCTGTGTGTTCCACCCATAGCACGACTTTATTAAGGTTACCATTGTGGCTTCAATTAAAATATACAGATACTGTTCAAGCCCATAAATATTCAAATCAAAATAAATTCGTAGAGAAATCAGAATGTACATCCTTCAGGAGAAAATTGAAATTTTATCGTGGTATTTTGGAAATCACAAGATCAGCGGTTTTGTCAACGAAAGATTTATTTTTATGGGGTTTATTAAAAAATGAAATTTATCGGCACAATTTTGAACGGGCTCAAAATTTGATAGAATTAAGGGCGAAAATTGTCCATACACCGAATCAGCTCAGAAATAAAAGCTTATCTTTGTTCAATAGATTCGGTTTTTGTTTGGCTCGACAAGGAGAACTATTTGAACTTTTAATTCATTAATTTTTTATTATTCATGTTACGAGGGACATTGAAAAAAAAGCAAAATTTAAAAAAAAGTATTTAATAAAACCACGTCTGGCGAAAAAAACTTTCAAGATGAAAAACGCGACGTATTTATGCATGCGTGAAGGATTTACATACGCGAGTCGGACAAAGTCGATATCCTGAAACTAAAACTAGAGATTCAAGTCACCTGTGTGGACCATAGAAAGTAGCACAAGAATCGAAAGCGTAGTGAATCGCTTTCGCTTACGTTTAAATTTCAATTGTACCAAAAACAATCGCGTTTAGAATAAGAAAACTTGTAATTAACATTGATATAGTTATACTCTAAGATACAGGACGTTTTTGTTTATTTTAAATTGTTTGAACAAACACGATAGACTTAATCTTTTACTGACGGTGCAAATCTTATTTGTGAAACCGGTCGAGTAATATCTGTTGTAGAATTTATTATTTATTCATTTTATTTAATAATTATTATTATTTAAAGTGTAATATATCACAAGGATATACATACATCAGTTAGAGGCAAGGAGATATTGACCAGTTGAATTATTTATAACAGTTATTATCGTTCTATACGGAATTAAGCAACAAGAAGGAATGGGATGCAAATACCATTACCAGACTTGGAAAGAATGCCATTCAATGGTACACAGACGGCTCAAAAGCAATAGAAGGAACTGGGATAGGAGTGTACGGGCCCGGCACCAAACACTCTGAAAGCTTGGGAAAAACCCCAAGTATCTTTCAAGCGGAAATTCACGCAATAAGAAAGTGTGCCCAGTTCAATATTAACAAAGGATATAGAAGGCAAAGGATTATCATAATGTCTGATAGTCAAGCAAGCCATTAAAGCGCTGAGTTCTTGTGTAATCAGTTCCAAAATGGTGTGGGAATGCCTAGGCAAACTTAATGAACTAGGCGAGAACAATATAATCACCTTACTGTGGATTCCAGGACACACTGGAATAGAAGGAAACGAAATAGCAGATGAACTAGCAAAGAGGGGGAGTGAAATACCCTTTTGGGGGCCGGAACATTTTTGCGGAATCAGCTCCAATGTAATATTGGAAGAAATAGGTAAAGCCGAAGAAAAGGGAAGATCTGACAATTGGAAAGATCTAGTAGGGCTTAGGCAATCAAATATTCTTCTGGGTGACTACAACCTGTTGAGATCAAATGAATGCATAAGTCAAAGCAAAACTGCACTAAGAGTTTTAACAGGAATCCTAACGGGACATTGTCGCCTGAATGGGCACCTTAAAAAGCTCAAAATAGTGGAGGAAGAAGATTGTAGGTTTTGTGGAATGGAAGAAGAATCCTCCATCCACATACTTGCGAACTGCACAGCAATTCAGAATCCTAGGGCACAGCACCTGGGAGACTACTGGATAGAAGAGGGACAGTTACCTAAGTTGAAGCCTGCAGATATCCTAAAATTCCTCGGGGAAATAGGACTAAAGGAGCTACTAGTCTCTGAGACTTTCCTCAGGAACTAAGTAGAAGTAAGGGGGCACAATAGATCTTTTAGGTCTCAGTGAATGTTACCCCAAAAGACATACATACATACAACCATCGTTCTATAATAATCAAGGACATAATGAACATTTTTTGCAATGGTTTAAATACGGGGTTGGGATAAAGTATGGAACCAAGTAAATATCTTTTAAACGAAAAGAACGATATTTATGAAAATTTGTAGGTAAGTGCAATGAAACGAAATGCATCTGATGTACATTTTTTTGTTAATAATATACTTCCGGTTTAATCGGAAATGCCATCAACTTATTTAATTTAAATGGGACACCCTATATATTTTTACAGATTTTGAAAGAGCTTGTTATTTTGAATTCATACATACTGAGTTTAGTGTGAAAAAATTTGAAAAAACGAGAAATATAGAGCACTTTAATCAACTTCCTTTGAGTTTTTTGCATTAGAGCAAAAAAAACTATAACTTACAATTTAGAATGGATCAATTAAGTGAAAAAGAGCGTATTGAAATTGGATTGGTGCCTGGATGCCAAATTGAGATATGTCAAAAAGAAAAATACAGTATGAAACTTAAAGTACAGATAGCATATATGAATCATTCGAATTTACAAATAGGACTTGACGTTATGTGGTATATTTTTAAGAAGGTCCTTAAGAAAATATCATAAGTATATTTAATAGAAGGATTTTCGAATATTGAAAATTTTTTAACACTCAAAATAGACATGCAATATAACATTTTCCATGTATTATGGTAATTTTATTAAATTATTAAAGACTTGAACTTCAAACTCTATTATTCGATAATTTCGATTAATAAAAAAACTAATAAATTACGTAATTCGAATCCGGATTCAAAAATAATATCTCATTAAAGAGTTACTGCTTCATCTTAAAGCAGATTTCTTCTTCTCCTTCTTAATTAAATAATTCTGCTAATTGTAGTGCTCCTTAGCCGAAGAAACTAGCTTGCCTTCTATGGTTTAGTAAAAGTTCGCAATAAAATGATATAATGGTAAAGTTCTTCCAAAGTTAATGTGATGACCCATATTTTTAATCCCTTTGAAGGAAAAAGCCGCCCAATGGCGTGCATATAAATTTTTTATAAATTCGAATATTGTGAAATAATGTTAATCTACTATATCAATTTGAATGAAAAAAAATTAACCTGCATACAAAATTCATAAAATTTGTAATACAATAATAAAGCGCTTTCCTCTAGAACACGGAGTATCTAAAGAACAGTTTTTTGTATCGTCAACCCAACCATATTTTAAAGGAGGGTGTATATCCTCATACAGTTTTAATTATAATATAATTACCATTACTACTATTTTCTTACATATTAAGTTAAAATGTATTTTATTTTATATATTTATTCATGTAATAAAACCGTAAGGATTGTTTGAATAACAAATAAATGAATAAACACTTGACAACATCATGTGTATCAAACCAAGTTTCGTCTAAATAAATTATAGTTCTATTTGAATCACGGTACCCTTTTATTTTGCGCAAATACTCCTGTCTAAGTTCAGAGATACGCCGAGATTCCATTATTACCATTCAATTATCTAGCTTCTTATATTTAAATCCACAATTCAATAATCCCGCGCATCATCTTGGACTGTTGTTTAAAATGGTCTCCAAAATGTCATTCTAATTAATTATATTACAAAACTTACCCTAACGTCTACGAACAAATGAATATTATATTAATATCAATTCACTGACGTGACCTAACCACTACACCATCAAAAATATATTATATTAATGATACCTTTCTACACTAGATCACCTACACTTTCCTGTAAATACCTATAACAATTCACTAAACTCACTCAACCAAGAAATAGATATTATATTAAATATTTCTTTAAAACAAAATTCACACCCGACACTGAATGATACTAATGGATTATAAGCCGAACCATAACACAACCCCCCCGAACACCCTCAAGACCGTAGAATTTTTTCTACCAAAAACGTCAAACGGAGTATACTTCGGTTATTTCGTTATATTGCGATGAATACTGCAGTTGATGATTGGTTGTTTCGAAGCTTGACTGCCCGTGCAATACGTTGCCAACTCTTCAAAATTTTCTTAAATATAGTAACATATAAAAAGTGGTTTTAATTAATTTTTCTTTTTTCAGTAATTTCAAGCGACTTATTTTAATGTTTACTAATAAATTTACATTATGTATTTTTTTAAAAATATTTGCAAAGTAAGAGGAACATTTGTGTAGCGAGCCTAACAATTTTAGAACATATATCTGACAACATTGCTTTATTTTATGGTCATAACACAGACTTTAGTTAGAGTATACAGGGTTATTAATTATAAATGTTCCAGCCCCTACCATACTTATTATTGTATAAACAAAAAAATTTTTGAAATAAAAGTTGTGTGATTATAAACTAATTTTATTATAACGTTAACAAAAGTACAGAGGCATGCGTAGTTTAGGGGCCACAAAAAAATTATTCGTTTTTTTAAATGACACACCCTATATATTATTGAATTTTTGAAAAGATGTTTTTCTTCTGATTTCAAAAATATACCATGTCATACCCCTGTCTTACACCGTTCTTAACTGAATACTTGAATACAGTAATTATTGTTATTTATTATGTCCATAGGGGATAGATCCGGACTGTTAGGAGGCCATAATATGGTTCCATTATTCCCTCTCCACACTTGAAATACATTGTTCAAATGCTCTTTAACAGGTAGGACATTATGCGGTGTAAGACAGGGGTATGATATGGTATATTTTTGAAATCAGAAGAAAAGCATCTTTTCAAAAATTCAATAATATATAGGGTGTCTCATGTAAAAAAACGAAAAATTAGTTTGTGGCCCCTAAACTACGCACGCCACTGTACTTTTGTTAACGTTATAATAAAATTAGTTATTAACCACATAACTTTTATTTCAAAAAATTTTTTGTTTATACAATAATAACTATGGTAGGGGCTGGGACATTTATAATAAATAACCCTGTACAACACCTTTGCCCCTGAGAAGTCGTCACTGGATGGTTATATTAATTCGTTTAACTATGACCAATATAAGATGACCGTGATATGAATACAGGGTGTCATGAGGAACTCCTACCTCGTATGGAGTGTCTGCCTCGATATTTTAATAGTATACAGGGAGAGTTGTGAATTTTAACTTATATTTCTTTTGAACGGTAATCCACTAATTTTTTAAGACCGGTTCTGATTTATCCTACTTTGAATAGATCAGTTAATTAGGTGATAATAGTGTAACGTTTTACCAAAATATCAGACGACTCATCGAATGTTTAAAACTTATGATCAAAGGAAATATCAGTCAAAATTCACAACTCCCCTGTATATTATTAAAATATGGTAGCAAACACTTTTTAATGGTCATTTGACATTCCCCATAGGAGTCTCCATACGAGAAAGGAGTATGTATAGTTCCTCATGACTGACCCTGTATAAAAAAATTTATAATGGCAAATCGAATTTACCTTATAAGTTGTTGTAGAACTAAAAGTGATAATGAAACTTATTTGCTGTCGTCCTTGTATGTAATACGTACATTTATGGGGAAGCAATAAATTGAGATTAATCTTGGTTCGCATATTCAAACAATTTTATTATAAAATATATGTTTTATCGTGAAAGTATTATTTATGTTAATGTTATTTTGAAAAATATTTATTTCTTGATAATATCCCAAGGAATAATTTCAAAAGGGAGAAATTCTGGTCTAGGAAATCAAATGTTGCCTTCGACAATACACATGAGTTTTGATAGCGTGACACCTGAGAATATATTCAGTGAGCAACTGAACATCATCATCCCATCTAGGGAACAAAGCATCTGAAATGGAAGTAGGCAAAGATGTGTCAAATCATTTTTAGTTTATAATATTAAAACCAATATTTTCTCTCAGGCTATTTTGAATTTACCGTAAAATCCAGCTTGCTTTGAATAAAAGTACATTTTCAATTTAATGGCAAAAGCAAACAGCAGCCGATTTTTTTCAAGATCTCGCTTCAGCTCATGCACTACCTTGTTTCCACTTTGTCGACTTCCTATAAAAGGAAAACGTGGGAGTTTATGCAAATTTTACAGGAAGACACTGAAAATTCCAGTTTGTTGACTATAGAGATTTTTACCTGAATGCAAAGACGTACTTAGTGTTTGATTAAGCAACAAGAAGGAATGGGATCCAAATACCATTACCAGACTTGGAAAGAATGCCATTCAATGGTACACAGACGGCTCAAAAGCAATAGAAGGAACTGGGATAGGAGTGTACGGGACCGGTACCAAACACTCTATTCACGCAATAAGAAAGTGTGCCCAGTTCAATATTGACAAAGGATATAGAAGGCAAAGGATTATCATAATGTCTGATAGTCAAGCAGCCATTAAAGCGCTGAGTTCTTGTGTAATCAGTTCCAAAATGGTGTGGGAATGCCTAGGCAAACTTAATGAACTAGGCGAGAACAATATAGTCACCTTACTGTCGATTCCAGGACACACTGGAATAGGAGGAAACGAAATAGCAGATGAACTAGCAAAGAGGGGGAGTGAAATACCCTTTTGGGGGCCGGAACCTTTTTGCGGAATCAGCTCCAATGTAATATTGGAAGAAATAGGTAAAGCCGAAGAAAAGAGAAGATCTGACAATTGGAAAGATCTAGTAGGGCTTAGGCAATCAAAGATTCTTCTGGGTGACTACAACCTGTTGAGATCAAATGAATGCATAAGTCAAAGCAAAACTGCACTAAGAGTTTTAACAGGAATCCTTACGGGACATTGTCGCCTGAATGGACACCTTAAAAAGCTCAAAATAGTGGAGGAAGAAGATTGTAGATTTTGTGGAATGGAAGAAGAAACCTCCATCCACATACTTGCGAACTGCACAGTATTTCAGAATCCTAGGGCACAGTACCTGGGAGACTACTGGATAGAAGAGGGACAGTTACCTAAGTTGAGGCCTGCAGATATCCTAAAATTCCTCCGGGAAATAGGACTAAAGGAGCTACTAGTATCTGAGACTCTCCTCAGAAACTAAGTAGAAGTAAGGGGGCACAATAGATCTTTTAGGTCTCAGTGAATGTTACCCCAAAATACATACATACATACATACATACATACATACATACATAGTGTTTGATTAAGAAGGTATTTACCGAAACGGAATGGATTGTTTTGAGTGACCCACTCTGTATGCTCAATACTTTACACTCGATAAATATAAGCAAGACTTTTTAATAAAAGAACTGTAGTTACGAATTTTTTTATTTATGCTCGTTAAAAAAAAAATAAGATCTTTGTCTGAATGTAGCTTTTAATCTCGACCCCACTGAGTTGTATCTGCAATTTCAGTTATGTTGTCGTGGGAAATCCGTGACTAACACATTCTTCTTATCTTAATGGGTCTGAAAGGCTTTATCTTACTCCAGTTACTACCATTACGCAAAAAACGTACTTAAAATACATAAATAAACAAAAGTTTTATGGTAAATTGGACTTGTTCCGTTTCGAATCTAGAACATTTTCAACAGATAATCGCTAACCTTATTTTTATTCGAAAATAACAAACAAATCTTCGTAATATTTAAAAATAATAAAAATAATAACTGATGACCATGGACCATGTTACACAATGTCCAACTTTAACAGGCAATATCTCGAAAAAATGTAGGCAAAAACTGTCGAAAATTTCCTTTGGGGTAGTAAATTTCATGGTGAATCGATTGAGATAAAGTACAAGTTTGTGCGGTGACCGGTTACAATGTTATAGACAATAATATGGGACAGTGTCATACGGGAATGGTCAAAAGCCACCCATCAAATTAAAAAATTGTACAAATCACAAAAAAAAATGAATATTAAGTTAAAATTTCAGGAGAACACTCTTAAACGATCAGACTATTAGGAAAAAAATTAACATCACCATAACCTACAGGATTTTTATTTTAAAAGTAAAATAATCGTAAAAAAAAAACAATGTCCAACTTTAACGTGTTATATCTCGAAAACAAGTTGGCAAAAATAGACGAAAATTCCTCTTCCAGTAGTAAATTTCATACTGAATCGATTAAGACAGAGTACAAGTTTGTGCGGTGACCGGTTACAATGTTATAGACAATAATATGGGACAGTGTCATACGGGAATGATCAAAAGTCACCCATCAACTTAAAAAATTGTACAAATCACAAAATTGTGAATATTAAGTTGAAATTTCAGGAGAACACTCTTAAACGATCAGACTATTAGGAAAAAAATTAACATCACCATAACCTACAGGATTTTTATTTTAAAAGTAAAATAATCGTAAAAAAAAACAATGTCCAACTTTAACGTGTTATATCTCGAAAACAAGTTGGCAAAAATAGACGAAAATTCCTCTTTCAGTAGTAAATTTCATGCTGAATCGATTAAGACAGAGTACAAGTATGTGCGGTGACCGGTTACAATGTTATAGACAATAGTCTGGGACAGTTTTCAAAAGTCTTCCAATATTCAGCTGAAATTTTAGTCTATATAGACAGGACTCGAAGTTTTTGATCTAAGAAAAGATCAACAATACAGAAAAAGAAAATATTAACGATGATAATGCTTTACAAGAAATATGATAATTACTGTAAACCTACTTTTTTATTTCAATAAAACCAGTAGATATTTCTTAAGTTGATTGTTCTATACACCGCTTTACGATCGTTTTATAATTTATTAGAAAATATGGTTATTACTATTAAAACGGTTTTCTTTATACAGGGTGAGTCATGAGTAACTGTACGTACTCGTACCTGTGGGGACAAATTCCTAATTTTAATCCCTGTTCTCAGTGCCTCAGTTCTCTCTATCACCACTTTAATATTCTATAATTAGTAAATCCCCAATGGAACGTCTATGTGTTTTAAATTTATCTTATTTTTAGTTTCTTTTTTCTTACATGTAACAGAAGGAAACGTTAGAATTGAAATTAAGTGCAGTTAATAAAATTTTTGTTTCTACTCGATTTTATGGAAGTACCTACCAGAATTAACAGGATTAAAACGGAAATACCGGTTTATACTAGATTTTTCTTCAAATAGCTGGAGCCTAGTGGGTTTTGTTGTTTTATTTAATTAGTCTTTTTGTGTCATTTAAATCGTTCAGTTTTCAAGTGGAATCAACTCCATTAGACAATACGTTACAAATTATAAGTTTTTGCTATTTAAATTTTCACTTGTATTTTTCTTCTATTTTTGCCAACTTTTTTTTCGAAATATAGCGCGTTAAAGTTGGACTTTTAAAATAAAAATCCTGTAGATTTTTAAATTTTTTCCAAACCGATAAATTGCAATTGCAGAAACTGATCAGCTGGGCCTCAACTGATCTAGCTTCGCTACGCTCGCTCGTGCATGTAATAGTTTTGGACTAAAGCTCATTTTTTGCCCTTATGACACAATTTGTTTTCAAGTAAAAGTTAAGAAAGTATCTCTGAATTATTTTTTAACAAATATAAATGAAGGAGAAAAATCTATAAAATTTGAATTTTTTGCCATTTTTAGATGTTCTTATCAATAAAACACCTACAGGGTATGAAACAAGTGTTTACCGTAAGCCAACACACACTAATAGGTATTTGAATTTTGAATCAAATCATTCTATAAGCGTTAAAAAAGGAATAGTAAAATCTTTATACAATAGGGCCAGAATCATTTGTTCTAAAGATAATCAATTTATTCACAAAGGAGAAAACTTTGCTGAAAAATGTTTTAACTGCCAATAATTACCTGGCAGAATTTGTAAATAAAGAAATTAAGAATATAGAGAAGGGCTCATTGTTAATACCCCCTAACAATAACAATAATATTAATAATTCAGCTAACATAATTTTTAAAAACTTGACAATACCGTATGTTAAGGGTTTATCAGAAAGAATTAAGAAAATTGGTAATCAATTCAATATTCGAACTAGCTTCAAATCTAACAATACGTTGAGATCCATACTAACAAAAACGAAACCAAAAAATGAAGAACAATCTTCAAAAAACTGCATATATCAGATATCTTGTGAATGCGACAAATTCTATTTAGGTGAAACATCTAGACCATTGAAAGTCCGAATAAATGAACATAAAAAGTATATCAAAGATAGGGAGTTCTTTAAGTCAGGTATTTGCAAACAAGCTTGGGAAGAGGGGCATAAAATTCAATGGGATTCGACAAAAATAATATTGAAAGAGCCAAATAATAAAAGACAAAAAATCAAAGAAAGTGCTTTAATACAACTAAATTCAGATAAATCTGTAGCTAGTATTTCAGCCGAATGTAGTCAAATTTGTTTACCAATGTTAGAAAAAGAAATTTCCAATAATCAATTACCTGCGTTATCAGGATAGCATCATAAGTTTTTATCCAGGTTTTCTTATGATTTATCTTTGGAATGGTTGTTAATCACCAAACTGAATTATACATATTTTGAAAACAAAAATAATCATACACAAAAAAGTAACAACAAACGCGTTTTTATTAACAAAATTTCCAAAATAAGCGAAAAAAAGCGCCATCCCAATAAAAACCGTTCCTGGAACGTGCACTTCACTGGATTCCATTTCTAGTGGACTACATATCGTTAGAATGTCATAAAATAAAATATTTTATTTCACATTTTACCAGAGGTGTGATCTACTATGAATGGACCTTAATAAAATTTGTAGTCTAAAACTTCAAAATATTATTGATTGTTTAGTTGTCAAATTTTTTCGTTGTGTCAGATAGGGACCAAAAAAATTATTTCTATACTAGTTAATCTTGACAACGGTAGCTGGAACACTACCGAAACGTCGAAATAAAAAATAAAAAACATTAATATGGTTTGATTCCCAAAAAAATAAGAAAAAAGAATAAGTAATGCCACAAGGAACTTATAGGAGATATTAAGAAAGTGAAGCCTGTATGTATGTCAAAATATTTTCCATAAATTCGCCATAACTTGTTCTCCATCTATATCAATTTTTATAGAAATCTTCAATTTAGATAGTTTAAGCTCGTCTTGAAACTGCCTGTCTATTTCTCGCGTCACATTCAGGACATTCTATTTTTTTGAACAGACTATTTCTGTTTATATAACACATATCCATTCTCTGTATAATAGAACGATTGTATTTCGCGAAAGAAAGAGAACTAGGTCTTGGATAACGAACCAAATACCTCTTCATCGAAAAGTGCAGTTAGTTTTAAAAAAAAATAATCGTGGACCTTTCACGTGCACCCTAGTTTGAGATAAAAGAGGAAAGTCGAGTGCATCTCACCGTAGAACCAACTAAGAACGTTCATCATCTTTCATATTTTGTATTAAGGTTCAATGGTAGACGGTAGCTCGAACCAAAGCATAGAAAACAATTAACATCACCATAACCTGAAGAATTTTTATTCTAAGAGAAAAAATGTCCAGCTTTAACACGCTATATCTCGCAAATTTTGACACGAATAGACAAAAGATGTTTTTTTTTATAGTAATTTTCAAGCTGAATCGATTAAGAATAATGGGACAGTGTCATACGAGATCAATCATCAACTTAAAAAATGGTAAATATAAAAAAAAATAGAAATATTGAGCTGAAATTTTAGTTGGACACTCTAAAAGGATCAGTTTATCAGGAAAAAAATTAACATTACTATAACCGAAAGGATTTTTATTCAACAAGGTGTCAAAATATGGATAATGGAAATTTCAACTCAATATTATTTTATCTAACAAACCAATGACCCTTAATAAAGCTAGTTGAAGCAATTAGAGGATGGGACGACCCGGAAAGTATGATATATGATTCTGGCACGATTATATTGTTAATGTCAGGGAATTCGCCGACTTGTTCAGTTGCAATTAATTGTTAAAAGTTAACGCACACATAAAACAAATTACAAAAAGTTCCAGTCTGCTTTTTATATACAAAAATCTATTAAATCGTTTGGGACATTCTATATAAACATACTAAAAGGCAGTATAATAAAAAAAAATTAATGATTTTAACGGCTATTAATTTTGATTTTGAGGTAATTGATGTTTATATCGACTCAAATCAATGCCCGCATTTATGAGTTGCCAGTCATTAGCATGCATTAAAAACTTTCTCTATATCAAGTTGCACGTCATTAAAAGCGTTTTCACCTTTAAATTGTGAATAATAAATAATCTAACGTCAATATCAATAATTCTTTACAATGTCTATAGATGGATTTACCAGACAAAAAAATTCGAAAAAAAACAATGTCCAACTTTAACGCGTTATATCTCGAAAACAAGTTGGCAAAAATAGACGAAAATTCCTCTTCCGCTAGTAAATTTCATACTGAATCGATTAAGACAGAGTACAGGTACGTGCGATGACCGGTTAAAATGTTATAGACAATAATATGGGACAGTGTCATACGGGAATGATCAAAAGTGACCCATCAACTTAAAAAATTGTAAAAATCAGAAAAATGTGAATATTAAGTTGAAATTTCAGCAGAACAATCTTAAGCGAACAGTCTATTAGGAAAAAAACCAACATTACCATAACCTACAGGATTTTTATTTTAAAAGTAAAATATTCGTAAAAAAAACAATGTCTAACTTTAACGCGTTATATCTCGAAAACAAGTTGGCAAAAATAGACGAAAATTCCTCTTCCACTAGTAAATTTCATGCTGAATCGATTAAGACAAAGTACAAGTATGTGCGGTGACGTGTTACAATGTTATAGACAATAATATGGGACATTGTCATACGGGAATGATCAAAAGTGACCCATCTACTTAAAAAATTGTAAAAATCAGAAAAATGTGAATATTAAGTTGAAATTTCAGCAGAACAATCTTAAGCGAACAGTCTATTAGGAAAAAAACCAACATTACCATAACCTACAGGATTTTTATTTTAAAAGTAAAATATTCGTAAAAAAACAAGGTCCAACTTTAACGCGTTATATCTCGAAAACAAGATGGCAAAAATACACTAAAATTACTCTACTTGTAGTAAATTTCATACTGAATCGATTAAGACAAAGTACAAGTATGTGCGGTGACGTGTTACAATGTTATAGACAATAATATGGGGCAGTGTCATACGGGAATGATCAAAAGTCACCCATCAACTTGAAAAATTGTACAAATCACAAAAATGTGAATACTAAGTTGAAATTTCAGCAGAACACTCTTAAACAACCAGACTATTAGGAAAAAAATTAACATTACTATAACCTACAGGATTTTTATTTTAAAAGTAAAATATTCGTAAAAAAAACAATGTCCAACTTTGACACGCTATATATCGGAAAAATACACAGTTTTTAACTACACCACTGAATATTAGCGTGTATCAAATATACGAGCAATACAACACGATGTGTGTACACGTAAAAGTACAAAGAACCAGGAATAGCAAGAGACGGTAGATATTTTTACTCGTAAATATTCCACAGATGGTTTGAAGACCTCGTTACGTTTTACTTGACGTATGCTAAACTGTAATTACCAGTCGGGTAACTTTCTCTTATGTCAGATAAACATTTTCTTTTTATCAAATTGATACGTTCGACGTCAAAACGACTTGGGTCTAGAAAATACCACGAAAAACATTTTTTTTGTATAAAAATAATGCCGAATTCAATAGCAGGTGGTGGTTAATCAAAGGAAGGAGATTAATCTATGGAAACAGTGGCGTATGTGGTAACAGTTACGAAAATATTCTGAAGGATTAAAAAAATAATAATAAAAATAGTATATCATATTACTTGGAATAACTAACGCTTGTTATGTGTTGAGGTTAGAGCTTGTGAATGTCAGTTTATTATAACACCTTACATGAATAATCTTAAATACTTAAACCAAGTATACGCCAATCGATCGAGTCCTAGAAAAACTAATCAAGCTTCACCTCTTTCGCCATATCAAGAGGAGACGAGGATATAATGGATGTGTATGAGATATTATACTCCAATAGAAATACGATCGAACGTTCTATCAATAAACAAAGCAAGTATAATTATTATACTATTATAGCTGCAGCGATTTTTTAACTTTGCAGATAATTGTAATTAATATAAAGAGAATTTTCGTAAATTTCACGAGAGGTCTAAAGGTTCATCTATACGGTTTCTTCTTGTTTAACATTAATTTTCAAAGTCGGTAAAGTTTAGATACTACAGCATAAATTAAATTTATTTTGTAAAAAAAAATCACTAAATTTTTCAACTATTAATTGGAATTGGACCAATTATACTGCTGAAACATACAGGGTGGCCTGCAGTATACGCTTGGATTTATTACAGATGTTTTCAAAAAATTATTCAAATAAAAAAATATTTATTACTATAGAGGGTACTAAACAGTGGAAGGTATCAAAGTTACAGTTAGTATATTGTGTCACAAGGGCAGCAAATGAGCTTTAGCAGTCAAATATTTCAGTTGTGAAATAATCATACCATTAGGCATTATCTTTTTAGCTTTTCGGCTATTAACGACTACCTGCTGTGAGTTTTGGTATTAAATAAATCATGTTGTAAGACAAAACGGAATATCTTGTAACGAAGTATACCATAATTATTTTTAGCCTCATTATCATCTCCTATGTTTTTGGTACGAGCTCCTGTACATCCTGTATAAAAAATATCGGTTTTTTTACAGTACATTATGTATATAATTCCACCGTACTAGAACCGATTAACCGCCTATGTATATTCTCTTTACTGGGTCACAGTCTCTCTGTGATAATTTTCGAGTCTGATTCTTCAGCTGCTGGCTGCGAACCAGCCATGGATGTAAATTGTAAGGTGAGGCGGTGACCTTAATAAAAAACATTTTTTTTTTACAGGGACGTAACACTAGCGACAAAAGCACAAATTTGCTGAAATTTATTGTAAGACCATTTAATACAATTAGAAAAATAATTTCTGTTATTTTTCATTTCGTAACTGCGGCCCATTTGATGTCATTTTATTTTTTAAATACGTTTGACGATAATTAACACCGTTCAATAAAAAATCAACAAACATTTATTTTTTTTAAGAAATATGCTAAAAAAATATTTTTTTAAATAACTTTTATTACCGTTAAACGAAACGTGGGCCAGTTGCAGAAAAATTTTATTATACATAAAAAAATTCACAAATGTTGTGGATAACTTGGAAGATCTGGCAGCATCGCATTAAAAATCTTACTCTTTCTAATCAATAAACAACAAGTTGATCTCTCATCATCTCGAGGCTAATTATCTTCAAGACAAATAATATATCATGTTGGAAACATTACCGAGAGAGAGAGAATCTCACTGTTTGATAAATGACGATTTTTAGTTAATGAATCATGTGCCATTAACACATTTCCGACGGGCCTATTAACTATGAAGTAATGTTAAGTGTACAGGAGCGTAATTGCTGCCAATAAAAAGAATTTCAAGAAAGTCCAACTTTAACACTTTATATCTAGGAAAAATAGACGGAATTTTTTATAACTTTTACAATTTTTTTTACATCACTCACGAATCGAATGAGATATCAAATTTTTTTGCGAATTATTTCAAAGCAAACAGTCAGATTCAAATTATCATCAATCTCTTTTGACAACAGTTCTAAAAATGATTTTAAACTTATTTTTACAAACATGTAATGAATAAAAAATGATTCATATTCAGTAGCACCCATTTCTGGGAACATTCTTTACCTTCTCTTCTATTTGTACTAATCAAGTGTGGTGCGGTGATATCATTGTTTTTAACATAACTATCTCTGTCATCTCCCCTGCCTCCACATCGTGTATCATCATAAAGTAAATTATTTCACGACGATTTAGATAAAAGTGTAAGAGTAACCTAGACACGTCTATGTTGTTGAGAGTTGAGAATTTTAAGCGTGTTACAACTTTGTTGTCTGGAATATCTGCGTCGTATTATAACTTGTGGTTTTAAATATATAATCATGGGCCATTATTTTACTATAGAGCACAAGAGACAAGTATAGTGGGTTGTCTACTTTGAAATAGAGGCAAGTATAGTGGGTTGTCTACTTTGCACACAGCAATCAAAAAATATGATTACAGTATCGGTATTTCCGATTCAATAAATGTAACTTTTGTGATAAATTTTTAATAATTTACTTTATAACAAATACATCTATTGTACTATTTTAGTTATCTGCCCTAGCTCGAAAGTTTTGATTCTAATTCTTAATAACATATATAACCGTAGGTATTGTTGATAAAATTCCTGTAAAACGTCTGCGATATTTTGATCGGAAATGACCTTAATGACTGTACTTATGATTAATGTATCTACTTACGGTACTAAGCGTTTGTTTTTAAAATGTCAGTGCTTTTTTCCACTTAACGTTATTTCTTTTATGTAACAACTGTTATATCGTATCGGCGATATTCGAAACTGATGCAAATGGGTTTATGTATACCGAAGTCTCGTTATTAAAAAAATTTGCTCATTTTTTCTCGTGGTTTAGTAAAAATTACAACACCGCAAAGTTAAAATTCACCTTGTACACTAATTTTATTGTAGAAAAAGCAATTTAATGTTCGACAACGACATATTTGTACTTTCTTTATATTCTAATTATGCTAAATGATTACGAAGTATTATTGGAAAAAAACCAAACAACATAACATCGGCTACCGAATAGTTTCCCATCATTATCATTTTAAATATGTCTAGCGTTTGAATTTACTATAGAATGGTAATTCTTCAATAGTTGAGAAGAAAAAAATTGGAAGCGTAGAAAATTATACGGAATCGTATTTTACGTGTGTGCCTTGCTCGTGCAAATTGCAAAAAGATACTTCTCACGCGTAGTATATAAAGAAAATATACTTTCGAAACGGGTATTTGGCAATCTCCACGATTACCAGTAGCGGAACATCGACAATATACCTCATCTCTTTTGAAGTGTACATTAAAAATTGTCTTCACCTTCTAACAATTAACGAAGTTTTTGATGCAATAAATCTGGCAACAGCGGATATTTTATACGTCTATAGCTGGTACAACATAAATCCCAATAAACGTCAGTAAAAACAATACAATTAACTGTCAATCAGTGTGATCTGTCATGAAATTTCTAACTATAATATCAGTGAACCACGACCAAAGACTTTATTGGGACATTCTGTAGTACTAAAAAAACATCTCGTTTGTTAATTAAATATCGAATTCTAACTATTTTATTTAATTATTCCGACGTTGCCGGACATAAAATGTGAAAGAGCACTTGACCAAAACTGAATTTTCTAAAGCAATAATTACAACTGTTAAAATTTTCGGAAAAACAACTTAAGTACAAAATACGAGTTCGACATACTTAAGAAACACTCAGTCGTGATTGCCTCGAGGCTGCCGATTCTATTTTGTTTCTCTTTGAATTGAATAATTGCGAAAACATATAAACATCGACAAACCTTTCTGTTTGCCTTCACGAGGTTTATGGAATAGTAAATACAAAGAGTATATCTAATAAGAAATAACACGCAACTTGAACTACTCTAAATTTGAATCTTACTTGTTAACAGACACTAAATTCATGCTGGTTGTCAGTCAGTGGCTTGTGACAGTTGACACAAGGCAGATGTAGATCGATGGTCACTATCTCGGTTGTCATTTAGTTACAGCTCTAGAATGTAGTATTCTAGCATGTATTTTCTTCTATCAGTACTTTTCTACCAACATCTTTTCAATAATAATTAAACATTAAACAAGAATCATTGTTTAATTCAAAAACTTTGATTTTTTTTATTGAAAATAGAGTAAATTCCGTCAAAATCTAAAAGCTGGTAGATTCCATATTATCGATTCTCGACACAAATTCTACACGAATTGCAATATTGAAATAAAATAAAGTAAACATGCTACTTAGTGAACATTTTTAACAAAGAAACATTATTTGTACACATTTCTTACATAAAATCGTTAATAAAAATTAAAACGAAAATCCCCCGGAGAATTTTAATAATGCTCTTTCGTCTCGACAACGCCAACTTCCAACTCGAAAAAAAAAACTTTAATAAAGAGAATATCTCTCTCACTCCCTCAGCTACTCGGGTACAAAGCATTCCTTATCTTATAATCACATTTCTCTCAAGGATCCCATTGTCCTGTTGCTTATATCCTCGCTTGGAGTTTCTAATGGTCGCAGAATAAGGATATTTCACAACTGACAACCGATTATTATTATTAGTATTCGATGGGATAAGTGAGCTTTGATATAAAACTTCCATGAAGATTGTACAGATTGCGAGAGACACGCATATTGTTAAGATTATATATTATAAACAACTTGTTATTATGTATAATGTCACAATAATATCATCGTCACAACTGAAATCGTTTTGCAATACCTTTTAAGTTTATAAAAAAAGCATAACCTTAGCTTGTTTACTATTTTCACGAAGCATTTAGAAAAATAAAGTGTACTCACTTGATTTTATAAAATCTGCTTAAATTTTAACAATTTCAGGAGCAGTACTTTCCAATTAAATATAACATGACACCATTTCCACTATCACTTTGTTTAATTTGTTTTAATTTTAACATTTTCAGGAAAAACACTCCAATATGCCGCCATTTTCACGTTATTAGTTATGTACAGTCAAACTCAAAAATAATAGAACGGTAAACTAAACTACACCATGTATAATAACCTTCAAATTATTTTCCGGAAATAAGGATAATTAAATTATTAAGTAATTACCGATATTTAACACTTTCACTTTACTAAAAAAAATTGTTAAAATCAGCTTTTAAACTTGAACAGACTGGTATGGAGGATTAATTAAATTTGACATTCGACGATTGGCTACTAGTCGAGCAACTATATGTTCTTAGACACTATGTTGGTTGCCTACGTACTAGTATGGGTAATAAAGTTATTTTTGTTTACTACTGATATATTTTTTTATGTAAACGAGTTATTTACGTTTTAATTTGTTTATTTTTACACGTAATCGTGGTCTGAGGAGATAAAAATAATTAAAGATATGGTAATTCAAGGAAATTTTAGGATTTGTTTTTGAACTATATATAATATACGAGGTATTTTACATGAAATATCTTTTTAATTTTCCTCTATACCTACTAAAATATTCAAAAAGTTGATAGTTAAAAAAACGTTAATCAAAATTATGTATCTTTATATTCACTAATAGGACGGCCGGTATATTATAATCAATTAATGTCTATGACAAACTACTACTTGTATAATAGGATGACTAATAACTAAATTTTGAAGATATCCAGTAGCGAATTAGACGTTGTTTTGCGAGTGTATGTTCGAAATTTCCGGGAGTGTACGTATGAAAGTTCGGCAGTAGTTTCCATAGATTAGAATGTACATTTGTGGTATGTTTTTATTTTATTATCTGGTAATTAATAGATAAATACACTGCGTTTAAAAAATGCTTTTTGGAGCACATACGAATAATTGTGGCTCATGCATTGTATAAAAACAATTATCTGTTAACCCCAGTAAAGTATTACAAAACTAAGATAAACTATGCTGTATTTTGAATATTAAAAAATGGTACTGAATGGTAATAAATTAAAAATTTAAACACTAAGATACATTTAAGTATCTATAGATGCTAATTTTGTTGTTCCAATATCTTTTTAACTGGTTTCTAAGAAAGGAGGTTCAATGCGAAGTAATAATATATTATATCTAACTGAATTTTGTCAATAAGACGAGTTTTAAAATTGGAAAAACCCCAAAATGGAATTAGAAAATGACAGTGAAGATCTTGTATGTACTCCACCTGATGTTCAAGAAGCTGTCAATGAAGTTATGTTACATTTCTTGCCACAAAAATCTAAGGAAATATATGAAATACCTTATACAAAATTTAAAATGAAAAGTTAATAGCAACCGAAAGATATTTTTTGGCCTAGGAACAAAAGTGTTGCCTAGTTAACAATGAATTATTCAATACCTTACTAAAAAGGTTACCTTTTCATCCAAAAACCCAAACTATAAATAGTATACTATGATATTAGGAGAATAAGTGATACTTTATGTGCTGAAAGTAGAACGTAGTGAGTCAGATAATCAATGCAAGACACATAAAGTCTCCGAATATCATATACGAATGTTTTAAATAAGGATAACAAGATTGAATTTTTCACTTATTTCACTTTTTGGTATTGTTATTGTACTTGTTTGGCATCTATCAAAACAAATATTTCAAATAATGTATTTATCGGCTTAGGAGTATAAGTAATTATACTCCTTGGGATATCTAACACTGCTGCACATGGTTCTACATCTTGGTGGACTCAAACTAAACACCAGTTGTACTGGAGACACGTGCCAAAACAGGAACACAGCAAAAAAACCCTTGGAGACAGTACTGACTAACGAAATAATAAATCTTAACAGGGGCAAGATAAGGATGGGTTTCCTCAACGGTCACTGTACCCTAAGGAAGCACATCATGCATACAATCAGCATATATAGGGAGGAACCTATCTGCCGTTTGTGCATGGAAGAGGAGGAATCTCGGTGGAGATATAGACTCCTAGGACTAGAACATCCTAGGGATGATTTCTCCAAGAAGGACCTAGTGAAAAGACTGTTGAGCCTGATAAGGACTACTGGTCTCTTCACATAACCGTCACAACCAAGAGTACAAAAAGCCTAAAGGCTGAGATGCCGAGGACTCTAAGCCTCTGAACCAATCAATTTATCAATCAACTAACACTCCTGTCATATAAATGACACTTAATGTCCTTGAGAAACGTTATTTTTTGACACAATCGGATAAAAATATATTTTTAATGTAACTTCAGACAAAACTTTCGGGCGTACATGAACTGCGGACCAAAAACCATAAATGATTTTTAAAATTTGTCATGTGTTTTTAATGACCCATGAATTGCGGACCAAGTCGAAAGGGCCACCTGAAATCAGGAGCGTTTAAATGTAGCTCTTACCAACGTTGCCAAGTGTAGTCCTAAACTAAAACGTTTGTGTTTTGGAAAGTAAAAATATTTTAATAATGATATTTATCACGAATGCATAGATACATTTTCCCTAATCGAAAAATTGAATTGTGTAATTGACAGATTATTATAATAATTTTCAATAATAACCTAACTAAAACCACCCTACCTAACCCCCTACCCTTATCCGAATCGAAAAATTGAATTGTGTAATTGACAGATTATTATAATAATTTTCAATAATAACCTAACTAAAACCACCCTACCTTACCCCCTACCCTAATCCGAATCGAAAAATTCTTCGTATTTTTAGTCAATTTTTGAAAAATATTGAAATGATAATGGTTTACTATTCCCTAATTTTTACACCTTACCTTTACCCTAGTTGTATAAACTTAAGCTTAGTCCGCAATTCATGGTTTTTAAAAGAGGGGTCTTCTTGGTTTGGTCCGCAGTTCGAGTACGGAATTATTGGAATCAGGTAATCGGTCCGCAATTCGAGGCCGCCGAAAACTTTCATGTTTCATATTGCATAAGATTCAGTACGGGTCCAAGGAGGTCCTATTTTTATTTCTATGCTATTGGACCTTCGATTTCAAAGATAAACCAAGAAAACATTCAAAATCAAATAAAAATTTTAGTGATTCGAGGTATTGTTTGGTTTATGACAATTCCAAAATAAAATAGGTACCAAACTATGATCAGTGACAAACTAGTATACCTATATGGGAAGATCCACTTTCTACTGTGCTTTACAAATCTTAACCCAACCTAATTTCCCAAAGAAATGGATTTAAAAAGGGAACAGCAAATATGTGTCAACGAAAGAAGTTAAATAATCTAAAGAAAATAAATTGTATGCGACTTACCTTGCAAGTTATCCAGCATAAACGTCAACAGCTTAATAGTACCATTGGGCTCGGTATATATGGTGAGCATATCCTTGTTCAAAGGATTTCCAGATAAATTGAGACTCAGGAGATTGAAAAGTTTGCCGAGTTCATACGGCAAAATTCTCAAACAATTGTTTGCGAGATTTAATTCTCTGTAATAAAGAAAAAAAGGCTTTACAGTAACTTTATTTGTAAGTAAATATTTGTTATACAATTTAGTTATATTTCTATAAATTGTTATTATCAAGATTATTATATTTTGACTTACCTGAGATGTATAAGTTCACCTAATTCCGCGGGTAAAGACCGTAACTTATTATTACTCACATCGAGATGCCTTAGATTCACTAAACTACAAATATCAGGTGGCAGTCTCAATAACTGATTGTTTTTTATGTACAAAGCCGTCAGATGTGTTAACTGGAAGAGATTGGAGCTCAAATTGCGAATAGTCCCTGTTATCTCCAACTCTGTCCAGAAGGACTTTTTGCCGCTTGCTTGGTCCTCTGGGGACATGTAAGTATGTGTCCGGCGATTTGAAGAACCCCCGTTGTTCTCGTATTTGTCCTTTCTTGGCATAATTTAACCTGTAACAAGACATTTCTGTGTGAGTACTTTTCCACCGACATTTTAAGTAACATAAGTATGTCATACTGACATGGTCAAAACAAAAACTATTACTTTGTAAATGTGTCAAAACACTAACTAACTGTCAATTGATATTAATAAAACTAGGAAGATATGGAATTAAAAACAAATCAAAGCTAACAGTTAACTTTTACTCAATTTTAAAAAAAGGTTGATAATAATTTATACTTTAGTAATTCTATTAACTAATCACTATATTCCAAAGTTTCTACTGATTACATATCAATTTTGTGACAAAACAAAGATGTTCACCTGTAATATTGGTGATTCAAAACAAACAATTTTGATAAGGTACACAAAGAATATTTCAGTTTTATAAATTGAAGATCCTTGAAATAAATAGAGCATAATGCATGCAAAATTCAAATCGTTTCAAATAATTTGGTACACCAGTTTTGCAAGAGACATTCGATTTTGTAGAAAGTTCAAAGAACTCTTCTTGACCCTGTAAACAATTGACTAACAAAGTATCAAAGCCAGAGGGCATCTAAGAATTCTTTGAAATTGAAAAATTTGCCAATCTAGTATTCCAGATGATTTGGCCTTACTTAAAATAGATATTTGTATCACATAATGTGAACAAACATCATGACGTGCTGGTTTGGAAAGGTCTTAAAAAAGAAGTCATCAACATTATTGGTTATTATGTTGTTTTATTATGACACTGATGACGTATTCTACGGGTTAGAGTTTACGAGCATTGAACAATAATTGTTTGTGTTGTTACTTACCTTCATCTAAATCTAAATTAATGAATATAACAGGGATATGTTTAGTTGACTATTTTTTCCAATTTTTACACCTTATACACACAACACCGTAATCGCGAAAAGCATATACAAGCATACCAACTGCTACATTTTCTATTTTGACAAGTCGTAGTTCCAAAAAACATTCCTAGGTGTTTTATTGAAAATCATCCACGGTTCCATATAAATAAAAAAGAGCAATGATACATAAATTTCACTTAATGGACAAACTCTTCTCAGTGTTTTGGAAGCCCAAGTGAAATAAATTGGAAAGTTATCATTAAAAGTTTTTAATTTGTTACTGTAGTGACATCTCTCGGCGAATATACCAAAGTAGCGTTCGCGAATGATCGAATTCGTAAAGAAAATGGTACAAATTACTTAAATAAATAGGAATGTTTAAAAAAATATATTTGTTTTTCAAGTTCTGTTATGTTGTTTGATATTGCTTACAATTGAGGAATGCAATGGTGACTAAAAATACACTTTAAATGTAAAAACACAAATACATTTATTAAAAATTAAACCATAACAATACATATACGCAATATATTATTTTTCATTATAGAGAACATAAAAATGTAGATTTCTAATTTATCTTCGAGGTAAAAATCGAACCGCTTTCTGTCCACTTTCAGTTTGCGGTCCTTTCTTCGGCCGCCCATTTTTTTGTATTCCTATAAACCATTCTTTGGAACCTAACTTGGTTTGGAATGTAGAATAAGATCCACTAAATGCTTCTTCGAATACAGTACCTTCGTTTTCTCGATTTTCCTAAAATAGATATAAGTTTATATTTAAGTTGTTTTTCAAACTTGAAACTTACCTCTCCATATAATTTACCATTATGGTCGAAGCATACATATAGCTGTGAATTGATTCCTTTTAATCTTACTAAACTAACATCACCACCCGAAGAAACTTCTATCAAACCTAGAAATTCAAAAATATCTAATGTAAAATGAAATTATTTTGTTTTGAATTTCTCTTTGAATATAAAATAGCGGAAACGAACTTATTGCACAATCAGTTTCTCCTTGCATAGTACATATGGTGACAAAATTATTAAAACATGCATAAGAACTTTTGAAATTTTATAATAAAAAGAAGGAATGTAAAATTAATTATCTTTAGTCGAAAAAAAAAAGAAATTTTATAAAAAATATTGATTTTAGTTCAACTCAATTTTAATTTAGGTACTTTATCGAGATAAACAAAATATAAAAACTTACTATCGGGATCTGAATCATCCTCTGTTCCAACTACCTCTCCTGAGGATCTAATTGTCAAGTGATATCCAGTGTTGGAATAAAGACGTACAAGATTTGAAAACAGATGATCATTATTAGTCATGATCTAAAAAAATATTATCATGTAAATGAAACTTCGTGGTTACTATAAACGAGTAAAAGGCAAATCAATTGATAGTTTAAGGGCCCGAATCGATCGTACACAGGAAGAGCTCTGCCTCTGTATGTATGGTGGCCTACATTACGGGGGGATGGATACATAGCTTCTTTTATTCTGGAAGCTTTAAAACAATGCTTCAGTCGATTTCAATGCAAACGTTTATTGCTATTGTTCGACCACACTGCAATATCTTATTAAAACTACTCACTTTTCTTAAATTTAATGGAAAACGGTCAAAGTTTAGATGGAAATCGTTTGAATGCTGCACACATACTGGATAATCACCAATTTTACTTGTCTCAATTACATAAACCATTTTATTCAATTATATAGACGTTAAAATAATTATAAGACACCTACTAAATAGATTCTTTCAATTTTCATAAAAAAAATTGTTTAATGATGACACATTTTGCATACATAAAAAAATACTTAAAACGTAGATAATCCTCAATTAGACCTACGTGACATCCGTATATAAATTTTCTATTGGTAAATCAATTAAAAAATTTTGTTTTTCTATTTAGTAATTGTAAAAATTACGGATTATTAACTACTGGGCACAATTCGCCCCTGGATTTCTGTGGGTGATGTAGATTCATTTATACATCGATTAACGTAATAAATCAATAACATTTTTTAGTGATCCAATACGATTAGTTTGGAAATTACGTATAAACATTAGTTTTTATTTAGAAAATTTAGATGCCTATACGTAATAACTCCAAAATGAAGACTTGTACAATTTATTTCAACTTCCAGCATTATTTTGACGTTCTTAGACAAAATGATTTAGACACTGTTGCCAGATATCATAATTTGTATGAAAATCTGGTCTCCATTCGTATTTGATTGAATTTTTTTTATTTGCAGACAATCTAACATTTATATAACTGTTAAACTATATCTCTCATAGAACTCTGAACGTACTATTTTTCGGTATCTAAATCAGTAGTTACCTATACCTATATTTCGTTAAAATAATTTACCTATATTATTCGTGAAAAAGGTAGTGGAACTGTATAACTTACCTTAAATTTATAACAAAATACTTGAACGTTTTCAAAACCCAACACATTTGCTCGTGTGGTGTCACAACAAGTTTTTACATTAAACTATGCTGGAATGGACGTTAATCAAATCCTAACCCTACTCCTCTAAAAATATGTTCTCTGAAACCATAATAACCAATTCCAAAGCGTATAAATATTTAAATGATATTCATTCTCATCCTGAAACTATTTTTAGGATTTAAAAGTACGGAAAAAAATTTCAGACGTTAATATAATTTGACTATTTAAAATCTATGAAGAAAATTTCCAGAAAATTTCCCATAGGTGTGACAAAACTAATAAATAATATTTAGTTTACTGTAGGAGATAAAATTGTACAGGGCTGGGTTTATATTTTTGTCCGAAAGTTATTACATAAAAGAACTAGCGATCTGTGGTCCATAATCAAGTCTCTCTAAAAACTAAAACCAAAGATTCAAGCCCCGTTCCACCCATAGAGAAATTTATTTGTTTCTCTATTTATTTATATCTCTATGGTCGCACCCAACAACCCTATTATACCATGCCTTAACCTATAAAATATGAAATAAAGATGAATGCATATGTTTACCTACATAAAAAACAGTTTTGTGTTGAATAGATGTTTACAAAAAAATATGTTTTCGATTGAGAAAACCTTGAATTTACTATCAATTTAATGCTATAAAGAATACGAGTTTCATGTTGGTAGGTATAGATAAGATATCATTTTTTTTAAAATTCATTGATTGGTAATTACGTTATAAAACAGTTTAAAATGACAACTATATTAAAAATTTGAGTTTTATATCATAAAATATTTGTAGTATGGTTAGTATTCTATCAATTTAACTAAATAAATTCTTAAAAAATACCCTTGATAACATGTAGGTAGCAAAATAATTTAGGGGATTTTCTTACTACTTCAATTTTGTACTGAACCAAAGTTTACCGAATAAATATTCTATAATCTGTCCCTAGCCAATATCTACAATGAAACAACAATCTAGGAGGGAACTGTACATTTTTATGGTGAAATAGAAAATGAATCAATGAAGGTTATGTACCTACGCCCCTGGCATAAATTGGATTTCTTCATAATAATATTCTTATAATGACAATTTAGTCACATTAACTTAACAATAATAATTGTTGTAAACTTACGTGATTTGACAGTAGATTATTTGAAACGAATTACGATTAACGTTTCAATTTGCATTAAGCCAGATATTATTTATTATAGGTACCTTTGTAAATCGGAGATTGTAAATTGCGTCACAAGAAAATCTTTTACGTTCATAGGAAAAAGAAAAATGTGTTTTATGAACACTTAACGCCAAATTTTATTACCTTCTTGAATGGTATTGTAATCGATTCCACTTTTAGTATATAGGGGGAACCATTTTTCTGTCTATAATTGCTTCAATTTCTGGAACCATACGAAAACGTTGAAATTTATCCAATATACTGTGTTTTAAATAGTGGGATTGAAAGAAAACTGGTTTTTAAACATTTTTATATATATTTTATTACATAAATATTAGTATGCTAATAAATAGTCATTATTATTATAATTATTATATTATCTAATACTGGGTAATATACCTATAAGTAGAAGTTGAGTATAAAAAGAGAAAATTAAACGAAAAACAAGTCCCAAGAGTAGATTCATACAAGGTAAGATTAAACTTAAATGAATTTAAAGCTAAAAATACGGACATAAAACCATACAAGAAATTAAGCATTTAAAATTCCAATTAAAACTGAAAAAAATAGCTCTTTCAACTGAGAAATTAATTTCTTGCGCATGCGTCAAGTTCCGACGACGGACCACCTAGTGCTCCTGACCTAGTCGAACCAAGGAAAGCATAAACACAGGAACCCGTGGCTCGTTTCGGTTCTTCGTTCGGTCATATATGTAGCATGGTTGCCAGTTGTAATCGGTGCACATTAAGTTATTCAAGAAGGGAATATAATCATTCGATTCACCCTTCCCCTTCTTGAATCTTGATAAGCGCGTTAAAAAGTATTGGATATTTCTCAAGAAGGGGAAGGGGAATGCTTGGTAACCGATTACAACTGGCAACCAAGCTACATATATGAACGAACGAAGAACCGAAACGAGGCACGGGTTTCTGCGTTTATGCCTTCCTGTCGAACCATGGCCTTATCCAACAGAGTCGAACAGTCACCATTTTTGTTTTTATTTACATGAACTTTATTTTCTGTGAGCAAATTTGCTTCCGTTTTATGTTTATTTTCATATATCTGACATAGCTCGTATAAGTTCTGACAAATGATTGAAAGAGATAGTTTTGGATATTATTCTTAAATTAATTTTTGGTTTAATTAACGTTGCATGAGTCCACCCTTAAAACACATTTTTTTTTTTAACTTTATTCACATTATGTGATTTCTATCAAGAATCACGAACCGCTTTCAAATCATACATTTTTTTTGACACACAAATATTGATGACGTAGCTCTTTAAGAAGTGGCAATATATACCGATGCGAAAAATGGCCTACAATACAGCATGGAGACCACAAACCACCTATTAGGTGGTTTGTGATGGAGACTAGATAAAACAGGAGCACAAACTTGTATAGGAAAAATGTCGAAAAAGTTTCTAGCGGTGTAAACAGTAAATAGCAGATGGCGCGGGAGTAGCTAGTGGTTAAAAAGAGAGAGTGCGAAGTCAATACATCAACTTTTTCTTTGCTTATATTAATTCACAAACCCTCCATTTACATAACCTGAAATAATTTACCACGTCGTCCCTACTCTAAAAACTTTTGACCCTTTAGCTATACTAGCGCCACCAAAGTTCCTTTTTTCGACGGACACTTTTTATGTACAGAGTTTCTAGCACAGAGTAGATGGTGTACTCTGTGGTTTCTAGTCTCCATGCAATACAGGTTTCTTTCTTAATGACAGACACAAACACCCTTCAATTTTTTTTAGACTTTCTGTCAATTTGAAAGCTGTTTTAATACAATAACAATAATGATTTTCCATTAGTAGTTTTCAGCAAACTTTACAATATGAGAGAGACTAAATACTAAAAAAAATATAAACATAAAGGTTTACTGAAATCTCGATCTTCTTGGTAAAAACTTGATAGCTTTTTGTCCATATCCGGTTCTAGGTCCTTTCTTAATTTTCCCATTTCTTTGAATACCAATGTACCAGCCATTATGACTATATTTTCTGGATAAATACACCGTGTAAGAGCCTTGGAATGATTCTATAAATACAGTTGGTTCCATCATTGGATCTACCTGAAAATTTTACACTGTCATTAAAGGTTTGCTGAATATTTCATCGACTAATACGCACCTACTCAATCAAATTCAATAAAGTTATAGTTAAACTTGAACTTTCAATCAACTAAAGCATATATTTATATATTAATCATTCATTGTCATCGTTGTATTATATATAAGGACACTCCAAAAAAAACTTACTATAGGTATTGTAGAGTCATAACCCTGTGATAAGAAAAACAAAAAATTCAATAGATACCAAGGGGTAATATAAGTGGTAAATTGAAATAAAACAAAAATGGTAAATCAAACTTCTGTACAATTATTTCTGAAATATAACCGCTCACTTCTTTTTCAAACACCCCGTATATTAGAATCTCGATACTTTCTGACATATCCTCGTACATTGTATTTCTTTCTTAACTACGTTATGGCTAAACTTCCATACACTGTAACATATTAATTTAAATACATACTTCTCCATATAATCCTCCTCGTCTATCCATTGCTACGTACAAGTTAGTCAATAATGCCCGAATTCTTACATGGCCAGGTACACCAGCAGGTGTCAATTCCAAAAAAGCTGAAAACAAAACAGTGTATAGGTACTTCTTTATTGCAAAGAGTGATATAATAGTGTGGATAGGTACTCGTACTTACTATGAAGATCATCTTCATCAGGCGTTCCTCTCACTTTTCCATCTGGATATATGGCCAAATGGTAACCAGTTTGAGAAAATAATTGCATTTTAGATCCAAACATAGGACCTGCTGTAGAATTGTTTGTTGCTATTCGATTTGGATGAGTCGATGTGGATGGCGTAGAATTCGAAGGTGGAGGCCATACTACTTTTTTCTTACGTGGTCGTACACGACACCTGCGAGAAAAGACTATTGAAATATAGTAGTGTGAACAACTAATTAATTCCTTTAAATTATATACTTTGCTCCTGAATTATTGGTATTAAGTTTATGGGCACTATATATGTGTCGATTTTGCCTTAAAACTTTCCAGACTCCACTTGTATAATAAATTTTCGTTAAAACCGCTACTTTTTTGCGTTCTATAAATATTTGGTTCGAAACCAATTAATTTTGACCGATTAGTGCGTTTCCCGCTTAATGAAACTGTATAGAAATAGAACTTATTAATTCTTTTCGAACATAAAACAGACTCGTAAAAATACCAGCAGCGCGCGGGTAGTAGATTTACTCCATACATGCATTCCTCTGTCTTGATTACGTCAATAATTTGCTGTAATAAAAAGTTAGATTATTTCTTATAATTTTGAATATAGCGTAAATCATAAATGCCAGAAACCAAATATATATTCTTATTGAGTAGTTTTGTATTTAAAAGAAACTCATACTTCCTAACCCTGAAGAGTAATTTTAAGTGTTCCTTTTTCATAGAGGTACCTACCAATTTGAAGTTTGTCGCGTCAGTGCTCAATACAACAAAAACTCTTCTTACCATTGTATTTCTCTAGTAGTTCTATGTCCATCACAGGTAGCGCCATCTTGCTCATCTTCAGAAGAATCATCTGTATCGTCATTTGAACCAGAATCATTTTCCTTCTCTAATTCTGTAAAACTATCACCATTTATATCTTGATTCATTTATTTTATTACAAAAAAACAGTTAAAAAAATAATCAGCACTTCCACTTATCCAAACTAATGATGTATCTTAAGATATTTATTTATATTCTGATATAACATTCATATGGACTCACTCGCGTTTGAATGAAATCATTATATAGACTCTCGTGTTTGTGTTACGGGATTGAAAACGTTTAAATAGTAGAACTATTTATAAATAACTTATATTGAGTTCCTTTACCAATAAATATACAGGAAGGTAGGTACACATGGAAATTTGCGCGTTTGTGGATTTTTATTAAGTTCAATCTATTCGACCTTCTGTTAGGAAATTAAAATGTTGATTTAAATTAAATTTGTAATAATGGGTCAAATAAAGACAGAGGAAATTGTTTATTATCAAAATTATTTTTTTTCAAATACTTAAAGGGCCTTCAAAAAAGTGCTATAAAAAGTTTTATTTCTTTTTATGATGAAAGCCCCATTCTATTCAGACAACTGACTTCAAACATTGGTGCACTTTAGCAACCTCTAATAGAAAAAAAACAACAATCGTATTCCTTAATTTTATTTCAAAATTAAAAACTTATTCGATATAATTCTTATAGTAACTGGAAGTTCCATTATAATTATAATTAAGACGTCCTCATAGGAGGTGAAACTAATATCACACCATCTCCTCTTACAAAAAGCATAGGAATATTTCTTTTTGTAGTTCTATATACTTCTTCATAAGTTTCTTCATCTATTTCAACAGTTGTTATAGTTTCTTCGGCATCACTCAGAATCATGTTCATATGTTGATCGTAAGCCTGTAACAAGTAAACTTTATTATAATTGGTAAAAGTTGAAAGAACACTACCTATTTTAATAGGATAAATAACAAGTTAACTTTTCTATTGTGTATCTCTATTAAATACATTTTTTATGATTATAAGAACAAAAATGTGTTATTTATATACTTACGTGAAGTCTACCTCTCAGTTCTCGATCGTTTCGCATTTTAACATAAATTCTTTCGTCTAAACTTAGTCGAACTAAATCCAACGGCTCTTTTACAGTGATTGATGGTATCTGCAAAAAATTAAGAGTTAGAAAATAAAATTAGGTGTTACTAAAAATATGTTTTACATTTTCTAATTCATCTGCCATTGCCTAACATGCAAAACTACAATCACGATTAAAGAAATATAAATTTCACTATTTATTTTTCGTATTTATAGTAAGGTTAACTTGTCAAATTAGTGACAGTCGACTCATGTCAATTATTTAGAAAGTTTCGATTGGTAATCTAGGTTAAAAAGAACGTAATTTGAGTATGTCTCAATAATTTTATAATCAAGTTATTTAAAATCGTAAGAAACGTTTCGTATTATTATTATTATGGAATTCTACAGATCCGTTATCCGTCGATACGATCATCCGAATTTTTTGTGATTGGTGGAAAAATTCAAAATTGACAAGCCGCCAAACATTTGTCCAAAAATTTCAATTTCGGCAATGCGGGCAATGGTGTATACGATTTTTCTTTTTTCGTATACTGTTAATTATTTCTCGTTACAATCGACGTACCAACCAGATATTTTAATAGAAATAACTAAACTTATCCCCACATACCGAGCATGCTCGTTGCTTCGGTAAAAAAATTCTACCAACAGAACCAGCATTAAAAATCTAAAAAATTGTTCTGGCATTTTAAGGAGGGTTCTTTTTGTTGCATTTTATTTTAAATTAGGGCATATTGGCATATATGCTCTACGTTTCCTTCTTATATTTACCTAAGTGCGTTCAATATTATTATTATGGATAATAACTACGTTCAAATAAAGGACATGCGTCCTGGATTAAAAAATGTTAATGTAGTGTTTATAGTATTAGAAATCGGCCATCCTACGTTAACCAAAGAAAACCGCGAAGTTCGAACTTTTAAAGTGGCTGATCAAAGTGGTTGTATAAATGCTAGTATTTGGGATGAAGCTGGTCAGTTACTTGTTCCAGGTAAGGTATATAAAATAAATAACAATCAGGAAGGTTTTGTTATTAATTAAGATTTTATCTAGTTTTAGTAACCCCTGTGTACATAAATAATAACTTATTTTGTTGTGAATAAATGTCATCTTTCCTAAATGGTATATCTTACAGGTGATATAGTCAGATTAACTAAAGGATATGTATCTGTTTGGAGAAGCTGCCTAACATTGTATACTTCCAAAGCAGGTGACTTACAAAAAATAGGGGAATTTTGTATGGTTTTCAATGAACAATTAAATATGAGTGAACCTAATCAACTACCACCAGGAGCTCCAAACAGCTTACCAATGAATAATGGTACAAATAATTCAGCTGGAAGGGTTAATGCAGGCCCTCCACAACCTCCTCCGGTTACTACAGCTGTCCCTCTGATTATTCCTCCCTTACAATATAATAATGTAGCAGGACCAGCGAAAACAACTACAAACAGTACACCAGCACCACGTTCTACTGGAAATGGACCACCTTCAGACAACCAAAAAAGACAAAGGGGACAAAGAGGAGGACAACACAGGACTAGGCCTAATAGAACTTCCTAGTTTATTTCATGTTTCAAATGAGCATTGTGATAGGTTTCTAAATTATGAATCTGTAATTTGTAAATAAAGTAATATAAGTATTTTTTACCAAAAATTAAATGGAAACGGATTATGATTGAAGTGAGTTAACTAAAAGTGTGCGAGAAGGATAAGGATCGAAGGTATAAATAAAAACACCATATTTCTTTCAACTTATCAATTAATTTAATTTACCCATTAAATATTTTTACAAATATTCATGACATGAATTTGACTGTAGGTGAAGTATTAAAAGAGTATTCGAATAGTACGAGTTAAATATTACTATACATTTTTTTTTATAATAAAAATAAAGCTGGTACGAACTTTACAAAAATCTTCATTCATTACAATATTTACACAATTTATTTCTAAAAAAAAAGCGTTCTACAAACACATTCTTTAAACTGTGACAACATTTGGAACTTCTCTTGGTAATTTCTTTTCAGCACAGCAGGTTAAGACAATTTGTACAATAAGATCCCAAACGTTCTCACTGGGGGCTTCATTTGGAAAAAATACGCAGCATAATACTGAAAGTTTGGCATTACTCATGGAATATTTTATTAAAAACTATTTGGTTTTATTATTTATATACACGTTAAAATATGCAAGAGGGCTAAATTGTTTCATATCTAATTGTTAATTTATCAAAAACTTTTTGATTTTTTGCAAAACGTACATTCATTTTCCAAATAAAATAATGTACGAAAAACACTTTCGATTCAAATCAAAGCTGTCGACGATTATCTTTATCATAAAACGATAATTTTCGACCAATTACAGGACGTCATACTCTGGTGTTTACTTCGTTGGCAGCTTGAGTTTGAATTATTTATTTATACGATATCATCATTTGTTGACCTTCTAAAGAACATTTTATTCCAACCTATCAGGATCTTTTTCCTTTACTCCACACTCTCCTTGTTTTATCAGATGGTAGGAGATACTATTACTCCCTCTACATGGTCCTTTTTTGTATTCCTTAGGACTATTTCACTTTAATAAATAAAATCGTCGCAAAAAACAAAGAATTGTATTAAAATTTTGTACATTAAAATAATAAGAGGCCCGGGATACATCCTTGTTGCACTTTTTTTAAAATTCAGTTCATTAGTATAAAGTAAAATCGTTGTACAAATAATTTTTTAACTAATATTCAGACTTGTTGAATTAAATGCTTTACAATAGCTTCACAAAAATTCTATTAAAAGTCTTACGACCGTTTACTGAACAAATCTAGGCATTTATATCCGATTGTTAATAATAAAAGGTACAAATTTAACCAGGGTGACTGTCATTAGTGTCAATTGTCAGTAGGTAGACTTGCCTCATTGCTTATAAGTACAATTAGGAAAAATAATGCTAGATTTTCCCAATCCCAAAGTTTCAATTGACAATTAGCGTTTAAAGTTAGTGAAAGTGACAGTTGTGCCATGGAATTTAAGAGTTCTAATTGGTTATTGTTTGACATACATCGGTGTGTCATTGTAAACTGTCAGTTAACTAACCAATCGAAGTTCTGAGAAGCGCACGACAAAATATATCAAAGACAATGCACTATTTGGTATTTAAGGAAGTTTTTTTTTCGAGTTAAATGAGTGGACCAACAATTTTCGGTTATAAATCGGATTTTGTAGTTAAAATACTAAATATTATTATAGATCTACATTTTATAGCGTTTTTTTCGTATTTTTTAGTTCTAGTTCAGTTGTTCCCCGAGTGTTGCTAGAACCGGTTCGTTAACATCTTTTTTTGGTAATTTATCAACAAGAAAAATTAAAACTACCTTCCAGTACGTCCTTTACTACTTTTTTTTTACACGAAATAAATAAACTATAAAAACATAACAAAAAGAAAGAAAAGTCATACAAAAAATGACACTTGAAGGTATACAGAGATAACTTTGAATTGGTTTGATCTCAAATCGGGAGAATTCCACTAAAGACGGGTGATAATTTGGACCAGTGGTTTGAAAATAGTAAAAACCATCGAGAAATTATAGGTTTGAAAAGAAAGCACTTTTTATACGAATTGTGCCTAAAGCAACCAAATTTAGTTCTACTTCGCTCCAGAAACATCGTTCTGCAAAAATTTAAAACTCAAAAATGCATAACCGTACAATCGAACTTTCCACAAACTATACAACCTTCAAGACACTTTCTTTCCCATGAATTAAAACGAAACAAAACTTTTTATTCCCGTTTTTTCGTTCACCGAATTTCAATCGACGCGTTATCATCGATAAACGACAAACCAACTCTCAGAACGATCCTTTCCAAATCCAAATAACGGCGACTCAGTAGACCTGGCTAGCAGTACTAGCCTTGCGTCTGTGTCACGCGGACGTTTCATTTTCTCCCCACCCTTCGCTGTCGCACTCCGAATCGCTACCGGATTCGGAATCGCTGAATTCCACCGCTACTCGTCTAGCCAAGATGCTGGCGACGTCGTGAAGACCATTACCCCTTTCGACCTGAAAATCATGAAAAATTAGTTAGAAGAGATGGAGATGGAACCTTTAGGTCATTTAAATAACTACTAACCTCCTTCTGCTCGATTTTCTCCACTTTTCTGAGCTTGATCCCGTCTCGAAT